>OY821748.1:28740910-30109035 GCA_963682055.1 Primula veris
AATGCGGGCAATAATCCTTGGGATTGGTCCAGCTCTGAGAGCGATCGCTTCTATGAGCAAGTATGTTGTTTAGAAAATTAGTTTATTACAGAATTCACATTTGGAAGGTAAGTGATAATAAGCTCTTTTTTCTAGGGAGAATTGGGCCAAAAAGTTGATACACTGGAAGGATGAATTTAAAACCACGATGCAACACTATTGGTTGGGTTGTAAGCTATTGTGGGCTGATATAAGAATTTGTTCGAGATTGTTAGTTAAACTTGCTAATGGTAAAAGCCTCTCGAGGAGAGAGAGACAGCAGCTCACTCGCACTACTGCTGATATATTTAGACTGGTTCCTGTTGCCGTTTTTATCATCGTTCCATTTATGGAATTTTTGCTCCCTGTGTTCCTGAAGTTGTTTCCTAACATGCTTCCGTCGACGTTTCAGGATAAGATGAAAGAGCAGGTATGATTTTCTGTTGAATTCTACTTGATTCACATCAATGCATTTTTAATTTTTTGTTAGGAAAGATTGCAGTTTGATATTTTTGGACGTCATCGTTTTTCTGATTTTGTGAGCGCATAGGAAATCCCCATAGATTATGTACTAAAGTATTAATATGATAGAATAGTGTGCAAATAGTAAAACTATTTGTGTATAAATATGTGTTACTGTATAGCTATATAGTAACCCAACTTTTGGTATTCGTTCGATTGGTTCGCATTTTTTTTTTGTTAAATCCTCAACAAAAAAAAAGACCTTACAGTACAAATTGCTAAATTTTGTTTGTTAGTGTACAAAATAGAAGGCCGACGATACAAACCGTAATAACCAGTACTTTTTTCTTTGTTCAGCTCAAACTAATCAGAATTTGAATACTATATAAAACCAGGGAGGAATTTATAGACAGGGTTGTAAGTTTGCGTTGAAAAATCACAAGATACTACGGGGATGAAACAGTGCCATTTTTTGAGAAAATGATTTGAACACATGAACCATCTTAGAAGGTTAAATACTACGCAGAAGTGATCATGCCGACTTTGTAAGAAGAAGAGGAATAGGAAGACGGTACATGGTACCCTTATTTTTAATACTTAAATACCACCCTTTTCACTGTACAATTAAGCACTTTACTAAAATTCTTACACTAGAATTCCTATGTTGCGTGGGTTGAAAAGAAAATCTAGAGTTCGATTTAATTTCTATCAAGTCCCTGCCAAGCAGAATCTATAGTGTCTGGGAGTTTATTATAGAGTACAGTGGTTGTCAACATTAATTCTGATCTTGTACAAATTTTATTGTGAACTGAACTTTTACTTGACCCTGATCGACTAAATGCGTTTGGATCGTGCGATCTTATAATCTGGATTGCACCATTGGTAACCTTGTTTATAAGGTGTTAGACCAGTCTTCTCGATTCCCCCCCCCCCCCCCCCCCCCCCCCCCTCTTCTTCTATTCAGTAAGTATTTGCATACACCGAGTAGTCTAGCGATAAAAGAGGACAAACCTTTTAGAGAGATAGAATTGAAAGGCATTGCGAATGGCAACTTTGCCTAAGTTACAAGTTCTGTGCAATAAGAAACAGAAAAAGTTTCTAAACCTCAATTATAATAATCAAACGCCTGAGTCGATTTCTGAAAAAAATATTGAAAGGGGTGGTCAATCTCTAGAAATTCTCTTTTTTCTCCGTCATACTGACCATGTAAGACCATGCGAGTCTCATTTTTTCCACCGGACATGTTCCTACCAGACGTGTCAAGTTCTAAAGAGTATCAAATAAGAAGCCTAGCACCGGAATCAATATACATCCCACATATACAACACCTAAGGTAAACAGAATTCTACATGTTTTAGTGGACTTATGGCTATATATATATTTGTTACTCATAAAAGGATTATGGAGACCTGCCGTCTATTGTTCGCCTATTGCATATTTTCAGCCTCATCGTCTTACTGATTTGATCCTTATCCAGTCTGATATTCACCTTGGACTTTTAGCCATGAAGATAGTTTTCCCTTATTCCCTACTCAAAATATCTTGTACTTTTTAGGAACCTTTGAAAAGGTGGTTAAATGCCTGAATAGAATATACAAGGTGCCTTAATTTCTTACTCATACTATCTTCTTTATAGGAAGCTTTGAAAAGGCGGCTAAATGCCAGAATAGAATATGCAAGATTTCTTCAGGACACCGTCAAAGAAATGGCAAAGGAAGTTCAAAACTCACGGAGTGGAGAAACAAAGAAAACCGCTGAAGATCTTGATGACTTTTTGAACAAGGTTGATTGCAGTGCTAGCATGCAGAGTTTTTTAATAATTACTTTATCCCTGCTTTTATTCATCATTTCTATGTCCTGATCTGTTGTAGGTTAGAAGAGGTACCACTGTAGCTAATGACGAAATTCTAGGCTTCGCTAAGTTGTTCAACGATGAACTGACATTGGATAACATAAGCAGGTAAAAACTTTAGAGTGGTCATGTCTTGGTACTTTTATCCTATATAGTTTTCACTCTTGTGATTCATAATCTTCTTTTTTCCCCTTTTTGAATTCCCCTAAATCACTGACATATTTTATTTTCAGGCCTCGTTTAGTTAGCATGTGCAAGTATATGGGCATCAAGCCTTTCGGAACGGATGCATATTTGCGTTTTATGCTTCGCAATAGATTACAAAGGTGAAGGTTCCTTTAAACTTTTACTATCTTAACAGTAACAATTTGCAATGGCGACCTGATGCTTTTTTAAAGTAATTTTACTACAGCAATTATTTAAAATTTAAAATTTCTTTGCTGGACTCGTATGAATTTCTACAAATCTGTAAGATTCTGTCTTTTTTTTTTTGGTTTTGCATAACTTTCTAATTTCATCTCCTGAAGATAGATGTTGTCATTATTCAGACAGAAGCTTAACTTCTGTATTTTTTTCACTCCTTCATTTAAGCAAAGCTCTAGCTCAAAGTGTATATTGGTAGCAGTATGTGATGTTCCAAATTTTCACTTGCTATTTGCCATGTAGGATAAAAAATGACGATAAAATGATACAAGCGGAGGGGGTCGAATCTCTTTCAGAAGATGAACTTCGTGAGGATTGCAGAGAGCGAGGCATGCTTGGATTACGCTCTGTTGAGGAAATGCGCCAACAGGTTTTATGCTTCACTTTCTTTTATGGTGTAATTCCAGTTACATTTTATTTTCTGCTCTTTGTGCCAGTAAATAGTGGCATAAATCTTGAGTCCAGTCTTTATAGCTTCTAGATCGTGTCTAATTCCAGTAATGCTTCGGATTTGTGTATTGATAAGACAAGCCAAAAAAATTTTGTTGCTTTTTTTATATCTACATATATGATTGAATTTTATCAGTATGTGTAGCATGTTAATGCTATTAAGGAGCATGTTTGGAAATTTGATGCCTTCATTTGATTTAAAAATAACCTATTGACAGCCAAAATATGAACAAATACTCCAAGTGATGTTTGTTGTGCTAATATGATATGTGGGGGATTAAATTGGTGACATATTGTGGAGATGAACTTCTAGATAGGAGTACATGAAGAAGAGAATATAGCATGCCCATACCAGAGCTTGTCATTTCCCTCTCTCTCCCTCCCTCTCTCGTTTTGTGTGTCTATCTTTTGTAATCCACTTTTATAATAAAATATTCTCTTTAGTTCTTACACAAGTTCTGAAACCCTTTTGTAGCTTCGTGATTGGCTGGATCTATCTCTCAATCATTCTGTTCCATCATCACTATTGATTCTTTCTAGGTATGTTCTATAAATTTTTTGTTGTCATATTCCCGGTTAACGAGAAATTTTATTAGATCGTTCTAACAGTTCGACCACATTTTTTTCTTCTGCATATAGAGCGTTCATTGTTTCTGGAAGGTTAAAGCCAGAGGAAGCTGTTGTAGCTACATTGTCATCTCTCCCGGATGAGGTTGTAGATACTGTTGGTGTTACAGCCTTACCATCCGAAGATTCTGTTTCTGAAAGGAGGAGGAAATTGGAGTTCCTTGAAATGCAGGAAGAACTTATCAAGGTTGATAATCTTATTTGGATTCTATCTACGCATTCATATCCTTCATCGACTCCATCACGTTATTTGCCATCATAAATTTATTTGCAATTACATTTTTCAGGCTGCATTTGGTTTTTGATCTGGAAAACACTTGTTATTTTAAAAGCAATTTTTTTGGGAGATGCTATGTTGTGATTAGTTCCCAAAAAAAGGCTTTATTTAATTTCCTAGCAACATCGCACTTATATTGACTCTACGATTTCTAAGCTCAAGAAATATTCTTATTAAAAACTGTGATAAGATGAAAAGGAGGTCTTACAAATTTCTAATGATCAGTCTCAAACCAGAAAATAATTAGTGCCAGAAAAATATGAAGGTTTTAGAGCACAGTGAAGCAGACTTATATTGAGTTATTGACTCTACCATTTTGTAAGCTCAAGAATTATTCTTATTAAAACTGTGATAAGATGAAAAAGAGGTCTTACAAGTTTCATTGATCAGAGTCTCTAACCAGAAAAAAATATAGACTAAGAAAAATCTGAAGGTTTTCAGAGCACAACGAAGCGGACTTGTTGTTTAGCTGTATTGGAGCAGTTAAAATGTGTGTCTGGACTTGGTAGTCAATGAACCCTGAACAGTAATATAATTTGTCCCAAGCTGTTTTTATAAGATCAATGACGTGCTCGTATGATGGGAATGCATTTTCAAAATTTATTCTAACTGCAACTTTGGGTGATTTGCTTTTTATACAAGATCTTGGTAGTTTAGGCTTGAGACTAAGTTTCTTAAGCTTTAAATAAGTGTCTATGGATACATTTGATTGCTTGACGTGTTGAACAATAGGTGGAAGAAGAAAAGGAGAAAGAGATTGAGGAGAAAACTAAAAAGGAATCTGTTGTTGATCAAGAAGATTTGGCTCTGAAGGAAATGGTCAGACCAACAGCAAGGGAGGCAGAAGAGCAAGCCATAGCAAAAACCATGGAAAAGAAAGAAAATTTGTGTGAACTTAGTCGTGCTTTGGCTCTTCTAGCTTCTGCATCTGTAAGGACAAATTGTCATTTTGAACCTTTTTTTGGGGGGACAAGACTGTTTGTACCCTTTTAGCCTTTTAACAAAAGCATATAAGTGCAAGTTCACTGGTCTGCAGTTTGGACTCACTTTCACTTTTTGGTAATTCTTGCAGTCTGTTAGTAGAGAGCGTGAAGAGTTCCTG
This sequence comes from Primula veris, assembly GCA_963682055.1. Taxonomy (NCBI): domain Eukaryota; kingdom Viridiplantae; phylum Streptophyta; class Magnoliopsida; order Ericales; family Primulaceae; genus Primula; species Primula veris. Next base: position 28,746,122 of record OY821748.1, read on the forward strand.
AGGCTAGTAAATAAAGAGGTAATTATTCAAGGACATTTTTTTATATTCTTAATCAGAAGCTTTATCTTATCCACTTTGGAGTTTTTTACTTTTGTAACATTTATATTAAATATTAGTTTTCTTATCCAATAACCTCGATGATTAATTTCCAGAATGTAACCATGACCCACATTGTTTTTCAGATAGAGCTCTACAACAGCATGGTGGATAAAGAAGGTGTAGACGAAAAAGAGGCTATGAAGCAATATAGAGCATCCCGTGAGGAAAATGAGGCGGCTTCGGATGAGGAAGCGAGTTCTGGAGTTTCATCCGCACTCAGGGACAGGGTGGGTTTCATCACATATAATTCAATCTTTTATTTCCTTCCTTTGGCAAATTATGTGAAAATTAAGGGTGGTGTTAATATCACTATGTGATGGCTTCAGGTTGATTCTATGCTTCAAAACCTTGAGAAGGAAATCGATGACGTCGATGCAAAAATTGGGGACCGCCACCGGCTTTTAGATATGTGAGCATATTTGTTGATTTATTTATACGTATTTCTATGGTCTAAGTTATTGATGTATAAGTCCTCAAGAAGTGGTTACTCAGAACTTTTTTGAAACGTGACTCCCTTTTCATCCATTGTTTCATTGGCGGATGTACATGGGTTTTTCTGTTAGATTAAACTTAATGCTCCTGATGGTAAATCTTTTAATCAAAAGCGGCTTTCAATGCATCAAAGTGCATATGTTTTTTTCTATGTAAGTGCATCAGTGTACGAAGTTGTGTCACGAAGCAAAACCTGCTTGTGGAGAAGAAGTTTCAACCTCCAGTAATTATACTCTTTTATACAAGTTTTTTCAAAATTTTCCTCAACTGATATTTTTCATGTTTTTTTTAATATACATCCTTTTCTATCCCATTTTATTGCGAGGATATTCATACAAACATCAAAATACGTGTGTAGTGAAGGTGAAATGTTATTTTCTCTCCTTGTTTCAAATGTCCACCAGCAAATGATTCGCCATCTTCAAATTCTGTTTTGACTCCTCTGTTGAGCTATCATTTTGGTGTTTCACGCTAATTTATGGTATACTCGGTTATGTGCAGAGATTATGGCCATGCACTTGAAGGATCATTTGCGTAAGGAGGGGGTCCAAGAACTTATAAGCAGCTTGTCCAAGGATAAAGGTTGGTTTTTCAAGCTAGTTGTCTGACATTACTAATATTTATTTTGGTCTTCTCACTGATCCAATTTTAAAAACTAATTGATAATGTCGTTTAGTTGTACGTTTTCAAATTTAATAATTGAACTGCCATTTATAAGTTTGGTGAACCCTTAAATGTCCAGAGCTACTGACTGTTTTAATTGGTGCAATAGCACCACCATATTTAGTCTGGGATGTTTGTCCCTAGGGGTTCGGCCTGTGGAGTTGTCTATGGCATAATAAATTAGACCATCCTTCTTAGTAATTTGGTTAGGGAATCATCTAGGAATATAACGATACTTGAAAAAAACTCTCCTTTTCTTTTTAAAATTATGATTCGGTGTGTTATATTGTTTTTGCAGAAGGAAAGATCCTTGTTGAAGATATAGTGAGATTAGGCAGTCGAATAGAAGAAGATGGAGATGGTACTGGAGGTGACGGAAAGTAAAAAAAAGTGCGATTCTCCATCTTTTCCCTTTCATTCAACACACTGGTATATCTCGTTTTTGTGTCGTGAGTACCAAGCAGAAGTGGTATATACCTTATACTTATCAGAATATATACCTGGCCGTTGGCAGATATGTACAATATATAGATGATGTTTATGTTTTTGGTACGCTACTCGGAAATGATTAGTTACATGGGTTCTGCAAAATGGACCTAAGATGAGTATATTCAAGCAAATGATCGTCTTACATTGTTATATGTACATTATGAAGTCGATGTTTGATGTTGAATTATTTATCTCCTTGATAGTAATAAGAAGAAAATAAACGCCCCTTTCTATTCTTTACTTTTCTTCCCTTCACATACTAGCACACACATATACTGTAATAACTTAAGCATACCTCCCCAGTCCTAGTTACCTTTATATCTGTAACACTAGTTTTAAATTTATAACGAACATATACCTGTACTCCTATTTAGAGCCAATGTTTGACCTTTCATTTTAGAAGAGCTTTACGTAATTGACATTTTCAACAATGAGAACAAACATATTGAGAAGCAGCTAAAAGAATACAATTAGGGGTATTTTGAAGATGACATTAAACAAAAGTGAAGGGACGAGGTGCCATCTAAATTTAACCTTTCTAACAAAATCTAAACCCAAATTTGTAATTTTTTCTTAAGAATGGTATTAATGCAGCATTAATGAGCATCAAAGTTAAACACAACGACTAAAAAGAGATAGCATAACTTAACATCAGTGACTGATCTTAAAAGAAATATCAACTATGAAATCTTGATATTAAGTCTCAAACTTTGTAGTAAATGGATCATTTCTCCCAAATGAAATCCAAGCAACATAGCCTCTGTTTATGCAAAAGTAACTTAAATCTTACAGAACTTTTCAACAATTTGCATACAAACACCCAATTAGCAGAGGACACTACAACTTCATCTAGTACATAAATCACTTTCACAAAAAGCTCGTATTCTGATTGCAACTTGATAGTGTCGTTGCGTAAAATAACATTTGGATTTCCTACGGTGCTCAAATAATTGTACATACATACACCACTTTCACAAAAAAGCTTCTATTTTCACCGCAACTTGATGATAGTCTCGCTAGGTATTTTAACATTTGGGTTCCGAATATGAGGATTAAGCTTAGCCAACTCCTTCCACTTACCTCCGCTCCCAAGAACTTGGGCCGAGATGCTCCACAACGTATCCCCTGGCTGAGCTGTCACCATAGCAGGGAGAACAGATTTCCCAACACCTTTCGATTTCACAATTGGAGCTTTTTTCCCTTTCCCCATCCCATTAGCGACCAACCAGCGGGACCCCGCCTGTTGCTGAGCTGGCGAGCCCCAAATCTTCTTTCTCCCTGGCTCGGTTTTTAACCCCGCCACGTGTACTTCACTAATTTTGAACTGAATCACTTCTTCGTCTTCCTTCTTCTCCTCAACAATATCTTCCTTTTTTGCCTGTTTTATTTCAATTTCTTCATCTTCTTCAGTGTTCCTTAAATCAGAAACAGTGCTATAGAACTTCGGTTTAGGTGGAACAAATACTCTCTCAACCTGAATAAGAGCCAGCATTGGCGTACCCACAGGTTCGAAATTACGTATAGGATCTCGAAGCTGAACCAATAAAGCAACAGTAAAATTATTCCCCAATAACCCACACTTTCTACCACTTTTTCCCCTTTTCCTATCAATTTTTGACCTATCACGAATAGAATCAGAAGCATGATGAGCGGCTAAAATCTTAGAAGTCCTCTCACTAATCCCATCCTCGTCGTCGATTTCACCAGAATCAATTCTTAACCATTCATCTAGTGTCAGTGATAAGCTCATTAAACTGTCCACATCGTCATCATGTTCACCACCACTATCTTTATTAATATCTAAAAGCTGGAGACCACCGGCACCGTCCAGCCCGAGGGATCCACTTAAGTTTACTGTCATCCCTTCAAGAGCAGATATTTCGCCAAATGTTTGAGGGGTTACGTTCGAAGGTGCTTCTTCGTTGGACATACCACTTTGTATTCTTAAGCCTTCTATTGAGAGGGCTTCGATTTTATCCATTGCCAAAGGAGCAAGATCTTCCAATGATACATATTCTGAGTCGAGTTCTTTACGAAATTCAGACGAAGCTACACTATGTTCAACTTCAGTGCTATAATCATTTAACTGAAATTGCCTGCAACAAAAGATAACAATTACCAAGTATAAGTCTATCATGGGAGAGACAGAAAACCATTACGATACAAACATCTTGACGAAATATAACAAGAGACCCTTGATTTCACCATACGAAGCAATTACTTTCATAATTTAAGGTGTATACTTGCAAGTTCAGTTATCCTTGTGCCATTTTTTTTCCAGCCATTTTTAAAAAAAAAAACGATTGTTGCCTAAAGGATAGATTAACTTTTGTTCAGTTCTTACCTGATTTTTGCAAGTTTAAAGGGAGAATATCTTGCCTCTAAAGAAAGTCTCACATGATACAATGTCAACTACTGGGTAGAAGCCAAGTATCTTGCTAAATCTCCTCTGGTAAAGGAGAAAAAATGATACGAAAGAAGGAAAGGCCTAGACTTTCACTTTATACGAAATTAGCTACCAAATAAGAGCCTCATGCAAATCTACCCAAAAGAAGAGGCCAATAAGTAAAGCTTACTCTATTGTACACCCTGTATAAAGTAAGCCAAAAGTATAAAAAATATATGCATACTGGAGTACAATACTTTTTTATCTTTGGCTTGAAAGAGTAAGTTAAGTAAAGCCTCGACAATTGCAATCTATGCATGTATAATGGTCTAAAAGGCGCAAGGCGGAATTTAGGCGAAAATTGGTCGCGCCTAGCGCCTAATCCCGCCTAATTCCCCCTATTCACCGCCTAATCCACTTAATTCCACCTAGGGTCCGCCTAATGTCCGCATAGACTTGCTTTTTAGAACACATTCACCACACATGTCTTAACAAGTAAATATGAAACAGAATAGTTGTATATGCTGCTTGGCACCAGATCAAGTCTATCCAGATTTTAAATCTAAACAGTCGTTGCAACACATTTATACTCATTTTATGGAGTCTATCCTTGTATTAAAATTAGAGACAGAGCAATAGGGCCTTCAAAGCTTTACTCTTTCAAGTCTAAAACAACATTACCTAATAGAAAACTAATAAACAAAATAAAAGTACTAACCTCTCAGATCCCTCTAGACCAGGCAAACCTTCCCACGCAACCTGTTGCATCGTTTTCCCAGTAACATCATCCAACGGCATTAGCTTATTCGCCTGCATCGACAGCTTCTCAATTCCTGCGGAAGCCAAACGTTCCAAAATGTCTATTATACCTTTACCCATCTCCGCCGGCACCACAACTGGGCTCGAAACTTGCATAACCAAAGTACCCCCGCTTTTCGCATCCCTAAAATGTGTCGGATCCATTGTCCTCAAAAACCCTCCATTTTTTGTCTTGATAAACGGACCCACGCCCTCCCCAAGAGACGGCAAAAGGGGCCCATCTTCCATATCGATAGGACTCCCGAATTCGTTGGATCTGCCAGATGGCGATTTTACAAAAGCTTTCTCGTTTATTCCCCACTCGTGCATTAACTCTTCGGTCTCTAAATCCTCTATCATGGAGGCCCTAGGTTTTATATCCTCCGCCTCGGTTGCTAAATTTAGCTTGTTTTGAAACAAGTCAAAATCATCATCATAAGAAGTATCTTCCATATTAAAATCGAATAAGGGGCATCCAGCAGCTAATGAATCCTTTTCGAATTGCCTTAATAGACGCTCTCTTGGGGATTCGGGCTCACTCTCGGAGCTCAAGCCAAATGGGCTGTGTTCGATACCCAACATATTTAAAAAATCATCAGCTACCGAGTTTATTACGTCATCTAAACAAAGCGACTTTGCCTTTCTTTTCAGTTTATAGTCGGATTTAATCTTTGCAAAATCATCCTCTTCCGATTTTTCACTATCACCTCCGGGCGAATTCACCCTTGTATCTGCAATAGATACGTGTTGCAAAGCCAACTCGAGGTCTTTCATGAGTGATTCTGTGGTGCCCAAGTCTTCAGTATTAAGCTGAAGCTCTGTATTCCCTATATCACCACCGACCTCAAAAATAGCCAAATTTTCTGTTTCGGAGTTTAAAGAATCCTCATCCAATTTCACCTCTTCTTTCGCTGCTTCTATCACTTGCTCTACAGAAAAAGATTCAAACTTTTCATGCTCATGTTTCTCACTTTCCTTTTCTTCACCATCACCAGACACCAAGTCAATGTCCAATTTACCCTCAAGGGTATCAGAACTGACATTTACCTCAAGTTGAGGATTACCTTTAAAATCAAATTTCTCCTCATCGAGCTTGCGATAGAGTACACCCACAGACTTGGCTAGATCCGAATTTGACTCTGGTAACACTTCATGAAGATCTTTTATGTCCTCTATGGGTTGAGATGACGTGGACGACCGAGCAGGAAGGCTCCCGGTCCGCTGTATCATACTCTTAATCTCACTCTCATCCATACTGAAACGATTACGCCTTACATTGGATACGCGCGAAATATCCCTCTTTACAATAGGAGACGTCGTACTACTATTACCATTACTACCAACAACAGTATACCCAAAGCTTACATTCATACATGCACCTTTAGCAATTCCAGAGAGGTTAAAACTAGTAGTCCATCTCGAGGAGCTCTTCTCGTCCTCTAATTCCTCCAACGTTAAAGGGAGAAATCTAGTAAGGTCGACCCGATGCTTTCCTATGTCAAGCTCAGGAGAATCCAATAAAGTGGCGTATAACAAAAAATGTTTCGCCTCGTATTTGGCTGAATGGTGGGCCCCGCTTCTACTACCATAAACCAAGCAAGTGAGGGTCAAATGGCCTTCGAACTCAGCTACTCCTTCCATAACTCTCGCCGGAGGGGATACCAACTTCTCGTCCCTTCTCTCAAAGTGCACGCAAATATCTAGGTCCTCGAAGCACGAGGGTAGACCCTCGATGGAATGAACTTGGAGAGAGAAACAACAATTGAACCTACGGTTTCGGGTGAAAGGCATTAGACCCTTCCAGTTCCAAATGGACTTTTTCTCCTTCTGTAACGACCCATTATTACTTTCTTTCGGCTTTGATGTGGATTCGTGCGAATATGAATTTCTGACCGATTGGGAGCGGCTATTTAGATTAGGAACGGAGTTTTTTGGTCTTGTTTTGTCTAGGTATAGAGCATTACTTATAGTTTCAATGTCACGTAATAACTTTCCGTTGCCTGAACTATCACCTGTTTTCTTCAGGGGATCGATCTTTGATGACTTCATCTGCTCTGGAGAACATAAAACTAGCCTGCAGAATTCAAAACTTTAATTCAATAAGTATTTTATGAAACAGTTTAGTCTAAGATTGGAAACACAATATTCATGAGAACTGGACAATAAACAATAAGAAATGAAAGGTTGATGGTCAATGGTTTGTAGTAAATGATTGAACTAAAAAGAAATAAAAGCTTTATTTGCTTATAGGTATCCAAAATATAGTACATATTCTAACTTAAATGTCATGCAACAACTTTTTTACCCAAACCATCACATTTTTCCCTCCCAAATTAGAACAACTTTTCTTCCAAGAATTTTTATACAAAAAGTATGGTTTTATGAATAAGATTGAAACATGAAAATTAAAGATAAAAATTGAAGCTCAATTAACTGGTTAAATTAATGAATTTGAGCTAGATTTGGGTTTATGGGCCATTAAAGGTAACGAAACATGAAACTTCTATAATTATTTACTAGTTTTTTTTCTAATTATCTTAATCTCTTGTACACTCCACAACTGACAAATTGTTCTAAAAAATTGAGAGTTTTAACTACCAAAAGTACGATATAAATACGGAAGACCAAGATCAAAATATTGACCTAAAATTTCAAAAAGTGATATATAACAAAATTTGAGTAATGAAACATAAAACACCTATAATCATTTACTAGTTTTATTTCTTAATCTCGTGTACATTCAACGGTTAACATTTTGTTTTAAACAATGAGAGCTTTAACTAGCAAAATTAAGAACTAAATACATTGTTGACCTGAAATTTTAAAAGTGGTATATAACAAAACTTGAGTAATTGAGTGACAGAATCCAAGAAGCTCAATTATGTGATTAAATAATGGAATTAAAGAACTCTAATATACAATACCCTAACATTATTTATATCTCTGCAAAATCTTTATAACGGAGCTCAAATGTGTAAATAACTTTTACAAAAATAAAAAATAAGGAAAACCCAGATGAGAAAACACTAAATAAATCCCAAAAGAGGCTCAAATCACAATTAATATGAATAAAAATGAAAACCCATTAATAAAAAACGAAAAAAGGACTAACCTTTGATTGAAATAGAGAGAAGAGTTATTGGCGGAGTTCTCGACGGAGTTTTGACTTTATTAGAAAAATGTAATAAAAAGAAAAGAAAAGAAAAAGACAATAATTGGGTGTTTTTTGAATTTTGAAATCTTGAGTGTGGGTAATAACAATAATATGTATGTATTTATTTGTTGGTAAAATTATCAAAACATACAACTATTTTAAACTAATTATTAAAAAATTATACTCCAACACTTTATTCCCAAAACATACAACTAATTAAAATTATAAATAATAAATCATTTCTTCTCTCTCTCTTAAAAATAAGAGAAATCTTTTTTGGATGATAAAAAACAAAATATGGTAAAAAAACAAAAAAAATACAAAATATGTCCAAAAATATGGTAAAAAAAAAAAAAAACAATAAAATTACTAAATTACAAAAAAAAATGAAAAAAGTTCTAAAAAGTCGAAAATTCAAAAAAACCCAACATATGCTGAAAAAACTTTTAAAAAAGTCGGTAACCGAAAAAATCTAAAAAATATCCAAAATCACAAAAAAATGAAAAAAGTTCAAAAAAGTCGAGAATCCGAAAAAACCCAAAAAAGGCTGGAAAAACCTTTTAACAAGTCGGGAACCCGAAAAAGCTGAAAAAATGGTTAAAAAAAGTATTGTGTATGTCTGTATTGCGTATTTCCGTATTAAAAAACATGTATAAATTGTGTGTTGTGTATACATGTATTAAATAACATGTATAAATTATGTATTGTATATGCCTGTATAAATTATGTATTGTGTATGCTGAAAAAACTTTTAAAAAAGTCGGTAACCGAAAAAACCCAAAAAATTGGTAAAAAAACCCAAAAAATATCCAAAATCACAAAAAAAAGAAAAAAGTTTAAAAAAGTCGGGAACCCGAAAAAGCCCAAAAAATGGTTAAAAAAAAGTATCGTGTATGTCTGTATTGCGTATTTCCGTATTAAAAACATGTATAAATTGTGTGTTGTGTATGCATGTATTAAATAACATGTATAAATAATGTATTGTGTATGCCCGTATTAAAAAACATGTATAAATATTGTATTGTGTATACCCGTATTAAAAAAAACATGTATAAACTGTGTATTTTGTATGTTTGTATTAAATAGCATGTATAAATAATGTTTTGTGCATGCATGTATTAAAAAATATATATAAACTGTGTATTGTGTATGCCTGCATTAAAGAGCATGTATAAAATAGGTATTAAAGAGCATGTATAAATAGTGTATTGTGTATGTCCATATTTGTTGGTTTTGGTACTATTTCGAATACAATAAATGAAAGGACAATAAAATAAAGAAGACAGGAACGCAATGGAAATAAATAATTTTATTTCTCACAATTGGAATATAAATTACAATTCCTGACTCAACAAATAAATAAAACTGCTGGACTGTAATAAAGAAACTGCCGGACTGTTATAAAGAAACTGCCGGACTGGTTTAACAAAGAAACTGCCGGACTGGTTTTAACAAACTGCCGGACTGGTTTTAAACAAACTGCCGGACTGGTTTTGAATAAAAGAAACTGCCGGACTGGTTTTAAGAAACTGCCGGACTGTTTTGTAATAAAAGAAACTGCCGGACTGGTTTTAACAATCTGCCGGACTGGTTTTAACCAATAAAAAACTGCCGGGCTGTTTTTGACAAATAAAAAACTGCCCGGACTGTTATTAAATAAACTGCCCAGACTGTTATGTAAATACTGGAAATTAAATTACAGGAAAGTAAATTACAGAATAGGAAAGACTGAAATGTAAATTACAGAAACTAAAGGTACTGGAAAGTAAATACAAAAAGGAAACAGTACTGAAATTAAATGGACAGAATAATAAAGGACTGAAAATTAAATAACATAAATTAAAAGAAGAGGCAACTGCTGAGCAGTTTCCCTTAAACAATATTTCCCGAACCACCTTTAAAGGTTTCTGGTTTCGGGACTTTGTTCCCAAGGTACAACTTCTATCTCAGAGTGGCTCGTATGGAAACCGGCACCGAACCACAGGTCGAGCTGTTGGTGGTGCGGTTCTCTCTCTCTATATGATGCTTATGCTGTGTTGTGTGTTCTGGTGTGTTTGAATGAGAGGGGAAGGGCTGCCTTTTATAGGCTCTACTGAAACCGCAGCCATAAATATAGGTCATCAATTCTGGGAGTTACACCCCCAGAATCCGCTCAATTTAATTCTAAAACCGCAGCAATCAATTCCATTTATTGCTGGCGTTTCTCTTGCTGAAAACTCTAGGTACTGCTTTTGTAATTTATACAAAACTCCCTATTCGGGTTTGGACCCAAGACCCAAGACCCAAGACCCGAGACCCGAGACATTCCCCAAATCACAAATCCCAAATCCCAAATCCCAATCCCAATCCCAAGCCCAAGGCCAAGCCCAAGCCCGTGCCCGTGCCCGTGCCCGTGCCCGTGCTCGAGACCCGAGACCCAAGACCCGAGACACGAGACACGAGCGAGCGTGCGTGTGTGGTACACACTAATACTCTTAGGTGTATGTGGACATGTTAGTTTAATAACTACATGGGTTGGTATGGCATATATATTGTAAGATTAACTCTTAATCTTCCAATATGGGATTATTCTAAATGGTTTTCTCATTAACCATTTCGTTTTCCAGATTTTTCCAGATTTGAGCTTCCGAGGTACCAACTTTGAAGCCACTTTGTATTCACACCCATTCTCCGAATAGGTCATGTGATATACCGTTACGAAGCTCGTCACACGGGCTACTCAACCACGTTGAGTACGGTATAAGCAACTCAGCGCTGTTACAAGAAATAATGACTTGAAGTTGGTCCAGTGACCATTCGGAAACACCCATGTTTTCACATGTTTTTCCAACAATCCCCCACATGAATGCAATTGGCTGAAAATAAAATGCTCCTAAATGCATACGAGAGAAAACCGCAAGAGTTCACTGCATAAGGACAGGTAGCGCGCGCCTTGAACCTGCCGTAGTGACGTAAAATCTGATATGCTACTATTGGGTAGCCTTTAAGCCTTGAACCCTTTAGCGTTTGTGCATACCAGGGTAATGCGCACACAGTGTCCTCTCTACACCACTTACTAAGCCCTTTGGTTGTTATCCATATTTGGCCGTGGACTGCCTTGGCAAAATTCAACCGAGTGCTCTAGTGATTTAGCCCATGGCTCATCACATAGTATCGGCCATACACACTCGTCATAGGTGATTTCAAGTCAAGGGTGTCCTGACTCACCCCTCTCGACCTTCGAGATACTTGTTTTCATTAAGAGCCTCATGCTCACCCTTAAGATGGTCTAGGTCTATCACTCTTTCATCCTAGAAATGGGCTGGGAACTTAAGTTCCCGAGTGCTTTGTTCGGTCACCCCCACAGTTCGGTTTTCCCGTTGAACCCGAGGCTGGAGAATCCAGTTCGGGTTGGGTTGCCTCTGAGGAGGTTTCCAGTTTGATGGGCTTCAACCCCATTCCCCTCGATGAAACTTCAACTCCTACCTGAGTCAAGCCTTTTGTAAATGGATCCGCTATATTGTCTTTAGATCTCACAAAATCTAATGACACCACACTGTTAGCTAACAATTCTCTTACGGATTTATGTCTCCGACGAATATGTCGGGACTTTCCATTATACATATGATCCTGCGCCCGTCCAATAGCCGACTGACTATCGCAGTGCATGCTTATTGCTGGGACAGGTTTTGGCCACATTGGAATTCCTTCCAGAAAGCTTCTCAGCCAATCAGCCTCTTCTGTTGCTAGATCCAACGCTATGAACTCGGATTCCATAGTTGATCTAGCTATGCACGTCTGCTTGGATGATCTCCATGAGACAGTTGCTCCTCCCATCACGAACACATATCCGCTAGTGGATCGTGTACTGTTGGAATCCGAGATCCAGTTTGCATCAGAATACCCTTCCAGTACAGCTGGATATCTGGTATAATGCAACCCTCGGTCTGCTGTGTATCTCATGTATCTGAGAAGTCTCATGATGGCCTTCCAGTGTTCCTCATTGGGATTACTGGTGTACCTACTCAGTCTACTCACTGAGTTGGCTATGTCTGGTCTAGTACAGTTCATGACGTACATCAGACTGCCTATTATTCGAGAATATTCCAATTGTCTCACACTCTCCCCAAAATTCTTTTTCAGGGTGGTTGAGATCTCTATCGGAGTTCTGGATGTAGCTCTACTATCTTTATCAAATTTGTCAAGCATCTGCTTGACATAGTGAGTTTGAGATAGCGCATATCCGTCTGATGTCTTGGTAATTTTCATACCAAGTATTACATCAGCGACACCCAAGTCCTTCATCTAGAACTTTTGTGACAGCATTCTCTTAGTGGAGTTGATGTTATCAATACTCCCTATTATAATCATGTCATCTACGTAGAGGCAGACTACCACGTAGTCCTTTTCATTTCCTTTTACGTAGACGCATTTGTTACATTCGTTTATCCGAAAACCGTTTGATAGCATCACTCTATCAAATTTTTCGTGCCATTGTTTAGGTGCTTGTTTAAGTCCATACAAGGACTTCACAAGTTTACACACCTTGTGAGCTTTACCTGGAACCACAAACCCTTCCGGTTGTTCCATGTAAATTTCCTCTTCCAACTCACCATTCAAGAACGCCGTTTTAACATCCATTTGATGTATTTCCAGATCGAACAGTGCTGCGAGAGCAATGACTATCCGGATTGACGTCTTCCTGGAGACAGGAGCATAGGTGTCGAAATAGTCGACACCTTCGGTTTGTCTAAAACCTTTTACTACAAGTCTCGCCTTGTATTTCTCGATCGTTCCATCGAGCTTTCTCTTCCTCTTGAAGATCCACTTGTGTCCTAGTGGCTTACACCCGGGTGTTAAATCCACTAGTTCCCAAGTGTGATTTTGTAATATTGATTCAACCTCATTGTTGATCACCTCCTCCCAATATTGGGCTTCCGGGGATGACATTGCTTGTTTGAATGTCGCCGGTTCGCCTTCTATCATGAAGGTTACAAAATCTGGACCGAAAGACGTTTCCTTTCTAGCCCTTTTACTACGTCGAGGCTCTTCTTCTTCTTCCTCCAACGGTTCACTTGCCCCCACATTTTCCTCACTGTTTGACTCCTCAGTCTCTACAGTTACGGAAGACTTGCGGGGAAAGATCTCCTCGAAGAAAGAAGCTTCTCGAGCTTCGATGATAGTATCTACATTAACATCAGGATTATCCGACTTGTGCACGAGAAAACGATAAGCACTACTGTTTTGTGCATATCCTATGAACACACAGTCTACCGTCTTTGGCCCTATTCTCGTTCTTTTTGGAAGCGAGACAAGGACCTTCGCGAGACAACCCCAAACCCTTAAGAATTTATAGCTCGGCCTATGGCCTTTCCATAGTTCATAAGGTGGTTTATCATGCTTCTTATGCGGTAGCTTGTTCAATACATAGTTGGCGGAAAGCAGCGCTTCCCCCCACATGTTCTGGGGTAACCCAGAACTTATTAACATGGCATTCATCATTTCCTTGAGCGTCCTATTCTTACGCTCGGCAACCCCATTCTGCTCCGGAGAGTATGGGGCTGTGGTTTGATGTACATTGCCACTTTCTGCGCATATCTGCGCAAACGGTGCCTCGTATTCACCGCCTCTATCACTCCTCAACATTTTAATCTTTTTATTGAGTTGATTTTCTACTTCGGTCTTATAAAGAGCGAATTTCTCTACCGCTTCGTCTTTACTTCTCATTAAGTAGACATAGCAGTATCTAGTACAGTCATCTATAAAAGTGATGAAATACTTTTTCCCTCCTCGCATTTGTATAAACTTTAAGTCGCATACATCCGTGTGTATTAGACCGAGAGGTTCAGTACTTCGTTCAATATGTTGATACGAAGACTTGGTTAATTTTGCCTCAACACAAACTTCACATTTATGTTGTTTATCAAAAGCAAAATTAGGCAGTAGATTCAGTGATATTAATTTCTTCATAGAATTAGAATTCACATGACCTAATCTACCATGCCATAAATTAAATGAATCGCAAGAATAAGCAAACAAAGTTTTATTAGCCACTTGGGCAACATTAACGGTTACATTATTCTTGGTACTGGCCTCAGCCTTAGTACGCACAATAGCAGACTCGGCTTTAGGAGCCGGAGTACCAACATTTAATTTAAACATGCCGTTGGTCATATAGCCACGGCCTACATACATTCTATTTAAGGTGATTACAATTTTAGCAGATTCAAATACAAGTTTAAACCCTTTGTTCACCATAACAGACCCGGAAACCAGATTCTTGCGAATTTCCGGCACATGGAGCACTCCATTCAGTGTGAGCTCCTTTCCCGAAGTCATCTTCAGCAGCACGGTTCCTTTTCCTTCCACCCTGGAAGTAGCCGAGTTCCCCATGAAGCAGCTCTCATTGTCCACGGCCGTATAGGTCTTGAACATCCATTTGCTGGCACAGATGTGACTAGTGGCGCCTGTGTCCAGCCACCATTCCTTTGGGTTGTTCCCCACCAGGTTCACTTCCGAGACCACCACACTCAGGTGCATATAGTCCTGTCCAGCATCATCTCCTCCCTCAGCCACATTAGCCTGAGCAGGTGCCCTCTTCCTCCCTTTCCCTTGGAACTTCCTCTTTGGGGGGGGGGGGGGGGGGGGTTTGGGCTTGTCGGTGCGCATCTTACAATCCGCGGCACGATGGCCCGGTTTGTTGCACACAAAGCAGTCTCCCATGAATTTCTTCTTGAGAGAGGCACCGACTCCGCTGTCAAAGCGTTTCCGCTTAGACACAGCGTCCTCAACCACATGGGCCTTGGCAACCGCGTTGCCTGCTCCGCCACCGCCTTTCCTTCCGGATCGGCGGTTGCTTTGCTCAACATTGAGCCTCTCAATGAGTCCCTCCAAGGTCATAGCCTTTCGCTTGTGTTTCAGGTAGTTTTGAAACTCTTTCCAAGAAGGTGGCAGTTTCTCAATCATTAATGCCACTTGGAAAGGTTCGTTGATAACTAACCCTTCAACCTCAAGCCTATGGTATATGAGTTGGAGTTCCTCTACCTGCTCGATAACACTCTTCCCATCAGTCATCATGTACTCGTGAAAGTCCGTGACGACAAATTTCTTTGCGCCAGCGTTATTCACTTTGTACTTTCGTTCGAGAGACTCCCAAAGCTCCTTTGCAGAAGCCTTGGGCTCGAATACACTGAAGAGAGTGTCATCCAGAGCACACAGGATGTAGTTCCGGCATAGGTAGTCGCCGTGTTTACACGCTTCCACCGCCGAAACCGTCTGCACGTCCTCATCGTCCTCGCTTAGGACGAGTGCAGACTCCTTAAGAAACCGGGTCAGATTAAGGGCAGTTAAATAAAATAGCATCTTTTGCTGCCAACGTTTGAAGTTGTTGCCCCTAAACTTTTCCGGTCTCTCCAGTTGAGAGGTTGGCAACATTGGCATCGCCGGTGTTGCCGGAGCCTTGCCCTTTGCCCTGGCCGCAGCCACAAGCGCTGCCTTGGCCGCAGCCTTAGCAGCAGCCTGTGCTGCGGCCGTAGCCGCAGCCATAGCATCAGCCTCTGCCGCAGCAGCGTCGGCCGCAGCCTTTGCCACAGCAGCTTCGGCCTCAGCCTGAGCCTGAGCCCCCCCACTCGCAGCGCTCGCATTGTTATGGCTACTGCCAATCACAAGTGCGCCCTGCACGTTTTCCGAAGAAACGGTGGGTATTTGATCCTCATTAGTCATCTGAAATGACAATATAAAAACCGTTTAGTTTCTCGCAAGAAAACTAAATTCTTTATCGCAAATACTAATTATAACTTAATTAGATTGCTTCAAAAGAATAAAAACCAATGAAAGAGATTCTAGCGTGAAAATCAAATTACTTTTGATTTCACTAAGAATTCTTTATAGTATTCTAGAATAAAAGGATTAAAACCAATTCGGATTTATTCTATGTGCAAATTTCAATTTCTAGTAAACTAGCAATGATTTTGCGAGAAAAAAAACCGAGACGTCAACAACAATAAAATAAAAAAGAAAAGTCCTTTCTTATTTCGAAAATAGAAAAACCAAAAAATATTATTGTTTAAGATTGTTGGTTTTGGTACTATTTCGAATACAATAAATGAAAGGACAATAAAATAAAGAAGACAGGAACGCAATGGAAATAAACAATTTTATTTCTCACAATTGGAATATAAATTACAATTCCTGACTCAACAAATAAATAAAACTGCTGGACTGTAATAAAGAAACTGCCGGACTGGTTTTATAGAAACTGCCGGACTGGTTTAACAAAGAAACTGCCGGACTGGTTTTATAGAAACTGCCGGACTGGTTTTAACAAACTGCCGGACTGGTTTTAAACAAACTGCCGGACTGGTTTTGAATAAAAGAAACTGCCGGACTGCTTTTAAGAAACTGCCGGACTGTTTTGTAATAAAAGAAACTGCCGGACTGGTTTTAACAAACTGCCGGACTGGTTTTAACCAATAAAAAACTGCCGGACTGTTTTTGACAAATAAAAAACTGCCCGGACTGTTATTAAATAAACTGCCCGGACTGTTATGTAAATACTGGAAATTAAATTACAGGAAAGTAAATTACAGAATAGGAAAGACTGAAATGTAAATTACAGAAACTAAAGATACTGGAAAGTAAATACAAAAAGGAAACAGTACTGAAATTAAATGGACAGAATAATAAAGGACTGAAAATTAAATAACATAAATTAAAAGAAGAGGCAACTGCTGAGCAGTTTCTCTTAAACAATATTTCCCGAACCACCTTTAAAGGTTTCTGGTTTCGGGACTTTGTTCCCAAGGTACAACTTCTATCTCAGAGTGGCTCGTATGAAAACCGGCACCGAACCACAGGTCGAGCTGTTGGTGGTGCGGTTCTCTCTCTCTATATGATGCTTATGCTGTGTTGTGTGTTCTGATGTGTTTGAATGAGAGGGGAAGGGCTGCCTTTTATAGGCTCTACTGAAACCGCAGCCATAAATATAGGTCATCAATTCTGGGAGTTACACCCCAGAATCCGCTCAATTTAATTCTGAAACCGCATCAATCAATTCCATTTATTGCTGGCGTTTCTCTTGCTAGAAACTCTAGGGACTGCTTTTGTAATTTATACAAAACTCCCTATTCGGGTTTGGACCCAAGACCCAAGACCCAAGACCCGAGACCCGAGACATTCCCCAAATCACAAATCCCAAATCCCAAATCCCAATCCCAAGCCCAAGCCCAAGCCCAAGCCCAAGCCCGTGTCCGTGCCCGTGCCCGAGACCCGAGACCCGAGACACGAGACACGAGCGAGCGCGTGTGTGTGGTACACACTAATACTCTTAGGTGTATGTGGACATGTTAGTTTAATAACTACATGGGTTGGTATGGTATATATATTGTAAGATTAACTCTTAATCTTCCAATATGGGATTATTCTAAATGGTTTTCTCATTAACCATTTCATTTTCCAGATTTTTCCAGATTTGAGCTTCCGAGGTACCAACTTTGAACCCACTTTGTATTCACACCCATTCTCCGAATAGGTCATGTGATATACCGTTACGAAGCTCGTCACACGGGCTACTCAACCACATTGAGTACGGTATAAACAACTCAGCGCTGTTACACGAAATAATGACTCGAAGTTGGTCCAGTGACCATTCGGAAACACCCATGTTTTCACATGTTTTTCCAAAAATATTAAAAAATATGTATAAACTGTGTATTGTGTATGTCTGTATTAAAAAGTATACATAAATAATGTATTGTGTATGCCCGTATTAAAAAACTATGTATAAAAATTGTGTATTGTGTATGCCTGTATTAAAGAGCATGTATAAAATATGTATTATGTATGACAGTATTAAAGAGCATATATAAATAGTGTATTGTGTATGCATGTATTAAAAAACAAGTATAACAATGTATTGTGTATGCCTGTATTGCGTATTCCCGTATTAAAAAACATATATAAATTATGTATTGTGTATGCATGTATTAAATAAAATGTATAAATAATGTATTGTGTATGCCCGTATTAAAAAACATGTATAAACTATGTATTGTGTATGCTTGTATTAAAGAGCATGTATAAAAAGTGTATTGTGTATGCATAATAAGAAAAACATAAAAAATGGACAGTGTCAAAGGATACAGAATGTATTGTGTATGACTGTATTAAAGAACGCATATAAACAATGTATTGTGTATGCATGTATTAAAAAACATGTATAAAATATGTATTGTATATGTCTGTATTAAAGAGCATGCATAAATAGTGTATTGTGTATGCACGTATTAAAAAACGTGTATAAACTATGTATTGTGTATGCCTGTATTAAAGAGCATGTATAAAAAGTGTATTGTGTATGCATAATAAGAAAAACATAAAAAATAGACAGAGTCAAATGATACAGAATGTATTGTGTATGACTGTATTAAATAACGTGTATAAACAATATATTGTGTATGCATGTATTAAAAATCATGTATAAAATATGTATTGTGTATGTCTGTATTAAAGAGCATGCATAAATAGTGTATTGTGTATGCCCATATTAAAATACATGTATAAACCGTGTACTGTGTATGTCTGTATTAAAGAGCATGTATAAATAATGTATTTGTTTATGTCCGTATTAAAAAAATATGTGTATAAATAATGATTTTTTTCTTTCTTTATCTTTCTTTAAAAATAGTTCAATCTTCTTCTCCGATCAGTTCACAAGTCTCCATCCGACTTCAATCTTCTTCTCCAATTAATTCACAGGTCTCGGTATTGTCTTCTCCGATCAGTTTATCCAACAATTTTCGGTTATTTTGATCATCATCTTCAACAATTCACTGGGCAATATGTGTCAATTTTCTCGTAAATAGTCATAAGTTCATCCGTCAATTTTCGAGGTATTTTTTTATATTTTATTGTAATTAAATTTATATACTTAATAATAATTTGGCGGCATTTGGCTAAAAGTGATGTGTTGTTGACATATTCTATTCCTCGATATGAAATGTTTTTTTAATACGGGCATACACAATACACTATTTATACATACTTTTTAATACAGGCATACACAATACATAATTTATATATGTTTTTTAATACGGGCATACACAATACATTATTTATACATGTTATTTAATACATGCATACACAACACACAATTTATACATGTTTTTAATACGGAAATACGCAATACAGACATACACAATACATTTTTTAACCATTTTTTGGGCTTTTTCGGGTTTCCGACTTTTTTGAACTTTTTTCATTTTTTTGTGATTTTGGATATTTTTTTTGGTTTTTTTACCAATTTTTTGGGTTTTTTCGGTTACCGATTTTTTTAAAAGTTTTTTCAGCATACACAATACATAATTTATACAAACATACACAATACATAATTTATACATGTTTTTTTAATACGGGCATACACAATACATTATTTATACATGCTATTTAATACATGCATACACAACACATAATTTATACATGTTTTTTAATACGGAAATACGCAATACAGACATACACAGTACTTTTTTTAACCATTTTTTCGGCCTTTTCGGGTTCCCGACTTGTTAAAAGGTTTTTCCAGCATTTTTTGGGTTTTTTCGGGTTCTCGACTTTTTTGAACTTTTTTCATTTTTTTTTGTGATTTTGGATATTTTTTGCGTTTTTTCGGTTACCGACTTTTTTAAAAGTTTTTTCAGCATATTTTGGGTTTTTTTGAATTTTCGACTTTTTAGAACTTTTTTCATTTTTTTTTTTGTAATTTTGTAATTTTCTTGTTTTTTTTTTGTTTTTTACCATATCTTTGGGCTTTTTTCGGGTTCTCGACTTTTCTGAACTTTATTTTTATATATTTTTATGAATTTGGATTTTTCTTTGTTTTTTTTTTTATTTTTTGCCATTTTTTTGGAGTTTTTTCAGGTTCCCGACTTTTTAAAGGTTTTTTCAGCACTTTTTTAATTTTTTCGGGTTCTCGATTTTTGTGAATTTTTTTCATTCTTTTTGTGATTTTGGATTTTTCTTTGTTTTTTTTTACTTTTTTTTAACCATTTTTTGGGCTTTTTCAGGTTCCCGACTTTTTAAAAGGTTTTTCCAGCTTTTTTTGGGTTTTTTCAGATTCTCAACTTTTTTGAACTTTTTTCATTTTTTTGTGAATTTGGATTTTTATTGGTTTTTTTATTTTTTAACATTTTTTTGGATTTTTTTGGGTTCCCGACTTTTTTAAAGGTTTTTCCAGCATTTTTTTGGGTTTTTTCGGGTTTTCGACTTTTTTGAATTTTTTTTATTTTTTGTTGTAATTTTATTTTTTTCGGTTTAGAAATCATTTTAACATTAAATGATGTATTGTTTTGTGGGAAAAAAATGATAATTTAGAAAGAAAGACGAGAGAGAGGAGAAAGAAGAATTTTTTGATAGGTGAGGAGAAATATATATATTTTTCTATTTTGGGTCAATTGTATGTTTTGGTAATAATTTGTTTGGATTGTATGTTTTGGTAATATTTCATAACACATTGTATGTTTTGGGAATTGACCCTTATTTGTATCACTATAATGACGGAATTCTATATATTTAATTATTAGGTGATGCAAATCTTACAAAAACTCTTTTGTCTTTTTGTACACTTTTTCTTTTGACTTTATTTCATGCAATGGAATCTCATTTACTTTCATCTTTAATTTGGGTAACCATTCGATTAGAACTCCGATCCGGATAGTAAGTGATGTATTTGGTTACGAAATGTGAAATTAGACTACAAATGATTCACTTTTGGTATATTTAACGATATCATGGTATGATATTAAATTAGTGTGATCCCGTCCGATGGTAAATACCACTTTCATTTCATTTCAAGTCTTGCGTAATCTTAATCCCAATATTACTAATCATGCGACCAAAGGAAGATTGAGAGCTTGTTCATTTATAACTTGTAGAACGTATCTTATGACCATATTTCTAGTCTATTAACTCTTTGTTGTCAATTAGTTTTGAGCAATTTAATCTAACTAAGTGTTACTATTAAAACAATTGCGTTTACAGCTGAAGTTGCAACCTTAGTTACAACCTACTGTGTTATGCAGGAATCTTTCTTACTATATTACTTGTTCTGCAAGTTTTTTATTTTAATAAAAGTATGCAGGAGATATTTTCACATATTTACAAAGATTTTACTTATATGTTTTGAGAATATTTAGGTGATAATAATGAAAGTTATTTAAAAGATATATGAAGATTAGTTTATAATATATAATATCTAAAAGATATTATCTTGTTTCTTTTAGTGTGCTAACTAAATCTCTATTCTTATGCAAAGTTTTTATCACGAAATTCAATCTATTTTGTTTACAAAATTTGTTATGATTTAATTAGATTGAATTATATATGGAGTTATGGTTTTTATATATAATTAAGATTTTATCCTAAAAATATATTATTTTATATGTTCCTTAAGTAAATACTAACTCCTATTGCCAAGCAAGCTATTACTCACTCCGTTCCCAATTAATTGTCCTCTACGAAATTACGTGCAATTTTGATCGGGTTATAACATGTATCAAAATTGTCGAAATAAAAATTTTCAAACTTAAATTATATAATTTAATGTTTGAATTATATGATTAACTTTTGAAAATTTTACTTTCGAAAATTTTGATACAAGTTATTGGTCGGTCAAAATTGCATATAGTTTCGTAATGTACAATTAATTGGGAACAGAGGGAGTAACAAGTATTGACTTATGAACATTGAGGCCAATATAATGCTACAGTATATCATGCAAATACGAGAAGATTGAGATCAATTAAAAGAGTCCAAATCAATCAATAAGATCTTAAAAAAAGAAATTGAAAAATAAAGATTAATTAAGATTTTAGAAGATTGTTTTACTCTTATAAATAGTTAATAGCTGTGTTTGTAAAAAGCGTGTGTTTTAGAATATAAATAACTATCCTTAGAGAGACACACGAGTGAACTTTTAAAACGCAAAACAATGATGGGATGCCATTAATTTTTTGAGTGATAGTTATATAGTAGGAGCAATATAGAGATAGACAGAAAAATTTAGAGAGAGTATGAGAGTTTTGACTAAGACTTACATATTATATTGTAATATTTTATAATATCACTAATCTGGGTGAGTGTCCCAAAGACGTAGCACAGTTGGGTAAAGTACGTAACAGCAAGTAAAACAACGGATATAATTTCAAAATATAAACCAGGAAACACATACGCCAAAAATATCGACATATTCGTATTAGTACGCACGTGTCAGATACTTATACTAGAAAATAAATATAATAAATAAGTTAGCGAAAGAATACTAAAATAGAATATAGGTAGGCATTGACTGAATCCTATTGAGGTCGTTTAAATTTTATTATATCTAATAGTGTCTTTATTTTTATTAAAATAGTCTATATTTATGCATATTCATGTCAAATTTGAAAGCGAGTGATTCATCTTATTAAGAATAATATACATGAATTTAATTCTTCTCCTCTAGACATACCGTTTTTATCATGTATTTTGTAAATCTTAAGATGTATATTAAAAAAAAGTGTTAATACAATTGACGTAGCTGGGTTTTTCAAAAACACTTTTATATATCACCTTTTTCGTATCGTACAGATACAATACCCCTATCCATATCCATGTAACTTTGGTTATAATATCATTTTATGAAAAACCAGATATTATAGATTATTGACAAACACTACTATACTAGTAAATTTTATGAAAAACCAGATATTATAGATTATTGACAAACACTACTAGTATAACTATACTAGTAAATATGGTGATCATACGGTACGAGGCCACATTTACTTCATTTAGTATATATAACGAATTGAATGGTCAAACCGACGTTATGGCAGTAAAAATATTTATCTGCTAAAAAAGGCACTGTATAGTTTAAAACAAGCTCATACAACATGATATGAAAAAGTGCCTAAACTCTTAATTGAAAATGGTTTTATCATAGGGGAGTTGACAAAACTCTAATTACTAAGAAAACCCCTAAGGATATTATTGTTGCTCAAATTTATGTTGATAACATTGTGTTTATATCTACTTCTGATAATAAAATTGCTGAATTTATTTATGATATGAAAAATAAATTTGAGATGAGTGGATGTGGTAAACTAACTTACTTCTTAGGGTTACAAGTGAAACAAAATGAAATTGGTATTTTTTTTTGCCAAAATAAGTATACTGACAATCTTGTCAAGAAATTTGGTTTAAATGATGCTAAAGAGAAAAGAACCCCCATGAATACCACTCTAAGATTGTCTAAAGATGATAAAAGTAAAAATGTCTGTCCTAGCCTATACAAATCTATGATTGAAAGTCTTTTATATTTAACTGCTAGTAGACCAGATCTTATGTTGAGTGTAGGAGTGTGTGCCATGTATTAGACAAATCCTTTAGAATCTTATCTTGCTGCCGTCAAGAAAATCATAAAATATGTAAAATGTACTTTCAATCTTGGTTTATGGTATTCTAAAGATACAAATTACTTTTTGGTTGGTTACTGTGATGCAGATTGGGTTGGTAATACAGATGATACAAAAAGTATTTCTGTTGGTTGTTTTTATTTTGGAAATAATATTGTTTCATGGTTTACTAAAAAACAAAACTACATTTATTTATCAAATGCTAAGGCAGAATACATTGCAGCTGTTAGTGGATGTAACCAACTTATATGGATGAAACAAATGTTATCTGACTATAATATTAAACAAGAAATGTTAACTTTATTTTGTGATAATAAAAGTGTTATAGACTTGGCAAAGAATCCAGTACAACATTCCAGAACTAAACATATTGATTTAAGACACCATTTGATTAGAGAGTTAGTTGAAGAAAATAGTTTAATTTTAGAACATGTTTCAACTGAAATTCAATTAGCAGATATTTTCACAAAACTCGTTAATACAAACAAATTTGAAAATTTAATAAGTAATATTGGGGTATGTTACAATAGATCTAATTGATTCTTCTTGCTATATGTGTTCATATGTGAGTAACATTGATAAATTTTATGTATAAGGTAAATCTTACTGAGCTATGAAGTTTCTCTTTGAAAAAGCCACTTTTTCTGATGCCTCTAAAAAGATGTGGGATAAATTGCTTTAAAACCATTTTTTTTGGAAAAGCACAAAACGCATGTATTTATATTCAGTTTCAACTAAGGTTAGAATCACAGTTGCAACCTTAGTCAGGCATATAGACAGGTCAGTATCTAGTGGCGTGCACTTTTATACTAGTCGTTACCAAGGGAGACCATATTAATAATGAACAAGAATTCAACACAAGTTGATGTTCTAAGTAATATAAAATGATAAAAAGGCAAGACAAAGTCTTGAAATTTTTGGTATCTCTTAGACTCTTTCCTTTTAAGGTGTTAAAATGTTTTTGTGTAAAGTAAAAATAGATTTGCTCAATATAGTTCTTAGTGCATAAGTTTTATTGTGGGGATATCTTATGATAAATATATATTCTTGAGTAAAAGTGTTAGTATCTTGTGTTCAAAATTCTATACTATATAATATTGCTATCTTTATTTTGAAACAAGTCAAATTTTCTATATTTCTTCAACTACTTAAAATCAGAAAAATAGATAAATCTATTTCAAGTTGTAATGTTGATCTTTATTCGTTACTGATTTTATCTAAATTCGAATTGTTTTGGTCAAAAACTTATCTTTTCTACCTTTTTGCGAAAATTGAATATCTTTCAAAAAGGATAAGTATCAATATTTGGGTAAAATTTGTTCAAAAAGAGATTTGGGTATATCTTTCTATGTTTAATAAAATTTGGACTTAATTGATATTTATTTAAACTTTTTTTATTAAACTAAAACAACCAATTTAGAATTACTATCTCTCTCTATATCTATTCTGTTCGTATAAACCCTATTTTTCAGAAAACCCAATTCGATTTTGATTATAACGTTGATTATGTTTTTAATGATTTTACGATTTCTCTATTTCGATGATATAATGCTTGTCTTTTCCAAAAAGAGAATTTGTAAATTCCAGAATGCCAGAAAGATAGAGCTCAGAAAAACGAAGCCACAGGTTCAAGCGGAACCAGAATCGGAGCTAAAACGAAGAAGTTACGGGCTTTTGAAGATTAACGAGAAAACAGAGAAAACTGAAGAACGACCGATCGTCTGTACAAAAACGACCGATCGTTTTTGTTCTGATTTCTTCCAGAGAGTCCACAAGAAAAACGATCGATCGAAACTCAGAAACGACCGATCGTTTTCTGCAGATTTCGAAAACAGCTTTTTAGCTTATTCTGGAAAGTTGCTTAAAACCTCTGAATAAAAGCCTCAACCACTGCCAACGGTCATATACAGAAAAACAGACTTTTGGTCTATATAAACCAACCCAATCTCTCTTCCAAAGAAAACAATTAACACACCAATTATCATCCTTCAACCCCTATATACAAAAACCCTAACAATCACTATTTTGGTGAAATTATTCAAAAAGAGGGAAAATTGAAGAAAAAGAGAGTTAAGCTCAAACATCATCAAACTCACCAATTAGCTTATTTAGAAGCAATTAAAAGTGTGAGTGTAGTTACATTGTTGTAACAAATTTTGTAAAGAGTGAAGTTATAAACTCATTTGTGAGCGAGTGATCGGGTAGAGGCTTTGTAAGCAAGTGAAGCTTAAAAGCTCTAGGTCTTTTCATTCGGGACACTCATAGAGTGAGGGGGAGCTTAATCGGTTGACTAGCTCGATAGGATTGTAATATCCAAAAGATTATTTTTAGTGAAATACTCGGTAGTACCGAGAAGAGGACGTAGGCCGTTTGCCGAACCTCTATAAAATCACGGTGTCATTTTCTTTCCCTAGCTTTTACTTTCCGCAAATATTCATTATTGCTTATTTTCATGCTTGGGTTTAGAAATTCTAGCAATTGATTATCTCTTGTTAAAACGCTTAAGCTAAGAATTGCATAAGTTGGGTTATTAGTTGCCATTAACTTTTAATTAGGCAAAAAGCGCTAAAACCTTATTCACCCCCCTCTAAGTTTTTAGCCGCACGGGCCAACAATTGGTATCAGAGCCGAGGTTCTTGCAAATAGGAATCTAACGATTCAAGAGTTAAGATCCCGATGGCTAATTTCTACAATTTCGCATCCGGCATAGCTTTATCCCCAAATACTCCACCTTATTTTGATGGAATAAATTTTTCATATTGGAAGGATAGGATGAGCATGTTTTTACAAAGCTATAATGTTAGACTTTGGATGACCATAAAAGTAGGATATTCCGCACCTACATCTGAAAATACTTAATAAGATTCCTACATGTTTTTACGGATTTGGGCTGTGATGGACTTTAATCCTACTTAATGAGATTTTCGACATCGATCTTGAACATGCTCACTTGCTTTCTCGTTCATTCAACTGCTCAATGTCAGAGTCTTATTAACGGTTTGGGCTGTGATGGCCTTTAATCCTATTTAATGAGACTTTCGGCATTTGAACTTGCTCACTTCATTTCTCATCCCTTTGAACAATGTAGGAATCTTATTAAGTATTTGGGCTGTGATGTCTTTTAATCCTACTTAATGAGATTTTCGACATAGATCTTGAACATGGTCACTTGCTTTCTCGTTCATTCATCTGCTCAATGTCAGAGTCTTATTAAGGGTTTGGGCTGTGATGGCCTTTAATCCTATTTAATGAGACTTTCAGCATTTGAACTTGTCACTTCATTTCTTATCCCTTTGAACAATGTAGGAATCTTATTAAGTATTTGGGCTGTGATGTCTTTTAATCCTACTTAATGAGATTTTCGACATTGAACATGGTCACTTGCTTTCTCGTTCATTCAACTTCTCAATGTCAGAGTCTTATTAACGGTTTGGGCTGTGATGGCCTTTAATCCCATTTAATGAGGTTTTCGGCATCGATATTGAACTTGTTCACTTCTTTCTCATCCTTTTGAATAATGTAGGAATCTTATTAAGTATTTGGGCTTTGATTGCCTTTAATCCTACTTAATGAGATTTTCGACATCGATCTTGAACATGCTCACTTGCTTCCTCGTTCATTCAACTGCTCAATGTCAGAGTCTTATTAAGGGTTTGAGCTGTGATGGCCTTTAATCCTATTTAATGAGACTTTCGGCATTTGAACTTGCTCACTTCATTTCTCATCCCTTTGAACAATGTAGTAATCTTATTAAATATTTGGGCTGTGATGGCCTTTAATCCTACTTAATGATATTTTCGACATCGATCTTGAACATGCGCACTTGCTTTCTCGTTCATTCAACTGCTCAATGTCAGAGTCTTATCAAGGGTTTGGGCTGTGATGGCCTTTAATCCCATTTAATGAGGTTTTCGGCATCGATATTGAACTTGTTCACTTCTTTCTCATCCTTTTGAACAATGTAGTAATCTTATTAAGGATTTGGGATGTGATGGTCTTTAATCATTACCTAATGAGATTTTCGACATCGATCTTGAACATGCTCACTTGCTTTCTCGTTCATTCAACTGCTCAATGTCAGAGTCTTATTAAGGATTTCGGCTGTGATAGCCTTTAATCCTATTTAATGAGACTTTCGGCATTTGAACTTGCTCACTTCATTTCTCATCCCTTTGAACAATGTAGGAATCTTATTAAATATTTGGGCTATGATTGTCTTTAAACCTACTTAATGAGATTTTGGACATCGATCTTGAACATGCGCACTTGCTTTCTCGTTCATTCAACTGCTCAATGTCAGAGTCTTATCAAGGGTTTGGGCTGTGATGGCCTTTAATCCCATTTAATGAGGTTTTCGGCATCGATATTTAACTTGTTCACTTCTTTCTCATCCTTTTGAACAATGTAGTAATCTTATTAAGGATTTGGGCAATGATTGTCTTTAATCCTACTTAATGAGATTTTCGACATCGATCTTGAACATGCTCACTTGATTTCTCGTTCATTCAACTACTCAATGTCAGAGTCTTGTTAAGGGTTTGGGCTGTGATGGCCTTTAATCTTATTTAATGAAACTTTTGACATTTGAACTTGCTCACTTCATTTCTCATCCCTTCGAACAATGTAGGAATCTTATTAAGTATTTGGGCTGTGATGGCCTTTAATCCTACTTAATGAGATTTTCGACATCGATCTTGAACATGCTCACTTGCTTTCTCGTTCATTCAACTGCTCAATGTCAGAGTCTTATCAAGGGTTTGGGCTGTGATGGCCTTTAATCGTATTTAATGATATTTTCGGCATTGATGTTGAACTTGTGCACTTCTTTCTCATCCTTTTGTACAATGTAGGAATCTTATTAAGTATTTGGGCTGTGATTGCCTTTAATCCTACTTTATGAGATTTTCAACATCAATCTTGAACATGCTCACTTGCTTTTTCGTTCATTCAACTGCTCAAAGTTAGAGTCTTATCAAGGGTTTGGGCTGTGATGGCCTTTAATCCTATTTAATGAGACTTTCGGCATTTGAACTTGCTCACTTCATTTCTCATCTCTTTGAACAATATAGGAATCTTATTACGGATTTGGGCTGTTATGGCCTTTAATCCTACTTAATGAGATTTTCGACATCGATCTTGAACATGCTCACTTGCTTTCTCGTTCATTCATCTGCTCAATGTCAGAGTCTTATTAAGGGTTTTGGCGGTGATGGCCTTTAATCCCATTTAATGAGACTTTCGGCATTTGAACTTGCTCACTTCATTTCTCATCCCTTTGAACAATATAGAAATCTTATTACAGATTTGGGCTGTGATGGCCTTTAATCCTACTTAATGAGATTTTCGACATCGATCTTGCACATGCTCACTTGCTTTCTTGTTCATTCAACTGCTCAATGTCAGAGTCTTATTAACGGTTTGGGCTGTGATGGCCTTCAATCCTATTTAATGAGACTTTCGGCATTTGAACTTGCTCACTTCATTTCTCATCCCTTTGAACAATGTAGGAATCTTATTAAGTATTTGGGCTGTGATGGCCTTTAATCCGACTTAATGAGATTTTCGACATCGATCTTGAACATGCTCACTTGCTTTCTCGTTCATTCAACTGCTCAATGTCAGAGTCTTATCAAGGGTTTGGGTTGTGATGGCCTTTAATCCCATCTAATGAGGTTTTCGGCATTTGAACTTGCTCACTTCATTTCTCATGCCTTTGAACAATGCAGGAATCTTATTAAGGATTTGGGCTGTGATGGCCTTTAATTCTACTTATTTAGATTTTCGACATCGATCTTGAACATGCTCACTTGCTTTCTCGTTCATTCAACTGCTCAATGTCAGAGTCTTATTAAGGGTTTTGGCTGTGATGGCCTTTAATCCCATTTAATGAGACTTTCGGCATTTGAACTTGCTCACTTCATTTCTCATCCCTTTGAACAATATAGAAATCTTATTACGGATTTGGGCTGTGATGGCCTTTAATCCTACTTAATGAGATTTTCGACATCGATCTTGCACATGCTCACTTGCTTTCTCGTTCATTCAACTGCTCAATGTCAGAGTCTTATTAACGGTTTGGGCTGTGATGGCCTTTAATCCTATTTAATGAGACTTTCGGCATTTGAACTTGCTCACTTCATTTCTCATCCCTTTGAACAATGTAGGAATCTTATTAAGGGTTTGGGCTGTGATGGCCTTTAATCCTATTTAATAAGACTTTCGGCATTTGAACTTGCTCACTTCATTTCTCATCCCTTTGAACAATATAGAAATCTTATTACGGATTTGGGCTGTGATGGACTTTAATCCTACTTAATGAGATTTTCGACATCGATCTTGAACATGCTCACTTGCTTTCTCGTTCATTCAACTGCTCAATGTCAGAGTCTTATTAACGGTTGGGGCTGTGATGGCCTTTAATCCTATTTAATGAGACTTTCGGCATTTGAACTTGCTCACTTCATTTCTCATCCCTTTGAACAATGTAGGAATCTTATTAAGTATTTGGGCAGTGATGTCTTTTAATCCTACTTAATGAGATTTTCGACATAGATCTTGAACATGGTCACTTGCTTTCTCGTTCATTCATCTGCTCAGTGTCAGAGTCTTATTAAGGGTTTGGGCTGTGATGGCCTTTAATCCTATTTAATGAGACTTTCAGCATTTGAACTTGTCACTTCATTTCTTATCCCTTTGAACAATGTAGGAATCTTATTAAGTATTTGGGCTGTGATGTCTTTTAATCCTACTTAATGAGATTTTCGACATTGAACATGGTCACTTGCTTTCTCGTTCATTCAACTTCTCAATGTCAGAGTCTTATTAACGGTTTGGGCTGTGATGGCTTTTAATCCCATTTAATGAGGTTTTCGGCATCGATATTGAACTTGTTCACTTCTTTCTCATCCTTTTGAATAATGTAGGAATCTTATTAAGTATTTGGGCTATGATTGCCTTTAATCATTACCTAATGAGATTTTCGACATCGATCTTAAACATGCTCACTTGCTTTCTCGTTCATTCAACTGCTCAATGTCAGAGTCTTATTAAGGGTTTGAACTGTGATGGCCTTTAATCCTATTTAATGAGACTTTCGGCATTTGAACTTGCTCACTTCATTTCTCATCCCTTTGAACAATGTAGTAATCTTATTAAAATTTGGGCTGTGATGGCCTTTAATCCTACTTAATGATATTTTCGACATCGATCTTGAACATGCGCACTTGCTTTCTCGTTCATTCAACTGCTCAATGTCAGAGTCTTATCAAGGGTTTGGGCTGTGATGGCCTTTAATCCCATTTAATGAGGTTTTCGGCATCGATATTGAACTTGTTCACTTCTTTCTCATCCTTTTGAACAATGTAGTAATCTTATTAAGGATTTGGGCTGTGATGGTCTTTAATCATTACCTAATGAGATTTTCGACATCGATCTTGAACATGCTCACTTGCTTTCTCGTTCATTCAACTGCTCAATGTCAGAGTCTTATTAAGGATTTGGGCTGTGATAGCCTTTAATCCTATTTAATGAGACTTTCGGCATTTGAACTTGCTCACTTCATTTCTCATCCCTTTGAACAATGTAGGAATCTTATTAAGTATTTGGGCTGTGATGTCTTTTAATCCTACTTAATGAGATTTTCGACATAGATCTTGAACATGGTCACTTGCTTTCTCGTTCATTCATCTGCTCAGTGTCAGAGTCTTATTAAGGGTTTGGGCTGTGATGGCCTTTAATCCTATTTAATGAGACTTTCAGCATTTGAACTTGTCACTTCATTTCTTATCCCTTTGAACAATGTAGGAATCTTATTAAGTATTTGGGCTGTGATGTCTTTTAATCCTACTTAATGAGATTTTCGACATTGAACATGGTCACTTGCTTTCTCGTTCATTCAACTTCTCAATGTCAGAGTCTTATTAACGGTTTGGGCTGTGATGGCTTTTAATCCCATTTAATGAGGTTTTCGGCATCGATATTGAACTTGTTCACTTCTTTCTCATCCTTTTGAATAATGTAGGAATCTTATTAAGTATTTGGGCTATGATTGCCTTTAATCATTACCTAATGAGATTTTCGACATCGATCTTAAACATGCTCACTTGCTTTCTCGTTCATTCAACTGCTCAATGTCAGAGTCTTATTAAGGGTTTGGGTTGTGATGGCCTTTAATCCCATCTAATGAGGTTTTCGGCATTTGAACTTGCTCACTTCATAACTCATCCTTTCGAACAATGCAGGAATCTTATTAAGGATTTGGGCTGTGATGGCCTTTAATTCTACTTATTTAGATTTTCGACATCGATCTTGAACATGCTCACTTGCTTTCTCGTTCATTCAACTGCTCAATGTCAGAGTTTTATCAAGGGTTTGGGCTTTGATGGCCTTTAATCCCATTTAATGAGGTTTTCGGCATCGATATTGAACTTGTTCACTTATTTCTCATCCTTTTGAACAATGTAAGAATCTTATTAAGGACTGTGATGGCATTCAATCCTACTTAATGAGATTTTCGACATCGATCTTGAACATGCTCACTTGCTTTCTCGTTCATTCAACTGCTCAATGTCAGAGTCTTATTAAGGGTTTTGGCTGTGATGGCCTTTAATCCCATTTAATGAGACTTTCGGCATTTGAACTTGCTCACTTCATTTCTCATCCCTTTGAACAATATAGAAATCTTATTACGGATTTGGGCTGTGATGGCCTTTAATCCTACTTAATGAGATTTTCGACATCGATCTTGCACATGCTCACTTGCTTTCTCGTTCATTCAACTACTCAATGTCAGAGTCTTATTAACGGTTTGGGCTGTGATGGCCTTTAATCCTATTTAATGAGACTTTCGGCATTTGAACTTGCTCACTTCATTTCTCATCCCTTTGAACAATGTAAGAATCTTATTAAGGGTTTGGGCTGTGATGGCCTTTAATCCTATTTAATAAGACTTTCGGCATTTGAACTTTCTCACTTCATTTCTCATCCCTTTGAACAATATAGAAATCTTATTACGGATTTGGGCTGTGATGGACTTTAATCCTACTTAATGAGATTTTCGACATCGATCTTGAACATGCTCACTTGCTTTCTCGTTCATTCAACTGCTCAATGTCAGAGTCTTATTAACGGTTTGGGCTGTGATGGCCTTTAATCCTATTTAATGAGACTTTCGGCATTTGAACTTGCTCACTTCATTTCTCATCCCTTTGAACAATGTAGGAATCTTATTAAGTATTTGGGCTGTGATGTCTTTTAATCCTACTTAATGAGATTTTCGACATAGATCTTGAACATGGTCACTTGCTTTCTCGTTCATTCATCTGCTCAATGTCAGAGTCTTATTAAGGGTTTGGGCTGTGATGGCCTTTAATCCTATTTAATGAGACTTTCAGCATTTGAACTTGTCACTTCATTTCTTATCCCTTTGAACAATGTAGGAATCTTATTAAGTATTTGGGCTGTGATGTCTTTTAATCCTACTTAATGAGATTTTCGACATTGAACATGGTCACTTGCTTTCTCGTTCTTTCAACTTCTCAATGTCAGAGTCTTATTAACGGTTTGGGCTGTGATGGCCTTTAATCCCATTTAATGAGGTTTTCGGCATCGATATTGAACTTGTTCACTTCTTTCTCATCCTTTTGAATAATGTAGGAATCTTATTAAGTATTTGGGCTATGATTGCCTTTAATCCTACTTAATGAGATTTTCGACATCGATCTTGAACATGCTCACTTGCTTTCTCGTTCATTCAACTGCTCAATGTCAGAGTCTTATTAAGGGTTTGAGCTGTGATGGCCTTTAATCCTATTTAATGAGACTTTCGGCATTTGAACTTGCTCACTTCATTTCTCATCCCTTTGAACAATGTAGTAATCTTATTAAATATTTGGGCTGTGATGGCCTTTAATCCTACTTAATGATATTTTCGACATCGATCTTGAACATGCGCACTTGCTTTCTCATTCATTCAACTGCTCAATGTCAGAGTCTTATCAAGGGTTTGGGCTGTGATGGCCTTTAATCCCATTTAATGAGGTTTTCGGCATCGATATTGAACTTGTTCACTTCTTTCTCATCCTTTTGAACAATGTAGTAATCTTATTAAGGATTTGGGCTGTGATGGTCTTTAATCATTACCTAATGAGATTTTCGACATCGATCTTGAACATGCTCACTTGCTTTCTCGTTCATTCAACTGCTCAATGTCAGAGTCTTATTAAGGATTTGGGCTGTGATAGCCTTTAATCCTATTTAATGAGACTTTCGGCATTTGAACTTGCTCACTTCATTTCTCATACCTTTGAACAATGTAGGAATCTTATTAAATATTTGGGCTATGATTGTCTTTAATCCTACTTAATGAGATTTTCGACATCGATCTTGAACATGCGCACTTGCTTTCTCGTTCATTCAACTGCTCAATGTCAGAGTCTTATCAAGGGTTTGGGTTGTGATGGCCTTTAATCCCATCTAATGAGGTTTTTAGCATTTGAACTTGCTCACTTCATTTCTCATCCCTTCGAACAATGCAGGAATCTTATTAAGGATTTGGGCTGTGATGGCCTTTAATTCTACTTATTTAGATTTTCGACATCGATCTTGAACATGCTCACTTGCTTTATCGTTCATTCAACTGCTCAATGTCAGAGTCTTATTAAGGGTTTTGGCTGTGATGGCCTTTAATCCCATTTAATGAGACTTTCGGCATTTGAACTTGCTCACTTCATTTCTCATCCCTTTGAACAATATAGAAATCTTATTACGGATTTGGGCTGTGATGGCCTTTAATCCTACTTAATGAGATTTTCGACATCGATCTTGCACATGGTCA
The DNA here is from genome assembly GCA_963682055.1 of Primula veris. Taxonomy (NCBI): domain Eukaryota; kingdom Viridiplantae; phylum Streptophyta; class Magnoliopsida; order Ericales; family Primulaceae; genus Primula; species Primula veris. Next base: position 28,780,462 of record OY821748.1, read on the forward strand.
CTTGCTTTCTCGTTCATTCAACTGCTCAATGTCAGAGTCTTATTAACGGTTTGGGCTGTGATGGCCTTTAATCCTATTTAATGAGACTTTCGGCATTTGAACTTGCTCACTTCATTTCTCATCCCTTTGAACAATGTAGGAATCTTATTAAGGGTTTGGGCTGTGATGGCCTTTAATCCTATTTAATAAGACTTTCGGCATTTGAACTTGCTCACTTCATTTCTCATCCCTTTGAACAATATAGAAATCTTATTACGGATTTGGGCTGTGATGGACTTTAATCCTACTTAATGAGATTTTCGACATCGATCTTGAACATGCTCACTTGCTTTCTCGTTCATTCAACTGCTCAATGTCAGAGTCTTATTAACGGTTGGGGCTGTGATGGCCTTTAATCCTATTTAATGAGACTTTCGGCATTTGAACTTGCTCACTTCATTTCTCATCCCTTTGAACAATGTAGGAATCTTATTAAGTATTTGGGCTGTGATGTCTTTTAATCCTACTTAATGAGATTTTCGACATAGATCTTGAACATGGTCACTTGCTTTCTCGTTCATTCATCTGCTCAGTGTCAGAGTCTTATTAAGGGTTTGGGCTGTGATGGCCTTTAATCCTATTTAATGAGACTTTCAGCATTTGAACTTGTCACTTCATTTCTTATCCCTTTGAACAATGTAGGAATCTTATTAAGTATTTGGGCTGTGATGTCTTTTAATCCTACTTAATGAGATTTTCGACATTGAACATGGTCACTTGCTTTCTCGTTCATTCAACTTCTCAATGTCAGAGTCTTATTAACGGTTTGGGCTGTGATGGCTTTTAATCCCATTTAATGAGGTTTTCGGCATCGATATTGAACTTGTTCACTTCTTTCTCATCCTTTTGAATAATGTAGGAATCTTATTAAGTATTTGGGCTATGATTGCCTTTAATCATTACCTAATGAGATTTTCGACATCGATCTTAAACATGCTCACTTGCTTTCTCGTTCATTCAACTGCTCAATGTCAGAGTCTTATTAAGGGTTTGAGCTGTGATGGCCTTTAATCCTATTTAATGAGACTTTCGGCATTTGAACTTGCTCACTTCATTTCTCATCCCTTTGAACAATGTAGTAATCTTATTAAAATTTGGGCTGTGATGGCCTTTAATCCTACTTAATGATATTTTCGACATCGATCTTGAACATGCGCACTTGCTTTCTCGTTCATTCAACTGCTCAATGTCAGAGTCTTATCAAGGGTTTGGGCTGTGATGGCCTTTAATCCCATTTAATGAGGTTTTCGGCATCGATATTGAACTTGTTCACTTCTTTCTCATCCTTTTGAACAATGTAGTAATCTTATTAAGGATTTGGGCTGTGATGGTCTTTAATCATTACCTAATGAGATTTTCGACATCGATCTTGAACATGCTCACTTGCTTTCTCGTTCATTCAACTGCTCAATGTCAGAGTCTTATTAAGGATTTGGGCTGTGATAGCCTTTAATCCTATTTAATGAGACTTTCGGCATTTGAACTTGCTCACTTCATTTCTCATCCCTTTGAACAATGTAGGAATCTTATTAAGGGTCTGGGCTGTGATGGCCTTTAATCCTATTTAATAAGACTTTCGGCATTTGAACTTGCTCACTTCATTTCTCATTCCTTTGAACAATGTAGTAATCTTATTAAGTATTTGGGCTGTGATGTTTTTTAATCCTACTTAATGAGATTTTCGACATAGATCTTGAACATGGTCACTTGCTTTCTCGTTCATTCATCTGCTCAATGTCAGAGTCTTATTAACGGTTTGGGCTGTGATGGCCTTTAATCCTATTTAATGAGACTTTCGGCATTTGAACTTGCTCACTTCATTTCTCATCCCTTTGAACAATGTAGGAATCTTATTAAGTATTTGGGATGTGATGTCTTTTAATCCTACTTAATGAGATTTTCGACATAGATCTTGAACATGGTCACTTGCTTCCTCGTTCATTCATCTGCTCAATGTCAGAGTCTTATTAAGGGTTTGGGCTGTGATGGCCTTTAATCCTATTTAATGAGACTTTCAGCATTTGAACTTGTCACTTCATTTCTTATCCCTTTGAACAATGTAGGAATCTTATTAAGTATTTGGGCTGTGATGTCTTTTAATCCTACTTAATGAGATTTTCGACATTGAACATGGTCACTTGCTTTCTCGTTCATTCAACTTCTCAATGTCAGAGTCTTATTAACGGTTTGGGCTGTGATGGCCTTTAATCCCATTTAATGAGGTTTTCGGCATCGATATTGAACTTGTTCACTTCTTTCTTATCCTCTTGAATAATGTAGGAATCTCATTAAGTATTTGGGCTATGATTGCCTTTAATCCTATTTAATGAGATTTTCGACATCGATCTTGAACATGCTCACTTGCTTTCTCGTTCATTCAACTGCTCAATGTCAGAGTCTTATTAAGGGTTTGAGCTGTGATGGCCTTTAATCCTATTTAATGAGACTTTCGGCATTTGAACTTGCTCACTTCATTTCTCATCCCTTTGAACAATGTAGTAATCTTATTAAATATTTGGGCTGTGATGGCCTTTAATCCTACTTAATGATATTTTCGACATCGATCTTGAACATGCGCAATTGCTTTCTCGTTCATTCAACTGCTCAATGTCAGAGTCTTATCAAGGGTTTGGGCTGTGATGGCCTTTAATCCCATTTAATGAGGTTTTCGGCATCGATATTGAACTTGTTCACTTCTTTCTCATCCTTTTGAACAATGTAGTAATCTTATTAAGGATTTGGGATGTGATGGTCTTTAATCATTACCTAATGAGATTTTCGACATCGATCTTGAACATGCTCACTTGCTTTCTCGTTCATTCAACTGCTCAATGTCAGAGTCTTATTAAGGATTTGGGCTGTGATAGCCTTTAATCCTATTTAATGAGACTTTCGGCATTTGAACTTGCTCACTTCATTTCTCATCCCTTTGAACAATGTAGGAATCTTATTAAATATTTGGGCTATGATTGTCTTTAATCCTACTTAATGAGATTTTCGACATCGATCTTGAACATGCGCACTTGCTTTCTCGTTCATTCAACTGCTCAATGTCAGAGTCTTATCAAGGGTTTGGGCTATGATGGCCTTTAATCCCATTTAATGAGGTTTTCGGCATCGATATTGAACTTGTTCACTTCTTTCTCTTCCTTTTGAACAATGTAGTAATCTTATTAAGGATTTGGGCTATGATTGTCTTTAATCCTACTTAATGAGATTTTCGACATCGATCTTGAACATGCTCACTTGATTTCTCGTTCATTCAACTACTCAATGTCAGAGTCTTGTTAAGGGTTTGGGCTGTGATGGCCTTTAATCTTATTTAATGACACTTTTGGCATTTGAACTTGCTCACTTCATTTCTCATCCCTTCGAACAATGTAGGAATCTTATTAAGTATTTGGGCTGTGATGGCCTTTAATCCTACTTAATGAGATTTTCGACATCGATCTTGAACATGCCCACTTGCTTTCTCGTTCATTCAACTGCTCAATGTCATAGTCTTATCAAGGGTTTGGGCTGTGATGGCCTTTAATCCCATTTAATGATATTTTCAGCATCGATGTTGAACTTGTGCACTTCTTTCTCATCCTTTGGTACAATGTAGGAATCTTATTAAGTATTTGGGCTGTGATTGCGTTTAATCCTACTTTATGAGATTTTCAACATCAATCTTGAACATGCTCACTTGCTTTTTCGTTCATTCAACTGCTCAAAGTTAGAGTCTTAACAAGGGTTTGGGCTGTGATGGCCTTTAATCCCATTTAATGAGACTTTCGGCATTTGAACTTGCTCACTTCATTTCTCATCTCTTTGAACAATTTAGGAATCTTATTACAGATTTGGGCTGTTATGGCCTTTAATCCTACTTAATGAGATTTTCGACATCGATCTTGAACATGCTCACTTGCTTTCTCGTTCATTCATCTGCTCAATGTCAGAGTCTTATTAAGGGTTTTGGCTGTGATGGCCTTTAATCCCATTTAATGAGACTTTCGACATTTGAACTTGCTCACTTCATTTCTCATCCCTTTGAACAATATAGAAATCTTATTACGGATTTGGGCTGTGATGGACTTTAATCCTACTTAATGAGATTTTCGACATCGATCTTGAACATGCTCACTTGCTTTCTCGTTCATTCAACTGCTCAATGTCAGAGTCTTATTAAGGGTTTGAGCTGTGATGGCCTTTAATCCTATTTAATGAGACTTTCGGCATTTGAACTTGCTCACTTCATTTCTCATCCCTTTGAACAATGTAGGAATCTTATTAAGTATTTGGGCTGTGATGGCCTTTAATCCGACTTAATGAGATTTTCGACATCGATCTTGAACATGCTCACTTGCTTTCTCGTTCATTCAACTGCTCAATGTCAGAGTCTTATCAAGGGTTTGGGTTGTGATGGCCTTTAATCCCATCTAATGAGGTTTTCGGCATTTGAACTTGCTCACTTCATTTCTCATCCCTTCGAACAATGTAGGAATCTTATTAAGGATTTGGGCTGTGATGGCCTTTAATTCTACTTATTGAGATTTTTGACATCGATATTGAACATGCTCACTTGCTTTCTCGTTCATTCAACTGCTCAATGTCAGAGTCTTATCAAGGGTTTGGGCTGTGATGGCCTTTAATCCCATTTAATGATATTTTCGGCATCGATGTTGAACTTGTGCACTTCTTTCTCATCCTTTTGTACAATGTAGGAATCTTATTAAGTATTTGGGCTGTGATTGCCTTTAATCCTGCTTTATGAGATTTTCAACATCAATCTTGAACATGCTCACTTGCTTTTTCGTTCATTCAACTGCTCAAAGTTAGAGTCTTATCAAGGGTTTGGACTGTGATGGCCTTTAATCCCATTTAATGAGACTTTCGGCATTTGAACTTACTCACTTCATTTCTCATCTCTTTGAACAATATAGGAATCTTATTACGGATTTGGGCTGTTATGGCCTTTAATCCTACTTAATGAGATTTTCGACATCGATCTTGAACATGCTCACTTGCTTTCTCGTTCATTCATCTGCTCAATGTCAGAGTCTTATTAATGGTTTTGGCTGTGATGGCCTTTAATCCCATTTAATGAGACTTTCGGCATTTGAACTTGCTCACTTCATTTCTCATCCTTTCGAACAATGTAGGAATCTTATTAAGGATTTGGGCTGTGATGGCATTTAATTCTACTTATTTAGATTTTCGACATCGATCTTGAACATGCTCACTTGCTTTCTCGTTCATTCAACTGCTTAATGTCAGAGTTTTATCAAGGGTTTGGGCTTTGATGGCCTTCAATCCCATTTAATGAGGTTTTCGGCATCGATATTGAACTTGTTCACTTATTTCTCATCCTTTTGAACAATGTAGGAATCTTATTAAGGACTGTGATGGCATTCAATCCTACTTAATGAGATTTTCGACATCGATCTTGAACATGCTCACTTGCTTTCTCGTTCATTCAACTGCTCAATGTCAGAGTCTTATCAAGGGTTTGGGTTGTGATGGCCTTTAATCCCATTTAATGAGGTTTTCGACATTTGAACTTGCTCACTTCATTTCTCTTCCCTTTGAACAATGTAGGAATCTTATTAAGGGTTTGGGCTGTGATGGCCTTTAATCCTATTTAATGAGACCTTCGGCATTTGAACTTGCTCACTTCATTTCTCATCCTTTCGAACAATGTAGGAATCTTATTAAGGATTTGGGAAATGATGGCCTTTAATTCTACTTATTTAGATTTTCGACATCGATCTTGAACATGCTCACTTGCTTTCTCGTTCATTCAACTTCTCAATGTCAGAGTTTTATCAAGGGTTTGGGCTTTGATGGCCTTTAATCCCATTTAATGAGGTTTTCGGCATCGATATTGAACTTGTTCACTTATTTCTCATCCTTTTGAACAATGTAGGAATCTTATTAAGGACTGTGATGGCATTCAATCCTACTTAATGAGATTTTCGACATCGATCTTGAACATGCTCACTTGCTTTCTCGTTCATTCAACTGCTCAATGTCAGAGTCTTATTAACGGTTTGGGCTGTGATGGCCTTTAATCCTATTTAATGAGACTTTCGGCATTTGAACTTGCTCACTTCATTTCTCATTCCTTTGAACAATATAGTAATCTTATTAAGTATTTGGGCTGTGATGTTTTTTAATCCTACTTAATGAGATTTTCGACATAGATCTTGAACATGGTCACTTGCTTTCTCGTTCATTCATCTGCTCAGTGTCAGAGTCTTATTAAGGGTTTGGGCTGTGATGACCTTTAATCCTATTTAATGAGACTTTCGGCATTTGAACTTGCTCACTTCATTTCTCATCCCTTTGAACAATGTAGGAATCTTATTAAGTATTTGGGCTGTGATGTCTTTTAATCCTACTTAATGAGATTTTCGACATTGAACATGCTCACTTGCTTTCTCGTTCTTTCAACTTCTCAATGTCAGAGTCTTATTAACGGTTTGGGCTGTGATGGCCTTTAATCCCATTTAATGAGGTTTTCGGCATCGATATTGAACTTGTTCACTTCTTTCTCATCCTTTTGAATAATGTAGGAATCTTATTAAGTATTTGGGCTATGATTGCCTTTAATCCTACTTAATGAGATTTTCGACATCGATCTTGAACATGCTCACTTGCTTTCTCGTTCATTCAACTGCTCAATGTCAGAGTCTTATTAAGGGTTTGAGCTGTGATGGCCTTTAATCCTATTTAATGAGACTTTCGGCATTTGAACTTTCTCACTTCATTTCTCATCCCTTTGAACAATGTAGTAATCTTATTAAATATTTGGGCTGTGATGGCCTTTAATCCTACTTAATGATATTTTCGACATCGATCTTGAACATGCGCACTTGCTTTCTCATTCATTCAACTGCTCAATGTCAGAGTCTTATCAAGGGTTTGGGCTGTGATGGCCTTTAATCCCATTTAATGAGGTTTTCGGCATCGATATTGAACTTGTTCACTTCTTTCTCATCCTTTTGAACAATGTAGTAATCTTATTAAGGATTTGGGCTGTGATGGTCTTTAATCATTACCTAATGAGATTTTCGACATCGATCTTGAACATGCTCACTTGCTTTCTCGTTCATTCAACTGCTCAATGTCAGAGTCTTATTAAGGATTTGGGCTGTGATAGCCTTTAATCCTATTTAATGAGACTTTCGGCATTTGAACTTGCTCACTTCATTTCTCATACCTTTGAACAATGTAGGAATCTTATTAAATATTTGGGCTATGATTGTCTTTAATCCTACTTAATGAGATTTTCGACATCGATCTTGAACATGCGCACTTGCTTTCTCGTTCATTCAACTGCTCAATGTCAGAGTCTTATCAAGGGTTTGGGTTGTGATGGCCTTTAATCCCATCTAATGAGGTTTTTAGCATTTGAACTTGCTCACTTCATTTCTCATCCCTTCGAACAATGCAGGAATCTTATTAAGGATTTGGGCTGTGATGGCCTTTAATTCTACTTATTTAGATTTTCGACATCGATCTTGAACATGCTCACTTGCTTTATCGTTCATTCAACTGCTCAATGTCAGAGTCTTATTAAGGGTTTTGGCTGTGATGGCCTTTAATCCCATTTAATGAGACTTTCGGCATTTGAACTTGCTCACTTCATTTCTCATCCCTTTGAACAATATAGAAATCTTATTACGGATTTGGGCTGTGATGGCCTTTAATCCTACTTAATGAGATTTTCGACATCGATCTTGCACATGGTCACTTGCTTTCTCGTTCATTCAACTGCTCAATGTCAGAGTCTTATTAACGGTTTGGGCTGTGATGGCCTTTAATCCTATTTAATGAGACTTTCGGCATTTGAACTTGCTCACTTCATTTCTCATCCCTTTGAACAATGTAGGAATCTTATTAAGGGTTTGGGCTGTGATGGCCTTTAATCCTATTTAATAAGACTTTCGGCATTTGAACTTGCTCACTTCATTTCTCATCCCTTTGAACAATATAGAAATCTTATTACGGATTTGGGCTGTGATGGACTTTAATCCTACTTAATGAGATTTTCGACATCGATCTTGAACATGCTCACTTGCTTTCTCGTTCATTCAACTGCTCAATGTCAGAGTCTTATTAACGGTTGGGGCTGTGATGGCCTTTAATCCTATTTAATGAGACTTTCGGCATTTGAACTTGCTCACTTCATTTCTCATCCCTTTGAACAATGTAGGAATCTTATTAAGTATTTGGGCTGTGATGTCTTTTAATCCTACTTAATGAGATTTTCGACATAGATCTTGAACATGGTCACTTGCTTTCTCGTTCATTCATCTGCTCAGTGTCAGAGTCTTATTAAGGGTTTGGGCTGTGATGGCCTTTAATCCTATTTAATGAGACTTTCAGCATTTGAACTTGTCACTTCATTTCTTATCCCTTTGAACAATGTAGGAATCTTATTAAGTATTTGGGCTGTGATGTCTTTTAATCCTACTTAATGAGATTTTCGACATTGAACATGGTCACTTGCTTTCTCGTTCATTCAACTTCTCAATGTCAGAGTCTTATTAACGGTTTGGGCTGTGATGGCTTTTAATCCCATTTAATGAGGTTTTCGGCATCGATATTGAACTTGTTCACTTCTTTCTCATCCTTTTGAATAATGTAGGAATCTTATTAAGTATTTGGGCTATGATTGCCTTTAATCATTACCTAATGAGATTTTCGACATCGATCTTAAACATGCTCACTTGCTTTCTCGTTCATTCAACTGCTCAATGTCAGAGTCTTATTAAGGGTTTGAGCTGTGATGGCCTTTAATCCTATTTAATGAGACTTTCGGCATTTGAACTTGCTCACTTCATTTCTCATCCCTTTGAACAATGTAGTAATCTTATTAAAATTTGGGCTGTGATGGCCTTTAATCCTACTTAATGATATTTTCGACATCGATCTTGAACATGCGCACTTGCTTTCTCGTTCATTCAACTGCTCAATGTCAGAGTCTTATCAAGGGTTTGGGCTGTGATGGCCTTTAATCCCATTTAATGAGGTTTTCGGCATCGATATTGAACTTGTTCACTTCTTTCTCATCCTTTTGAACAATGTAGTAATCTTATTAAGGATTTGGGCTGTGATGGTCTTTAATCATTACCTAATGAGATTTTCGACATCGATCTTGAACATGCTCACTTGCTTTCTCGTTCATTCAACTGCTCAATGTCAGAGTCTTATTAAGGATTTGGGCTGTGATAGCCTTTAATCCTATTTAATGAGACTTTCGGCATTTGAACTTGCTCACTTCATTTCTCATCCCTTTGAACAATGTAGGAATCTTATTAAGGGTCTGGGCTGTGATGGCCTTTAATCCTATTTAATAAGACTTTCGGCATTTGAACTTGCTCACTTCATTTCTCATTCCTTTGAACAATGTAGTAATCTTATTAAGTATTTGGGCTGTGATGTTTTTTAATCCTACTTAATGAGATTTTCGACATAGATCTTGAACATGGTCACTTGCTTTCTCGTTCATTCATCTGCTCAATGTCAGAGTCTTATTAACGGTTTGGGCTGTGATGGCCTTTAATCCTATTTAATGAGACTTTCGGCATTTGAACTTGCTCACTTCATTTCTCATCCCTTTGAACAATGTAGGAATCTTATTAAGTATTTGGGATGTGATGTCTTTTAATCCTACTTAATGAGATTTTCGACATAGATCTTGAACATGGTCACTTGCTTCCTCGTTCATTCATCTGCTCAATGTCAGAGTCTTATTAAGGGTTTGGGCTGTGATGGCCTTTAATCCTATTTAATGAGACTTTCAGCATTTGAACTTGTCACTTCATTTCTTATCCCTTTGAACAATGTAGGAATCTTATTAAGTATTTGGGCTGTGATGTCTTTTAATCCTACTTAATGAGATTTTCGACATTGAACATGGTCACTTGCTTTCTCGTTCATTCAACTTCTCAATGTCAGAGTCTTATTAACGGTTTGGGCTGTGATGGCCTTTAATCCCATTTAATGAGGTTTTCGGCATCGATATTGAACTTGTTCACTTCTTTCTTATCCTCTTGAATAATGTAGGAATCTCATTAAGTATTTGGGCTATGATTGCCTTTAATCCTATTTAATGAGATTTTCGACATCGATCTTGAACATGCTCACTTGCTTTCTCGTTCATTCAACTGCTCAATGTCAGAGTCTTATTAAGGGTTTGAGCTGTGATGGCCTTTAATCCTATTTAATGAGACTTTCGGCATTTGAACTTGCTCACTTCATTTCTCATCCCTTTGAACAATGTAGTAATCTTATTAAATATTTGGGCTGTGATGGCCTTTAATCCTACTTAATGATATTTTCGACATCGATCTTGAACATGCGCAATTGCTTTCTCGTTCATTCAACTGCTCAATGTCAGAGTCTTATCAAGGGTTTGGGCTGTGATGGCCTTTAATCCCATTTAATGAGGTTTTCGGCATCGATATTGAACTTGTTCACTTCTTTCTCATCCTTTTGAACAATGTAGTAATCTTATTAAGGATTTGGGATGTGATGGTCTTTAATCATTACCTAATGAGATTTTCGACATCGATCTTGAACATGCTCACTTGCTTTCTCGTTCATTCAACTGCTCAATGTCAGAGTCTTATTAAGGATTTGGGCTGTGATAGCCTTTAATCCTATTTAATGAGACTTTCGGCATTTGAACTTGCTCACTTCATTTCTCATCCCTTTGAACAATGTAGGAATCTTATTAAATATTTGGGCTATGATTGTCTTTAATCCTACTTAATGAGATTTTCGACATCGATCTTGAACATGCGCACTTGCTTTCTCGTTCATTCAACTGCTCAATGTCAGAGTCTTATCAAGGGTTTGGGCTATGATGGCCTTTAATCCCATTTAATGAGGTTTTCGGCATCGATATTGAACTTGTTCACTTCTTTCTCTTCCTTTTGAACAATGTAGTAATCTTATTAAGGATTTGGGCTATGATTGTCTTTAATCCTACTTAATGAGATTTTCGACATCGATCTTGAACATGCTCACTTGATTTCTCGTTCATTCAACTACTCAATGTCAGAGTCTTGTTAAGGGTTTGGGCTGTGATGGCCTTTAATCTTATTTAATGACACTTTTGGCATTTGAACTTGCTCACTTCATTTCTCATCCCTTCGAACAATGTAGGAATCTTATTAAGTATTTGGGCTGTGATGGCCTTTAATCCTACTTAATGAGATTTTCGACATCGATCTTGAACATGCCCACTTGCTTTCTCGTTCATTCAACTGCTCAATGTCATAGTCTTATCAAGGGTTTGGGCTGTGATGGCCTTTAATCCCATTTAATGATATTTTCGGCATCGATGTTGAACTTGTGCACTTCTTTCTCATCCTTTGGTACAATGTAGGAATCTTATTAAGTATTTGGGCTGTGATTGCGTTTAATCCTACTTTATGAGATTTTCAACATCAATCTTGAACATGCTCACTTGCTTTTTCGTTCATTCAACTGCTCAAAGTTAGAGTCTTAACAAGGGTTTGGGCTGTGATGGCCTTTAATCCCATTTAATGAGACTTTCGGCATTTGAACTTGCTCACTTCATTTCTCATCTCTTTGAACAATTTAGGAATCTTATTACAGATTTGGGCTGTTATGGCCTTTAATCCTACTTAATGAGATTTTCGACATCGATCTTGAACATGCTCACTTGCTTTCTCGTTCATTCATCTGCTCAATGTCAGAGTCTTATTAAGGGTTTTGGCTGTGATGGCCTTTAATCCCATTTAATGAGACTTTTGACATTTGAACTTGCTCACTTCATTTCTCATCCCTTTGAACAATATAGAAATCTTATTACGGATTTGGGCTGTGATGGACTTTAATCCTACTTAATGAGATTTTCGACATCGATCTTGAACATGCTCACTTGCTTTCTCGTTCATTCAACTGCTCAATGTCAGAGTCTTATTAAGGGTTTGAGCTGTGATGGCCTTTAATCCTATTTAATGAGACTTTCGGCATTTGAACTTGCTCACTTCATTTCTCATCCCTTTGAACAATGTAGGAATCTTATTAAGTATTTGGGCTGTGATGGCCTTTAATCCGACTTAATGAGATTTTCGACATCGATCTTGAACATGCTCACTTGCTTTCTCGTTCATTCAACTGCTCAATGTCAGAGTCTTATCAAGGGTTTGGGTTGTGATGGCCTTTAATCCCATCTAATGAGGTTTTCGGCATTTGAACTTGCTCACTTCATTTCTCATCCCTTCGAACAATGTAGGAATCTTATTAAGGATTTGGGCTGTGATGGCCTTTAATTCTACTTATTGAGATTTTTGACATCGATATTGAACATGCTCACTTGCTTTCTCGTTCATTCAACTGCTCAATGTCAGAGTCTTATCAAGGGTTTGGGCTGTGATGGCCTTTAATCCCATTTAATGATATTTTCGGCATCGATGTTGAACTTGTGCACTTCTTTCTCATCCTTTTGTACAATGTAGGAATCTTATTAAGTATTTGGGCTGTGATTGCCTTTAATCCTGCTTTATGAGATTTTCAACATCAATCTTGAACATGCTCACTTGCTTTTTCGTTCATTCAACTGCTCAAAGTTAGAGTCTTATCAAGGGTTTGGACTGTGATGGCCTTTAATCCCATTTAATGAGACTTTCGGCATTTGAACTTACTCACTTCATTTCTCATCTCTTTGAACAATATAGGAATCTTATTACGGATTTGGGCTGTTATGGCCTTTAATCCTACTTAATGAGATTTTCGACATCGATCTTGAACATGCTCACTTGCTTTCTCGTTCATTCATCTGCTCAATGTCAGAGTCTTATTAATGGTTTTGGCTGTGATGGCCTTTAATCCCATTTAATGAGACTTTCGGCATTTGAACTTGCTCACTTCATTTCTCATCCTTTCGAACAATGTAGGAATCTTATTAAGGATTTGGGCTGTGATGGCATTTAATTCTACTTATTTAGATTTTCGACATCGATCTTGAACATGCTCACTTGCTTTCTCGTTCATTCAACTGCTTAATGTCAGAGTTTTATCAAGGGTTTGGGCTTTGATGGCCTTCAATCCCATTTAATGAGGTTTTCGGCATCGATATTGAACTTGTTCACTTATTTCTCATCCTTTTGAACAATGTAGGAATCTTATTAAGGACTGTGATGGCATTCAATCCTACTTAATGAGATTTTCGACATCGATCTTGAACATGCTCACTTGCTTTCTCGTTCATTCAACTGCTCAATGTCAGAGTCTTATCAAGGGTTTGGGTTGTGATGGCCTTTAATCCCATTTAATGAGGTTTTCGACATTTGAACTTGCTCACTTCATTTCTCTTCCCTTTGAACAATGTAGGAATCTTATTAAGGGTTTGGGCTGTGATGGCCTTTAATCCTATTTAATGAGACCTTCGGCATTTGAACTTGCTCACTTCATTTCTCATCCTTTCGAACAATGTAGGAATCTTATTAAGGATTTGGGCAATGATGGCCTTTAATTCTACTTATTTAGATTTTCGACATCGATCTTGAACATGCTCACTTGCTTTCTCGTTCATTCAACTTCTCAATGTCAGAGTTTTATCAAGGGTTTGGGCTTTGATGGCCTTTAATCCCATTTAATGAGGTTTTCGGCATCGATATTGAACTTGTTCACTTATTTCTCATCCTTTTGAACAATGTAGGAATCTTATTAAGGACTGTGATGGCATTCAATCCTACTTAATGAGATTTTCGACATCGATCTTGAACATGCTCACTTGCTTTCTCGTTCATTCAACTGCTCAATGTCAGAGTCTTATTAACGGTTTGGGCTGTGATGGCCTTTAATCCTATTTAATGAGACTTTCGGCATTTGAACTTGCTCACTTCATTTCTCATTCCTTTGAACAATATAGTAATCTTATTAAGTATTTGGGCTGTGATGTTTTTTAATCCTACTTAATGAGATTTTCGACATAGATCTTGAACATGGTCACTTGCTTTCTCGTTCATTCATCTGCTCAGTGTCAGAGTCTTATTAAGGGTTTGGGCTGTGATGACCTTTAATCCTATTTAATGAGACTTTCGGCATTTGAACTTGCTCACTTCATTTCTCATCCCTTTGAACAATGTAGGAATCTTATTAAGTATTTGGGCTGTGATGTCTTTTAATCCTACTTAATGAGATTTTCGACATTGAACATGGTCACTTGCTTTCTCGTTCATTCAACTTCTCAATGTCAGAGTCTTATTAACGGTTTGGGCTGTGATGGCCTTTAATCCCATTTAATGAGGTTTTCGGCATCGATATTGAACTTGTTCACTTCTTTCTTATCCTCTTGAATAATGTAGGAATCTTATTAAGTATTTGGGCTATGATTGCCTTTAATCCTATTTAATGAGATTTTCGACATCGATCTTGAACATGCTCACTTGCTTTCTCGTTCATTCAACTGCTCAATGTCAGAGTCTTATTAAGGGTTTGAGCTGTGATGGCCTTTAATCCTATTTAATGAGACTTTCGGCATTTGAACTTGCTCACTTCATTTCTCATCCCTTTGAACAATGTAGTAATCTTATTAAATATTTGGGCTGTGATGGCCTTTAATCCTACTTAATGATATTTTCGACATCGATCTTGAACATGCGCAATTGCTTTCTCGTTCATTCAACTGCTCAATGTCAGAGTCTTATCAAGGGTTTGGGCTGTGATGGCCTTTAATCCCATTTAATGAGGTTTTCGGCATCGATATTGAACTTGTTCACTTCTTTCTCATCCTTTTGAACAATGTAGTAATCTTATTAAGGATTTGGGATGTGATGGTCTTTAATCATTACCTAATGAGATTTTCGACATCGATCTTGAACATGCTCACTTGCTTTCTCGTTCATTCAACTGCTCAATGTCAGAGTCTTATTAAGGATTTGGGCTGTGATAGCCTTTAATCCTATTTAATGAGACTTTCGGCATTTGAACTTGCTCACTTCATTTCTCATCCCTTTGAACAATGTAGGAATCTTATTAAATATTTGGGCTATGATTGTCTTTAATCCTACTTAATGAGATTTTCGACATCGATCTTGAACATGCGCACTTGCTTTCTCGTTCATTCAACTGCTCAATGTCAGAGTCTTATCAAGGGTTTGGGCTATGATGGCCTTTAATCCCATTTAATGAGGTTTTCGGCATCGATATTGAACTTGTTCACTTCTTTCTCTTCCTTTTGAACAATGTAGTAATCTTATTAAGGATTTGGGCTATGATTGTCTTTAATCCTACTTAATGAGATTTTCGACATCGATCTTGAACATGCTCACTTGATTTCTCGTTCATTCAACTACTCAATGTCAGAGTCTTGTTAAGGGTTTGGGCTGTGATGGCCTTTAATCTTATTTAATGACACTTTTGGCATTTGAACTTGCTCACTTCATTTCTCATCCCTTCGAACAATGTAGGAATCTTATTAAGTATTTGGGCTGTGATGGCCTTTAATCCTACTTAATAAGATTTTCGACATCGATATTGAACATGCCCACTTGCTTTCTCGTTCATTCAACTGCTCAATGCCATAGTCTTATCAAGGGTTTGGGCTGTGATGGCCTTTAATCCCATTTAATGATATTTTCGGCATCGATGTTGAACTTGTGCACTTCTTTCTCATCCTTTGGTACAATGTAGGAATCTTATTAAGTATTTGGGCTGTGATTGCGTTTAATCCTACTTTATGAGATTTTCAACATCAATCTTGAACATGCTCACTTGCTTTTTCGTTCATTCAACTGCTCAAAGTTAGAGTCTTAACAAGGGTTTGGGCTGTGATGGCCTTTAATCCCATTTAATGAGACTTTCGGCATTTGAACTTGCTCACTTCATTTCTCATCTCTTTGAACAATTTAGGAATCTTATTACAGATTTGGGCTGTTATGGCCTTTAATCCTACTTAATGAGATTTTCGACATCGATCTTGAACATGCTCACTTGCTTTCTCGTTCATTCATCTGCTCAATGTCAGAGTCTTATTAAGGGTTTTGGCTGTGATGGCCTTTAATCCCATTTAATGAGACTTTCGACATTTGAACTTGCTCACTTCATTTCTCATCCCTTTGAACAATATAGAAATCTTATTACGGATTTGGGCTGTGATGGACTTTAATCCTACTTAATGAGATTTTCGACATCGATCTTGAACATGCTCACTTGCTTTCTCGTTCATTCAACTGCTCAATGTCAGAGTCTTATTAAGGGTTTGAGCTGTGATGGCCTTTAATCCTATTTAATGAGACTTTCGGCATTTGAACTTGCTCACTTCATTTCTCATCCCTTTGAACAATGTAGGAATCTTATTAAGTATTTGGGCTGTGATGGCCTTTAATCCGACTTAATGAGATTTTCGACATCGATCTTGAACATGCTCACTTGCTTTCTCGTTCATTCAACTGCTCAATGTCAGAGTCTTATCAAGGGTTTGGGTTGTGATGGCCTTTAATCCCATCTAATGAGGTTTTCGGCATTTGAACTTGCTCACTTCATTTCTCATCCCTTCGAACAATGTAGGAATCTTATTAAGGATTTGGGCTGTGATGGCCTTTAATTCTACTTATTGAGATTTTTGACATCGATATTGAACATGCTCACTTGCTTTCTCGTTCATTTAACTGCTCAATGTCAGAGTCTTATCAAGGGTTTGGGCTGTGATGGCCTTTAATCCCATTTAATGATATTTTCGGCATCGATGTTGAACTTGTGCACTTCTTTCTCATCCTTTTGTACAATGTAGGAATCTTATTAAGTATTTGGGCTGTGATTGCCTTTAATCCTGCTTTATGAGATTTTCAACATCAATCTTGAACATGCTCACTTGCTTTTTCGTTCATTCAACTGCTCAAAGTTAGAGTCTTATCAAGGGTTTGGACTGTGATGGCCTTTAATCCCATTTAATGAGACTTTCGGCATTTGAACTTACTCACTTCATTTCTCATCTCTTTGAACAATATAGGAATCTTATTACGGATTTGGGCTGTTATGGCCTTTAATCCTACTTTATGAGATTTTCGACATCGATCTTGAACATGCTCACTTGCTTTCTCGTTCATTCATCTGCTCAATGTCAGAGTCTTATTAATGGTTTTGGCTGTGATGGCCTTTAATCCCATTTAATGAGACTTTCGGCATTTGAACTTGCTCACTTCATTTCTCATCCTTTCGAACAATGTAGGAATCTTATTAAGGATTTGGGCTGTGATGGCATTTAATTCTACTTATTTAGATTTTCGACATCGATCTTGAACATGCTCACTTGCTTTCTCGTTCATTCAACTGCTTAATGTCAGAGTTTTATCAAGGGTTTGGGCTTTGATGGCCTTCAATCCCATTTAATGAGGTTTTCGGCATCGATATTGAACTTGTTCACTTATTTCTCATCCTTTTGAACAATGTAGGAATCTTATTAAGGACTGTGATGGCATTCAATCCTACTTAATGAGATTTTCGACATCGATCTTGAACATGCTCACTTGCTTTCTCGTTCATTCAACTGCTCAATGTCAGAGTCTTATCAAGGGTTTGGGTTGTGATGGCCTTTAATCCCATTTAATGAGGTTTTCGACATTTGAACTTGCTCACTTCATTTCTCTTCCCTTTGAACAATGTAGGAATCTTATTAAGGGTTTGGGCTGTGATGGCCTTTAATCCTATTTAATGAGACCTTCGGCATTTGAACTTGCTCACTTCATTTCTCATCCTTTCGAACAATGTAGGAATCTTATTAAGGATTTGGGAAATGATGGCCTTTAATTCTACTTATTTAGATTTTCGACATCGATCTTGAACATGCTCACTTGCTTTCTCGTTCATTCAACTTCTCAATGTCAGAGTTTTATCAAGGGTTTGGGCTTTGATGGCCTTTAATCCCATTTAATGAGGTTTTCGGCATCGATATTGAACTTGTTCACTTATTTCTCATCCTTTTGAACAATGTAGGAATCTTATTAAGGACTGTGATGGCATTCAATCCTACTTAATGAGATTTTCGACATCGATCTTGAACATGCTCACTTGCTTTCTCGTTCATTCAACTGCTCAATGTCAGAGTCTTATTAACGGTTTGGGCTGTGATGGCCTTTAATCCTATTTAATGAGACTTTCGGCATTTGAACTTGCTCACTTCATTTCTCATTCCTTTGAACAATGTAGTAATCTTATTAAGTATTTGGGCTGTGATGTTTTTTAATCCTACTTAATGAGATTTTCGACATAGATCTTGAACATGGTCACTTGCTTTCTCGTTCATTCATCTGCTCAGTGTCAGAGTCTTATTAAGGGTTTGGGCTGTGATGGCCTTTAATCCTATTTAATGAGACTTTCGGCATTTGAACTTGCTCACTTCATTTCTCATCCCTTTGAACAATGTAGGAATCTTATTAAGTATTTGTGCTGTGATGTCTTTTAATCCTACTTAATGAGATTTTCGACATAGATCTTGAACATGGTCACTTGCTTCCTCGTTCATTCATCTGCTCAATGTCAGAGTCTTATTAAGGGTTTGGGCTGTGATGGCCTTTAATCCTATTTAATGAGACTTTCAGCATTTGAACTTGTCACTTCATTTCTTATCCCTTTGAACAATGTAGGAATCTTATTAAGTATTTGGGCTGTGATGTCTTTTAATCCTACTTAATGAGATTTTCGACATTGAACATGGTCACTTGCTTTCTCGTTCTTTCAACTTCTCAATGTCAGAGTCTTATTAACGGTTTGGGCTGTGATGGCCTTTAATCCCATTTAATGAGGTTTTCGGCATCGATATTGTACTTGTTCACTTCTTTCTTATCCTCTTGAATAATGTAGGAATCTTATTAAGTATTTGGGCTATGATTGCCTTTAATCCTATTTAATGAGATTTTCGACATCGATCTTGAACATGCTCACTTGCTTTCTCGTTCATTCAACTGCTCAATGTCAGAGTCTTATTAAGGGTTTGAGCTGTGATGGCCTTTAATCCTATTTAATGAGACTTTCGGCATTTGAACTTGCTCACTTCATTTCTCATCCCTTTGAACAATGTAGTAATCTTATTAAATATTTGGGCTGTGATGGCCTTTAATCCTACTTAATGATATTTTCGACATCGATCTTGAACATGCGCAATTGCTTTCTCGTTCATTCAACTGCTCAATGTCAGAGTCTTATCAAGGGTTTGGGCTGTGATGGCCTTTAATCCCATTTAATGAGGTTTTCGGCATCGATATTGAACTTGTTCACTTCTTTCTCATCCTTTTGAACAATGTAGTAATCTTATTAAGGATTTGGGATGTGATGGTCTTTAATCATTACCTAATGAGATTTTCGACATCGATCTTGAACATGCTCACTTGCTTTCTCGTTCATTCAACTGCTCAATGTCAGAGTCTTATTAAGGATTTGGGCTGTGATAGCCTTTAATCCTATTTAATGAGACTTTCGGCATTTGAACTTGCTCACTTCATTTCTCATCCCTTTGAACAATGTAGGAATCTTATTAAATATTTGGGCTATGATTGTCTTTAATCCTACTTAATGAGATTTTCGACATCGATCTTGAACATGCGCACTTGCTTTCTCGTTCATTCAACTGCTCAATGTCAGAGTCTTATCAAGGGTTTGGGCTATGATGGCCTTTAATCCCATTTAATGAGGTTTTCGGCATCGATATTGAACTTGTTCACTTCTTTCTCTTCCTTTTGTACAATGTAGTAATCTTATTAAGGATTTGGGCTATGATTGTCTTTAATCCTACTTAATGAGATTTTCGACATCGATCTTGAACATGCTCACTTGATTTCTCGTTCATTCAACTACTCAATGTCAGAGTCTTGTTACGGGTTTGGGCTGTGATGGCCTTTAATCTTATTTAATGACACTTTTGCCATTTGAACTTGCTCACTTCATTTCTCATCCCTTCGAACAATGTAGGAATCTTATTAAGTATTTGGGCTGTGATGGCCTTTAATCCTACTTAATGAGATTTTCGACATCGATATTGAACATGCCCACTTGCTTTCTCGTTCATTCAACTCCTCAATGTCATAGTCTTATCAAGGGTTTGGGCTGTGATGGCCTTTAATCCCATTTAATGATATTTTCGGCATCGATGTTGAACTTGTGCACTTCTTTCTCATCCTTTGGTACAATGTAGGAATCTTATTAAGTATTTGGGCTGTGATTGCGTTTAATCCTACTTTATGAGATTTTCAACATCAATCTTGAACATGCTCACTTGCTTTTTCGTTCATTCAACTGCTCAAAGTTAGAGTCTTAACAAGGGTTTGGGCTGTGATGGCCTTTAATCCCATTTAATGAGACTTTCGGCATTTGAACTTGCTCACTTCATTTCTCATCTCTTTGAACAATTTAGGAATCTTATTACAGATTTGGGCTGTTATGGCCTTTAATCCTACTTAATGAGATTTTCGACATCGATCTTGAACATGCTCACTTGCTTTCTCGTTCATTCATCTGCTCAATGTCAGAGTCTTATTAAGGGTTTTGGCTGTGATGGCCTTTAATCCCATTTAATGAGACTTTCGACATTTGAACTTGCTCACTTCATTTCTCATCCCTTTGAACAATATAGAAATCTTATTACGGATTTGGGCTGTGATGGACTTTAATCCTACTTTATGAGATTTTCGACATCGATCTTGAACATGCTCACTTGCTTTCTCGTTCATTAAACTGCTCAATGTCAGAGTCTTATTAAGGGTTTGAGCTGTGATGGCCTTTAATCCTATTTAATGAGACTTTCGGCATTTGAACTTGCTCACTTCATTTCTCATCCCTTTGAACAATGTAGGAATCTTATTAAGTATTTGGGCTGTGATGGCCTTTAATCCGACTTAATGAGATTTTCGACATCGATCTTGAACATGCTCACTTGCTTTCTCGTTCATTCAACTGCTCAATGTCAGAGTCTTATCAAGGGTTTGGGTTGTGATGGCCTTTAATCCCATCTAATGAGGTTTTTGGCATTTGAACTTGCTCACTTCATTTCTCATCCCTTCGAACAATGTAGGAATCTTATTAAGGATTTGGGCTGTGATGGCCTTTAATTCTACTTATTGAGATTTTTGACATCGATATTGAACATGCTCACTTGCTTTCTCGTTCATTCAACTGCTCAATGTCAGAGTCTTATCAAGGGTTTGGGCTGTGATGGCCTTTAATCCCATTTAATGATATTTTCGGCATCGATGTTGAACTTGTGCACTTCTTTCTCATCCTTTTGTACAATGTAGGAATCTTATTAAGTATTTGGGCTGTGATTGCCTTTAATCCTACTTTATGAGATTTTCAACATCAATCTTGAACATGCTCACTTGCTTTTTCGTTCATTCAACTGCTCAAAGTTAGAGTCTTATCAAGGGTTTGGACTGTGATGGCCTTTAATCCCATTTAATGAGACTTTCGGCATTTGAACTTACTCACTTCATTTCTCATCTCTTTGAACAATATAGGAATCTTATTACGGATTTGGGCTGTTATGGCCTTTAATCCTACTTAATGAGATTTTCGACATCGATCTTGAACATGCTCACTTGCTTTCTCGTTCATTCATCTGCTCAATGTCAGAGTCTTATTAATGGTTTTGGCTGTGATGGCCTTTAATCCCATTTAATGAGACTTTCGGCATTTGAACTTGCTCACTTCATTTCTCATCCTTTCGAACAATGTAGGAATCTTATTAAGGATTTGGGCTGTGATGGCATTTAATTCTACTTATTTAGATTTTCGACATCGATCTTGAACATGCTCACTTGCTTTCTCGTTCATTCAACTGCTTAATGTCAGAGTTTTATCAAGGGTTTGGGCTTTGATGGCCTTCAATCCCATTTAATGAGGTTTTCGGCATCGATATTGAACTTGTTCACTTATTTCTCATCCTTTTGAACAATGTAGGAATCTTATTAAGGACTGTGATGGCATTCAATCCTACTTAATGAGATTTTCGACATCGATCTTGAACATGCTCACTTGCTTTCTCGTTCATTCAACTGCTCAATGTCAGAGTCTTATCAAGGGTTTGGGTTGTGATGGCCTTTAATCCCATTTAATGAGGTTTTCGACATTTGAACTTGCTCAGTTCATTTCTCATCCCTTTGAACAATATAGAAATCTTATTACGGATTTGGGCTGTGATGGCCTTTAATCCTACTTAATGAGATTTTCAACATCGATCTTGAACATGCTCACTTGCTTTCTCGTTCATTTAACTGCTCAATGTCAGAGTCTTATTAACGGTTTGGGCTGTGATGGCCTTTATTCCGATTTAATGAGACTTTCGGCATTTGAACTTGCTCAATTCATTTCTCATCCCTTTGAACAATGTAGGAAACTTATTAAGTATTTGGGCTGTGATGTCTTTTAATCCTACTTAATTAGATTTTCGAAATCGATCTTGAACATGGTCACTTGCTTTCTCGTTCATTCATCTGCTCAATGTCAGAGTCTTATTAAGGGTTTGGGCTGTGATGGCCTTTAATCCTATTTAATGAGACTTTCAGCATTTGAACTTGTCACTTCATTTCTCATCCCTTTGAACAATGTAGGAATCTTATTAAGGGTTTGGGCTGTGATGGCCTTTAATCCTATTTAATGAGACTTTCGACATTTGAACTTGCTCACTTCATTTCTCATCCCTTTGAACAATATAGAAATCTTATTACGGATTTGGGCTGTGATGGACTTTAATCCTACTTAATGAGATTTTCAACATCGATCTTGAACATGCTCACTTGCTTTCTCGTTCATTCAACTGCTCAATGTCAGAGTCTTATTAAGGGTTTGAGCTGTGATGGCCTTTAATCCTATTTAATGAGACTTTCGGCATTTTAACTTGCTCACTTCATTTCTCATCCCTTTGAACAATGTAGGAATCTTATTAAGTATTTGGGCTGTGATGGCCTTTAATCCGACTTAATGAGATTTTCGACATCGATCTTGAACATGCTCACTTGCTTTCTCGTTCATTCAACTGCTCAATGTCAGAGTCTTATCAAAGGTTTGGGTTGTGATGGCCTTTAATCCCATCTAATGAGGTTTTCGGCATTTGAACTTGCTCACTTCATTTCTCATCCCTTCGAACAATGTAGGAATCTTATTAAGGATTTGGGCTGTGATGGCCTTTAATTCTACTTATTGAGATTTTTGACATCGATATTGAACATGCTCACTTGTTTTCTCGTTCATTCAACTGCTCAATGTCAGAGTCTTATCAAGGGTTTGGGCTGTGATGGCCTTTAATCCCATTTAATGATATTTTCGGCATCGATGTTGAACTTGTGCACTTCTTTCTCATCCTTTTGTACAATGTAGGAATCTTATTAAGTATTTGGGCTGTGATTGCCTTTAATCCTACTTTATGAGATTTTCAACATCAATCTTGAACATGCTCACTTGCTTTTTCGTTCATTCAACTGCTCAAAGTTAGAGTCTTATCAAGGGTTTGGACTTTGATGGCCTTTAATCCCATTTAATGAGACTTTCGGCATTTGAACTTGCTCACTTCATTTCTCATCTCTTTGAACAATATAGGAATCTTATTACGGATTTGGGCTGTTATGGCCTTTAATCTTACTTAATGAGATTTTCGACATCGATCTTGAACATGCTCACTTGCTTTCTCGTTCATTCATCTGCTCAATGTCAGAGTCTTATTAATGGTTTTGGCTGTGATGGCCTTTAATCCCATTTAATGAGACTTTCGGCATTTGAACTTGCTCACTTCATTTCTCATCCGTTTGAACAATATAGAAATCTTATTACGGATTTGGGCTGTGATGGCCTTTAATCCTACTTAATGAGATTTTCGACATCGATCTTGCACATGCTCACTTGCTTTCTCGTTCATTCAACTGCTCAATGTTAGATTCTTATTAACGGTTTGGGCTGTGATGGCCTTTAATCCTATTTAATGAGACTTTCGGCATTTGAACTTACTCACTTCATTTCTCATCCCTTTGAACAATGTAGGAATCTTATTAAGTATTTGGGCTGTGATGGCCTTTAATCCGACTTAATGAGATTTTCGACATCGATCTTGAACATGCTCACTTGCTTTCTCGTTCATTCAACTGCTCAATGTCAGAGTCTTATCAAGGGTTTGGGTTGTGATGGCCTTTAATCCCATCTAATGAGATTTTCGGCATTTGAACTTGCTCACTTCATTTCTCATCCCTTTGAACAATGTAGGAATTTTATTAAGGATTTGGGCTGTGATGGCATTTAATTCTACTTATTTAGATTTTCGACATCGATCTTGAACATGCTCACTTGCTTTCTCGTTCATTCAACTGCTCAATGTCAGAGTTTTATCAAGGGTTTGGGCTTTGATGGCCTTTAATCCCATTTAATGAGGTTTTCAGCATCGATATTGAACTTGTTCACTTATTTCTCATCCTTTTGAACAATGTAGGAATCTTATTAAGGACTGTGATGGCATTCAATCCTACTTAATGAGATTTTTGACATCGATCTTGAACATGCTCACTTGCTTTCTCGTTCATTCAACTGCTCAATGTCAGAGTCTTATCAAGGGTTTGGGTTGTGATGGCCTTTAATCCCATTTAATGAGGTTTTCGGCATTTGAACTTGCTCACTTCATTTCTCTTCCCTTTGAACAATGTAGGAATCTTATTAAGGGTTTGGGCTGTGATGGCCTTTAATCCTATTTAATGAGACTTTCGGCATTTGAACTTGCTCACTTCATTTCTCATCCCTTTGAACAATATAGAAATCTTATTACGGATTTGGGCTGTGATAGACTTTAATCCTACTTAATGAGATTTTCGACATCGATCTTGAACATGCTCACTTGCTTTCTCGTTCATTCAACTGCTCAATGTCAGAGTCTTATTAACGGTTTGGGCTGTGATGGCCTTTAATCCTATTTAATGAGACTTTCGGCATTTGAACTTGCTCACTTCAATTCTCATCCCTTTGAACAATGTAGGAATCTTATTAAGTATTTGGGCTGTGATGTCTTTTAATCCTACTTAATGAGATTTTCGACATAGATCTTGAACATGGTCACTTGCTTTCTCGTTCATTCATCTGCTCAGTGTCAGAGTCTTATTAAGGGTTTGGGCTGTGATGGCCTTTAATCCTATTTAATGAGACTTTCATCATTTGAACTTGTCACTTCATTTCTTATCCCTTTAAACAATGTAGGAATCTTATTAAGTATTTGGGCTGTGATGTCTTTTAATCCTACTTAATGAGATTTTCGACATTGAACATGGTCACTTGCTTTCTCGTTCATTCAACTTCTCAATGTCAGAGTCTTATTAATGTTTTGGGCTGTGATGGCCTTCAATCCCATTTAATGAGGTTTCGGCATCGATATTGAACTTGTTCACTTCTTTCTCATCCTTTTGAATAATGTAGGAATCTTATTAAGTATTCGGGCTATGATTGTCTTTAATCCTACTTAATGAGATTTTCGACATCGATCTTAAACATGCTCACTTGCTTTCTCGTTCATTCAACTGCTCAATGTTAGAGTCTTATTAAGGGTTTGAGCTGTGATGGCCTTTAATCCTATTTAATGAGACTTTCGGCATTTGAACTTGCTCACTTCATTTCTCATCCCTTTGAACAATGTAGTAATCTTATTAAGTATTTTGGCTGTGATGTCTTTTAATCCTACTTAATGAGATTTTCGACATTGAACATGGTCACTTGCTTTCTCATTCATTCAACTTCTCAATGTCAGAGTCTTATTAACGGTTTGGGCTGTGATGGCCTTTAATCCCATTTAATGAGGTTTTTGGCATCGATATTGAACTTGTTCACTTCTTTCTCATCCTTTTGAACAATGTAGTAATCTTATTAAGGATTTGGGCTGTGATGGTCTTTAATCATTACCTAATGAGATTTTCGACATCGATCTTGAACAAGCTCACTTGCTTTCTCGTTCATTCATCTGCTCAATGTCAGAGTCTTATTAAGGGTTTGGGCTGTGATGGCCTTTAATCCTATTTAATGAGACTTTCAGCATTTGAACTTATCACTTCATTTCTCATCCCTTTGAACAATGTAGGAATCTTATTAAGGGTTTGGGCTGTGATGGCCTTTAATCCTATTTAATAAGACTTTCGGCATTTGAACTTGCTCACTTCATTTCTCATCCCTTTGAACAATATAGAAATCTTATTACGGATTTGGGCTGTGATGGACTTTAATCCTACTTAATGAGATTTTCGACATCGATCTTGAACATGCTCACTTGCTTTCTCGTTCATTCAACTGCTCAATGTCAGAGTCTTATTAACGGTTTGGGCTGTGATGGCCTTTAATCCAATTTAATGAGACTTTCGGCATTTGAACTTGCTCACTTCATTTCTCATCCCTTTGAACAATGTAGGAATCTTATTAAGTATTTGGGCTGTGATGTCTTTTAATCCTACTTAATAAGATTTTCGACATAGATCTTGAACATGGTCACTTGCTTTCTCGTTCATTCATCTGCTCAGTGTCAGAGTCTTATTAAGGGTTTGGGCTGTGATGGCCTTTAATCCCATTTAATGAGGTTTTCGGCATCGATATTGAACTTGTTCCCTTCTTTCTCATCCTTTTGAACAATGTAGTAATCTTATTAAGGATTTGGGATGTGATGGTCTTTAATCATTACCTAATGAGATTTTCGACATCGATCTTGAACATGCTCACTTGCTTTCTCGTTCATTCATCTGCTCAATGTCAGAGTCTTATTAAGGGTTTTGGCTGTGATGGCCTTTAATCCCATTTAATGAGACTTTCGGCATTTGAACTTGCTCACTTCATTTCTCATCCCTTTGAACAATATAGAAATCTTATTACGGATTTGGGCTGTGATGGCCTTTAATCCTACTTAACGAGATTTTCGACATCGATCTTGAACATGCGCACTTGCTTTCTCGTTCATTCAACTGCTCAATGTCAGAGTCTTATCAAGGGTTTGGGCTGTGATGGCATTTAATCCCATTTAATGAGGTTTTCGGCATCGATATTGAACTTGTTCACTTCTTTCTCATCCTTTTGAACAATGTAGTAATCTTATTAAGGATTTGGGCTATGATTGTCTTTAATCCTACTTAATGAGATTTTCGACATCGATCTTGAACATGCTCACTTAATTTCTCGTTCATTCAACTACTCAATGTCAGAGTCTTGTTAAGGGTTTGGGCTGTGATGGCCTTTAATCTTATTTAATGAAACTTTTGCATTTGAACTTGCTCACTTCATTTCTCATCCCTTCGAACAATGTAGGAATCTTATTAAGTATTTCGGCTGTGATGGCCTTTAATCCTACTTAATGAGATTTTCGACATCGATCTTGAACATGCTCACTTGCTTTCTCGTTCATTCAACTGCTCAATGTCAGAGTCTTATCAAGGGTTTGGGCTGTGATGGCCTTTAATCCCATTTAATGATATTTTAGGCATCGATGTTGAACTTGTGCACTTCTTTCTCATCCTTTTGTACAATGTAGGAATCTTATTAAGTATTTGGGCTGTGATTGCCTTTAATCATACTTTATGAGATTTTCAACATCAATCTTGAACATGCTCACTTGCTTTTTCGTTCATTCAACTGCTCAAAGTTAGAGTCTTAACAAGGGTTTGGGCTGTGATGGCCTTTAATCCCATTTAATGAGACTTTCGGCATTTGAACTTGCTCACTTAATTTCTCATCTCTTTGAACAATTTAGGAATCTTATTACGGATTTGGGCTGTTATGGCCTTTAATCCTACTTAATGAGATTTTCGACATCGATCTTGAACATGCTCACTTGCTTTCTCGTTCATTCATCTGCTCAATGTCAGAGTCTTATTAAGGGTTTTGGCTGTGATGGCATTTAATCCCATTTAATGAGACTTTCGACATTTGAACTTGCTCACTTCATTTCTCATCCCTTTGAACAATATAGAAATCTTATTACGGATTTGGGCTGTGATGGCCTATAATCCTACTTAATGAGATTTTCGACATCGATCTTGCACATGCTCATTTGCTTTCTCGTTCATTCAACTGCTCAATGTCAGAGTCTTCTTAACGGTTTGGGCTATGATGGCCTTTAATTCTATTTAATGAGACTTTCAGCATTTGAACTAGCTCACTTCATTTCTCATCCCTTTGAACAATGTAGGAATCTTATTAAGTATTTGGGCTGTGATGGCCTTTAATACGACTTAATGAGATTTTCGACATCGACCTTGAACATGCTCACTTGCTTTCTCGTTCATTCAACTGCTCAATGTCAGAGTCTTATCAAGGGTTTGGGTTGTGATGGCCTTTAATCCCATCTAATGAGGTTTTCGGCATTTGAACTTGCTCACTTCATTTCTCATCCCTTCGAACAATGTAGGAATCTTATTAAGGATTTGGGTTGTGATGGCCTTTAATTCTACTTATTGAGATTTTTGACATCGATATTGAACATGCTCACTTGCTTTCTCGTTCATTAAACTGCTCAATGTCAGAGTCTTATCAAGGGTTTGGGCTGTGATGGCCTTTAATCCCATTTAATGATATTTTCGGCATCGATGTTGAACTTGTGCACTTCTTTCTCATCCTTTTGTACAATGTAGGAATCTTATTAAGTATTTGGGCTGTGATTGCCTTTAATCCTACTTTATGAGATTTTCAACATCAATCTTGAACATGCTCACTTGCTTTTTTGTTTATTCAACTGCTCAAAGTTAGAGTCTTATCAAGGGTTTGGGCTGTGATGGCCTTTAATCCCATTTAA
Source organism: Primula veris (assembly GCA_963682055.1). NCBI lineage: Eukaryota > Viridiplantae > Streptophyta > Magnoliopsida > Ericales > Primulaceae > Primula > Primula veris. Next base: position 28,809,248 of record OY821748.1, read on the forward strand.
TGAGACTTTCGGCATTTGAACTTGCTCACTTCATTTCTCATCCCTTTGAACAATATAGAAATCTTATTACGGATTTGGGCTGTGATGGACTTTAATCCTACTTAATGAGATTTTCGACATCGATCTTGAACATGCTCACTTGCTTTCTCGTTCATTCAACTGCTCAATGTCAGAGTCTTATTAACGGTTTGGGCTGTGATGGCCTTTAATCCTATTTAATGAGACTTTCGGCATTTGAACTTGCTCACTTCATTTCTCATCCCTTTGAACAATGTAGGAATCTTATTAAGTATTTGGGCTGTGATGTCTTTTAATCCTACTTAATGAGATTTTTGACATAGATCTTGAACATGGTCACTTGCTTTCTCGTTCATTCATCTGCTCAGTGTCAGAGTCTTATTAAGGGTTTGGGCTGTGATGGCCTTTAATCCTATTTAATGAGACTTACAGCATTTGAACTTGTCACTTCATTTCTTATCCCTTTGAACAATGTAGGAATCTTATTAAGTATTTGGGCTGTGATGTCTTTTAATCCTACTTAATGAGATTTTCGACATTGAACATGGTCACTTGCTTTCTCGTTCATTCAACTTCTCAATGTCAGAGTCTTATTAACGGTTTGGGCTGTGATGGCCTTTAATCCCATTTAATGAGGTTTTCGGCATCGATATTGAACTTGTTCACTTCTTTCTCATCCTTTTGAATAATGTAGGAATCTTATTAAGTATTTGGGCTATGATTGCCTTTAATCCTACTTAATGAGATTTTCGACATCGATATTAAACATGCTCACTTGCTTTCTCGTTCATTCAACTGCTCAATGTCAGAATCTTATTAAGGGTTTGAGCTGTGATGGCCTTTAATCCTATTTAATGAGACTTTCGGCATTTGAACTTGCTCACTTCATTTCTCATCCCTTTGAACAATGTAGTAATCTTATTAAATATTTGGGCTGTGATGGCCTTTAATCCTACTTAATGATATTTTCGACATCGATCTTGAACATGCGCACTTGCTTTCTCGTTCATTCAACTGCTCAATGTCAGAGTCTTATCAAGGGTTTGGGCTGTGATGGCCTTTAATCCCATTTAATGAGGTTTTCGGCATCGATATTGAACTTGTTCACTTCTTTCTCATCCTTTTGAACAATGTAGTAATCTTATTAAGGATTTGGGATGTGATGGTCTTTAATCATTACCTAATGAGATTTTCGACATCGATCTTGAACATGCTCACTTGCTTTCTCGTTCATTCATCTGCTCAATGTCAGAGTCTTATTAAGGGTTTTGGCTGTGATGGCCTTTAATCCCATTTAATGAGACTTTCGGCATTTGAACTTGCTCACTTCATTTCTCATCCCTTTGAACAATATAGAAATCTTATTACGGATTTGGGCTGTGATGGCCTTTAATCCTACTTAATGAGATTTTCGACATCGATCTTGAATATGCGCACTTGCTTTCTCGTTCATTCAACTGCTCAATGTCAGAGTCTTATCAAGGGTTTGGGCTGTGATGGCATCTAATCCCATTTAATGAGGTTTTCGGCATCGATATTGAACTTGTTCACTTCTTTCTCATCCTTTTGAACAATGTAGTAATCTTATTAAGGATTTGGGCTATGATTGTCTTTAATCCTACTTAATGAGATTTTCGACATCGATCTTGAACATGCTCACTTGATTTCTCGTTCATTCAACTACTCAATGTCAGAGTCTTGTTAAGGGTTTGGGCTGTGATGGCCTTTAATCTTATTTAATGAAACTTTTGGCATTTGAACTTGCTCACTTCATTTCTCATCCCTTCGAACAATGTAGGAATCTTATTAAGTATTTGGGCTGTGATGGCCTTTAATCCTACTTAATGAGATTTTCGACATCGATCTTGAATATGCGCACTTGCTTTCTCGTTCATTCAACTGCTCAATGTCAGAGTCTTATTAACGGTTTGGGCTGTGATGGCCTTTAATCCCATTTAATGAGGTTTTCGGCATCGATATTGAACTTGTTCACTTCTTTCTCATCCTTTTGAACAATGTAGTAATCTTATTAAGGATTTGGGCTGTGATGGTCTTTAATCATTACCTAATGAGATTTTCGACATCGATCTTGAACATGCTCACTTGCTTTCTCGTTCATTCAACTGCTCAATGTCAGAGTCTTATTAAGGATTTGGGCTGTGATAGCCTTTAATCCTATTTAATGAGACTTTCGGCATTTGAACTTGCTCATTTCATTTCTCATCCCTTTGAACAATGTAGGAATCTTATTAAGGGTTTGGGCTGTGATGGCCTTTAATCCTATTTAATAAGACTTTCGGCATTTGAACTTGCTCACTTCATTTCTCATCCCTTTGAACAATATAGAAATCTTATTACGGATTTGGGCTGTGATGGACTTTAATCCTACTTAATGAGATTTTCGACATCGATCTTGAACATGCTCACTTGCTTTCTCGTTCATTCAACTGCTCAATGTCAGAGTCTTATTAACGGTTTGGGCTGTGATGGCCTTTAATCCAATTTAATGAGACTTTCGGCATTTGAACTTGCTCACTTCATTTCTCATCCCTTTGAACAATGTAGGAATCTTATTAAGTATTTGGGCTGTGATGTCTTTTAATCCTACTTAATGAGATTTTCGACATTGAACATGGTCACTTGCTTTCTCGTTCATTCAACTTCTCAATGTCAGAGTCTTATTAATGTTTTGGGCTGTGATGGCCTTCAATCCCATTTAATGAGGTTTCGGCATCGATATTGAACTTGTTCACTTCATTTCTCATCCCTTTGAACAATGTAGGAATCTTATTAAGTATTTGGGCTGTGATGTCTTTTAATCCTACTTAATGAGATTTTCGACATAGATCTTGAACATGGTCACTTGCTTTCTCGTTCATTCATCTGCTCAGTGTCAGAGTCTTATTAAGGGTTTGGGCTGTGATGGCCTTTAATCCTATTTAATGAGACTTACAGCATTTGAACTTGTCACTTCATTTCTTATCCCTTTGAACAATGTAGGAATCTTATTAAGTATTTGGGCTGTGATGTCTTTTAATCCTACTTAATGAGATTTTCGACATTGAACATGGTCACTTGCTTTCTCGTTCATTCAACTTCTCAATGTCAGAGTCTTATTAACGGTTTGGGCTGTGATGGCCTTTAATCCCATTTAATGAGGTTTTCGGCATCGATATTGAACTTGTTCACTTCTTTCTCATCCTTTTGAATAATGTAGGAATCTTATTAAGTATTCGGGCTATGATTGCCTTTAATCCTACTTAATGAGATTTTCGACATCGATCTTAAACATGCTCACTTGCTTTCTCGTTCATTCAACTGCTCAATGTTAGAGTCTTATTAAGGGTTTGAGCTGTGATGGCCTTTAATCCTATTTAATGAGACTTTCGGCATTTGAACTTGCTCACTTCATTTCTCATCCCTTTGAACAATGTAGTAATCTTATTAAGTATTTGGGCTGTGATGTCTTTTAATCCTACTTAATGAGATTTTCGACATTGAACATGGTCACTTGCTTTCTCATTCATTCAACTTCTCAATGTCAGAGTCTTATTAACGGTTTGGGCTGTGATGGCCTTTAATCCCATTTAATGAGGTTTTTGGCATCGATATTGAACTTGTTCACTTCTTTCTCATCCTTTTGAACAATGTAGTAATCTTATTAAGGATTTGGGCTGTGATGGTCTTTAATCATTACCTAATGAGATTTTCGACATCGATCTTGAACAAGCTCACTTGCTTTCTCGTTCATTCATCTGCTCAATGTCAGAGTCTTATTAAGGGTTTGGGCAGTGATGGCCTTTAATCCTATTTAATGAGACTTTCAGCATTTGAACTTATCACTTCATTTCTCATCCCTTTGAAAAATGTAGGAATCTTATTAAGGGTTTGGGCTGTGATGGCCTTTAATCCTATTTAATAAGACTTTCGGCATTTGAACTTGCTCACTTCATTTCTCATCCCTTTGAACAATATAGAAATCTTATTACGGATTTGGGCTGTGATAGACTTTAATCCTACTTAATGATATTTTCGACATCGATCTTGAACATGCTCACTTGCTTTCTCGTTCATTCAACTGCTCAATGTCAGAGTCTTATTAACGGTTTGGGCTGTGATGGCCTTTAATCCTATTTAATGAGACTTTCGGCATTTGAACTTGCTCACTTCAATTCTCATCCCTTTGAACAATGTAGAAATCTTATTAAGTATTTGGGCTGTGATGACTTTTAATCCTACTTAATGAGATTTTCGACATAGATCTTGAACATGGTCACTTGCTTTCTCGTTCATTCATCTGCTCAGTGTCAGAATCTTATTAAGGGTTTGGTCTGTGATGGCCTTTAATCCTATTTAATTAGACTTTCAGCATTTGAACTTGTCACTTCATTTCTTATCCCTTTAAACAATGTAGGAATCTTATTAAGTATTTGGGCTGTGATGTCTTTTAATCCTACTTAATGAGATTTTCGACATTGAACATGGTCACTTGCTTTCTCGTTCATTCAACTTCTCAATGTCAGAGTCTTATTAATGTTTTGGGCTGTGATGGCCTTCAATCCCATTTAATGAGGTTTCGGCATCGATATTGAACTTGTTCACTTCTTTCTCATCCTTTTGAATAATGTAGGAATCTTATTAAGTATTCGGGCTATGATTGCCTTTAATCCTACTTAATGAGATTTTCGACATCGATCTTAAACATGCTCACTTGCTTTCTCGTTCATTCAACTGCTCAATGTTAGAGTCTTATTAAGGGTTTGAGCTGTGATGGCCTTTAATCCTATTTAATGAGACTTTCGGCATTTGAACTTGCTCACTTCATTTCTCATCCCTTTGAACAATGTAGTAATCTTATTAAATATTTGGGCTGTGATGGCCTTTAATCCTACTTAACGATATTTTCGACATCGATCTTGAACATGCGCACTTGCTTTCTCGTTCATTCAACTGCTCAATGTCAGAGTCTTATCAAGGGTTTGGGCTGTGATGGCCTTTAATCCCATTTAATGAGGTTTTTGGCATCGATATTGAACTTGTTCACTTCTTTCTCATCCTTTTGAACAATGTAGTAATCTTATTAAGGATTTGGGCTGTGATGGTCTTTAATCATTACCTAATGAGATTTTCGACATCGATCTTGAACATGCTCACTTGCTTTCTCGTTCATTCAACTGCTCAATGTCAGAGTCTTATTAAGGATTTGGGCTGTGATAGCCTTTAATCCTATTTAATGAGACTTTCGGCATTTGAACTTGCTCACTTCATTTCTCATCCCTTTGAACAATGTAGGAATCTTATTAAGGGTTTGGGCTGTGATGGCCTTTAATCCTATTTAATAAGACTTTCGGCATTTGAACTTGCTCACTTCATTTCTCATCCCTTTGAACAATATAGAAATCTTATTACGGATTTGGGCTGTGATGGACTTTAATCCTACTTAATGAGATTTTCGACATCGATCTTGAACATGCTCACTTGCTTTCTCGTTCATTCAACTGCTCAATGTCAGAGTCTTATTAACAGTTTGGGCTGTGATGGCCTTTAATCCTATTTAATGAGACTTTCGGCATTTGAACTTGCTCACTTCATTTCTCATCCCTTTGAACAATGTAGGAATCTTATTAAGTATTTGGGCTGTGATGTCTTTTAATCCTACTTAATGAGATTTTCGACATAGATCTTGAACATGGTCACTTGCTTTCTCGTTCATTCATCTGCTCAGTGTCAGAGTCTTATTAAGGGTTTGGGCTGTGATGGCCATTAATCCTATTTAATGAGACTTTCAGCATTTGAACTTGTCACTTCATTTCTTATCCCTTTGAACAATGTAGGAATCTTATTAAGTATTTGGGCTGTGATGTCTTTTAATCCTACTTAATGAGATTTTCGACATTGAACATGGTCACTTGCTTTCTCGTTCATTCAACTTCTCAATGTCAGAGTCTTATTAACGGTTTGGGCTGTGATGGCCTTTAATCCCATTTAATGAGGTTTTCGGCATCGATATTGAACTTGTTCACTTCTTTCTCATCCTTTTGAACAATGTAGTAATCTTATTAAGGATTTGGGCTGTGATGGTCTTTAATCATTACCTAATGAGATTTTCGACATCGATCTTGAACATGCTCACTTGCTTTCTCGTTCATTCAACTGCTCAATGTCAGAGTCTTATTAAGGATTTGGGCTGTGATAGCCTTTAATCCTATTTAATGAGACTTTCGGCATTTGAACTTGCTCATTTCATTTCTCAACCCTTTGAACAATGTAGGAATCTTATTAAGGGTTTGGGCTGTGATGGCCTTTAATCCTATTTAATAAGACTTTCGGCATTTGAACTTGCTCACTTCATTTCTCATCCCTTTGAACAATATAGAAATCTTATTACGGATTTGGGCTGTGATGGACTTTAATCCTACTTAATGAGATTTTCGACATCGATCTTGAACATGCTCACTTGCTTTCTCGTTCATTCAACTGCTCAATGTCAGAGTCTTATTAACGGTTTGGGCTGTGATGGCCTTTAATCCAATTTAATGAGACTTTCGGCATTTGAACTTGCTCACTTCATTTCTCATCCCTTTGAACAATGTAGGAATCTTATTAAGTATTTGGGCTGTGATGTCTTTTAATCCTACTTAATGAGATTTTCGACATAGATCTTGAACATGGTCACTTGCTTTCTCGTTCATTCATCTGCTCAGTGTCAGAGTCTTATTAAGGGTTTGGGCTGTGATGGCCTTTAATCCCATTTAATGAGGTTTTCGGCATCGATATTGAACTTGTTCCCTTCTTTCTCATCCTTTTGAACAATGTAGTAATCTTATTAAGGATTTGGGATGTGATGGTCTTTAATCATTACCTAATGAGATTTTCGACATCGATCTTGAACATGCTCACTTGCTTTCTCGTTCATTCATCTGCTCAATGTCAGAGTCTTATTAAGGGTTTTGGCTGTGATGGCCTTTAATCCCATTTAATGAGACTTTCGGCATTTGAACTTGCTCACTTCATTTCTCATCCCTTTGAACAATATAGAAATCTTATTACGGATTTGGGCTGTGATGGCCTTTAATCCTACTTAACGAGATTTTCGACATCGATCTTGAACATGCGCACTTGCTTTCTCGTTCATTCAACTGCTCAATGTCAGAGTCTTATCAAGGGTTTGGGCTGTGATGGCATTTAATCCCATTTAATGAGGTTTTCGGCATCGATATTGAACTTGTTCACTTCTTTCTCATCCTTTTGAACAATGTAGTAATCTTATTAAGGATTTGGGCTATGATTGTCTTTAATCCTACTTAATGAGATTTTCGACATCGATCTTGAACATGCTCACTTAATTTCTCATTCATTCAACTACTCAATGTCAGAGTCTTGTTAAGGGTTTGGGCTGTGATGGCCTTTAATCTTATTTAATGAAACTTTTGCATTTGAACTTGCTCACTTCATTTCTCATCCCTTCGAACAATGTAGGAATCTTATTAAGTATTTGGGCTGTGATGGCCTTTAATCCTACTTAATGAGATTTTCGACATCGATCTTGAACATGCTCACTTGCTTTCTCGTTCATTCAACTGCTCAATGTCAGAGTCTTATCAAGGGTTTGGGCTGTGATGGCCTTTAATCCCATTTAATGATATTTTCGGCATCGATGTTGAACTTGTGCACTTCTTTCTCATCCTTTTGTACAATGTAGGAATCTTATTAAGTATTTGGGCTGTGATTGCCTTTAATCATACTTTATGAGATTTTCAACATCAATCTTGAACATGCTCACTTGCTTTTTCGTTCATTCAACTGCTCAAAGTTAGAGTCTTAACAAGGGTTTGGGCTGTGATGGCCTTTAATCCCATTTAATGAGACTTTCGGCATTTGAACTTGCTCACTTCATTTCTCATCTCTTTGAACAATTTAGGAATCTTATTACGGATTTGGGCTGTTATGGCCTTTAATCCTACTTAATGAGATTTTCGACATCGATCTTGAACATGCTCACTTGCTTTCTCGTTCATTCATCTGCTCAATGTCAGAGTCTTATTAAGGGTTTTGGCTGTGATGGCATTTAATCCCATTTAATGAGACTTTCGACATTTGAACTTGCTCACTTCATTTCTCATCCCTTTGAACAATATAGAAATCTTATTACGGATTTGGGCTGTGATGGCCTATAATCCTACTTAATGAGATTTTCGACATCGATCTTGCACATGCTCATTTGCTTTCTCGTTCATTCAACTGCTCAATGTCAGAGTCTTCTTAACGGTTTGGGCTGTGATGGCCTTTAATTCTATTTAATGAGACTTTCAGCATTTGAACTAGCTCACTTCATTTCTCATCCCTTCGAACAATGTAGGAATCTTATTAAGTATTTGGGCTGTGATGGCCTTTAATACGACTTAATGAGATTTTCGACATCGACCTTGAACATGCTCACTTGCTTTCTCGTTCATTCAACTGCTCAATGTCAGAGTCTTATCAAGGGTTTGGGTTGTGATGGCCTTTAATCCCATCTAATGAGGTTTTCGGCATTTGAACTTGCTCACTTCATTTCTCATCCCTTCGAACAATGTAGGAATCTTATTAAGGATTTGGGTTGTGATGGCCTTTAATTCTACTTATTGAGATTTTTGACATCGATATTGAACATGCTCACTTGCTTTCTCGTTCATTAAACTGCTCAATGTCAGAGTCTTATCAAGGGTTTGGGCTGTGATGGCCTTTAATCCCATTTAATGATATTTTCGGCATCGATGTTGAACTTGTGCACTTCTTTCTCATCCTTTTGTACAATGTAGGAATCTTATTAAGTATTTGGGCTGTGATTGCCTTTAATCCTACTTTATGAGATTTTCAACATCAATCTTGAACATGCTCACTTGCTTTTTTGTTCATTCAACTGCTCAAAGTTAGAGTCTTATCAAGGGTTTGGGCTGTGATGGCCTTTAATCCCATTTAATGAGACTTTCGGCATTTGAACTTGCTCACTTCATTTCTCATCCCTTTGAACAATATAGAAATCTTATTACGGATTTGGGCTGTGATGGACTTTAATCCTACTTAATGAGATTTTCGACATCGATCTTGAACATGCTCACTTGCTTTCTCGTTCATTCAACTGCTCAATGTCAGAGTCTTATTAACGGTTTGGGCTGTGATGGCCTTTAATCCTATTTAATGAGACTTTCGGCATTTGAACTTGCTCACTTCATTTCTCATCCCTTTGAACAATGTAGGAATCTTATTAAGTATTTGGGCTGTGATGTCTTTTAATCCTACTTAATGAGATTTTCGACATAGATCTTGAACATGGTCACTTGCTTTCTCGTTCATTCATCTGCTCAGTGTCAGAGTCTTATTAAGGGTTTGGGCTGTGATGGCCTTTAATCCTATTTAATGAGACTTTCAGCATTTGAACTTGTCACTTCATTTCTTATCCCTTTGAACAATGTAGGAATCTTATTAAGTATTTGGGCTGTGATGTCTTTTAATCCTACTTAATGAGATTTTCGACATTGAACATGGTCACTTGCTTTCTCGTTCATTCAACTTCTCAATGTCAGAGTCTTATTAACGGTTTGGGCTGTGATGGCCTTTAATCCCATTTAATGAGGTTTTCGGCATCGATATTGAACTTGTTCACTTCTTTCTCATCCTTTTGAATAATGTAGGAATCTTATTAAGTATTTGGGCTATGATTGCCTTTAATCCTACTTAATGAGATTTTCGACATCGATATTAAACATGCTCACTTGCTTTCTCGTTCATTCAACTGCTCAATGTCAGAATCTTATTAAGGGTTTGAGCTGTGATGGCCTTTAATCCTATTTAATGAGACTTTCGGCATTTGAACTTGCTCACTTCATTTCTCATCCCTTTGAACAATGTAGTAATCTTATTAAATATTTGGGCTGTGATGGCCTTTAATCCTACTTAATGATATTTTCGACATCGATCTTGAACATGCGCACTTGCTTTCTCGTTCATTCAACTGCTCAATGTCAGAGTCTTATCAAGGGTTTGGGCTGTGATGGCCTTTAATCCCATTTAATGAGGTTTTCGGCATCGATATTGAACTTGTTCACTTCTTTCTCATCCTTTTGAACAATGTAGTAATCTTATTAAGGATTTGGGATGTGATGGTCTTTAATCATTACCTAATGAGATTTTCGACATCGATCTTGAACATGCTCACTTGCTTTCTCGTTCATTCATCTGCTCAATGTCAGAGTCTTATTAAGGGTTTTGGCTGTGATGGCCTTTAATCCCATTTAATGAGACTTTCGGCATTTGAACTTGCTCACTTCATTTCTCATCCCTTTGAACAATATAGAAATCTTATTACGGATTTGGGCTGTGATGGCCTTTAATCCTACTTAATGAGATTTTCGACATCGATCTTGAATATGCGCACTTGCTTTCTCGTTCATTCAACTGCTCAATGTCAGAGTCTTATCAAGGGTTTGGGCTGTGATGGCATTTAATCCCATTTAATGAGGTTTTCGGCATCGATATTGAACTTGTTCACTTCTTTCTCATCCTTTTGAACAATGTAGTAATCTTATTAAGGATTTGGGCTATGATTGTCTTTAATCCTACTTAATGAGATTTTCGACATCGATCTTGAACATGCTCACTTGATTTCTCGTTCATTCAACTACTCAATGTCAGAGTCTTGTTAAGGGTTTGGGCTGTGATGGCCTTTAATCTTATTTAATGAAACTTTTGGCATTTGAACTTGCTCACTTCATTTCTCATCCCTTCGAACAATGTAGGAATCTTATTAAGTATTTGGGCTGTGATGGCCTTTAATCCTACTTAATGAGATTTTCGACATCGATCTTGAACATGCTCACTTGCTTTCTCGTTCATTCAACTGCTCAATGTCAGAGTCTTATCAAGGGTTTGGGTTGTGATGGCCTTTAATCCCATTTAATGATATTTTCGGCATCGATGTTGAACTTGTGCACTTCTTTCTCATCCTTTTGTACAATGTAGGAATCTTATTAAGTATTTGGGCTGTGATAGCCTTTAATCATACTTTATGAGATTTTCAACATCAATCTTGAACATGCTCACTTGCTTTTTCGTTCATTCAACTTCTCAAAGTTAGAGTCTTAACAAGGGTTTGGGCTGTGATGGCCTTTAATCCCATTTAATGAGACTTTCGGCATTTGAACTTGCTCACTTCATTTCTCATCTCTTTGAACAATTTAGGAATCTTATTACGGATTTGGGCTGTTATGGCCTTTAATCCTACTTAATGAGATTTTCGACATCGATCTTGAACATGCTCACTTGCTTTCTCGTTCATTCATCTGCTCAATGTCAGAGTCTTATTAAGGGTTTTGGCTGTGATGGCCTTTAATCCCATTTAATGAGACTTTCGACATTTGAACTTGCTCACTTCATTTCTCATCCCTTTGAACAATATAGAAATCTTATTACGGATTTGGGCTGTGATGGCCTTTAATCCTACTTAATGAGATTTTCGACATCGATCTTGCACATGCTCATTTGCTTTCTCGTTCATTCAACTGCTCAATGTCAGAGTCTTATTAACGGTTCGGGCTGTGATGGCCTTTAATCCTATTTAATGAGACTTTCGGCATTTGAACTTGCTCACTTCATTTCTCATCCCTTACAACAATGTAGGAATCTTATTAAGTATTTGGGCTGTGATGGCCTTTAATATGACTTAATGAGATTTTCGACATCGATCTTGAACATGCTCACTTGCGTTCTCGTTCATTCAACTGCTCAATGTCAGAGTCTTATCAAGGTTTTGGATTGTGATGGCCTTTAATCCCATCTAATGAGGTTTTCGGCATTTGAACTTGCTCACTTCATTTCTCATCCCTTCGAACAATGTAGGAATCTTATTAAGGATTTGGGTTGTGATGGCCTTTAATTCTACTTATTGAGATTTTTGACATCGATATTGAACATGCTCACTTGCTTTCTCGTTCATTCAACTGCTCAATGTCAGAGTCTTATCAAGGGTTTGGGCTGTGATGGCCTTTAATCCCATTTAATGATATTTTCGGCATCGATGTTGAACTTGTGCACTTCTTTCTCATCCTTTTGTACAATGTAGGAATCTTATTAAGTATTTGGGCTGTGATAGCCTTTAATCATACTTTATGAGATTTTCAACATCAATCTTGAACATGCTCACTTGCTTTTTCGTTCATTCAACTGCTCAAAGTTAGAGTCTTAACAAGGGTTTGGGCTGTGATGGCCTTTAATCCCATTTAATGAGACTTTCGGCATTTGAACTTGCTCACTTCATTTCTCATCTCTTTGAACAATTTAGGAATCTTATTACGGATTTGGGCTGTTATGGCCTTTAATCCTACTTAATGAGATTTTCGACATCGATCTTGAACATGCTCACTTGCTTTCTCGTTCATTCATCTGCTCAATGTCAGAGTCTTATTAAGGGTTTTGGCTGTGATGGCCTTTAATCCCATTTAATGAGACTTTTTACATTTGAACTTGCTCACTTCATTTCTCATCCCTTTGAACAATATAGAAATCTTATTACGGATTTGGGCTGTGATGGCCTTTAATCCTACTTAATGAGATTTTCGACATCGATCTTGAACATGCTTATTTGCTTTCTCGTTCATTCAACTGCTCAATGTCAGAGTCTTAATAACGGTTCGGGCTGTGATGGCCTTTAATCCTATTTAATGAGACTTTCGGCATTTGAACTTGCTCACTTCATTTCTCATCCCTTTGAACAATGTAGGAATCTTATTAAGTATTTGGGCTGTGATGGCCTTTAATCCAACTTAATGAGATTTTCGACATCGATCTTGAACATGCTAACTTGCTTTCTCGTTCATTCAACTGCTCAATGTCAGAGTCTTATCAAGGGTTTGGGTTGTGATGGCCTTTAATCCCATCTAATGAGGTTTTCGGCATTTGAACTTGCTCACTTCATTTCTCATCCCTTCGAACAATGTAGGAATCTTATTAAGGATTTGGGCTGTGATGGCCTTTAATTCTACTTATTGAGATTTTTGACATCGATCTTGAACATGCTCACTTGCTTTCTCGTTCATTCAACTGCTCAATGTCAGAGTCTTATCAAGGGTTTGGGCTGTGATGGCCTTTAATCCCATTTAATGATATTTTCGGCATCGATGTTGAACTTGTGCACTTCTTTCTCATCCTTTTGTACAATGTAGGAATCTTATTAAGTATTTGGGCTGTGATTGCCTTTAATCCTAATTTATGAGATTTTCAACATCAATCTTGAACATGCTCACTTGCTTTTTCGTTCATTCAACTGCTCAAAGTTAGAGTCTTATCAAGGGTTTGGGCTGTGATGGCCTTTAATCCCATTTAATGAGACTTTCGGCATTTGAACTTGCTCACTTCATTTCTCATCCCTTTGAACAATATAGAAATCTTATTACGGATTTGGGCTGTTATGGCCTTTAATCCTACTTAATGAGATTTTCGACATCGATCTTGCACATGCTCACTTGCTTTCTCGTTCATTCAACTGCTCAATGTTAGAGTCTTATTAACGGTTTGGGCTGTGATGGCCTTTAATCCTATTTAATGAGACTTTCGGCATTTGAACTTGCTCACTTCATTTCTCATCCCTTTGAACAATGTAGAAATCTTATTAAGTATTTGGGCTGTGATGGCCTTTAATCCTACTTAATGAGATTTTCGACATCGATCTTGCACATGCTCATTTGCTTTCTCGTTCATTCAACTGCTCAATGTCAGAGTCTTCTTAACGGTTTGGGCTGTGATGGCCTTTAATTCTATTTAATGAGACTTTCAGCATTTGAACTAGCTCACTTCATTTCTCATCCCTTTGAACAATGTAGGAATCTTATTAAGTATTTGAGTTGTGATGGCCTTTAATACGACTTAATGAGATTTTCGACATCGACCTTGAACATGCTCACTTGCTTTCTCGTTCATTCAACTGCTCAATGTCAGAGTCTTATCAAGGGTTTGGGTTGTGATGGCCTTTAATCCCATCTAATGAGGTTTTCGGCATTTGAACTTGCTCACTTCATTTCTCATCCCTTCGAACAATGTAGGAATCTTATTAAGGATTTGGGTTGTGATGGCCTTTAATTCTACTTATTGAGATTTTTGACATCGATATTGAACATGCTCACTTGCTTTCTCGTTCATTCAACTGCTCAATGTCAGAGTCTTATCAAGGGTTTGGGCTGTGATGGCCTTTAATCCCATTTAATGATATTTTCGGCATCGATGTTGAACTTGTGCACTTCTTTCTCATCCTTTTGTACAATGTAGGAATCTTATTAAGTATTTGGGCTGTGATTGCCTTTAATCCTACTTTATGAGATTTTCAACATCAATCTTAAACATGCTCACTTGCTTTTTTGTTCATTCAACTGCTCAAAGTTAGAGTCTTATCAAGGGTTTGGGCTGTGATGGCCTTTAATCCCATTTAATGAGACTTTCGGCATTTGAACTTGCTCACTTCATTTCTCATCCCTTTGAACAATATAGAAATCTTATTACGGATTTGGGCTGTGATGGACTTTAATCCTACTTAATGAGATTTTCGACATCGATCTTGAACATGCTCACTTGCTTTCTCGTTCATTCAACTGCTCAATGTCAGAGTCTTATTAACGGTTTGGGCTGTGATGGCCTTTAATCCTATTTAATGAGACTTTCGGCATTTGAACTTGCTCACTTCATTTCTCATCCCTTTGAACAATGTAGGAATCTTATTAAGTATTTGGGCTGTGATATCTTTTAATCCTACTTAATGAGATTTTCGACATAGATCTTGAACATGGTCACTTGCTTTCTCGTTCATTCATCTGCTCAGTGTCAGAGTCTTATTAAGGGTTTGGGCTGTGATGGCCTTTAATCCTATTTAATGAGACTTTCAGCATTTGAACTTGTCACTTCATTTCTTATCCCTTTGAACAATGTAGGAATCTTATTAAGTATTTGGGCTGTGATGTCTTTTAATCCTACTTAATGAGATTTTCGACATTGAACATGGTCACTTGCTTTCTCGTTCATTCAACTTCTCAATGTCAGAGTCTTATTAACGGTTTGGGCTGTGATGGCCTTTAATCCCATTTAATGAGGTTTTCGGCATCGATATTGAACTTGTTCACTTCTTTCTCATCCTTTTGAATAATGTAGGAATCTTATTAAGTATTTGGGCTATGATTGCCTTTAATCCTACTTAATGAGATTTTCGACATCGATATTAAACATGCTCACTTGCTTTCTCGTTCATTCAACTGCTCAATGTCAGAATCTTATTAAGGGTTTGAGCTGTGATGGCCTTTAATCCTATTTAATGAGACTTTCGGCATTTGAACTTGCTCACTTCATTTCTCATCCCTTTGAACAATGTAGTAATCTTATTAAATATTTGGGCTGTGATGGCCTTTAATCCTACTTAATGATATTTTCGACATCGATCTTGAACATGCGCACTTGCTTTCTCGTTCATTCAACTGCTCAATGTCAGAGTCTTATCAAGGGTTTGGGCTGTGATGGCCTTTAATCCCATTTAATGAGGTTTTCGGCATCGATATTGAACTTGTTCACTTCTTTCTCATCCTTTTGAACAATGTAGTAATCTTATTAAGGATTTGGGATGTGATGGTCTTTAATCATTACCTAATGAGATTTTCGACATCGATCTTGAACAAGCTCACTTGCTTTCTCGTTCATTCATCTGCTCAATGTCAGAGTCTTATTAAGGGTTTGGGCTGTGATGGCCTTTAATCCTATTTAATGAGACTTTCAGCATTTGAACTTATCACTTCATTTCTCATCCCTTTGAACAATGTAGGAATCTTATTAAGGGTTTGGGCTGTGATGGCCTTTAATCCTATTTAATAAGACTTTCGGCATTTGAACTTGCTCACTTCATTTCTCATCCCTTTGAACAATATAGAAATCTTATTACGGATTTGGGCTGTGATAGACTTTAATCCTACTTAATGAGATTTTCGACATCGATCTTGAACATGCTCACTTGCTTTCTCGTTCATTCAACTGCTCAATGTCAGAGTCTTATTAACGGTTTGGGCTGTGATGGCCTTTAATCCTATTTAATGAGACTTTCGGCATTTGAACTTGCTCACTTCAATTCTCATCCCTTTGAACAATGTAGAAATCTTATTAAGTATTTGGGCTGTGATGACTTTTAATCCTACTTAATGAGATTTTCGACATAGATCTTGAACATGGTCACTTGCTTTCTCGTTCATTCATCTGCTCAGTGTCAGAATCTTATTAAGGGTTTGGTCTGTGATGGCCTTTAATCCTATTTAATTAGACTTTCAGCATTTGAACTTGTCACTTCATTTCTTATCCCTTTCAACAATGTAGGAATCTTATTAAGTATTTGGGCTGTGATGTCTTTTAATCCTACTTAATGAGATTTTCGACATTGAACATGGTCACTTGCTTTCTCGTTCATTAAACTTCTCAATGTCAGAGTCTTATTAATGTTTTGGGCTGTGATGGCCTTCAATCCCATTTAATGAGGTTTCGGCATCGATATTGAACTTGTTCACTTCTTTCTCATCCTTTTGAATAATGTAGGAATCTTATTAAGTATTCGGGCTATGATTGCCTTTAATCCTACTTAATGAGATTTTCGACATCGATCTTAAACATGCTCACTTGCTTTCTCGTTCATTCAACTGCTCAATGTTAGAGTCTTATTAAGGGTTTGAGCTGTGATGGCCTTTAATCCTATTTAATGAGACTTTCGGCATTTGAACTTGCTCACTTCATTTCTCATCCCTTTGAACAATGTAGTAATCTTATTAAATATTTGGGCTGTGATGGCCTTTAATCCTACTTAACGATATTTTCGACATCGATCTTGAACATGCGCACTTGCTTTCTCGTTCATTCAACTGCTCAATGTCAGAGTCTTATCAAGGGTTTGGGCTGTGATGGCCTTTAATCCCATTTAATGAGGTTTTTGGCATCGATATTGAACTTGTTCACTTCTTTCTCATCCTTTTGAACAATGTAGTAATCTTATTAAGGATTTGGGCTGTGATGGTCTTTAATCATTACCTAATGAGATTTTCGACATCGATCTTGAACATGCTCACTTGCTTTCTCGTTCATTCAACTGCTCAATGTCAGAGTCTTATTAAGGATTTGGGCTGTGATAGCCTTTAATCCTATTTAATGAGACTTTCGGCATTTGAACTTGCTCACTTCATTTCTCATCCCTTTGAACAATGTAGGAATCTTATTAAGGGTTTGGGCTGTGATGGCCTTTAATCCTATTTAATAAGACTTTCGACATTTGAACTTGCTCACTTCATTTCTCATCCCTTTGAACAATATAGAAATCTTATTACGGATTTGGGCTGTGATGGACTTTAATCCTACTTAATGAGATTTTCGACATCGATCTTGAACATGCTCACTTGCTTTCTCGTTCATTCAACTGCTCAATGTCAGAGTCTTATTAACAGTTTGGGCTGTGATGGCCTTTAATCCTATTTAATGAGACTTTCGGCATTTGAACTTGCTCACTTCATTTCTCATCCCTTTGAACAATGTAGGAATCTTATTAAGTATTTGGGCTGTGATGTCTTTTAATCCTACTTAATGAGATTTTCGACATAGATCTTGAACATGGTCACTTGCTTTCTCGTTCATTCATCTGCTCAGTGTCAGAGTCTTATTAAGGGTTTGGGCTGTGATGGCCTTTAATCCTATTTAATGAGACTTTCAGCATTTGAACTTGTCACTTCATTTCTTATCCCTTTGAACAATGTAGGAATCTTATTAAGTATTTGGGCTGTGATGTCTTTTAATCCTACTTAATGAGATTTTCGACATTAAACATGGTCACTTGCTTTCTCGTTCATTCAACTTCTCAATGTCAGAGTCTTATTAACGGTTTGGGCTGTGATGGCCTTTAATCCCATTTAATGAGGTTTTCGGCATCGATATTGAACTTGTTCACTTCTTTCTCATCCTTTTGAACAATGTAGTAATCTTATTAAGGATTTGGGCTGTGATGGTCTTTAATCATTACCTAATGAGATTTTCGACATCGATCTTGAACATGCTCACTTGCTTTCTCGTTCATTCATCTGCTCAATGTCAGAGTCTTATTAAGGGTTTTGGCTGTGATGGCCTTTAATCCCATTTAATGAGACTTTTTACATTTGAACTTGCTCACTTCATTTCTCATCCCTTTGAACAATATAGAAATCTTATTACGGATTTGGGCTGTGATGGCCTTTAATCCTACTTAATGAGATTTTCGACATCGATCTTGAACATGCTTATTTGCTTTCTCGTTCATTCAACTGCTCAATGTCAGAGTCTTAATAACGGTTCGGGCTGTGATGGCCTTTAATCCTATTTAATGAGACTTTCGGCATTTGAACTTGCTCACTTCATTTCTCATCCCTTTGAACAATGTAGGAATCTTATTAAGTATTTGGGCTGTGATGGCCTTTAATCCGACTTAATGAGATTTTCGACATCGATCTTGAACATGCTAACTTGCTTTCTCGTTCATTCAACTGCTCAATGTCAGAGTCTTATCAAGGGTTTGGGTTGTGATGGCCTTTAATCCCATCTAATGAGGTTTTCGGGATTTGAACTTGCTCACTTCATTTCTCATCCCTTCGAACAATGTAGGAATCTTATTAAGGATTTGGGCTGTGATGGCCTTTAATTCTACTTATTGAGATTTTTGACATCGATCTTGAACATGCTCACTTGCTTTCTCGTTCATTCAACTGCTCAATGTCAGAGTCTTATCAAGGGTTTGGGCTGTGATGGCCTTTAATCCCATTTAATGATATTTTCGGCATCGATGTTGAACTTGTGCACTTCTTTCTCATCCTTTTGTACAATGTAGGAATCTTATTAAGTATTTGGGCTGTGATTGCCTTTAATCCTAATTTATGAGATTTTCAACATCAATCTTGAACATGCTCACTTGCTTTTTCGTTCATTCAACTGCTCAAAGTTAGAGTCTTATCAAGGGTTTGGGCTGTGATGGCCTTTAATCCCATTTAATGAGACTTTCGGCATTTGAACTTGCTCACTTCATTTCTCATCCCTTTGAACAATATAGAAATCTTATTACGGATTTGGGCTGTTATGGCCTTTAATCCTACTTAATGAGATTTTCGACATCGATCTTGCACATGCTCACTTGCTTTCTCGTTCATTCAACTGCTCAATGTTAGAGTCTTATTAACGGTTTGGGCTGTGATGGCCTTTAATCCTATTTAATGAGACTTTCGGCATTTGAACTTGCTCACTTCATTTCTCATCCCTTTGAACAATGTAGAAATCTTATTAAGTATTTGGGCTGTGATGGCCTTTAATCCTACTTAATGAGATTTTGGACATCGATCTTGCACATGCTCATTTGCTTTCTCGTTCATTCAACTGCTCAATGTCAGAGTCTTCTTAACGGTTTGGGCTGTGATGGCCTTTAATTCTATTTAATGAGACTTTCAGCATTTGAACTAGCTCACTTCATTTCTCATCCCTTTGAACAATGTAGGAATCTTATTAAGTATTTGAGCTGTGATGGCCTTTAATACGACTTAATGAGATTTTCGACATCGACCTTGAACATGCTCACTTGCTTTCTCGTTCATTCAACTGCTCAATGTCAGAGTCTTATCAAGGGTTTGGGTTGTGATGGCCTTTAATCCCATCTAATGAGGTTTTCGGCATTTGAACTTGCTCACTTCATTTCTCATCCCTTCGAACAATGTAGGAATCTTATTAAGGATTTGGGTTGTGATGGCCTTTAATTCTACTTATTGAGATTTTTGACATCGATATTGAACATGCTCACTTGCTTTCTCGTTCATTCAACTGCTCAATGTCAGAGTCTTATCAAGGGTTTGGGCTGTGATGGCCTTTAATCCCATTTAATGATATTTTCGGCATCGATGTTGAACTTGTGCACTTCTTTCTCATCCTTTTGTACAATGTAGGAATCTTATTAAGTATTTGGGCTGTGATTGCCTTTAATCCTACTTTATGAGATTTTCAACATCAATCTTGAACATGCTCACTTGCTTTTTTGTTCATTCAACTGCTCAAAGTTAGAGTCTTATCAAGGGTTTGGGCTGTGATGGCCTTTAATCCCATTTAATGAGACTTTCGGCATTTGAACTTGCTCACTTCATTTCTCATCCCTTTGAACAATATAGAAATCTTATTACGGATTTGGGCTGTGATGGACTTTAATCCTACTTAATGAGATTTTCGACATCTATCTTGAACATGCTCACTTGCTTTCTCGTTCATTCAACTGCTCAATGTCAGAGTCTTATTAACGGTTTGGGCTGTGATGGCCTTTAATCCTATTTAATGAGACTTTCGGCATTTGAACTTGCTCACTTCATTTCTCATCCCTTTGAACAATGTAGGAATCTTATTAAGTATTTGGGCTGTGATGTCTTTTAATCCTACTTAATGAGATTTTCGACATAGATCTTGAACATGGTCACTTGCTTTCTCGTTCATTCATCTGCTCAGTGTCAGAGTCTTATTAAGGGTTTGGGCTGTGATGGCCTTTAATCCTATTTAATGAGACTTTCAGCATTTGAACTTGTCACTTCATTTCTTATCCCTTTGAACAATGTAGGAATCTTATTAAGTATTTGGGCTGTGATGTCTTTTAATCCTACTTAATGAGATTTTCGACATTGAACATGGTCACTTGCTTTCTCGTTCATTCAACTTCTCAATGTCAGAGTCTTATTAACGGTTTGGGCTGTGATGGCCTTTAATCCCATTTAATGAGGTTTTCGGCATCGATATTGAACTTGTTCACTTCTTTCTCATCCTTTTGAATAATGTAGGAATCTTATTAAGTATTTGGGCTATGATTGCCTTTAATCCTACTTAATGAGATTTTCGACATCGATATTAAACATGCTCACTTGCTTTCTCGTTCATTCAACTGCTCAATGTCAGAATCTTATTAAGGGTTTGAGCTGTGATGGCCTTTAATCCTATTTAATGAGACTTTCGGCATTTGAACTTGCTCACTTCATTTCTCATCCCTTTGAACAATGTAGTAATCTTATTAAATATTTGGGCTGTGATGGCCTTTAATCCTACTTAATGATATTTTCGACATCGATCTTGAACATGCGCACTTGATTTCTCGTTCATTCAACTGCTCAATGTCAGAGTCTTATCAAGGGTTTGGGCTGTGATGGCCTTTAATCCCATTTAATGAGGTTTTCGGCATCGATATTGAACTTGTTCACTTCTTTCTCATCCTTTTGAACAATGTAGTAATCTTATTAAGGATTTGGGATGTGATGGTCTTTAATCATTACCTAATGAGATTTTCGACATCGATCTTGAACAAGCTCACTTGCTTTCTCGTTCATTCATCTGCTCAATGTCAGAGTCTTATTAAGGGTTTGGGCTGTGATGGCCTTTAATCCTAGTTAATGAGACTTTCAGCATTTGAACTTATCACTTCATTTCTCATCCCTTTGAACAATGTAGGAATCTTATTAAGGGTTTGGGCTGTGATGGCCTTTAATCCTATTTAATAAGACTTTCGGCATTTGAACTTGCTCACTTCATTTCTCATCCCTTTGAACAATATAGAAATCTTATTACGGATTTGGGCTGTGATAGACTTTAATCCTACTTAATGAGATTTTCGACATCGATCTTGAACATGCTCACTTGCTTTCTCGTTCATTCAACTGCTCAATGTCAGAGTCTTATTAACGGTTTGGGCTGTGATGGCCTTTAATCCTATTTAATGAGACTTTCGGCATTTGAACTTGCTCACTTCAATTCTCATCCCTTTGAACAATGTAGAAATCTTATTAAGTATTTGGGCTGTGATGACTTTTAATCCTACTTAATGAGATTTTCGACATAGATCTTGAACATGGTCACTTGCTTTCTCGTTCATTCATCTGCTCAGTGTCAGAATCTTATTAAGGGTTTGGTCTGTGATGGCCTTTAATCCTATTTAATTAGACTTTCAGCATTTGAACTTGTCACTTCATTTCTTATCCCTTTCAACAATGTAGGAATCTTATTAAGTATTTGGGCTGTGATGTCTTTTAATCCTACTTAATGAGATTTTCGACATTGAACATGGTCACTTGCTTTCTCGTTCATTCAACTTCTCAATGTCAGAGTCTTATTAATGTTTTGGGCTGTGATGGCCTTCAATCCCATTTAATGAGGTTTCGGCATCGATATTGAACTTGTTCACTTCTTTCTCATCCTTTTGAATAATGTAGGAATCTTATTAAGTATTCGGGCTATGATTGCCTTTAATCCTACTTAATGAGATTTTCGACATCGATCTTAAACATGCTCACTTGCTTTCTCGTTCATTCAACTGCTCAATGTTAGAGTCTTATTAAGGGTTTGAGCTGTGATGGCCTTTAATCCTATTTAATGAGACTTTCGGCATTTGAACTTGCTCACTTCATTTCTCATCCCTTTGAACAATGTAGTAATCTTATTAAATATTTGGGCTGTGATGGCCTTTAATCCTACTTAACGATATTTTCGACATCGATCTTGAACATGCGCACTTGCTTTCTCGTTCATTCAACTGCTCAATGTCAGAGTCTTATCAAGGGTTTGGGCTGTGATGGCCTTTAATCCCATTTAATGAGGTTTTTGGCATCGATATTGAACTTGTTCACTTCTTTCTCATCCTTTTGAACAATGTAGTAATCTTATTAAGGATTTGGGCTGTGATGGTCTTTAATCATTACCTAATGAGATTTTCGACATCGATCTTGAACATGCTCACTTGCTTTCTCGTTCATTCAACTGCTCAATGTCAGAGTCTTATTAAGGATTTGGGCTGTGATAGCCTTTAATCCTATTTAATGAGACTTTCGGCATTTGAACTTGCTCACTTCATTTCTCATCCCTTTGAACAATGTAGGAATCTTATTAAGGGTTTGGGCTGTGATGGCCTTTAATCCTATTTAATAAGACTTTCGGCATTTGAACTTGCTCACTTCATTTCTCATCCCTTTGAACAATATAGAAATCTTATTACGGATTTGGGCTGTGATGGACTTTAATCCTACTTAATGAGATTTTCGACATCGATCTTGAACATGCTCACTTGCTTTCTCGTTCATTCAACTGCTCAATGTCAGAGTCTTATTAACAGTTTGGGCTGTGATGGCCTTTAATCCTATTTAATGAGACTTTCGGCATTTGAACTTGCTCACTTCATTTCTCATCCCTTTGAACAATGTAGGAATCTTATTAAGTATTTGGGCTGTGATGTCTTTTAATCCTACTTAATGAGATTTTCGACATAGATCTTGAACATGGTCACTTGCTTTCTCGTTCATTCATCTGCTCAGTGTCAGAGTCTTATTAAGGGTTTGGGCTGTGATGGCCTTTAATCCTATTTAATGAGACTTTCAGCATTTGAACTTGTCACTTCATTTCTTATCCCTTTGAACAATGTAGGAATCTTATTAAGTATTTGGGCTGTGATGTCTTTTAATCCTACTTAATGAGATTTTCGACATTGAACATGGTCACTTGCTTTCTCGTTCATTCAACTTCTCAATGTCAGAGTCTTATTAACGGTTTGGGCTGTGATGGCCTTTAATCCCATTTAATGAGGTTTTCGGCATCGATATTGAACTTGTTCACTTCTTTCTCATCCTTTTGAACAATGTAGTAATCTTATTAAGGATTTGGGCTGTGATGGTCTTTAATCATTACCTAATGAGATTTTCGACATCGATCTTGAACATGCTCACTTGCTTTCTCGTTCATTCAACTGCTCAATGTCAGAGTCTTATTAAGGATTTGGGCTGTGATAGCCTTTAATCCTATTTAATGAGACTTTCGGCATTTGAACTTGCTCATTTCATTTCTCATCCCTTTGAACAATGTAGGAATCTTATTAAGGGTTTGGGCTGTGATGGCCTTTAATCCTATTTAATAAGACTTTCGGCATTTGAACTTGCTCACTTCATTTCTCATCCCTTTGAACAATATAGAAATCTTATTACGGATTTGGGCTGTGATGGACTTTAATCCTACTTAATGAGATTTTCGACATCGATCTTGAACATGCTCACTTGCTTTCTCGTTCATTCAACTGCTCAATGTCAGAGTCTTATTAACGGTTTGGGCTGTGATGGCCTTTAATCCAATTTAATGAGACTTTCGGCATTTGAACTTGCTCACTTCATTTCTCATCCCTTTGAACAATGTAGGAATCTTATTAAGTATTTGGGCTGTGATGTCTTTTAATCCTACTTAATGAGATTTTCGACATAGATCTTGAACATGGTCACTTGCTTTCTCGTTCATTCATCTGCTCAGTGTCAGAGTCTTATTAAGGGTTTGGGCTGTGATGGCCTTTAATCCCATTTAATGAGGTTTTCGGCATCGATATTGAACTTGTTCCCTTCTTTCTCATCCTTTTGAACAATGTAGTAATCTTATTAAGGATTTGGGATGTGATGGTCTTTAATCATTACCTAATGAGATTTTCGACATCGATCTTGAACATGCTCACTTGCTTTCTCGTTCATTCATCTGCTCAATGTCAGAGTCTTATTAAGGGTTTTGGCTGTGATGGCCTTTAATCCCATTTAATGAGACTTTCGGCATTTGAACTTGCTCACTTCATTTCTCATCCCTTTGAACAATATAGAAATCTTATTACGGATTTGGGCTGTGATGGCCTTTAATCCTACTTAACGAGATTTTCGACATCGATCTTGAACATGCGCACTTGCTTTCTCATTCATTCAACTGCTCAATGTCAGAGTCTTATCAAGGGTTTGGGCTGTGATGGCATTTAATCCCATTTAATGAGGTTTTCGGCATCGATATTGAACTTGTTCACTTCTTTCTCATCCTTTTGAACAATGTAGTAATCTTATTAAGGATTTGGGCTATGATTGTCTTTAATCCTACTTAATGAGATTTTCGACATCGATCTTGAACATGCTCACTTAATTTCTCGTTCATTCAACTACTCAATGTCAGAGTCTTGTTAAGGGTTTGGGCTGTGATGGCCTTTAATCTTATTTAATGAAACTTTTGCATTTGAACTTGCTCACTTCATTTCTCATCCCTTCGAACAATGTAGGAATCTTATTAAGTATTTGGGCTGTGATGGCCTTTAATCCTACTTAATGAGATTTTCGACATCGATCTTGAACATGCTCACTTGCTTTCTCGTTCATTCAACTGCTCAATGTCAGAGTCTTATCAAGGGTTTGGGCTGTGATGGCCTTTAATCCCATTTAATGATATTTTCGGCATCGATATTGAACTTGTGCACTTCTTTCTCATCCTTTTGTACAATGTAGGAATCTTATTAAGTATTTGGGCTGTGATTGCCTTTAATCATACTTTATGAGATTTTCAACATCAATCTTGAACATGCTCACTTGCTTTTTCGTTCATTCAACTGCTCAAAGTTAGAGTCTTAACAAGGGTTTGGGCTGTGATGACCTTTAATCCCATTTAATGAGACTTTCGGCATTTGAACTTGCTCACTTCATTTCTCATCTCTTTGAACAATTTAGGAATCTTATTACGGATTTGGGCTGTTATGGCCTTTAATCCTACTTAATGAGATTTTCGACATCGATCTTGAACATGCTCACTTGCTTTCTCGTTCATTCATCTGCTCAATGTCAGAGTCTTATTAAGGGTTTTGGCTGTGATGGCATTTAATCCCATTTAATGAGACTTTCGACATTTGAACTTGCTCACTTCATTTCTCATCCCTTTGAACAATATAGAAATCTTATTACGGATTTGGGCTGTGATGGCCTATAATCCTACTTAATGAGATTTTCGACATCGATCTTGCACATGCTCATTTGCTTTCTCGTTCATTCAACTGCTCAATGTCAGAGTCTTCTTAACGGTTTGGGCTGTGATGGCCTTTAATTCTATTTAATGAGACTTTCAGCATTTGAACTAGCTCACTTCATTTCTCATCCCTTTGAACAATGTAGGAATCTTATTAAGTATTTGGGCTGTGATGGCCTTTAATACGACTTAATGAGATTTTCGACATCGACCTTGAACATGCTCACTTGCTTTCTCGTTCATTCAACTGCTCAATGTCAGAGTCTTATCAAGGGTTTGGGTTGTGATGGCCTTTAATCCCATCTAATGAGGTTTTCGGCATTTGAACTTGCTCACTTCATTTCTCATCCCTTCGAACAATGTAGGAATCTTATTAAGGATTTGGGTTGTGATGGCCTTTAATTCTACTTATTGAGATTTTTGACATCGATATTGAACATGCTCACTTGCTTTCTCGTTCATTAAACTGCTCAATGTCAGAGTCTTATCAAGGGTTTGGGCTGTGATGGCCTTTAATCCCATTTAATGATATTTTCGGCATCGATGTTGAACTTGTGCACTTCTTTCTCATCCTTTTGTACAATGTAGGAATCTTATTAAGTATTTGGGCTGTGATTGCCTTTAATCCTACTTTATGAGATTTTCAACATCAATCTTGAACATGCTCACTTGCTTTTTTGTTCATTCAACTGCTCAAAGTTAGAGTCTTATCAAGGGTTTGGGCTGTGATGGCCTTTAATCCCATTTAATGAGACTTTCGGCATTTGAACTTGCTCACTTCATTTCTCATCCCTTTGAACAATATAGAAATCTTATTACGGATTTGGGCTGTGATGGACTTTAATCCTACTTAATGAGATTTTCGACATCGATCTTGAACATGCTCACTTGCTTTCTCGTTCATTCAACTGCTCAATGTCAGAGTCTTATTAACGGTTTGGGCTGTGATGGCCTTTAATCCTATTTAATGAGACTTTCGGCATTTGAACTTGCTCACTTCATTTCTCATCCCTTTGAACAATGTAGGAATCTTATTAAGTATTTGGGCTGTGATGTCTTTTAATCCTACTTAATGAGATTTTCGACATAGATCTTGAACATGGTCACTTGCTTTCTCGTTCATTCATCTGCTCAGTGTCAGAGTCTTATTAAGGGTTTGGGCTGTGATGGCCTTTAATCCTATTTAATGAGACTTTCAGCATTTGAACTTGTCACTTCATTTCTTATCCCTTTGAACAATGTAGGAATCTTATTAAGTATTTGGGCTGTGATGTCTTTTAATCCTACTTAATGAGATTTTCGACATTGAACATGGTCACTTGCTTTCTCGTTCATTCAACTTCTCAATGTCAGAGTCTTATTAACGGTTTGGGCTGTGATGGCCTTTAATCCCATTTAATGAGGTTTTCGGCATCGATATTGAACTTGTTCACTTCTTTCTCATCCTTTTGAATAATGTAGGAATCTTATTAAGTATTTGGGCTATGATTGCCTTTAATCCTACTTAATGAGATTTTCGACATCGATATTAAACATGCTCACTTGCTTTCTCGTTCATTCAACTGCTCAATGTCAGAATCTTATTAAGGGTTTGAGCTGTGATGGCCTTTAATCCTATTTAATGAGACTTTCGGCATTTGAACTTGCTCACTTCATTTCTCATCCCTTTGAACAATGTAGTAATCTTATTAAATATTTGGGCTGTGATGGCCTTTAATCCTACTTAATGATATTTTCGACATCGATCTTGAACATGCGCACTTGCTTTCTCGTTCATTCAACTGCTCAATGTCAGAGTCTTATCAAGGGTTTGGGCTGTGATGGCCTTTAATCCCATTTAATGAGGTTTTCGGCATCGATATTGAACTTGTTCACTTCTTTCTCATCCTTTTGAACAATGTAGTAATCTTATTAAGGATTTGGGATGTGATGGTCTTTAATCATTACCTAATGAGATTTTCGACATCGATCTTGAACATGCTCACTTGCTTTCTCGTTCATTCATCTGCTCAATGTCAGAGTCTTATTAAGGGTTTTGGCTGTGATGGCCTTTAATCCCATTTAATGAGACTTTCGGCATTTGAACTTGCTCACTTCATTTCTCATCCCTTTGAACAATATAGAAATCTTATTACGGATTTGGGCTGTGATGGCCTTTAATCCTACTTAATGAGATTTTCGACATCGATCTTGAATATGCGCACTTGCTTTCTCGTTCATTCAACTGCTCAATGTCAGAGTCTTATCAAGGGTTTGGGCTGTGATGGCATTTAATCCCATTTAATGAGGTTTTCGGCATCGATATTGAACTTGTTCACTTCTTTCTCATCCTTTTGAACAATGTAGTAATCTTATTAAGGATTTGGGCTATGATTGTCTTTAATCCTACTTAATGAGATTTTCGACATCGATCTTGAACATGCTCACTTGATTTCTCGTTCATTCAACTACTCAATGTCAGAGTCTTGTTAAGGGTTTGGGCTGTGATGGCCTTTAATCTTATTTAATGAAACTTTTGGCATTTGAACTTGCTCACTTCATTTCTCATCCCTTCGAACAATGTAGGAATCTTATTAAGTATTTGGGCTGTGATGGCCTTTAATCCTACTTAATGAGATTTTCGACATCGATCTTGAACATGCTCACTTGCTTTCTCGTTCATTCAACTGCTCAATGTCAGAGTCTTATCAAGGGTTTGGGTTGTGATGGCCTTTAATCCCATTTAATGATATTTTCGGCATCGATGTTGAACTTGTGCACTTCTTTCTCATCCTTTTGTACAATGTAGGAATCTTATTAAGTATTTGGGCTGTGATAGCCTTTAATCATACTTTATGAGATTTTCAACATCAATCTTGAACATGCTCACTTGCTTTTTCGTTCATTCAACTTCTCAAAGTTAGAGTCTTAACAAGGGTTTGGGCTGTGATGGCCTTTAATCCCATTTAATGAGACTTTCGGCATTTGAACTTGCTCACTTCATTTCTCATCTCTTTGAACAATTTAGGAATCTTATTACGGATTTGGGCTGTTATGGCCTTTAATCCTACTTAATGAGATTTTCGACATCGATCTTGAACATGCTCACTTGCTTTCTCGTTCATTCATCTGCTCAATGTCAGAGTCTTATTAAGGGTTTTGGCTGTGATGGCCTTTAATCCCATTTAATGAGACTTTCGACATTTGAACTTGCTCACTTCATTTCTCATCCCTTTGAACAATATAGAAATCTTATTACGGATTTGGGCTGTGATGGCCTTTAATCCTACTTAATGAGATTTTCGACATCGATCTTGCACATGCTCATTTGCTTTCTCGTTCATTCAACTGCTCAATGTCAGAGTCTTATTAACGGTTCGGGCTGTGATGGCCTTTAATCCTATTTAATGAGACTTTCGGCATTTGAACTTGCTCACTTCATTTCTCATCCCTTACAACAATGTAGGAATCTTATTAAGTATTTGGGCTGTGATGGCCTTTAATATGACTTAATGAGATTTTCGACATCGATCTTGAACATGCTCACTTGCGTTCTCGTTCATTCAACTGCTCAATGTCAGAGTCTTATCAAGGTTTTGGATTGTGATGGCCTTTAATCCCATCTAATGAGGTTTTCGGCATTTGAACTTGCTCACTTCATTTCTTATCCCTTCGAACAATGTAGGAATCTTATTAAGGATTTGGGTTGTGATGGCCTTTAATTCTACTTATTGAGATTTTTGACATCGATATTGAACATGCTCACTTGCTTTCTCGTTCATTCAACTGCTCAATGTCAGAGTCTTATCAAGGGTTTGGGCTGTGATGGCCTTTAATCCCATTTAATGATATTTTCGGCATCGATGTTGAACTTGTGCACTTCTTTCTCATCCTTTTGTACAATGTAGGAATCTTATTAAGTATTTGGGCTGTGATAGCCTTTAATCATACTTTATGAGATTTTCAACATCAATCTTGAACATGCTCACTTGCTTTTTCGTTCATTCAACTGCTCAAAGTTAGAGTCTTAACAAGGGTTTGGGCTGTGATGGCCTTTAATCCCATTTAATGAGACTTTCGGCATTTGAACTTGCTCACTTCATTTCTCATCTCTTTGAACAATTTAGGAATCTTATTACGGATTTGGGCTGTTATGGCCTTTAATCCTACTTAATGAGATTTTCGACATCGATCTTGAACATGCTCACTTGCTTTCTCGTTCATTCATCTGCTCAATGTCAGAGTCTTATTAAGGGTTTTGGCTGTGATGGCCTTTAATCCCATTTAATGAGACTTTTTACATTTGAACTTGCTCACTTCATTTCTCATCCCTTTGAACAATATAGAAATCTTATTACGGATTTGGGCTGTGATGGCCTTTAATCCTACTTAATGAGATTTTCGACATCGATCTTGAACATGCTTATTTGCTTTCTCGTTCATTCAACTGCTCAATGTCAGAGTCTTAATAACGGTTCGGGCTGTGATGGCCTTTAATCCTATTTAATGAGACTTTCGGCATTTGAACTTGCTCACTTCATTTCTCATCCCTTTGAACAATGTAGGAATCTTATTAAGTATTTGGGCTGTGATGGCCTTTAATCCGACTTAATGAGATTTTCGACATCGATCTTGAACATGCTAACTTGGTTTCTCGTTCATTCAACTGCTCAATGTCAGAGTCTTATCAAGGGTTTGGGTTGTGATGGCCTTTAATCCCATCTAATGAGGTTTTCGGCATTTGAACTTGCTCACTTCATTTCTCATCCCTTCGAACAATGTAGGAATCTTATTAAGGATTTGGGCTGTGATGGCCTTTAATTCTACTTATTGAGATTTTTGACATCGATCTTGAACATGCTCACTTGCTTTCTCGTTCATTCAACTGCTCAATGTCAGAGTCTTATCAAGGGTTTGGGCTGTGATGGCCTTTAATCCCATTTAATGATATTTTCGGCATCGATGTTGAACTTGTGCACTTCTTTCTCATCCTTTTGTACAATGTAGGAATCTTATTAAGTATTTGGGCTGTGATTGCCTTTAATCCTAATTTATGAGATTTTCAACATCAATCTTGAACATGCTCACTTGCTTTTTCGTTCATTCAACTGCTCAAAGTTAGAGTCTTATCAAGGGTTTGGGCTGTGATGGCCTTTAATCCCATTTAATGAGACTTTCGGCATTTGAACTTGCTCACTTCATTTCTCATCCCTTTGAACAATATAGAAATCTTATTACGGATTTGGGCTGTTATGGCCTTTAATCCTACTTAATGAGATTTTCGACATCGATCTTGCACATGCTCACTTGCTTTCTCGTTCATTCAACTGCTCAATGTTAGAGTCTTATTAACGGTTTGGGCTGTGATGGCCTTTAATCCTATTTAATGAGACTTTCGGCATTTGAACTTGCTCACTTCATTTCTCATCCCTTTGAACAATGTAGAAATCTTATTAAGTATTTGGGCTGTGATGGCCTTTAATCCTACTTAATGAGATTTTCGACATCGATCTTGCACATGCTCATTTGCTTTCTCGTTCATTCAACTGCTCAATGTCAGAGTCTTCTTAACGGTTTGGGCTGTGATGGCCTTTAATTCTATTTAATGAGACTTTCAGCATTTGAACTAGCTCACTTCATTTCTCATCCCTTTGAACAATGTAGGAATCTTATTAAGTATTTGAGCTGTGATGGCCTTTAATACGACTTAATGAGATTTTCGACATCGACCTTGAACATGCTCACTTGCTTTCTCGTTCATTCAACTGCTCAATGTCAGAGTCTTATCAAGGGTTTGGGTTGTGATGGCCTTTAATCCCATCTAATGAGGTTTTCGGCATTTGAACTTGCTCACTTCATTTCTCATCCCTTCGAACAATGTAGGAATCTTATTAAGGATTTGGGTTGTGATGGCCTTTAATTCTACTTATTGAGATTTTTGACATCGATATTGAACATGCTCACTTGCTTTCTCGTTCATTCAACTGCTCAATGTCAGAGTCTTATCAAGGGTTTGGGCTGTGATGGCCTTTAATCCCATTTAATGATATTTTCGGCATCGATGTTGAACTTGTGCACTTCTTTCTCATCCTTTTGTACAATGTAGGAATCTTATTAAGTATTTGGGCTGTGATTGCCTTTAATCCTACTTTATGAGATTTTCAACATCAATCTTGAACATGCTCACTTGCTTTTTTGTTCATTCAACTGCTCAAAGTTAGAGTCTTATCAAGGGTTTGGGCTGTGATGGCCTTTAATCCCATTTAATGAGACTTTCGGCATTTGAACTTGCTCACTTCATTTCTCATCCCTTTGAACAATATAGAAATCTTATTACGGATTTGGGCTGTGATGGACTTTAATCCTACTTAATGAGATTTTCGACATCGATCTTGAACATGCTCACTTGCTTTCTCGTTCATTCAACTGCTCAATGTCAGAGTCTTATTAACGGTTTGGGCTGTGATGGCCTTTAATCCTATTTAATGAGACTTTCGGCATTTGAACTTGCTCACTTCATTTCTCATCCCTTTGAACAATGTAGGAATCTTATTAAGTATTTGGGCTGTGATGTCTTTTAATCCTACTTAATGAGATTTTCGACATAGATCTTGAACATGGTCACTTGCTTTCTCGTTCATTCATCTGCTCAGTGTCAGAGTCTTATTAAGGGTTTGGGCTGTGATGGCCTTTAATCCTATTTAATGAGACTTTCAGCATTTGAACTTGTCACTTCATTTCTTATCCCTTTGAACAATGTAGGAATCTTATTAAGTATTTGGGCTGTGATGTCTTTTAATCCTACTTAATGAGATTTTCGACATTGAACATGGTCACTTGCTTTCTCGTTCATTCAACTTCTCAATGTCAGAGTCTTATTAACGGTTTGGGCTGTGATGGCCTTTAATCCCATTTAATGAGGTTTTCGGCATCGATATTGAACTTGTTCACTTCTTTCTCATCCTTTTGATTAATGTAGGAATCTTATTAAGTATTTGGGCTATGATTGCCTTTAATCCTACTTAATGAGATTTTCGACATCGATATTAAACATGCTCACTTGCTTTCTCGTTCATTCAACTGCTCAATGTCAGAATCTTATTAAGGGTTTGAGCTGTGATGGCCTTTAATCCTATTTAATGAGACTTTCGGCATTTGAACTTGCTCACTTCATTTCTCATCCCTTTGAACAATGTAGTAATCTTATTAAATATTTGGGCTGTGATGGCAATTAATCCTACTTAATGATATTTTCGACATCGATCTTGAACATGCGCACTTGCTTTCTCGTTCATTCAACTGCTCAATGTCAGAGTCTTATCAAGGGTTTGGGCTGTGATGGCCTTTAATCCCATTTAATGAGGTTTTCGGCATCGATATTGAACTTGTTCACTTCTTTCTCATTCTTTTGAACAATGTAGTAATCTTATTAAGGATTTGGGATGTGATGGTCTTTAATCATTACCTAATGAGATTTTCGACATCGATCTTGAACATGCTCACTTGCTTTCTCGTTCATTCATCTGCTCAATGTCAGAGTCTTATTAAGGGTTTTGGCTGTGATGGCCTTTAATCCCATTTAATGAGACTTTCGGCATTTGAACTTGCTCACTTCATTTCTCATCCCTTTGAACAATATAGAAATCTTATTACGGATTTGGGCTGTGATGGCCTTTAATCCTACTTAATGAGATTTTCGACATCGATCTTGAATATGCGCACTTGCTTTCTCGTTCATTCAACTGCTCAATGTCAGAGTCTTATCAAGGGTTTGGGCTGTGATGGCATTTAATCCCATTTAATGAGGTTTTCGGCATCGATATTGAACTTGTTCACTTCTTTCTCATCCTTTTGAACAATGTAGTAATCTTATTAAGGATTTGGGCTATGATTGTCTTTAATCCTACTTAATGAGATTTTCGACATCGATCTTGAACATGCTCACTTGATTTCTCGTTCATTCAACTACTCAATGTCAGAGTCTTGTTAAGGGTTTGGGCTGTGATGGCCTTTAATCTTATTTAATGAAACTTTTGGCATTTGAACTTGCTCACTTCATTTCTCATCCCTTCGAACAATGTAGGAATCTTATTAAGTATTTGGGCTGTGATGGCCTTTAATCCTACTTAATGAGATTTTCGACATCGATCTTGAACATGCTCACTTGCTTTCTCGTTCATTCAACTGCTCAATGTCAGAGTCTTATCAAGGGTTTGGGTTGTGATGGCCTTTAATCCCATTTAATGATATTTTCGGCATCGATGTTGAACTTGTGCACTTCTTTCTCATCCTTTTGTACAATGTAGGAATCTTATTAAGTATTTGGGCTGTGATAGCCTTTAATCATACTTTATTAGATTTTCAACATCAATCTTGAACATGCTCACTTGCTTTTTCGTTCATTCAACTTCTCAAAGTTAGAGTCTTAACAAGGGTTTGGGCTGTGATGGCCTTTAATCCCATTTAATGAGACTTTCGGCATTTGAACTTGCTCACTTCATTTCTCATCTCTTTGAACAATTTAGGAATCTTATTACGGATTTGGGCTGTTATGGCCTTTAATCCTACTTAATGAGATTTTCGACATCGATCTTGAACATGCTCACTTGCTTTCTCGTTCATTCATCTGCTCAATGTCAGAGTCTTATTAAGGGTTTTGGCTGTGATGGCCTTTAATCCCATTTAATGAGACTTTCGACATTTGAACTTGCTCACTTCATTTCTCATCCCTTTGAACAATATAGAAATCTTATTACGGATTTGGGCTGTGATGGCCTTTAATCCTACTTAATGAGATTTTCGACATCGATCTTGCACATGCTCATTTGCTTTCTCGTTCATTCAACTGCTCAATGTCAGAGTCTTATTAACGGTTCGGGCTGTGATGGCCTTTAATCCTATTTAATGAGACTTTCGGCATTTGAACTTGCTCACTTCATTTCTCATCCCTTACAACAATGTAGGAATCTTATTAAGTATTTGGGCTGTGATGGCCTTTAATATGACTTAATGAGATTTTCGACATCGATCTTGAACATGCTCACTTGCGTTCTCGTTCATTCAACTGCTCAATGTCAGAGTCTTATCAAGGTTTTGGATTGTGATGGCCTTTAATCCCATCTAATGAGGTTTTCGGCATTTGAACTTGCTCACTTCATTTCTCATCCCTTCGAACAATGTAGGAATCTTATTAAGGATTTGGGTTGTGATGGCCTTTAATTCTACTTATTGAGATTTTTGACATCGATATTGAACATGCTCACTTGCTTTCTCGTTCATTCAACTGCTCAATGTCAGAGTCTTATCAAGGGTTTGGGCTGTGATGGCCTTTAATCCCATTTAATGATATTTTCGGCATCGATGTTGAACTTGTGCACTTCTTTCTCATCCTTTTGTACAATGTAGGAATCTTATTAAGTATTTGGGCTGTGATAGCCTTTAATCATACTTTATGAGATTTTCAACATCAATCTTGAACATGCTCACTTGCTTTTTCGTTCATTCAACTGCTCAAAGTTAGAGTCTTAACAAGGGTTTGGGCTGTGATGGCCTTTAATCCCATTTAATGAGACTTTCGGCATTTGAACTTGCTCACTTCATTTCTCATCTCTTTGAACAATTTAGGAATCTTATTACGGATTTGGGCTGTTATGGCCTTTAATCCTACTTAATGAGATTTTCGACATCGATCTTGAACATGCTCACTTGCTTTCTCGTTCATTCATCTGCTCAATGTCAGAGTCTTATTAAGGGTTTTGGCTGTGATGGCCTTTAATCCCATTTAATGAGACTTTTTACATTTGAACTTGCTCACTTCATTTCTCATCCCTTTGAACAATATAGAAATCTTATTACGGATTTGGGCTGTGATGGCCTTTAATCCTACTTAATGAGATTTTCGACATCGATCTTGAACATGCTTATTTGCTTTCTCGTTCATTCAACTGCTCAATGTCAGAGTCTTAATAACGGTTCGGGCTGTGATGGCCTTTAATCCTATTTAATGAGACTTTCGGCATTTGAACTTGCTCACTTCATTTCTCATCCCTTTGAACAATGTAGGAATCTTATTAAGTATTTGGGCTGTGATGGCCTTTAATCCGACTTAATGAGATTTTCGACATCGATCTTGAACATGCTAACTTGCTTTCTCGTTCATTCAACTGCTCAATGTCAGAGTCTTATCAAGGGTTTGGGTTGTGATGGCCTTTAATCCCATCTAATGAGGTTTTCGGCATTTGAACTTGCTCACTTCATTTCTCATCCCTTCGAACAATGTAGGAATCTTATTAAGGATTTGGGCTGTGATGGCCTTTAATTCTACTTATTGAGATTTTTGACATCGATCTTGAACATGCTCACTTGCTTTCTCGTTCATTCAACTGCTCAATGTCAGAGTCTTATCAAGGGTTTGGGCTGTGATGGCCTTTAATCCCATTTAATGATATTTTCGGCATCGATGTTGAACTTGTGCACTTCTTTCTCATCCTTTTGTACAATGTAGGAATCTTATTAAGTATTTGGGCTGTGATTGCCTTTAATCCTAATTTATGAGATTTTCAACATCAATCTTGAACATGCTCACTTGCTTTTTCGTTCATTCAACTGCTCAAAGTTAGAGTCTTATCAAGGGTTTGGGCTGTGATGGCCTTTAATCCCATTTAATGAGACTTTCGGCATTTGAACTTGCTCACTTCATTTCTCATCCCTTTGAACAATATAGAAATCTTATTACGGATTTGGGCTGTTATGGCCTTTAATCCTACTTAATGAGATTTTCGACATCGATCTTGCACATGCTCACTTGCTTTCTCGTTCATTCAACTGCTCAATGTTAGAGTCTTATTAACGGTTTGGGCTGTGATGGCCTTTAATCCTATTTAATGAGACTTTCGGCATTTGAACTTGCTCACTTCATTTCTCATCCCTTTGAACAATGTAGAAATCTTATTAAGTATTTGGGCTGTGATGGCCTTTAATCCGACTTAATGAGATTTTTGACATCGATCTTGAACATGCTCACTTGCTTTCTCGTTCATTCAACTGCTCAATGTCAGAGTCTTATCAAGGGTTTGGGTTGTGATGGCCTTTAATCCCATCTAATAAGGTTTTCGGCATTTGAACTTGCTCACTTCATTTCTCATCCCTTCGAACAATGTAGGAATCTTATTAAGGATTTGGGCTGTGATGGCCTTTAATTCTACTTATTTAGATTTTCGACATCGATCTTGAACATGCTCATTTGCTTTCTCGTTCATTCAACTGCTCAATGCCAGAGTTTTATCAAGGGTTTGGGCTTTGATGGGCTTTAATCCCATTTAATGAGGTTTTCGGCATCGATATTGAACTTGTTCACTTATTTCTCATCCTTTTGAACAATGTAGGAATCTTATTAAGGACTGTGATGGCATTCAATCCTACTTAATGAGATTTTCGACATCGATCTTGAACATGCTCACTTGCTTTCTCGTTCATTCAACTGCTCAATGTCAGAGTCTTATCAAGGGTTTGGGTTGTGATGGCCTTTAATCCCATTTAATGAGGTTTTCGGCATTTGAACTTGCTCACTTCATTTCTCTTCCCTTTGAACAATGTAGGAATCTTATTAAGGGTTTGGGCTGTGATGGCCTTTAATCCTATTTAATGAGACTTTCGGCATTTGAACTTGCTCAGTTCATTTCTCATCCCTTTGAACAATATAGAAATCTTATAACGGATTTGGGCTGTGATGGCCTTTAATCCTACTTAATGAGATTTTCGACATCGATCTTGAACATGCTCACTTGCTTTCTCGTTCATTTAACTGCTCAATGTCAGAGTCTTATTAACGGTTTGGGCTGTGATGGCCTTTAATCCGATTTAATGAGACTTTCGGCATTTGAACTTGCTCAATTCATTTCTCATCCCTTTTAACAATGTAGGAAACTTATTAAGTATTTGGGCTGTGATGTCTTTTAATCCTACTTAATGAGATTTTCGACATCGATCTTGAACATGGTCACTTGCTTTCTCGTTCATTCATCTACTCAATGTCAGAGTCTTATTAAGGGTTTGGGCTGTGATGGCCTTTAATCCTATTTAATGAGACTTTCAGCATTTGAACTTGTCACTTCATTTCTCATCCCTTTGAACAGTGTAGGAATCTTATTAAGTATTTGGGCTGTGATGTCTTTTAATCCTACTTAATGAGATTTTCGACATTGAACATGGTCACTTGCTTTCTCGTTCATTCAACTTCTCAATGTCAGAGTCTTATTAACGGTTTGGGCTGTGATGGCCTTTAATCCCATTTAATGAGGTTTTCGGCATCGATATTGAACTTGTTCACTTCTTTCTCATCCTTTTGAATAATGTAGGAATCTTATTAAGTATTTGGGCTATGATTGCCTTTAATCCTACTTAATGAGATTTTCGACATCGATCTTAAACATGCTCACTTGCTTTCTCGTTCATTCAACTGCTCAATGTCAGAGTCTTATTAAGGGTTTGAGCTGTGATGGCCTTTAATCCTATTTAATGAGACTTTCGGCATTTGAACTTGCTCACTTCATTTCTCATCCCTTTGAACAATGTAGTAATCTTATTAAATATTTGGGCTGTGATGGCCTTTAATCCTACTTAATGATATTTTCGACATCGATCTTGAACATGCGCACTTGCTTTCTCGTTCATTCAACTGCTCAATGTCAGAGTCTTATCAAGGGTTTGGGCTGTGATGGCCTTTAATCCCATTTAATGAGGTTTTCGGCATCGATATTGAACTTGTTCACTTCTTTCTCATCCTTTTGAACAATGTAGTAATCTTATTAAGGATTTGGGATGTGATGGTCTTTAATCATTACCTAATGAGATTTTCGACATCGATCTTGAACATGCTCACTTGCTTTCTCGTTCATTCATCTGCTCAATGTCAGAGCCTTATTAAGGGTTTTGGCTGTGATGGCCTTTAATCCCATTTAATGAGACTTTCGGCATTTGAACTTGCTCACTTCATTTCTCATCCCTTTGAACAATATAGAAATCTTATTACGGATTTGGGCTGTGATGGCCTTTAATCCTACTTAATGAGATTTTCGACATCGATCTTGAATATGCGCACTTGCTTTCTCGTTCATTCAACTGCTCAATGTCAGAGTCTTATCAAGGGTTTGGGCTGTGATGGCATTTAATCACATTTAATGAGGTTTTCGGCATCGATATTGAACTTGTTCACTTCTTTCTCATCCTTTTGAACAATGTAGTAATCTTATTAAGGATTTGGGCTATGATTGTCTTTAATCCTACTTAATGAGATTTTCGACATCGATCTTGAACATGCTCACTTGATTTCTCGTTCATTCAACTACTCAATGTCAGAGTCTTGTTAAGGGTTTGGGATGTGATGGCCTTTAATCTTATTTAATGAAACTTTTGGCATTTGAACTTGCTCACTTCATTTCTCATCCCTTCGAACAATGTAGGAATCTTATTAAGTATTTGGGCTGTGATGGCCTTTAATCCTACTTAATGAGATTTTCGACATCGATCTTGAACATGCTCACTTGCTTTCTCGTTCATTCAACTGCTCAATGTCAGAGTCTTATCAAGGGTTTGGGTTGTGATGGCCTTTAATCCCATTTAATGATATTTTCGGCATCGATGTTGAACTTGTGCACTTCTTTCTCATCCTTTTGTACAATGTAGGAATCTTATTAAGTATTTGGGCTGTGATAGCCTTTAATCATACTTTATGAGATTTTCAACATCAATCTTGAACATGCTCACTTGCTTTTTCGTTCATTCAACTGCTCAAAGTTAGAGTCTTAACAAGGGTTTGGGCTGTGATGGCCTTTAATCCCATTTAATGAGACTTTCGGCATTTGAACTTGCTCACTTCATTTCTCATCTCTTTGAACAATTTAGGAATCTTATTACGGATTTGGGCTGTTATGGCCTTTAATCCTACTTAATGAGATTTTCGACATCGATCTTGAACATGCTCACTTGCTTTCTCGTTCATTCATCTGCTCAATGTCAGAGTCTTATTAAGGGTTTTGGCTGTGATGGCCTTTAATCCCATTTAATGAGACTTTCGACATTTGAACTTGCTCACTTCATTTCTCATCCCTTTGAACAATATAGAAATCTTATTACGGATTTGGGCTGTGATGGCCTTTAATCCTACTTAATGAGATTTTCGACATCGATCTTGCACATGCTCATTTGCTTTCTCGTTCATTCAACTGCTCAATGTCAGAGTCTTATTAACGGTTCGGGCTGTGATGGCCTTTAATCCTATTTAATGAGACTTTCGGCATTTGAACTTGCTCACTTCATTTCTCATCCCTTTGAACAATGTAGGAATCTTATTAAGTATTTGGGCTGTGATGGCCTTTAATACGACTTAATGAGATTTTCGACATCGATCTTGAACATGCTCACTTGCGTTCTCGTTCATTCAACTGCTCAATGTCAGAGTCTTATCAAGGTTTTGGATTGTGATGGCCTTTAATCCCATCTAATGAGGTTTTCGGCATTTGAACTTGCTCACTTCATTTCTCATCCCTTCGAACAATGTAGGAATCTTATTAAGGATTTGGGTTGTGATGGCCTTTAATTCTACTTATTGAGATTTTTGACATCGATATTGAACATGCTCACTTGCTTTCTCGTTCATTCAACTGCTCAATGTCAGAGTCTTATCAAGGGTTTGGGCTGTGATGGCCTTTAATCCCATTTAATGATATTTTCGGCATCGATGTTGAACTTGTGCACTTCTTTCTCATCCTTTTGTACAATGTAGGAATCTTATTAAGTATTTGGGCTGTGATAGCCTTTAATCATACTTTATGAGATTTTCAACATCAATCTTGAACATGCTCATTTGCTTTTTCATTCATTCAACTGCTCAAAGTTAGAGTCT
Organism: Primula veris; assembly: GCA_963682055.1. Lineage (NCBI taxonomy): Eukaryota > Viridiplantae > Streptophyta > Magnoliopsida > Ericales > Primulaceae > Primula > Primula veris. The sequence continues at coordinate 28,850,013 of OY821748.1, forward strand.
TAACAAGGGTTTGGGCTGTGATGGCCTTTAATCCCATTTAATGAGACTTTCGGCATTTGAACTTGCTCACTTTATTTCTCATCTCTTTGAACAATTTAGGAATCTTATTACGGATTTGGGCTGTTATGGCCTTTAATCCTACTTAATGAGATTTTCGACATCGATCTTGAACATGCTCACTTGCTTTCTCGTTTATTTAACTGCTCAATGTCAGAGTCTTATTAACGGTTTGGGCTGTGATGGCCTTTAATCCGATTTAATGAGACTTTCGGCATTTGAACTTGCTCAATTCATTTCTCATCCCTTTGAACAATGTAGGAAACTTATTAAGTATTTGGGCTGTGATGTCTTTTAATCCTACTTAATGAGATTTTGGACATCGATCTTGAACATGGTCACTTGCTTTCTCGTTCATTCATCTGCTCAATGTCAGAGTCTTATTAAGGGTTTGGGCTGTGATGGCCTTTAATCCTATTTAATGAGACTTTCAGCATTTGAACTTGTCACTTCATTTCTCATCCCTTTGAACAATGTAGGAATCTTATTAAGTATTTGGGCTGCGATGTCTTTTAATCCTACTTATTGAGATTTTCGACATCGATCTTGAACATGCTCACTTGCTTTCTCGTTCATTCAACTGCTCAATGTCAATGTCTTATCAAGGGTTTAGGCTGTGATGGACTTTAATCCTATTTAATGAGACTTTCGGCATTTTAACTTGTTCACATCATTTCTCATCCTTTTGAAGAATGTAGAAATCTTATAAAGGATTTGGGCTGTGATGGTCTTTAATCCTACTTAATGAGATTGTCGACATCGATCTTGAACATGCTCACTTACTTTCTCGTTCATTCAACTGCACAATGTTAGTCTTATTAAGGATTTGGGCTGTGATGGGATTTAATCCTATTTAATGAGGTTTTCGGCATCGATATTGAAGTTGTTCACTTCTTTCTCATCCTTTTGAACAATGTCGGAATTTTATTAAGTATTTGAGCTATAATTGCCTTTAATCCTACTTAATGAGATTTTCGACATCGATCTTGAACATGCTCACTTGCTTTCTCGTTCATTCAACTACTCAATGTTAGAGTCTTATCAAGGGTTTTGGCTGTGATGGCCTTTAATCCCATTTAATGAGGTTTTCGGCATCGATATTGAACTTGTTCACTTCGTTCTCATCCTTTTGAACAATAAAGGAATCTTATTAAGGACTGTGATGGCATTCAATCCTACTTAATGAGATTTTCGACATCGATCTTGAACATGCTGACTTCCTTTCTCGTTCATTCAACTGCTCAATGTCAGAGTCTTATCAAGGGTTTGGGTTGTGATGGCATTTAATCCCATTTAATGAGGTTTTCGGCATTTGAACTTGCTCACTTCATTTCTCATCCCTTTGAACAATGTAGGAATCTTATTAAGGGTTTGGGCTGTGATGGCCTTTAATCCTATTTAATGAGACTTTCGGCATTTGAACTTGCTCACTTCGTTTCTCATCCCTTTGAACAATATAGAAATCTTATTACGGATTTGGGCTGGGATGGCCTTTAATCCTACTTAATGAGATTTTCGACATCGATCTTGAACATGCTCACTTGCTTTCTCGTTCATTCAACTGCTCAATGTCAGAGTCTTATTAACGGTTTGGGCTTTGATGGCCTTTAATCCTATTTAATGAGACTTTCGGCATTTGAACTTGCTCACTTCATTTCTCATCCCTTTGAACAATGTAGGAATCTTATTAAGTATTTGGGCTGTGATGTCTTTTAATCCTACTTAATGAGATTTTCGACATCGATCTTGAACATGCTCACTTGCTTTCTCGTTCATTCAACTGCTCAATGTCAGAGTCTTGTTAAGGGTTTGGGCTGTGATGGCCTTTAATCCTACTTAATGAGACTTTCGGCATTTGAACTTGCTCACTTCATTTGTCATCCCTTTGAACAATGTAGGAATCTTATTAAGTATTTGGACTGTGATGGCCTTTAATCCTACTGATGTGCCAGGGATGCTAAGATGTCGGTAAGTCACTGAATTTTAGGAGAACTCAAGAGAGAAACCAACTCTTCGTGTTTGATAAGCCGAAGGCGCCACAAACAAGATGGGTTGGGGTTCTAATGAAACAAGCTTGATAAGTCCAAGGGCGCCACAAACAAGTTCCGTTAGGATGATTCACCACACTCTGGAGAGAGAAGAAGGGGAGTGATAAGAATCGGGGTTTAACTCGCCACTAACAATCTGAATTCCACAAATTGCAAGATAAGAGAAAAGGATAAACAAGCAAAAAGCTTAATTCTTTATATCATTCAAGTGTGTCTATAACTTGATACATATGGCTTCATATAGAGCCAAAAAACGTCATACTTAAGATAGGATAAGATCAACAACTTAGATTACATGAATCTAGTTAGATACATGCATACCCTTTACACTTATCTATATTATTAATTAATGACTTTGACCACTTAGAATCAATGAATGTGTAGATTCATGAATCGGATTATTGCGCTTCTCAAAATAGCCAAGATTTGACGTATTGGTAAAGCTGCTGTTCAAAGCTATTAAATGAACTATTTCCTTTGTCATTAGCAGCTCATTACCTACTTCGAGCTTCTTAGATTTTGAACGAGTTACCGGACCCATATGAGGAATATTTAGCTTAGCATCTGAATCTAACACAACATGATGCACATCATCTCCTCCGGGTTGATTAGGATTTGCCCTCAAATCCATATTTTCATTGTCTTCAATGTATGGAGTCAAATCCCGAACATTGAAAGTGTTTGATCCTTGGTATCCTTCAGGTAGTTCAATCTTATATGCGTTATCGTTGACTTTAGTCAATACCCGAAACGGACCATCGGCCCTTGGCATAAGCTTTGATTTCCGCAGGTTTGGAAACCGCTCTTTCTTCAAAGTCCCAAAAAGCTTTTCTCGACGTAGAACGTCGAGGACCAGTCGTAGATGCTCCAAATGTTCGGCAAAGGACTTGCTATAGATAAGTATGTCGTCGAAATAAACAACAACAAACTGCCCAATAAACTTTCGTAAGGCATGATTCATCAAACGCATAAAGGTGCTCGGTGCATTTGACAAACCAAATGGCATAACCAGCCATTCAAACAACCCTTGCTTCGTTTTGAAAGCGGTCTTCCACTCGTCACTTTCTTTCATACGGATTTGATGGTATCCACTTTTAAGATCAACTTTTGAAAAATATATTGAACCATGCAATTCGTCGAGCATATCATCAAGGCGTGGTATTGGATAGCGATACTTTACAGTAATTTTGTTGATAGCCCGACTATCAACACACATACGCATGCTACCATCCTTCTTCGGTACGAGTAATGCCGAAACCGAACAAGGACTCATCGATTCCCGAACATACCCACGCTCAGCACTTGGCGATGCAGTTCTTTGGCTTCCTCGGGATTACAACGATAGGCTGGTCGGTTAGGTAAAACAGCACCGGGAATGAGATCGATTTGATGTTCGATTCCACGAATCGGTGGCAAACCAGGTGGTAATTCCTCGGGAAACACATCCTCGAATTCCTCCAAAAGTTTTACAACTTGCGGTGGGAGTGAGGACTTGTCGGTAAGCATAATTTCCCGCATGAGCAACACAAAAATCTGATCCTTGGTACTCAAGACTCGCTCGACTTCTCTGCGACTAACAACCAGATTTTCCTAAAATATCATTTCGAATTTGCACCGGTGTGAGTGGCGCAAGAGTATGCTTCCTCCCATCTTTTTCAAATGAATAAGTATTCTTGAATCCGTCATGAACCACCCTCCGGTCATACTGCCATGGTCGGCCTAAGAGTAAATGACTAGCACTCATAGGTACAACGTCACAAAGAACTTCGTCGGTGTATCGGCCAATAGTGAAAGGAACCTTTACTTGCTCGGAGACCCGAATATCACCCACCTCGTTAAGCCAATGCATTTTGTATGGGCTAGGATGCTTCATCATAGCCAATCCCAATTTCTCCACCAGCGTAGTGGATGCCACGTTTGTACAACTCCCTCCATCGATGATAACTCCGCACACCTTTTCACTCACTTTGCATCGAGTGTGAAATATGTTATCTCGTTGTTCATCGGTAGTGACGGGCTGTACGTTAAGAACGCGCCGAACAACGAGGACCTCTCCATCTTCAGCCACATCTAAAGAATCCTCATCGTACTTTTGAACCTCCTCCTCGACTTCTTCTTCGCTCTCAATTTCAGATTCTCGGATAATCATAACTTTCCGATTTGGACATTCCGAAGCGATATGACCATGTCCTTGACAACGAAAGCATTTCAAGTCCCGATGCCTCGGGTTAGGTCTTGAAACCTCATCTTTTTTTGGTGCAGCCATGGGTGCTTTTCCCATGTCAACCCGTCCGACACGGTTGGTGGTCGGGACAGTCTTCCCTTCAGTCATAGCGTCGTTTGTGTATTTCCCACCACTTGGCCGAGAGGAGTATGGCCGGGTGGTGACCTTTCGTTTTCTTTGACGCTCCACTTTCAACGCCAATTTAATCACGTCCTCCAAGAAAACAAATGGTTGCAACTCCACTGTATCCGCTATATCATCATTGAGACCCTGTAAGAACCGAGCGATGGTTTGCTCTTGCGGCTCTTGAAGGTTTCACCTCATCTTCGCAGTTTCGAAATTCTTAACATACTCTTCTACGCTCATAGCTCCTTGCCGAAGAGATTGTAACTGTAGGTACAACTCTTGGCGGTAGTACTCCGGTACGAAACGACGTTGCATAAGCCGTTTCATGATCCTCCAACCTCGGACTTCCTCCTCTCCATCCCGACGCCTCTGCCCTTTCAAATTCTCCCACCACAAATGAGCATATTCAGTGAACTCAAGTGCGGCCAAGCGAACTTTCCTCTCCTCGGGTACATCGTAGAATTCAAAGAGTTTTTCAACACGCTGCTCCCATTCGAGGTAATCTTCGGGCGAGCTATTACCCTTGAATGGAGGCATTTTTATGTTCATGTTACGACTTGTATTGTCATGACACCTTTGTTGACGTCTCGGTGCCCCTTCATATTCTTCTTCGGAATTTTCACTAAAGTCACCGGTATGACCTTGGTGACTACGATCATCTTGCTCATATGGTGGTGGTTGTGGTTGTTGGTTTTGGAGACGCATCTCCACCATCTCCGCTTGCATGGCCTCGATTTGGCGCTCAAGCCGATAGATTTTGGCTTGGTCGAGCGTCATGCCTCTTGGAATTCGAGCTTCATTTTCGTCGGACTGGTGTGACTTGGTCGACATCCTTGCTCTGATACCAATATGATGTGCCCGGGATGCTAAGATGTCGGTAAGTCACTGAATTTTAGGAGAACTCAAGAGAGAAACCAACTCTTCGTGTTTGATAAGCCGAAGGCGCCACAAACAAGATGGGTTGGGGTTCTAATGAAACAAGCTTGATAAGCCCAAGGGCCCCACAAACAAGTTCCGTTAGGATGATTCACCACACTCCGGAGAGAGAAGAAGGGGAGTGATAAGAATCGGGGTTTAACTCGCCACTAACAATCTGAATTCCACAAATTGCAAGATAAGAGAAAAGGATAAACAAGAAAAAAGCTTAATTCTTTATATCATTTCTCATCCCTTTGTACAATGTAGGAATCTTATTAAGTATTTGGGCTGTGATAGCCTTTCATCCTACTTAATGAGATTTTCGACATCGATCTTGAACATGCTCACTTGCTTTCTCGTTCATTCAACTGCTCAATGTCAGAGTCTTATCAAGGGTTTGGGATGTAATGGCCTTTAATCCCATTTAATAATATTTTCGGCATCGATGTTGAACTTGTGCACTTCTTTCTCATCCTTTTGTACAATGTAGGAATCTTATTAAGTATTTGGGCTGTGATTGCCTTTAATCCTACTTAATGAGATTTTCAACATCAATCTTGAACATGCTCACTTGTTTTTTCGTTCATTCAACTGCTCAAAGTCAGAGTCTTATCAAGGGTTTGGGCTATGATGGCCTTTAATCCCATTTAATGAGACTTTCGGCATTTGAACTTGCTCACTTCATTTCTCATCTCTTTGAACAATATAGGAATCTTATTACGGATTTGGGCTGTTATGGTCTTTAATCCTACTTAATGAGATTTTTGACATCGATCTTGAACATGCTCACTTACTTTCTCGTTCATTCATCTGCTCAATGTCAAAGTCTTATTAAGGGTTTGGGATGTGATGGCCTTTAATCCCATTTAATGAGACTTTCGGCATTTGAACTTGCTCACTTCATTTCTCATCCCTTTGAACAATATAGAAATCTTATTACGGATTTGGGCTATGATGGCATTTAATCCTACTTAATGAGATTTTCGACATCGATCTTGAACATGCTCACTTGCTTTCTCGTTCATTCAACTGCTCAATGTCAGAGTTTTATCAAGGGTTCGGGCTTTGATGGCCTTTAATCCCATTTAATGAGGTTTTCGGCATCGATATTGAACTTGTTCACTTATTTCTCATCCTTTTGAACAATGTAGGAATCTTATTAAGGACTGTGATGGCATTCAATCCTACTTAATGAGATTTTCGACATCGATCTTGAACATGCTCACTTGCTTTCTCGTTCATTCAACTGCTCAATGTCAGAGTCTTATCAGGGGTTTGGGTTGTGATGGACTTTAATCCCATTTAATGAGGTTTTCGGCATTTTAACTTGCTCACTTCATTTCTCATCCCTTTGAACAATGTAGGAATCTTATTAAGGTTTTGGGCTGTGATGGCCTTTAATCCTATTTAATGAGACTTTCGGCATTTGAACTTGCTCACTTCATTTCTCATCCCTTTGAACAATATAGAAATCTTATGAAGTATTTGGGCTGTGATGTCCTTTAATCCTACTTAATGAGATTTTCGACATCGATCTTGAACATGCGCACTTGCTTTCTCGTTCATTCAACTGCTCAATGTCAGAGTCTTATCAACGGTTTGGGCTGTGATGGCCTTTAATCCCAATTAATGAGGTTTTCAGCATCGATATTGAATTTGTTCACTTCTTTCTCATCCTTTTGAACAATGTAGTAATCTTATTAAGGATTTGGGCTGTGATGGTGTTTAATCATTACCTACTGAGATTTTCGACATAGATCTTGAACATGGTCACTTGCTTTCTCGTTCATTCATCTGCTCAATGTCAGAGTCTTATTAAGGGTTTGGGCTATGATGACCTTTAATCCTATTTAATGAGACTTTCAACATTTGAACTTGTCACCTCATTTCTTATCCCTTTGAACAATGTAGGAATCTTATTAAGTATTTGGGCTGTGATGTCTTTTAATCATACTTAATGAGATTTTCGACATTGAACATGGTCACTTGCTTTCTCGTTCATTCAACTTCTCAATGTCAGAGTCTTATCAAGGGTTTGGGCTGTGATTACCTTTATTCCTATTTAATGAGACTTTCGGCATTTGAACTTGCTCACTTCATTTCTCATCCCTTTGAACAATGTAGGAATCTTATTAAGGATTTAGGCTGTGATTGCCTTTAATCCTACTTATTGAGATTTTCGACATCGATCTTAAATATGCTCACTTGCTTTCTCGTTCATTCAACTGCTCAATGTCAGAGTCTTATTATGGGTTTGGGCTGTGATGGCCTTTAATCTTATTTAATGAGGTTTTCGGCATCGATATTGAACTTGTTCACTTCTTTGTCATCCTTTTGAACAATGTAGTAATCTTATTTAGGATTTGGGTTCTGATGGCCTTTAATCCTACCTAATGAGATTTTCGACATCGATATTGAACATGCTCACTTGCTTTCTCGTTCATTCAACTGTTCAATGTCAGTGTCTTATTAAGGATTTGGGCTGTGATGGCCTTTAATCCTATTTAATGAGACTTTCGGCATTTGAACTTGCTCACTTCATTTCTCATCCCTTTGAACAATGTAGGAATCTTATTAAATATTTGGGCTATGATTGTCTTTAATCCTACTTAATGAGATTTTCGATCTTGAACATGCTCACATGTTTTCTCATTCATTTAACTGCTCAATGTCAGAATCTAATCAAGGGTTTGGGCTGTGATGGCCTTTAATCCCATTTAATGAGGTTTTCGGCATCGATATTGAACTTGTTCACTTCTTTCTCATCCTTTTGAACAGTGTAGGAATCTTATTAAGTATTTAGGCTATGATTGCCTTTAATCCTACTTAATTAGATTTTCGACATCGATCTTTAACATGCTCACTTGCTTTCTCGTTCATTCAACTGCTCAATGTCAGAGTCTTATTAAGGGTTTGAGCTGTGATGGCCTTTAATCCTATTTAATGAGACTTTCGGCATTTGAACTTGCTCACTTCATTTCTCATCCCTTTGAACAATGTAGGAATCTTATTAAATATTTGGGCTGTGATGGCCTTTAATCCTACTTAATGAGATTTTCGACATCGATCTTGAACATGCGCACTTGCTTTCTCGTTCATTCAACTGCTCAATGTCAGAGTCTTATCAACGGTTTGGGCTGTGATGGCCTTTAATCCCATTTAATGAGGTTTTCAGCATCGATATTGAATTTGTTCACTTCTTTCTCATCCTTTTGAACAATGTAGTAATCTTATTAAGGATTTGGGCTGTGATGGTGTTTAATCATTACCTAATGAGATTTTCGACATCGATCTTGAACATGCTCACTTGCTTTCTCGTTCATTCAACTGCTCAATGTCAGAGTCTTATTAAGGATTTGGGCTGTGATAGCTTTTAATCCTATTTAATGAGACTTTCGGCATTTGAACTTGCTCACTTCATTTCTCATCCCTTTGAACAATGTAGGAATCTTATTAAGTATTTGGGCTATGATTGCCTTTAATCCTATTTAATGAGATTTTCGACATCGATCTTGAACATGCTCACTTGCTTTCTCGTTCATTCAACTGTTCAATGTCAGAGTCTTATCAAGGGTTTGGGCTGTGATGGCCTTTAATCCCATTTAATGAGGTTTTCGGCATCGATATTGAACTTGTTGACTTCTTCTCATCATTTTGAACAATGTAGGAATCTTATTAAGCCAATTTGGGACTGCAGAGTAGTAGGAACACTAGGTTCCTACTACTCCTGGACCTAGCTCTGGCTCGGGGTCATCTGCTCACGATTAGCATGTTCCTCCTTTATCTGACTAACTAGCTTAGGGTTTTGATTTGTATTTGGACTGAACTTGTGTGAATGTCGAAATGCAATTTGTATGAATGTCGATGTTTTTAATTTCGCTTTGTTGGTTCCTCGACTTTTATTAATGTGTTCTTTTTTTATCTTTATAGGCACTTGCTACTTCGTTGCATCGGGCTGATTCTTTGATCCTTGTAAATCCTGGGCAGGGGTCTTCTGGTGCTTCTCGGGTTGGGGCCTCATCTGGTGCGGTAGATCGATCTCGTGCCAATTGCCTTTTTGTTGATTTGATGGGGAAGAACGATAGACTTCATGCTGAATGTGTGCACCTTAGGGAGAAAATAAAGACCCATTCGGCCTCCTTTAGGGATTATGTGCAGCGCACTAAGGTTGTTTCTTCAGTTCAGGAGCATCGTTTGCACCGATATTGGCGGTTAAAGATCGGTGGCTTAGCAAGCTGAGATCGCTTGTTCCTCGAGAAAATGAGTTGGTGAAATATTATTGAGCTCCTTACGCCCGACATGATGCTTCGGCTTCTATGAGCCAAGTCAGATCGTTGCCATATGACGATGCTCAACGTGTTTCAGCTGCCAAACTTGTCAATAGGACCAAAGCGAATGAGTTTACCGCTCACCTTTTGGTGGGTTGTCTTGTGGGTGTTTATACCACGAATTTTGATTCCCTTCTTCCCCATGAAGTTTTGGAAGGTGACGATACTAAGGTGGATACATCGACGGATGATGAGTTGATTGACCTTGGACGTGTTCCCTCTTATTCGTCATGCTACAGTTCTTCTTCTACTTAGGCCGTTTCCTTTGGTTTTCTTATGTTTATTTCAGTTATAATATGTCTTGAATTTTTAAGCACTATTGCCTTCATAACGGGGGCTCGTATTATTTATCGTCTCTATGTTTTTGCTTATGTGGACTGACACTCATTTTTCTTGATTGGAACATTACTACAGTATTGTGTTTATTACCTTGTCTTGTGTGCCTTAGTCGATATTGCATTTGTTTCGTGTTTCATTTGATTGAATGTATTTCTTTTGACGGTCGTTTTAGTGTATCCTAGTGAGACTTTAACCCAAGGTGTCTTCCCTTCTTCGAAGGTCTTTTAGTTTTTCTTCCCTTATAAAAAAGTCATAATGGGACTTTAACCCGATGTGCCTTTTCTTGTTCGAATGTCTTTTTGTTTTTCTTACCTTATAAAAAGGTCATAATAGGACTTTAACCCGAGGTGTCTTCCCTTGTTCGAAGGTCTTTTAGTTTTTCTTACTTAAAAAGGTCATGATGGGACTTTAACTCGAGGTGCCTTCCCTTGTTCGAAAGTCTTTTAGTTTTTCTTACCTTATAAAAAGGTCATAATAGGACTTTAACCCGAGGTGCCTTCCCTTGTTCGAAGGTCTTAGTTTTTCTTACCTTGTAAAAAGATCATAATGGGACTTTAACCCAAGGTGTCTTTGCTTGTTCGAAGATCTTTTAATTCTTACTCTGTAAAAAAGGTTGTAATGGGACTTTAACCCGAGGTGCCTTCCCTTGTTCGAAGATCTTTTAGTTCTTACCTTGTAAAAAGGTCGTAATGGGACTTTAACCCGAGGTGCATTCCCTTGTTCGAAGGTCTTTTAGTTCTTACCTTTTTAGTTATAATAGAACTGCTTTATTTTTCTTGGATAGATGTAAAAGGGAAGACTGCCACATAATACTTTTTAAGGTTAACTACATTGCATGAATTTGTTTCTCCTCTGCTATTTTCGAAATGGACACTTTTGATTTTGTATTAGACTGGTCTTGCTTTCTTAATAATTTCATATGGGCCTTCCCAATTTGGGCTGAGTTTGTCGTGTATCTTGTTTCTTGTGTAGGCTGTGACTCGTCGTAGCACTAGCTCACCAATTTCAAACTCTTTAGAGCCTTTTACCCTTTTTTCATAGGTTTGCTTTATGCTTTGTTGGTATTTAGCCAGGGTTAAGGCTGCCATTTCACGTTTCTCGTCTAGCATGTGTAGCTCTTCTCTCATTCGTTCTTTGTTTTGTCCTTGCTCGACTAGTGTTGTTCGAAGCGTTGGGAATCCGACCTCTGTTGGGATAACGGCCTATACCCCATATGCTAGGCTAAAAAGAGTTTCTTTTGTGCCCATCTTGGGTGTAGTTCTGCATGACCATAGCACATTGAGAAGTTTCTCTGGCCATTTTCCTTTTGCTTCTTCTATACTTGTTTTGATACCATTGAGGATAGTTCGATTGGATATTTTAGCCTGACCGTTACCCTATGGGTATGTCGGCATTGAGTAAAACTTTCGAATTTCCAATTCCTCATACGAAAGTTGCAGTTTAGCTTTTTTAAATTGAGTTTCGTTGTCTGCAACGATGGCATAGGGTATTCTAAACCTGGTTATAATGTGCTCCCAGATGAACTATTTGACATTCTGGTATTTAATTTGTCGAAGGGGTTTAGCCTCTACCCACTTGGTGAAATAGTCTGTTACCACAATTAGGTATTTAACGTTTCCTGGTGCTTTTGGTAATTTTCCACCTAGGTCGATTGCCCACTGGGCAAAAGGCCATGGTGCCGATACCGGGGTCATCAATGATGCTGGGAGCCAAAGTATTTGGGCGAACCTTTGGCATTTGTCTTACTTTTGTATGTGTACGTCGGCATCCCTTTTGATGTATGGCCACCAGTACCCTTGAGTAATCATTTTGTTGGTTAATGATCTTCCCTTGATGTGTGCTCCACATGAGCCCTTGTGGATTTCCTTGAGGATTTGTTGGTGGTGTTCCGTTTAGATGCACAGTAGGTGTGGTCCTCGGTAGCTTGACTTGTAAAGTTTCTCCTCTTCGGATAGCCAAAACCTTGGTGTTTTCCTTGTGATCTTGAGGGCCTTTATTTTGTTCATTGGGAGTGTCCCCTTTTTCAAGTACTCGATCATCTCTTCCATCCATCCTAGCTCGTACTGTATTGACATTATTCTATCCACTTTCTTGACTATACTCGGTTTCTCTAGTATTTCTACTGTGATTGTTCGAGTATCTGTCATTGCTAGTGTTGAAGCTAGGGTTCTCAATGCGTCGGCATGGGCGTTTTTTGTGCGGTTAATTCTTACGAATTCGCATTTATCGAACTTTGCCATCATGTTTTGGACTTGCTTATGGTACAAGATCATTCGGTCATCCTTAGCCTGGTACTCGCCGGTGGCTTGGTTGACCACAAGCATGGAGTCTGAAATAGCAATCACATGGGTGCACCCGAGCTTCCTTGAGATTAGCATGCCGTTAATCATAGCCTCATATTCGGCCTTGTTGTTGGTTGCTCGGAACCCTAGCTTGATTCTTTTTTCGATGATTGCTCCTTCTCTAGACTTGAGGACGATTCTAGCTCCTGACCCCTCTTTGGTGGACGACCCGTCGACGTGTATCTTACAATGTGACTGGCTTGATATATCCGTTGGTTCGTCATATCCTTTGCTAAATTCTTCAATGAAGTCTGCTAAAACTTGTCCCTTTATCGCGTGTCTGGGCACGAACTCGATGTGGAATTGGGAAAGCTCGACTCCCCATCTGGCCACCCGTCAACTGATATCGGTTCTCCACAGAGACTGTTTGATTTGGAATTTGGTATAAACTTGGACTTGGTGTGCGATGAAATAGTGCTGCAGCTTCCTTGTTGCTATTACTAGTGCTAGGCATAATTTTTCCAACGGAAAATATCTTGTTTCAGCGTCGGCGAGGGTTTTGATTACGAAGTAGATTGACAATTGCTCTCAACCCTCTTCCCTTAGAATGACCACGCTTACCGTTGTTGCTGACACTACCAAGTAGCATGCCAGTATGTCTCATTTGTTTGGTTTTACTAACAAGGGCAGTGTCTTTAAATATTTCTTTAAGGTGTGAAAAAAAGTTTAGCATTCAGGGTTCCATACGAACTTTTTTCCTTTTCTGAGCGTATCGAAGAAAGGTTGTCCTTTATCCGCTGATCGGCTAATGAATCTGCTCAGTGCGGCCATCATTCCCGTGAGTTCTTTTATTTGCTTTTTGGTGCAGCTAGTTTTTCAGGGCTGTTATTTGGTCGGGGTTCACTTCGATTCCTCTTTGGCTCACCATGTGCCCTAGGAACTTACCCTTGCTTATTCTGAATGCACATTTTGTTGCATTGGTCTTCAGCTTATGTTCACCCAAAGTTTGGAATACGTCTTTTAGGTCTTGCAAGTGAGATTTTGCCTTTTTGATTTTTTTTGAGCATGTCGTCTATATAAACCTCCATTGTTTTCCCAATGTGTTTTTAACAGACGTTTGTTATCATTCTTTGGTACGTAGCTCCTGCATTCCGTAATCCGAATGGCATTACTTTGTAAAAATAATTTCCCAGGGGCGAGATGAATGAAGTTTTCTTTTGATCCTCTTCAGCTAGTGCTATTTGATGGTATCCCGAGTAGACATCTAAAAAGGTCATCCTTTCTACCCCTGTCGTTGCGTCGACCAACTGGTCTATTCTCGGCAGTGGGTAAGGGTCCCTCGGGCTGGCCTTGTTGAGACTGGTAAAGTCTATACACACTCTTAACTTCCCATTCTTCTTGGGAACCACCACTGGGTTTGACAACCACATGGGGTACATCACTTCTCTAATAGCTCCTGCCTCAAGTAGGTTTTGTACTTCAGCTATAATTGCCTCCCTATGCTCAATTGATATTCTTCTGGTTTTTTGTGCGATTGGCTTATATTCGGAGTTTACGCTCAGCTTGTGACATGGCAACTTGGGGTCTAATCCGGTCATGTCACTAGGGCTCCATGCGAACTTGTCTATATTTTCGAACAATAACTCCTCCATCTATTTTGCTTCTTCATCGGGAAGGTTTTCTCCTAATAGGAAATATTGCTCTTCGTCCATTTCCGGAATTCTCACATTCCTCAGTTTTTCTCCCACTTGCTCCTCTACTACCCTTTAATCTTTGGCGATTTTTTCTACCACCTTCTTCAGGCTGGTCGGTTTCTCCCTAATGACTAACTATTTCCTTAAAACGGCCGTTATGTCCTCACAATGTCTGGAATCCTCCGGACATCCTCGGGCAACTTCGATCTCGCCATTGCAGTTTGGGTATTTGACTTTTTGGTGGTAAGTCGATGGTATAGCTCTCATAGCATGAAGCCATGGTCGCCCTAGAATCGCCTTGTGTCCCGAATTGTCGTTTACAACCAAAAATTCAACTGCTACCGATACTGTTCCGGTTGTGACGTTAAGGACTATTTTACCAAGTGGTTTCGTTGTTTCCGAAATAAAACCTATTAAGGTTAAGTCGGTTGGATGCAAGTCTTTTAATCTCAATTCCATCTTGTCAAATAATTCCTTATACATGATGTCATATGATGCTCCCAGGTCGACTAGAACTCTGCTGACCGTGTCGATCCCGATTTTGACGCGGAGGTTGATTGCATCACTGTGAGGATTAATGACTCCTTCTTCGTCATGGTCGGAGAAGGAGATGGGTGGGTGCTTTTGTTGCATGCATTGTCTCTTGGCTGAAGAGGATGCCTGGGATTTTTTTGTCACCTGGTTAAAATGAGCTAGCTTCCTCTGTCGATCTCGTTCTCTTCCTGTGGGTATGGGTCGTGATAAGTGGATGACATTGATCATTTTCCCGCCCCTTCTTGCGGATCCTACTATGGATGCTTGCTTGTCTTTGTTCATATCGCCCTTGATGAATTTATTGAAATAGCCTGTGTCACCCCATTGGTTCATATTCTATCGAAGATTTGTGCAGTTTTCTATGAGGTGGCTGCGGTCCTCATGATATGCACAGAAAGGTTTGATGTCTCTTCGGTTGGGTGGGGATAGGAATGGCCCCGACCTTGAGTACCAACTCTCTCTGCAACCCCTGTTTGTTAATATATTTACTTACCAAAAAAAAAAAAAAAAACTCTCTCTGCAAATGTCCCTCAAAATGTCCTCTGCAGAGTGGTTGAAATTGTATTTGGGCTCGACCGACTCGACGTTCCTTATGTATTGCTCCCTCTCCTTATTGGGTTCCTGACGGGGTGTCCTGTTCGGTGTTTGGTACGTCAGCTGATATGGTTTTTGGTTAGCTTCTGTAGGGCGCTTTTCCTTCCTTTGATCTTCATGTTTCATGTATACGTTGTCCCTCTTACCCAGTTTCATTGCTTTTCCACGGTTACCCTTGGCTTTTTTTCCGCTCTACATGTGCCTCTCGAACCGCTTCCCTTTCTAGGTAAGGTCTGGTTGAGGTTCCTCATTTCCTCGTTCTTGTATGTTAAATGAGTGCAGTAGGCGAGGAGTGCATCGGTAGTTGGAAAATTTCTACCAAAAAATTTCCTTCGTGCCCAGTGTCCGCTTGGGATGGAGTTGACGAAGTTTTGGATTGCAATGTTGCTGGCATACTGAGGGATTTGATTGGTTACGTCGATGAAGCATATACAATATGTAATAACCCGAGTTTTATATATATATTTATTCAAAGTATAAATATAGAAAATGTAATATTCCAAGAGAAGAATATGTAATGTCCTGAAATGCACTATACCTGTATGATATAAATTTGGCAATATATAGATACTATATATATTTATATTTATATTTATATATATGGAGGATAATAGTTGATTTATCTGTAAAAAGAAAAGAAAAAAAAAAACAGAAAATTTTACTATACTATGTACAATAATATAATGCCTAGTAAGACAAAAACACCACAAGTGGAAATATGGGACAGTCTCATGCTAATCTTTTATATATATATATATACATATATGTATCTTGAGGGATGGAAAACAAACAAAGAAAAAAAAATACAGGCTGGAAAATAGAAAGAAACAGAGAGAGGAGGGAGAGGCTTATATAATAAATAAATAAAAACACTCTTTATATTTCTTTACCTTTAACCTTCAAGAACTTTTAACTCGGTGATCCGTTTTTCGAACGGGTTTCGCCAACGCGTAGCTGGTAAAGTAGAGATTATTCTGAGACGATTCCTTGCGGGCTTGCTCTCAATTTTAAGACGTAAATCAACCTTTACTCAGCTGCTGTACTTCCAGCCGGTTTTGAGCTTCGATTAAGGTACCGTTCTGGTACTTAAAGGGGAGTCGTTATGTTGTATTAGTGCAGGAATCGAGTTCCTGTTTTGTTTTATAATTGCTGTTTATTAAATAATGTTACTTGCGAATCTCAGATGCGTAACTGAACTTGCTGTTCAGTGGCGTTGCGAAGGTACTGGTTGGTACTCAAAGAAGGTTTGGGTTGTCCTGTTTCTAAATAAAAGAGAGTTGGTTAATTGTTGGGTTGATTTTCGTATGGTAGTCGTAGTTTCATAGCAGAATTGTTGATTGGTTTCGATTGAGGTAGCATTCTGGTGCCAATAACCGAGTTTTAATGGTTACGAACACAAGATTTTGTTTCCTGGATGGATACAGGGGATTTATTGAGGAACCGTTACGGTAGTTAACATGCGAGTTTACCTTGAGGTGGGGATCGTTTCCCCAGCTTCTTTTCATTGAGGGTTTATTATAGTAGTAATAATACGTGTAACTTTAAGTTACAATAGAAATTTCACGGTACTGTTTCAGTACAAAAGGTTTAAGTTTAAGTGTTACTTGGGATGGATAGCGGGAACCAGTGTGTAGTTGGGCTGTTTGACTTATTCTAATAATGTTTTAGTAGTTAAATTATTTGTTCTGGTATGTGAAATTTAAATTACAGGACACCTTCGAACCAAATATTGTTGTAACTTGTCAGGGTATATATTAGCTAATGCAAATGATTTATGTGATAGATTTTGTTGTAATTTCATTAGATGTACATCACAGTATGGTAGCTAATTGCAAATGATGTGTATGATAATGGTTAAGATTTCAGATTCGGTAGTTGTACATTGCAAATATATAAATGTGCTATCATATAACTCCTTAGTAAATTGGAGTAGTGAGGTTAAGTAACCGAGGGGAGGTGTGGTGTCGTCATTAGTCGTTGTTTTCAGTCTTTTTATTGGTTTAGGGTTCACGTGCCAAAAGGGGTTCCGGCGAGCTTGCTACTCACGGGAAATACGGCAATAGCTGGCGTATGGTTTCATGAGGAGTTGACTCTATACGTGGATCTGAGGAGTGATCCGGCACTATATTGTGAATCCGACTTTATACACATTTGAGTCGTTTATCGAGTCACGCCACTTGGCGTAAGTAGTTGTAGTAGAGGAGGTTAGCGGAGGAGAAATAAACAGACAAGAACATATATAAATAACTAAATATATATGCAGTGCATTATTTATTTATTTTTAGTTGATTGACGTATATATATAATGAATATTTGACTCACTCTTTTCCTTCGTTTTCTCGTCTTTGTTTATTTTATTATTCTAGGTGGAGGTTCGGATGTACAGAGTTCCAGGACAGGTTAAGCTGTTGAGCGGGGCTGCGAGCGGGCTAGATTTTGGGTTGTGTGGGTAGCCTAGACACTCATAGCCTATTTAGTTTAGTGTAATACTTTGTAAATGATGTACATTAGGAGTAGTTGTGTAGAAAACGTACTAATGTAATATAATATATTTGTGTAATATAAGTCGGAGAAGTGTGCTTAGAAAGTTGTATTCTCTTCCAGTGTGTTTTCTTTAGTTTTCAAATTCAGGTCTCGGGTTTTTAATGAAATCTGGGGCGTGACACAATAGTCGTTTATCTGCTCGTTTGGCAACATCGCCATTTTAAGCAGTGTCTCGATAGTGACCTTCTTTCCTATGAGTAGCATATCGGTTGGAATATGCCCTGAGCAGTTTAGTCCAGCTTCCTATATAACTCATTGGCAAGTTGTGATACCAGGTTGAGGCCTCTTGACCCAGACTGTTCTTGAAAATTTTGCACATTAAAGTGGAGTCGTCGCTCCACAATTCCATTCTGGTCTTGTAATGTCTCAGATGGTCGATCGGACAGCTTTTTCCATCGTACAGCTTGATCTCTGGAATGGCGAATCCTGCCGAGTTTCTATACCGTGTTATCTGATCTGTACATGGTGTTTCCTTGCTAACCTCCCATGTTTGCTAAAAGACTTCATCTTACGTTTGGTATTGTGGGGTGTATGCTCATCCGCCATAGCTCATGTGAATGGGGGCGTAGTACTTATGTATTCCCCCCATTCTGTTCTCGCGGTAGCCCTCGTTTCCCAGGTTTAGGCCATATGGATGTCCATCTTGGGTGCCTTGGAATCCTGTCCCTGGTGTGAATGGTTGTGGTTGTGTTACTACCGGTGGTTGTTCCCCTTGTTAGAACCTTCTTGCTTCTTGTTGTCTGTAAGCTATCTCCATGGCTGCCCTATAAGTGGCATCTTCCATGTATTCGCCCCTCAGGAGTTCTTTTTGATGGCCGATTAGTTGGACTATCGGCATCCTTATTCCTGCAGCTGCCATGGCTGTCATGCAAGCTCCTAGCTGGGCTTGAACTTGGATGTGATAGCTTTCATCGGTCCTTAAAACCATTGCCGTATTTCCTGTTGAAAGGACCATCGGTTGGAATTCCACTATAGATGGTGTGATTATTTGTGGTGGAACGATTGGTTGTCGGACTGTTTGTTGCTCCTGTGTGTCTATGGTTGGCATTCCGTATTGGAATGCCACTGGGTTTCTCGGGCGTTGATGGGCTCTTCTTGTTTCCTCGACATAATTGTCTTTTGATTGCAGTTTCCTGACCTCTTCATCGTTATGTCGGAAACGAATGCCCCTCCCCTGGTGTGAACTACAATTTGCGGACATGGTCGGTGGCTGATGCATGGAGTTCGGTCTTGTTGCAATTGTTTGCCTTCTTAGTTCGTCCATTTGTGTTTCGTTTAGCATGGGTGTTATGTTGTCTAGCTGTCGGGTCTTTTCTTGATTTCTTCTTATCCTTCTTGCTGCTGACGTGGATCGCTCTTCTTCCGAGTCAGATGAGTTTTCGTCTATAATCATGTCCACCCTTAATGGTTGTTCGGGGAGGTGCAACTGTTCGTTTGGGATGTTGGAAGTGGATAGTCGGGTTTTGACAGTAAGAGCCTGGTATCTCCGTTTAATAGCTAGTAATGCATCTAGCTCCTCGGGATGAATGCGTATTTTGTTTGGTGTCGTTCCCACTTTTTCGGGATGGTTTTCATCTAAGGTCGTGACCATTTTGCTCGGCTGACTAAGTCGTGTGTTCGTCTTCGAAACTAGTTAGTACTAGATGAAATGTAGAGACGGCGCCATTTGATAAAGCATAGAATTTGGTCGGTTAAGTCATGCTTCTCAATAATAGTTATTTAAGAGATTAAAAATAATAATATGGACGACCAGTTATATCGTATTGATTATTAAACATTTTATCGATTACAGATCACTCTGATTACAATATAATCTCCATTGTCTAATGTTCAGTATAACATATGTATTTTCTTCTTCGATCTTAGTCTTCGGGTTTTTACTTGACTTTACATGCACGTGTACTTTCTAGTGAGATAAGCTCTGAAAAGTCTCTGTACTGATATGCCTTTTCTGCTTAGAAATCAGATCGCTATTGTACTACTATTTGACTTTATTTACAGTGGTACGTGGACCGCAGGATGCTGACATATGGCGCTTTTATCTGTTGATCAAGGGCTTTTAGTTTAATGAGCTTCTATCATTTGGAGTCAGTCTAATGGGTCCTTGTCTTTCCTCTTTTATGAAGAAAAATACCATTATAGCCTTACATTAAATATGTTTCTCATATTTAATGCATTGGATACCCGTTTTATTTATGTGTGTCGGGTCATTGCTAAATACCACTTATCGGTATTATTTTTATGTCGTATCAAGGGAGTTATTACAAGGCAACATAGTTTTAATCCAATGTTTTTTTCGTTTTATAAACCATATATATTTACTAACTTTTGATATTTTACTAAAATATCATAATTTTAACGTATTATAAATTAGGAGTTGGAGTACTCCTTTTTATGATGAGGAGTCTGGCGTGAAATATTGAAAGACGCTTCTGGCGTGAAAATAACTTACACTTATAGAGGCTTACAATTAATGTAATATTTCAATAAAATGGTTCATGTAAGGAAATATTCTTAATGATAAGAATTCAGAAGGACGAATTAAACTGAAAAAAATAAGAAGTTCTAGAAAGCAGCTGTTGGGATGCCGAGTATGAACATATAAAAGTTACTTGATTCCTTTTACTGCAATGTATGTGTACAAGGATTAAGATGAAAAATGAGAGAAACAGTACCAATACCTCGAAAGTTAAGGCTAATGTAACATCATAACCCCGCCTTTTCTTTCTTTAAACGTGTCTGAACTCGCTGTTCCCTTAGTTCTTTTTTTATCTTTCGGAAGTTATTGTTTACCTACAATCACTACTAAAGAAAGCCCGTGTTCCCATCCGTGGGAAAAAAAGATATTCTGGAAACAATCGAGGAGACAAAAGAATGTTTTTTATGCTTTACGGGGAGTGCAATGAGTCACTTCTAGTTGGAATTCCGTAGATGAACAACCCACAAATGTAACAGCACCAGTAATGGTCAAACCATCATATACCCGTATTGGCTTCTTTAGAACAATCTTATTTACAGATCTAGTAACTAATTGTATTTATGGGTCTCGTTGTGCCATCTTTTTTGCAGAAGTGCTATATGATTATAGTTTACACAAGAATCTAATCCACTTTAAGCATCACAGTTTTTCGTCATGATTATATTGAAATTTTGTTAATTTTTGTCCAACTTCAAGGACTGGTTTGAATAGCTTAAATTTCATGAAATGCTTTTTTGTTTGGTATCTAATCAAAGTACTACAACACCCGAGCTTTGATATGGTATAGGTTTATCCCGAACTCATAAACTATGTGAATGATTTGGGACTCGAAGGTGTGGTTAATTAAAGAAGAAAATCTGAGTGAGAACTATCATCCCACGCTGATTAAGATTGGAACATTTTATGGTTTATTTACCATGTTTTTGAGCTAACAGTTGGGCATGTGGAACCAATGTTTTCCAGTGCGTTAGGAGGGACTTTGAAAAATCTTGTCCGTGTCTCGTGTCTTCTTTGCACAACCAACTCAGATAACCTGCGACTCGTGTCGTGAGTCTAGGATTGTCGTGTTGCAGTGTGGTGTTATGTACATGCCCGTGCATGTGCCTCACACGTCCCGCTCTGTCGTTCGTCTTAAGTTTTTTTTTTTGCAAAAAGAAAATGTCATAACGGAACAGTTGCAACTTCTCACCAAGAGATCCCTGCATGTTTTCAAAAAAATTAGGTTTAAGAGTCACAACAGTTGGGCATAGTTTAATGGGATCTTTTGTCCTTTTCTATACCCTTTTTCAACTTTCAAAAACTTTTTTGCTATTAAGCAAATTAGATACTATTAAAGAGAGATTGTAGACTAAAGTAACTTGTTTAATAGTCAAGATAAATATTATGCTAGCAAGGGGTCCATAAACACTAACGTTATAGAGACAGAATACAGACTAATTGTCAAACAGTAATTCATGTAATTTTTAGAATTTTTTTTACAAACCAAGCAAAACAAAAATAAAAATCCAAATATAATACTACCATTAAACTTAAATATTAATTAAAAACCAAGACATCCTTGCATGTTTTCATTCAAAAAATTTAGGTTTAAGAGTCACAACAGTTGGGCGTAGTTTAATGGGATCTTTTGTCCTTTTCTATACCCTTTTTCAACTTTCAAGAACTTTTTTGCTATTAAGCAAATTAGATACTGTTAAAGAGAGATTGTAGACTAAAGTAATTGTTTAATAGTGAAGATAAATATTATGCTAGCAAGGGATCCATAAACAGTAACGCTATAGAGACAGAATAGTTCAATCAGACTAATTGTTAAACAGTAATTCATGTAATTTTTTTAAAAAAAAATTACAAACCAAACAAAACAAAAATAAAAGTCCAAATATAATAATTATGAAACCGTAGTTGAAACTACCATAAACTTAAATATTAATTAATATTTAATTTTTTTAATGATTTTAATATATTTTATTTAACGATTCAACAAAATAAAAGTTTAAATATAATATTATAGAACCCTATTTGAGACTACACTAAAGTTAAATATTAATTAAAAATATTAAATATATGGCTGAATAACATATTATTAAATTTCGAGATGAAACTGAAATTATAAATTTAAATTGAAAAATGTTGGGTTGAGTATATGATTGAGCTTATCGGCTCATTAACATTATTGGTAAATAAATATCATAGCCCGTCTTTAATGTATAAATAATTAGGAAATAATTTGTCCATTTCTCACGTTTCATTTCAAAAATCTTCACTAGTTAAGGGCTTTCCAAGTCTGCCTTATTGTTCTGAACGAGTACTATCCTAAAATTTGAATTTGTTAAATACGGTAACTCATGTTAAATGAATTTTGCCATCAATATACAGGCAGCTTAAGATATTACCCAATCAGCATTATTTTTATTAAGTGATAGTAATCATGCTTAGATATCATAATAAAATGTATTTAAAGCTTATTCATGCATTTAGATCCATCATATATATTAAACCAATTAACATCTCATGATATATTTTGTTTGGCTATATAAGTTCATCCCATATCCTTGTTTGTATATTTGTGTTTCAAATGGATTTTTTTCGACCGATTCTTTTGTTTCTTGTTCTTGTAGTTGAAGGGACAACCTCGATTCAGTTTATTTTTACCAAATCCAATGGGGAGGCAATCATGCAAAAATCTTGAATAACCAAACAAGAGTGGAACTTCTACATGATGAATCTTCAGAAGGTAATAACAAACACTACAAAATAATATTAATTTTGTAAGAGTTAAAATCTGTCACAAATTGGCTGTCGACAACAAACCTATCAAAAAAACCGTATTTAATAAGCTCGTAAAAAAAACTTCACAGTTTTGTAGTGAAAGTTAATTAGTAATCTGATATGACATAAAAAGAATACCAAATACAACGCATTTGGTATAGACTCGATCCACCTAATAAAGTGGATATATAACGCATCAAAGAAAAATATAACAATCACATGTAAGCATATAAAGGTATTTACATCTGTAAAGAAGAGAGGCAATAACCCACTGGACTAATCTTAAAGGTTAGAATCCCACTAAACTAAAAGTCCATGAACAGTGCGCGTAAATTGCCACATGTCAACATTCTATGTTGCGCGTTTCCCTATAAATAAAGTCAAATAACAGTACAATCGCCTCTAATTTTCTATCTACCATAGCACTGACTAGTACAGAGACTTTTCAGAGTTTATCTCCCTAGAAGGTATACACAAATGTATCAAGTCAATTCGTGCACCCGAGGTGAAATACCGTGGAAGAATACGTAAATATCATACCGAGTATTAAATAGTTATGATCATGTTGTAACTAAAGTGATCTGTAACCGATAACTGTTTAATAATCAATAAAGAGTGTATGTTTGTCTATTTATTATCTTTATCCGTATGAGTAATCATTTTTTAGAAGCATGACTTAACCGACCAAAGTCTATGCTTTATCAAATGACGCCGTCTCTAGGCTTCATCTAGTATAAGCTAGTTTCGAAGTCAAACATACAACTCAACCAGCCGAGTAAAATGGTGTCAGTCCTGGAAGAAAACCATCCTGAGGAGGCTGGAACGACTCCAAACAACACAGAGAATAGACAGACCAGAGAGTCCAATCTCTTCGGCCCAAGTGGCAATGACATATGCATCAATCCGGGTGAACTAGAAGCACCGCTAGCAATGAAACGAAGATATGAGACCCTTACTACAGAGGTTCGACCTTCCACATCCAACTTCCCATATGTGCAACCACAACACCCCACACCACCACCAATGGTGGATGATACAATAGACGAAAATCCGTCAAACTCTGAAGAGGAGCGATCCACATCGGCGACAAGAAAAACAAGGAGAAATCAAACTATGGAACAAGAAAACAGGCCACGACAGCTAGACAACTCAACTTCTATAATAAATGAAGCCCAACCTTGATGGAAGACCTAAGGGGACAAATAAACGTAACGAGACTGGACACTAGGCATTAGCCACTGACTAGGTCCGCAAACTCCAGTTCACACCAAGGAAGAGCAGCTCGACTCTGACACAGTGACGAGGAATTGTTAGAGAACCGTTACCAGAATATAATTTTGTGGGTGACACAAGAAGAGCCCACCAGCACCTAAGAAACCCGGTAGCATTCCAATATGTAATGACACCTATAGACACACAAGCTCAACAGATAGCCATACAACCAATCATACCACCGTAAATAATTACACCATCTACAGTTGAATTGCAACCTCTAGTTACACCAACAGGAAATGCAGCAGTGGTATCCAGAATTGATGTAAGCTACCACATCCAGATCCAAACTCAACTAGCAGCATGCATGGCAGCCATGGCAGCTGTAGGAATAAGAATACCAACAAGTCAACCGATCAGTCAACAAAGAGAACCTCCGAGGAATGAACGCATGGAAGACGCCACGTATAGGGCAGCCATGGAGGTGGCTGGACGATAGCACGAAATAAGAGGGTTCCAACAATAGAGAGAACGCATAGCAACGATAACGCAACCACAACAACTGTTCACCCAAGTAACAGGTTTCCAAAGTGTCCAAACTGGACAACCATATGGTCTAGTCCCGGGAAATGGAGGATATTACGAAAACAGAGCGAGAGAAGTACATGAATATTACGTTCCCATTCATACAAACTACGTCAGTGCAACATAGCCTAAACACCTAAATACCTAATATCCAAACGAACTAAAATAAAGCACCTAACAACGAATCAAAATCATCAAAGATAAACAATAAAACTAACGCAATCATACTCAAATAATAGAAAAGAAAGCAGTTTGCCACGATGAGGATAAAAAAAGAAAAGAAAAAAAAGAATCACCACAACTAGAGCAACGAACCCAGCAAATAAGCCAAAAAACAAAGAACAGTGGCAAAGCACACCCTCAACACATACGGACGAAATTCAAGAAGAAAAAAGAACAGTGAAATGAGAAGTTATACAGCGATCATCCATAGCTAAAGGAGTTCATAAAGGAATAACGCGTGTTAAAGAAACGTACAACAAAAGTACAAGACAGAAAATACTTACCCCCATTCTTGATTGCTGTCAAAAGAAGGAACAAGATACGGCAGCGGCGAAAAGATAAAGATAGAAGAAGAAACCCTAGAGAGAAAAGCAGAAAGAAGATAGTGGGAGAAAAAATAAAAGATAGTAAAAGAATAAGAAGGAAAGGGAGAGAATAAAAAAGGTAACCGTCTTTTCATATGACAAAGGTTATAGTTTTTCTCCCATAAACAAAATCATTAACCTCCGCCTATTTTAAAAAGTAACACTCAAGATCATGACACATGGAAGTACCGTATCTGACCAAAAAAAGGCACGTCCCACTACCCCATGAAGGTGACGTCATAGAACCAAAATAAACGGCCAATAGGCCCCACTTCCTAGAGTGTGGGTACATGCATCATCAATGACAAAACAAGAAGAGGACGAACAATAACCAACCGACAACAATGGTCACCGAGTTAAGTCAGTCATAGATAGTCACGGTGAATATAACGAACCGAGTAGTGACTTCAGCCAACGGTCTAAGGTGAATACCCCCGGTGCCCCGATCTTAACAACGAACCCCATAGGATTTCATTGCAAAAATTTTCGATAGATAAAGGGCAATAATCAGAATAATATCAAGAGAAGAGGCAAAATTCAAATCCCATTTAACATTCAAAGATTATAATACTCAAAGAAAGAAACAAGCATAACAACCAACAAAGATATCGAGCTTATAGGATCCTACGCTCGACATCAGTCTACTTATTACATTTAAAAGAACAAGAAATAAAAACAAAAGAAATGGAAGAATAATAAAAGATAAATAAATAAACAAAGCAATAATATTATTTATCCATTGGGAAACGACAAAAGAAATTACAAACTACCAAACCCTCCCCCCCCCCCCAATCTACATTCTTCTTAGCCAGCAGCTCGTCAAGATGTTCATTTTCCCTTATTAGGCGAGAAATATTCCTCTCCGCATGCGTCAAAACACAAGAAATATACCTACACTTTTTTCTCAGCCTCATACAGGTCCCTCTTCTCTACATCCCAATATTTCTTCAAAGCCATGCACTCGGTCTGAAAACATCGAAGTTTCACCTTCAATATTTTGATATCTATCTCATACAACTCTGCCTAGGTCAGCTCTTCCTCACCGTCAGAGGGATCTCGAACGGGCAATATAAATGAGGGCTCACTCAAAAAAAAAAAATCGTTTTGCCAGCAGATTTAGTCAAGGGAGCCATCTCACTTATAAAGTTCAAAGAAGAAAGAAAACAATAAAACTAGAAAGAGGATTATTTTTACAAGTAAAAGAAACATAGCATGAGGGAGCATTTATACAAAATTAAAGGGCACAAGAAACTAAACGGCACAACGGTTCAAATTCAAAAGGAAGCACAAATAAAAACATAACACAAGTATCTCGGTACAAGTAAATGAAAACATAATAGGATGCCAATAATTGTAACAAACGAGATGCAAATAAACAAATAATAAAAGTTAAACGACCCAAAAGCTAGCCAGAGATGATTCGGGGGTAAGTTGAGCCCCCGACGTGGGAGCAAGATCCTTGACAACTAGAAGTTCCACTTCTAATAAGCCGAGGTCGGTAGGAGGTATTTTCATCGGTGAGAGCATCGTTATTCAACCGAAGAACGTTAATATCGTCTCTAAGACAGTTATTTGAAGTCAATAAACTTACGGGTCCCCGAGGACCCTGATCAAACTCCTCCTGGGCATGATCCCATATTTCCCCCGTCTCATACCAAAGATCCATTTGGTGCTCTCTCTCGAGTAGTAGCTCGTCCAACCGACGAGCTAAAATATCACATTCAGCCTTTTTGGTCAGCCAAAGAGGAGTATCTATCGAGGAGACCAAACGCTTGAGTGTCAAAGTCCCGAACCGATCTCTCTCTACAATAAGCAAATGTTTGCGAGTTTGAGTTAGCAATTCATCCAACTCCCTTACCCGAGCATGAAGTCCCATCCGTGGAACAGCCATCTATGAATCAGCAATAACCTCTAAGACAGAGTCGTTTTGCATAAGAAGAAAAGAGTATGCGATGAAGAGAGGGATAAGAAATGAGAAATCAAAGCAGGGTATTTATAGGACATGAAAAGCAAAAAGTGAATAAAAAGTACGATGACGCACAGACAGTTGTACAAACTAGCTTTAATTGTCATCCCAGTACAAGCACGAACAGAAATCACATAGGCATACGCAGGTGAACAGAAAAGAAAAAGGAAAGTTCAAACACTAACGCCATTAAATCAAGAAGAAGACAAAAGTGAATATAATAGAACGAAGAAAGAAAATTATTATATCATTAAAATAAGAAAAAATACATGCCAGGTTACATCATTCAAAAAGAAAAAAAAAATTAAAAGGGGCGAAATGAGGAACTCGGCCCATGAGATGTCCCACCCACATCTTCTGCGCCAACACCATCCTTCAACGCATTGGCCCTCTCACGTAGGACCTCATTCTCATCGACCAGAGCCAGGCGTGCTTGCCTGGTCCATTCTAGTTCTGACCTCATCCAGGTCAACTCCCCCACCATCTCACAATGGTGATAATACATCACCTTCAACTCATCCTCCGCTTCAAACAATAAGCGTTTAACATTCTGGAAAGAAGCCTCGAAGGCCTCCATCTGAAGGGCCAACGCACTTTTGGAAGAAGAAGTCGTGGTTTGAAGGTATTGAAGAAGTGTGTAAATAGAAGAAATAGATAACAAAGTGGGGATAATTAGTAAATAAGGCAATGAAGAGAAGCTATGTTTTCAAAGGCACTTATATAGAGATATGGATAAGTATGAACGCATGCAGCGGTTGCAATAGGGATACGTGTTGATTGGGGAAGTGCAACCGCCTAATGAAACGCAAAAGGCAACGTTTAGGGAAAATCAAAGAAGAATCTTTTGAAATTCAAAATAATCACATACATATGGGTGAATAAATATATCTTATCATCAGAGATACGCGGCAGAAAGAAAGAATACGAAGAGACAACATAAAAAATGGCAAAATATTCAGAAAATTATACACGTATGGAAAAATATTAAAGAAAACATTCAAATTAGACATTCAAAGTCTTACTGAGGAGAGTCTTTATTACAAAATAAAAGGGATAAGACTACAAAAGGTAATTTAAACATTGGAAGCACTTGCATCGCCATCATTGCCTCCCGTCTTCAATCGAGCATACATCAACTTCATAGCGCGCTTATAAACCCTTTTAGATTCCTTATGCATGTCGCGAGATGATTTGAACCTAAGGGTCCGGCTAGTTGCCCAATCCAAATCAGATTGGGTTAGATGTAGAGCAGTCTCTAAGAAAGCCATCCTCCTCTCCAAGTCAGGAACCTTCCTAGCCTCGCTCTCTAGGACAGTATGATGCTCATGCAGTTTATCCCCACAAGATTCTTTTTGATGGGCCATTGATGGAAATATGAATTGGAAAGATATTTGAAATATAGAGAGAAAGTGAGGGAGAATGAGAAAGTGACAAGGAGTTCGGTTTTTAATAAACAGGTGGATGGGGACTCTAAGAATAATTCAATGAGTAAAAGATCGATTGAATTTCCCAAGACAATCAATAATAATAATAAAGAAAAAAGTGGGAAGAACCATTTTAACTAACAAAGCAGCTAGCCTAGCGAGACTGGCCAAAAATCAACAGAAAACTCATTTATCGAGAAAAGAGTTTGGAAGTCCCATGTCGAGGAAAGCCTATGAAAACCGAATAGAGTGACTCTCTCGTCTTGGAGACCACAACGAGAAAGTTAGAGAGCACTTGATATGACATAAAAAGAATACCAAATACTACGCATTTGGTATAGACTCGATCCACCTAATAAAGTGGATATACAACGCATCAAATACAAATATGTTGAACGTTGATTCTTCTAATCGATTATTTTGATGATAACAATATTTGTAAAACATGATAAAAGCTCGTTTTGCGTACTAATCATTTATCGAGTTTATTAAAGGTTCAAAATGATAGAATGCGAAATTACGAAGCCAATGGTTCAAGAGGAACCAAAATCGGATTCGAAACGAATTAGTTACGGGGTTTCGAAGTTTGTCGAGAAAACCGAAAACAAGCCCAGAACAAAAACGACTGATCCATAAGGAAACGATCGATCATTTTAGTGAAATTTTCTTCCAGTGAGCACAACGTAAAAACGACCGATCGCCAAGAGGAAACGACCGATCGTTTTCAGTACAAATTTGTCCAGTGAGCACTCAGCAAAAACGACCGATCATAAATCTGAAACGACCGATCGTTTCAGTGCGCATTTTGTCCAGTGAGTCCAATTGAAAAACGACCGATCGTTTTTCAGAAACGACCGATCGTTTCTGTAGAATTTCAAAATCCAGCTTTTAAGCTATTCCTGAAAATGGGGCGAACTGCTGCAAAAACAGCATTGAATGAACTCACCAACCAGCAACGGTCTGAAATTAATTGCTGCACCTTTGTGACTCTACAAAAGCCCCAAAATACTTTGAAGAAAGTCATCCAAGCATACACAACATTTAAGCAAATCCTACTAAGAAATTCTTCAAGCTTATACTTCCAAAATCTCACTTGTATTCATAATTTTTCTCGAGAGTATTATTCTTGTAATTCTATAAACTTCGAGAGATTAATTGTTAGTGAGTTATACAAAAATTCAATCTTGTAAAAGAGTGTATTATAAACTCATTTGTGAGCGAGTGATTGGGTAGAGGCTTTTAAGCAAGTATAGCTTAAAAGCTCTAGGTCATTTATTCGGGATACTCATAAAGTGAGGGGGAGCGTAATCGGTTGATTAAGCTCGTTAAGGTGTAACCTTGGAACGAAGATTTTTTAGTGAAACACTCGGTAGTGAAAATACCGAGGAGAGGACGTAGGCGCATTTTGCCGAACCTCTATAAATCTTGCGTTATTTCTTTTCCCTATACTTTTACTTTTCGCAAATTATTAATTGCTTATATTCATTACTTGCATAGATTATATTAGCAATTAGTTGTTAAAGAAATTGATTAAGTCATAAAAACCGCAAATTAGCTTAGTTTATATCACATAGATTTTATTCCGCGATAAACGTACGAAAACCTTATTCACCCCCCCTCTAAGGTTTAGACACCTACGGACCAACAATTGGTATCAGAGCTTAGCTATTTTATTTACAAAAATCTAACGATTTTATAGTTTAAAGATCCGCTATGTCTTCGTACGTCGACTCTAAATCCATAACTAGGCCCCCGTTCTTTGACGGTACTAACTATCCCTATTGGAGAGACCTAATGAAAAATTTTCTATGTGGATATGAAATAGATCAATGGATAAGTATTAGTAAAGGATATAGAACGCCTAGGAGAAATGGCGAGGATAAACTTGTAGAGGAACTAGATACCGATGAACGCCTTGCGTTTTCCCTAAATTGTAGGGCTATGACTTCCATCACTTGTGCGCTCTCGCCTAGTGAATATGATAAGATTTCCGGTTGTGACACCGCTAAGCAAATGTGGGATAAGCTAGCTATTATGCACGAAGGAACTAGTCAAGTTAAGGACTCTAAAATTAGCATGCTTATTCATGATTATGAATTGTTTAAAGTCGATGATGACGAGTCTATTGCTTCCATGTACACTCGTTTTACTAAGATTACTAATGATCTTAAAAGACTTGAAAAGGTATATTCTAGCAAGGAGATGGTGACGAAAATCCTACGAAGTCTTCATAGGAGGTGGGAATCGAAAGTGACGGCTATACAAGAAGCCAAGGATATGAACACACTCTCTCTCGACAACCTCATAGGATCCTTGAGCACCCATGAGCTAGATATGACGACTCGAAAACATGAGGATGACTCGAAAAAGAAGAAAGGCATCGCCTTCAAAAGCACAACAAAAGACGATAGCGACAATGATTCCTCTAGTGAGGATGACGACATGGCACTCTTCGCCAAACGCTACAACAAATTCCTAAGTTGGAAGAAGAAGGGTGGACAACGATTTCGGAAAAAGGAGTATAAGGGAGAGCCTTCCGACAAATCGAACAAAAAGGACGAAATCATTTGCTACAAATGTCACAAACCCGGCCATATGCAAAACGAATGTCCTTTGAAGAAAAAGGATAAGTTCGGAAAGAAAAAGGAATACAAGAAGGCATTTTTGGCCGCATGGGGGAGCGATGATGATAGCTCCGATAGCGACAATGAAGAAGTCGCAAATCTTTGTCTCATGGCTAGAGACGACGATACCGAGGATGTAAGCTTTCACTCCTCTAACTCCTCTATTTCTAGTGATGATGATTTTGATATAAATGATGTGTTAGCATCCTTAGAAAAAGCTAGAGGTAAAAACAAATCTTTTAGAAAAATGCTAATTACTCTACAAGACGAACTCGAGAACTTAGCTATATTAAATGACTCACTTACGTCTAAAAATGCCGAACTTACAATAGAAAATGATAAGTTAGCTAATGACCTAAGTTCATGTAAAGAAAAGGTGGATAGAGCCGAACTCACTCTCTCTAAGTTCACTAAAGGAAGTACAATGCTAAGTACTATATTAGCTTCTCAACAAGGCGCATATGATAAAACCGGTGTAGGATACAACCCTCTCTTAGCGTCTAAGCATAAAAATCTATTCACCAAACAAGTGGAGAAAAATGAAAATAGAACCCCAAGTTACTCCCGTAAGAACAATTCGTATAAAAGGAACTTAGTTTATAATCGTTTTGTTAAACCTATCTCGCATGTAAAATGTATTACTTGCAACCGTAGTGACCACTATGAGGATTATATATATTGCCCTAATAGGTATAAAGTAAGTAGAAATGATTTGGTTTGGATTCCAAAGGGTCGAGACTCTAACCCTCAAGGACCCAAAAATGGATTAGGGTACCAATGATCGTTTTGTCTTGTAGGTATGCTTGAGATCAAAAATCAACGAGGACAAGTGGTTCCTAGATAGTGGATGCTCAAGACATATGACGGGAGACAAAACAAAATTCACCACTCTTGCACCTAAAGACGGAGGCTTTGTGACCTTCGGGGATAATAGCAAGGGCAAAATCATCGGTATTGGTAGTATCTCTAAACCATCTAATGTCGTTATTGATAATGTATTGCTTGTTGATGGTCTTAAACATAACTTGCTTAGTATAAGTCAACTTTGTGATTTGGGTCACAAAGTCATTTTTGAAAAATCGCATTGCATTATTCATTGTATTTCGGATAATAAAACTATTCTCATGGGTCAAAGACAAAATAATGTCTATATGATTGATTTGAATAGTTCGGTGGATGATGAAGTCAAGTGTCTTGTTACTATCAACGACAATGGTTGGTTGTGGCATAGACGACTTGGTCATGCAAGCCTTGATTTACTTGCTAAGCTTTCTAGTAAAGATTTGGTAATAGGTTTACCAAAAGCTCCTTATATAAAGGACAAACTTTGTCACGCTTGCCAATTAGGCAAACAAACAAAGATCTCTTTTAAGTCTAAAAATATTATTTCTACTACTCGTTGTTTGGAGCTCATTCATATGGATTTAGTTGGCCCCTCCCGGACACTTAGTCTTGGTGGGCGTGCATATGCTTTCGTCATGGTTGACGATTATAGTCGCTTTACTTGGGTATTATTTTTAACTCATAAGCATGAAGCATTTAGAGAATTCTCTATTATTTGCAAAAAGCTCCAAACACGAAAGGGTTATATGATCAAAAGTATCCGAACCGATCATGGTAAGGAATTTGAGAATACTCCATTTCAAACTTATTGTGATGAAAATGGTATTGATCATAATTTTTCGGCACCTCGTATGCCCCAACAAAATGGGGTAGTAGAGAGAAAGAATAGAACCCTAGAGGAAATGGCACGAACCATGCTTTGCGAAAATAATTTGCCAAAGTATTTTTGGGCCGAAGCCGTAAATTCCGCTTGTTATATTTTAAATAGAGCCTTAATTAGGCCCATATTAAAAAAGACACCTTACGAACTATGGAATGAGCGAAAGCCCAATATTTCTCATTTACGTGCATTTGGTTGTAAATGCTATGTTCATAATAATGGTAAGGATAATCTAGGAAAATTCGATGCTAAGTCCGATGAAGGAATTTTCATTGGATATGCAATATCGAGTAAAGCTTATAGAATTTTTAATAAAAGAACTTTATTGGTGGAAGAGTCGGTACATGTCTCGTTTGATGAGAATTTACCTACGATTGATAAACCTTTAATTGTTCATAATATTAATGATGATATTTTTCATAAAGTATCCTCTTCTAATCATGTTGCATCTAGCTTAGAGTCTACACCTAGAATAGAAGTTGAACCCGTTGTTGATGAAGTCACTATAGATAGACTTCAAAAGGACTTAGAATCTAGAGTACACATTCATGAGGATTTACCTCAAGAATGGAGGTTTGCCAATCACCATCCGCAAGATTTAATTTTGGGTAATCCGGGAGAAAGAGTGCATACACGTTCTTCATTAAGAAATATAGTTAATCATTTTGCATTCTTGTCTCAATTAGAGCCCAAGAACATTCATGAAGCGGAACTCGATGAGAGTTGTGTATTAGCTATGCATGACGAATTAAATCAATTCGAGCGTAGTAACGTATGGACTTTAGTACCTAGACCGCGTGAGAAAACCATTATAGGTACGAAATGGATATTTCGTAATAAGATGGATGAATCCGGGGTAGTTATTAGAAATAAGGCTAGACTAGTAGCTCAAGGGTATAATCAAGAAGAGGGCATCGATTTCGATGAAACTTACGCACCCGTAGCAAGACTAGAAGCCATTAGAATGTTGCTTGCTTATGCTTCTTTTAAACGTTTTAAATTATTTCAAATGGATGTTAAAAGTGCATTTTTAAACGGCTTTATTAATGAGGAAGTTTATGTAAAACAACCACCCGGTTTTGAAAATCACGAGTTTCCTAATCATGTGTACAAACTTCGAAAAGCACTTTATGGTTTAAAACAAGCACCACGGGCTTGGTATGAAAGACTTAGTAAATTTTTGATTAAAAAGGGTTTTTCTCGTGGTACTTTAGACACTACTCTTTTTATTAAAAAGGATGGAAAAGATATGCTTTTAATTCAAATTTATGTTGATGATATTATTTTCGGTGCTACTAATGCTCGCATGTGCGAGGAGTTTTCTAAGTGTATGCAAGGTGAATTCGAGATGAGCATGATGGGTGAACTCACCTACTTCCTTGGGTTGCAAATCAAACAAACAAAGGACGGAATTTTCATCAATCAAGCCAAATACACAAGGGACTTGCTCAAGAGGTTCAACATGAGCGATGCAAAGCCGCTAGGAACTCCAATGAGTCCGGCAACTTATGCGTGATCGACCAAGGTGACACAAGATCGACCAAGGGGTGGACCTATCTATCAGGTTTCTTGAACAAATGCGGAATAAAATCAATGATAAAAATAACAATAAATAAAAGCCAAACTAAAGACCGCGACCCGTCACCTATAAAGAGGTGGGAACCTTGGTATGATTAGATGGTATGGAACCGCGACCCGTCACCTATAAAGAGGTGAGAACCTTGGTATGTGAAGATGCCACAAACGGTTGCGGGATACCGATTGATAAGTCGGTTTTGAACGCTACAAGGTAACCCCTTGATAAGTTCGGAAAGTTCAATGAAGAACCAAAGAGAAAACTCTCAAATATATTAATCAAAAACTTGATCTTTACAATCTGATTTGACCCCTATTTATGCTTGGAACAAGCCTCCAAGAATTGGGAAAGTCTAAAGAAGATAAGTTCAAAATTACAATAAATTCATATTGGTATCATAAAAATGAGTGCTTAGAATTCTCCAATACATTGAATAATCAGTCTCCATGTATTTAAATCTTCTAGAATCAGCCCCCTTTTGGTTCATGCATGTAAACCCACGAAATTATCCTTTAATGTGGTGTCTTGAATAGCTCCAATCAGGTTCACAAAGTAATGAGCTTCATTTGGACTTGTCACGGCTGTGTTTAAGCTTCTATTAGCCTCGTTTATTCTAAGTGTGAGTGCGTTCTTTCCCTCGTTATCGCGCATACCTTGCAACAGCCCGTTAAGCGCTTCCTTGAACCTTTTAGCTCTAGCTCTCGTAACTGGTCCGATTGGAACTTGCAATGCATCTCTCGGTGTAGCGGTCATGATCACATCATCTCCTCCCTCTTGAAAAGGATTTGTCCTCAAATCGTCACCTACATCAAAAGGAGATAAGTCAAAAACATTAAAACTAGCGCTTACACTGTACTCACCAGGAAGATCTAATTTATAAGCATTATCATTGATCCTTTCGACCACTTGGAACGGTCCGTCTCCCCTAGGAAGCAACTTCGATTTCCTTTGAACGGGAAACCTCTCCTTCCTCATATGAACCCAAACCCAATCACCTGGTTCGAACACAACTTTCTTACGACCCTTGTTGGCCTGGATAGCATATTGTTCGGTCCTCCTCTCAATATTTTGCTTTGCTTTTTCATGAATTTGCTTGACAAACTCAGCCTTTTTTTTCCCATCTAAATTAGTACGCTCACCCATAGGTAATGGAGTCAAATCCAAAGGTGTTAAAGGATTAAAACCATAAACAATTTCAAAAGGTGAAAATTTAGTAGCTGAATGTACACTTCGATTATAAGCAAACTCAACATGTGGCAAACATTCTTCCCAAGTTTTTAAATTCTTTTGAATTATGGTACGCAACAGAGTTGATAAGGTTCGATTAACTACTTCGGTTTGACCATCTGTTTGGGGGTGACAAGTAGTTGAAAATAAAAGCTTAGTTCCTAACTTACACCACAAAGTTTTCCAAAAGTAGCTTAAGAATTTGGTATCCCTATCAGAAACAATAGTCCTTGGCATGCCATGCAAGCGTACAATTTCTTTAAAGAACAAATCAGCAATTCGTGAAGCATCGTTTGTTTTATTACAAGGAATAAAATGTGCCATTTTAGAAAATCTATCAACGACAACAAAGACAGAATCCATGCCTCTTTTAGATCTCGGTAATCCTAGCACAAAGTCCATAGAAATGTCAATCCAAGGCTCACTAGGTATAGGCAATGGCGTATACAAACCATGAGGTTTAACTTTAGATTTAGCTTGTTTACAAGTTATACATCTTTCGCAAATTCGTTCGACATCTCGTTTTAAATGAGGCCAAAAGAAATGTTCTTGTAAAACATCAAGAGTTTTAGTTATACCAAAATGCCCCATTAAACCACCACCATGTGCTTCTTTAACAAGTAATTCTCTTAAAGAACAATTAGGCACACATAGCCTATTTCCTCGAAACAAAAATCCATTATGCCTATAAAACTTTTCAAACCCAGTTTTCTCACATGCTTCAAAAACATTTTTGAAATCAGAATCATCAACATATAAATCCTTAATGTACTCAAAACCAAGTAATTTCGAATCTAGAGTTGAGAGCAATGTATACCTTCTCGAAAGCGCATCAGCCACAACATTCTCCTTACCTTTCTTGTACTTGATTACAAAAGGAAATGATTCGATGAACTCTACCCACTTTGCATGTCTCTTGTTCAGCTTATGTTGACTCCTCAAGTGTTTCAACGATTCATGATCGGTGTGAATCACAAATTCCTTCGGCCAAAGATAATGTTGCCAAGTTTCCAACGCGCGCACTAATGCGTAAAGCTCCTTGTCGTAAGTTGGATAGTTAAGGGCTGCCCCACTTAGTTTCTCGCTAAAATATGCCACGGGACGTCCTCCTTGTGTAAGAACAGCTCCAATACCTATTCCTGAGGCATCACACTCAATTTCGAAAGCTTTAGTAAAATCGGGGAGAGTTAGCAAAGGTGCATTAATAAGTTTATCCTTTATTAAATTGAAAGATGTTTCTTGTTCATCTCCCCATTTAAAACCAACATTCTTTTTAATAACTTCGGTCATAGGTGCGGCTAAGCTACTGAAATCTTTAACAAATCTCCTATAAAAACTAGCTAAGCCATGAAAACTTCTCACTTCAAAAACACTTTTAGGAACAGGCCAATCTTTAATTGCCTTAATCTTTTCTTCGTCTACCCTAATCTGAACACTTAACGCCTTCTTAGCAACTAATATCACCCCATCGACCGGATGTTCTTGCTCGTTATCGTCTTCGTCTTGGCTATGTTCAGATTCGCCTTCCGATTCAATCTCACCATCTTCCCTCATAATCATAGCCCTTCGGTTTGGACAATCACTAGCATAATGTCCCCTTCCTAAACATTTGAAACATTGTACATCTCGATTTCTAGAAGCTTTCGGTTCAAATTTACCTTGACTCGATGTAGCTTTATCCTTCGTATCCTTTGGTGTTTCGGTTTTAGGTTTCGAATAGGTCTTTTCCTCCTTTTTACTCCAGTTTTGGTTCCATGAAGTTGAACCATATTTTTGTCCTATTCGTGTGGAACTCTTCGCCTTCAACTGTCTCTCTACTTTGATAGCCATGTGTACCATATCTTCTAACTCCACTTGTAACTCTACTACGTTAGCTATCTCCTTGTTTAAACCGTTTAGAAAACGAGCCATAGTAGCCTCTCTATCTTCATCGATATCAGCCCGAATCATCGCTATCTCCATTTCTTTATGATAATCGTCAACACTTTTAGATCCCTGGGTGATTCCTTGTAACCGTTGATATATGTCCCTATAGTAATGACTAGGAACGAACCGTTTCTTCATAATAGCTTTCATCTCAGCCCACGTTTCGATCGGTCTCTCTCTATTCCTCCTTCGACTAGTAACCACTTGATCCCACCAAACGATAGCGTAATCGGTGAACTCAACGGCTGCTATCCTTACTTTCTTTAGTTCTGAATAGTTATGACATTCGAACACCATCTCCATCTTCTTTTCCCACTCCAAATATAACTCCGGATCGTTTTTCCCTTGGAACGCTGGGATTTTCATTTTAATACTACTCATGTTGTCATCAACCCTATCTCCATTTCTACCTCGCCGATTTCTATGTCGATTTTTAGCCCTAGGCAAAGTATCGTCCGATGCCCGATCATCTTCTTCCGCCTCTTCTCCATCGCCGCCATTGTGATTATTTCGCGGATGCTCGTTATGGTTATTTTGTATTTCGTCGATTCGTTCGTTTATTCGCTCGAACTCAGCCGTAAACAACCTTCGCATTTCTCCCATCATCGCCTCCATTTGTAACCTTGTGTCGCCTCCTCCCGAACCCATTCGAGATGAACGTCGCTGCAAATAAAGTATTAGAACCAAAAAATTAAATCCTCACGCACTCCCTCACGTGTATCGCTCGTAATTGTTCACTCGTCACTCGTGTATCACTCTATTGGCTTTTACCCTCTATTAATCTCACACACTCTGCCTTTTTCCACTCAAATATGTTCTCACTCGCTCAACCTTACCCACTCGTCGTTTCCTCTATAGGTTCTCTATGAACTTAATAAACCACAAGACGTTTACTTGTAGCGTTTAAGAGTTGGTAATGCGAACAAACTTTTTATAGAATGAAGTGACATACCTAAAAAATCAGAATTTTAACAATAGACACAAGTACTCGAAACGACAATTAGACAATCCTCTTTCGTTGGCACTTATATATATATTATTATTTTTTTGTGCTCTTTTTGGATCCCTTTAAATTTTATTTTATTTTGTTTGGCACTTTTTTTTTTTTTGTGCTCTTTTTGATTCTTCTCTTCTTCTTTTTTTTATATATGTAAACGAGGATAACAAGACTCAACAAGAAATAGAAATGACTTCCTTTTTTTTTTGACAACCTTTCAATAGAAACTTAACAAATCAGTTTTTTTTTTTTCTGAAATAATTTTCTTTTTCTAATGAAAACAAAAATAACAAGACACTTAAAACCTTGATAGAGCCTAAGCTCTGATACCAAATGATGCGTGATCGACCAAGGTGACACAAGATCGACCAAGGGGTGGACCTATCTATCAGGTTTCTTGAACAAATGCGGAATAAAATCAATGATAAAAATAACAATAAATAAAAGCCAAACTAAAGACCGCGACCCGTCACCTATAAAGAGGTGGGAACCTTGGTATGATTAGATGGTATGGAACCGCGACCCGTCACCTATAAAGAGGTGAGAACCTTGGTATGTGAAGACGCCACAAACGGTTGCGGGATACCGATTGATAAGTCGGTTTTGAACGCTACAAGGTAACCCCTTGATAAGTTCGGAAAGTTCAATGAAGAACCAAAGAGAAAACTCTCAAATATATTAATCAAAAACTTGATCTTTACAATCTGATTTGACCCCTATTTATGCTTGGAACAAGCCTCCAAGAATTGGGAAAGTCTAAAGAAGATAAGTTCAAAATTACAATAAACTCATATTGGTATCATAAAAATGAGTGCTTAGAATTCTCCAATACATTGAATAATCAGTCTCCATGTATTTAAATCTTCTAGAATCAGCCCCCTTTTGGTTCATGCATGTAAACCCACGAAATTATCCTTTAATGTGGTGTCTTGAATAGCTCCAATCAGGTTCACAAAGTAATGAGCTTCGTTTGGACTTGTCACGGCTGTGTTTAAGCTTCTATTAGCCTCGTTTATTCTAAGTGTGAGTGCGTTCTTTCCCTCGTTATCGCGCATACCTTGCAACAGCCCGTTAAGCGCTTCCTTGAACCTTTTAGCTCTAGCTCTCGTAACTGGTCCGATTGGAACTTGCAATGCATCTCTCGGTGTAGCGGTCATGATCACATCAGCAACAAAACTAGACAAGGATGAATCGGGCAAAAGCGTGGACCAAAAGATCTATAGAGGTATGATTGGATCCCTCTTATATTTAACCGCAAGTAGACCCGATATCATGTTTAGTGTTTGCTTGTGTGCTAGGTATCAATCTTGTCCTAAGGAATCGCATGTTATAGCCGTTAAGCGCATTTTTAGATATCTTGTAGGTACTTGCAATTTAGGATTGTTTTATCCGCATGATACTTCGTTTGAATTGCTTGGCTATTCCGACGCCGACTTTGCCGGTTGTCGATTAGATAGAAAAAGTACTAGTGGCACTTGTCATTTTTTAGGAAACGCCTTAGTTTCTTGGCATAGCAAGAAACAAAACTCGGTTGCGCTTTCCACGGCGGAGGCGGAATACGTCGCCGCGGGTAGTTGTTGCGCACAAATCCTTTGGATGCGTCAACAACTAAACGACTTTGAATTATCATTTGATAGTGTACCTATATTGTGTGATAATACTAGTGCTATAAACCTTTCGAAAAATCCGATCCAACACTCTCGCACTAAACATATTAATTTACGTCATCACTTTTTACGGGATCATGTCCAAAAAGGGGATATTACACTTGAATATATAAGTACCGATAGGCAATTAGCCGATATTTTCACTAAACCCCTTAATGAGGAACAATTTTGTTTTATTCGACGAGAGTTAGGCATGTTTGATGTGTGAAATATACATATATACATGTATTTGATTAATTTCATATATTTTAGTATTTTTGCATATTTTTTTTCTTGCCAAATCTGTGTCGAAATGTGCCAAAATTTCTGTTCTGTACCTCATTTACAGTCGATCGATCGTCAGCTAAAACGACCGATCGTTTTGCTACAGACGACCGATCGTTCCACAAAACGACCGATCGTTTTTTAGTCTTACTCACTGGAACTTTTTGTTCCAAATTCGACCGATCGACACACAAAACGACCGATCGTTTTTGTGTTTTTCAGCATAAATCCTTGAAACCCTAATAAAATTTTTCAAACCCATTCACAATTC
This sequence comes from Primula veris, assembly GCA_963682055.1. Taxonomy (NCBI): domain Eukaryota; kingdom Viridiplantae; phylum Streptophyta; class Magnoliopsida; order Ericales; family Primulaceae; genus Primula; species Primula veris. The sequence goes on from OY821748.1 coordinate 28,890,998, forward strand.
CACAGCCAACTCTCTCTCTAAATTCGTCCCCTCTCTTCAAAACTTGTCAAATATCCCACTTTACATCCGAAATCAATCCAATATGGTTCGCACTAAAAGAACTTCCCTCGTGGATGAAGATGACGAAGCCTATGTGCCTCCGTCCCCTCGTCCTCGTATTCCTCGCGGTCGCCGAACCGCCTCCTCCACCGCTCCGCCATCGGGCCCCGGTGCCTCATCCGGCTCTCGTCCTCCTCTCTATCCACCCACGATGGATAAAAGAGGTATTTTGTCAAATTTCACTCTAGATATGTATCTATTCCGTGAACGATTTTCCGCTCTTATGCTCGATTTAAGTTTTCAAAAACTCGATACCATTCTCACTCTAAAAATGCCATTCTTCATTGAAAACGTATACGAATTTTATCACAACCTAGCTCTAGATAGGGATTCCGATGACGCACTTCGTTTGCGTTCATCATTTCACGGCCAACCATTCGTTTACGGTATAGACCGTTTACGACATTTATTACGCCTAGATAATGACGGTATCCATGAGTCGAGTGAGGAACTATGTGAGACTCTTGAGATCGATAACTTCAACGATCTCAAATCTGAAAATTTTCATCCCGTCCATAACAATCAATCCAACAAAGCCCATGGCCTCTTATTCCACAACAAATTATCCTATCACATCCTATCGCATATCGTCCTACCCCATACTTCAAATTTTACGGATGTTACAAATGAATACATCTTTCTACTAGGATGCATCCATCGCAAAGTCAAACTTGACTTCGCGACTCTCATATTTTTTAAGATGGATTCGCTTAAAACGAAATCCAAAAATGAGTTACCCTACGGTGCTCTAATTTCGGCCATCTTAAATGACCTCAATCTCGTTCCCGGTGGAACCTTATTCAAAAATAAGGACAAACATATTTGGGACACTTCATATCTTTCCCAAATGTCCATTAAATTCAACAATGTCGATAAAACCATTACATGGTCCGGTAAGCGGGTATCCGGCCCCAACTATGCTCCTCTTTCCCCCGAAGAGGAAGAGTATTTTGGCCCCAAGGCCACACCGCATGCCACTCATGAGGACGTCGCTATCTCCTCTGATTCCATTCCCCCCGTCGATATCCCTACATCTTCTCGTCCCTCTCGACGACAAGGAAAAGCTCAAGCGGGATCTTCTTCTCGTATCCCGCGCTCCGACAAGTTCTATGACTCTCTCTACATCAACCAATACCACAATGCACAAATGACTCGTCGAATGTTTCGATTCATGAATCCGGGACAAGAAGAGCTAGACCGACTTGATCGTGAAAGCGCCGAGCAAAGGGCACAATTTCATGAATTCTTTCCAAACGACGATGACAACGATGACGACGAGGATGATGCGACCTCCCACCGTGACTAGGCGGATATATTTTTCATGTTTTTTTTTATGATGTCAAAGGGGGAGAAATACCTCTCTCTTTTGTTTTTAAGTTGTATTTCTTTTCCGCTCTACGAACTACGTTGGTTTTTGATGTAATAACTAGAAAAACGTTTTATTTTATGAATAGTTATTATGTTGCTTTTTATAAGTGCTTATGCATTGTGAGATTTGTGTATATGCGTGGTTATAATTGCTATTAAGATTTATGCTCATAATTGCTAATTGAATGGGCTATTTGTATTTGCTTTTCATTTGTGGCGATTGACCATTATTAGGCAAAACTATGGCCAAATTTTTGCTTACATATAGTTCTTCGTAATCCCTATTCATTTAGCTTTGTTTTAGCGTCTTATTAAAATCGAATGTTATGACATTTACTTGGTTCTTTTCAAAAAAACTTTTGTCCAAGTAAAGCGTCATCTACACATATCGGTTATTCTCTTTTAAGCAAAAAGAGCTTATAGTATGTTGAAGTCAATATTTTGTCATCATCAAAAAGGGAGAGATTGTTGAACGTTGATTCTTCTAATCGATTATTTTGATGATAACAATATTTGTAAAACATGATAAAAGCTCGTTTTGCGTACTAATCATTTATCGAGTTTATTAAAGGTTCAAAATGATAGAATGCGAAATTACGAAGCCAATGGTTCAAGCGGAACCAAAATCGGATTCGAAACGAATTAGTTACGGGGTTTCGAAGTTTGTCGAGAAAACCGAAAACAAGCCCAGAACAAAAACAACTGATCCATAAGGAAACGATCGATCATTTTAGTGAAATTTTCTTCCAGTGAGCACAACGTAAAAACGACCGATCGCCAAGAGGAAACGACCGATCGTTTTCAGTACAAATTTGTCCAGTGAGCACTCAGCAAAAACGACCGATCATAAATCTGAAACGACCGATCGTTTCAGTGCGCATTTTGTCCAGTGAGTCCAATTGAAAAACGACCGATCGTTTTTCAGAAACGACCGATCGTTTCTGTAGAATTTCAAAATCCAGCTTTTAAGCTATTCCTGAAAATGGGGCGAACTGCTGCAAAAACAGCATTTAATGAACTCACCAACCAGCAACGGTCTGAAATTAATTGCTGCACCTTTGTGACTCTACAAAAGCCCCAAAATACTTTGAAGAAAGTCATCCAAACATACACAACATTTAAGCAAATCCTACTAAGAAATTCTTCAAGCTTATACTTCCAAAATCTCACTTGTATTCATAATTTTTCTCGAGAGTATTATTCTTGTAATTCTATAAACTTCGAGAGATTAATTGTTAGTGAGTTATACAAAAATTCAATCTTGTAAAAGAGTGTATTATAAACTCATTTGTGAGCGAGTGATTGGGTAGAGGCTTTTAAGCAAGTATAGCTTAAAAGCTCTAGGTCATTTATTCGGGATACTCATAAAGTGAGGGGGAGCGTAATCGGTTGATTAAGCTCGTTAAGGTGTAACCTTGGAACGAAGATTTTTTAGTGAAACACTCGGTAGTGAAAATACCGAGGAGAGGACGTAGGCGCATTTTGCCGAACCTCTATAAATTTTGCGTTATTTCTTTTCCCTATACTTTTACTTTTCGCAAATTATTAATTGCTTATATTCATTACTTGCATAGATTATATTAGCAATTAGTTGTTAAAGAAATTGATTAAGTCATAAAAACCGCAAATTAGCTTAGTTTATATCACATAGATTTTATTCCGCGATAAACGTACGAAAACCTTATTCACCCCCCCTCTAAGGTTTAGACACATACGGACCAACAAAATATAACAATCACATGATAAGGATATAAAAGTCTTTCCACATGTAAAAAAGAGAGGCAATAACCCACTAGACTAATCCTAAATGATAGATGCCCACTAAACTAAAAGCTCATGAACAGTGTGCGTAAGTTGGCACATGTCAATATCATACGGTGCACGTATCACTATAAATAAAGTCAAATAGCAGTACAATCGCCATCTGATTTTCTATATACCATAGCACTGACTAGTACAGAGACTTTTCAGAATTTATCTCTCTAGAAGGTACACACAAGTGTATCAAGTCAATTCGTGCACCCGAGGTGAAATACCGTGGAAGAATACGTAAATATCATACCAAGTATAAAATAATTATGATTATGTTGTAACTAAAGTGATCTGTAACCGATAATTGTTTAATAATCAATAAAGATTGTCTGTCGTCTATTTATTATCTTTATCCGTATGAGTAATTATTGTTGAGAACCATGACTTAACCGACCAAACTCTATGCTTTATCATAATCATAAACAAAAATTGTTATGAAATGATTGCACTGAAATGGAAAGCAGGTGAGCATTAACCTGCGCCACTAGCCATTTCTGAATCACAAGCAAGTTAATTTAAATGTAAAACCATAGTAAGGCACTTCCAAATTAAACTTGGGGAGACTATCGAAACAAAACTGGGGGATGATTACTCATGTTTTTTCTCTTTATGAAATGAAAATGCATGCATTTTTAAACTATGATACAAAGGAACGCTAGTCGAAATGATGATAAAAAAAGGCACCTTTCCAATAAATCAATAATGTTTTGAAGAAAGGTAAAGTAAAAAAAAGGAAAATCAATTATCAAAAGATGCAGTTATTTTTACATTTTTGTATATTTTCTTGAAGACCAATTATAGATGCACTGGAATATTTCCGAGAATCTGGGAAGAACTGTTTGGAATTTTCTAGTTTTTTTTTTTCAATCCACTCCAATTAAGAGAAGCCGAGAAGGTCAGAAATACGATTTTTGGACTCCAAAGCAGTCTCTTCCGGCCATTTCCAGTGTGATTCTTCGGAATAAGAGTCACTTATCTTTCTTAAATTGATATTTATTCTGGTTTTGTATTGTAGGGGCTGGGGCTTTTTCCACATAAGTATCAAGCTACCACAAAATAAATCTCCTCGAGTTGTGACGACTTTCTACGAGCGTATTTGCCTTACAACATTTAACCTAATTCTACTGCTCAGTCTGCTACAAAAAAGTATCAGGTTATCATTAGAAAACGTGTTAAAAGTGTCAGGATAGGAACTATTTCCCGTGCTATTTAGTTGTTTAATTAAGGACACTCAATTTACCATTAGTAACAAGAGACCTAATGATAACGAGACAATGTCTTAGTGATGCGAGATCGACCAAGGTGACACAAGATCGACCAAGGGGTGGACCTATCTATCAGGTTTCTTGAACAAATGCGGAATAAAATCAATGATAAAAATAACAATAAATAAAAGCCAAACTAAAGACCGCGACCCGTCACCTATAAAGAGGTGGGAACCTTGGTATGATTAGATGGTATGGAACCGCGACCCGTCACCTATAAAGAGGTGAGAACCTTGGTATGTGAAGACGCCACAAACGTTTGCGGGATACCGATTGATAAGTCAGTTTTGAACGCTACAAGGTAACCCCTTGATAAGTTCGAAAAGTTCAATGAAGAACCAAAGAGAAAACTCTCAAATATATTAATCAAAAACTTCATTTTTACAATCTGATTTGACCCCTATTTATGCTTGGAACAAGCCTCTAAGAATGGGGAATGACATAGAAAAGCATTAATTAAAACTAGGTTCATAGTACATAAGACATATGACCTTCCAACTTATGCAACTCCTAGAAAACATCAAAATAAAACCATATACATTGTAATTCACCATAACTACTCAATAATGAGTTCATCCCCTTTATAAATTCGTGACTTTTTGAATAATGGACTTTAACACCTCCAAATGCATTGAATCTCAGCAAAGATGCATTAATCTTTTGATAACTTAATCCCTTCGATCCATTCAAACTTGATGACCACGGAATTAACTTGATTAGAAGCTTCTTTAACTACTCCAATCTGATTAACAAAGTCTTGGACATTAATTGAGCTCATATTCAGCTTCGTATTCGGCTTCGGTTTCCCTTTAGTCATCGTATCTGTGTAATCTGTCCGAATATCATGTCTAAGTCCATAACATGTCGCCTTAAACTCTTTAGCCATTATATTTGTAATTGTCGAAATAAGAGCTTGTGAATAACACTTCGTTAGCGCAATCAAGATCACATCACTTAGAGTGATCGTACCCTATGTTTTCCCCCGTTTAATTTCCTACACTATAATGTGGTAAGTCGCCTTGAATTGCCTAACTCGAGCTATTTTATCATACATCTAGTTGTCAGGAAGAAACAAGGTAGGGACAAAGGACCATGATGAGCTTGACCTGGAGTTTAAAGGCACCACTGATCAGTCTTTCTTGAACACTAATATATTTGCCAACGACTTGGGGAATATAGAGCAGAGTATCCGTTCTTGGTTCGAGCCGACATTCGATTTTCATGGTTATACTATTCTCTGGAATGCACACCAAATCGTGTAAGTAATAAAATTCTTGAAGTTTTTATTTGGAGAATCTCTAGAAAAAAGCCTTCTAAAAAAAATGATGATTAGAGGCTAGGAAATGAACAATATGATGAGAATAGTAATCAAATCAAATAATTTACTTCATTAACAAAGATCCCACCAGCTTTTTCAGCCATCAAATTTGGTGAATGGATAGTTAAAATTTTACTTTGTTGAAAGGTACCCGGAAACAGTTGATGAAACTATTTAAATTTTAAATATATATTCTTCTAAACTTTGTGGTATAAGTAATTTTTCCAAAAGTGTTAGGCATGCATGTATACAAATCGTGAAATGCTGATTTTTTGTCTACAAAATAAGACTCTATTGGAATGTTACCATTCGATACGAGAATGAGCTACCATTCATCAACAAGTATATGAAATAATGAAAACACACAAAAGGTGTTCAACAGTCGTATTCTTTTAAAGCTCAGATTTAGGAATTCAGATTTCAGACCACAAGACATGCCATTCAGAGAACACATTATTATAGTTTAGCTCGCCTTAATAAAACAATTTTTTTTTGTTTTTTCACCTGACTTCATTTGTTTCTTTGTGTAAGCAAAGTTCTTATTCATTTAGATTCGCTTAATTTAATTGGTCCTAAAGTTATATCCAATCTGGACTGTTTTTGAAATAAAAAGTAATGCATCAAGACTCGAGAGTAGAGACCAACCATGCCTTGTTTTACTTATAATTTTTTTTTTTTTACTTACATTCATAGGTTATTTGTCTGTGATATTCCCATAAGAGTTTTCAAGAATCATGTTGCGGATGGAGTGAGCTTCCCAACAGGGCAAATGAAAGTATACGCAAGTATATGGAACGCAACATGGGCCAGGCCAGTTGACTGGGCCAAAGGCCCATTTGTAGCCCAATACGAACAATTCTTAGTGGGTGCATGTCATGAAGAACGTGGTCGGGCACACTGCGCCTCTCAAGCTGATTATTTTTGGAATAGATTTACAGAACTTAACCCGTTACAACGACAGAACTATGATAATGTGAAAATTAAATAAATTAGATTATAGTTATTGTAGTGATAGGCCCCAAAAAGAGTGTCAATTACCAGATTATTAAGTATGCCAATTTGTTGAGAACAAGGAAAGAAAAGAGCTTTGTTTGTCTGACTTCGCCACATCCCAATTTAAAAAAAAGAGCTTTGTTTGTAATTGTAATGATGACTTAATATCATGCACTGATAAGTACCGATATGACAATTAAGAACATAAATTGATGAGCAAAGCAATCCTTTACTTTATAATTAAGTGTTTACTAAAAAGAAAAATATTTTTCTGAGTGACAATAATGTAATATTAGAGCTATATTTACATCTCAATAATTCGTGTAACTAAGTAACACCTACAACATCTACAGCAATTGTATGATAAACAAAAAGCATTTTATATATGAAGAAAAGTTTTATAGAAACATGAAACATCTACGAGAAAATAATCCATTAGCAGCACCAAATCAATGTAATACTCATTGTTTAAGCAAAGGGAAAAAATGACAATTTTAGCTTGCCATGGCGACAGTGCTGTTTTTTCTACAATATATCATTTTATTATTTATCAAAACTGGAAAATGAAACAGAAAAAAGTGAAGCAAATAAATTAAATTATATTACGATTTACGAGGTCTCGGCATCTATACGTTCAACGACTCTCCTTGCTTCTTCCTCGGTAGCAGGAACAACATTTCGAATCTTCAAACCGTTTTTAACAGCATCTGAATGAACAGTGAAGGTGAAATAGAACTTGTTGGATACCTATTCGAAATAAACGAAGTCTGAATCAACTCAAAGTATATATTCACAACACAAATTTACAAGATTCAAGTTTATGCCATTTAATTTGGCTGCTTTGCATGGAAAGCGTATTAAAAGTGTAAGGTTAGATTCAGTATTACCAGGCTGCCAGCCTGCCAACTGAAAGATAACCGAAAAAAGAGGGAATTTTATAGGGTTACCTCACTAGAACGATGTTCGGGTCGTGTGACATGCGCTACAACTTCAACATTGATAAGAGGCTGATTTAAGTTCTCAAGTTCGGTATACAAAATACATGACTTGAGACGGAGGAAATCTCCAACATCCACCTGCGATAAAAATATGATTGAAGTATTGAAAAATTAGCTTCAGTGAACTGATTAGAATGTCGCATGACGGTTACTAGCTTTACGAATAAGAGTAAAATACAGTCAAATTCTCAATACTAGTGTATAACAAGCACATAAACTTTGGGTGAAAAATCTACAACAGCAACAAGTTGTTTGTTGATTGCAGATGTTTAAAGATGAAAACGCATAACGTGAAAAAATCATAGTTCAATTCATTATGTCCTGGTTTTGTTAAAAACAAGTAAATAACTTATACTATGAAAAAGATCCTGGCGTCCCGTTACTTGGGATAAAAAAAAATTCGCGGAAGGATCAATGTGCATTGTTAGGTCCAAATTACAAGATTATTGTACCATATTTGTTTGTCACTATATTATGATAACAGTTAATGTGTAACACGTTTGTTAAGTTGTGATAAAGTTCAGTTACAACTTCAGTTATAACTGAAACCGGCAGACAGAAACTTGTAGCTCAAGATTCGGTCAAATATATTCTAGAAGGTCCAAAAATGTGAAGAGCAAATCTAGAAGATCAGAATGAAGATATTGAATATGTTTCCTTGTGAAAATAAAAAACTTGAAGGTCAAGGAAAAAAGACTCAATAGTCTAAAAAGTAAAGAAAGAGAAAGGAAATAGTTCCTATTTTATTGTGATTAGGATTCTTTATAATGATATAAATAAAGACAATTAGACTCTAATATTTTATCTCAACATCATAGATTATACAGCAAATAGAGAGAGACCCACAAAATATTAGAGAGAAAAATTATTATTTGAGAGAAATTTGTAACGGGATGTCATTAGATGTTGAGAGGTGTTAAGGTATGAGCAATAGTTTGATAGGCAAATACTAATGACTTAGTCATTGAGTATTGTAAGACTTGAATCTACTACTGTAAGCTTGCCAATATCAATAAACACTGGTTGAGTGCCTCGTAGACGTAGATGTGGTGATCACATCGAATTTCGTAATTAAACGTCGTGTGTTATTTACTATTCTGTCAGAACTCTTCAGTTATAACTGAAACGAGTAAAAGCATTCAGAACATTAGGCAAAAGTATTTTGCAATTGGTATCAGAGCTTCTTACCTAACTTTAATTGGTAATGATCATGTGTTTTGAATATATGGAGTTATTAAAGAGTGGTGGATCGTTCAACAAAGCACCGTTGCTTGAAAAAATTTCGAATTATGCCACGTGAAAGGTGATGATTAGAGCGTTCATCAAGTCACAAAATGAAAAGGCATAGAAATCGATTTTAAAGGACTGGGAAGCACCTACGGTAACTAATGATGATGATGAAGAATGTCTTGCGCATGAATACACATGGTCTAACGAAGAAGAGGCAAAATCTAATGCGAACACCAAAGCTCTTCATGCTATATTCAGTGGTGTTCATCCTAATTTATTTAAGATGATCTCTATGTACAAAGTTGGTAAAGAAGCTTGGCATATATTAAAGACTATGTATAAAGGTACAACATAAGTCAAAGATTCAAGACTTTAACAAACCAAAAATTTGAAAATCTAAAGATAGAGGAGCACGAAACCATAAAGGAATTCTATTCTAATTTATCTGATATTGCTACTGAATCTCATGCTTTTGGAGAAAAAATTCCCGAGTTCAAGTTGGTGAAGAAAACGTTAACATCTTTATCTCAAACGTTCGAAATAAAGGTGACGACCAGTGAAGAATATAACATCGAAAATATGAATATGGAGGATCTTATGGGCAATCTTAGAACCTACGAGATGAAGTTTCCCGCACCAAAAAGAAAGAATATTGGTATTGTTTTTCAAGCTAAGGAGGGTTCGATTGCATCTGAAGATGAAATTAATGATGAAAACTTTATTTCGTTTGCTAAGAAACTTTACAAAAGTTTACATAAAGAAAAACTAAATGAATGTGAGTTGCAACCATAACAGAATTGGTCACCAAGTGATATGAAATCAAGAGTATCGCAACTTAATTGGATTCGATGTAAAGAATGCAGCGGATTTGGTCATGACGAGAATGAATGCGCCAACAGCCTAAAAAGGTTTACACCTGTGTCTAAAAGGGTTAAAGAGTTGCAAGTTGAAAATTTGGGATTAAAGAAAGGACTTCAAAATAATGATGTTCAAATTGAAGAAAGTCAAAAGAGGATAAAACTTCTCAACATTGGGACTGAAAATTTAGACAAAGTTCTTTCATATCAAATAATACTAGATTAGGGTATTTTGGAGTTAATGGAAGTGAAAAACCGTGTTCGTAAAGGCTACAACGAACAACACAATGAATGTGAGACCTACCCCCACTGTAAGTACAAGTAGGTATTCAGTTGCAACTGAAAGTGAAACTAAAAATAATTTGATTAGAGTTTCAACTAAAACTACAACTGGAAATTACTTGAAACGATGTTATTTTTGTAATAAACCTGGTCACTTACAAAGAAATTGTTTTAAAAGGTTTTCTGAAAATAAAAAAGGTTTTAATCCAGTTCGTAAACCAATTTGTAAGCAGGTTTGGGTTGTCAAAAAGAAGAATGATATAATTAAATGCAATAAAGCTACAATTACTTCTTTTAAAACTATTACACCTGATTTTTGTTGCTTTGATAGTGGTTGTTCTAAGCATGTTGCAAGTATTGTTAGCTTGGATAACACTGATTTATTTGGTAGTGGTGACAATAGTAAAATTGTAGGCCAAGATATCGCTAAGTATGCAGTTAAGAAGAGAAGCAAAATGAAAGAGTTAAAACACCAGTTGCAACTGAGAGTGATAAGCTAACCAATAAAAAAGTTGAGAACAATGACTCGATTCCATTGTCAGAACCTACAACCGAGAAAAATCTAAGTGTGAAAAAATTGGTACATGGTAAAAGGTCTCAAAAGGGTCATCATCTCAACATTATCATTGAAAAGGTAGGTGAAGGTATGAAATCTCCAACCAAACATCTTAATATTATCGGTTTTGCATATTATATCTCCCAATTAAAAGCTAAAAATGTCAAGAGTAAGCCTATTTGTTTAAATCTATATATATCTTTCGTAGAAAGCTTACTATACCTTAGAGCTAGTAGAACTGATTTGTGGCTTCAATATATGAATAAGGAGATTTGATTGTGCTGATAGTGGTTGTACTGTACCTTTATGAATGAAACAGATGCTTGAGAATTATAATGTTAAAAAGAGGTTTTTACTTTATACTGTGATAATAAAAGTGCAATTGATTTAGCTAATATTCCAGTTCAACACTCTAGAACAAACCATAGACTTAAGATATCATTTTATCAGAAACCTTGTTGAAGAAAATTATATAGTTTTGGAACATGGTGCAACTGAGAAACAATTGGCAGATATATTTACAAAGTCATTGGATGTTAAAATGTTTGAATTCCAAAAAGGTGATCTTGGGGTGTGTTTATAAATCTATCTGAGTAAAGAAATTGATGTTTAGTATGAAAATAATCAGCTACAAACAGTTGAATAAATCTGCATGAGCTGCATATGATTTTTCTAAAAAAGAAAGAAGTTTTGCTTAGTAAAAAGGAGATTGACACTGGTAAATTTCTTATAATTATGTGGAATTATGCTAATAATGAATAAATGAGCTTATATTTTATTTTTTTGTCAGTTGAACAATTAGTGAAAACTGAGCCTGCAACTGATGGCAGAAGATAATGTTGAACAATTAGTTTTGAACTAAGCCTGCAACCGAGACTTCAAATTTTTTAATGAGCTATAAATTGTCAATTTTTAATAAAAAAGTAAAATTGATCAATTTTTTTTGGAATAAGTAACTATTTGTTTTTGGTTCCAATACAGTTTCAAGTGTCAGTTATAACTGAGATGCAACTCAAATAAACTGGAAATTTATCTTTACTTGATAAATTGGTTATTTGATTAAAACTGCCCAATTGTTTTCTTGTGCAAAATGTTCTGAACAATTAGAGTGGAAGGTCAACAATTTTTATTAATCTAAAAACTTAAGTTTCGCGGTTATAACGTGTTGGATTATATTAATAGTTAAAACTGGTTTTTGGTTCTTAAGCTTGAAAATTCAACCTTGTTTAAAATTATATGCTCTTAAACTTTGTTTTCTCATTTAAAAGAAGAGTTACAAATGATTAAACAATCATGGATGTATGAAAATTTATTTTGTTAAAGTCTTGAGAGTAATCTGAGGATATTGATGAGGGAAAATCTGTTTATGATTGTTTTGATGAGTGTTATTTGGTAATAATATGAGAATTCTTGTGAGTACTAATCTCATTTTTGGTTGTTTGATTCGAGTGATTCTTGTTATATTGGTTCTAATTTTGGATGATTCTGTTACAAGTGTTTCATTCTAACCTTGTCATATTTGAGACAAAAAAGGGGGGAGATAATTAGATTGATGAGTTGTAAGAGAGCATGAAAGTGATATAGATAGATAAGCGTGACTTTAAGGATAATTGTTTATATTTTTGCTCTGACTATTTGTTTTGATGATATGTTAAAGGTTTATCTTTATAATGTGCTTATTTGTGAAATTCTGAGATGTGACTTTCAGGAGAGCTTGAAATACACTTTGTGCTTAAGTGAGTGATTTATATGTTCAACTGTGTTGATTATCTTACGGGGGAGTTTGTTTTTTCAAAAGTTTTACAACTCAATATTTTTGCCAAAATAATGACAAATGGGAGATTGTTAGGTCCAAATTACAATATTATTGTAACATGTTTGTTTGTCACTATATTCTCAAAAATAGATTGAGTTAACTTAGATTGAACTCTTATTATGGTAACAATTAATCCGTAACTCGTTTGTTCAGTTGTGATAAAGTTCAGTTACAATTTCAGTTTGAAATCGACGGACATAAACTTGGAGCTCAAGATTCGGTCAAATATATTCTACAAGGTCCAAAAACGTGAAGAGCGAATCTAGAAGATCTGAAGTAAATCTAAGAAGATTAGAATGAATATATTGAAGATGTTGTGAATAGAAGACTTGGAGGTCAAAGAAAAAAGTCACTTAGTCTAAGAAAGAAAGAAAAAGAAAGGAAATACTTACTATTTTATTGTGATTAGGATTCTTTATAAGGCTATAAATAAAGCCAATTAGACTCTAATATTTTGTGTCTCATCAAATAGAGACCCACAAAATATTAGAGAGAAAAAATTATTATTTGAGAGAAATTCGTGACGGGATATCATTAGATATTGAGAGGTGTTAGTTATGAGCAATAGTTTGCTAGGCAAATACTAATGAGCGATTCATTGAGTATTGTAAGACTTGAGTCTTGTAAGCTTGACAATATCAATAAACACTTGGGTGAGTGCCTCAGAAACGTAGATGTGGTGAACACATCGAACTTTGTAATTAAACGTCGTGTGTTATTTACTATTTTGTCAGAACTCTTCAGTTATAACTGAAAGAAAATGTTAGTTATAACTGAAACGCGTAACAGCATTCATAGCATTAGGCAAACATATTTTTCATGCATAATAAGAGTTTCTTTTGTTGCATCACATCAGCTTAGTTCTGTTCTCAGATAATCAATTTAGTTATTGTTCTCCTTCAAATTATTTCCAACATTCAAACAAAAAACTTTTTTTGATCATATCTTGAATTCCATAACAAAATATAAATAATACTCTCTCTGTCCCTTTTTAAGTGTCCATTATTCCTTATTGGGCTGTCCTAAAATTAGCGTGCACTTTCTCAATTTGGTAATTAAAAAGTAACAAACTTACTATTTTACCCTTTTATTAAAATAAAAAGATAATATAAAAGGAAATAAACATAATAATGTGACAGACTTACCATTCATGAGATATTCCATCACCATAAATGAATTTAATTATGCTTTTAATAAGGGCAATATAGGTAGTTTATATATCAAATTTTCAACTCTTAAAAAATCTCAATTTTCAAGGGGCACACTTAAAAAGGGACGGAGGGAGTAGGTGAGATACAAGAAAACTGTTGCAACTTCCTACACAATGGTTCTTTTCGAATTTGAAAATTTCTTCTGGAACCAATGAAGGAGAACATGCCTGCACAATATTTCTCTACAAATCTCGAAGATAGCTATCAAAAACATGATCATGGTACAACCATACTTTACGAAACTTCAGATCATTAAAGCAAGCAACCAATATATAAGAAACTAAAATTTCAAGGAAACCAACAAAAAGTTACTCACAGGCCTCAAGAAATCAACATGATCGACCTCCAAAAAACACGGTGCACTTCCGGCAAACGTATAAGCCGTTGCAAAAGCCAATTCAAATGCCCTCCTCATTAAAAAGCCGCCAAATATTCGACCGTGGATATTTCTCTGTTGTGGTTGACAAATCAAAGAGTTTTGAAGACATGTATCTTTTATAAGAATGCTATCTCTATCAGCCAAAGCTGGCATGTCGCAAAAAACGCGACCCTCAGCTAGCAACTTATTTAGCCTATCTATTTCGTTAGCATCGATTTCTTTCTTCTGTTGTTGTGCTTGCTTTTGTTTTCTTGTTTTGTTTCTCTCTTCTGCTTCTTCCCATAACAATTTTTCTTGGTCAGTCTCAGGTTGTATATGATTAACAAGAGCTGATTTTCCGGTGTTTGAGTCGCGAGCCACGAATGTGAAATTTGCAGCGAGAGCTATAGAGCTCGACGAATCTGATGTTTCTGTAAAATAAAAATTGATAATGTAATGCACAACAAAATATAAAATGGATAAATCCGGGACAACTGAAGGTAACACTTAACAGGACTGTCATTCCATTCCTAGAAACTGGAAATGAAAGTATGATAGAACAAAATAAGACATAAATGAATGCCCTTTAGTACTAAAACAACAAGATGTTAAGAGGTGTGCCTCGAGTACAAAATCGTAAAAAACCTCTCTTTAAATAGAATAGAGCCTAGTGTGGAACGTGTCCGGGAAACAAATAGTAATCCAGTACACTACAATTCGAAATAATGGAGCTCTGGAACATAAAAGTGGTGTTGCAGTTTTGTTCCTGTAATATGGAAACTTAAGTACGGAAATAAACTTAAAACTATGAAAATTCACAACGGAAAAAAAAAAAGGCAACATCTCAATTTCCTTGCAACAGGTTTTAATTGACTAGCTCGTGTTAAACTAGGCATTGGTTTCATGTTTGAGGTGCTGACTAGGTGACCATTTTAAAGGGTATTGTAGCATACATTACAGAGATATATCGTGTATATTTTTACATCCTTATATACACAGGTACTTAACATACAATCCCACATATTAAGGAGAATCAATATTAAGTATCAATCTAATTAATTCTGATAAAATAATATAACCAAACATCGTACATCCTACATCCTTATATTACGGGATCCTAATTATAACTGATATAATTCTGACATACAATCCCACACAAATTTGATGAACGATGCCTTGTGTTTCCAAAAATAAATGAAGGTCAGAATTTATGTATTCTCGACCATTATCGCTTCTTAGAACCCGGAGTATTGTATTGGACTGTTATCATTTTTTTAATTTTTTTAAAAACCGAGCTAACTTCGCCTTTTGTCTTTAAAAGAGTTATCCATATCATACGTGTACAATCATCAATAAAAGTTACAAACCAACGAGCACCACTTAAAGTATGTATTTTTGAAGGACCCCAAACATCGGAATGAATCACCATAAAAGGAATTGGACTTTTATTTAAACTTGTAGAATACAGAACACGATGGCTATGTGCCAGTTCACAAACCTCACACTTAAAAGAAGAAATATCACAATCTGAAAACAAACTGGGAAATAGTTTTTTTAAATAACCAAACGAGAGGCATGTCCTAATACACTATTAGCTATGTATTTAGGGAGACAGAAGTAGAGAGAGAGGGGGAACAGTATAGTCTTTTATTATGAATTAATATGAATGGAATCAAACTCATTTGAGCCACAAATCGGGGGTCTCAATAGTTTCCTTTCAATTAACTTTAACCACATTAGCATCGGTTTTTCCACCTTTATAATAGTTGTGAACTATTTAAGGAGTAACCGTGCATGACCTTTGTCTTTATAGCATAGAGTTGGCTCCTTGAGCATTATCTCTTGCTTTGTGACAACATGTCATATTGTTCCTTTCAATTACTGTCTTGGAGCCACAGGTTTTTGATTTTGACGATTGTCTAAAATCTCGCTTGGCTAGGCGATTCATCGGGATCGCGACAGTTCGAGGCAAGTAACACTTGTCTCGGTTCTCGATTCGTGGGAAAAAAATATATACACGAAGAGCATTAATATCAGGCAAACAATTCGCCATTGACCCAATATGATTAAAACTACTCACCGGGGTAATTTTCTTATCCAATAACAGATGGGTGATAAAGGAACATGGTGAATATAAATTCACGATACTGCTTATGGATTACAATTTCCAAGCTAGTATTTTGGTGAAGGATAGCTCCAATATGTCAATTTCAGACATTTGTTCACCATAGACGTCATCACGTCTCAAATGTGGCGACGGAATAAAATCAACGCCTTAACATTCATCTCGAGGGTAACAACAAACTCGTGTTTTACTCATCAAAGATGGCATCCAAGAAAAAATTGGGCATCACATTTTCACACATCAGGGTGAGTAACATGTGGTGACGGATTAACATCAACGTCTAAACAGTCGCAAGTATGTTTTGCGAATTTTCTCATCATAGATGGCATCCAACATGTGTTGGGAGTTCTGGATTATTTTTCATATAAAACGACTGGTTTATATGTTTATGGTTTGCACAAGCACAAACTTTTTTTTTTTTTCGAAACGACAGGTTCGAAAACATTAGTTTTGCTTCTCATGTGAATCGGTTCTCATTGATCGAACGACGGGTCGATACTGAAACACCAATTCGGCGAAACATACATCACTATATAAACACACTCGGGGAAATTATTATTTAGTCAACCCCTTTCGGTAGCTCTACTTGAAAAACGACCAGGAAAGACGGTGAGGGTGGAGGGCACGAATGCCACTTAAAACCCGACCTCATTAGGATATCGACTTCCGCCTATATCTTTCCTAGACATCGTATCCAAATAGGTGAGCCTATTTAGGGAAGGTTCATAATTTTTCCAACTTAAATGTGAAAATATATGATTTCGCAAATTACCATATTATACATATGTGTACATGGCAATAAATAAATTAGTACATGATTAACTAATATTTTAGATTGTACCTGTCTGCATGATTAACATATATATTGCAATATATATTTCCTAATAAGGAAATCAAATTAATCAAGATTATCATCAATCTATAATTTATTAGTAATTACCAATTTACACTAGCAAGATTTAGTCAATATTTTATGTGTAAGTTCTATACATGGTAACTAAATTATTCATGTACATAATATATTTTAATGGCCAATTTAATAATATTCACGCAATTTTCATTCATATGGTAATTTTTATTTACTACCCAATTAAACAATTATTATGGGCCGATTTTATACACATGCAAACATATATACTGTTTTATATGTATACTAGATCAACTTATCAAGTTTTAATCGAGCTATTAATATACAAACAGAGCCGTACATGTAGATTTTTTTTTTTTAAAAATCATATAGGGGACTAGCCTATGTTTAAACACTATATGTTTTACTAAACATGCTATGTATAATTAACTATTGCAACTTCAACTGATAATCATGCAATAAAATATATGTTTTACTAAACATTCAGCAAGTTAGATATGATTATATGCAGCATAATGTTATGATTAACCTGGTAACATCACATACAAACAAACAACAGTGATTTCATAATAGGGCTACACATATATATCCATGTTTTGCTATTGCCAAAATCTCAGACTAAGCAACGGTTTAAACATAGATGATTTCACATGCAATTATATAATTTATTTGCAAGATGTAAAAAAAATATTTGTATACCGTACTCCTCGTATTTTGTAGAAGGTCGAAACGAACTCAATTAAACCGGGATAAAACTCAAGGTTTATAGATATCTAATATCCGTGCGTTTACCCAAAATCTCCAATATACGTGAGCAAAGTGCTGATATTATTATTTAGTCAACCCCTTTCGGTAGCTCTAATTGAACACGACCAGGAAAGACGGTGAGGGTGGAGGGCACGAATGCCACTTAAAACCCGACCTCATTAGGATATCGACTTCCGCCTATATCTTTCCTAGACATCGTATCCAAATAGGTGAGCCTATTTGGGGAAGGTTCATAATTTTTCCAACTTAAATGTGAAAATATATGATTTCGCAAATTACCATATTATACATATGTGTACATGGCAATAAATAAATTAGTACATGATTGACTAATATTTTAGATTGTACCTGTTTGCATGATTAGCATATATATTGCAATATATATTTCCTAATAAGGAAATCAAATTAATCAAGATTATCATCAATCTAGAATTTATTAGTAATTACCAATTTACACTAGCAAGATTTAGTCAATATTTAATTACTATTGCAATATGTGTAAATTTCTATTCATGGTAACTAAATCATGCATGAAACTAATATATTTCAATGGCCAATTTACAATATTTACGCAATTTCCATTCATATGGTAATTTCCTAGTTTACGTGAGTACCAAATATATACAGATTTAAACTTATATGCATCTCTGTAAATAGGGATAAACTACATGGATCAGTACTGTAATTTATCTAACTTATATTCAGTTTGACATTAATTACACATGAAGTACACAAGTTTCAGTGAGCTGCAATATGGTCCCTAATGTTTGGAAAAGAACAGTTTTCTTCTACAGGTTTTAAGACATGCAGATTATTAATCCCGTTTATACATATGATTCCGAACATAATAGTTTTGCTACTACATGTTTTATATGCTACCAATCTATAGCTTGTAGTGGGTTTATACAAATCAAATATATATATAGAACTTATCATGACCACACGTTTATTCTTAAGTCCCAGTTGGATTTATGAACACTACAATAATTCACTAAGATGTGGCGTGTCATGTAACATGCAGTTTATCATACACCAATTTGATTTATGCACAAAAAAAAAAAACATAACTTATTTATTGGACTATTGGGCCTTACTCATAGTGGGCCTAAGTTGGGCTTTTTATCTTGTATAACCCTAACCTCTATCACATATCTTTTGATATCTTATTAGTATAATCAACATATCTTTTGATATTACCATAGATAAATATACCATATGACAGTTAATTGATTTGATTTGATTTGGTATGATATAATTTGTGTGATTGATAATCCTGAATTGATTTAGTTTATCACCAAATCTACTGCATGATTAGATATATATCATGAATATATTTTATACTGCCTTGTATATATGTGGTTATCTAGAAAAGATATACCTGTTATTTATTGCCATGAATGGTAAAATTGCGAAATCATATATATTCACATTTAAGTTGGAAAAATTATGAACCTTCCCCAAATAGGCTCACCTATTTGGATACGATGTCTAGGAAAGATATAGGCGGAAGTCGATATCCTAATGAGGTCGGGTTTTAAGTGGCATTCGTGCCCTCCACCCTCACCGTCTTTCCTGGTCGTTTTTCAAGTAGAGCTACCGAAAGGGGTTGACTAAATAATAATTTCCCCGAGTGTGTTTATATAGTGATGTATGTTTCGCCGAATTGGTGTCTCTGTATCGACCTGTCGTTCGATCAATGAGAACCTATTCACATTACAAGCAAAACTATTTTTCGAACCTGTCGTTTCGAAATAAAGTTTATGATTGTGCAAACCATAAACATATAAACCAGTCGTTTTATATGATAAATAATCCAGAACTCCCAACACATGTTGGATGCCATCTATGATGAGAAAAATCGTAAAAACATACTTGCGAAATGACTGTTTAAACGTTGATTTTAATCCGTCACCACATGTTACTCACCCTGATGTGTGAAAATGTGATGCCCAAATTTTTTTTTGGATGCCATCTTTGATGAGTAAAACACGAGTTTGTTGTTACTCACCCTCGAGATGAATGCTAAGGCGTTGATTTTATTCCGCCGCCACATTTGAGACACGATGACGTCTATGGTGAACAAATGTCTGAAATTGACATATTGGAGCTATCCTTCACCAAAATACTAGCTTGGAAATTGTATTCCATAAGCAGTATCGTGAATTTATATTCACCATATTCCTTTATCGCCCATCTGTTATTGGATAAAAAAAATTACCCCGGTGAGTAGTTTTAATCCTATTGGGTCAATGGCAAATTGTTTGCCTGATATTAATGCTCTTCGTGTATATTTTTTTTCACGAATCGAGAACCGAGACAAGTATTATTTGCCTCGAACTGTCGCGATCCCGATGAATCGCCTAGCCAAGCGAGATTTTAGACAATCGTCAAAATCGAAAACCTGTGGCTCCAAGACAGTAATTGAAAGGAACAATATGACACGTTGTCACAAAGCAAGATATAATGCTCAAGGAGCCAACTCTATGCTATAAAGACAAAGGTCATGCACGGTTACTCCTTAATGGGCCCAGATGGGCTTGTAACCCTAACCCTCTATCTATATAAAGAGGGCTAGGGGTCTTGTATTTGGCATTCCATTCATATTCATTCATAATATGATTGATATCTTATTAGTATAATCAACATATCTTTTGATATTACCATAGATAAATATACCATATGACAGTTAATTGATTTGATTTGATTTGGTATGATATAATTTGTGTGATTGATAATCCTGAATTGATTTAGTTTATCACCAAATCTACTGCATGATTAGATATATATCATGAATATATTTTATACTGCCTTGTATATATGTGGTTATCTAGAAAAGATATACCTGTTATTTATTGCCATGAATGGTAAAATTGCGAAATCATATATATTCACATTTAAGTTGGAAAAATTATGAACCTTCCCCAAATAGGCTCACCTATTTGGATACGATGTCTAGGAAAGATATAGGCGGAAGTCGATATCCTAATGAGGTCGGGTTTTAAGTGGCATTCGTGCCCTCCACCCTCACCGTCTTTCCTGGTCGTTTTTCAAGTAGAGCTACCGAAAGGGGTTGACTAAATAATAATTTCCCCGAGTGTGTTTATATAGTGATGTATGTTTCGCCGAATTGGTGTCTCTGTATCGACCTGTCGTTCGATCAATGAGAACCTATTCACATTACAAGCAAAACTATTTTTCGAACCTGTCGTTTCGAAATAAAGTTTATGATTGTGCAAACCATAAACATATAAACCAGTCGTTTTATATGATAAATAATCCAGAACTCCCAACACATGTTGGATGCCATCTATGATGAGAAAAATCGTAAAAACATACTTGCGAAATGACTGTTTAAACGTTGATTTTAATCCGTCACCACATGTTACTCACCCTGATGTGTGAAAATGTGATGCCCAAATTTTTTTTTGGATGCCATCTTTGATGAGTAAAACACGAGTTTGTTGTTACTCACCCTCGAGATGAATGCTAAGGCGTTGATTTTATTCCGCCGCCACATTTGAGACACGATGACGTCTATGGTGAACAAATGTCTGAAATTGACATATTGGAGCTATCCTTCACCAAAATACTAGCTTGGAAATTGTATTCCATAAGCAGTATCGTGAATTTATATTCACCATATTCCTTTATCGCCCATCTGTTATTGGATAAAAAAAATTACCCCGGTGAGTAGTTTTAATCCTATTGGGTCAATGGCAAATTGTTTGCCTGATATTAATGCTCTTCGTGTATATTTTTTTTCACGAATCGAGAACCGAGACAAGTATTATTTGCCTCGAACTGTCGCGATCCCGATGAATCGCCTAGCCAAGCGAGATTTTAGACAATCGTCAAAATCGAAAACCTGTGGCTCCAAGACAGTAATTGAAAGGAACAATATGACACGTTGTCACAAAGCAAGATATAATGCTCAAGGAGCCAACTCTATGCTATAAAGACAAAGGTCATGCACGGTTACTCCTTAATGGGCCCAGATGGTCTTGTAACCCTAACCCTCTATCTATATAAAGAGGGCTAGGGGTCTTGTATTTGGCATTCCATTCATATTCATTCATAATATGATTGATATCTTATTAGTATAATCAACATATCTTTTGATATTACCATAGATAAATATACCATATGACAGTTAATTGATTTGATTTGATTTGGTATGATATAATTTGTGTGATTGATAATCCTGAATTGATTTAGTTTATCACCAAATCTACTGCATGATTAGATATATATCATGAATATATTTTATACTGCCTTGTATATATGTGGTTATCTAGAAAAGATATACCTGTTATTTATTGCCATGAATGGTAAAATTGCGAAATCATATATATTCACATTTAAGTTGGAAAAATTATGAACCTTCCCCAAATAGGCTCACCTATTTGGATACGATGTCTAGGAAAGATATAGGCGGAAGTCGATATCCTAATGAGGTCGGGTTTTAAGTGGCATTCGTGCCCTCCACCCTCACCGTCTTTCCTGGTCGTTTTTCAAGTAGAGCTACCGAAAGGGGTTGACTAAATAATAATTTCCCCGAGTGTGTTTATATAGTGATGTATGTTTCGCCGAATTGGTGTCTCTGTATCGACCTGTCGTTCGATCAATGAGAACCTATTCACATTACAAGCAAAACTATTTTTCGAACCTGTCGTTTCGAAATAAAGTTTATGATTGTGCAAACCATAAACATATAAACCAGTCGTTTTATATGATAAATAATCCAGAACTCCCAACACATGTTGGATGCCATCTATGATGAGAAAAATCGTAAAAACATACTTGCGAAATGACTGTTTAAACGTTGATTTTAATCCGTCACCACATGTTACTCACCCTGATGTGTGAAAATGTGATGCCCAAATTTTTTTTTGGATGCCATCTTTGATGAGTAAAACACGAGTTTGTTGTTACTCACCCTCGAGATGAATGCTAAGGCGTTGATTTTATTCCGCCGCCACATTTGAGACGTGATGACGTCTATGGTGAACAAATGTCTGAAATTGACATATTGGAGCTATCCTTCACCAAAATACTAGCTTGGAAATTGTATTCCATAAGCAGTATCGTGAATTTATATTCACCATATTCCTTTATCGCCCATCTGTTATTGGATAAAAAAAATTACCCCGGTGAGTAGTTTTAATCCTATTGGGTCAATGGCAAATTGTTTGCCTGATATTAATGCTCTTCGTGTATATTTTTTTTCACGAATCGAGAACCGAGACAAGTATTATTTGCCTCGAACTGTCGCGATCCCGATGAATCGCCTAGCCAAGCGAGATTTTAGACAATCGTCAAAATCGAAAACCTGTGGCTCCAAGACAGTAATTGAAAGGAACAATATGACACGTTGTCACAAAGCAAGATATAATGCTCAAGGAGCCAACTCTATGCTATAAAGACAAAGGTCATGCACGGTTACTCCTTAAATAGTTCACAACTATTATAAAGGTGGAAAAACCGATGCTAATGTGGTTAAAGTTAATTGAAAGGAAACTATTGAGACCCCCGATTTTGTGGCTCAAATGAGTTTGATACCTTTCTTTATTGATTTTGATAAATCATTGAGCCATTTTTTCGCTCATCTGGATTATGTTTTTCCATTTGGATTATGATTTTTTCCATTTGGACATACTTTTGGATTATGGTTTGCCTGTTTATGAAATTTCTCGAAATAATTTAAAGTGTTTTGAGCAAATTCCATTGACAAATGTGACCAAACTTTAAATTATGAAATTTTAGGCAATACTTGTGGTGTAGTTGGTTTTTTAGAAATAGTGGGTAACAGTGTACCACATAATTTCACCAACTATTTGCCTAAAAGAGTACTCAGTGACAACGATTCTGGACCTGTCGTTCCAAATCGAAATCTTTGGTAAAACCAAATTGATTTGTCAAGTATGAGGTCTTATACTCATGTAGGTCCTGCCGTACCTTGTTGAGTTATAAAATATTCGAGAAAACCAGTGTTACCTGGTAATAGCTCATGAAATAATTAAATTTCTTTACATAGCCTCCATTCAATACGATCAAAAACGTATTTTAGAGGAGTTGAAATGTCTTTCAAGTGGTTGCTACCACATCTTTAAAGCATTTAAAGTTACCTTATCATTTCGCCTGTCGTCGAAATGATAAATGATTTAGATGCTAAGACATGATTGTCTGTACTATCATTCGCCTGTCGTCGATTGATAAGAGCATTTTGATATTGTGGCATTGACCGGATGAGATATTCCCGGGTCAAAAGACGATGCTTGATTTATAATCGCATCGCATTTGGATTCTCTCTGAGAATATATTTCGCGATTAATCCGAAATTCATGCCATTAATGCTCACTTTGAAAGACTAGTATGTGTAAAGATCACGAAATGAACTCGTAGAATTCTTGTAAAGAATTGAAGGAGTTATTATGGACTTATCCAACCATAAGACGGACTATAAATATAAATGGTTATGGTTGATGCATCGACAATATGGTCACATTTTAATGTTGTCCACATAAATGCAGCACTTTCCAAACTTTTAGCCCTATCATTAAGTTGATGGCTCATGATCCGGATTATCCTGAAAAGTCTAGTCGACTTGATAATTCCGAAGAGTAATAATCGAAATTTCGATTTGAATTACCTGAGTTTGGAAATTGAAATTGAACATCCTGTCGATTATGTTCAGATTATGTTCAGACCCAAATGGACTCACGGAAAGTTTGATGATGCGACTGCAAATAATTGCACGCATTTCTTGGTCTTGCGCACCAAGATTTATATTTCCGTGTGGGGTTATGCTATTTTGCTGCATTGGTCCGTTATGAGGCCCATAGACACTCAAACACCATATGCGTACCAGCTGGTTACTGGTTATGAGCCAGAAGTCTCATATTAACGCGTGTTTGGAGTGCTTAATTAATATTTTGATTGAGCCGCTATAGCGTTCAAAATATGGACCTCTGAAGGGGACATAAGTCGATTATGAATCTCCTGCCTATCATTTGATAGAGTAACCTTGGCAAGCGATCTCTTTACCGCATGATATGCGAAAGTGACATCGCTAAGGCTGTTCTCCCCGTCGTTAGGGGGAGATTTGCACGTTACCGTTGATAAGGAACGACGTGAAGTAACGTGGCATAACCCACTCAGTCTTAGCTTGATCCCAAAACTGCACTTAGTGATAAGTAAGTGCATAGACTCCCTCAAGTCTAACTAAATGCCAGACGCATTTAATGACTTTATGAGATGTCACGAGATCATTTATACCTGCTGCAAAATGCTTGCAAGGATAGACGTCCCTGTCGGACGCCGTGTTCCTGTCGTAACACGTTGCTTTGGCCGAACCCACCAAGCAAATGACGCTGCCGTCGGCCGTCAGTCTATCGTCCTTCCTAATATATGAGGAAGTTGACCGGTTCTTAATTCGTTCAGCCCCAGAGGTGGTGAACTGAAACTCGTTTGTCGCACGAGATTATAAAGGATCAAGGAGATGTGTGATTTCCTCCTCATCCTAAGAATCTCGAAATATCTGTCGATCATGATATCTTAGACTATATTGAAGCAAAACGAGACTGTCATTGATTACTTGTTCATATATTCAGTGACGACTGATAATATGAGCAAATTATGATAGGGAACCATGTACTGTTGCCTGAAGTCAACGTAGAATAGACTGGACTAATGGAAACTTGCAATCCAAGTAGACTCCTTAGCAAAAGTGTGTTCGGACCTGTAGCTCCAACACCACCAATGTTAAACGAGTTCGTTTATTTGGTTATTCGTAAGGAAAAGTGATGAGAATAATGAGATTGTAGAATGCTCGCCTAGTAGCGCATGGCTTCTCTCACACCTTGGAATTGATTACGAGATGGTTGATTTCCTCGTAATGGACATTATAACAGTCCCCTACTTTACCAGTTTAGTAGTTTCCGAAAAACTGAGTATGCAGCCATGAATGTGGTCACGGTTTTATCTCTATGGGGATTTAGACAAAGAGATATAGATGAAAGTCCCTGTGTGACTTCATGTGCTTAAATCAAGTAGTTCCTGACCATGGAACACGATCTCAATTGACTGAGACGTTCACTATATGGATTAATATAATCCGAGCGGATGTGGTATACCGCCTAAGTGAGTACTTGATCAGCTTGGGATACTTGAACAAGTATTATGCCCTTGCGTGTTTTATTACGCGATCCATTTTTTTTGGATTTGCCTTCGAGATGAAGGATCTTGGGAAGACACGGTAGTGACTTGACCTGATGATCGAGTCCCGTAAAGATTGAATCTAAGTCCATGATTCAAACTACACCCAGAAAGTGTTATGACGTTGTAGTCATCATGACGCTAAGTCGTCAGATTCTCCCATGATCGTTCGATCACTAGACATTGATATAGACCCGGTCCGTCCCAGATGAGACGACAAAGAGATATTGAACCATGATGCTCATATCTAAGTACAATAAGCGCATCATTGTACTTGGTCTAATGTGCTAGGACGAACATCTCGTATGTTGTGAATGGTATAGCTCGACACAACATCGCGCTAACACGCTACCATCGAAATGGCATAAAAGACATTTTCCCATTACCTTAAGGTAACTGTGGATGAGGGCTTGTCTTATCCCATTTGCGTCATCGAGTGTATCTGCCCCCTTCGGTACTCGAATTAACGCAACCCTTTTTAGGTTATACCGATGCTGGTTACTTATCAGACCCGCATAAGGGATATTCCTAACATGGTATGTCTTTGCCATTAGGAATAAGGCGATATCTTGGAGGTCTTGGAATGACTCCAAACGAATCACTCTGATCTCGTGCTCTATGAGACGACTAGAGAGTGTGTATATGGCTTCGAGCTAGTAGTAGCCATATTTGAATTACATATGCTCTGTCTCACGATACAGATAAAACACTTGTCTTATTTGAGGACAACTTGTTGTTATCGATCAAGAGAGATATGACTAGATTATGCTATTTAGCATTTCTCGCCGAAATTATTCTTCACATATGAAGTTTAAGAGCATCCAGTTGAATGCTCGTTCTATTCCACGTTAGATTTTCTTGCATCCAGTCGTGTGCAAGTAAATGAGGCATCCAGTCGAATGCTCGTTCTCTTTCTTGGAATATGAAATCTTTGCACCCAGTCGTGTGCAAGTCAGGGGGAGCATCCAGGTGAATGCTTATTGCACTAATTACCACTTAGTCGAAATCTTCGCACCCTGTCGTGTGCAAGTGAGGGGGAGCATCCAGTCGCATGCTCGTGTACTCTTTTTGTCCTTAGACCAAGGTTTTTTCCCACTGGGTTTTCCTTGGCAAGGTTTTTAGCGAGACACGTTCCTATCATATCTCACTTAAGATTGCCGAAATTAGGGGGAGTATCCTGTTGTATACTTCTTACCACTGTGTACTCTTTTGTCCTTCGACTAGAGATTTTTTCCCACTGGGTTTACTCTAGCAAGGTTTTGATGAGGCACCTGTTTTGTGGTTGATCCCTACTACTACCATTGTTGCACTCTTTTTCCTTCGATCAGAGATTTTCCCATTGGGTTTGCTCTGACAAGGTTTTGATGAGGCACACTGTTTTGTGGTTAGT
Source organism: Primula veris (assembly GCA_963682055.1). Taxonomy (NCBI): domain Eukaryota; kingdom Viridiplantae; phylum Streptophyta; class Magnoliopsida; order Ericales; family Primulaceae; genus Primula; species Primula veris. Next base: position 28,918,526 of record OY821748.1, read on the forward strand.
TACTTACATGATATTTCGGCCTATATCATTCGGCTACACAGTTTCTCCTAGGTACCGGTTTTGTCCCACACTGGGTTTTCCGGCCTTAAGGTTTTTATGTGTTTAGCACTGCGAATGAACTCGACTCAGATCGACTGCATGAAGACGAAGAATTCAAGACGTCCAAAGGGGGAGTGTTGTAAGATTATTGGACTCTTGGGCTTTTACTTAATGGGCCCAGATGGGCTTGTAACCCTAACCCTCTATCTATATAAAGAGGGCTAGGGGTCTTGTATTTGACATTCATTCACATATTCATTCATAATAAAGATCACATATTCGTGCTGATAACGTGTTGTGAGTCTTATTAGCTCAGTGTTGTAAGATTATTGGACTCTTGGGCTTTTACTTATTGGGCCCAGGTGGGCTTATAACCCTATCCCTCTATCTATATAAAGAGGGCTAGGGGTCTTGTATTTGATCATTTCATTCATATACATTCTGATTAATAAAGACCTACTGTTCCCTCTCTCTATGTTCTCTCTATGTCTCCTATATAATATATATACTGAGTGTTGTGAGTCTTATTAGCTCAGTATATATATTATATAGGAGACATAGAGAGAACATAGAGAGAGGGAACAGTAGGTCTTTATTAATCAGAATGTATATGAATGAAATGATCAAATAAAAGACCCCTAGCCCTCTTTATATAGATAGAGGGATAGGGTTATAAGCCCACCTGGGCCCAATAAGTAAAAGCCCAAGAGTCCAATAATCTTACAACACTCCCCCTTTGGACGTCTTGAATTCTTCGTCTTCATGCATTCGATCTGAGTCGAGTTCATTCGCAGTGCTAAACACATAAAAACCTTAGGGCCGGAAAACCCAGTGTGGGACAAAACCGGTACCTAGGAGAAACTGTGTAGCCGAATGATATAGGCCGAAATATCATGCAAGTAACTAACCACAAAACAGTGTGCCTCATCAAAACCTTGCCAGAGCAAACCCAATGGGAAAATCTCTGATCGAAGGAAAAAGAGTGCAACAGTGGTAGTAGTAGGGGATTAACCACAAAACAGGTGACTCATCAAAACCTTGCTAGAGTAAACCCAGTGGGAAAAACCTCTAGTCGAAGGACAAAAGAGTACACAGTGGTAAGAAGTATACAACAGGATACTCCCCCTAATTCGGCAATCTTAAGTGAGATAAGATGGGAACGTGTCTCGCTAAAAAACTTTGCCAAGGAAAACCCAGTGGGAAAAAACCTTGGTCTAAGGACAAAAAGAGTACACGAGCATGCGACTGGATGCTCCCCTCACTTGCACACGACAGGGTGCGAAGATTTCGACTAAGTAGTAATTAGTGCAATAAGCATTCACCTGGATGCTCCCCCTCACTTGCATACGACTGGGTGCAAAGATTTCATATTCCAAGAAAGAGTACGAGCATTCGACTGGATGCCTCATTTACTTACATACGACTGGATGCAAGAAAATCTAACGTGGAATAGAACGAGCATTCAACTGGATGCTCTTAAACTTCATTTGTGAAGATTAATTTCGGCGAGAAATGCTAAATAGCATAATGCAGTCATGTCTCTCTTGATCAATAACAACAAGTTGTCTTCTATGACAAGTGTTTTATATGGATCGTGAGACAGAACATATGTAATTCAAATATGACTAATACTAGCTCGAAGCCATATACACTCTCTAGTCGTCTCATAGAGCACGAATAGATCAGAGTGATTCACTTGGAGTCATTCCAAGACCTCCAAGATGTCGCCTTATTCCTAATGGTAAAGACATACCATGTTAGGAATATCCCTTATGCGGGTCTGATAAGTAACAGGCATCGGTATAACCGAAAAAGGGATGCGTTAATTCGAGTACCGAAGGGGGTAGGTACACTCGATGACGCAAATGGGATAAGACAAGCCCTCATCCACAGTTACCTTAAGGTAATGGGAAAATGTCTTTTATGCCATTTCGATGGCAGCGTGTTAGCGCAATGTTGTGTCGAGCTATACCATTCACAACATACGAGATGTTCGTCATAGCACATTAGACCAAGTACAATGATGCGCTTATTGTACTTAGATATGAACATGATGGTTCAATATCTCTTCATCGTCTCATCAGGGACGGACTGGGTCTATATCAATGTCTAGTGATCGAACGATCATGGGAGAATCTGACGACTTAGCGTCATGATGACTAAAACGTCATAACACGTTCTAGGTGTAGTCTGAATCATGGACTTAGATTCAATCTTTACGGGACTCGATCATCGGGCCGAGTCACTACCGTGTCTTCCCAAGATCTTTCATCTCGAAGGCAAATCCAAAAATGGATCGCGTAATAAAACACGCAAGGGCATAATACTTGTTCAAGTATCCCAAGCTGATCAAGTACTCACTTAGGCGGTATACCACATCCGCTCGGATTATATTAATCCATATAGTGAACGTCTCAGTCAATTGAGATCGTGTTCCATGGTCAGGAACTACTTGATTTAACCACATGAAGTCACACAGGGACCTTCATCTATATCTCTTTGTCTAAATCCCCATAGAGATAAAACCGTGACCACATTCATGGCTGCATACTCAGTTTTTCGGAAACTACTAAACTGGTAAAGTAGGGGACTGTTATAATGTCCATTACAAGGAAATCAACCATCTCGTAATCAATTCCAAGGTGTGAGAGAAGCCTTGCGCTACTAGGCGAGCATTCTACAATCTCATTATTCTCATCACTTTTCCTTACGAATAACCAAATAAACGAACTCGTTTAACATTGGTGGTGTTGGAACTACAGGTCCGAACACACTTTCGCTAAGGAGTCTACTTGGATTGCAAGTTTCCATTAGTACAGTCTATTCTACGTTGACTTCAGGCAACGATACATGGTTCTCTGTCATAATTTGTTCATATTATCAGTCGTCACCGAATATATGAACAAGTAATCAATGACAGTCTCGTTTCGCTTCAATATCGTCTAAGATATCATGATCGACAGATATTTCGAGATTCTTAGGATGAGGAGGAAATCACACATCTCCTTGATCCTTTATAATCTCGTGCAACAAACGAGTTTCAGTTCACCACCTCTGGGGCTGAACGAATTAAGAACCGGTCAACTTTCTCATATCTTGGGAAGGACGACAGACTGACAGCCGACGACAGTGTCCTTTGCTTGGCGGGTTCGGCCAAAGCAACGTGTTACGACAGGAACACGGCGTCCGACAGGGACGTCTATCCTTGCAAGCATTTTGCAGCAGGTATAAATGATCTCGTGACATCTCATAAAGTCATTAAATGCGTCTGGCATTTAGTTAGACTTGAGGGAGTCTATGCACTTACTTATTACTAAGTGCAGTTTTGGGATCAAGCTAAGACTGAGTGGGTTATGCCACGTTACTTCACGTCGTTCCTTATCAACGGTAACGTGCAAATCTCCCCCTAACGACGGGGAGAACAGTCATAGCGATGTCACTTTCGCATATCATGCGGTAAAGAGATCGCTTGCTAAGGTTACTCTATCAAGTGATAGGCATGAGATTCATAATCGACTTATGTCCCTTTCAGAGGTCCATATTTTGAACGCTATAGCGGCTCAATCAAAATATTTATTAAGCACTCCAAACACGCGATAATATGAGACTTCTGGCTCATAACCAGTAACCAGCTGGTACGCATATGGTGTCTGAGTGTCTATAGGCCTCATAACGGACCAATGCAGCAAAATAGCATAACACCACACGGAAATATAAATCTTGGTGCGCAAGACCAAGAAATGCGTGCAATCATTTGCAGTCGCATCATCAAACTTTCTGTGAGTCCATTTGGTCTGAACATAATCGACAGGATGTTCAATTTGAATTTCCAAACTCAAGTAATTCAAATCGAAATTTCGATTTTTTACTCTTCGGAATTATCAAGTCAACTAGACTTTTCAGGATAATCCGAATCATGAGCCATCAACTTAATGATAGGGCTAGAAGTTTAGGAAATGCTGCATTTCTGTGGACAGCAATAATCATGTGACCTTATTGTCGATGCATCAACCATAACCATTTATATTTATGGTCCGTCTTATGGTTGGATAAGTCCACAATAACTCCTTCAATTCTTTACAAGAATTCTACGAGTTCTTTTCGTGATCTTTACACATACTAGTCTTTCAAAGTGAGCATTAGTGGCATGAATTTCGGATTAATTACGAAATATATTCTCAGAGAGAATCCAAATGCGATGCGATTATAAATCAAGCATCGTCTTTTGACCCGGGAATATCTCATCCGGTCAATGCCACAATATCAAAATGCTCTTATCAATCGACGACAGGCGAATGATAGTACAGACAATCATGTCTTAGCATCTAAATCATTTATCATTTCGACGACAGGCGAAATGATAAGGTAACTTTAAATGCTTTAAAGAATGTGGTAGCAACCACTTGAAAGACATTTCAACTCCTCTAAAATACGCTTTTGGTCGTATTGAATGGAGACTATGTAAAGAAATTTTAAATCTTTCATGAGCTATTACCAGATAACACTGGTTTTCTCGAATATTTTATAACTCAACAAGATACGGCAGGACCTACATGAGTATAAGAACTCATATTTGACAAATCAATTTGGTTTTACCAAAGATTTTGATTTTGGAACGACAGGTCCAGAATCATTGTCACTGAGTACTCTTTTAGGCAAGTAGTTGGTGAAATTATGTGGTACCGTGTTACCCACTATTTCCAAAAAAATCAACTACACCACAAGTATTGCCTAAAATTTCATAATTTAAAGTTTGGTCACATTTGTCAAAGGAATTTGCTCAAAACACTTTAAATTATTTCGAGAAATTTTGTAAACAGGCAAACCATAATCCAAAAGTATGGTCCAAATGGAAAAATAATAATCCAAATGGAAAACATAATCCAGATGAGCGAAAAAAATGGCTCAATGATTTATCAAAATCAATAAAGAAAGGTCTCAAACTCATTTGAGCCACAAAACCGGGGGTCTCAAGAGTTTCCTTTCAGTTAGCTTTAACCACATTAGAATCGGGTTTTTCACCTTTGTAATAGTTTTGAACTATTTAAGGAGTAACCGTGCATGACCTTTGTCTTTATAGCATAGAGTTGCCTCATTGAGCATTATCTCTTGCTTTGTGACAACGGGCCATATTGTTCCTTTCAATTACTGTCTTGGAGCCACAGGTTTTCGATTTTGACGATTGTCTAAAATCTCGCTTGGCTAGGCAATTCATCGGGATCGCGACAGTTCGAGACAAATAACACTTGTCTCGGTTCTCGATTCGTGGAAAAAAAAATGTACACGAATAGCATTAATATCAGGCAAACAATTCGCCATTGACCCAATAGGATTAAAACTACTCACCGGGGTAATTTTCTTATCCAATAACAGATGGGCGATAAAGAAACATGGTGAATATAAATTCACGATACTGCTTATGGAATACAATTTCCAAGCTAGTATTTTGGTGAAAGATAGCTCCAATATGTCAATTTCAGACATTTGTTCACCATAGACGTCATCACGTCTCAAATGTGGCGGCGGAATAAAATCAACGCATTAGCATTCATCCTGATGGTAACAACAAACTCGTGTTTTACTCATCAAGGATGGCATCCAAAAAAAAATTTGGGCATCACATTTTCACACATCAGGGTGACTAACATGTGGTAACGGAATAACATCAATGTCTAAACAGTCATTTCGCAAGTATGTTTTGCGATTTTTCTCATCATAGATGGCATCCAACCTGTGTTGGGAGTTCTGGATTATTTATCATATAAAACGACTGGTTTATATGTTTATGGTTTGCACAAGCATAAACGTTTTTTCGAAACGACAGGTTCGAAAACATTAGTTGTGCTTCTCATGTGAATCGGTTCTCATTGATCGAACGACGGGTCGATACTGAAACACCAATTCGGCGAAACATACATCACTATATAAACACACTCGGGGAAATTATTATTTAGTCAACCCCTTTCGGTAGCTCTACTTGAAAAACGACCAGGAAAGACGGTGAGGGTGGAGGGCACGAATGCCACTTAAAACCCGACCTCATTAGGATATCGACTTCCGCCTATATCTTTCCTAGACATCGTATCCAAATAGGTGAGCCTATTTAGGGAAGGTTCATAATTTTTCCAACTTAAATGTGAATATATATGATTTCGCAATTCTACCATTCATGGCAATAAATAACAGGTATATCTTTTCTAGATAACCACATATATACAAGGCAGTATAAAATATATTCTTGATATATATCTAATCATGCAGTAGATTTGGTGATAAACTAAATCAATTCAGGATTATCAATCACACAAATTATATCATACCAAATCAAATCAAATCAATTAACTGCCATATGGTATATTTATATATGATAATATCAAAAGATATGATTACGCTAACAAGATATCAATTAATTATCTATGTTTATCGCCATATGAATAATTCTATATATGGTAGTTTTAACATGCAAGCAAAACAATATATTTTTAATTACCAATCAATTCTATATATGGTAAAAAAATATTTTAACATGCAAAAGGTTAAAATTACATGGAAACATATCAATTTATTCAATTAACATGCAATTTTTATTCACTTGCCTTTTTAATAAATATATATATATGCATGTGGGTGAATATTTAGACCGAATATTGACTTTTATAACACATATATACTGTTTTTATACATGTAATATACTACAGGACTATCCGTATAATTTCAGCAAACTATATATATATTTACAGCATTATTACTGCTTCAGTCCATAATTTCAGACAAGTTTCAGTTTAGTCCTTGAGTAATTTCCAGAATAGTTTACAGCTTTCAGAGAATTACAAATCAGTACATACGTTTCAGTTTGTTGCAGATTTAATCCGACAGATTAATACATGTTTTACAACACTCCCCCTTTGGACGTCTTGAATTCTTCGTCTTCATGCATTCGATCTGAGTCGAGTTCATTCGCAGTGCTAAACACATAAAAACCTTAAGGCCGGAAAACCCAGTGTGGGACAAAACCGGTACCTAGGAGAAACTGTGTAGCCGAATGATATAGGCCGAAATATCATGTAAGTAACTAACCACAAAACAGTGTGCCTCATCAAAACCTTGCCAGAGCAAACCCAATGGGAAAATCCCTGATCGAAGGAAAAAGAGTGCAACAGTGGTAGTAGTAGGGGATTAACCACAAAACAGGTGACTCATCAAAACCTTGCTAGAGTAAACCCAGTGGGAAAAACCTCTAGTCGAAGGACAAAAGAGTACACAGTGGTAAGAAGTATACAACCGGATACTCCCCCTAATTTCGGCAATCTTAAGTGAGATATGATGGGAACGTGTCTCGCTAAAAACCTTGCCAAGGAAAACCCAGTGGGAAAAAACCTTGGTCTAAGGACAAAAAGAGTACACGAACATGCGACTGGATGCTCCCCCTCACTTGCACACGACAGGGTGCGAAGATTTCGACTAAGTAGTAATTAGTGCAATAAGCATTCACCTGGATGCTCCCCCTCACTTGCACACGACTGGGTGCAAAGATTTCATATTCCAAGAAAAAGTACGAGCATTCGACTGGATGCCTCATTTACTTACATACGACTGGATGCAAGAAAATCTAACGTGGAATAGAACGAGCATTCAACTTGATGCTCTTAAACTTCATTTGTGAAGATTAATTTCGGCGAGAAATGCTAAATAGCATAATGTAGTCATGTCTCTCTTGATCAATAACAACAAGTTGTCTTCTATGACAAGTGTTTTATCTGGATCGTGAGACAGAACATATGTAATTCAAATATGACTAATACTAGCTCGAAGCCATATACACACTCTCTAGTCGTCTCATAGAGCACGAGATCAGAGTGATTCGTTTGGAGTCATTCCAAGACCTCCAAGATATCGCCTTATTCCTAATGGCAAAGACATACCATGTTAGGAATATCCCTTATGCGGGTCTGATAAGTAACCAGCATCGGTATAACCGAAAAAGGGTTGCGTTAATTCGAGTACCGAAGGGGGCAGATACACTCGATGACGCAAATGGGATAAACTAGCCCACTTCCAAAATTACCATAAGGTAAGGGAATGTGTCTTTAGTGCCATTTCGATGGCAGCGTGTTAGCGCGATGTTGTGTCGAGCTATACCATTCACAACAGACGAGATGTTCGTCCTAGCACATTAGACCAAGTACAATGATGCGCTTATTGTACTTAGATATAAACATTATGGTTCAATATCTCTTCATCGTCTCATCAGGGACGGACTGGGTCTATATCAATGTCTATTGATCGAACGATCATGGGAGAATCTGACGACTTAACGTCATGATGACTACAACGTCATAACACTTTCTGGGTGTAGTCTGAATCATGGACTTAGATTCAATCTTTATAGTACTCGATCATCAGGTCGAGTCACTACTATGTCTTCCCAAGATCCTTCATCTCGAAGGCAAATCCAAAAATGGATCGCGTAATAAAACACGCAAGGGCATAATACTTGTTCAAGTATCCCAAGCTAATCAAGTACTCACTTAGGCGGGTATACCACATCCGCTCGGATTATATTAATCCATATAGTGAACATCTCAGTCAATTGAGATCGTGTTCCGCGGTCAGGAACTACTTGATTTAAGCACATGAAATCACACAGGGACCTTCATTTATATCTCTTTATCTAAATCCCCATAGAGATAAAACTGTGACCACATTCATGGCTGCATACTCAGTTTTTCGGAAACTACTAAACTGGTAAAGTAGGGAACTATTATAATGTCCATTTCGAGGAAATCAACCATCTCGTAATCAATTCCAAGGTGTGAGAGAAGCCTTGCGCTACTAGGCGAGCATTCTACAATCTCATTATTCTCATCACTTTTCTTTACGAATAACCAAATAAACGAACTCGTTTAACATTGGTGGTGTTGAAGCTACAGGTCCGAACACACTTTCGCTAAGGAGTCTACTTGGATTACAAGTTTCCATTAGTCAAGTCTATTCTCCGTTGACTTCAGGCAACAGTACATGGTTCTCTGTCATAATTTGCTCATATTATCAGTCGTCACCGAATATATGAACAAGTAATCAATGACAGTCTCGTTTCGTTTCAATATCGTCTAAGATATCATGATCGACAGATATTTTGAGATTCTTAGGATGAGGAGGAAATCACACATCTCCTTGATCCTTTATAATCTCGTACAACAAACGAGTTTCAGTTCACCACCTCTGGGGCTGAACGAATTAAGAACCGGTCAACTTCCTCATATCTTGGGAAGGACGACAGACTGACGGCCGACGACAGCGTCCTTTGCTTGGCGGGTTCGGCCAAAGCAACGTGTTACGACAGGAACACGGCGTCCGACAGGGACGTCTATCCTTGCAAGCATTTTGCAGCAAGTATAAATGATCTCGTGACATCTCATAAAGTCATTAAATGCGTCTGGCATTTAGTTAGACTTGAGGGAGTCTATGCACTTACTTATCACTAAGTGCAGTTTTGGGATCAAGCTAAGACTGAGTGGGTTATGCCACGTTACTTCACGTCGTTCCTTATCAACGGTAACGTGCAAATCTCCCCCTAACGACGGGGAGAACAGTCTTAGCGATGTCACTTTCGCATATCATGCGGTAAAGAGATCGCTTGCCAAGGTTACTCTATCAAATGATAGGCAGGAGATTCATAATCGACTTATGTCCCCTTCAGAGGTCCATATTTTGAACGCTATAGCGGCTCAATCAAAATATTAAGCACTCAAACACGCGTTCATATGAGGCATATGGCTCATAACCAGTAACCAACTGGTACGCATTTAGTGTTTTGAGTAACTATGGGCCTCAGACGGACCAATGCAGCAAAATAGCATGACCCCACACGGAAAAATAAATCTTGGTGCGCAAGACCAAGAAGTGCGTGCAACCATTTGCAGTCGCATCATCAAACTTTCCGTGAGTCCATTTGGGTCTGAACATAATCGACAGGATGTTCAATTTCAATTTCCAAACTCAAATAATTCAAATCGAAATTTCGATTCTTACTCTTCGTAATTATCAAGTCGACTAGACTTTTCAGGATAATCCGGATCATGAGCCATCAACTTAATGATAGGGCTAAAAGTTTGGAAAGTGCTGCATTTATGTGGACAACATTAAAATGTGACCATATCGTCGATGCATCAACCATAACCATTTATATTTATGGTCCGTCTTATGGTTGGATAAGTCCACAATAACTCCTTCAATTCTTTACAAGAATTCTACGAGTTCATTTCATGATCTTTACACATACTAGTCTTTCAAAGTGAGCATTAATGACATGAATTTCGGATTAATCGCGAAATATATTCTCAGAGAGAATCCAAATGCGATGCGATTATAAATCAAGCATCGTCTTTTGACCCGGGAATATCTCATCCGGTCAATGCCATAATATCAAAATGCTTTTATCAATCGACGACAGGCGAATGATAGTATAGACAATCATGTCTTAGCATCTAAATCATTTATCATTTCGACGACAGGCGAAATGATAAGGTAACTTTAAATACTTTAAAAATGTGGTAGCAACCACTTGAAAGACATTTCAACTCTTCTAAAATACGTTTTTGATCGTATTGAATGGAGGCTATGTAAAGAAATTTAATTATTTCATGAGCTATTACCAGGTAACACTGGTTTTCTCGAATATTTTATAACTCAACAAGGTACGGCAGGACCTACATGAGTATAAGACCTCATACTTGACAAATCAATTTGGTTTTACCAGAAATTTCGATTTGGAACGACAGGTCCAGAATCGTTGTCACTGAGTACTCTTTTAGGCAAGTAGTTGGTGAAATTATGTGGTACACTATTACCCACTATTTTCAAAAAAAAATCAACTACCCCACAAGTATTACCTAAAATTTCATAATTTAAAGTTTGGTCACATTTGTCAAAGGAATTTGCTCAAAAACACTTTAAGGAAGAGTGATGAGAATAATGAGATTGTAGAATGCTCGCCTAGTAGCGCAAGGCTTCTCTCACACCTTGGAATTGATTACGAGATGGTTGATTTCCTCGTAATAGACATTATAACAGTCCCCTACTTTACCAGTTTAGTAGTTTCCGAAAAACTGAGTATGCAGCCATGAATGTGGTCACGGTTTTATCTCTATGGGGATTTAGACAAAGAGATATAGATGAAGGTCCCTGTGTGACTTCATGTGCTTAAATCAAGTAGTTTCTGACCACGGAACACGATCTCAATTGACTGAGACGTTCACTATATGGATTAATATAATCCGAGCGGATGTGGTATACTGCCTAAGTGAGTACTTGATTAGCTTGGGATACTTGAACAAGTATTATGCCCTTGCGTGTTTTATTACGCGATCCATTTTTGGATTTGCCTTCGAGATGAAGGATCTTGGGAAGACACGGTAGTGACTCAACCTGATGATTGAGTCCCGTAAAGATTGAATCTAAGTCCATGATTCAGACTACACCCAGAAGGTGTTATGACGTTTTAGTCATCATGACGCTAAGTCGTCAGATTCTCCCATGATCATTCGATCACTAGACATTGATATAGACCCAGTCCGTCCCTGATGATACGATGAAGAGATATTGAACCATAATGTTCATATCTAAGTACAATAAGCGCATCATTGTACTTGGTCTAATGTGCTAGGACGAACATCTCGTCTGTTGTGAATGGTATAGCTCGACACAACATCGCGCTAACACGTTGCCATCGAAATGGCACTAAAGACACATTCCCTTACCTTATGGTAATTTTGGAAGTGGGCTAGTTTATCCCATTTGCGTCATCGAGTGTACCTACCCCCTTCGGTACTCGAATTAACGCAACCCTTTTTCGGTTATACCGATTCCGGTTACTTATCAGACCCGCATAAGGGATATTCCTAACATGGTATGTCTTTACCATTAGGAATAAGGCGACATCTTGGAGGTCTTGGAATGACTCCAAGTGAATCACTCTGATCTATTCGTGCTCTATGAGACGACTAGAGAGTGTATATGGCTTCGAGCTAGTATTAGTCATATTTGAATTACATATGTTCTGTCTCACGATCCAGATAAAACACTTGTCATAGAAGACAACTTGTTGTTATTGATCAAGAGAGACATGACTACATTATGCTATTTAGCATTTCTCGCCGAAATTAATCTTCACAAATGAAGTTTAAGAGCATCCAGTTGAATGCTCGTTCTATTCCACGTTAGATTTTCTTGCATCCAGTCGTATGTAAGTAAATGAGGCATCCAGTCGAATGCTCGTACTCTTTCTTGGAATATGAAATCTTTGCACCCAGTCATGTGCAAGTGAGGGGGAGCATCCAGGTGAATGCTTATTGCACTAATTACTACTTAGTCGAAATCTTCGCACCCTGTCGTGTGCAAGTGAGGGGGAGCATCCAGTCGCATGCTCGTGTACTCTTTTTGTCCTTAGACCAAGGTTTTTTCCCACTGGGTTTTCCTTGGCAAGGTTTTTAGCGAGACACGTTCCCATCATACCTCACTTAAGATTGCCGAAATTAGGGGGAGTATCCTGTTGTATACTTCTTACCACTGTGTACTCTTTTGTCCTTCGACTAGAGGTTTTTCCCATTGGGTTTACTCTAGCAAGGTTTTGATGAGGCACCTATTTTGTGGTTGATCCCTACTACTACCACTGTTGTACTCTTTTTCCTTCGATCAGAGATTTTCCCATTGGGTTTGCTCCGGCAAGGTTTTGATGAGGCACACTGTTTTGTGGTTAGTTACTTACATGATATTTCGGCCTATATCATTCGGCTACACAGTTTCTCCTAGATACCGGTTTTGTCCCACACTGGGTTTTCCGGCCCTAAGGTTTTTATGTGTTTAGCACTGCGAATGAACTCGACTCACATCGACAGCATGAATACGAAGAAATCAAGACGTCCAAAGGGGCAGTGTTGTAGGATATTATTGGACTTATCTTGGTCTTTCCTAGCATATGTAACTCTATCCTCTATTATATAAAGAGGGTCAGGGTCTCTTGATGTATCTATATATACACTTGTATTAATGAATAAACACTTCGTCTGTTGTCTCTCATACCTCTCTCTATATCTATACATATCTCTATATATATCTATAACGAGCTAATATGTCACACAACAGTCAGATATTTTTAATGCCTTACCCTTGTTACCTGCAGCTATGACTAAGGCTTTTGGGTCATTCTTTTATGAGTTCCTGCTCATCTTTCATCCCGGTAAAGGCGGCGTGTTGCTTGTTGGATCGTGCATCTCGAGTTTTGTCCCAATATTCTGGATAACCAATCAGCTGGTAGCATTTTTGTTTAGAGTGCCCTGTGAGACCACAATGTGTACACTTCTCACGAGATACATGATTTCCTCCGGACTGATTTGCCAAAAAAATTGGACTGACCACCAAAATTAGGAACTCCAGACCGATTTCGAGAGGTACGATTAAAAGCCACCATGGCTTCTGTGGTTGCCTCTTCTGTTTTCAATTGCATCTTTCCTATCACACTCACGTCGGACATAGACGTAAGATTGCTGCAAGTTTAGCTGAGGATCTTTCCGTAGGACCTCACCACGAACTTGCTCAAACTCATCATCGAGTCCGCCTAGAAATAGGTAGACTCTTTGTCGCTATTGTAATTCTTGATAGATTTTAAGACCTTCACAACTCATGGCCACTTTACTAAAGTGATCCCACTCTTGAAAGATGTCAGAAATTTCACCAAAGTATACAGTGACATGTCCCCCATTCTGTCGAAGACGATACGCTTTCTGGTTTATTGAATAAACCCTAACTTCATTGTTTTCATCTGAGAAAGCAGATTTCAAAGCTTTCCATATATAGTCGCTGCAGTCGGCAAGAGAATATAACGTTTCATGAGATCCAACTTCATGGAAGATAGAAGCCAACTTTTGATTTTCTGGTCATCACAGAACCAGTCGTCATATTTAGGATCATCTTCACGTGGAGCCTTAATCGAACCACAGAGATATCCCGTCTTTCTTCTCCCAGCCACATACATCTCAAACAAAGGAGCCCATAAATCATAATTGGTTTCATCCAATACTATTCCAATATTAAAATTGGAATTATCAGATTGAACAACCATAGGTGTAACAAGCTTTTCAGATCGATCACCTACTACTACAGGGGCAACTCTCGTCTCTCCCATTATATATATATATATATATATGGGAAATGTTATATAAACATCAACTTAGACATCAACTTGGACACTTTTTCGTAAAAACGCTCCAAATCAAGATTTGGTTAATGCAAATCTCCATGGTTTCACGACGGGAACACAAATATGCGTCTTGTTTTTTTTTCCGAGATGTATAATGACATGTTTTCGAAATTATGGTAAAATTTAAAAATTCAAAACATGTCATTATACATCTCAGAAAAAAAAAAACAAGATGCATATTTGTGTTCCCGTCGTGAAAGCATGAGATTTGCATTAACCAAATCTTGATTTGGAGCGTTTTTACGAAAAAGTGTCCATTTTGGTGTTTTTCATGGTGTCCATATATCCTTCCCCTATATATATATATATTAGTGTTTGTTTAAGGCTCGTGATACCATATAAAAGATCAATCAGAGTTGTTTTATTAGGTGATTTTTACATCCTTGTATACACAGCTACTTAACATACAATCCCACACATTAAGGAGAATCAATCTTAAGTATCAATCTAATTAATTCTGATATAATCAGAATTCTTCTAATTACTGTCAATCCCTTCTATTACGAGATCCTAATTATATTACAAAGTCAACACATCTGTTTGACGTGCAACTCAAAATGGAGAAACTCCTTCTCCCATAAAAAAAGAAAAAGAAGATAAGAATCTCTTGATACTGGGAAGAAGTGATGACGCACCCTGGGAATATTAAAAATAGTCCTAAGCCAATTTGAGCACATATTTGTATAGACTTTAGGACATAGAACATCTAGACTCTAAAATACTACCGATGATTCGTTAATAATCACTATAACACAAATCTTGAACTACTTAATTACAACTCTTCGGCTAAGACTCAAGGTTAGAATTATTGAAAATGACAAATCTGCCCAAATATATAGACTCCAAACTAGATTGTGTCTCCATCAGTAGGTCAAAACTAATTCTAAGAAAATTAGGAGAAACAAAAAAATATAATAGCTTAATATTCTTTACCTCCAGTAGACTGAGTCACTTCTAGTTGGAGTTCCATTGATGAACGACCCACCCATGTAACAGCACCAGTAATTGTCAAATCAGTATCTACACGAATTGGCTTCTTCACAACGATCTTGTCCACAGACGCAGTAACTAATAGTATGGGTCTCGTCGTGCCATCGTTATTACAGCAGTGCTATACACAAGTATATAAAACAAATCCAGTTTAGACAAATAAAAATAAAATTGTCATGCAGACTGTGCTCATAAACATAGCCGTCTCGCAGGGTCAAGTTGTAATGTATTACGGAATTGAAGGTTTGGATAGGGGCCTTCTTAGTTCTTAGATTGTGTAAAACCATGATCAACTGACTTAAGTTATCAATAAATCATTCATAAAAAAAGAAAGTTATCAACAAATCTTACTGGTCAATAATGAAGATAAGTATGAGAGAGAAAAAAGAAAGATGAACATGGTAGTATTGCTAATCACTATAAGTGATTCTGGACATAATAGTATTATCCAAGCGCATTTCTCAACAGATTAAACATTTATTTGTGATTAGAAGTACAATGTAAAATTATACTGTACCAATCAAATGTTATGCACGGGCGAAACTAGGAATACTATAGGGGTGTCAATTTTACCCGACCCGACCCGACGGTTTTTGGGTATTTGGGTAACGGTTTTTGGGTATTCGGGTAACGGTTTTAGCGGTTCTCTCGTCATCTACGGGTTGGGTCGGGTCTATATAACTTTTTGTACTTATTTTACCCGACCCATACTCGTATTTGTAATGGATATAACGGTTCTCGGTGCGGGTATTTACCCAAAATACCCAAAATTTATTATATTTTTCTATATGTTCTTTTCTAAATGGTATTTTTACATATTGATAATGAATTTATTTTTCCAAGCTATTTCCTAACTTACTTGTAAAAAATAAACAAAGTAATGAAGAAGTATGAATTTTTTTTGCTTCATATTGATCAACAATGTGGTAATTATAATAATAATATGTATATATATTTTTAAAATATGAGTATATATTGCGGTTCTACAATTCGGGTATGCGTGTCGGTTTTGCGGGTCGGTTTGGCGGGTCGGGTCCGCGGTATAGAGTTGAGAACCATACCCGCCCCAAGAACCAACGGGGTCGGATTGGGTAGACCCAAAAACGGTTCCGTGACGGGTCGGTTCTTGCGGTTTTTGGGTATTTACGGTGCGGTTTTCGGATATTGGGTATTTTTGACACCCCTAGAATACTATAATAGGAAAGACCTAATACCTCTTAATAAAACAACAGAAAACCATACAAATGAATTGAATGAAAAACCAAAAACATTTTGTTTGAAAAATAGTTGCAAAATACAACTCTAAACCAATTACTTTCCAAAAATTCACTAAGTCATTTTGAAAGTACATACTAAACTGTTTACGCAATTCACTGCTAATAGTACTTGGTATCTTATTCATTTACCCAGGCTCCGGAAGGGAATATAATAGGAAGAGCTACCTAAAGGGTAAAACACAGAATCAAAAGAATACATATGTATTAAATTTGAATATGAAAACCACAAAAATAAATTTATTGAAAAAAGGGGACCATATTCTATATAGTATAAAAATTCCAAAGTACAACTCTAAATCAATTATTATTCCAAAATTCATTATACAACTTGAAAGCACAAACTAAGCTGCAACCACAATATACTTGTCATACTCGAAATCATCACGATTTCACATTCTCGTGTTCCGCAAGAGAATTTATGAAGAAGTCTATAAGGCTAAAACACCATAATTAAAGCTACACCATAATTGAAGCTAACATGAGAATTGTATACGAAAACTAACCAATTTCGATACAATAATAATATTTCATAAAGCAAGAAGTCTACCTTATACGAAACAGTTCCCGCTAGAGCATCAAGATCTTCCACCAACTTCCCCATCCTAATCTCATTCCAAGGGTTCCGATACTGCTCCCAAAGCACGTAATCACTCGAAAACTTATACAATATACTAGTCCTACTCTGCGAGGGAATTTTCGTAATCAACTCATTTAATGCATTCGAAGCGCTCTCGAAAATGTTCGACCTTGCTTCCCACAAAGCATTTGTCACAGGGGAATGGTACATTCCTGGCCATAAGCTAATCGGCTTTCTTATCGACGAACTTGCATCGATTGGCTGGGAATTCTCATTATGGTCTGTTTTTTTTGCCGAAAACAACCTAGTTGATTGATAAAAAGTTGGTTTTGCAAAATTAGATAAACAAAACATGTAAGGAGTTAGAAAATAGGGTTTAGGAAAGGCTTTCATCATGAGTTCATGTGGGGTATTGGTAAAATGAGTGTTTTTTGTAATTAAAATTGCATAATTGAGAAAGTTGGTATTGCCAAGATCACTTTTTTTGGGGGGATTTAGAAAAGGGTTTAAATCAGAAACTGATAAATTATCCAAATGGGTATTGCCAAGATCACTTTTTTTTTGGGGGGGGGGGGGGGGATTTAGAAAAGGGTTTAAATGAGAAACTAATAAATAATCCAACTGGGTATTGCCAAGATTACTACTTTTGGAAAATAAAAAGGGGTTTGGATATGAAAAAATGGAATTGAGAAAGTAGGTATTTGTGAATCCATATTTTAGGAAGGTATAAAAGAAAGAGATTAAAGTGTTATTGGAGTTTATTTTGATGGATTTGAATAGGGATTGAAAAAGTATAGTTCTTTTTAGAGGATTCATTTTCACCAGTGTTGTGTTGTGTTGTGTTGCCAATGACAATTATATCCATTTCCTCTCACAAAGCCAACGCCCACCGGTTACGCTTTAACTTTACATCTCTCCTTTTTATTGTGCTTTTTTTAATGTATTTTCATATTTTTTTATCAATTCTTTTCGATCAAAATTAATTTATTAGAACAAACATATTAAATAAATTATAAGTTTTATTAATTTTTTTCAATCAAAATTAATTTATTAGAACAAACACATTAAATAAGTTATAACTTTTTTCATATTTAAAGTAAAAAATACATTTTTTACAACTTATAAGAAAACGTTTTGATTTATATAAATTATCTGTTTTTTTATGAATTTCTCTATCATAACTATACAACTCATCTTTTTGTTTTTTTTATTAATTTATATATAAAAAGTACAAATAAATGAGAGAGAATAAGAGAAAGTAAGAGAGATAAATTATTATTTTAATTATAAACGAAATTCCTTATATTTGACATATATTTAAGTTCATGTATATATAAGATAATGGATAAATAAACTGATGCGTATACAATATTAGAACAATCTCCTCATATTTAATACTAGCGCACATGCCCACCCGATGGGTGTGAATCCAATAAAAAATCTGTAATCCGTTATGGTAGAATCTTCGATGAAGGGAGAAAATTTGATAGCAGTTATTTTTATTTTAATTCTTGTGTAAGAGTGTTTACTACTATTTTGTAATTTTATAAATTAATAGGACTTTTTTATAAATAATTGTTTCAAGGCTTCATAAGCTCTCTTCACATAAATAATAGTATGATAAATTGGTGATATAAAGTAACTGATGTGAGTGCTATAAGAAAGGAGGATAATCTTCATTTTATTTAATTGGAGAACAAGCACCACTTTCATTTTATTTTTGTAAAAACATGTCAAGATTGGGAGACACAGAAAAATGGTAGAGGTTAAATTGGGTTTATTTTTATTTATTTTAATATATATATATATAGATAAATGATGGATTTTTTCACTGCAATTTATCTGTTTCAATGCTCAAACCGTACATCTGACTTACGAACCGTAAGTCAAATTTACGGTTTGACTGTGAAATTACCAAATTACCACTGCGTTGAAATCTGAAAATTTTACAGAGACCGATCGATCAAACTTCACAGCAGATCGATCGGCCAAGCTCTTTGAAATTTTTTCCAGAAAGCTAATTAACTCAAAATGTAGCTGCGTGGTAGAGAAGCAGGGAGAGCGGATGAGAATAAGATGCGGTTGTACAATTATAGCTAGGAGATAGCTTCGCATCCAACAGTAACGCATAATATGATTAGAGCAGGCTTCTATGATGTCTATGTGATAAAGAGTTACAATGTAGATCTAGGCTTACTTACATCATTACTGGACAGGTGCCGTGATGAGACCCACACGTTTTATTTTCCCAGTGCCGAGTTGGGGATATTTTTACAAGATGTAGAGATTACGTTGGATTGTGGATGGATGGTTTTCTTGTAACCCGATCGGAGAGAAATGATAATAGAACTAGCAGGTTGGATTTGGTGGAGAGCCTATTGGGAAGTAGCCCGACGACGATATGATTGATAAAAATAGTTTAACGGTTAAAGTTAGATGGTTGCGACAAACGTTTGCGGAATTACCTGTCAACTCTAGTCAGGAGAGGTTGTTATATCAGTCGAGAGCTGCGATGTTGTTGTTACTAGCTGCTTATGTTTTTTCTGATAAGAGCAGTGATCAGGTTGCACTTTGCCCTCTCCCGTTTCTTGAAGATTTTGATAGGTGTGGAGAATATAGTTGGGGATCAGCTCTACTCGCTTGGTTAAAATCCAACATGTGCAAGTTTGTTAGAGGTCAAGCTCATGGAATAAGCAGTGCGGTGATGTTCCTTGAGATGTGAGCGATGACAAGGTTACGCCATGTTAGACCTTGTCCAGGATTGCCTCCTGATATTCCCCCCTCCTCCGGGATTGCCTAGATTGCCCTTCGGCTACAGATATGTTATTATTTAATTTTTGTATTCGATTACTATTAAATTCTGAATATTTGGCAGATACTTCTTTTGTTTATATTTATTGTTTATCTACTATACTTGTATTATTATAGGTGGAAAAAATTGACGCACTCTTATCAACATGTGGTACGGCATAATGTGGTTTTTATACGGGACCTGTTTGACCAATTAACCCTGAACAGGTAAAAGTCTATTGGATATTGCCACACAAAAATTACACGTTCCTGTAAACCAACAAATAACACCAACACATAACCAACACCAACAAACAAGACCAACAACCAATACCAATCAACTCATACCCAATCGCAAAAACGATAAAAAATAAGATAAAATGATGAGGAAAAATAAACATTAACATTTATAATGTAACGAGTCATAAAATAGTCACGGTTTAACAAAATAAATAAAATAAAATTACACATTCTTCGAAACATAGAAAAATTAAAATGCTAGTCATGTTTCGAAGTAGCATCATCGTCGGTATCATCATAGAGCGGCCGACGATAATTCGGAAAATATGCACGATAATACTTATACTCTTCTTCACTGTAGGCATAGATTTCTCCGTAATCCTCACCCTTGTCCATTCTATACTCACAGTATTGTTGACGATGCATACGATGAAGTTCATAATCCATCGTCATTTTATCCGCATGAAAATTTCTGGTCACGGGCGCCCAAGGAGGGTTACGATAAAAGGAGAAACGTGCATTTTCAGTATTATGAGGAGAAGAGGCTTCAATAGGAAGAAGGGAGGAGGATCCCGCTATTCCTTTGCCCTTTTGTCGACGCGAGGATGAGGGAACGGTGTCGGAAGGTGGACCATCGGGTTCCCTATTAGGACCTAGAGAAGGATCATTGAGTTCCAAAACGGGTTCAATAGTGATTGCATTAGGGCCTACATAGGGCTCTAGATGAAGAGAGAGGGGTGCAAAAAATTCACCGGTAACTACTCGGCCATACCAAGTTAGAAAATTATTACCGATAACACGAATTTTCATTTGCAAAAGATTTTTTGACTCAAGAACACTAGTCGACTCGATTTTAACGCCTTTGCATTTGATATTAAAAGAATTGAAAATTTCGGTAATAAGAGAGTCATACGGAATAGAGTGTTTTGTACAGTATTTGGCTTCTCTCATTGTTCTAAGAATTAGGGTGGCGGTATCCAATTTAATTTTGTTTTGAATACAAGCTAGAATAACAATGTTATCTTCCGTAACATCGGTGAAATTTGAGCTATGAGAGAAAATAATTTTAGAGATAACAAAAAAGGCGATTTTGTTTTGAAAGTGGGGACTATTAGCTTTTGGCTCTCCTCGATGAACGAGGTGAAACACAGATTGACGAAGTTCAACCATGTTTGAAAAATTACACATATTTAAGACTTCCTCGGCTTTTGATACGCCACTAAACTCAAAATCTAAGAGGTCGCGTAGTTGAGAGGCGGAAAAAACTATTTCATTTTATTGACCTTGGTTGAAAGTTCGAGCTCATTATTGTCATTAGTATAAACAATAATATTTTAATAAAATTGATAAGTTTCATCAATATATATATATATCATTAGATAAAAAAATCAAGTTTTTTCAATTTTGGAAACCGATGTTCTCTTCAAGAAGTAGAAATTTACGAAGGAAAGTTAAATAATCAATAGAGACACGATTGACAATTGTCCTATTCGAGATACAATTATCGGCTTTAGAAGACTTACCCAAACGAGAAGCGGATGAGCCGATATCTTTAGGAGTCGCCTTCGGAGAGCTTTTCTCTCGTACCATTTAATTGAATTTGAGAAATTAGGTTTTTTTAAAAAAAAATACGAATTGATTTGGGGCAAACAAATGATTTTAGGTTGAACTGATTTGAAAGATATGTATTAGGGTGATGAAAATAGAGAGTTATAACAAAAAAAAAACGTGATTTTGTTGAAGATTGGATGATTTTTTATGAAAATTGTGAATTTTGGGTAATATGGAGAGAGAGATGTTTGTATATATGTGTATGTATGTGTGTGTGTATTCTGTAAAATTTTATAGAATGCTTGTACACCGATCGATCGGAGATGACAGCGGATCGATCGGAGATGACAGTCGATCGATCGGTCCACTGTAAAATTTTCAGATTTCAACCCAGGGGCAATTTGGTAATTTCACAGTATAAATCGTAATTTTGACTTACGATTCGTAAAAACAAATTACGGTTCGGCAAAAAAAAAATACGGTTTGAGCGTGGAAACAGATAAATTGCAGTGGAAAAATTCAGTCTCTTAAAAAAATGGTTAATTTGTTTAAAATGAAATTTGTCTAATTATCTCAAAAAAATATTTACGGATCGTAAACTTACGGTTTTATAAAAGACCAATAAGTTAATTTGTTTCGATTAACATGATAAAAGGTCGTTTCGAGTACTAATCATTTAGAAAATGGTTAATTTGTTTAAAATGATAGACTATTCAATAACGAACATAACGGTTGAAACGGAACTAAATTTGGAGGGAGTCCGAATGAATAATTTATAGTTCCACAATATACGATATCGGAAAAAAAAATGAATAAGTCACGATTACGGTGTGTAAATGTTTTTTTTGAGTTAATTAGCTCTCGGGAAAATTTTCCAGAAAGCTTGGCCGATCGATAGGATGTGAAGTCCGATCAATCGGATGTGATGTCCGATCGATCGGTCTCTGTAAAATTTTCAGATTTCAACACAGGGACAATTTGATAATTTCACAGTCAAACCGTAAATCTGACTTACGAACCGTAAGTCAAAATTACGGTTTGACCAAAAGACAAATCATAAATTTGACTTACGGTTCTAAAGTCAGATTTACGGTTCGTAAAAAAAAACTACGTTTAAGTGTAGAAATAGATAAATTACATTGAAAAAATTCAGCCTCTATACAGTTAAGTTAGATTGATAGAGAAAGATAGATATAGAGAGATAAATTGGAAAGGACTCTCTACACACGTGATTCCCTTCCTTTTAATCCTTCCACGCGTGATTCTCCCCCATCTTGTTATTCATCTTCCGTTAAGCTTGTATTACTCCTAATCACTTTCTTCTCCCATGAATGAACATCATTCCTTATTCATTATCTAATCATTTATATGAAAGCCAAACCAACTTAAAAATTAGTAATAACTTTTAGGTACAAATGCTAAATCCTTATTCAAACCAGTGGCCAAGTTAGTTGACAAATATACAACGAAAATAAAAAGTGTATAATCATTGTTTTTAATATGTTTTAGTGAAAATATACAGGCAAAAGTTAAAAAAAAATCATAATTTTCAAGGTTATACAGGGAGTAGTCGCCCTCAATGGTCTGGACTTATATTCCTCCGGATTCAACATATCAGCAACCGCACCAGTTTTCTTACATTTTTTCTAATATTTAAGATAATTAACATCACTTTAATATTTTTAGGTAACAGTTTAACTTTATACATTTTTCAGCTTTTCTATCAAATTTCTTATCACAAGAGCATACACGATAGTGTTGTTAATTTTAATAATATTAACTTTGACACATCATCATTTAATTGCATGTTAAATGACACATAAGTAACTTAAATTTAACATTCACATTAGTGTATTAACTTAACAAATTTATCTAATTTTAATTGAAATTAATTATTAATTAAAATATCATTAATTAGTCATTTTCTAAACCCCCACTAATATAGGAATTAAAATAGGAGTTGAAATAAAGTTTACGTTTTAATTAATGGTATTTTGCCACATCATCAATTAACAACATTAAAATTATTGTTATATTTAACAATTTTTTTAACATCTATAAAGATAATACATGATTTAACATAACTAATAGAAACAAAAAAATGAATTGTTAGCTAACTATTTTAGTTAACAATAGAGATAACAACACTATTGTAGATGGTCTAACTAAATATTACTATATTTTAATATACTTATATCTGTTGTGTGACATATTAGCTCGTTATAGAGATATATAGAGATATGTATAGATATAGAGAGAAGTATGAGAGAGACAACAACAGAGTCTTCATTAATCAGAATGTGTATGAATGAATGTAAAATACAAGACCCCTAACCCTATTTATATAGATAGAGGTGTATGGTTATAAGCCCACTTGGGCCCATAAAGTATAAGCCCAATAATCCAATAATATCCTACAGCACTCCCCCTTTGGACGTCTTGATTTCTTCGTCTTCATGCAGTCGATCTGAGTCGAGTTCATTCGCAGTGCTAAACACATAAAAACCTTAGGGCCGGAAAACCCAGTGTGGGACAAAACCGGTACCTAGGAGAAACTGTGTAGCCGAATGATATAGGCCGAAATTCTATGTAATTAACTAACCACAAAACAGTGTGCCTCATCAAAACCTTGGCAGAGCAAACCCAATGGAAAAATCTCTGAACGAAGGAAAAAGACTGTAGCAGTGGTAGTAGTAGGGGATCAACCACAAAACAGGTGCATCATCAAAACCTTGCTAGAGTAAAACCAGTGGGAAAAACCTCTAGTCGAAGGACAAAAGAGTACACAGTGGTAACAAATATACAACAGGATACTCTCCCTAATTTCGGTAATCTTAAGTGAGCTATGATGGGAACGTGTCTCGCTAAAAACCTTGCCAAGGAAAACCCAGTGGGAAAAAACCTTGGTCTAAGGACAAAAAGAGTACACGAGCATGCGACTGGATACTCCCTCTCACTTGCACACGACAGGGTGCGAGGATTTCGACTAAGTAGTAATTAGTGCAATAAGCATTCACCTGGATGCTCCCCCTCACTTGCACACGACGGGGTGCAAAGATTTAATATTTCAAGAAACAGTATGAGCATTCGACTGGATGCTTCATTTACTTGCACACGACTGGATGCAAGAAAATCTAACGTGGAATAGAACGAGAATTCAACTGGATGCTCTTAAACTTCATATGTGAAGATTAATTTCGGCGAGAAATGCTAAATAGCATAATGTAGTCATGTCTCTCTTGATCGATAACAACAAGCTGTCTTTTATGACAAGTGTTTTATCTGGATCGTGAGACAGAGCATATGTAATTCAAATATGGCTAATACTAGCCCAAAGCCATATACACTCTCTAGTCATCTCATAGAGCACGAATAGATCAGAATGATTCGCTTGGAGTCATTCCAAGACCTCCAAGATATTGCCTTATTCCTAATAGTAAAGACAGACCATGTTAGAAATATCCCTTATGCGGGTCTGATAAGTAACCGGCATCGGTATAACCGAAAAAGGGTTGCGTTAATTCGAGTACCGAAGGGGGTAGGTACACTCGATGATGCAAATGGGATAAACTAGCCCACTTCCAAAATTACCATAAGGTAAGGAAAGGTGTCTTTAGTGCCATTTCGATGGCAACGTGTTAGCGCGATGCTGTGTCGAGCTATACCATTCACAGCATACGAGATGTTCGTCCTAGCACATTAGACCAAGTACAATGATGCTCTTATTGTACTTAGATATGAACATAATGGTTCAATATCTCTTCATCGTCTTATCAGGGACGGACTAGGTCTATATCAATGTCTAGTGATCGAACGATCATGGAAGAATCTGACGACTTAGCGTCATGATGAGTAAAACGTCATAACACCTTCTGGGTGTAGTCTGAATCATGGACTTAGATTCAATCTTTACGGGACTCGATCATCAGGCTGAGTAACTACCGTTTCTTCCCAAGATCCTTCATCTCGAAGGCAAATCCAAAAGTGGATCGCATAATAAAACACGCAAGGGCATAATACTTGTTCAAGTATCCCAAGCTGATCAAGTACTCACTTAGGCGGTATACCACATCCGCTCGGATTATATTAATCCATATAGTGAACGTCTCAGTCAATTGAGATCGTGTTCCGTGGTCAGGAACTACTTGATTTAAGCACATGAAGTCACACAGGGACCTTCATCTATATCTCTGTCTAAATTCTCATAGAGATAAAACAGTGACCACAATCACATGCTGCATAATTAGTTTTAGGGAAACTACTAAACTGATAAAGTAAGGGACCGTTATAACGTCCATTACGAGGAAATCAACCATCTCGTAATCAATTCCAAGATATGAGAGAAGCCTTGCGCTACTAGGCGAGTATTCTACAATCTCATTATTCTCATCACTTTTCCTTACGAATAACCAAATAAACGAACTCGTTTAACATTGGTGGTGTTGGAGCTACAGGTCCGAACACATTTTCGCTAAGGAGTCTACTTGGATTGCAAGTTTCCATTTGTCCAGTCTATTCTACGTTGACTTCAGGCAACGGTACATGGTTCCCTATCATAATTTGCTCATATTATCAGTCGTCACTGAATATATGAACAAGTAATCAATGACAGTCTCGTTTCGCTTCAATATCGTCTAAGATATCATAATCGACAGATATTTCAAGATTCTTACGATGAGGAGGAAATCACACATCTCCTTGATCCTTTATAATCTCGTGCGACAAACGAGTTTCAGTTCACCACCTCTGGGGCTGAACGAATTAAGAACCGGTCAACTTCCTCATATCTTGGGAAGGACGACAGGCTGACGGCCGACGGCAGCGTCCTTTGCTTGGCGGGTTCGGCCAAAGCAACGTGTTACGACAGGAACACGGCGTCTGACAGGGACGTCTATCCTTGCAAGCATTTTGCAGCAGGTATAAATGATCTCGTGATATCTCATAAAGTCATTAAATGCGTCTGGCATTTAGTTAGACTTGATGGAGTCTATGCACTTACTTATCACTAAGTGCAGTTTTGGAGATCAAGCTAAGACTGAGTGGGTTATGCCACGTTACTTCACGTCGTTTCTTATCAACGACAACGTGCAAATCTCCCCTTAACGACACGAAGAACAGTCTTAGCGATGTCATTTTCGCATATCATGCGGTAAAGAGATCGCTTGCCAAGGTTACTCTATCAAATGATAGGCAGGGGATTCATAATCGACTTATGTCCCCTTCAGAGGTCCATATTTTGAATGCTATAGCGGCTCATTCAAAATATTAAGCACTCAAACACGCGTTCATATGAGGCGTCTGGCTCATAACCAGTAACCAACTGGTACGCATTTAGTGTTTTGAGTGACTATGGGCCTCAGACGGACCAATGCAGCAAAATAGCATCACCCCACACAGAAATATAAATCTTGGTGTGCAAGACCAAGAAATGCGTGCAATCATTTGCAGTCGCATCATCAAACTTTCCGTGAGTCCATTTGGGTCTGAACATAATCGACAGGATGTTCAATTTCAATTTCCAAACTCAAGTAATTCAAATCGAAATTTCGATTCTTACTCTTTGGAATTATCAAGTCGACTAGAATTTTCAGGATAATCTGGATCATAAGCCATCAACTTAATGATAGGGCTAAAAGTTTGGGAAATGCTGCATTTCTGTGGACAACAATAATCATGTGACCTATTGTCGATGCATCAACCATAACCATTTATATTTATGGTCCGTCTTATGGTTGGATAAGTCCATAATAACTCCTTCAATTCTTTACAAGAATTCTACGAGTTTATTTCGTGATCTTTACACATACTAGTCTTTCAAAATGAGCATTAGTGGCATTAATTTCGGATTAATCATGAAATATATCCTCAAAGAAAATCCAAATGCGATACGATTATAAATCAAGCATCGTCTTTTGACCCGGGAATATCTCATCCGGTCAATGCCACGGTCAATACCACAATATCAAAATGTTCTTATCAATCGACGACAGGTGAATGATAGTACAGACAATCATGTCTTATCATCTAAATCATTTATCATTTCGACGACAGGCGAAATGATAAGGTAACTTTAAATGCTTTTAAAAATTGTGGTAGAAACCACTTGAAAAACATTTCAACTCCTCTAAAATACGCTTTTGGTCGTATTGAATGGAGGCTTTTTTTAATTATTTCATGAGCTATTACCAGATAACACTGGTTTTCTCGAATATTTTATAACTCAAGAAGGTACGATAGGACCTACATGAGTATAACGCCTCATATTTGACAAATCAATTTGGCTTTACCAAAGATTTCGATTTTGGAACGACATGTCCAGAATCGTTGTCACTAAGTGTTCTTTTAGGGAAGTAGTTGGTGAAATTATATGGTACACTGTTACCCACTATTTCCAAAAAACCAACTACACCACAAGTATTGCCTAAAATTTCATAATTTAAAGTTTGGTCACATTTATCAAAGGAATTGTCTCAAAACACTTTAAATTATTTCGAGAAATTTCGTAGACAGGCAAACCACAATACAAAAGTATGGTCCAAATGAAAAATAATAATCCAAATGGAAAAACATAATCCAGATGAGCGAAAAAATGGCTCAATGATTTATCAAAATCAATAAAGAAATGTATCAAATTCATTTGAGCCACAAAATCGGGGGTCTCAAGAGTTTCCTTTCAATTAACTTTAACCACATTAGCATCGGTTTTTCCATCTTTATAATAGTTGTGAACTATTTAAGGAGTAACCGTGCATGACCTTTGTCTTTATAGCATAGAGTTGGCCCCTTGAGCATTATCTCTTGCTTTGTGACAATGGCCCATATTGTTCCTTTCAATTACTGTCTTGGAGCCACAGGTTTTCGATTTTGACGATTGTCTAAAATCTCGCTTGGCTAGGCGATTCATTGGGATCGCGACAGTTCGAGACAAATAACACTTGTCTCGGTTCTCGATTCGTGGAAAAAAAATATACACGAAGAGCATTAATATCAGGCAAACAATTCGCCATTGACCCAATAGGATTAAAACTACTCACCGGGATAATTTTCTTATCCAATAACAGATGGGTGATAAAGGAACATGGTGAATATAAATTCACGATAATGCTTATGGAATACAATTTCCAAGCTAGTATTTTGGTGAAGGATTGCTCCAATATGTCAATTTCAGACATTTGTTCACCATAGACGTCATCATGTCTCAAATGTGGCGGCGGAATAAAATCAACGCCTTAGCATTCATCCTGATGGTAACAACAAACTTGTATTTTACTCATCAAAGATGGCATCCAAAAAAAAATTTGGCATCACATTTTCACACATCAGGGTGAGTAACATGTGGTGACGGATTAAAATCAACGTTTAAACAGTCATTTCGCAAGTATGTTTTACGATTTTTCTCATCATAGATGGCATCCAACATGTGTTGGGAGTTCTGGATTATTTATCATATAAAACGACTGGTTTATATGTTTATGGTTTGCACAAACATAAACTTTATTTCGAAACGACAGGTTCGAAAAATAGTTTTGCTTTTAATGTGAATAAGTTCTCATTGATCGAACGACAGGTCGATACAGAGACACCAATTCGGCGAAACATACATCACTATATAAACACACTCGAGTAAATTATTATTTAGTCAACCCCTTTCAGTAGCTCTACTTGAAAAACGACTAGGAAAGACGGTGAGGGTGGAGGGCACGAATGCCACTTAAAACCCGACCTCATTAGGATATCGACTTCTGCCTATATCTTTCCTAGACATCGTATCCAAATAGGTGAGCCTATTTAGGGAAGATTCATAATTTATCCAACTTAAATGTGAATATATATGATTTCGCAAATTACCATATTATACATATGTGTACATGGCAATAAATAAATACATAGATCGTACCTGCTTGCATGATTAAATAATATAGCAGTAGCATGGTAGTACATATTAGCACAATCTAAATTTACCAATTTACACTAAGCAATATATTATTCAATATTTAATTATTTTATTGCTATATGTATAAGTTCTATACATGGTAACTAAATCATTCATGTACGTAATATATTTTATTTACCAATTTACAATATACATGCAAGTTCCATATAAAGTAATTTTTAGGGTAATTACCGAATTATCTAGCAAGAATTTATCCCATAAATATTTATTCTCATGCAGCGATCCATCTGACTTTTACAAAATCACAAACAAAAAACAAAAAACTACATACATGCGTAGTTTCTACACTCATGCAAGTTAATCACATATATATATATATATATATATATAACTCATGCTGCTTTTCGGTTTTTTTGTTTTTTTTTGTTTTTTTTTTGTTTTTTTTATGCTGTAGCAAATTAGGTCACATGTAATTTTCTACCTTCACAATTTATAAAAATAGGTTTGTCTATGTACTGTACACCTCGTCTTTTGGGGAAGGTCGATCGAACACAAAAAAAATTTCAAATTTTGGCCGTATATTTATAACCCAATATTCGAGCTTAAACCCTGTTATTCGAACAAATACCCCAATCTCTTAGCTTTTACTTCAATCTCCGTGAGCGTATATCCTATTCTCTGCGAGCATCGTGCTGATAACGTGTTGTGTGACATATTAGCTCGTTATAGAGATATATAGAGATATGTATAGATATAGAGAGAAGTATGAGAGAGACAACAACAGGGTCTTCATTAATCAGAATGTGTATGAATGAATATAAAATACAAGACCCCTAACCCTCTTTATATAGATAGAGAGGTAGGGTTATAAGCCCACTTGGACCCATAAAGTATAAGCCCAATAGTCCAATAATATCCTACAACACTATCAAATTTTTTCAACCCAAATTAATTTACTAAAGTAACAATATTAAATAACTTAGACGTTACTCATATTTAAAATAAAAAGCACATTTTTACAACTTATAATGAAGCGTTTTGGTTTATACAAATTATCGGGTTTTTTTTTTAATCAATTTCTCTATCACAACTATACAACTCATCTTTTTGTTATTTTATTAATTTATATGTGAAAAGTACAAATAAATGAGAGAAAATAAAAGAAAAATAAGAGAGAGAAATTATTATTTTAATTATAAGGTAATATTTTGATCACTTATATTCACTACAAGAAAATAACTGTATAGCAACAATTGGTATGTTATTATACGGCTTGTTGCAGAAAATTCAGCAACAGTATAGTAACGGTTATCAGTACTTAGCAACAGAAATTGTTGCTATATTGTTGCTAAATTTTAGCAACAACTCGTATAATACCAGACAAATTGTAACTAAACTGTTGTTATATGACTATTTTTTTTGTAGTGATTTAAATGATATTTAAATTCATGTATATTTAAGGTAATGAATAAGTAAACCGATGTGTATATAATTTTTGAACAATCTTCTTATACTTAAGGTAAATTGATGATATAAGGGAACTGATGCGGTTGCTCATCACCCAAGCTTTTCTACCTTGTTACCCAAGGTTGTGGTTAACACACAATCATCACACTCATGTCCATTTAATTATAATAGATTGGTATCAGATTAGCAAAAGTTGGTAAATTTAGGTACTAGTTTGGTCACGTGTACCGTAAGTTGGGTATTAAATTAATAAACGATAATAGTATAGGATATTAAACAATGTTTTTTAATCAAAAAAATAGAGTGGCAACAAGCAATAACTAATGTGTTGCTTGAACATAAACCATTAAAATTGGTTTCAGATTTATAAAAATTAGGTAGGTTAAGTACTAAATTGCTAAAATATGATACCTTGAGCATTAATTTAAAGTTTTCCCCATATCTTTATATCCATGTTCAACAAGATTGTTCATGTTTGTTTATTAACAAATGATCATAAACCGAACGCTTGCTGCAAGGAGAATGAAATTTTTCACCAACGTTTCATTTAGTTACAAATCAATGAGGGTAATGTTTTTTGATATTTCATTTAAATAATGATAGATATATAAAAATATTAGTTATATACAATATGAAATTTGTTGTAGTATATTATTGGACTATTGGGCTTGTATTTTATGGGCCCAAGTGGGCTTATAACCCTACCCCTCTATCTATATAAAGAGGGTTACGGGTCTTGTATTTTACATTCATTTATATACATTCTGATTAATAAAGACCCTGTTGTTGTCTCTCTATATCTATCATTATTTAAATGAAATATCAAAAAACATTACCCTCATTGATTTGTAACTAAATGATTTGATTAATTAATATGTGTGAGCTAATATGTCACACAACACGTCTTATGCAAGACAGTACTAACATACAAACAGTACAGTAGCATACAAACAGTACGTGTTGTAATATGTAACGTGTACGGTATAAAAAACAATTATATCCGGGTACCTTACACACGTTATGTTGGTGAAGGTCGATATAGCAAAATCAGGTTTATTGAATCTATAATCCGTACTTCGATCTCCGAGAGCAGTGCTGATAACGTGTTGTAATACACTATTAGCTACGTATATAGGGAGACAGAAGTAGAGAGAGGGGAGAACGGTATAGTTTTTATTATGAATGAATATCTGAATGAATAAAATACAAGACCCCTAGCCCTCTTTATATAGATAGAGTGGTAGGGTTATAAGCCCACTTGGGCCCAATCAATAAAAGCCCAAGAGTCCAATAATCTTACAACAGTTTCCATATTATTCCCGATTGTTGTTATTGTCACAATGTGCTCATAAATAAATATTTATCTTAATTATTACTTCTATATAGTATATCTATATTATTAGTTTATGTCAATTCCTTATGAAGTATTAAAACATATATTTACAAACTAACCCTATTAATTAATCAAATTATAACAAAAAAAAACTGTCTAAAAAAAAATTGTCATTCGTTAATAACTTGCTTTATCACTTTGAAAAAAAAAAAAACTTTCATTCTCCATACAATACCATCCATCTCTCTTCTATCTAGTCCAGTCAAAAGTACAGATAATTCAGTCGAAAGTACATATAATTCAGAAAGTGCATATAGTTCAGTCAAAAGTGTATATAGTTCAATAAACGTGCATATAGTCTAGTCAAAAGTGCATTCAATTCTGCTGAAAGTACATATAGTTTCGTCGAAAGTACCTATAATTCAGTCGAAAGTAAATATAATTCAATAAAAGTGTGTATGCATATAATTCAGCTAAAAATGCATCTGTTTCAGCTGAAAGTGCATCTAATTTAGTCAAAAGTACATATAGTTAAGTCAAAAGTGCATATAGTCCAGTCGAAAAGGAATATAGTCCAGTCAAAAGTGCATATAGTTCTGTCAAAATTGCATCTGGTTCAGCTGAAAGTAAATCTGGTTCAGCCAAAATTGCATATGGTTCAGCCAAAAGTGCATATGGTTCAGATAAAAGTGCATTTTGTTCATCTCAAAATGCATCTAGTTTAGTCGAAAGTGAATATAGTCCAGTTGAAAGTGTATAATGTTCAAGTGTATAATGCATTTTGAGATGAACTATATGCACTTTCAGCTGAACCAGATGCACTTTCAACTGAACAAGATGCACTTTTAGCTGAACCAGATGCACTTTCAGCTGAACCGGATGCACTTTTGACAGAACTATAATTTAATTCAAATTAAAAAAACCAAATCCGGATGGATTCGAACCACCAAACTCTTGAACCTCGGTGTTGGTACAAGCGCTCTTACCATTTTGAGCTTACAGATTTATATAGTCACTAAATAAAACCATACAAACATGTCCCTTCTTCGCCTAAATATGAACGATACAAAAAACTATAAAAATTCAAACAGATGGCGTGCTACTTAAAAAATTCCTCAAGATATGGATATTTACACACACTAAAAACTCTACAAAACAAAGCTACCAAAAAAATAGGATTTGTTTTAGCCTCAAACGATCTCCGATTCGGACTAAAATCTTATGAACTTTTGTATTGTACATAATCTATACATAAACATGTCAAATTCAAGCGAATTCAAAACTATAAAATCTATCGTACGTAACTTGGACATTTTATCAAACACTTTAAGGGTACAATTTGAGCAAACCCTTGAGCACTTAGAGAGCCCCAAACTGGACCCATCTCGTCCCGAAACAAGCTACGTTTCATACCAAAACAAGCTCCATTTTTGCCCTAACTTTGACCTTGTCTCAGTCTCGGAATGAGCTCTGTTTCAAACCAAAACGAGCTATATATATTTTAGTCTCGAAACGGTTGTTCAAATAAACCGGAAACACTAAAACCACCCCAAAACCGTTCCAAAAACCACTCCAAAAACATCCCAATAAAGTCGGAAAAAAAACCACATTGCTAATTATTTGGATACGAGTATAAACCAGGAAAAATAAAAAGGAATCTGTTTCAGGCACAGAATAGGTTCACTCTCAGTTTTTTATTTAATAGTTGATTTGATAAATTTTTACCAACTAGTATTTGGTTAGTAATGGGAGTAACAAATATTTGTTACGAGTTGAAGAAACATAAAATCAGTAAATTGCATATGGATATACATAATAAAAACAAGCATACTATATAAAAGACCCAATTGGACTCAACTTTATTTAGTTTAAATCTATGCAATCGTAAAATGAATTTAAGTGCAATATGTATGTAATATGGAGTTTATGTTGGTAACATACAACACATGTGACGACATCAGCTATGACCTCCATTGTCGGCCACGTCACCACTTCGTGTTCGCCGGATTCTGCCTTACATCACTCGTCGAAAACCATATATGTGATGTATCTCACTGGCGGATCTTCGCTGCGATCGACGGATCATCGCTGCGATCTCCGGTGGATCTTCGCTGCGATCTCCGGTGGATCTTCGCTGCGATGTCCGACGGATCTTCGCTGCGATGTCCGGCAGATCTTCGATACGATCTCTGATGGATCTTCATTGCGATCTATGGTTTATGTGGTGGTGACGAAGAGAGAGAGATTGGAGAGGTGAATCAGGTTTTGATGGAATTCGGAAAAGAGGAGAGAGAGAGTATGTGTGTGTGAAAAATGAATCACTTTAAAAAAAATTAGAAAATTTTGGGGTATTTATACTATATAAAAGTGGGAATTATGAGAAATGTGATCTTATAGAGTTATTTTATGGGAATATAAGTTTAAAAGTGGTATTTATTAAGCATTAATTGTATTTTAAATGTTTGGTGAGCATTTGTTCTATTTGGGTTTGTCTAGCAGAATTCTTAATTAGGTTTCTGATTAATGGTCTAATATGGCCTGATTTGTTTTGGAACCGGTCGAGATCACGGGAGGTTTATTTTTGTGACCATTTTTTTATTAAAAAAATTGTGGCTATAATTAATGGAAAACCGTTATATTGAGAGAATAAGGGACCATAATTTTTTTGTCATCACTTCCCTAAACTTTTGCCACTCTTTTTGTTTCTACACAGAGAACTTAAATTTGTTTGACAAAAGAAGTCTATAAATCGATAATAAACATACTACAGGGTCTTCACACTTGTACAATTTCCTTGTCATGAGAGAAAACATATTACCGTGATTAATTTTTTTGAGTTAATAGTTTTAAAATTAAAGAAAATGTCTACTACTGGTGATACAAATGATGAATTTTCTCTTAGCCAGTCACGATCTGTACGTAAAACTTTTTCTCGACGAATGGTTAGCCGTGCTGACTCTTTGGAGATTGAGTCACACGGAGTTGATGGCCAACAATGTCGTGACAATAAGGTAAAATATATATTTTCCATGCTAATCATTTTTCTTTTTTTTTTTACTTTTGGATTTTAAAACAGTGAATAACATCTGATGGAATAATCATATAAATGTGATTTCTGAATGTTTTTTTTCTTCAATCAAAATAAATAAATTAATGTTTTTTACTCAGAGTATGAAAAATAAGGGAGAACAATAATAAAATTGATATGATCGCCAAGGAACCAAATACAAAGACTGTTTCACATGAATCACGTATGATGAAATTGTTTTTTTCCCTGCTTCATTACTAAATTGAAATCTTCTCACAAACCAGGCACAATTATCATTCTATTATAATAAGTTAACATAACCCAAATGAGTCTGTCCAATTTATATTTTTTTTTTTTCAAAAATACAACTATACATTTATATTAATTACTCTATTCGTTCCATTTAATTGTCAATTACGAAACTACGTGCAATTTTGACCGGTTAAAAACTTGTATCAAAATTGTCGGAATTAAAATTTTCAAAAGTTGATAATATAAATCAAATGTTAAATTTTATGATTAGAATTTTTAAAAATTCATTCCGAGAATTTTGATATAAGTTATAAACCGATCAAAATTGCACGTAGTTTTGTAGTAGACTATTAAATGGGAACGAAGGGAGTACAATATTACTATACTCCCATAAAAATATAAAAACTAAAAATTAATAAAACTATTTATCTCTCTTTAATAACCAAATATTCTTTTAAATTTTAAACTATGTTTTTTTGTATTATCCACGTATTTATATTATAACTATACATATTTTCTATATTTTTATTACATTACGCGCTACATAAACAACGCATAGGGCACGATTATTAGTATATAATATGTATTCTTTTTTTTTACATGTAAAATTATGCGCACTTCCCTATGAAATTTTAGTAAATTTGTTGTAGGTTTTATCACTTGATGTATGAAACTTACCACCGCTCAAAATTTCATTGGAATCGTACTATTAATATAAACAAACAAAAAAATTGAATCTGTCAAATTTTGCCTAATTTTTTTTAAAATACGCTCGCTCTATTTTAATATTACCAATATACATAATCTAATTAATTAACAATTTGTTCTCACTATATTTTCCTAATTACGGACGTAGCCTAAATTAATTAAAAATTCGTTTTAACCTGCATAAATACAATAAATGATACCAAATCTGAATATTATGTTCAAAATATAATATATTACGAGATTTATATCATTACGCGTTTCACACGCAACGCAAGAGTAATTTTTACTAGTTTATATATATATATATATATATATATATATATATATATATATATATATATATATATATATATATATATATATATACTAGTAAATCAAGGCACGCGATACGTGCAATTGATTTTGTTTTTTGATTGCTTCAAAAATTCGAAATAACCTAATT
Organism: Primula veris; assembly: GCA_963682055.1. Classification (NCBI taxonomy): domain Eukaryota; kingdom Viridiplantae; phylum Streptophyta; class Magnoliopsida; order Ericales; family Primulaceae; genus Primula; species Primula veris. The sequence goes on from OY821748.1 coordinate 28,955,371, forward strand.
ATTTTTCTGATCTAACTATTTCTAATCCGATAGATAGAAGAGAGATGGATGGTATTGTATGGAGAATGAAAGTTTTTTTTTTTTCAAAGTGATAAAGCAAGTTATTAACGTATGACAGTTTTTTTTTTTGTTATAATTTGATTAATTAATAGGGTTAGTTTGTAAATATATGTTTTAATACTTCATAAGGAATTGACATAAACTAATAATATAGATATACTATATAGAAGTAATAATTAAGATAAATATTTATTTATGAGCACATCGTGACAATAACAACAATCGGGAATAATATGGAAACTGTTGTAAGATTATTGGACTCTTGGGCTTTTACTGATTGGGCACAAGTGGGCTTATAACCCTACCACTCTATCTATATAGAGGGTTAGGGGTCTTGTATTTTATTCATTCAGATATTCATTCATAATAAAGACTATACCGTTCTCCACTCTCTCTACTTCTGTCTCCCTATATACGTAGCTAATAGTGTATTACAACACGTTATCAGCACTGCTCTCGGAGATCGAAGTACGGATTATAGATTCAATAAACCTGATTTTGCTATATCGACCTTCATCAACATAGCGTGTGTAAGGTACCCGGATATAATTGTTTTTTATACAGTACACGTTACATATTACAACACGTACTGTTTGTATGCTACTGTACTGTTTGTATGTTAGTACTGTCTTGCATAAGACGTGTTATGTGACATATTAGCTCACACACATTAATTAATCAAATCATTTAGTTACAAATCAATGAGGGTAATGTTTTTTGATATTTCACTTAAATAATGATAGATATATAAAAATATTAGTTATATATAATATGAAATTGTCTTATTTATTTATTTATTTATTACTATATAGTATAAAAATCTATCATATGTATATATATATATATACGGGACGGTTCAAGATACACTCATTTTTTACAATCTTTTTTACACTCCGATGAAAAACACTTGAGATTTCATTAATGCAGATCTGCACGGTTTCATGACGTCAACACAAATATGTGTCGTTTTTTTCGCATGTAATGAATTTTAAAATTTAGCTTAATTTCCAATAACGACAATTATATATCTCGGAAAAAAAATACACATATTTGTGTATCCGTCATGATAACGTGGAGATCTGTATTAATGAAATATTGATTTGAAGCATTTTTGCATATGAGTGTCAAAAAGTGTGTCAATCCTATATATATGATATATATATATATATATATATATATAGGGGGAGGATATATGAAAATCGTGAAAAACACCTAATTAGACACTTTTTCGTAAAAACGCTCCAAATCAAGATTTGGTTAATGCAAATCAAGATTTGGTTAATGCAAATCAATAACGGTTTGTTTAATTACCACCCGTAAGTACGGTATTTAGAGTCTTTGTTACATCACGTGGGACATGCACTTAAGCTGCTTTACATAGAAAATTAGGCTCTGCATTATGATGATAACGGGAAATTGATCTACGACTAAGGGATCAGTTGACCTCATGTGGGACTTATGGTTATAAGCTATCAGACTGTCATCGCATATTTCATCCCCGATTATATAACTGATTTTTAGAGTGTTTGTATTTCGAGTTATGCGTAATGATTCGAATTCCTTCCTTTCAAAATAAGTGAGACGTTACCAATATGGGACTCGGTATCGATTTTTATAAAAGAAATTTTAGGGCCTATTTTATTGGACCTATTAAACTTTTTGAATTGTCACTGTAATTTACAAATAACTCTTAGTATGTTCATACTATATTGTTCAAATACCTAACGTTTCTTGTTTTAGTAATTCGTTTACAGAATTGATATCAAAACAGACGCACTTTCAAATTCAACTTGAAAATGCAACTACAAGGTGTTTCAGTGTACGCAAAAGATTATGCATTGAAGCTAATATTTGACTTGCTCCCATTTTAAACGTATGATTATTTGGTGAATAAATTAAATGAGAGATCAAGTAAAGACACTGAACGATGAGTGGCATGTGAATATGTATATTTTTTCCGTATTAAAATGAGGATTTATCCATCTAGAAATGTCAATGTGGTTGATTTTATATGAGTTTTATGCATTTAATCATTCTGAGTAGTTTTATCTATTTCTATGTATTTTTGTCTCTTTTTAGGACTTAAATATATGAAGATAATAAAGTAAGGATTTAAAGTGATGATAGAGAAGAATGAAGGACCTAAAAGAATGAATTTACAAGTGTTAATTCGGACCCAATTGTAAAGATCTAACGAGGAAATATTGAAGAAAATAAAAGAAATGAAATAAAATCATATCAGCGCCACTGATCCGGATCAAAGTGTCTGATCCGGATCAGAACCACCATTTAGATCGCATCATTTAATGACATGGCAGATTCTGACTGAGACACGTCATCTAATCCGGATCAAAATGCACTGACCCGGATCTGCATTTTTTTGAAATAGATTCTAAAATTTTATAAGTTGAACATTTTAGATATTTGTAATCAGCACTCATTATTAAAGACCTCTTTCATAAACAGAATTCTTTTTTCTTTTTCTTTTTCTTTTCCCTTGTTTTTTTTTTTCTTTCCCTTCCTCTACCTTAATATCTTGCCCCTCTTCCTGGTAAGAATTACTCGTAAAGAGACCATCAACTATTTACTTTTCCAGAATTTGTGAGTTTCTTTCACTTGTCTAATTTATTTACTTATTCTTAATATTGCATGATTAGAATAGCAATTAAATATATTGCTTCCATGCTTTTACTAGGTATGGGTGAGGATTGACGACTCTTAGCTCTACGTTTAGTAGGTCTTGCATGCTAGGTAATACCAACAAATCTAAAGAAAGTATAGCGCGAGCATAATCGATTAAAAATGACAAAAAACATAGTTTAAATAAATTATAGTCTCATATCTATGGACGATTTGGTCTTACCGACCAGTTATAAATATTATTAATACGATTGACCCTTTTTTTTTTGCTAGGAAAACAACATTTTTTATTTATTAAAAACGCACACTTTTAAGCCGATCAGACGACAAACTAAGGCAGTAAATATCAAGTACGAAAAGAAAGTTTAAGAGATTTCATTGAAGAATCCTTTATTTTAGGAAACAATTTATCTTGTTTTAGTATTGAGATATGATCTTGTAAACGTAATATATAAACGCATGACTTGCTATTGAGCAAGCTAAGTATTCATAATTACATCTTTTTACCTTTGAGAAACTAGGAAACACATCTGAGAGAATATCAATGGCGGGATTCCACTTAATTAACATTGGTTGGTTGAGAGATAACAACAATAGTAAAATAAGCATATATAGTGAAGGAGTCATTTTTTTCATAAGTCCTATCTTTTACTTTGTAAAATTTTGCAATATCTCAATATCGGTGTGTGCCGAAGAGTATACATGTCGAACTCAATTAACAAATGTTCTGTGTTCATTTTACTTAAATATCATTTCTATTATGTAATGATTCATGTAACTAAATTTAGTTGTAACTAATATTTAAAAAGCACTACTAGTTTAGTTGCAGCTAAAAACATAACTATATCTTATATTATTTAAGTATTTAGTTATTTCAATTGGTATAAGAAATTCACAGCATACCTTAATTGGTATAGATCGTGTACTCTAAGAAATATGGATCATATAAGAGAAGGATAAAGCATGCAACTATAGACTATGGAAATGGAAATGAAGGCATTTATCAAACAACTAGATGAAGAAGGTTGGATCATTGTTTAAGATGGATGAGATCGATGCACAAGTTGTAAATGATTATAGGGGAAAAAAAGCTCTAGTTCGAAAATCAAAATTGTCCTCTGAACAGAAGGTTTGTGCAAACTTAAAATGATTCAACGCAATCTTCAATGGGATAACTTTAAAAAATTGTTTTTCTTAATTTTTCAGTGTTTTAAAAACAAGGAAGTTTAGCACACTTTAGCTATACATTTTGAAGTTACAAAAAAATGTAAATGCTTCCAAATTACATCAATTAATAACTAAATTTGAGAATATTAAAATGAAAGATAATGAGAAAATTGAAGACTTCAATGCTAGAATTTGTGAACTATCCATAAAAGGTCTTTCACTTGGTAAAAAACTTCTGAGTCTAAAGTTGTTAAGAAAACTCTAAGGTTAATTCCATCCAGATTTGACATGAATGTAACTATTATAGAGGAATTCAGTGATATTGATATTATGAAGCTAGAAGAACTTATTGTCAATATTAAACGTATTATCTTGTTCATGCAAATAAGCTCTTTAATATCATAGCGATCTCACTCTCAGGAGGGGGTCTTCCCGCCTACAGAGAAGCCTTTTCCTCTGTTTCAAGGGGGTAACACCCCTTGAGACTTGTTCTTTCCCCTTGTTCAGCGGGGTGTTTTATTCTCTGTATCTGTATTTAGAGATATTCATCCTCAAAAGTATATCTTTCATGCCTATAATCCATGGATTTAGTAGTATCGTTGTGCATATTTAAATGACTTGTTCATAATTACTCCATATCAATTATGGACCGACTATGGTAATTATCATATATTATGATAAATCATGAATATATGATTTATATCTCGCATTCATGGTCCAAAAAGTCAACTACCACGTCAGATATAACATTAGTCAGCCATATTTAACGAATATAATTGATTAGGTCGATAATTACTCTCGCATTGCGCCCTAACCCTTCTTTTTAGAATGGCGCTTGTAAGTTTAATTCAATGGCATTGATTTCTCATTAATTATATTAATCGCAACCCTAACTCTACAATTTTACCCCCATCAGTTCTAATTTGTCCTTTTTTTTTATTTACATGTTGAACTACTTAAGTCAAACCTTTTTAAATATTGCTCTCTTGTTCCTTGTAATCCTTTATTGTTTGGTATCAAAGCTCTTCTCACCCATTCTTTGACGTTATCTTTCTCTTTTTTATTCCGGTTTTGAGAGGATTTCTTATTGTATAACCTGCACTTTGTTTTTTTTCTATTTTCTTCCCTTTTTCTGATTAAGGCGTACGTTGTTCTGTAACTTTGTTCTTCAACAGACATTTTTGCTCTTCATAACCTTGTTTGTGACAATAAAAACAATAGCTAGAACATTTTCATAACTAGATTATTGCCAAATCTTTCTTTTCCACCATACCCTATCCTCATTATTTGAATATGTAATTTAGTAGGTTCTACCTCTAAACATATGTGGGTTTTAACTTTAAAACCCTAAAATTGCCGGTTTTATATTATAAAAAATCGAATGAATGATGATTACACCCCAAGTCACTGTAAAAAGAAACCAGGTAGGGTATGAACCGCTGCCACCCCAGCTACAAATTGTCAACGCCCACTCCACAACCACCAGCTACCACCGGCTAAGGCACCATTGCCTCCATTGCCATTGGCCGTGGTGCTCCAGCCAAGATTTGAAAGAGAGTGAGAGAGAGGAGAATGACAGAGGAGTTGTTGCCTCAAGTTGTTTCACCAACGAATATCTCTATGAAGATCAGATCTCCAGTGACAACGGGTGGACGTAGTTCGAAACAGAGAGAGAAGGATAGTGGAAGAGAAAATAGAGAGAGAGACAAAGACATGCCAGTTCTCCGTCCTTGGAGGCGGCTCTTCACAGTTGGCGGCGGTGGTAGGAAGTAGTGAGTTAGGTTTGAGGGTAGATTTTTAAAGAGAGAAACTAAATGTTATAAGTGAAATAAATTGAAATTTGACCTATTTATATACCAGAATTGGACTAAAAATTCAATACATTTGCTAAAAAAAGAGTTTCTCTTAAACAGTTTCGAATCAAGATTAAAGCTTTTATATGGATGAGACCTTAGTTTTTTCTATAAAAAACCAATTTCCGACCCAATTTATATGGACGAGGCCTTGGTTTTTTCTATAGAAAACCAATTTCCGACTCAAAAACGCGAGCTAAATCAACATAGATTAAAAATAGTTTTTACGTATTTTATAATCATTTTAACATAATTGCAATGGATGGACCTGGGCTTACCAACTTTATAAATTTATTACTAAGAGTAGTAATAATATAAACGTTACAAAAGAACATACTTTTTAGTCGGGGTATGTAGAGCATTGTATCCTTCGATCATTCAAAGCTTTCGGTAATAAATATAATTTTGTAAATAATGTCAGCATGTAGGTACCTAGTTACGATTTCACAAATATATGGAGTGAGCTAGTCTCGAAGATTCATCAATAAAGACCCAAATTATGGTAGCGGAAGTTCCCTAGAATGATTAAAAAAAAAAAGATTCATCAATAGTTCCCTAGAATGATTAAAAAAAAAGAAGTACCCTAGAATGTATTCGGAGTATATGATCACTTAATCTTAAGTGCATATTATTTAGTTCAAAGTTCAGTTATATCAGTATTTTTTAAAACCAAATTCAACATGATTCATGCATACATTTATCCTAAAAATCTATTTGTCATTCTTTGTTACCATTTTCTGTTTTCTTAACTACTTGATTAATTAAGACTTGTTTATTTCTGCCTTAAGTATTTGGACAAGGCTTATTCCAATTTTCTTCTAATAATACTTCATATTCGGCCATTTTCATTAGCCATCAATATATACTAACAATTTTAATTATATTACCCAATTAAAATATTCATAAATAGCAATTAACGTGTATTCCCATTATATCATTGAACCCCAAATGCATTATTTGATACATACTTCACATATATCAGATAATTTAATCCAAATTAAACAGGATTCATGCATCTTAATGCAACTATTATTTAATTATGTATCATTTTGCATATAAATACTCAAAACACTTTATTGTTTATTTTATGTTTCAAATAGATTTTTCTCGATTAACACTCACAATCCTTACTTTTCTTGCCATAGTGGTGGAGGGAGAAGACATTCGTTCATTTGATGTGTTTTATCGTGTGCAGTTGTTGGGGTGGTGGTGGGGGGGGGGAGGGGATGAGATCATGCAACTGTTTCAGATGATGGAACTTATGTTCGATGAATATGGAGGTAAACATAAGTCAACAAGATACATGAACATAGTTGTTTGAATTGTGTCATCTCATTTGAGCATTATCAAAACCAACTCTTAATATATTTCACTCTCCTTCCTTACTAATAGACTTTTTAGTGAAGAATTGACGGAATTCAACATGGTATCAGAGCGGGCCTAGTGATGTTGGGCTCACTTCCACCTATTTAATATGTCTGCTCATAGAACCTTTAAAATGTCGGATCATGAGCAAGGGGTAGTGTTAGAGTATTATCCCACATCGACTAGATAATGACCGAGCCTGTAGTTTATAAGAAGTTATCCATTCTTACCATTATGAAGCCTTTTAATTGAGATCTATATGAGGTTTAACACGGTATTAGAGTAGACTTGATTGTTTGTTGGGTTCACCCATTTTGTTTTGTTTGTTTAGACTTGTGCGTATTTTGCCCATTGGGCATTCTTTGTCTCGGTTCACAAGTGAGGGGAATGTTGAAATATATCCCACATTGATGGGTTATTGATCCTAGCCTATACTTATATATGAGTCCCTCTTCTTTCTATCAAAAGGCCTTTTGGTGGGAATTGATGGACTCTAGTATGGCCATCCATTCCCACCAAAAGACATTGTGATATAAAGAAGAGAAACTCATATATAAGCATATATTAGGATCAACAACCCATCAATGTGGGACAATATTTAACACTCCCACTCACTTGTGGGTCGAGTTAAACAAACGTCCAATGGGCCAAAAGCCCACAAGTGTAAACAACCAGACAATGGGGGAGCCCAACAAACAAGTAACAAATAAAGCCCACTCTGATAGCATGTTAGAGTCTATCCATTCCCACCAAAAGACCTTTTCTGTGGGAATGGATGGACTCTAATATGGTATCAGAACGGGCCATCTAAAGGGTAGCCAAGTTTTAAGTATGATGGGTCACCTCCGCCCGATTTGTTGACTGCACTCATTGGACTTCTCGAATATTGACCAACTCACGAGTGAGGGGGAGTGTTGGAATTGTCACACATCACTTGAGTATTATCAAACTCAAGTCTTAATATAGGTCACTCTCCTCCTTAATAATATGCTCTTTAGTGGGGAATAAACAGGTTTCAACATGGTATCAGAGCGAATCTAGCGATGTTGGACTCACCTCCACCTATTTAATATGCCCGCTCGTAGGACACTTGAAATATCGGGCCACGAGCATGGGGCAGTGTTAGAGTATTATACCAGATCGACTAGATAATGATCGAGTTGTTAGTTTATAAAGAATTACTCATCTCACCATTACGAGACATTTTAATAGTGAGTTATATGAGGTTTAACAATATTACACATCTAGGAACAAGATTCACCAAGCAGTTAATATTTTACCTCAACAATGTTAATTACATGGAACATATATATTGGTTCCTATTTCTTTTATAACCATATTTTTTGGCAATGCTAGTATTCTTTTTTCATGTTCGCTAAGAACTTCTGCCACCATGCACCTACTCAATAGTCAATAATGTGCTTGCCCTATCTTGATAACCCGAAAGGGAATGTAAATTCTCTAGATTGTTTTTTGGTCAATTGAATTCAGTTGGTTTGTTTTTTTAAAATGTTGGTGCAAAACAAGAAAAGTAGAAATGACCGGAACATGCACTTTTTGAAGGAGTATAAACTTTCTGTAACAAAAATACATAAGAATTAATAGTTACAAGAGGAATTATATACAGGAAGCCATAACAAAAAAACTATTGTCCGTTAATAACGGACTCGTATGTATATATACATTAAGCCAAAGCTATATATGTTGTTCATTTATCTACTGAAATGAAACTATTTTAATTACAGAATTACAGAATTAAATTACAGAATTGAAATAAAACTATTCTAATTACATAATTAAATTACAGAATAGAAACAGTACTTTAACGAAATTATAGAAAGGTAAAAAACAGAATTGAAAATTACAGCTAAGTACGGCAATTAAAATACTGATTGAAAAGACAGAAATATAAATTGCAGAATTAAAATACTAAATTGAAAAGATAGAAATATAAAAGACGAGACAACTGTTAGACAGTCTTCCCTTAACCGATATTCTCCCAACTACCTTAATGTTTCTGGTTGTGTTGGCGCTTCGATCCCAAGGTACAACGTCTCGGATAACTCGCCGGAAACTGGCGATGAGTCAAAGTCGAGCTGTTGGTTGGTGGTTCTCTATCTTTCTAAATGCTATGGAAAAATATGCAGATTGTTTTCAGAATGTAAAAAATGTTCTGTTTAGAGAGTGGGAGAGAGCTTCCTACTTATAGGCTAAGCTAAAATCTCAGGCATTATGGTCACTTAATTCAGTATTCGAAACTGCTGAATTAATGATGCAATTATTCTCATTTAATTGCATCAGTTACGAGCTTGCTAGAATTTTTGGGACTGTTTTGTTATTATCCAAAACTCTCAGACTTTCTTGGAACCGGAATCGGAACATTTTCCAAGTCCCAAGTCCCGTGCCAATGCCCGAGACCGAGACCGAGCGAGCGTGCGCGTGTGTGTGGTGCACTTGCCTACACACACACATATGAGGCTACACATTATTACCACTCTCTAGTGGTGAATATTTATATAAACTATTCAAAATAGTTTTTCCTCTTTGATGTGGGATAAACATTTGGGTGGCTTCCCCATCCATTTGTTTTCCCACTTCGGAGCCAATTTCCATTCACACCCATTCATCGAATAGGTCATGCGATATACCGTTTCGAAGCTTGTCACACAAGCTACTCAAACCATTTGAGTACGGAGTCTAAACTTTAGATTTTTCGCATGTAATTTGACCAAACTTTTGGACTAGTGACCAATTCGGAAAACATCATGAAACATGGTTTTTTCAAACATATATTTTGAATTTATGCATGATTGGGAATTATGGACATGCGATTGGTAGGAATAATGAGCCTACTATGATTTATGTTATTTGCATTTTTGACATGGCATTACATTTTATCCCCTACAGTGGAACATCATAGTTTTGTTTTGTTCGCTACAGTGGATTAGCGTGGTTTTCCCGTATAAGGGGTGAATTTATGGTACCGTATGTAGGTGAATGGGTCTTACACGGATCCCTTGAGCTCAAGGCATGCACGTAGGTACATTGGAATAGGATTACCCATTTTCATGCACACATGATCAATGGTTATTGTTCGTGTTAAAAACTTATTCTTTGCAGGTGCGGTGGCATATTTTTGGGCAGTATGTATTATTAAAGAATTATAATTTCTTAAACTTTGTCTCCTACTGAGTATTTGTTAAAAATACTCAACCCATGGAGCGGATCCAACCGTAACTGGGTGTTCGGTACCTTAGATTAAGTCCTTGTGGTAAAGTTAACTTTAAGGGATGCACGTGTATGATAATTGAATAAGCATTTCTAAGTGTAGCTTTGAATAAGTGTACTTGAACACACTATTTTAGCTAGTTTGTAATATATTATGTTTTATCTTAATTGTCTTCTAATTTTGTGAAAAACACTATCTTCCGTTTTAATGTTATTAACTTTTCATTTCTAACTATAAATACTTAGTCTCAAGAAGTGAGGTTCTGACACAACGCGTCATGGGCCGAAGGCCCATTTTGAGCCCAATATAAAAAGTTTTTAATATTTGGGTGCCCGGAAGAATATGTTAATATCGAATGTATCAGTGACAAGTACTTGTGGAATAATTATACCCAAAACAGCTTACAGCTTACAGCTTACAGCTTACAAGGATGTCAAAAAAAAAGTATCTATTTTATGATTACTGTAAAGATAGACGCAAAGAGGAGTGTGATTTAGATAACTACTAATAGTCTGGTCATTTAGGAGAGATCTGCACGAATAGGGTAACGATTGTCTCTTAGTTCCCTGACACATGTAGAATTAAAGCAACGCGATCATAATACAAATATAGCCAAGCTGTTGTAGTGCTAGCCTAGCCCGCATGGCCTTTATCTAAGTGCTTTAAAAGAATTATTGTTTTTTCGTATTGTGGGCTCGTTTTTTTGTTGCTTAATTTATTTTAAGTTGTAATTAATGTGGTTTAGTTACTTGAAATGAAAGTGGTTGATCAACTTAAACGAAATTAAAACCTTTTGGATTTCTCACATGAAGAAGCTAATTAACAATTTCAACCATATAAATTCCTCTTTATCTCTCTAAAAAACTTGCTTCATTACTCAGAAGTACAATCTATCAAACTTCAATAATATCTGGAGAAAATATTAAAATAGTTTTTAGCAGATTTTTATAACGAGGTAACGGTCACACTTAACAATGCTTGCCAATAAATGGTTGATAACTCTTTTACGCATATTATAATTTCTGTAATCGTATGTTCAGTTAGCCGATGCATCCTTTAATCCCTATCAGATATTAATATGGTTTAATGTATTCAACTTTTCTCCAATTCCCATTTAGTGTACCGAACTCTGTATTTTCTCAATTCATGTTATTAACTAAATGTATTATTTCGATTTAACGCAATTTCGTGAAAAAAAAAATAGTAAATTCTGTCAAATATGAATTTTTTAACTAACAAAAGGAAAAGACCATAGCATCATTCTTATCAAATCTGAAAATATATATCTTGGACAGATTAGATTGGGGTAATTCTCAATAAATAACACTTTTCAAACTTAATCCCTAAAAAGCTACACATAAGATTACTCTCCCCATTTAGTCAGACTTTAATAAAAATATAAATAGGCTCTCAAAATCTAATTTAGAGATGCGGTACCTTCTCTCCCAAACTATCTTTCTCTATCTAACAAACCACTGCCACTCCATCATGCTCCACCCTCCACCGGAAATCGTCCTCCCGCCGGAGATCCTCCCCTCGAGTTGGCAATCCGACCCTCCAGTCGGAGCTCCGTTACCTTGCTGATCAAGGTGTATATATATAGGTATGTGATAAAGCCATAACTTTGGTCGGTTGCGCTAGACTTTTCAACAATAATATAATAGTAAATCAAATGTATATAATGGACACTTCCTGATCTTTATTATTGCTCGGATTACTATCCTTATTCGGATTATTACACTTGCTCGGATTAGTATCTCTATTTTACAATTGTGCTCGATTTGACTATTTAATCTATCTTCTTGGTCTTTCTCCCGAATGGTGCTCGGCTTTATCTCTGCTCGGTTTATTTCTTGGTGTAATAAGCCTTGACTAGTTTCTCTCTTTTCTCAACTTCTCTCTATATTTTTTGGATAGATTTTCTGGTCCTTTTCTAAGAGGGATAATTGGCTATTTATAGGCAACTATGCCTTCTAGGATGTTGACAAATGTCTTCATCCCAGGGGTTTTTCAGACATGGGTCCCCATTTGAATGGTCTTGGGCTTTTGATAGTAATACCTTATTTCCTATTAAAAGCATAAGATGACCCATTTAAGCGTTGGATACCCATTTATAAAGTGGGTTGATTATTACCCGAATAGAATATTCGGGTCTAATTTTTATGTTCTATCAAGTGCTCCCTGACTTCCTCGGCGTGGTTTCCATGTCGGGGGAGTCATGTTCGGTCTGTCGAGAATGTTACTTCGGTCTTGTCGTTCCCAATGCTTCATCGAGAAACGCAATAGACTCATGACGGTTCCCTGGGGGGCACATTTAATGTTTCCTATCCTAATATCTTTCTTCGAGGAAAACTCCTATAAAGGGGTGTGCCCCCTCCATAATTAGGCATTTTACTACTAATTTGCTCGTGACATAATGGCTTCTTCAGGTTCTACTGGTAAGAGCTCCTTTAATTATATTTCCTATTTAGAAATGGAGATCAAGAAATCTCGTACCGCGAATAAGAAACTTGTGGACAAGGTTTCAAGTTACAAGAAAAGGTTGTCTGACATGGATTCTGATCATCATGTGACGATGGCCGATCGGGATTGGGCTTACGAGCATATAAAGAGGCTCGAGGATAATCTGGCCAAGCAGAAGGCAGCGAAAAGGGCCTATAAGCTTGCCTTCAAGGAGTTGCATGCTCGGTCTAAACCGAGTTCGGATGACGATGAAGAAGGCTCTTCCTCGAAATAATTAATCTTTTGTAATTTCTGTTGTAATTTCTTTTGAATGGGGAGTCTTCTCCTCAGTTGTAATCGAAGTTTTTGAAATTAATAAAATATTTCCCTTTCCTTGTTCTTGTCTGTTCATCTTCTTGATATCTTTTTGGATGACTTTAATTGGATTTGGAACTATGGTTAATTTGCCGTAAATGCTCTTGGGAAGTTCAAGAGGTTGTATTTCTTCGAGATGACCTTTGATCTACTCATTGTTTCTTCCTATAAAAGGGGAATGTCCCTGTATTCTTTATCCAATTCATTCTTTATTAACGAACAAATGGCTTTTCCTATGGAAAACTATGGTGACAACCTCCCTGAATATGTTGCTCATCTTGAAGAGGAAGTTCAGAAGGTGCGTTATCTTGAGAAGAGGGTTGCCCGGCTGTCGGTGGAAGCTCGTCGGGCCGCCGAACTAGACGAGCGATTGGATGCCCTGGAGAAGGAGCACCAGAGGTCTTTGCTCGACAGTATTCGCGCTCGTGCTCGGATCAAAGAGCTCGAGGCCTCCAGAGATAGGCAACTTGCTTCCAAGAGGGCTTACAAACTGGCCCTTAAGGAAGTGTATGCTCGGTCGAAGGGGAAGCCAAATGACGAAGCGGGCCCTTCCACAAAATGATTTTATTGTTTTTTCATTGTATTTCCTTTTACTGCTTCTTCTGTAACGAAGTATCAATTAATCAATAAAGACTTCTTTCTCTTGTTTATATCTGAATTACTTTCCCAATGCAATTTCTTTTGGCTGCGCACGCTTGTGGCCTCATTAATGCTTTTTCTTGGGCATTGTGTTTGACCTTATCCATTGGACCTTCTTACTCTTTATATCTGGGGACCAATAGGATTTCTTGAGCCTTGTGCATAAAAAATCTTATTCACCAGAGTTTTCTTGAGCTCTGTGCAAAAGATCTTGGATATTTATTTGAACCGCTGCCTTTCCCCAAAATGACGCGTGTTACGATGCCATTATTACTTACCCTCTTTAAATATTGGTAAGAATCCAAGCGTTTTGTGAACAAGAGTGACTTTTAATTACTCACGCTTTTTTAGAACCTTTTGGGAATCCAAACGTTTTTTCTTGAACAGACACATCTTTTAATTGCCGTCGCTTCTTAGTACCCATTGGCGAACGGTTGCGACTCTCAATACCAGCCCTCATCTAATTGATCTATAAATACCTGCTTATAGCATGGTTACATCCACAATCCCCATCATATTATTTTCCCCCATACACAGACCCTCATCTTATAATTTCCCTAAGATGTCTGGTCCTTTCACCCAATCAGCATTAGCTTTGCAAGTGGAGGCTTTTGAAGCCTCCTATAGCCATGTACAAAGGCTGTTGAGGGATGCCGAGGAGGAACTGAAGGTGATGCGTTATCACCATACCGAGATGGTTCGGGAATTAACTTGGCTAAGATCCGAACTGGCTTATTACCGACGTGCTCGTCAGGCTCTAGTCGAAGAGAATGAGATGCTAAGGGGGAACCCGACACTGAGGGACAGGGATGTCTCTTCCAGGCCCTCTCACCGATACCGATCGACTTCCCCCTAACCTTCCCCCTTCTTTTTTATTTTTCTCTGCTTTTCCCCATCTTTTCCCATCTCTTTCTTTTTCTTATTTTTATTTTTCAGTTTCCTTCATTTCTTCCTCTTCCTCTTTTGTTTCTCTTTTTTTTTTATACTCTGTTCTCTCTACTTTTCATTCTTTTCTTTTTCCCTTTCTTTTTTGTTTCATTGACTTCCTTTTTATTTGTCTGTTTCCTTCATTTCTTTATCTTCTTTTTATCTGTTTTTCTTTTTCTTCTGCGCCTCCTCTTTCTTTTTCTTCATCTTCTCTCCCATCACTCTTTTTCTTTTTCTTCTTTTTTGCACCACTATGATGTAACAATCAACCCTGTGATCCTAAGGGTTTTGTGTTACATCTAGGGTTTTTGTCATTTTTCTTTTTGACTCTTCTTTCTTATCACTTCTTCTTTTCTTGCACTCTTCTTCTTTTCCTCTTTTTCTTGTTTCTTATGTTTTTCTTTTAGCGCCTCCTGCTCACTCGGCCTGCTGATATAGTTGATCTTCTTTGCCTGATCTTCTGTACTAGCTCTTCTCGGATGTAATAGGTCTTTATCTCGGATGTAACAGATTTCTTTTCGGATGTAATAGATTTCTTTTCGGATGTAATAGATTTTCTTTTCGGATGTACTCTGATGTAATGAACAATGATATATCCCATATTTATTAATGAAAAGTATTTTTGCCCCTTTATTTTTGCACTTCTTTTTATATTGCACATGTGGTTTGTTGTTTGTCTGGAAGCTAGATCTTTGAATATCTCGTCTTTATTTCCTTCTGTACTGTTGTATCAGATGTCAGTAGATGTCCCCATCACTGTCGAATATAGGTGCATGCTCCCTAGTAGGTCAGGAATATGCATGCTCCCTAGTAGGTCAGGAATATGCATGCTCCCAAGCATGTCAGGAAAGATCGTGCTGTCTTCGCTCTATAAGTACTTCTCTTTTCTTTAGTAGTTTATCATCTCTCATTTTTCTTCTATTGCTTATTTCTCCCTCAGCCCCTCATTTTCTTCCGTACTATAACAATTTCCCAGAATGTCTGGACCTGTGGCGAGATATCATGCTCAGATGAAGGGCTTAGACTCTGAGGTATCTCGGGTCCGCAGTCGGACGGCAAGGCTTGAGAAAGAGTATGGCGTTTTGGCCTTGAGCTTGTTCGGCTCTCATCCCGAAGAGACGGTGAAATGGACCAAGATTTCGGCACTGAGTCGTCACCTCGATCACTTGTTGTCACAGAAAAATCATATGGCCAACTCCTGGTATGATGCCGAGGAGATTTTGGACCATGCTCAAGATGATTTTGATAACTCTCCTCAAGGCCTTGGTAGCATAATGGTAAAGAATGCTCGGCTTGCGGAACGCGGCAGGGCTCTTACCACGGAGAACAACGAGTTCTCCTCGGAGAATGACAATTTGGTCGCCATGAATGATTCCTACCAAGCTCGGTTGAGTTGTTCTGCTCGTTCTGCTTTCTCTCGGTCTGGCAGTTCGATTTTTCCACCCATTGATCCTTAGATTGGGCTAGTTTTCTTATGTATTTCCCCTTTTGCAATTTGTGTTTTGTGTTTTGTTTTCTGTATTTGATGAATCAGTTGTATCTTTTCGTATCTCGTGCCTGTCTTGTGAACCATTGTAACGCTTCGTACTTTGTGCCTTTTGATTCTCTATAAATGCTCCCTGTTTCCTGTATCTCATTACCAATTTCTACCTCTCTCTCTTGTTTTATAATTTGTTTCTTCTATCTTGCTTTTGTTTGAGATGGCTCCCATCACTAGGTCCGCCTCCAAAAAGAAAGCCCTTATGGAAGAGGAGCCTACTTTTTTGCTACCTCGTCCCCCTGGTTTTGGGAAGGAGGATTTGACTCCTCTTCAACTAAAAGAAATTGAGATGTCATGGCTGAAACATGATCTCATGTGTGCTCGGACTGAAGTGAGGAGGTTTAAACAATATTGGGACGAGGAGGGCACTGCTCGTTTCAAGGCCGAGCAAAAATGCGCGTCTCAGTCTTACGCCTTGAAACAGGCTGAGATGGCGATTTCTCGTTTGATTAGGGAGAAGGAGCATCTGGAGGAACTTTTGGCGAAGAAGGATGTTGATATGGGGGATAGTTCGAAAAAGTAGGATGGGTGTATTTTCTTGTAAAAATTTTCTTTTTCTGTTGTATTGTTTGTGTTTTCCCCCTTTGTGGAAGAATAAAACTTGTCTTGCACTTGATTCTGTCTATTCTATTTTATTTGATGTTTCTCAGTATACACCGAACAATGTGCCCGGTTATCCCCCCGGAGAGCGTTGGTAGACTTGATGCTTCATGCCGTCAAGCTAGAAACGGTCTTCGTCCACCTTGTTCGGTAGGCCCTTTGGGTAAGAAATGGTTGGGAGTCGAGGAACTTTATCGGGGGACATTCTTGGTGTGATAATATTGGTAGCGTATGTGGGAAGCTTTTTGTGGTAGGGTCCACTGGCCGTTTATTTAGGTGTAATGATGTGAACTGCCTTGGGTAGTGGGATATGCTCTGACCTGGCAAAATCTGGAGCGTTTATATGTCACAAATAGCAGCGGTTGTTGAATTTTGTATGGTTGGAAAAAAGGTAAACCTCTGTCACACGAAAGGACGGTTATTATTTTATTCTTTTTGTAACTCCACTCCTTTTTACTGTGCCAAGTAAGCCCTGTTGTTTGTATCACAAAATTCGCTGAAGAAAATATCTGTCTCTCTCTCTAAAGTATATTCTTCCCGCCAAAAGAAAAAGCGTTCGGCCGCTTGATTTAGGGTTTCGTGGTATTGTTGAAAGACTTGCTGCTGTTCTCGCTTGCTTGCTCATAATGATTACTGTAATTGATTTTTCGTTCTCCCCCCTCCTTTTTTTTTTTGTGTCAGGGGTTGTATTTGATTTGGCGTTGTGGTAATAGGTGTGGCGTTGGTATATGGTTCAGGTTGTCTATATATGTCTGATGATTCTTATGTATCTGGTTAATGTGAGTGTGTTGGGGGGGGGGGTGGTGGCGCTCGTTATATTGATGTGGTTCTTGTTTGTGTATTTGGTTAGTATATTGATGGACTTTTGATGATGTTTGGATAGGAAATTCTAACCCAAAGTGTGGCCCAAGTTGGCACATTCGTAGAAAAGGATTTTAAGGAGCTTGCCGGAATACCTGACAACATACACATTCGGCTTCCTATTTCTGACGAGGAGGTGCTGGGATTTGTTCCTGCCGGCGAGGTAGCTGTGCGCTCTTCGGCATTCTTCACTGGGGGTCTTCGACTGCCTTTTACAAACTAGGTGGCTTCGTTCTTTGAGGCCGTCCAGATTGCTCCGGCCCAACTGGCCCTAAATGGTTACCGTACTCTGAATGGTATCCAAAGGTTATCGGAGTTGTCCGGAATACCGATTGAACTGAAAGACGTCTTCGGAGTCTATAGTTTGAGCTTTGAGCGTCGCAGCTCGTATCTGAAAACCTTGCGTTCCTTTTGCCGGCTCGTTATCGGTTTGCCAGATACCAACAAAGAGCGCAATCTTGGTATTGTTATAGCTTCCGGTGAATGGGGTTGTCCGGGACACCAGATTCCTGGACCGGCTACCAATGCTCCCACTATGCCAGACCTCGGCGCTCCCAATGTAGAGGCTCTGTTAGCTCTTTGGAAATGGTGGGGGCCTGGACCGACGCCGGATCCTGCGAGTCGTACTGCTCCCATGCTGCTCGGGTACTCTATGGGGTCGGTGACCAAGGGGAATCCCGCACCCGAGATCCCCAAAGAGCCTGAGGAGGAATTCTTGAAAGTGGTCCGGGCTCGAAGTGCTGCTCGGCTAGGGAAAAAGACCGTTCGTTCTAAGCGTCGTGCATCTGACCCTGTCGTTGGAACAACGAAGAGGGCTAGGGGAACCGATACATTGGTTACCGAGGAGGATGCTAACGTTGGCTCGGGCGAGGGGGTGTGTGCTGCTTCCCAAGGGGATACCACCGAGGATGCCTCTGCGCCGGGCTATGTATGTGTATATGTATTTTGATTTTCTTGACTTTTGATTGTTGTCGTTTTGTTCTCTAGTGCTTTGCTTTATTAGTCATTTGGTTTCAGCTATTGACTTCTCCATTGGTTACCCTTGCTCTTGCCCGGTCTATGGGTATTATTGTGTTTCAGGGGTCGATCGACGATGTATTCGGACATATGAACCTCTTGACTAACATGGGAGAGGGTACGATGACCTTGCCTGTCATCTCGCCTATCCCTAGCGAGGATCCGATAGATCTGCCCGTTTGCTCGCCCATCCGTACTGAGGAAGAGATCGAGCATAGGGCCCCTGAGATTGATCATTTGGAGGAGGACGTGGGGGTGGAAATGGAGGTCGGCAAGGAGAGTGCCGTGGATGTTGTGACGGGTGTCGAGGATGAGGCTCTCGACGGACCCGAGAAGGTATTGGTGGACGAGGTCGCGATGGCCCGTTACATTGGTCTGTTTCCAACAAATTTTTCTATCTAATATACCAAGACAGAAAATAAATGGAGAAAGCAAAATAATTTTATTTATTTGTATTTTGCGGGTACAATCTCTGATAATTTCTAAAATAAAGAAAATATAAATCCTTTGATTAATCTCTTCAAAATTGAATTCCTTGTGGCTCGAATTGCTTGTAAATAATCGAGATGTTAACTTGCTCGAGTTTTGAGGTTGATCTTGACTTGTACTTCTTTGTGAGTTTGATCTTGGAAAACGCTTGATTTGTGGTTTTAAAGTGTTTTTGAGGATCGAATGAGGATCTTCTTTGAATTTGTTGATAAACTTGCTTGAAGTTCTTCAGTCTTGATGAAGATTTTTGAATAGTTGGTTTTGAAAAACACTTGATTCACGACCTTTGGAGCTTCTTGCAGATCAGATAGTGAATTTTCCTTGGATTTGTGGATGAGCTTGCTTGAAGTTCTTCGGGCTTGATGAAGATCTTCGAATGCTTGGTCTTGAAAAAAAACACTTAATTCACGACCTTTGGAGCTTCTTGCAGATCAGATGGTGGATTTGTCTTGGATTTGTGGATGAGCTTGCTTGAAGTTCTTCGTTTTTTATGAAGATCTTCGAATGATTGGTCTTGAAAAACACTTAATTCGCGGCCTTTGGAGCTTCTTGCGGATCAAATGGTGGATTTTGTCGTGGATTTGTTGATGAGCTTGCTTGAAGTTCTTCGTGTTTGATGAAGATCTTCAAGTGCTTCGGTGGTTGATGGCTTGACTTCGGTAGAGCTTCTCTCTCTTGGATTTGGCTTCACCTTTTGCCTTCCACTTGTTGTCCCCCCTTTTAGGCTTGGGTTGGCCATCTATTTATAGTAGTTGGTGTGGTCTTTATCGCGATATCGCCCCCTCGTAGTTTGTGTTTAGGATCAAAATGGTCTTGTAGTTTCAGTTTAGGATCAAAATGGTCTTTTAGTTTGAGTTTAGGATCAAAATGGTCTTGTAGTTTGTGTTTAGGATCAAAATGGTCTTGTAGTTTGTGTTTAGGATCAAAATGGTCTTGTAGTTTGTGTTTAGGATCAAAATGGTCTTGTAGTTTGTGTTTAGGATCAAAATGGTCCATAATTAAATGTAATCATTCTTTGGCTTACCATTTCTTTGTAATTTTAAACAAACAAGTACTAAAATAGAAGCATTTTCATTGTTTGCGAGAAAAATTAAAATATAGTCAAAGAAAATGACATTTATTGCTTTTATAATTTAAACCAAAAGATAATATTGATTTGATTTTGAAAATACTAATACATAATTTAGAAAATTTTATTTTATAGGAGACACGTGGCATATTTTTATTTGCCGAAAAATTTGCGTGTCTACAAATGCCCCCTTCGAGACTTGTTTATGAGAAAAATTTCTTTTTGAGTGAACGTGTCTCGAACTTTTTTAAAAAAAAAAGAAGTTCTTTTATAAAAGAAATAAAACTTTGAATATTCAAATGCTTGAAATTTAGAATCCTTATTTTTTTGGTCGGATTTTTTTTTAAAAGGCGAGTATACAAACTTTGCATTTAAGCCTTCCGCCATCATGGCATTTATTCCTTAATAAAGAGCTATTTTTGTAAAATTGCAACCCCACGTTTTATCTTCTTGTGAGAATTGTAACCATTTGAACATAAATTCATCATTAAAAGCAAAAATCCAAAACTTTTGATTAGACATTACAGAATTTTTAACCACTTAGATATGTTATTGACAAGCTATATGTATTTTAGAAAACTTGTAATCTTAGGGTCAAAACATGTAACCAATTTTTTTAAGAATAATTAAATGTCAAACTCATGGATAAAATATGCTCATTTTAATTTAATATTTGAAGTGATCTAGAGTTTCTAAACCTCAGGCATGGTTTTTTTTTTCTTTTCTTTTTTTCTCAACCAAGGCTACTGTAACATTTGCTCACCCATAGTCATTAAATTTAAAATCATGGCAACCTTCAAGTTCTTGTAACCGTGTGAATAAATGAGTAGCAATTAACTTAGCAACTATTGGAATTTGTAACTCCTAAACTTATTAAGTAATGATATGGATTTCTAATACTATAAATAGTAACCTACTTTTTCATATTTTATTCACTAGTACATCACTACCCACGGCTTTATTGGCTTTATTTTCCAGAGAGGTCAAAACTTATATTTGTTATTTTTTTTAATAACCTTTCTTTTTCTTCCCAAATATCATTGTATCATACTTTTTTCTATTTTAAAATCACCCGATATCCTACATGACTCATGTCTATTGGAATGACGGGTGGAAGATTTTCGTCAATTGCCTACATTGTTTTTGTTTTTCCCGTATCTTTCTATTTGTAGAAGTAGTTAGCAAGCTTAAACAGACCATTTTTTTTAGAGTTTACCTTTTATAATGACATTTTTTTTTTGTTTTTCCCAAATTACATTCAACAGCTTCACAATGTATATAGTTCAGTCTTTTTTTTCTTCCTAAGGGTTTTTTCCTTTCTTTCTTTAACAAATGAAAACATGCAGTAAGATGGCAAAAGAGATTTTTTTTTTTTTTTTAACTAAAACAATTACTACACTTTCCCCCCCTTTTTTTTTTTTTTTAATCCTAACAGAAAGTTGCCCCCTGTTCTTTAGACGTTTTCAAAACAAATGAGAAGCAAACTTCAGTTTATTTTTTTAGAGTATTAAAAGTTGAAAACAGAAAGTTATCATTTTTTTTTAACTTAAACCGAACAGAATGCTATTAGCTTTATTTTAAAACCATTTTATTAACACTTTTTTTTGCACACTCACATTCTTCTCTTTGCGTGTCACAGGTTTAGTAAGTATCATGACGAAGTTCGACCTTCAACAAGCTGGCGAAGCCAAACAACTGATCATCCTAGAGAGTGGGAAGAAAATTTCAACGCCCATACACCGACCCTTGACCGGCAAGCACGCACGACCTTGACCTAAGTTGGACAATATCCCAAAGATTACGAACTGGAGTTACATGGACGATGGTTTTGCGTTCTTGGAGAATCCTTTGCACACCGTAAAACCTGATGAGGATTGCTCGTTCATGACCCTCGGCCGCCGAATCATTTCCGGAGAGGTCAAATGGGGAAGCACTCTCAAAGTTAACGGTAAATTTCGCCAAACTCCGAAGTACCGGGAATGGGCAGAAGAGATACTTTCTCGACATCCTTCTACTCTAAGTGAAGCTCGATTGTATGATGCTGTCCATGCCTCGTTGTTCACGTATAGTCAAGATCAAAACATTATGCGCGCATTCTGTGAAGCTTGGTGTCCTGCCTCGAATACACTTCATACTAATGCTGGAGAAGTTTCCATCTCCCCATGGGATTTGCACGTATTTGGTGGATTGCCCATCCTTGGAGAAATTTACGATGAAACAAGCCCGTTTCCGGATGAGTTGCAGAATGTCAATCCCGACGAAGATAGTCGCATTCCTGCTAGCTGTCAATATTTGTTCTCCGCTTTTCATAGGCTTGCTGCCACCGAGAGGAGAAATGGTGTTACTCCTGCTGCTTGGGTGAAGTATTGGTTCAAAGGAAGCCAATATGACAAAAGTAGCGTTTCTCAAACAAAGAAGAAGTTTGTCCCTCTAACACATACTGGAAGTTTGAGTGGTAGTATCAATGAGGTTGATAATTGGTTGCCGGAAATCAAGGATGTCTTTGCTAGCCTCAAAATACCTATTAATTTGTACTCTGAAGTGTACCTCGCTGCCTTCCTATCATGTTGGCTTTGTACATTCGTGCTTCCATCTGGTGCTGTTGCGACAATTCGTCCTAGCACATTTAAACCTGCATGTCTTATGTCTTCTGGTCATGTGGTAAATCTTGCCTATCCAGTGTTGGTGAGTATCTACAGGGGTCTAAATACTATTTCCGAATCGTCAACCCCAGGCTCCTCATCAGCTTGTTTTCCCCAGCACTATCTTTCGACTTGGATGGGTAACTATTTCGGAACACATCGTCGCCAGAAGATGCTTGCTGGTGATCCAAAAATGTTCGAGTTCTCGGGAGATAATGGTGCCGAATATTTTGATGAGAGAGAGGCTAGGGTGAAGATCCATTCCGGCGAGTCAATTTATTGGAATGCTGCCTCATTTGTTCAAAAAGAACCTCAGACACTCGCACCTATAAGGAGGTCTGCTGATATTGAGAAACGTAGCCGCTTTGCCTCAATTCGCCCATGTGTTTTAAGTCTTCGTTGGAAGGATGAGTTTATCCTGGAGCCTTACAATCCTCATAGGTTTTGTCGACAATTTGGTTTTAAGCAGAGAACACCTCACGATTCTAAAGAGAGGGATACACGTTCGTCTACTCTTGAGGGGGGAATTAAACATTGGCTTTTGAGTATTCATGAGTATCCTGGTACGAACGCGAGGATCCCTTCATTTCCGAGGAACTTTAGTCTACACACCACTCAAAATTTCGATACGTGGTGGGAAAAGGTCCATGGTCAACACCTTATCGAGGGGCAACAACTTTTGGGGGAGAGTGTTCATGATGTTATTGCTTCTCCTACTAATCCTTCTATCTAGCAGAAACAAGTTGAGTCGCCACCACCAAAACTTAGTACTGAAGGGGGCTCCAACTCCCAAAGGTCTGAAAGGTGTCCGTATACCGCTGACTCAAAGAAACGTCATTCTTCTCCTACTAAAGTCGAAGATTGTGCAAGTGGTAGCGATCATCCCCCTATTTGCAAAAAGAACAAGGCTTCAACCTCAAATCTGACAGTTGATCCTTCCAATGTGAGTGCACCTAACGAGGCATTCTTTGATGGGGCGGTGACGGATATTAATCAGGTATTCGCGATCCCTCCTTCTTCTTTGTTTTTTTTTTTTTTTTTTTTTTTTTTTTCCTTCTTCTTCGATCTTTGTTGTCTAACATGATTGTATACATATTCTTTACAGATTGCGACTTATTTATTTGGTGTCGGAGAGCATGGAGTTGCTGAAGGTGACACAAATCATCTTTCGATAGATAAGACATTTGACGATCTAAATTTTGCGCTTGAAGGAGAAAGAGTTTCTTTCGGAAGCGAGGTATACTTTAGTTCTGAGTCAGATGAAGTGGATGGTGGTAAAAATGAATCGTTACAAGTTGTTGGTGCATGCTCCAATAAAGCTCTCATTCAAGTTGATGATTTGGGCAGGAGCTCTTCTTACCCCCAAGATCGTTCCAACACTTCAGGAAGTAAGTATGAGGATGAACTTTTTCTTCTAAACCAAAAGTATGTCTCCAGTTTATGGAAAACACTTCTTCGAAACTTGACGGAATGTGACATAAGCAATCTTAGTTCATGTGAAGAATCGAGCATCAAGACAATGAGTTTAATGGAGGGCAGAACCACTGCTGATTTATCTCCTTTTAAGGATATGATTTCTAATTTCTTTGCAAAAGTACGCGAGTTTGACCAGAAAAGATCATTCTATGCAGAAATGAATGTTACTGATTCGCCGCAGAGGTTGTTCAACGAGAAATCTCATGTGTTAGGTACCATCGATGATGAAGAGGGTCGACACAAGGCTAACATTGCTGACTTTCAAAAGAAGATCGACCTTATTGATGCAAAGATAAAGTGTTTAAGTGATGAAAGAGATAAAGTGGAGGCATGGATGATTGAAGAAAACAGAAAGATGCACGAGGTAGCTGCAACAAAATATTCCCTTAGTTTGGAGGTGTTAGAGCTCAAGAACCACTGTGCAGAGAGTGACAAGGCCAAGAGTGATTTTGAGAAGATTCAAAACATTGTAGCAGACGAGCTTGAAGAGTTGAAGATCATTAGGCCTTTTACTTAGTCACTTTGTTTTCAGCCATTTTTATTATTTTCAGCTTTCAAGATTTATAGTACGAGTTCCTTGTAATTAAATAATTCTCGACTTAATACAAATGCAGCTCTCTTTCTTTTCCATCTTTGTTGCTTGTATATCTTTTGAAACTGAATGTGTTGTCTATTTATTTTTCCGAATTTTCTTGTACTCTTTATTTTGGCAGTTTCGTCTTCAACTTGTAGAGTGTTTATATTTTTTTGTTTATTTATGACTGATCTTGAAATAAATCTCAAGATGCCTACGTACCCGTGAAGGATCAAGCCAAACGTAGTTCATTTGGTTGCCACACAATTTATACTCATGTGGGCGATGAGTAACATGCACTTTATACTCTTGCGTTAAGGAGTGGCTTTAATTTCTTCAAGAGTAGTAGCGCTTTAGGAACTTTCCGTTGATAGGCCCAATTTCTAAACCATCTTCAGAGCGTAACTTGTATGCACCATTTGTATAAACTTCAGTCACTGTGTGCGGACCATCCCATTTTGACAAGAACTTGTTTCCCATTCGTCGTGTCATGATGATAGGTCTTCTTACGGCGAGCACCAAATCCCCTTTTTGGAAAGATCTTCGCTTGACCTTTTTGTTGAATGATTTTGACATACGAGCTTGATAACACTCCAACCTTTGTTGCGCATCAAGTCTTTTTTCATCGAGTGCTTCGAGTTCCTCGAGACGAAGGCGCACATTGTCCTCAAGTGTTAATCCTTCTTGGAGAGCAATCCTGAGTGACGGAATTTGTGTCTCTAGAAGCAAGACGGCTTCCACTCCATATACCAAAGAATATGGGGTAGCTTGAGTCGATGTTCGATATGTTGTTCTATATGCCCATAGGGCTTCCTTGATTCTCTCGTGCCAATCTCGCTTAGACTTAGCTACGACCTTCTTCAACAGATTCCCAAGTGTCTTATTAAAAGCTTCAGCAAGCCCATTAGCTGGTGCATTATACATGGAAGAGTTATGTTGCTTGAAGCCGAATTTCTCGCACAGACTTGTCACCAATTTGTTGTAAAAGGGAGTTCCGTTATCGTTAATGATGTAGCGTGGCACTCCATACCTAAAAATGATATTTGATTTGATGAAATCCACCACTGTCTCTTTCTTCACAGTTTTTAAAGGCACGGCTTCGGCCCATTTGGAGAAATAATCAGTAGCTGCTAAAATGTAAAGATGACCTCATGATGACTTTGGCAGAGGCCCTATCGCATCTAATCCCCAAGCTTCAAAAGGCCAAGACGCGACCGTAGGGTGTAAAGGTTCATGTGGTTGGTGGATAAAATTAGCATGAAATTGGCAAGGTTGACACCTTTTGGCAAAATCGAGACAATCTTTAACCATGTTGGGCCAGTAGTACCCCATTCTTTTAATTCGGAAATGAAGCTTTGGACCAGATTGGTGAGCACCACATACTCCGGAATGTGCTTCTTCCATTGCTTGTTTTGACTCTTCTCCACTAAGACAGCGTAAGAACACCCTTTCGAAAGATCGTCGATAGAGCGTGCCTTTGTAGTAGATGAACCTTGCAGCGCGTCGTCTCACATCTATCTTCCTATGTCGATCATCAGGTAATTTTCCATGTTGTAAATAGTCGATAAATGGTTGTCTCCAGTCCTCCTCTTCAATCTCGAAAACCGAAACAGCTGTAACTTCCTCTACTCTCTCACCTTTGTTTTTGGGAATTCTTTCTTCATCATCTAATTGCGGAGGAATTACCCATCTTTCACATATTGGAATACTCATGTGTTTGTTAGGAAGAGCAATGTTGGATGCCAACTTTGCTAAGGCATCAGCTTGTTTGTTCTCATCCGTGAGAGTGATGTGGTATGATGTTGTAATTTCCAATTTTTCTAATTGCAATATATCTTCATCCTCTATATACTTCACAGTTCTCTTATAGCGCCTTCGAGCAGACCAAGTTTCCCTGGTAGATGCCCCCAGTCGCTTGAATACTGATTTATTTCTTGACAACCTTTGACATATTAAAACTCTCTTTCTCGCATGTAAGCGTTTTAAAACTGACCCTTTTTTCTTCATCCATATTTTTGATGATGTTTTTTGTCCACTTGAACACCTCGTGATCACTAAGCTTCGTTTTATGTTTAGCCTATCGAATACTGAAGGCAAAGTTTGTGGTGAGTGTAGTCGTTGAAAGACGGACCGTCTCTTGCATGATTGTTGACAAGGCTCAAAATCATTGGAGCCACATGATTCGTTTTCTGACGATGAGTCTTCATGGACCGAAGTGTAATAATTGCTTGTTTTCTTTATTATAATTCTTGCCGGTTGAGGTGGCTTATACCCAATCCCTGCGCGAGATTCTTTTATCGCATATCCCTTGTGTTTCAACATGCACTGAGTCTGATTTAGGCCATGACAGTTTTCTCCTGTTATTGCAGGAGTAAGTTTTCCAAGGAGGCTAGATTCTTTAGAGGTGTAGCCTGCATTTTCAAGCATTTTATATGCTTTGGGGCTAAATACTTCTTGTATACGTATGTCGGGAGAATCTCCATGTTCAGTTAATGGGCCATGCATTGGTCGAACGAATCCTTCAAGTACCCCACCTTGTTTAAAAGGTGAAATAGGAAAAGTTAATTCACTCTTATAATTACCTATGATTGATTGTTTAATCGTTTTCGGTGAGATTTCCATTTTCTTTTTTATTATTGGAGGATTTATTCTACTCTTCTTGCCTTCTTTGATATTTTTACTCCATTTCCCATCATTTCGAAAAGAATCGGATGTGGACAATTTCACTCCTTTACCTTTATCCATGTAGAACTTGGCATCTGCAAAATAAGATTCGACTCCGCTGAAGGGATTATGATCGGCCATAACCCTTTTCACTGTATCCCCCACGCAATACTTAAAACACTGATGAAGGGTAGATGGGACAACTCGATTTTCGTGAATCCATGGCCTCCCCAAGAGCAAATTGTAAGAAGTTTTCGCGTTAAGGACATGAAACAATGCGCTTAACGCCATTTCATCTATCACAAGCTTTAAATGGATTTTCCCAACGGCCCTTTGTCCCTCCTGATTAAAGCCCTGGATCATGAAACGACTTTGTGATAAATCGTCGATTGGAATTCCAAGATCATTTAACATACGCAGTGGTAGAATATTGACAGCGGACCCCCCATCTAGTAAAATCCTAACTATCTTTTTCTCTTGAATGTATCCGGAAACAAATAGCGGGCGATTATGAGGTTTTGTGTCAAGCAACAAATCTTCATCAGAGAAGTTAATAGTTGTTACGTCTGCCACTTGATTCACCTTTTCTTCTTGAAATGATGTTCCGGAAATTTCATCCGAACCACATTCACTTTCTTCCGTGTACTCCTCTATGCTTGTGACATTGCATGAATTAGAAATATAGTAGTCTTCGTCCTCTTCATCTTCGAGGTAACTATCCTCCATGCAACCTTCACACTCGCAAACATCCCAGAAGCAATGGCCGTTGTCTTCTTTAAACTTGTAGATCGGCTTGCCTTGATAGTAGTATGCAATGGGCACTCCTGTACTAATATCCAGATTTGATGTTTCTTCAACTACTCTCCCTTGGAGTCGATGTACATAGTAATCCCCCTCGGATTCTTTTAGCGCCCCAACTTGCTTATCACCGGCCTCGTACATTTTCTTTAGAAATTGTTGACATTCCAGGCAGAAGTCTTTACACAACCCTAGCTCATGCGGAGGTTGGCCATTGCTTTCGAATTTGAGTTCTTCTAAGGAATCTTCAAGTGGATTGGTAAAGTTGAGAGATTGATCGACTTCTTTTGTCTCGTCTTCTCTATGAAAATCCTCCCATGTAGGTGGCGTTGATCCTCCCACTTCTTCCTTTTTGGTATATTGGACAAAATAGTCAAACTTTCCTGATGGCTCACCCAACAGGCCAATACTTGGGTCTCTAGCTTCGTATCTTTCCCGTAGTGATTGTTGGGTTGATTTCTTCTTATTTTTATTTTTCTTGCTCTTTCTATTAGCTTCTTCGTCGTCTTCAAAGAAGTCATCCCATTGGTCATCCAAACAATCTTTGCATTCACAAACGTCAAAGAAGCAATGACCATCTTTCTTGAATTCATAAATAGGCTGTCCCTCATAAATGGAGTGAACTGGGACATTTTGTAGTGGTTGTGGGTTATTCAAAGGGTAGTCTTCTCCCTCTTCAAACTCACTCAATTCTTCGCTGGTGGATAAACTTGAACCTCCCATATGGCTAACATAAGTCCATGAGGTATTGTCTCCAATGCTCGAGTTTTGCATGATGATTGCAATTGGCGGCAAAGATCCAAATTGAATCATGACTGTGCTTATCTCGTCCATGCTTTCAGACTCTGGATTTGTAACGATACATGTGTAATTGGCAGTAGTTATTTCTTCATCCTCCAAAGAGATTTTTCCTTGAGCGGCCAATTGTACGATCTTCTCCTTCAAGACAAAACACTTGTGGGTTGGGTGACTGACGAGACGGTGGAATTTGCAATAATTTGCATCATCAACTTTGTTAGCCTCCTCAGGACGTTTCATTTGTGGAAGATCGATGAGCTTAAGTACGATGAGTTCTTCTAGCATGCGAGGAACTTCGTTGTCAGGGAACGGGTATTCCTTCTCTTGCATCTCCCTTAGCGTGAGTCTTCTTCTTTCGCTTCTTTGATTTACATTGGACTTGTCATCTTCAACATTCTTCATGCTAGCTTTCACCTTGATGGGATGAATGCTTTGAGATGGAGTTGACACGACAAACGATTCTCTTTTATCAGTTATTGCACGAGATTTGATCCATTTCCTTCCATCTTGTTTATTTGGAGTCTTTTGGGTTCCTGGAAGTAGGAGAGCTTGGTCACTGCTAGTCGAGATACTAACTTCCATGTCATGAGCTCTACTTGCCAAATCCTCAAATGTTTTTGGTTTTATTCCTTGGAGAATGTAGGATAATCCCCAATGCATGCCTTGAACACACATCTCTATTGCTGATGTTTCGGACAGTCTATCTTTGCAATTCAAGCTCAATCCCCTCCATCGATGAATGTAGTCCTCAACAGGCTCGTCTTTCCATTGGCGGGTATTTGTCAATTCCATCAAGCTCACAGTGCGCCTAGTGCTATAGAAACGATTAAGGAATCCTTGCTCCAATTGTTCCCAAGTGTCAATTGATCCCGGTTGCAAGTCGCAATACCATTCGAAGGCATTTCCTTTTAGTGTGCGGACAAATTGCTTCACCATGAGGTCCCCATAAGTCCCTGCATTGTTGCAAGTCTCGATGAAATGTGCAATGTGTTGATTAGGATTTCCCTTGCCATCAAATTGTTGAAACTTGGGTGGCTGATATGCGTAAGGCATCCTTAATTGTTCGATTCTCCGTGTGTAAGGTTTGACATAGCCGAAGGAGGAATGTGCCACTTCTTCATATTTCCCTTTTACAGTACCCAGTATGAACTCTTTCAGCTGCTCTAGAGGGATTGCGCCATTCGTTATTTCTAAAGGCCTTTCCTCATTTGAAGAACCTTCACCTCCTTCAGTTCTACGTCGATTTTCCCCTTGGTGTGGCTCCGCTAATTGTTGAACTCTGTCAGTCAATATCGCCATCTGAGCGTCTCGTTCATTAAGAGCCTTCATTAAAGTTTCTAGGGTCCCAGCGATTGCATTAACTTGTTCTTCCACCGTAGGAGCGTTTATCACCAGTACTTGCATATTTGTTGAGTTTGTTGAAGTAGCAACAACTGAGCGGGGAGTGTTAGTTATGGAATCTGAGTTGTCCTCTAAGTGATGGTTTCCAATCAAGCCTTCTTCATCAGAAGAGTCACTTGCCCATGTACCATCTTTGAAATTTGCTTTCACTTCGGAGCTAGCCTCTACCTTTTTGCCCATGACAAGGAATGAGGGTGTTGATAGTTGGACAGCGGACTTGCTTCGGGTCATCATGATGTGACTGTTTTGCGTATTTTTATTTTGAGCCATGAATGGTTGACCGATTGACGAAGAGAAAAGATGAATGGCATAAATTGTCCCACCGGGTGTGCCAAAATTTGTTTCCAACAAATTTTTCTATCTAATATACCAAGACAGAAAATAAATGGAGAAAGCAAAATAATTTTATTTATTTGTATTTTGCGGGTACAATCTCTGATAATTTCTAAAATAAAGAAAATATAAATCCTTTGATTAATCTCTTCAAAATTGAATTCCTTGTGGCTCGAATTGCTTGTAAATAATCGAGATGTTAACTTGCTCGAGTTTTGAGGTTGATCTTGACTTGTACTTCTTTGTGAGTTTGATCTTGGAAAACGCTTGATTTGTGGTTTTAAAGTGTTTTTGAGGATCGAATGAGGATCTTCTTTGAATTTGTTGAT
This sequence comes from Primula veris, assembly GCA_963682055.1. NCBI lineage: Eukaryota > Viridiplantae > Streptophyta > Magnoliopsida > Ericales > Primulaceae > Primula > Primula veris. The sequence goes on from OY821748.1 coordinate 28,986,659, forward strand.
AAACTTGCTTGAAGTTCTTCAGTCTTGATGAAGATTTTTGAATAGTTGGTTTTGAAAAACACTTGATTCACGACCTTTGGAGCTTCTTGCAGATCAGATAGTGAATTTTCCTTGGATTTGTGGATGAGCTTGCTTGAAGTTCTTCGGGCTTGATGAAGATCTTCGAATGCTTGGTCTTGAAAAAAAACACTTAATTCACGACCTTTGGAGCTTCTTGCAGATCAGATGGTGGATTTGTCTTGGATTTGTGGATGAGCTTGCTTGAAGTTCTTCGTTTTTTATGAAGATCTTCGAATGATTGGTCTTGAAAAACACTTAATTCGCGGCCTTTGGAGCTTCTTGCGGATCAAATGGTGGATTTTGTCGTGGATTTGTTGATGAGCTTGCTTGAAGTTCTTCGTGTTTGATGAAGATCTTCAAGTGCTTCGGTGGTTGATGGCTTGACTTCGGTAGAGCTTCTCTCTCTTGGATTTGGCTTCACCTTTTGCCTTCCACTTGTTGTCCCCCCTTTTAGGCTTGGGTTGGCCATCTATTTATAGTAGTTGGTGTGGTCTTTATCGCGATATCGCCCCCTTGTAGTTTGTGTTTAGGATCAAAATGGTCTTGTAGTTTCAGTTTAGGATCAAAATGGTCTTTTAGTTTGAGTTTAGGATCAAAATGGTCTTGTAGTTTGTGTTTAGGATCAAAATGGTCTTGTAGTTTGTGTTTAGGATCAAAATGGTCTTGTAGTTTGTGTTTAGGATCAAAATGGTCTTGTAGTTTGTGTTTAGGATCAAAATGGTCCATAATTAAATGTAATCATTCTTTGGCTTACCATTTCTTTGTAATTTTAAACAAACAAGTACTAAAATAGAAGCATTTTCATTGTTTGCGAGAAAAATTAAAATATAGTCAAAGAAAATGACATTTATTGCTTTTATAATTTAAACCAAAAGATAATATTGATTTGATTTTGAAAATACTAATACATAATTTAGAAAATTTTATTTTATAGGAGACACGTGGCATATTTTTATTTGCCGAAAAATTTGCGTGTCTACAAATGCCCCCTTCGAGACTTGTTTATGAGAAAAATTTCTTTTTGAGTGAACGTGTCTCGAACTTTTTAAAAAAAAAAAGAAGTTCTTTTATAAAAGAAATAAAACTTTGAATATTCAAATGCTTGAAATTTAGAATCCTTATTTTTTTGGTCGGATTTTTTTTTAAAAGGCGAGTATACAAACTTTGCATTTAAGCCTTCCGCCATCATGGCATTTATTCCTTAATAAAGAGCTATTTTTGTAAAATTGCAACCCCACGTTTTATCTTCTTGTGAGAATTGTAACCATTTGAACATAAATTCATCATTAAAAGCAAAAATCCAAAACTTTTGATTAGACATTACAGAATTTTTAACCACTTAGATATGTTATTGACAAGCTATATGTATTTTAGAAAACTTGTAATCTTAGGGTCAAAACATGTAACCAATTTTTTTAAGAATAATTAAATGTCAAACTCATGGATAAAATATGCTCATTTTAATTTAATATTTGAAGTGATCTAGAGTTTCTAAACCTCAGGCATGGTTTTTTTTTTCTTTTCTTTTTTTCTCAACCAAGGCTACTGTAACATTTGCTCACCCATAGTCATTAAATTTAAAATCATGGCAACCTTCAAGTTCTTGTAACCGTGTGAATAAATGAGTAGCAATTAACTTAGCAACTATTGGAATTTGTAACTCCTAAACTTATTAAGTAATGATATGGATTTCTAATACTATAAATAGTAACCTACTTTTTCATATTTTATTCACTAGTACATCACTACCCACGGCTTTATTGGCTTTATTTTCCAGAGAGGTCAAAACTTATATTTGTTATTTTTTTTAATAACCTTTCTTTTTCTTCCCAAATATCATTGTATCATACTTTTTTCTATTTTAAAATCACCCGATATCCTACATGACTCATGTCTATTGGAATGACGGGTGGAAGATTTTCGTCAATTGCCTACATTGTTTTTGTTTTTCCCGTATCTTTCTATTTGTAGAAGTAGTTAGCAAGCTTAAACAGACCATTTTTTTTAGAGTTTACCTTTTATAATGACATTTTTTTTTTGTTTTTCCCAAATTACATTCAACAGCTTCACAATGTATATAGTTCAGTCTTTTTTTTCTTCCTAAGGGTTTTTTCCTTTCTTTCTTTAACAAATGAAAACATGCAGTAAGATGGCAAAAGAGATTTTTTTTTTTTTTTTAACTAAAACAATTACTACACTTTCCCCCCCTTTTTTTTTTTTTTTAATCCTAACAGAAAGTTGCCCCCTGTTCTTTAGACGTTTTCAAAACAAATGAGAAGCAAACTTCAGTTTATTTTTTTAGAGTATTAAAAGTTGAAAACAGAAAGTTATCATTTTTTTTTAACTTAAACCGAACAGAATGCTATTAGCTTTATTTTAAAACCATTTTATTAACACTTTTTTTTGCACACTCACATTCTTCTCTTTGCGTGTCACAGGTTTAGTAAGTATCATGACGAAGTTCGACCTTCAACAAGCTGGCGAAGCCAAACAACTGATCATCCTAGAGAGTGGGAAGAAAATTTCAACGCCCATACACCGACCCTTGACCGGCAAGCACGCACGACCTTGACCTAAGTTGGACAATATCCCAAAGATTACGAACTGGAGTTACATGGACGATGGTTTTGCGTTCTTGGAGAATCCTTTGCACACCGTAAAACCTGATGAGGATTGCTCGTTCATGACCCTCGGCCGCCGAATCATTTCCGGAGAGGTCAAATGGGGAAGCACTCTCAAAGTTAACGGTAAATTTCGCCAAACTCCGAAGTACCGGGAATGGGCAGAAGAGATACTTTCTCGACATCCTTCTACTCTAAGTGAAGCTCGATTGTATGATGCTGTCCATGCCTCGTTGTTCACGTATAGTCAAGATCAAAACATTATGCGCGCATTCTGTGAAGCTTGGTGTCCTGCCTCGAATACACTTCATACTAATGCTGGAGAAGTTTCCATCTCCCCATGGGATTTGCACGTATTTGGTGGATTGCCCATCCTTGGAGAAATTTACGATGAAACAAGCCCGTTTCCGGATGAGTTGCAGAATGTCAATCCCGACGAAGATAGTCGCATTCCTGCTAGCTGTCAATATTTGTTCTCCGCTTTTCATAGGCTTGCTGCCACCGAGAGGAGAAATGGTGTTACTCCTGCTGCTTGGGTGAAGTATTGGTTCAAAGGAAGCCAATATGACAAAAGTAGCGTTTCTCAAACAAAGAAGAAGTTTGTCCCTCTAACACATACTGGAAGTTTGAGTGGTAGTATCAATGAGGTTGATAATTGGTTGCCGGAAATCAAGGATGTCTTTGCTAGCCTCAAAATACCTATTAATTTGTACTCTGAAGTGTACCTCGCTGCCTTCCTATCATGTTGGCTTTGTACATTCGTGCTTCCATCTGGTGCTGTTGCGACAATTCGTCCTAGCACATTTAAACCTGCATGTCTTATGTCTTCTGGTCATGTGGTAAATCTTGCCTATCCAGTGTTGGTGAGTATCTACAGGGGTCTAAATACTATTTCCGAATCGTCAACCCCAGGCTCCTCATCAGCTTGTTTTCCCCAGCACTATCTTTCGACTTGGATGGGTAACTATTTCGGAACACATCGTCGCCAGAAGATGCTTGCTGGTGATCCAAAAATGTTCGAGTTCTCGGGAGATAATGGTGCCGAATATTTTGATGAGAGAGAGGCTAGGGTGAAGATCCATTCCGGCGAGTCAATTTATTGGAATGCTGCCTCATTTGTTCAAAAAGAACCTCAGACACTCGCACCTATAAGGAGGTCTGCTGATATTGAGAAACGTAGCCGCTTTGCCTCAATTCGCCCATGTGTTTTAAGTCTTCGTTGGAAGGATGAGTTTATCCTGGAGCCTTACAATCCTCATAGGTTTTGTCGACAATTTGGTTTTAAGCAGAGAACACCTCACGATTCTAAAGAGAGGGATACAAGTTCGTCTACTCTTGAGGGGGGAATTAAACATTGGCTTTTGAGTATTCATGAGTATCCTGGTACGAACGCGAGGATCCCTTCATTTCCGAGGAACTTTAGTCTACACACCACTCAAAATTTCGATACGTGGTGGGAAAAGGTCCATGGTCAACACCTTATCGAGGGGCAACAACTTTTGGGGGAGAGTGTTCATGATGTTATTGCTTCTCCTACTAATCCTTCTATCCAGCAGAAACAAGTTGAGTCGCCACCACCAAAACTTAGTACTGAAGGGGGCTCCAACTCCCAAAGGTCTGAAAGGTGTCCGTATACCGCTGACTCAAAGAAACGTCATTCTTCTCCTACTAAAGTCGAAGATTGTGCAAGTGGTAGCGATCATCCCCCTATTTGCAAAAAGAACAAGGCTTCAACCTCAAATCTGACAGTTGATCCTTCCAATGTGAGTGCACCTAACGAGGCATTCTTTGATGGGGCGGTGACGGATATTAATCAGGTATTCGCGATCCCTCCTTCTTCTTTGTTTTTTTTTTTTTTTTTTTTTTTTTTCCTTCTTCTTCGATCTTTGTTGTCTAACATGATTGTATACATATTCTTTACAGATTGCGACTTATTTATTTGGTGTCAGAGAGCATGGAGTTGCTGAAGGTGACACAAATCATCTTTCGATAGATAAGACATTTGACGATCTAAATTTTGCGCTTGAAGGAGAAAGAGTTTCTTTCGGAAGCGAGGTATACTTTAGTTCTGAGTCAGATGAAGTGGATGGTGGTAAAAATGAATCGTTACAAGTTGTTGGTGCATGCTCCAATAAAGCTCTCATTCAAGTTGATGATTTGGGCAGGAGCTCTTCTTACCCCCAAGATCGTTCCAACACTTCAGGAAGTAAGTATGAGGATGAACTTTTTCTTCTAAACCAAAAGTATGTCTCCAGTTTATGGAAAACACTTCTTCGAAACTTGACGGAATGTGACATAAGCAATCTTAGTTCATGTGAAGAATCGAGCATCAAGACAATGAGTTTAATGGAGGGCAGAACCACTGCTGATTTATCTCCTTTTAAGGATATGATTTCTAATTTCTTTGCAAAAGTACGCGAGTTTGACCAGAAAAGATCATTCTATGCAGAAATGAATGTTACTGATTCGCCGCAGAGGTTGTTCAACGAGAAATCTCATGTGTTAGGTACCATCGATGATGAAGAGGGTCGACACAAGGCTAACATTGCTGACTTTCAAAAGAAGATCGACCTTATTGATGCAAAGATAAAGTGTTTAAGTGATGAAAGAGATAAAGTGGAGGCATGGATGATTGAAGAAAACAGAAAGATGCACGAGGTAGCTGCAACAAAATATTCCCTTAGTTTGGAGGTGTTAGAGCTCAAGAACCACTGTGCAGAGAGTGACAAGGCCAAGAGTGATTTTGAGAAGATTCAAAACATTGTAGCAGACGAGCTTGAAGAGTTGAAGATCATTAGGCCTTTTACTTAGTCACTTTGTTTTCAGCCATTTTTATTATTTTCAGCTTTCAAGATTTATAGTACGAGTTCCTTGTAATTAAATAATTCTCGACTTAATACAAATGCAGCTCTCTTTCTTTTCCATCTTTGTTGCTTGTATATCTTTTGAAACTGAATGTGTTGTCTATTTATTTTTCCGAATTTTCTTGTACTCTTTATTTTGGCAGTTTCGTCTTCAACTTGTAGAGTGTTTATATTTTTTTGTTTATTTATGACTGATCTTGAAATAAATCTCAAGATGCCTACGTACCCGTGAAGGATCAAGCCAAACGTAGTTCATTTGGTTGCCACACAATTTATACTCATGTGGGCGATGAGTAACATGCACTTTATACTCTTGCGTTAAGGAGTGGCTTTAATTTCTTCAAGAGTAGTAGCGCTTTAGGAACTTTCCGTTGATAGGCCCAATTTCTAAACCATCTTCAGAGCGTAACTTGTATGCACCATTTGTATAAACTTCAGTCACTGTGTGCGGACCATCCCATTTTGACAAGAACTTGTTTCCCATTCGTCGTGTCATGATGATAGGTCTTCTTACGGCGAGCACCAAATCCCCTTTTTGGAAAGATCTTCGCTTGACCTTTTTGTTGAATGATTTTGACATACGAGCTTGATAACACTCCAACCTTTGTTGCGCATCAAGTCTTTTTTCATCGAGTGCTTCGAGTTCCTCGAGACGAAGGCGCACATTGTCCTCAAGTGTTAATCCTTCTTGGAGAGCAATCCTGAGTGACGGAATTTGTGTCTCTAGAAGCAAGACGGCTTCCACTCCATATACCAAAGAATATGGGGTAGCTTGAGTCGATGTTCGATATGTTGTTCTATATGCCCATAGGGCTTCCTTGATTCTCTCGTGCCAATCTCGCTTAGACTTAGCTACGACCTTCTTCAACAGATTCCCAAGTGTCTTATTAAAAGCTTCAGCAAGCCCATTAGCTGGTGCATTATACATGGAAGAGTTATGTTGCTTGAAGCCGAATTTCTCGCACAGACTTGTCACCAATTTGTTGTAAAAGGGAGTTCCGTTATCGTTAATGATGTAGCGTGGCACTCCATACCTAAAAATGATATTTGATTTGATGAAATCCACCACTGTCTCTTTCTTCACAGTTTTTAAAGGCACGGCTTCGGCCCATTTGGAGAAATAATCAGTAGCTGCTAAAATGTAAAGATGACCTCATGATGACTTTGGCAGAGGCCCTATCGCATCTAATCCCCAAGCTTCAAAAGGCCAAGACGCGACCGTAGGGTGTAAAGGTTCATGTGGTTGGTGGATAAAATTAGCATGAAATTGGCAAGGTTGACACCTTTTGGCAAAATCGAGACAATCTTTAACCATGTTGGGCCAGTAGTACCCCATTCTTTTAATTCGGAAATGAAGCTTTGGACCAGATTGGTGAGCACCACATACTCCGGAATGTGCTTCTTCCATTGCTTGTTTTGACTCTTCTCCACTAAGACAGCGTAAGAACACCCTTTCGAAAGATCGTCGATAGAGCGTGCCTTTGTAGTAGATGAACCTTGCAGCGCGTCGTCTCACATCTATCTTCCTATGTCGATCATCAGGTAATTTTCCATGTTGTAAATAGTCGATAAATGGTTGTCTCCAGTCCTCCTCTTCAATCTCGAAAACCGAAACAGCTGTAACTTCCTCTACTCTCTCACCTTTGTTTTTGGGAATTCTTTCTTCATCATCTAATTGCGGAGGAATTACCCATCTTTCACATATTGGAATACTCATGTGTTTGTTAGGAAGAGCAATGTTGGATGCCAACTTTGCTAAGGCATCAGCTTGTTTGTTCTCATCCGTGAGAGTGATGTGGTATGATGTTGTAATTTCCAATTTTTCTAATTGCAATATATCTTCATCCTCTATATACTTCACAGTTCTCTTATAGCGCCTTCGAGCAGACCAAGTTTCCCTGGTAGATGCCCCCAGTCGCTTGAATACTGATTTATTTCTTGACAACCTTTGACATATTAAAACTCTCTTTCTCGCATGTAAGCGTTTTAAAACTGACCCTTTTTTCTTCATCCATATTTTTGATGATGTTTTTTGTCCACTTGAACACCTCGTGATCACTAAGCTTCGTTTTATGTTTAGCCTATCGAATACTGAAGGCAAAGTTTGTGGTGAGTGTAGTCGTTGAAAGACGGACCGTCTCTTGCATGATTGTTGACAAGGCTCAAAATCATTGGAGCCACATGATTCGTTTTCTGACGATGAGTCTTCATGGACCGAAGTGTAATAATTGCTTGTTTTCTTTATTATAATTCTTGCCGGTTGAGGTGGCTTATACCCAATCCCTGTGCGAGATTCTTTTATCGCATATCCCTTGTGTTTCAACATGCACTGAGTCTGATTTAGGCCATGACAGTTTTCTCCTGTTATTGCAGGAGTAAGTTTTCCAAGGAGGCTAGATTCTTTAGAGGTGTAGCCTGCATTTTCAAGCATTTTATATGCTTTGGGGCTAAATACTTCTTGTATACGTATTTCGGGAGAATCTCCATGTTCAGTTAATGGGCCATGCATTGGTCGAACGAATCCTTCAAGTACCCCACCTTGTTTAAAAGGTGAAATAGGAAAAGTTAATTCACTCTTATAATTACCTATGATTGATTGTTTAATCGTTTTCGGTGAGATTTCCATTTTCTTTTTTATTATTGGAGGATTTATTCTACTCTTCTTGCCTTCTTTGATATTTTTACTCCATTTCCCATCATTTCGAAAAGAATCGGATGTGGACAATTTCACTCCTTTACCTTTATCCATGTAGAACTTGGCATCTGCAAAATAAGATTCGACTCCGCTGAAGGGATTATGATCGGCCATAACCCTTTTCACTGTATCCCCCACGCAATACTTAAAACACTGATGAAGGGTAGATGGGACAACTCGATTTTCGTGAATCCATGGCCTCCCCAAGAGCAAATTGTAAGAAGTTTTCGCGTTAAGGACATGAAACAATGCGCTTAACGCCATTTCATCTATCACAAGCTTTAAATGGATTTTCCCAACGGCCCTTTGTCCCTCCTGATTAAAGCCCTGGATCATGAAACGACTTTGTGATAAATCGTCGATTGGAATTCCAAGATCATTTAACATACGCAGTGGTAGAATATTGACAGCGGACCCCCCATCTAGTAAAATCCTAACTATCTTTTTCTCTTGAATGTATCCGGAAACAAATAGCGGGCGATTATGAGGTTTTGTGTCAAGCAACAAATCTTCATCAGAGAAGTTAATAGTTGTTACGTCTGCCACTTGATTCACCTTTTCTTCTTGAAATGATGTTCCGGAAATTTCATCCGAACCACATTCACTTTCTTCCGTGTACTCCTCTATGCTTGTGACATTGCATGAATTAGAAATATAGTAGTCTTCGTCCTCTTCATCTTCGAGGTAACTATCCTCCATGCAACCTTCACACTCGCAAACATCCCAGAAGCAATGGCCGTTGTCTTCTTTAAACTTGTAGATCGGCTTGCCTTGATAGTAGTATGCAATGGGCACTCCTGTACTAATATCCAGATTTGATGTTTCTTCAACTACTCTCCCTTGGAGTCGATGTACATAGTAATCCCCCTCGGATTCTTTTAGCGCCCCAACTTGCTTATCACCGGCCTCGTACATTTTCTTTAGAAATTGTTGACATTCCAGGCAGAAGTCTTTACACAACCCTAGCTCATGCGGAGGTTGGCCATTGCTTTCGAATTTGAGTTCTTCTAAGGAATCTTCAAGTGGATTGGTAAAGTTGAGAGATTGATCGACTTCTTTTGTCTCGTCTTCTCTATGAAAATCCTCCCATGTAGGTGGCGTTGATCCTCCCACTTCTTCCTTTTTGGTATATTGGACAAAATAGTCAAACTTTCCTGATGGCTCACCCAACAGGCCAACACTTGGGTCTCTAGCTTCGTATCTTTCCCGTAGTGATTGTTGGGTTGATTTCTTCTTATTTTTATTTTTCTTGCTCTTTCTATTAGCTTCTTCGTCGTCTTCAAAGAAGTCATCCCATTGGTCATCCAAACAATCTTTGCATTCACAAACGTCAAAGAAGCAATGACCATCTTTCTTGAATTCATAAATAGGCTGTCCCTCATAAATGGAGTGAACTGGGACATTTTGTAGTGGTTGTGGGTTATTCAAAGGGTAGTCTTCTCCCTCTTCAAACTCACTCAATTCTTCGCTGGTGGATAAACTTGAACCTCCCATATGGCTAACATAAGTCCATGAGGTATTGTCTCCAATGCTCGAGTTTTGCATGATGATTGCAATTGGCGGCAAAGATCCAAATTGAATCATGACTGTGCTTATCTCGTCCATGCTTTCAGACTCTGGATTTGTAACGATACATGTGTAATTGGCAGTAGTTATTTCTTCATCCTCCAAAGAGATTTTTCCTTGAGCGGCCAATTGTACGATCTTCTCCTTCAAGACAAAACACTTGTGGGTTGGGTGACTGACGAGACGGTGGAATTTGCAATAATTTGCATCATCAACTTTGTTAGCCTCCTCAGGACGTTTCATTTGTGGAAGATCGATGAGCTTAAGTACGATGAGTTCTTCTAGCATGCGAGGAACTTCGTTGTCAGGGAACGGGTATTCCTTCTCTTGCATCTCCCTTAGCGTGAGTCTTCTTCTTTCGCTTCTTTGATTTACATTGGACTTGTCATCTTCAACATTCTTCATGCTAGCTTTCACCTTGATGGGATGAATGCTTTGAGATGGAGTTGACACGACAAACGATTCTCTTTTATCAGTTATTGCACGAGATTTGATCCATTTCCTTCCATCTTGTTTATTTGGAGTCTTTTGGGTTCCTGGAAGTAGGAGAGCTTGGTCACTGCTAGTCGAGATACTAACTTCCATGTCATGAGCTCTACTTGCCAAATCCTCAAATGTTTTTGGTTTTATTCCTTGGAGAATGTAGGATAATCCCCAATGCATGCCTTGAACACACATCTCTATTGCTGATGTTTCGGACAGTCTATCTTTGCAATTCAAGCTCAATCCCCTCCATCGATGAATGTAGTCCTCAACAGGCTCGTCTTTCCATTGGCGGGTATTTGTCAATTCCATCAAGCTCACAGTGCGCCTAGTGCTATAGAAACGATTAAGGAATCCTTGCTCCAATTGTTCCCAAGTGTCAATTGATCCCGGTTGCAAGTCGCAATACCATTCGAAGGCATTTCCTTTTAGTGTGCGGACAAATTGCTTCACCATGAGGTCCCCATAAGTCCCTGCATTGTTGCAAGTCTCGATGAAATGTGCAATGTGTTGATTAGGATTTCCCTTGCCATCAAATTGTTGAAACTTGGGTGGCTGATATGCGTAAGGCATCCTTAATTGTTCGATTCTCCGTGTGTAAGGTTTGACATAGCCGAAGGAGGAATGTGCCACTTCTTCATATTTCCCTTTTACAGTACCCAGTATGAACTCTTTCAGCTGCTCTAGAGGGATTGCGCCATTCGTTATTTCTAAAGGCCTTTCCTCATTTGAAGAACCTTCACCTCCTTCAGTTCTACGTCGATTTTCCCCTTGGTGTGGCTCCGCTAATTGTTGAACTCTGTCAGTCAATATCGCCATCTGAGCGTCTCGTTCATTAAGAGCCTTCATTAAAGTTTCTAGGGTCCCAGCGATTGCATTAACTTGTTCTTCCACCGTAGGAGCGTTTATCACCAGTACTTGCATATTTGTTGAGTTTGTTGAAGTAGCAACAACTGAGCGGGGAGTGTTAGTTATGGAATCTGAGTTGTCCTCTAAGTGATGGTTTCCAATCAAGCCTTCTTCATCAGAAGAGTCACTTGCCCATGTACCATCTTTGAAATTTGCTTTCACTTCGGAGCTAGCCTCTACCTTTTTGCCCATGACAAGGAATGAGGGTGTTGATAGTTGGACAGCGGACTTGCTTCGGGTCATCATGATGTGACTGTTTTGCGTATTTTTATTTTGAGCCATGAATGGTTGACCGATTGACGAAGAGAAAAGATGAATGGCATAAATTGTCCCACCGGGTGTGCCAAAATTTGTTTCCAACAAATTTTTCTATCTAATATACCAAGACAGAAAATAAATGGAGAAAGCAAAATAATTTTATTTATTTGTATTTTGCGGGTACAATCTCTGATAATTTCTAAAATAAAGAAAATATAAATCCTTTGATTAATCTCTTCAAAATTGAATTCCTTGTGGCTCGAATTGCTTGTAAATAATCGAGATGTTAACTTGCTCGAGTTTTGAGGTTGATCTTGACTTGTACTTCTTTGTGAGTTTGATCTTGGAAAACGCTTGATTTGTGGTTTTAAAGTGTTTTTGAGGATCGAATGAGGATCTTCTTTGAATTTGTTGATAAACTTGCTTGAAGTTCTTCAGTCTTGATGAAGATTTTTGAATAGTTGGTTTTGAAAAACACTTGATTCACGACCTTTGGAGCTTCTTGCAGATCAGATAGTGAATTTTCCTTGGATTTGTGGATGAGCTTGCTTGAAGTTCTTCGGGCTTGATGAAGATCTTCGAATGCTTGGTCTTGAAAAAAAACACTTAATTCACGACCTTTGGAGCTTCTTGCAGATCAGATGGTGGATTTGTCTTGGATTTGTGGATGAGCTTGCTTGAAGTTCTTCGTTTTTTATGAAGATCTTCGAATGATTGGTCTTGAAAAACACTTAATTCGCGGCCTTTGGAGCTTCTTGCGGATCAAATGGTGGATTTTGTCGTGGATTTGTTGATGAGCTTGCTTGAAGTTCTTCGTGTTTGATGAAGATCTTCAAGTGCTTCGGTGGTTGATGGCTTGACTTCGGTAGAGCTTCTCTCTCTTGGATTTGGCTTCACCTTTTGCCTTCCACTTGTTGTCCCCCCTTTTAGGCTTGGGTTGGCCATCTATTTATAGTAGTTGGTGTGGTCTTTATCGCGATATCGCCCCCTCGTAGTTTGTGTTTAGGATCAAAATGGTCTTGTAGTTTCAGTTTAGGATCAAAATGGTCTTTTAGTTTGAGTTTAGGATCAAAATGGTCTTGTAGTTTGTGTTTAGGATCAAAATGGTCTTGTAGTTTGTGTTTAGGATCAAAATGGTCTTGTAGTTTGTGTTTAGGATCAAAATAGTCTTGTAGTTTGTGTTTAGGATCAAAATGGTCCATAATTAAATGTAATCATTCTTTGGCTTACCATTTCTTTGTAATTTTAAACAAACAAGTACTAAAATAGAAGCATTTTCATTGTTTGCGAGAAAAATTAAAATATAGTCAAAGAAAATGACATTTATTGCTTTTATAATTTAAACCAAAAGATAATATTGATTTGATTTTGAAAATACTAATACATAATTTAGAAAATTTTATTTTATAGGAGACACGTGGCATATTTTTATTTGCCGAAAAATTTGCGTGTCTACAAATGCCCCCTTCGAGACTTGTTTATTGACGTGTATACAATTTTTATTGACTCGTATGCATGTTTTATGTATTTTTTATGCACCCGTATGCACTTTTTACTGACCCGTATGCACGTTTTATGCACTTTTATTATTGACTCGTATCCATTTTTATGCATTTTTATTGATTTGTATGTACTTTTTATGCACTTTTATGCGCTTTACTATGCAATAAATTGCATAAGTTCAATAATGTGCATAATAAATTGTAAAATAGTGCATAAAAGTTCCTAAAGTGCATAATAAAGTGCATAAAGTTTGTATAATAAATTGCATAATGTTCACTAAAAGGCATAGTAGAGTGTATAAAGTTCATTAAAATATATAATAAAGTGTATAATAAAGTGCATAAAGTTCACTAAGAGTCACATAAAGTTCACTAAGAGTCATTAAGTTAAAGTTCATAAAATTCACTAAAAGGCATAAAGTTAAAGTGCATAAAGTTCACTAAATTGTATAATAAAGTGCATAAAATTCACTAAATTGTATAATAAAGTGCATAAGGTTCACTAAAATGCATAATTAGTGCATACAATTCTTTAATTGCATAATAAAGTGCATAAGATTCAATAAAGTGCATATTAAAGTGCATAAAGTTTAATAAAGTTTATAATAACGTGCATAAAGTTCACTCAAATGCATAATAAAGTGTATAAAGTTCACTAAATTGCATAAAGTTATTTAAAGTGCATAATAAAGTTCAATAAAGTGCATAAAGTTCACTTAAGTGCATAATAGAGTGAATGATAAAATTCACTAAATTGCATAATAAAGTGCATAAAGTTAACTAAAATGTGTAATAAAGTGCATAAAGTTTATTAAATTGCGTAATAAAGTGCATAAAGTTCAATAAAGAGCAAAATAACGTGTATAAAGTTCACTAAAATGCATAATAAACTGAATAAAGTTCAATAACGTGCATAATAAAGTGCATAAAGTTTAATAATATGCATAATAAAGTGCATAAAGTTTATAAGTGCACAATAGAGTGCATAAAATTCACTATAATGCATAATATAGGGTATAAAATTCACTAAAATGTACGATAAAGTGCACAAAAGTTCACCAAAATGTATAATAAAGTGCATAAATTTCGCTAAATTGCATAATAAAGTGCATAAAATTCACTAAAATGAATAATAAACTGCATAACGTTGAGTTTAAAATGTATAAATTTCACTAAAGTGCATAATTTTCACTAAAAATGATACGGTTCACTAAAAATTCATAATTTTCACTAAAAGTGCATAAAAAGTGCATACGGGTCGATAAAGAGTATAAAATGTGCATAAAAGTGCATAAATATGCATAAAAAATGTATAAAAAGTGCATAAAAGTACATATGTGTCCTGAAAGTGTATGAAAGTGCATGCGAGTCGATAAAAGTGCATAAAATATGCATAATGATGCATAAAAAGTGCATATGAGTCAATAAAAGTGAATAAAACTGCATACAGATAAAAAAAAAGGTGCATATTAGTGCACAAAAAATGCATACGAAAGTAAAAATACATAAAAGTTGCATAAAATGTGCATATAAGAGGTGGGCTTAATACACTGCATAATTTCTTTAAAAACGCACAGACCGTAGATTTAATCTACGGTCTACAGTGATTCACTGTAAACCGTAGATTTAATCTACGGTTTACAGTCAATCACTGTACACCGTAGATTAAATCTACGGTCTGTGTGTTTTCACAGATTTTTTGAAATTAAAAATTAAAATTAAAATTCTAATAATTAAAATTAAAATACTGAATATTTTTTTCAAATTAAACATGATTTTTTTTTTACATAAAAATGCCTTATCTTTAAAATTTGATATTTTTTTCAAGTGTATAATTTGATATTTTTTTCAAGTGTATAAGTTGATATTTTTTTCAAGTGTATAAGTTGATATTTTTTTCAAATAAGGCATTTTGTTTTTTTCAAATTAAAAAACAAAATGACTTATTTTTAAAATTTTACATAAAATAAATTACCAATATTCTAACAATCTCTCAAAATAAACACAAAATTTACACAAATTTACACAAAAAAAGTTGATTTGATAAATTTTATGTTTTTGGTTGATGTTATATTTTTGTCAAGTTTATAAGTTGATATTTATTGAATCATTAACTAAATCGTCAATTTTTGTGAAGTACATTTGGTTTGTTTTTAACACTTGTATAACGCAATATGAAACATTAACTAAGTCGTGAATTTGGTGTCAATCGTCAATTTTCTTGAATGAAACAATCATAAATTATATAAAATTCATAAAAGAAATTAAGTCAATATGCAAACATGAATATCAACTTATAAATTTTATAAAACAAATTTATTAAACAAAATTTACAACAAAATTAAACAAAATTTACAACAAAATTTCATAGAACTAAATTTCATAAAACAAATTTATTAAACATTTGTTTACATCATATAAATTTACAACAAATTGGAAAAAATAGTAATTTACATAAAATTAAAAATAAAAAACCGATTATGGACTTAGATCTATAGGTTCTTCATTTGCTTTTTTCTTTCCCGATTGCTTTTCCAGCGCCATATATAATTTGAAATTTGGTCGAAAAAGTTCCTTCCATGGCGCAGCTGCCTCAGTGCGTGTTTGTTCCCACCGTGCTATAATTCCTGGCATTGGGAAGATCCCTTCTTTAGGAATAACCTGAGCATAGTGACAACTGTTGACGAACACCATTACAGTCGGGATGTAATATGTCGTTCCCTGAGGCGGACCAGTATAAAGCGGTAAAAAAGTACTGTTCCACACGTTTACCCCTCCATTTTGATTTTCCCATAAGGACAATAATACAATTGGCATATTGTAATGAGAAGCAATTAAAAACCCATAAGACGGAAATCTCATCCATTTGTCAATAGGTGCGGGATCTGTAGGATGATAAAAATTTAAACTTGATAAAATGTAATCATACCGGTAAGCTTCAAAGTCAAGATTCTCAAACAGCTCATAATAAACACCTTTCATTTGCTGCAGCTCTTGAAACAACTCACATCTTATCGCGTACCAATCATCTTCCCCATTCTGTTTACCCGTCGCATTTGCAAGTACCCGGAACCCACAGTTACCATCCCCACGCACATCATAAACTGTTTCGATGTAACTATGTAACATGACCCATATTTGGTCACTGTACAGGAAGGTTGGCCTATTGGGGGTGGGTTTAGGGTTCTGGTTTCGCGGCCTCCTAGTTGGGTTTACCCTTACCTCCGGTGTTTCATCCGCCTTGCCTTTACCCTTGTCCCTACTAGCACCAGCACTCTGTTCCTCCACATACTCCCATCCCGACTTATCCCTCTTACTAGATTTGTCGCCTTTTCTAGGTCTCCCCCTATTTGCTCTCACTTCGGGGTCACTGACGGATGTTCTGGCTGGTACGGTTATCTCTCGGAGTTGTGTTTTCATACGCCGTTTTTCAACATTCGTTTTGCTATCATAAACACTTTTAAACTCTTCTAGATCACCCTCTACCCCATAATCATCGGTGTTCCCATTATCATCAATTACGTCTAATTTTTTCCAGAATGGATGAATATATTCTAGAGGAAGAGGCTTCCCGAATAAAATATGTTCACTCATAATATGATGACAAGGTAAACCGTGAGACAATTTAAAACCGCAAGAACAATTCTCATCAGCCTGGCCACTACATTTTTTGTGTTCTTGGAATAATAAATCAAAGGCATAGTGTGTGATATACGAC
This sequence comes from Primula veris, assembly GCA_963682055.1. Classification (NCBI taxonomy): domain Eukaryota; kingdom Viridiplantae; phylum Streptophyta; class Magnoliopsida; order Ericales; family Primulaceae; genus Primula; species Primula veris. The sequence continues at coordinate 29,003,335 of OY821748.1, forward strand.
CTAAGATTTATAAATAGAGGCGTTTTTTCAGAATGTGGAAAATAAGACTTGCATTTATCCAACTTCGTCTTAATATCCTCAAACTGTTTTTCTAGAATTCTATTCACCTCTACCCAAACAGTTTCAAGTGTGCCAGTATTTGTGGAAAGGGATCTTTTCAGCTTAGCATGTTGTTGTTCGGCTCGATTGCTAGTTCTGTTACCTAGATGTGTTGTGTGGTTGGTATAGCATGCAACAAACTTTTCAGCATAATCATTTAAAAGCTTGTCTACATACTTAATCACAGCAGGGTACGATTTGTAAGAGGAATTGAAATTAGTTCGGTTATAATTGTACTCCTCTATCGACTCAGAATCAACCAATAAACCCCAATCATCTAGAAACGTTTGCCACTCCTCGTCAGGGATCTTTTTACGGCAGTTTTTCAAAACATTTTTTGCAATATGAAAAGTGCACAAAATATGATGAGAATCGGGAAAAACAACGGATAAAGCATTTGATAAGGCCATTTCCCTGTCGGTTACAAACACCCTAGGTAGTATACACCCCTCCAATGTAACTTTAAATTTTTCCAATGCCCATATATAACTTTCTTGTGTCTCGTCACTCATGAAAACAAAACCTAAACAATATGTTTGGTTCGTTGATGTCATTCCTACGACTTCTAGAAATGACATATTAAAACGGTTTGTCCTATATGTACAATCCATTAACAAGACATCAGGAAAAGCTTTGAACATCCTTATAGAATCGGGGTGTGCAAAAAACAAGTTCTCAAGGCAATGGGTTGATGGGTTCATATTATAGTAGAATGTGTAGCGATGTCTATCCAACAAATTAAAAAGTTCCTGTGTCGGGTTTCTACCATCTCGTTCTTTAAATTTCAGTCCGGCCAAAAAATTATGTATCGTTTTAGTGTTTGATACATTGTCAGGATTTCGATTTTTAATGGCCTCTAATATTGCACCAACTTTAAAACTACTTTGCCTTAAAGTTTTAACAATTTCTTTTTCATCTTGGGTTAAACGAGCACGTCGTGCTTGCCCTTGGAGGTAAGTTGGCGGTGGGTGGTTATGTTGTCCATTTTCTACGTGACACATCCATTCACCATTAACTACGTAACCTTTAATGAAAAATGGACACTCTTTTTTCTTTGTACCTGATTTTACGGAAGATGGTTTCTTTTTTTCGTAAACCTCCGATTTATCACACACAATATCAACATACGGTGTTCTGCTCCCATCACCCCCTCCAGACCTACGAATCGTAAGAATGAAACCCCAATTTCCAGCCACATCAGCAAGATCAGTAAGCATTTCATCCCTTGTTTCCCAAGTCAATTCATCAACTTCAAAGTGCTCCGAATAATCAGTTAGCTCATCGTTTGAGCCACTGGATGAATTCGCATTGTTGTTGTTATTCCATTGGTTGTTGTCATAACCATAGTTGTAATTCATTTTCGAAAAGTGTTTGTTTGTATATTTTATTGGGGAGAAATGAGGATTTTTTTAGAGATTTCCAAAATGTGTTTGTGTTTGATTTTATGGTTTGTTAGAATTGGCAAAATTGAGTCATATTTATAGGGTAAGTTTACACTACAAACCGTAGATTACTTTTACGGTTTGTAGTGAATTTTTGGTGTAGTCATTTCGAAACTTTAATAATGCATTGAGTAGTCATTTTCGGATAGGGTTGTCAAATCATAATAATTCAAAAGTGATAAGGTGTTGTCGGAATTATTTTGATAGATATGGTATCCAATGTAATTTACACTACAAACCGTATATTACTTTTACGGGTTGTAGTGTTTTTTTTGGAGTAGTCATTTCGAAACTTTAATAATGCATTGAGTAGTCATTTTCGGATAGGGTTGTCAAGTCATAATAATTCAAAAGTGATAATGTGTTGTCGGAATTATTTTGATAGATATGGTATCCAATGTAATTTACACTACAAACCGTATATTACTTTTACGGTTTGTAGTTTATTTTTTTTTACGTTATTAACGGTGATTCCGTGTAAAAAGTACATTCGTAAAACGTCGCTGCTCAAATCAGGGGTGCAAACCGTACATTACTTTTACGGTTTGCACATAAAACATGCAAACCGTACATTTAATGTATGGTTTGTATGAAATCTGTACAAACCGTACATTAAATGTACGGTTTGTATATATTTCAGAATATTTAGTTTTTAGGGGTTTAGGGTTTAGGGTTTAGGGTTTGTAATTTAGGGTTTAGGGGTTAGGGTTTGTAATTTAGGGTTTAGGGTTTAGGGTTTAGATTTTAGGGTTTAGGGTTTAGGGTTTATGGTTTGTAATTTAGGGTTTAGGGGTTAGGGTTTGTAAATTAGGGTTTAGGGTTTAGGGTTTAGAATTTAGGGTTTAGGGTTTAGGGTTTGTAATTTAGGGTTTAGTGTTTCGGGGTTAGGGTTTGTAATTTAGGGTTTAGGGTTTAGGGTTTAGAATTTAGGGTTTAGGGTTTAGGGTTTAGGGTTTGTAATTTAGGGTTTAGTGTTTAAGGTTTAGGGGTTAGGGTTTGTAATTTAGGGTTTAGGGTTTAGGGTTTAGGGTTTAGGGTTTGTAAAAACTCAATATTTGTCCTATCAATTAAAATACAGAATATTTTTTACCCTAAAACATACAAATCAAACATACGAATCAAATTAAACTTACGAAATTATAACGTACAAATCAAACATAGAAATCAAATTAAACCTACGAATTTATAATATTCCAACCCTAGCTAAGAATAAAACTGACAAATCAAACATAGAAATGAAATACAAAAACAGTGCATTTTTTTTTTTTTTTAACGACTAAATATTTTAAAGTTGGACATAGGGAGCATCTTTCCCGCCGATGTTAATCTATCGGATGACGGCTTAGCAGACTCTTCGATTTCGTTTAGCTCCGTACGCCGTCTTTGTCGCTGCTGCGATTCTGGATGCGGCGCACGCTCGTGGGATGTAACTGTCAACCCTCGACTCCAACTGTCGGTTGACTGATGACTAGGATGATGCTCGTACGACCCAAATGATTGTCTATGATGATCGAACGGGACATCATCCTGAACGTAGCCCGACCCAGCAAAAGAAGCACGACGACCATGACCGCTTGAACTCGGACCCGGACCCTGATCTGTAGTCGGGGGTCGACCTCCACTGGTTCTTCTACCGCCGCTACTAGATTCGCCTTCCCCTCTGCCTCTTTCGTCGGGACGCCGACAACTTGCCGACCTAGTGTAATTTCTTGGGTCGTAACGTAGGTCGTCATCACCATCGTCGTCGTCGTCGTCGTCATCGTCATCCTCCCCATCCGACTGTTCATCAGCTGACCCGTACGGATTCAATCCCATTTCAGCGAAGTCCTTTCGTAGTAAGTCCACTTCCGTTTTCAATTTATGTTGTTTGAATGATTTGAAATTTCGGCGCAATACCGCTTTCTGAAAAAAAAACCAATCAAAAACGATTTTATAAGTATTGAAATATACAAACAGAAAAATAACAATCAAATATTAATGAACTTTAATTAGTTGTTACCATTTTACTGAACAACCCTGTATGCTCCCGGAAACCGTGAGATGGCGGGGCAAGTTCAGGTGGGTTTATGAAGATGCGGGTCCGCTCTCTATACCATTTCATGTAATCCGGTGACGTCCCCGTGCCATATTCGCCGTTAATAAGACGGGTGTGGCGGTCATTCCACACGGCTATAAATTCTCCGGTTAGTAAAGGCCAGTCGTGTTTTTGCCCAATCCCATATCTTCTATCCTTGCCGTGACCATGTCTGGGTTTCCAAATATATGTAGGGACCCGCTGCACAAAACCGAACTGTCTCATGAACCTGTCCGCGGGGTGGTACTCAATCTTCTCATTACAAATGAGAGGCACAGAACAATGCCACATATAACGGCCCCGCGTGCAGTATTCCGGATACTGATTGAGATCCCCGTAAAGTTGCCACACTATCTGTAATCATCAAATTAGAATATATAAACAATGGTTTAAAAATAGACGAGTAATAAATTCTGCGAACATAAGACAAATGCAAACATATACAACATATAATACGTAAGTTACATATAATACGAAAATTAAAATTTACCTGTTCAGACGACATATTGTCAAACTGGTCACGTATGTGGACCACATTATGTCCGTAGACATATGGCGTAAGGTTAGTTTACCTCCACATCTTCCATCTGTAATATACAAACAAAAACCGATAAACAATAAATATAACCGGCAGCTAAGTAAATGATAGATGACACAATAATATAAAAAAGTAAATCCAATTCAAAAACTAAATAAATATCATACCTGTAACCGAGGGGGAACCTAGGCAAGCCCTCTGGTGGCTCGACATCTTCCGGCAGCTCTTCACACGGTCTAACCGGCAGTAGTCTGGTAATCGCCCACATATCCAGAAACATCACCGCCCCGCTTACTCCGGTTGTCTTACAACGTACCACCCTGCATAGATTAGCCTGTAACCAGGCCAGAAGAGCTGATCCCCAACTATACTCAGCACATGTGTCAAAATCCTCCAGAAATGGCAGAGGCCAGAGTGGAATCTGATCACTGCTCTTATCCGAAAACACATGTGCAGCCAGTAATAATAGCATGGCAGCCCTAGACTGATATAGTAAACGCTCCTCACTAGGGTTGGGGGGTAATTCACCGAAGGTCTGTAACATCCAATCAAGTCTAACTGTCAGACAGTTTAGATCGACTTGATTGTCAGCCGGCCTAACACCCAACAAACTCTCCATCATAGCCAACCTGCTCGCCTTCGTGTCATTCCGCTCCGACCGGGTCACAGCAAGACCATCCACCCTCAGACCAAGCATAATCTCTACATCCTGTAAAGATATCCCCAACTCTCCCCCGACAAAATGGAACGTGTGCGACTCATCACGCCACCTATCAACTAAGGCTGTAATCAACCCTCGGTCTACGGTATAATTACCTATACTGTAAATACCGTAAAAACCAGCCCTAATGATATTTTGAACTACCCTTTCAGGCGTCGGTATCTGCCAACTATAATTATAAACCCTAATCTTATTGGCATCTCCTCTACCCGCTTCTCTGCCAGCATCCCAAGTCTGATTAGAAATGTGACCAGTCTGTCGTAAAATACCCAACCTCCCTTTAATATGTGGACCTGGGTCTGCCATCCTAACTATGATAACCAAATATAACTCAATTAATGATAACCAAAAAATGATAACATAACCAATTAATGATAACCAAACAATGATAACTCAATGATAACCAATTAATGATAACCAAACAATGATAACTCAATGATAACCAATTAATGATAACCAAACAATGATAACTCAATGATAACCAATTAATGATAACCAACAATGATAACTCAATTATAACCAATTAATGATAACAAAACAATGATAACCAAACAATCATTTTTTCATAAACCAAACAATAATAATTCAATTTTTTAATCATAACCAAACACACATTTTTTCATAAACCAAACAATAATAATTCAATTTTTTAATCATAACCAAACACACATTTTTTCATAAACCAAACAATAATAATTCAATTTTTTAATCATAACCAAACACACATTTTTTCATAAACCAAACAATAATAATTCAATTTTTTAATCATAACCAAACACACATTTTTTCATAAACCAAACAATAATAATTCAATTTTTTAATCATAACCAAACACACATTTTTTCATAAACCAAACAATAATAATTCAATTTTTTAATCATAACCAAACACACATTTTTTCATAAACCAAACAATAATAATTCAATTTTTTAATCATAACCAAACACACATTTTTTCATAAACCAAACAATAATAATTCAATTTTTTAATCATAACCAAACACACATTTTTTCATAAACCAAACAATAATAATTCAATTTTTTAATCATAACCAAACACACATTTTTTCATAAACCAAACAATAATAATTTAATTTTTTAATCATAACCAAACACACATTTTTTCATAAACCAAACAATAATAATTCAATTTTTTAATCATAACCAAACACACATTTTTTCATAAACCAAACAATAATAATTCAATTTTTTAATCATAACCAAACACACATTTTTTCATAAACCAAACAATAATAATTCAATTTTTTAATCATAACCAAACACACATTTTTTCATAAACCAAACAATAATAATTCAATTTTTTAATCATAACCAAACACACATTTAATCATAAACCAAACAATAATAATTCAATTTTTTAATCATAACCAAACACATTTAATCATAAACCAAACAATAATAACTCAATTTTTTAATCATAACCAAACACATTATCAACAATTCAAATTAACCAAACAAAATAAAAAAACATGCAAAAATGGGACAAATATCAACAATTATTAAAATTTCTATAATTAATATAAACAAACAACAAACAATTATATATAGCTAAGTGAATTATGGTTTTGCATATTTTATATATTTTTTCCTATTTTACAAATTAAAATTACAAAAAATAAAAAAACATGCAAAAATGGGACAAATATCAACAATTATTAAAATTTCTATAATTAATATAAACAAACAACAAATAATTATATATAGCTAAGTGAATTATGGATTTGCATATTTTATATATTTTTTCCTATTTTACAAATTTAAATTACACAAAATACATAATAAATTAGAGAATAAAAGATATACCTTCAATTATGGATAAGTTTGATTGATGATTTGGGGTTTTTTGTTAATAAATTTGATAGTTAATGTGGTTGATTGATTTGAGTGATTTTTTGGGTTGAAAATTGGGGGTTTTTGAGAGAAAGAGAGAGAGTGTAGAATAAAATTTTATTTTTTTTAAAAAAAACGAAAGTTTCTGTTTTTTTCAGGGACTGTCTGTGTAATTTTCGCGCAGGGACTGACTGTGTAATTTTGAAAAGCAGGGACTGACTGTGTAATTTTGAAAAAAATTACACAGACCGTAGATTAAATCTACGGTCTCTGCGTAAAAACAGAAATTTTGTAGTGTATTGAGAGCACCTCTATAAAAAATGCATACAAGTGGATAAAAAGTAAATAAAAATGCGTACGAGTCAAAAAAAAGAGACAGAAAACTCGATTACATATGGTTCAACTGTTGAAACAATAGTATACAGGCTTCACCCACAAACTACATGTTATTGTACTTAACTAACATTTCATCGAACAGTTGTCATTCAATGAAAAATTTCAAATGAACTGGTTTGAAAATAATAAAATTACAAATCCAATCACGTCTTTAATAAACACCTCCCAACATACAACACAAAACTTTATTTTCCCAGACCTCCTCTTCTCTATCTCACGTCTAAATCACTGTGTAATTATTAAAGTCAAACTATTCAAAAATCAATGTGCCAAATCTCATCCTAATTCTCAGTTTAAGCACAATTGAATAAAGTCATATTTTTTTATTAGGCATATGTTGGTTTATTTCACATGTCCATATTTTTAAGCTCCTTTGTAGATATATACTGTAAAATCTCTATCTTTTTATTAAACTGACTAGTAAAATAAGTGAACGAGGACTTGAAACTTATCCAAATGATTACGAAGGCTGTTTATAAACTAGTATATGTAGATAATTTAAATTAATGAAAGATTAATTTTACTAGTAAACATTTAAGTAAAATAGGAGTTGAAATGATGACCATGGTTTTGTCTTATATCTAGAGATAGATAGGAAAAATCCGACCGAGTCCCGACCCGAAAATATTGGGTTTTGTCCCGACCCGACAAACTTCGGGATCGGGTAGCAATTTTGATTTCGTCGGGTGTCCCGACCCGACCCAATTTTTTAATTAATTTATATTTTATATTATATAACATGTTTTTTTTTTCAACACTTTAATATAAATTAATTTATATTAAATGGAAGTGATAAGAATCGAACATTTTACCTTTAACATACCATGTAAGCACTCTACCATATGAGATACAATACTTTTTATTTCATATATTAATTATAATTATATAAGTATAATATAAATTTGTATTTTTAAATGTATGAAACTATTAAAATAAAAAATATATTTAAATTAAAAAGTTATATTGTTACTTCAAAAAAGATAAATAATAATTATTTTCTGATTATAAAAATTATAATGATAATGTATCTCATTTAGTATGATAATTGTTGTTTGTGTGAATAAAAGTAAATAATAAAAAAATCTGATAAAAAACGTATCAATTTTTTTATCTACTCCATTATTTGTAGTTTCACACTATTTTTTCTACGACATGTTAATTTCTTTTTTCATTTATTAGGGATCTTATTTTTAAACTAAAATTATATTTCGTGTTAATAACATATTTAGACTTCTCAAATGAAGATTGTTATTAAAAAATGACGTCGTCGTAAAATAAAAAAATATATCGGGAGATTCGGGATAAACTTATCCCGACCCTACGAGATCCCGAAAAAGTCGGGTCGGGGTCGGGATTTTTTTTTCACTTCCAAAAGTAATCGGGTCGAGATACGGTTGAGTGTTTACGGGTCGGGTCGCGACCCTAAGCCACCCTTACTTATATATAGGAAATAAATATGAACTAAAATTACTTAAACAAGATCAGGTAAACTCGCGAACCTTTTAAACAAAAAGAGAAGTAACTTGTTAATTGATAAACTGATACAGAACATGAAAGATCGAAAGTGATAAAACTAAATTGCAGCCATCATTGGGAAAACTAGATTACTTAACACTTATAAACAACTTTGATATACGAACTACCCAAGTGAAAGAAACAAGTAACATACTAACTGATAAATTAATGACAAAATTCTGAAACAGGAAAATAAACGGGTATAAAAAGTAACTAGGGAAATAATTCATGAACCGAAAGCAGAACGCGGACAAATAGTGTAACTAGAATTACATGTTATTATGAAGTTGGTAAACTAAATCTTTGTCTAAGTAGTGTTTTGATTACAAGTGAAGCAGACTATTACAAATTGCAGGCTATTGAACTAAAACCGACCCGGTAAAAGTACTGCATTTTATTAAAACTAAGAATACAAAAAAGGGGTAGGATATTTATGACATAAGAAAAACAGTAGCAACTAAAAAATGCAAGTTTGACTAAAAACTAAGAGTTTACTTCAAGCTAAATCATGCATAAACTTGTTTAGGAAATAAACTACATATTTTATCATAGGGCTTAGCCATAAAATTAAACTAACGGAAGAGGTTGATTTACTCTAATTAACACCAGAACTTGCTTTGAATTAGTTGAACCGAAACCATTGCTACAAGTTAAGTTACTACTCATTACAAATAAAAACACAAAGCTAACTTAAGTTTTAAAGATAAGCTACATAATCTTAACTACTACTTTTATTGTTCTGCTACTTAAAACAAAAATAAGAATACGTAAACACTGATTTCGAAAGCATACATAAACATAATAAAAACTGATATTAAAAACTTTTAATTCATACACAGAATCACTTAACTAGATGTAAAGTTCAATTAATTGATGAAAACTCAATTGCATAATTTTACTACTAATATACTTAACAAAATACCAATTATATTACAAAGCTAATACGAATTACACAAAAGTAATAAATTACAAACTAAAATTATATAAGTAAAGGGAACAGAGATTACAACACGGTAGCCGTTTAATGAGCGAAAGCGATAACAAATAACAGAGATGATCAATAACCCAAAACCCACGGAAAGTAACAAAGTAGAACACCGGTAATCAGAAAATACCACTTGCGAATTGATACTCGGAACCAAGACGAACCCAAACTTAAAAGCTGCATTTTTAATTGATGATAGTAAGTAATGGGTGTAAACGAGACGCATCCAGAATTTTAGATTCGGGAGAATAATTTTTTATAATAATAACGATGACCAGTGCCGAAAAATTTACAAGTTCATGTGAAAATAGAATCATTTGTTCTAATATTTGAATAAGTAAATTCGGATAGACTATTTAAAATCAATATATATATATATATATATATACATATAATATTTGTATATAAATTAAAAGAATCAATTTGGTTTGATTTAAATTGAAAACATAACTAATATAATTCGTTTACATAACTGGTTTTTCCAAAAAAACAAGGCAATTAATAATTCATTCGACGTTTTTTGTTCTGTTTGTCTAGTTTGGTCGATTTGCTTACAAACAAAATAGGCGGAACGAACATTGAATATTATAAGAGTACAATAAAAATCGTCACGATATAATATAGAGTAAAATAACAAAACAAACTATAAAATATTATCAAACGCTAGATTAAACAGATTAATTTGTTTAGAAAAAACTTTCAATGCCTTAAACTCATTTAACCAAATAAATAAACGTTAATTATAAGTAGTTTAGTTTACGATTAAATTACATCTAAGTTATTGGTAAATATGTATGGGTAAAAGATACTACTCTAATGGTTTTTTAATCTCTCTACGCTACTGGGCTTGGTGGGAATTCCGCACCACAAATTTTATTATTTGTCGAATTTGGAATATATAAACAAATATCTCAATGATGGGTTGGGACCAGATCAACGAATCCCTCATTTTAGCCCACCTTACATCCATTGTTCTCATTTATTGTACAAACACAGTCCGTGTCTTCTTTTCCTCTATACCCTTTTAGTCCCCCTACTTACAATTTAACATTTTTTAGACCGTGAGTTCAATTACTATTTTCGCACATAATCGCCTGGCTTGTCCGAGGCAGTTTTTATGTGTTTTTGTTCGCCCATGTCATGGTTTCATCACATGATCTATAAAATAAACACAAAAATAAATAAACTGACACAAAACTATTAAAAGCGATAAAACTATATAAAACACAACTATTACTTAATATTATCCTAATAAATAGTTTACAAACTAATTTAAATACTACAATTATAGAGACTTATCAGTAGCGTTGTGCTAACCACTCACAAGATAAAACTCGTTGAGTAGGGACACATAGGGGTTTCAAGATTTGTTGTATATGATAGGTGCAACCGTGTTTTTTATGAAACAGAGACGTTTAATTGTTGTTTAGTATTAGTTTTAATACAATTTGTAGAAAATTTATTAATGCATATTTATGAAAATATTGCTTAGTGATACTCATGTGCGAGTATCGATACTCATGTGCGAGTATCGATACTCATGTGCGAGTATCGACCTAGTTTTTGTATGTGATTGGGCTTAGATATTATGATATACATGTGTTGTTTATTATGGTTTTTGTGATCATAAAATTTTATTAGGTTTTGTTTACTTGTTTTATGTATTTTATTATTCGGTACTCCTTACTTTGTTTTCGTGTTATTTTGGTATTTTTAGGGGAACTCACAATTTGTTCTTAACAACGTGGTGACCAAGCTTCCTCTTACGAGAAAATGTCATCCTAGTGACAACTTCGTAGCAAAGAGAGAGAGAGTTTTATTCAATTTTAGTCTTTAATATATCCAGAAATGCTAGAAATGTTGATAAAAAAAAAACTTATGTCAAGATTGTTTGGTGAGTCAAGAAATTCTTATTAAAAGCATGTCACAATTGAGTTACAACTTATTCAATGATTGCCACAATCAGTCACGTTGAGAAATGTAGCCTTCGATCATTCAAAGGCTTTCAGTAATAATTTGTCTTTTTTAAATGCCAGCATGCATGCAAATACCCTAGTTAAGATTTCACAAATATATTTAGCGAGGAAGTCACAAAAAGATTGGTCAATACTGTACTAACTTGCTTTCTATTCGTGTTGACAGGTTAAGAAAACTATTGTCATGTTTAGCTTCCATTTTAGGTTTGTTTCGGCACTTGAGTTCTTTATTTCGCCTGATGTATTAAGTGAAACAAGTCTTATTCCTATTTTCTTCTAAAGATACTTCATATTCAACTAATTATTTAGCCACCAATATGCTAAAAACTTTAGGTATATTACCCAATTAGAATATTCATAAATAATACCCTAAATTGTATTCCTATATAATTTAATATTAAATGCATATAATTAATCCAAACTTCAGATATAGCAGTATTTTGAATCCAAATAAAACAGGATTCATGCATATATATCTATTTGTCATTCTTTTGTCACCATTTTATGTTTCTTTAACTACTTAATTATGACTTGTTTATTTCAGCGTGATGTATTTGGACAACGCTTATTCCAATTTTCTTCTAATAATACTTTATATTCGATCGTTTAGCCACCAATATACTAACAACTTTAATTATTACCCATTTAAAATATTCATAAATAGTAACTAACTTAATTGTATTCTCATTATATCATTTAACATTAATGCATATTTAATCCAACTTCACATATATCAGTATATTTTATCCAAAATAAACAAGATTCATGCATATATCCATCATGCAAATGCATCTATTATTTAATTATGTATTATTTTGCATATAAAAACTCATAACATCTTCTTGTTTATTTCATGTTTCATATGGGGATTTCTCGATTTACACTCGCAATTATTACTCTTCTTGCCATAGTGGTCAAAGGAGAAGACAATGGTGCATTTGATGAGTTTTATCGTGTGCAGTGGGGGGGCAATCATGCAGCTGTTTCACATGATAGAAAATCAATCGAACTTATACTCGACGAATATGGAGGTGAGAAGAAGTCAACAAGATTCATGAACATATTACATATTTAGGAACTAACTAAATCCACCACGCAGTTAACATTTTACCTTTAAGTCTTTTAATTAAATAGAAAATATTGGTTCCTATTTCTTATATAACCATCTTTTTTGGCAATGTTAGTATTCTTTTTCATGCTCTCTAAGAAGTTCTGTCATCACATACTCAATAGTCAATAATGTGCTTGCGATATCTTGATAACCCGATAGGGAATGTAAATTCTTTAGATTATTTTTTTGTCAATTGAATTCAGTTAGTTTGTTTTTTCAAAATGTTGGTACAAAATAAGAATACTAGAAATGACCATAACATGCAATTTTGGAAGGAGTACAAACTTTCTGTAAGAAAAATACATAAAAATTAATAATTACAAGAGGCGTTTTTTTCCCTAAATTGTCTATTAATTTTTAATTTTTTTGCAGGAGGGGCTGGCTTTGAGTCTAAGAAAAAATATCTATCCGGATTTTTCCATATCCACATGAAGGTGCCAGAAAACAATTCTAAGGGATTGATCACAAGTTACTTTGTGCGTGTTCTTTTCGAATCATTTTATTTTATTTCCAGTCACTCATATGAAGTTAATTTTTTTTTGTTCTTTTTATCTTAATATATGAGTATCGATGGCTTGACTCTACCTTTTGTCTTTAGTTGTCGTCGGATAGAAGTAAAGGGAAGAAGCATTATGAACTTGACTTCGAGTTTTTTGGCACCAAGGAGGAACCATACTTGAACACTAATATATTCCTCAATGATGATGGATTCAGAGAGCAAAGTATTCATCTTTGGTTTGATCCAGCAAAAGATTTTCATGTTTACGAAATAACATGGGGTGTAGACATCGTAGTGTAAGTATTATATCTTTAATTTTATTTTATATGCAACTATTTGAATTGAAAATTGCTAAAGTTAGCTTTCAAAATTAAGGGTCCATTTTCTCATATTGAAAAAGTAAAAATGATTGATAAGAGGATTCAGATTAATAAGAGTTAGGAAGAAAATAGTTAAATAATTAATTGATTGTACTCGATAAATAAATGTTTATTAATCAAAACAACTTGAAGGCCATTGAATAACTTTTAAATTCACTCTCTACCAATTTTTAGTACATAAAAGCTTTTCACTTTAATCATTATGAACAAAATAGGAGTTGAGTTGTTGAAACATTTAACCATTAAGTTAAAAACATTAACTGTTTTTTAACTAGCAATCCCATGCTAGCAAGGATAATATGTTGTTCATTATGTGTAACTGAAAAATAACATGTTTAGTTGTTTTCGCATAAGCATTCATACCAACTTTTCTAAATAGATTATCACTTATGCCTCCGTTCCAAATTCAATTGTTTTATACAAAATTACAATTACGTATAATACCGAATAACAACTTGTACTAAAATTGCTGAAATTAATATTTTTGAAATTAAATTAAAATTAGTTTAACATAATAACATTTAAAATGTATGATTAACTTTAAAAAAAAATCTTTTTCGACAATAAAGTAAAAAGAAATTTCCGGTCAAACGCTTAGTAGAGGACACTAAAAAGAAAATGGATGAAGTATACAACATCACATATATTATAATTATTTCATAGACTTATTAACACGAAAAATTTCTTTTTCGACAATAAAGTAAAAAGAAGTTTCCGGTCAATAAACTATTGTAAAAGTGTTTTAAAATCCAAATTCTGATTTTAATTGTAGAAAACATCGTAGTTGATTCAATAAATTAACAAGTATTAATTTCAGCAATGTGTGTATACATTTAAGTTGATTTTTGTTCCATGATAGACACACCAACATAACAGTGATGTAAAACTATTAATGGTCGATTGGCGTAATGGATTTATTATCTATTAGTGTATAATTAGTTGGTGACCATTGCTGTGTAGTTCAATCAATATTTTGCTAATAAGTTATAAAGGCAAAAACTAAACTCTCCTAAAATTTAATAGCTCTCCCAAAAAATCGTGTTACCTTCACTAGTCTAGTAACAATTTATTTTAACTTGTTAGGTTTTTTGTGGACAAAATCCCTATAAGAATTTTCAAGAATTACAAGAAGGAAAATGTAGGCTTCCCAACTCTGCCAATGAAGTCAGAAGCAAGCATATGGAACGCATCATGGGCCGGACCAGTTGATTGGCGTGCAGGCCCATTTCGAGCACAGTATAAATCGTTTAAAATATATGGGTGCTCGGAAGAATATGGTATCGATTGTTTCCGACACAAATTCTGGTGGAATAATGTTACGTATACTATTAGTCCTAAACAACTTACACAATACAAGGATGTCCAAAAGAAGCATCTGTTTTATAATTACTGTACTACAGCTGCGCGCAAAAAGGAATGTGATTTACCACCTTACTAATAATGATTTGATTGGTCATTTAGGAGAGATTTGCACAATTAGAGTCATATGATCCTCTCTTATTTCCCAAAAAACACATGTTCAATTAAATCAACGCCAGCCGAATACATCTATATCTATATGCTTCAACAGAAGAAGTACTAATTTTATTTTATTTTCCTATTATGCGCTTGTTTTGGTTTATTTAATTAATTTTAAGTTTAGTGAAAACGGTGGTTCATCATTTAAAACAAGTATTGTTTTTCCTATGGGTTCGTTTGGTAATTACAAGTTGAAACGAAAGTGTTGATCAACTTAAAATGAAGTTAACACCTTCTCCATATCTCTGATGTAGAAGCTAACGATTTCAACCAGTTAAACTCAGTTTTGTTTGCCTAAAAATTTAGTATTAATACCTCTAGGTACTATTTTTAAACTTTAATTCCCACTACATATCTATTATTAGTTGCATTCCTCTTAGATATCATTTTTTTCATACTATATACCTCCAGCGACGATATCCTATGTTCTTTGTAAGCATTTATTATTATTATTATTATTATTATTATTATTATTATTATTATTATTATTATTGATCAAACGTTTTATTTTGGTGATTCATTGTCCAACAAGCCAGAAGTAAAAAGGTGGCCGACAAATTGTGTTTAAGGGGAAACTATTAAACTGTTGTTTCCTTTAGTATTAAGTTCGAACCATATTAATTAGTAAGCACGTTCTCTCCCCGGATTTTACTATACTGAATATTTACTATAATTTTCACCCAAGATTACAACCGAAGAGCATCCACAATATTTGTGTTAATTTTAACAATATTAATTTTGACACATGATCATTTAATTGCATTTTAAATGACACATGTAACTTAAATTTAATCTTCATATTAGTGTATTAACTTAACAAATTTATCTAATTTTAATTAAAATTAATTATTAATTTAAATCTCATTAATTAGTGATTTTGTAAACCCCACAACATAGGAACTAGAATAGCAGTAGTTGAAATAGAGTTCATATTGCCACATTATCAATTAACAACATTAAAAATATTGTTATATTTAACAAATTTTTTAAAATCTATAAAGATAACACAATATTTAACATAACTAATAGAAACAAAAAAATGCATTGTTAGCTAACTATTTTAGTTAACAATAGAGATAACAATATTATTGTAGTTGCTCTAACAAGTTTATCAATCGATTTTACTCCCCCTCAACTCGTGGTCCATACTCTTGATAATGATAAAAGTGCAAGCATACAAGTATACGAGTCAATGAGTCTCCCTCTTTGTATGAGTACCCAATTGTTTAATTTATAAATTTTAACCATACATTAGCTTAAAAACTTCTAGCAAATCATTCACTCACAAATGAACTTATAAGTTTTCTCTTACCAATAGTGTATGAAATGTAATCTTTCATAAACTACGTTTTTTTTGTATGTTTATAAGTTTACAATAAAAACACACTTCAGAAGAAGTGAGAATGTGTTTTATAAGTTTTTTTTTTGCTTTGATCTTCTTTTATTAACAATCGAGGTTATGGTTTTTTTTTATTGGTGTATCAAGGTAAGGTATTTATATATGCCAATATATATTTTTCGGTCGATCGATGTATTTTAGTCATTTAAAGTCAAATATACATGCTTAACATAGATCCACGAATTGGGGAAAAGAAGAAATTGAATTTTGTACGGGAGCCTCGGGATAGTGCTGTTAGAAATATACTAAAAGACATGCTTGTTTTTTTATTTATATTTGACAATGTTATGAATTGATCTATTTTATGAGAATAATATGAGCAATTGTTATTTATCATTATTGTTTGAATGACTAAATAAGTGTCTATTATTCTATTTAGTAGATGGTCTAGTGTGTAGATTACATATTACACACGAAAGATTAAGCTGTCAGTTCTAATAAAATATAAGTTATATGTTTACAACTTTAGATGGAAATGGACACACCATCAGTAGAGTTGTAGTATGTGGTTTTAGTAGCCCTGTCTTTACTACAGGAAACGGATAAATTCCAACTCCATTTACTAGTGCACTTTGTGTGTATTAAACAGGACTGTTACGAAATAATCATTTGGTGACTGACTAGACAAAATAATTTATAACTCGTGGTCATGGTTATTCTTTATGCTCTTAATTCCTATATTTCTATTTAGACATGTATGGATGTGTTTGTCATTTTTATTCATACATGGTATGATTCGTCATGAGTCAATAAAATTAATGAGTTGGATGGCAACATTATTCGTATCAGTGTTTATTAGTAATAAAATAAATCCACGTCTCGTAAGGGATTGATGATACTTCCTTAAGAAAACATATAAGTTTTGTTCGTGTAAACCCTGCAGGTGGATTTATAATCCGACACGATAAATAAGTTAAGCGGACATGCTTAGGGATAATACGTTTATTAAATAAGAAATCAGTCAGTGATTTAATTTAATAAATGAATATTTAACAATTGGAACGGATTAGATATTCGGATTATGGTAGAGAGATCAGTCGTGATTTTTAGTGGAATAAATCACGATTTAAATTGATTGTGTATATTTTGGGTTTTAAAAAGATATGATAGCATGAAATCTTTTTAAGGAGATATATCATAATCAGCCTACAAGTCCCTACCTTAGACTACATATAGCACGCCCCTTTTCTTGGCAGAATAAGTTTTTCATAACTATATTTTCGAGATTGCCTAGAGAGAGAAAGAGCCCACCATCTTTTAAGGAGCAAGGTGCTAGTTCGGGAATAAGTTAGAAGAGTTGAGGCGAATCTGTTCCATCACATCCGTCATCTGTTCCATTCTGTTATTCGGTATGATCTAAACTTATATGGTAAAACAGGATTTACTTTGATAATATACGTACATAATATACCTAAGAATATGGGCACATTTTTTCCGCTGTGCAAACTGTTTTTCTATCAAGTGCTAACAAAACCTGTCAAAAAATGGATCAGAATGACAAAAATAATTGGGCTACGACTCATTTTTTTTGACTTTTTGAAATGCTCGTAACTTGCTCATTTGGAATCCGAATTGATTTCCGTTTGAACCGTTGACTTAATTATCAAATATCTATCGGGAAAAATGCTATTTTGGTACCCAACGTATCAACTTTTACCAATTTGGTACACAGCGTACCATGTTTTCTAATATGGTACCCAACGTAACTAGTTTCTCTCCAATCAAGGGACCAATCCCACTTCAGGTCACCGGAGACTGGTCACGTGACACCACGTGATAGCCTTAGGTCTGAGATAGGAGGGCAATTTTGTCATTTTAGTTTTATATAATTTTTAATTTATTTTTTATATAACTTCTAAGTTATAAAAATATAAAACATTTGGCGCTTTTTCCTTTGGACAACACAGACTCTCTATCTCCCCTAAAAAAAATGCACCCAAAATTCTAGGGTTTCTGATCATACTCAATCAATCATAGTTGCTGGCAAAATTATTGAAGATACGCATTATGGTGTGGATAATACGCAGAAACGAGGCTCTCGTCCCAAGTTACGGTGAGTCCACTACCATTTGTTAAAATTTGAAATTCTATTATCAATTTTGGTTGTGAATTAATGTTTTTATAGAAACTATTTATTTTAATTAGGGTTTCGATTGATATTTGGGGATTTTTTATTTTTTTGTACAAACTAATAGAAAACAATGCATAAAATTGCAGATAATATTGTATAAAGTTAATAGAAAACATTGCATAAAATTGGAGATAAAATTGATAGAAAATATTGTATGAAATTAGTATCTTGTAAGTTAACTGCTTATTCAACTTTTAAAACCTGTAATACCTTTCTTTTGGTAGCTGCGAAGACAAGTTTATTCTCAATAGACTTTCACCATGGGGGTAATTTTGTTTATGATGGAGAAAATTTTTGTGGTTATGAGGGTGGGGAAAAGATTTTTGTTGATTATTGTAACCCAAAAAGGTTGTCTTTAAAGTCATTAGAAGCTATTGCTGCTCAATTAGGATGGCTCGATGTTAGAAAATTTGCTTTTAAGAGAGCTGGTTCAGAATTTGAGAATAATTTGATTCAGATTAAGGTTGATATTGATGTTGTGAACCTAGGCAAGTTTATAAATAATGATAAGTGTGTTCAAGTGTATGCTGAATGTTGTGAAGATGAATTTGGAGCTAGTGATACTAGTGATGACAGTGATGAAGAACAACATGTAGATGATGGTGATATTGGAAAATTTTCAATCTTGGAAGGTAGTGATGATGAGGGTAATGATGATGATGGTCTTGTTGACCTACCTGTACTTTTCCAAACAGATTTACCTTCAAGTTCAAGTAGGCCTTCAAGTTCAAGTAAGCCTAATTTTGTGCCAAATGTAACAAATCCTCATCCAAACATAGTGTTCAATGAAGAAATACTGAATGAGGGTTGTGTAGATTCTGATTACTTTGAGAGTGATAAAGAAAGTGATGAAGAACATGTGGACAGTTCTTTAGTATTTGGTGAAGCAAATTTGGACAATGTGAATTTCAAGTTAGGAATGAAATTTCCCACTCCAGACCACTTTAGAGAGGCCGTAAAAATATACTCTTTTCAGAATGAGAAAAATTGTAAACTTGTAAAGAACTCAGCAAAGAAATTTATTGTTAGGTGTTTTAATGGGACCAACAAAGAAGATGGGAATGACATCAAGTGTAAATGGTACTTGTATGCAGCTGCAGTGAGAGATGAAGTGACAATAGAAGTGAGGACAATTGTTGAAACACACAACTGCCCTAGGACACAAGACATAAGTGCTTGTAAGCCATTGTTCATTGCTAAGAGTTACATGGAAAAGATTAGAGTTAACCCTAAATGGAATGTTCAAGCCTTCAGGCAACAAGTACATATGGATTTACAATGCAAAGTAACCATGTCAACAGCCTACAAAGCTATAAGAATTGCTAAAACAAGACTGCAAGGAACTAATGCTAAGCAATATTTGGTTCTATGGGATTATATAGAAGAGATGAAAAGATCAAATCCAGGGACTACAATAGTTATGAAAGTCTCACATAGACCAGGAAATGATTTTGCTATTTTTAGGAGGATTTACATATGTTGAGCCTCTTTGAAAAGAGGGTTTAAGGAGGGTTGTATGCCTTTGATAGGCTTGGATGGTTGCCATTTGAGTGGGCCACACAAGGAAGTTTTGCTTAGTGCAGTAGCCATTGACCCAAATAATTGTTGCTACCCATTCTGTTATGCTATTGTGGACATAGAGAATTACAGAACATGGAAATGGTTTCTAAAATTGTTGATTAGTGACCTTGAGATAGATATTCCAGAGAATTATAGTATCATATCTGACAAACAAAAGGCACACTGTAATTTTTCCCAACTATAATTCTAGTATATTTAGTATTCAATGGTATTTTATGTTTTTGATCAAAACATTTGTATTATGTATGTTTTATTATAGGGGTTGATCAAAGCAGTAGCTAAGTTATTGCCTGGCATTGAGCATAGGTATTGTTTACGCCATTTGTATAACAACTTCAATCAAAAACACAAAGGAGTGGCCTTGAAACAAATGCTAGAAAAGGCTACAAGAGCTACAACCATCCCTTATTTTGATGCAGCATTAGAAGAAATAAAGAATTTGGATGAAGAAGCGTACATTTGGCTTGCAAATAAACCTGGTAAAAACTGGTCAAGATCTCACTTTTCTACTCATACTAAGTCTCCTTTATTACTCAATAACTCATGTGAAAGTTTTAACTCTTGTATAAGACAATTTAGAGTGAAACCCATACTTACAATGCTTGAGTTAATAAGGTTGAAGCTGATGGATCAAGTGATGAGAAAAAAACTTACAGTAGAGAGGGTAACCACTATGGATATTTGTCCAAAAATAAGAAAGAGATTAGATTTTTTAAAACAAATCTCGCACTTATGGGAAGCAAAATTTAATGGTGATGATGAATTTGAACTGTTTGGGCCTAATAATAAGAGTGTTATGGTGAATTTAGAGCAAAGAACCTGTGGTTGTAATGGGTGGTAACTCACTGGAATTCCATGTGTACATGGAATTGCTTGCTTATATCACCAAGGTAAAGAGCCAGAAGATTATGTACACAGCTGCTATAGTATTAGCACATACAAGAGATTGTACTCTAATGTCATGAAACCTATGAATGGTAAGGATTTATGGCTTAAGAGCAAAGAGCATCCAATACTTCTACCACCACCTGTAAAAGAGGTAAAACGTGGGAGGCCTACTAGGATTAGAAAAAAGGGACCAAATGAGCTAAAACAATCTAAAATAAGCAGGAATGGTCTTGTTATGAATTGTAGAAATTGTGGAAAACCAGGACATAATTCTAGAACTTGTGGCAGGCCACCAAAGGTAAGAGTGCAGGGTAAGGGAATTAGAAAAAGAAAAGAAAAAGAACCTGCACAGCTTGTAGATGAGACTGACATTAGTGGAGATGATGGAGATGATGAGGCAGAGGTTGTGGTGTGTGAGAGAGATGAGAAGTATGTGCCAATTATGAGTGAACCAACTGTTAGTGAGCCAGTGTTTAATGAGTCAGTGTTTAATGAGACAATTTTTAATGAGCCAGTTCTGAGTGAGCCAGTGTTTAATGAACCAGTGTTTAATGAGCCAGTTCTGAGTGAGGTATTTGTGAGTGAACCAATGATCAATGAAATTGTTAGTGAGGTAAACCACAATGAAGATCTGGAAGAAGAAAGGCTTTGGGCTGAAATTGATAAGGAACTTGCTGCTGAGAATTGTATGTCATCAAGTCAACCACAGACAATCATTCAGCATGACCCAATTCCAAAGGCCAACAAATTGTATTCTTCTCAAAAAGTTGGCACTAAGTCCAAGCTAACACCCAAAAAACCAGTAAGAAATAATATTTCTTATTTTTTAACTAATATATACTAGCACACATTTTTATGTGGTAATTATTTAAATATACTTGTTATACAGATTAGAAGGAGTAACAGGATACTAAATTCTCCTAAAAAAGGGCCTGTCATAGTTGATTATCAAGATTTATCCACTGAAAATGAACCTCAAACAATGCATGCTGGAATCTTGAAAAGGCCAAAACAAGATGCCATTAATCTGCCTAAAGGTCACATACAAAAGGGGGGGAAGAGATATTTGACACCACAAGCACTCTTAGCTGATATGGAGCATAAAAAGAAGGAAAAAATGGCAAAGAAAGATGGTCCTTCTAGTGTTTGATATCAAGTGTTTGGATATCAAGTGTTTTGTTAATATTAGTTTGGTGCAATACTTTTGGTTAAGTTATGACTGTAATTTTGGTGGTGTAATGACTGTAATATTGGTATTGTAATGACTAAAATTTGGTATTGTAATGACAGTTAATTTGGTAATGAAATGGCTGTTATTTTTGTGTTTTGGTGAAGTTTTTAGTGCTAATTTGATGAAGCTATTACTGTTACTTTGATATTGTAATGACAGATAATATTTCTTTTCTCTTGTACTTGTCTCATTTTGTGGTAATATTTCAGTTTTTTCTGATCACTGAAAATTTTGATCAGAATTTTTGTGGTAATGACAGTTAATTTGGTAATGAAATGGCTGTTATTTTTTCTGATCAGAATTTTTTTCCTCTTGTATTTTCAGGTACCAATGAAGACCAATGTGAACCAAATTTCATCACTGCAACTCATTACAGGTGTGCATTTTTAATATCATTTCTCATTTTCAGAATAGTCAGAATAATTATAAACCATCAACTGCAATTAATCATAAAAAAGTTCAATTTGATATTAAAACCACATCACATCATTACAACATTACAACATTACAACTAGCTCATCCAACCCACTTAATTTAACTCACCTTCACCATTAAGTAAGAAAACAGAAACCAAAATTACAAACAAGATTAGGCTTAGCAACACATAGCTAACTGGTTTTTGCTTCTCTTTCATAGCAGCCTCTTTTTCAACCTCCAATGTCTTAATGTATTCTTTTAGCTCTTGTATCTTCTCTTCAAGTGACTCGTTATAGGCCTGCAGTTTCTTATTATCTTCTTCAACTTTAGCTTTGTTGCGCAACAAACCAGGTATGGTGGCCAAAGCTCTATCACACATAGGGGGGTCAAACCAACTAAAAAATTAACATTTTCCACTTTTGCAGTCAAGAAACCTTCTTTCTGGATTTGTTTTGGTCCATGAAGTCGTCCTTTTTGGTTGGTTTCCACAGTAGCACAGACAATCCATGGAGTTTTAGAGAGAGAGAGCAATAGTGAGGGGTAGCTGTGTGTGTGTTTGATAAAGTAGCTGTGATATCTGTAAAAGTAAAAAAGAAAATGGAGGGAAAGTTCAATGACATTTTGGAGGGAAAACTAAAGGGTAAAATAGTAAAATAGCATTTATAACCGGTCTCCGGTGACCTGAAGTGGGATTGGTCACTTGATTGGAGAGAAACTAGTTACGTTGGGTACCATATTAGAAAACGTGGTACGTTGGGTACCAAATTGGTAAAAGCTGATACGTTGGATACCAAAATAAAATTTTTCCCAATATCTATCATTTTAAAGTTTCTAAAAAAATATCAAGTTTTAAATCATCGAATAGATAATTTTTTTACTAGACCACTAGAAGACTTAAAATCAAAATTAAATAAATGAACACGTGGTCCAGCAGTTATGATACAAGTAAAAGAAGTCTTAAGGAGTCTGAGCTCGAACGGTCTGCCTCTGAGTACCAACACACATAAGAATCATAGCCACTTACATATTTTGAAAAACTTATGTTGCCACATGACTACTTTTTATTAATACTACCTGTTTTTATTAGTTTCAGCAACAACCCATGGTTTAACATGTGTTCCTTTGTGTATTTTTTGCCTCGATGATGGAACTAAGCAAATGCATGTTAGCTCGAGGCGTTTATTTTGTTGTCAATTATTTCTAGTGCTATTTAATTTTTAGAACTTCTAGGCCTTGTTTATACTGGAATTTGTATTGAATGTTTGATTTTATTGCACTATTTAAAATATATATTGTATGTATTGCGTAACAACAATAATTCAAAAAACCAAACCAAAATCGAACTGGACCAGGGGCGAGACCTGGATGATTTTCTTCGGAGGGCCGTGGTGTAAAAAAAATATGTCGAGTAGAAAAAAACAAGATCTATTACAATTTTTTTTTTCTAAGTTCAACATAGCATAAAATAAATATGAAGTTAAGACAAATTACATTGAATAATAAAATAATTTTTTATGCAATCTTATTTGGAAAAATACAATAACTATTTAGAAAATTTGGTAATTTCAAAGTAAAAAAAAAAAATGAAAATCGTCGTCGGGGTTGTCATGGCCACCCCCAGCCCCCTTTTGGGTCCGCTCCTGACTGGACCATTGAACCCGAAACCAAGAACCAATTTTTAGTTAGGTTTGGATTAAAAATAAAATAAGGTTGGCCGGATTCTATTTTTCCAACTTATGTTCCATTTACTTGTTTACTATAAAAATACGTGTATTTTGAAATGAAAATAAATCGTAACTATACTAATAAAACGACAAATTTGAAAAAAAAAATTATATGCATGAATTAAAATTGAATATGTATTTTGTTTTATTTTACATTTGTCATTTCAAAAATTTAGGTAAAAAATAATCCAACCAAAAATACACTTATATTCATAATGGAAAAGTAATACGAAACGGAGGAAGAAATATCTTTAGGGACTTTATTTTTCCAAAACCGTTCCAACATAAACCATGTGCCTTTGATGCTATTGGAACAAGCCTTTATATGTAATGATTTGGGGAAGATTTTTTTCAGATGCTGCTTATAGGCTGAGACAGTACCAGTAATGTAATTACTGTTGCCAAGTTGGCCAATAATATTTCAGATTCTTCTTATATTTTTGAGTCATTTCATTTGTGGCATGTTAGATTAGAACATGTGAATTTTAATTCTATGAATAAATTAATATCACTGCAACTAATACCAATATTTGTCTTTAATAAACAACATAAATGTGAAATATGTGTAGAAGCAAAGTTAACGAAATCATCGTTTCAACATGTTGAACGAGATAGTGAACCTCTTGGTTTAATTCATACAGATGTGTGTGATTTGAAATTTATTCAAACAAGAGCAGCTAAAAGATACTTCATAACTTTTATAGATGACTGTACTAGATACTGTTACGTTTACTTAATGAAAATTAAAAGCGATGCAGTAGATATGTTCACTCTATATAAAACTGAAGTAGAAAATCAACTCAATAAAAAGATTAAAATATTGAGGAGTGATAGAGCGGCGAATATAAAGCGCCGTTCGCACAAATATGTGCGGAAAGTGGCATCATTCATCAAACCACGGCTCCATACTCACCGGAGCAAAATGGAGTTGCGGAGCGTAAAAATAGAACGCTCAAGGAAATGATGAATGTGATGTTGATAAGTTCTGGATTACCCCAAAACATGTGGGGGGAAGCGTTGCTTTTCGCTAACTATGTTTTAAACAAATTACCACATAAGAAGCGAGACAAACCACCATACGAATTATGAAAATGTCATCAATCTAGCTATAAGAACCTGAAGGTTTGGGGATGTCTCACTAAGGTCCTAATCTCCGCTCTTAAAAGGATGAGAATTTGTCCGAAGACAGTGGACTGCGTGTTCATTGGATATGCACAAAATAGCAGTGCGTATCGGTTTCTCATACACAAGTCAAAAAATCCCGATGTGTACGTAGATACGATAATTGAAAGCCGAGAGGCTTCTTTCTTTGAGGATATCTTTCCCCATAGAATGTTAACACCTGTACAGACTCAAGAGTTGAACAGTGATAGAAATGTGGGGGCATGACGAAGCAAAATGGCGAGGAAGGAAACTTACTTTGGGCCTGATTTCGTAACCTTCATGATAGAAGGTGAACCGGTGACATATCAACAGGCTATGTCAACACTGGATTCCTAATATTGGGAAGAAGCAATCAATAATGAGATTGAATCGATTATGCAAAACCACACTTGGGAACTAGTGGATTTTCCGCAATGATGCAAGCCCCTAGGTCACAAGTGGATCTTCAAGAGAAAGTTAAAGGTTGATGGCATGATCGAGAAGTACAAGGCAAGACTTGTAGTCAAAGGCTTCAGGCAAACTGAAGGTGTCGATTATTTCGACACATACGCTCCTGTCTCCAAGAAAACGTCGATTCGGATCGTCATTACTCTCGCGACATTGTTTGATCTGGAAATACATCAGATGGATGTAAAAATGACTTTTCTAAATGGAGAATTATAAGAGGAAATTTATATGTAACAACCTGAAGGGTTTGTGGTTTCAGGGAAAGAGCACATGGTGTGCAAACTTGTAAAGTCTCTGTATGGACTCAAGCAAGCACCCAAGCAATGGCACAAGAAATTTGATAGAATCATGCTATCAAATGGCTTTCGCATAAATGAGTGTGACAAATGTGTCTACATGAAAGGAAGTGAAAAAAACTGTTTAGTAGTCTGCCTTTATGTGGACGACATGATTATAATAGGAAGTACTGATAAGATCAACTCCATTAAGAAAATGTTGTCACATCATTTCGATATAAAAGACCTGGGTATAGCTGACATTATACTTGGTATGAAAATCACCAAGACGTCAGAGGGGTATGCCCTGTCGCAAGGTCATTATGTTAGACAAACACTTGACAAATTTGACAGTGGTAGTAAGACAATGTCAAGAACTCCAATTGAGTTCAACTATAGCCTGAAAAAGAATTTCAGAAAAAGTGTGAGACAATTGTAATTCTCTAGGATCATAGGCAGTCTCATGTATGTGATGAACTGTACTAGACCTGATATAGCCAACTCAGTAAGCAGACTGAGCAGGTATACCAGTAATCCGAATGAGGAGCACTGGAAGGCCATCATAAACCTTCTCAGGTATATGAGATATGCAGCCGATTATGACCTGCACTATACAAGATATCCAGCGGTACTGGAAGGGTATTCAGATGCCAACTGGATATCAGACTCCAACAGCACAAGATCCACGAGTGGATATGTGTTTGTAATGGGAGGTGATGCCGTGTCTTGGAGATCCTCCAAACAAACTTGCATCGCAAGGTCAACTATGGAATAAGAATTTATAGCTTTTGACCTGGCGACTGAAGAGGCAGACTGGCTGAGAAGCTTCTTGGAAGTGATTCCAATGTGGCCAAAAACTGTTCCCGCGATAAGTATGCATTGCGATAGTCAATCAGCTATTGCGCGGGCTCGGGACCATATGTATAATGGAAAGTCTTGACATATACGTCGGAGACATAAATTCGTAAGAAAATTGTTAGCTAACGGTGTTGTATCCTTAGATTTTGTGAGATCAAAGGATAACATTGCGGATCCATTTTCAAAGGGCTTGACTCAAGAGAGAGTCTAAGCAGCATCGAACGGAATTGGATTGAAGCCCATTAAATTGGTAGCCTCCCCATAGGCAACCCAACTCAGATGGGATTTACCTGCTGGGTTCAATGGGAAACTGAACTATGGGGGCAGCCGAACAAAGCACTAGGGAACCTGTAGTTCGCAGCCCAGTTTCGCGATGACAGAGTGATAGACATGTACCATAGTAAGGGTGAGCATGAGGCTCTTAATTATCCAAGTATCTCGAAGGTCGAGTAAGGTGAGTCAGGACACCTTCTACTTGGAACCACCTATAACGAGTGTGTAAGGCAGGTATCATGTGATGAGCATGGGCTAAATCACTAGAGCACTCAGTTGAACGTGCCAAGGCAGTCCAGGCCAAATATGGACAACAACTAAAGGACTTAGTACCTGGGCAGAGAGTTCACTGTGCGGGTGTCATTCTTGGATACACAAAGCTTAATGGTTCAAGATTTTACAACTACCTAATAGCAGTATTCTGGGTGGTACTCCGCTACGGCAAGTTCAAGGCGCGCGCTACCTGACCTTAGGCAGTGAACTTTTGCGGTTCTCTTGTTTGCATTTTAGGACATGGGCTGTTAAGCCAATTGCATTCATGTGGGGGATTGTTGGAAAAACCATGTTTAACATGGTAGTTTCCGAATGGTCACGAGACCATCTTTGAGTCAAGATTCCAAGTGACAGTCGTTGTCTTTTGACACCATACTCAAAACGGTTGAGTAGATGGTATGACAAGGTTCGTAACGGTGTGTCGCATGACCTATTCGGAGAATGGGAGTGAATGGAAATTGGCGTCAAAGATCGGGGTTGAGAAAGAGAAAAACTCTTAATGCTGGAAAAATTGGTTAAATGAGGATAACTCATTGGGAATTGTCACACAATGGAAAATGAAGAGTCATTTTTATAATGTTTATACAAAGCTATCCATTGTGGATATTAGTTTGTGTGTCCACATACACATGTGTGTATTGTGTACCACAAGCGCGCCTATTCGGCAAAAGCGCGCATGTTCGGCAAAAACGCACCTGTTCGGCAAAAGCACGTCTGTTTGGCAAAACGTGCATGTTCGGGAAAAGCTTCTAGCAAAGCTGTAACTGTTGCAATAAATATGAATTCATTGCAGAGTTAATACTGCAGTTTCGAATTTCGAAAACTGATAGTTTTAAAGTGACTTTAATGGCTGAGATACTCAGCCAGCCTATAAATAGGCAGAGCCCCCACATGTCAAAACACAACATTCTGAAATCAAACACAACAGCATATATCATCTCTCCAAATCAGCATTACATTTTAGTCAGAGAGATCCACCCACCAACAGATCGACCTTGACTTGTCGCCAGTTTTTGACGAGTCATCTGAGACGTTGTACCTTGGGATCGAAGCGTCAACGCAACCAGAAACCAAAAGTGGTTGGGCGAATATCGGTTAAGGGCAGACTGTTAAACAGTCGCCTCGTCTATTTATTTTCCTGCATTTTTTATTACGTCTTTACATTTTTACAATTTTATATTCTGTACATTTCAATTCTGTAATTTCTTTTTCTGTTCTGCAATTTCTTTTCAGTCCTTTACTTTTCTGTAATTTCTATTCTGTTTTGTAATTTACTTTTATGTTCTGTAATTTTATTTATTTACAGAAACAGTCCAGCAGTTTAATAATTATACTATTCTGTCTGGCAGTTTCGTTTAATTACAAACCAGTCCAGCAGTTTAATAAGTTATATAAATTTGTCTGGAATTTTAATTAATTGTATTTACTTTCTGCAAGTGTCGGAATTTGTAATAGAGTCACATTTCATTATAGAAATAAAATTATTTATTTATTTTTAGTACTTGTACTTTAAATTATTGTTTTTACGTATACGAAAACCCAACACGAATGACCAAAATGTGGTTTTCGGATAAAGGGGGGAAATTAAACATGTAGCAATATGGTTTTTTTTTTATCTTTTTTGATGAATGTGGTACATATAATTGGGGATCGATTTCATTACCATATTTGTAGAGAAACATGTGTGAGGTAGTAGTATCGGGGTAAAACGAGAGTGTGGGTGGTGTACTTTTTCTTTTGCAGTTGTGTGCTTAGACGAGGATAAAGGCCGAGATGCCTATTTATGATTTGCCTCCTAATTTCCCTCATAATCCCAGTTTCCCTATACTGTCACTCAAAGTTAGGGAAATTTAATTATTATTTTTAATATTAGGTTATTCGATACATACCACCTGTATTTTATTTATCTATTTGAGAATTAACCAAAATGATGGTTAACGTATTTGTTAGATTTACAGATGGGCCACTTTATATGGAACTCATAACGCACAATGTTAAGGTTTTTCGCCTTATATTAAAGGAGCTCGGACCGGACAGATCAACCTTTTTATTTTCTATTTATATTATATACTAGTAAAATTTAGCCACGCATTTCGTGTGACACACGTAATGACATAAATCTCGTAATATATTTTATTTTGAACATAATATTCAGATTTGGTATAATTTATTATATTTATGTAGTTAAAACGAATGGTTAATGAATTTATGTTACACCCGTAATTAGAAAAATATAGTGAGGGTAAAATTATTAATTAATTAGATTAGATATATTGGTAATTATTAAAACGTACTAAAGATATTTTAAAAAAAAAATTGGATAAAATTAAGCAGTTTCATTTTTTTTCTTATATTGACTTATTATTATAGAATGATTTCCATGTTAGATTATTATATTTTTTGTTGGACGAGTTGCTTATATTATATGTTTTTTCTAGTCATTTTTATTTACAGATTATTTGTTAGAAGTATGTCCACATTGACTAGTTTACTAACTACAGCAACGCAGGGTGCGCAATTGGGGATATGTCTCGGTCCCACTTATTAGTATGGAAAATTTGAGTTGGTATTTCCAAAACCGGACTCATAATGTAGATAGAGAATGCCATGATAATAATAACTAATTCTTTCGTTTCTAATTAATCGTTCATTATGAAATTACGTATAATTTTAACCGATCAATAACTTATATTAAAATTGTTGAAATGAAATTTTTTAAAAGTTAATCATATATTTCAAACATTAAATTATATGATTTAGTTTTGAAAATTTTCATTTCGATAATTTTGATAAATGTTATAAGTCGATTAAAATTTTACGTAATTTTGTAAGAAACAGTTAAATTGGTAACGGAGTGAGGAGCGGGTTTGAGCACAAAAAATGGGAAGGTTTGTTAAATAATCACTTGGGGGCGGTTTGTGGATATTAGTGGTGCTACAACAAACAAATTTGTGGGTAGTGGCTAAATGGATTGGTACAATTAATATTATTACTTTCCTGTGGATATTACACGATGCCGTATTCATCCTCCAACACATAAAACATCTTCCAACACATAAAAAATGTTAATAGTTTCCGAACTTAATTCTCCTAAGATTTCTCTTTTAAGTGTTTACTTTCCAAGTTAGTCTGTTACTATTTTTATATATGTTTAATTTTGTAAGCAACTTTTCATCTATGTTTTTTTTTTATTTTTCATGTACAAATTGTGTGTTATAATTATCGATATTTTGGAAAACAAAGTGATAAAGCCATAACTTTAATCGGTCGCGTTAGGCTTTTCAACAATAATATAATAGTAAATCAACTGTAAATAATGACACTTCCTGATCTTTATTATTGCTCGGATTATTATCCTTATTCGGACTATTACACTTTCTCGGATTAGTATCTCTGTTTCACAATTGTGCTCGACTTGACTATTTAATCTCTCTTCTTGGTCTTTTTCCCCTTTTATTCGGTGCTCGGCTTTATCTCTGCTCGGTTTATTTCTTGGTGTGATATGCCTTGACTAGTTTCTCTCTTTTCTCAACTTCTCTCTATATTTTTTGGATAGATTTTCTGGTCTTTTACTAGGAGGGGTGGTTGGCTATTTATAGGCAACTATGCTTTCTAACATGTTGACAAATGTCTCCATCTCAGGGGGTTTTTCAGACATGGGTCCCTAGTTGAGTGGGCTTGGGCTTTTAATGGTAATACCTTATTTTCCTATAAAAAGCATAAGATGACCCATTTAAGCGTTGGATACCCATTTATAAAGTGGGTTGATTATTAACCGAATAGAATATTCGGGTCTAATTTTTATGTTCTATCAAGTGCTCCCTGACTTCCTCGGTGTGGTTTCCATGTCGGGGGAGTCATGTTCGGTCTGTCGAGTATATTACTTCGGTCTTGTCGTTCTCAATACTTCATCGAGAAACGCAACAGACTCATGACGGTTCCCTGGGGGGCCCATTTAATGTTTCCTATCATAATATCTTTCTTCGAGGAAAACTCCTATAAAGGGGTGTGCCCCCTCCATAATTAGGCATTTTACTACTACTTTGCTCGTGACGTAATGGCTTCCTCTGGTTCTACTGGTGAGAGCTCCTTTAATTATATTTCTTATTTAGAAATGGAGATCAAGAAATCTCGTACCGTGAATAAGAAACTCGTGGACAAGGTTTCAAATTACAAGAAAAGGTTGTCTGACATGGATTCTGATCATCATGTGACGATGGCCGATCGGGATTGGGCTTACGAGCATATAAAGAGGCTCGAGGCTAATCTGGCCAAGCAGAAGGCAGCAAAAAGGGCCTATAAGCTTGCCTTCAAGGAGTTGCATGCTCGGTCTAAACCGAGTTCGGATGACGATGAAGAAGGATCTTCCTCGAAATAATTAGTCTGTTGTGATTTCTGTTGTAATTTCTTTTGAATGGGGAGTCTTCTCCTCAGTTGTAATCGAAGTTTTTGAAATTAATAAAATATTTCCCTATCCTTGTTCTTGTTTGTTCATCTTCTTGATATCTTTTTGGATGACTTTAATTGGATTTGGAACTGTGGTTAATTTGCCGTAAATGCTCTTGGGAAGTTCTAGAGGTTTGTATTTCTTCGAGATGACCTTTGATCTACTCCTTGTTTCTTCCTATAAAAGGGGACTGTCCCTGTATTCTTTATGCAATTCATTCTTTATTAACGAACAAATGGCTTTTCCTCTTGAAAACTATGGTGACAACCTTCCTGAATATGTTGCTCGTCTTGAAGAGGAAGTTCAGAAGGTGCGTTATCTCGAGAAGAGGGTTGCCCGGCTGTCGGTGGAAGCTCGTCGGGCCGCCGAACTAGACGAGCGATTGGATGCCCTGGAGAAGGAGCACCAGAGGTCTTTGCTCGACAGTATTCGCGCTCGTGCTCGGATCAAAGAGCTCGAGGCCTCCAGAGATAGGCAACTTGCTTCCAAGAGGGCTTACAAACTGGCCCTTAAGGAAGTGTATGCTCGGTCGAAGGGGAAGCCAAATGACGAAGCGGGCCCTTCCATGAAATGATTTTATTGTTTTTTTTTTTATTATTGTATTTGCTTTTACTGCTTCTTCTGTAACGAAGTATCAATCAATCAATAAAGACTTCTTTCTCTTGTTTATATCTGAATTACTTTCCCAATGCAATTTCTTTTGACTGCGCACGCTTGTGGCCTCATTAATGCTTTTTCTTGGGCCTTGCGTTTGACCTTATCCATTGGACCTTCTTACTCTTTATATCTGGGGACCAATAGGATTTCTTGAGCCTTGTGCATAAAAAATCTTATTCACCAGGGTTTTCTTGAGCTCTGTGCAAAAGATCTTAGATATTTATTTGAACTGCTGCCTTTCCCCAAAATGACGCGTGTTTCGATGCCATTATTACTTACCCTCTTTAAATATTGGTAAGAATCCAAGCGTTTTGTGAACAAGAGTGGCTTTTAATTACTCACGCTTTTTTAGAACCTTTTGGGAATCCAAACGTTTTTTCTTGAACAGATACATCTTTTAATTGCCGTCGCTTCTTAGTACCCATTGGCGAACGGTTACGACCCTCAATACCAGCCCTCATCTAATTGATCTATAAATACCTGCTTACAGCATGGTTACATCTACAATCCTCATCATATTATTTTCCCCCATATACAGACCCTCATCTTATAATTTCCCTAAGATGTCTGGTCCTTTCACCCAATCAGCATTAGCTTTGCAAGTGGAGGCTTTTGAAGCCTCCTATAGCCATGTACAAAGGCTGTTGAGGGATGCCGAGGAGGAATTGAAGGTGATGCGTTACCACCATACCGAGATGGTTCAGGAATTAACTTGGCTAAGATCCGAACTGGCTTATTGCCGACGTGCTCGTCAGGCTCTAGTCGAAGAGAATGAGATGCTAAGGGGGAATCCGACACTGAGGGACAGGGATGTCTCTGCCGGGCCCTCTCACCGATACCGATCGACTTCCCCCTAACCTTATCCCTTCTTTTTTTATTTTTCTCTTCTTTTCCCCATCTTTTCCCATTTCTTTCTTTTTCTTCTTTTTATTTCTCAGTTTCCCTCATTTCTTCCTCTTCCTCTTTTTTTTTTTTTTTTTTTATACTCTGTTCTCTCTACTTTTCATTCTTTTCTTTTTCCCTTTCTTTTTTGTTTCATTGACTTCCTTTTTATTTGTCTGTTTCCTTCATTTCTTTATCTTTTTTTTTATCTTCTTCTTATCTGTTTTTCTTTTTCTTCTGCGCCTCCTCTTTCTTTTTCTTCATCTTCTCTCCCATCACTCTTTTTTCTTTTTCTTCTTTTTTGCACCACTATGATGTAACAATCAACCCTGTGATCCTAAGGGTTTTGTGTTACATCTAGGGTTTTTGTCATTTTTCTTTTTGACTCTTCTTTCTTATCACTTCTTCTTTTCTTGCACTCTTCTTCTTTTCCTCTTTTTCTTGTTTCTTATGTTTTTCTTTTGGCGCCTCCTGCTCACTCGGCCTACTGATATAGTTGATCTTCTTTGCCTGATCTTCTGTACTAGCTCTTCTCGGATGTAATAGGTCTTTATCTTGGATGTAACA
Source organism: Primula veris (assembly GCA_963682055.1). Classification (NCBI taxonomy): domain Eukaryota; kingdom Viridiplantae; phylum Streptophyta; class Magnoliopsida; order Ericales; family Primulaceae; genus Primula; species Primula veris. The sequence continues at coordinate 29,037,653 of OY821748.1, forward strand.
TATTTTCTTTTCGGATGGATTTCTTTTTCGGATGTAATAGATTTTCTTTTCGGATGTATTCTGATGTAATGAACAATGATATATCCCATCTTCATTAATGAAAAGTATTTTTGCCCCTTTATTTTTGCAATTCTTTTTATATTGCACCTGTGATTTGTTGTTTGTCTGGAAGCTAGATCTTTGAATATCTCGTCTTTATTTCCTTCTGTACTGTTGTATCAGAGGTCAGTAGATGTCCCCATCACTGTCGAATATAGGTGCATGCTCCCTAGTAGGTCAGGAATATGCATGCTCCCAAGCATGTCAGGAAATATCGTGCTATATTCGTTCTATAAGTACTTCTCTTTTCTTTAGTAGTTTATCATCTCTCATTTTTCTTTTATTGCTTATTTCTCCCTCAGCCCCTTATTTTCTTCCGTACTATAATAATTTCCCATAATGTCTGGACCTGTGGTGAGATATCATGCTCAGATGAAGGGCTTGGACACTGAGGTATCTCGGGTCCGCAGTCGGATGGCAAGGCTTGAGAAAGAGTATGGCGTTTTGGCCTTGAGTTTGTTCGGCTCTCATCCCAAAGAGACGGTGAAATGGACCGAGATTTCGGCCTTGAGTCGTCAGCTCGATCACTTGTTGTCACAGAGAAATCATCTGGCCAACTCCTGGTATGATGCCGAGGAGATTTGGGACCATGCTCAAGATGAGTTTGATAACTCTCCTCAAGGCCTTGCTAGCATAATGGTAAAGAATGCTCGGCTCGTGGAACGCGTCAGGGTTCTTACCACGGAGAACAACGAGCTCTCCTCGGAGAATGACAATTTGGTCGCCATGAATGATTCCTACCAAGCTCGGTTGAGTTGTTCTGCTCGTTTTGCTTTCTCTCGGTCTGGCAGTTCGGTTTTTCCACCCATTGATCCTTAAATTGGGCTGGTTTTCTTATGTATTTCCCTTTTTGCAATTTGTGTTTTCTTTTCTGTATTTGATGAATCAGTTGTATCTTTTCGTATCTCGTGCCTGTCTTGTGAACCATTGTAACGCTTCGTACTTTGTGCCTTTTGATTTTCTATAAATGCTCCCTATTGCCTGTATCTCATTATCAATTCTTCCTCTCTCTCTTGTTTTATAATTTGTTTCTTCTAACTTGCTTTTGTTTAAGATGGCTCCCATCACTAGGTCTGCCTCCAAAAAGAAAGCCCTTATGGAAGAGGAGCCTACTTTTTTGCTACCTCGTCCCCCTGGTTTTGGGAAGGAGGATTTGACTCCTCTTCAACTAAAAGAAATTGAGATGTCATGGCTGAAACATGATCTCATGTGTGCTCGGACTGAAGTGAGGAGGTTTAAACAATATTGGGACGAGGAGGGCACTGCTCGTTTCAAGGCCGAGCAAAAATGCGAGTCTCAGTCTTACGCCTTGAAACAGGCTGAGATGGCGATTTCTCGGTTGATTAGGGAAAAAGAGCGTCTGGAGGAACTTTTGGCGAAGAAGGATGTTGATATGGGGGATAGTTCGAAAAAGTAGGATGGGTGTATTTTCTTGTAAAATTTTTCTTTTTCTGTTGTATTGTTTGTGTTTTCCCCCTTTGTGGAAGAATAAAACTTGTCTTGCACTTGATTCTGTCTATTCTATTTTATTTGATGATTTTCAGTATATACCGAACAATGTGCCCGGTTATCCCCCCGGAGAGCGTTGTTAGACTTGACGCGTCATGCCGTCAAGCTAGGAACGGTCTTCGTCTACCTTGTTCGATGTGCCCTTTGGGTAAGAAATGGTTGGGAGTCGAGGAACTTAATCGGGGGACATTCTCGGTGTGATAATATTGGTAGCGTATGTGGGAAGCTTTTCGTGGTAGGGTCCATTGGCCGTTTATTTGGGTGTAATGATGTGAACTGCCTTGGGTAGTGGAATATGCTCTGACGTGGCAAAATCTGGAGCGTTTATAAGTTAAAAATAGCAGCGGTTGTTGACTTTTGTATGGTTGGAAAAAAGGTAAACCTCTGTCACACAAAAGGACGGTTATTATTTTATTCTTTTTGTGACTCCACTCCTTTTTACTGTGCCAAGTAATCACTTTTGTTTTTATCACAAAATTCGCTGAAGAAAATATCTGTCTCTCTCTCTAAAGTATATTCTTCCCGCCAAAAAGGAAAAGCGTTCGGCCGCCTGATCTAGGGTTTCGTGGTATTGTTGAAAGACTTGCTGCTGTTATCGCTTGCTTGCTCATAATGATAACTGTAAGTGTTTTTTCGTTCTCCCCTCCCCCTCTTTTTTTTTTTTTTTTTTTGTGTTAGGGGTTGTATTTGATTTGTCGTTGTGGTCATAGATGTGGCGTTGGTATATGGTTCGGGTTGTCTATATATGTCTGATGATTCTTATGTACTTGGTTAATGTGAGAGGGGGGGGGGGGGTGGTGGCTCTCGTTATATTGATGTGGTTCTGGTTTGTGTATTTGGTTAGTATATTGATGGAATTTTGATGATGTTTGGATAGGAAATTCTGACCCAAAGTGTGGCCCAAGTTGGCACATTCGTGGAAAAGAATTTTAAGGAGCTTGCCGGAATACCCGACAACATACACATTCGGCTTCCTATTTCTGACGAGGAGGTGCTGGGATTTGTTCCTGCCGGCGAGGTAGCTGTGCGTTCTTCGGCATTCTTTACTGGGGGTCTTCGACTTCCTTTTACAAACTGGGTGGCTTCGTTCTTTGAGGCCGTCCAGATTGCTCCGGCCCAACTGGCCCTAAATGGTTACCGTACTCTGAATGGTATCCAAAGGTTATCGGAGTTGTCCGGAATACCGATTGAACTGAAGGACGTCTTCGGAGTCTATAGTTTGAGCTTTGAGCATCGCAGCTCGTATTTGAAGACCTTGCGTGCCTTTTGTCGGCTCGTTATCGGTTTGCCGGATACCAACAAAGAGCGTAATCTTGGTATTGTTATTGCTTCCGGTGAATGGGGTTGTGCGGGTCACCAGATTCCTGGACCGGCTACCAATGCTCCCACTATGCCGGACCTCGGCGCTCCCAATGTAGAGGCTCTGTTAGCTCTTTGGAAATGGTGGGGGCCTGGACCGACGCCGGATCCTGCGAGTCGTAGTGTAGGTGACGTTATAGATAATCTGGAAAGATCTAAGGCTGCCCTAACTGCGGAACTGAATTCTGCTCATCATAAAGTCGAGGATCTGAATATTCACATTTCAAACATGTCGATTCGGTTACGTGATTTGGGAGAGAAATTCAGCAAAAAGACCGTCCATTATACGGCAAATAAGGGTAAAGCGAAGGAACTTCTCGGTGCCCTACGACGTTCTCGTGATGAAGCCCGAGGTCGTGTGACGAGCTTGAACTTGGTCCTAGGGGCCGTTTTCGAGGACGCGGACCTGCTGCTATCCTTTGCCAAAGCGTATTGGGCCTGAGTTCGTGCTTTAGAGGTGCTGGAGCATGTAAAAGGGATGAGTGGTGTGTCCCGGGCAGAGCGCATGGTTGATGTGACGGACGGGGTAACCGAGACCACTACTGCCTTGAACCGAGTCGACGCGGTCGTTCGTGAGCGTTTGGGGACGCAAATTGCTTCATTGCGAGATATTCATTTCGCCGATGTAGTAGAAACCTCGGTGTCTGTTGAGGGGTTATCGGATTGATAATCGAGTAGCTTGTTTTGTCGTTTTATTTGTAGCTTGTATGGAAATATTCGTTTTTTCTATTTTCGTCTTTTCGTTTCTTGCGGTTGTATATTCATCTCGTCTCGTTCTTCCCCATTTTTTTGTTTTGTTTTTATAGGCACGCGCTACTACGTCGCACCAGGCTGGTTCTCCATGCCTAGTTAGCCCGGGGTTAGGACCTACTGGTGCTTCCCGGGACGAGGTCTCATCTGGTGCGGCTAGTGAGATGCCTGACAAGTGGCCTTACATCGTTTTGATGGGCAAAAATGTCAAGTTAATCGACCAATGTGCTCGACTTCGGACCAAGCTGAAAACGCAGGCGGCCTCTTTTCGAGAATACGTTCGCCGTGCCGAGCATGTTGTTGAGGTTCAGGAGCGTCGTTTGGATCGATATTGGCGTGCAAAGGACAAATACTTCGGCAAATTAAAGTTGTTGGTAACCATAGCCAACGTGTTGGTGAAGTATTTCCGTTTGTCCCGAACCAGATACGATGCTTCCGCGGCTATGATCGAAGCTCGCCGTAATCTCCCCTTCGACGATGATCGCCGTAAAGCGGCCTCGGATGCTCACGAGCTCGCTAAAGAAGCCGAGTTCAACGCGCGGCTCCAGACGCTGACTTGCGTGGGAGCTCATACGACCAATTTTGATGCCCTCATTTCTGAGGAGCGTTTTGATGGTGATGAGTCTGATGGGGACACGACGACGGATGACGAAGAGATTGAGCTCGGTCAATTATCGTCGTGCTCCTCCTGTAGTAGCTCTTCTTAAATGAGTTTCTTTAGTGTCGATGATCTTCTTGTTGCCTCCGTAATGCGGACGAGGACTATTTGTGTTATTTCTTTATTCCTGTTTTGTACCTTTCCATTGTCGTATTGCTATTTGATTGATTGGATCGATTTTTCCTTGCTGATTCATTTGTCATTTCGTTATTCCTGTTTTGTACCTTTCCATTGTCGTTTTGCTATTTGATTGATTGGATTGATTTTTCCTTGCTGATTCATTTGTCATTTCGTTATTCCTGTTTTGTACCTTTCCATTGTCGTATTCCTATTTGATTGATTGGATCGATTCTTCCTTGCTGATTCATTTGTCATTTCGTTATTCCTGTTTTGTACCTTTCCATTGTCGTATTGCTATTTGATTGATTGGATCGATTTTTCCTTGCTGATTCATTTGTCATGTCGTTATTCCTGTTTTGGATATGCTTCTTGTTGATATTTCACTGTTTAGTTTGATTCTCCTTCATTGTGTTAGCCATTTTGTATTGTATCGCCGCCGTAATGTGGACTTGAATTATTTCTTGCATTGTACCTGCATATGAATTTCATAGTATTCCTAGGCGTTCCTTTGAAAACACGCCATTTAGGGAATTTCATAACATTCCTAGGCACTTCGGCCATGTTGGGAATTTCATAGTATTCCTAGGCGTTCCTTCGAAAACACGCCATTTACGGAATTTCATAGCATTCCTAGGCACTTCGGCCATGTTGGGAATTTTCATAGTATTCCTAGGCGTTCCTTTGAAAATACGCCATTTACGGAATTTCATAACATTCCTAGGCACTTCGGCCATGTTGGGAATTTCATAGTATTCCTAGGCGTTCCTTTGAAAACACGCCATTTACGGAATTTCATAACATTCCTAGGCACTTCGGCCATGCTGGGAATTTCATAGTATTCCTAGACGTTCCTTTGAAAACACGCCATTTAGGGAATTTCATAACATTCCTAGGCACTTCGGCCATGTTGGGAATTTCATAGTATTCCTAGGCGTTCCTTCGAAAACACGCCATTTACGGAATTTCATAGCATTCCTAGGCACTTCGGCCATGCTGGGAATTTTCATAGTATTCCTAGGCGTTCCTTTGAAAACACGCCATTTACGGAATTTCATAACATTCCTAGGCACTTCGGCCATGTTGGGAATTTCATAGTATTCCTAGGCGTTCCTTCGAAAACACGCCATTTACGGAATTTCATAGCATTCCTAGGCACTTCGGCCATGTTGGGAATTTCATAGTATTCCTAGGCGTTCCTTCGAAAACACGCCATTTACGGAATTTCATTTGCATTCGCTAGACAGCATGATAATATATTTTATTCATTCAAAAATACGAAAGATAATGCCATTAAGTAGTAGGGGTAAGGTGGCACCTGTACTCGGAAGATTGCCTAGACGTAGTACTTCTTTAGGTTAGCCACATTCCAGGAATTCTTTTCCCCTCGGCTATTGGCGAACAGTACGCTTTTGATTTTGTAAGAGACTGGACTCGTTTGCTTGACGATTTCGTATAGGCCTTCCCAGGTAGGGCTTAGTTTGCCATGTATTTCATTGCGGGTATAGACCGTCACTCGTCGCAGCACCAGTTCTCCTACCATGAATTCTTTGGATCCTCTTACTCTCTTGTCATAAGTTTGCTTCACGCTTTGTTGGTATTTGGCTAGGGTAAGGGCTGCTATCTCTCGTTTCTCGTCTATCATGTCTAGCTCTTCTCTCATTCTTTGTTCATTGTTTCCATGCTCGACTAAAGTCGTTCGGAGCGTGGGTAGCCCGATTTCTGTTGGTATGATGGCTTCGACTCCGTATGCCAAGCTAAACGGGGTTTCCTTGGTGCCCGTTTTTGGTGTAGTTCGGCACGACCATAAAACGTTGAGTAGCCGCTCGGGCCACCTCCCCTTTGCTTGTTCAAGGGTGGTCTTGATGCCGTATAATATTGTTCGGTTTGACACTTCGGCTTGCCCGTTTCCTTGTGGGTATGTCGGCGTCGAATAGAATTTTCGGATACCTAGTTCCTCGTACCACAGCTGTAAATTGGCATCTTTAAACTGGGTTCCGTTGTCGACGACGATAGCGTACGGTATACCGAACCTAGTGATGATGTATTCCCAAATGAATTGTTTGACGTTGCTGGCTTTGATTTCTCGGAGGGGTTTAGCTTCGACCCATTTGGTGAAATAATCCGTCGCGACGATGAGATATTCCACACTCCCAGGTGCTCTTGGGAGTTTACCGACCAAATCAATTGCCCATTGAGCGAACGGCCATGGTGCCGACACCGGGGTCATCATAGATGATGGGAGCCGTGGTATCTTGGCGAATCGTTGGCACTTGTCGCAACGTTGGACGTATGCATCGGCGTCTCGCTTGATATAGGGCCACCAATATCATTGGGTCACTGCCTTGTTTGCAAGGGATCGCCCTTTGATGTGTGCTCCGCAGGATCCTTCGTGGATTTCCTCCAAGACCGGCAGTTGTAGCTCCGTCGGGACGCATAGTAGGTGGGATCCCCGGTAACTGGATTTGTATAGTTTGTCGTCCTCGGATAGCCAGAAGCGAGGAGCTTTTCTTGTAATTTTTAGCGCTTTTATCTTATCGGCCGGAAGCGTCTCATTTCGCAGATAATGGGTCATGTCCTCCATCAAACCTTGTTCGTATTGTATTGATGTCACTCGGTCTACCCTTTTAATTATGCTCGGTGTTGGCAGTAGTTCCACTGTGATCGACCGGGTGTCAGTCATTGTTAATGTCGAGGCTAGGGTGGCCAAAGCGTCGGCGTGTGCATTTTCGGTGCGATTAATTCTTATTAACTCGCACTGTTCGAAAGTTGCCATCAAGCTTTGGAATTTCTCTTGGTAGAGGATCATTCTGTCATCTTGGCTTGGAACTCGCCGATGGCTTGATTGACGATGAGCATGGAGTCTGAGCTTGCAATTAAGTGGGAGCATCCGAGGGACCGGGCAATGAGCATGCCATTTATCATGGCCTCGTATTCTGCCTCATTGTTGGTAGCTCGGAAGCCCAATTTTATGCTTTTTTCGATTATTGCTCCCTCTCGAGTCTTTAGGACGATCCCCGCTCCAGATCCGTCCTTGGTGGCTGATCCGTCGACATGTATCTGCCAGTGTGATTGTGGAGAGAGTGCCAAAGGCTCGTTATAGCCTTGGGTGAACTCCGCGACGAAATCGGCCAGGACTTGTCCCTTTATGGCCTGGCGGGGTGCGAACTCGATATGAAATTGGGATAGCTCGACCCCCCAGGCGGCAACTCGACCGCTAATGTCCGTCCGTCGAAGTGACTCTTTGATATGAAATTTCATGTATACCCGGACCTGATGAGCTATGAAATAGTGTGGCAATTTTCTGGTTGCGACGACCAATGCCAGACACAGCTTTTCCAAGGGTAGATAACGTGTTTCGGCTTTGACCAGAGTCTTGCTGACGAAGTAGATCGGAAATTGTTCGCGACCTTCTTCCCTTAGGATAACTGCGCTCACCGCTGTAGTGGAAACTGCTAGGTAGCATACCAGAACGTCTCCTTTGTTCGGCCTTACTAGCAGTGGCAGTGTCCTCAAGTACTCTTTGAGATTGTTGAATGAAGCCTCACATTCCGGATCCCAGACGAATTTTCTATCCTTCTTGAGTGATTCAAAAAATGGCCGTCCCTTGTCTGCGGATCGGCTAATGAACCTGCTCAACGCTGCCATCATTCCCGTGAGCTCTTGTACCTGTTTCTTATTCTTGGGCGCTGCAAGGTTCCGTAGAGCCGTTATTTGATCGGGATTAGCCTCTATTCCTCGTCGGCTAACCATATGCCCCAAGAATTTCCCTTTGCTGATGCCAAATACACATTTACTTGTGTTGAGCTTTAGTTTATGCTCGCCCAACGTTTGGAAGACGTCTTTAATGTCTTGGAGGTGGGATGTGGCCTTTTCGCTCTTGACGACCATGTCGTCTATGTATACCTCCATCGTCTTCCCTATATGATCTCGACATACCCTTGTTATCATCCTTTGGTATGTTGCTCCTGCATTGCGTAGACCGAACGGCATTACCGTATAGAAATAATTTCCCAAAGGCGATATAAACAAAGTCTTTTATGGATCTTCGCGGGCGAGGAGAATTTGATGGTATCCTGAGTACGCATCAAGGAAGGTCATCCGTTCTGCTCCCGCAGTTGCGTCCACCAGTTGATCAATCCTTGGAAGGGGAAAGTGGTCCCTCAGGCAGGCTTTGTTGAGATTGGTGAAGTCTATACAGACTCTCTCCTTCTCGTTCTTCTTAGGGACGACGACCGGGTTGGACAACCATTTCGGATAGTAAACCTCCCTTATGGCTCCAGCCTCCAATAGCTTTTGTACTTCAGCGATTATAGCTGCTCTGTGCTGTACAGACACTTTCCTGCTCCTCTGTGCTATTGTCTTGTACTCGGCGTTTACACTTAGGTGGTGGCATGCTGTATTGGGGTCTAGGCCCGGCATGTCTTTAGGACTCCAGGCGAATTTATCAATGTTGTTGAGAAGGAATGCTTTCAACTCCTCGGATTCCTGTTTTGGAAGGTTATCGCCGAGGAGGAAGTAGTGCTCCTCGTCCATATCAGGAATATACACCTTCCTAAGTGTCTCTCCTACTTGTTCTTCGACCACCCTTTCGGTTTTGGATATTTGGTTGATCAGGTTCTTTGTGCTGGTGGGTTGTTCCACAATGCTTCGTTGTTTTTGGAGAGTCGCGGTGATATCTTCGCAGCGTCTTGAATCTTCTTGACATCCTCTGGCTGTCTCGATCTCTCCCCTATCATTTGGGTATTTGACCTTTTGGTGATAGGTCGAGGGTATGTCCTTCATGGCATGTAACCAAGGTCGGCCTAATATTGCGTTGTGACCGGAGTGGTCGTTGACCACTAAGAACTCCACGGGAACCGACACGGACCCGGTTGTGACACTGAGGACGATCTTACCCAATGGTTTAATCGTTTCGGAGATGAATCCGATCAGTGTGACATTGGTAGGCTGTAGATCTTGCAGCTTGAGTTCCATCTTGTCGAAGAGCTCCCTGTACATGATATCACAAGAGGCTCCTTGGTCGACAAGTACCCTGCTCACCGTGTCTAGGCCGATTTGAACACGGAGGTTAATGGCGTCTCCGTGGGGGTAAATCACCCCTTCTTCGTCAAGATCCGAGAAAGAAATGGGCGGATGTCGTCGTGGTGTGCATTGTCGTTTAGAGGTTGACGCCTGTGATGCCTTGGCTACTTGGCCAAAGTGGGCCAGCTACCGTTGTCGCGATTGTTCCCCGCCTGGGCCCTTGGGTCGTGACATATGAACGCCGTTGATCGTTTTGCCTCGCCGGTTGTCGGATCCCTCGATGGCCAGTTGTTTGCCTTTATTCCCAGCTCCTTTGATGTACTTGGCTAGGTATCCTGCATCGCCCCACTGGTTCATTCTCCATCGCAGGTTACGGCAATCCTCAGTGAGATGGCCGTAATCCTCGTGATATGCGCAGAAGAGCTTGGAATCCCTCTGATTGGGGGAGAGATGATCGGTTGTGGTTGGGAATACCAACTTTCCCAGCATATATCCTTGAGGATATCTTCAGCAGATAGGTTGAAAGTGTATCGCAGCTCGACCGGTCCGAAAGTGTTTCGGTGTTCCCTCTCTTGGGGCCGACCTTGTTGAAACGGCTTGGGTGGCATCGGGTAGGTGAGCTGGAGCGGTTTATGTTCGTTGGTCGGTGTTGGGTATGCGATCTGGAGCGGTTTGGGCTCTAGTGCTCGTGGTTGTTGTACCCTACTATGGACCTCGGGATCTTTTCCCTTTCTGGTCGGTTGGAATGCTTCTCCCTGGTTATTCCTAACTCTTTTGCGACCCACCTGTGCCTCGCGGACCGACTCTCTTCTTGGTAGAGTTCGGTTGAGGAAACGCAGTTCGTCGTTTTTATCGGTGAGGTGGGTACAATAGGCTAGCAGGGAATCAGTGGTCGGGAAGTTTTTGCCTATGAACTTCCTTCTCGCCCAATAGCCATTAGGGATGGAATTGATAAAGTTCTGGATGGCTATATTATTGGCATATCGTGGAATCTGGTTTGCTACGTCAATAAAACATATGCAGTAATCGTTGAGCCTTTCATTTGGCATCATCGTCATTTTAAGAAGGGTTTCGATGCTAACCTTCTTTTTCCGATGAGCAGCGTATCGGGTGGAGTACGCTCTTAGCAGTTCTGCCCAGTCTCTAATGGAGCCCCGTGGTAAGTTGTGATACCATGACGAAGCCTCTTGACCCAAGCTGTTTTTGAAAAATTTGCACATCAGTGCATGGTCATCACTCCACAGTTCCATCTTCGTCTTGTAGTGCCTCAGATGGTCGATAGGGCAACTCTTTCCATCATAGAGCCTGAATTCGGGGATGACGAACCCCATAGGATTGCGGTACCGCGTGATCTGTTCGGTACATGGGGTTTCTTGGCATACATTCCAAGCCTGTTGGAACGCGTCATCCGTGACTTGGTAGGGGGGAGGGTATCCTCCCTGATGTGGTGGTGGGCCATATCCTTCCCCGATCCTGTATTCGGGATATCTACCGTCCTTCGTGTTTGTGTGGACACGTTCCATATGAGTGTTCGGATGGACGATAGTTATTGGGACATTGCCCCCTTGGTGGGGCACTCTTGTATCGGGTCGCCGACCCGCTGCCTCCAGGGCGGCCCTGTAGACAGAATCTTCCACTTCGTGGCGTGGGTCTTTGTCGGGTTGGATAACTGGCAATACGATGCCGGCCGCTGTCATGGCCGTCATGCATGCCGCCAGCTGAGCTTGTAGCTGGGCGTAGTTCCTTTCATCGGCTAACGGAACAACGTGTTGTACCTCCACCGTGGGTGGTGTAATCATCCTCGGAGGATTAGTTGGTAGTCGGGGCAACTGTCCGAGTACATGATCCTCGGGCATGCCAAACTGATGAGCTTCGTCCGTTTGTAAACGATCATCGGAGTTGACCGAGGCTGTAGGCAAAGTGACTCTTGAGCTCGGCCCTGCCTGGGACCCGGGTAAGCGTCTTCGTGCATGCCTCAATACGGGCACGTCTTGTTCGTCCTCCGAGGACGAAGGATGTTCGTCGACAATCCCTTCAATGAAATGTTGGGGTGGTTCGACCGGTTGTTCTTGGTTGACGTAGGAGGTTGTTGGTTGGTTTCCGGATTGGATAGCTTCATATCTGTCGCGGATGGCGAGTAGATCGTCGAGGTCTTGTTGGCTAATTTGCGCGTTTTGGTTATTGGTTTCTATTATCTCGGGATGGGTTCCCTCTACATTGGTCAGCATTGTCGCTCGTCTGGCAGAGTATTGGTATTCGAATTCTAAACTAGTTGGGAACTAGATGATTCCCGGAGACGGCGCCATTTGATAAAGCCATAACTTTGGTCGGTCGCGTTAGGCTTTTCAACAATAATATAATAGTAAATCAACTGTAAATAATGACACTTCCTGATCTTTATTATTGCTCGGATTATTATCCTTATTCGGACTATTACACTTGCTCGGATTAGTATCTCTGTTTCACAATTGTGCTCGACTTGACTATTTAATCTCTCTTCTTGGTCTTTTTCCCCTTTTATTCGGTGTTCGGCTTTATCTCTGCTCGGTTTATTTCTTGGTGTGATATGCCTTGACTAGTTTCTCTCTTTTCTCAACTTCTCTCTGTATTTTTTGGATAGATTTTCTGGTCTTTTTCTAGGAGGGGTGGTTGGCTATTTATAGGCAACTATGCTTTCTAAGATGTTGACAAATGTCTCCATCTCAGGGGGTTTTTCAGACATGGGTCCCTAGTTGAGTGGGCTTGGGCTTTTGATGGTAATAACTTATTTTCCTATAAAAAGCATAAGATGACCATTTTAAGCGTTGGATACCCATTTATAAAGTGGGTTGATTATTACCCGAATATAATATTCGGGTCTAATTTTTATGTTCTATCACAAAGAATCAAGGCTGAGATGGGTTATAAATAGGTGCATTGTCGATATCTAGAAATAGATCCAAGGGGGTGATGATTGCCCAGGATAAGGACAACCCTGTTGACGATGGCTAAGATGTGGGTGATGGCCATGGTTGAGCTCATGGGCAGGTTGTGGATAAGGTTGTGATTGTGCTGCTGAACCTCAATTTTTAGGTTTGGGTGGTTATGAAAGTGGAACTGTTGGTATTACTAGTGTCTTGGGTGGACCTGATTTTGGTCAGCATGGTACTTTGACTGGTTTTGGTGGTGGACTGGATTTCCTAGTAAATGATATAATTGGTAGGAGACCTGATAAAATGGATTATTAAAAACAGTGACAATTAACAAAAATATATCATACTTCTATTATATTAACAAAAATATATCCTCAAAAGTTAAATTATTAAAAACATATATATATATATATATATATATATATATATATATATATATATATATACTTATTATTTCTTTAATTCTAATCAGACCATAATCTAACATCTCTCTCTAATTTAACCCCTCTCTCTCTAACCTCAACTCTATATCTAATAGCACTTCTCTCTCTAACACACGATAATCACACCTCTTTCTAACACATGTTAATCACCCATCTCTCTCTAAAAATAACTAAAAACTCACAAAAAATTCATATGCTAATTATAAAACGTCATACCCTAATTTTAAAATGTCATACCCTAATTTTAAAATGTCATACCCTAAATGTTCGGGATCACAATCAAATATCTAAAAAAGAGTTCATACCATAATTTTAAACTTCATACCCTAATTTCAAAACTTCATATCCTAATTTCAAAACTTCATACCTTAATTTCAAAACTTTATAACCTAATTTTAAAACTTCATACCCTAACATATGGATTCTCCTCCTTCAACTTCAAACTCACAAGCTTTACAATAGTCTCAAACCTCAATAAATAGAAAACAATCTCACCAATTTTATATATTTTTCATATATTACGGGGTATCAACCAGTGTAATATTTGTGTATTACGTATGTATATATCTGTATTTATATATATATGGATGTTTATATAATTTACATGTTGTTCGGTAGTTAGTGGCGGATTTTCGTGGTGGAGGAGGGGAGAGAGATAGAGTGAGATATGAAAGAAAGATACATAGAAGAATGGAGGAGAGAGAGTAAGATCGGAGAGATACATAGAAGAATTGGTGAGAGAGAAGAATGGGGGAGAGAGAACAATGGAGGAGAGAGAGAAAGAAGAGAATTAAATAACATTAAATTTGTTTGGTATTTTTTGATAATGAAAAGTTTTTGCTTATATTTTTATTAATTTAGTTTAAAAAATAGTATATTTTATTAATTTATCCTTTAAAAATATGAAACACCATTTTTTTACCTCTTTATACTGGGTTGCCTTCTGCAACGACATATTACATCGTACTGTAATGTTATATGTCAGCAATTACCATTTTGCTGAAGTTATTCCTACACAAGGGATCTTTCCAATGTCAACTATTATAGCACGGTGGAACAAATGCACACTGAAACTGTTGAGTCATGGAAGAAACTTTTTCGATCAAATTTTAACTTATACACAGCGTTAGAAAGACAATTGGGAAAGCAAATCTTAACTAAATAATATGTTTTAAACATAGCAAGTCCATAATTAGTTTTTTATTTTTATGTAAAGTACTCTTTTTCCAAGTTATTGTAAACTGTTTTTATGAGTCTCAAATAAAATTATGTAATGGATCATGTTTATCTAATATCTTTTTATGAAATTTAGTTAATGTTGCACATTGAGTTAATTTTTTTTTATGAAATTTATATAATATATCATTGTTTCATTTAAAAAATTTTGCAATTGGCACAAAATTGGTAATTGGCATAAAATTGGTAATTTAGTTAATGTTTTATATTGGGTTAATTTCTAATATATGAACTCATAGATACTTGTAAAATACAAAAAAATTGTAAAAAAAATTAAAAAAATCCAATTGTTGAAAAACAAAACAAGGTATCATATTGTAGCTCTAATAACTATCTCGTATGTTTAATTTTCAAAAAAAAAAAAAACTATCTCGTATGTAGGGATGTGAAAAATTCTCGAAATTCCGACCCGGCCCGTGTCCCGATCCGCACTCGACCCGAATTTTCCCGACCCGACAAACTTCGGGATCGGGATCTGTTGACAATTTTGATTTCGTCGGGTGTCCCGACCCGACCCGGCCCGGTTTTTTAATTATTTTATATTTTATATTATATAACATGTTTTTTTTTATTTCAATACTAAAATATAAATTAATTTATATCAAATGGCAATTGATGATAATCGAATATTATACATCTAGCATACAATGTAAGCATCCTACCATATGAGCTATAGTCCTTTTGTTTCATAGATTAGTTATAATTACATAAGTATAATATAAATTTGTACTTTTGAATATATGAAACTATTAAAATAAAAAATATATTTAAATTAAAAAGTTATATTGTTACTTCAAAAAAGATAAATGATCATTATTTTCCGATTATAAAAATTATAATGATAATGTATCTCATTTAGTATGATAATTGTTACTTGTGTTAATAAAACTAAATACTAAAAGAATATGATAAAAAAAACGTATTAATTTTTTTATTACTCCATTATTCATAGTTTCATACTATTTTTTCTACTAAATGTTAATTTATTTTTTCATTTATTAGGAATGTTATTTTTAAAATAAGATTATGTTTCGTGTTAATAACATTTTTAGACTTCTCAAATAAAAATTGTTAATAAAAAAGAACGTTGTCGTAAAATAAAAAAATATGTCGGGAGATTCGGGATAAACATATCCCGACCCTACGGGATCCCGAAAAAGTCGGGTCCCGACTTTTGTCGGGTCGGGAACGGGAATTTTTTTTTATTTCCAAATATAATCGGGTCGGGATACGGGTTGACTGTTTACGGATCGGGTCCCGACCCTAACCCATCCCTCCTCGTATTTTTCAAGTGTTTCATATTCCTTACTTGACCTACTAAAATTTGCAAAAAGAGTGAAACTAAAAGAATCAATAAATTTCAAGTTATACACTTCACAAAAAGGCAACACGATGAACCAACTTTTGAAAAACCGCCCAAGTTACCATATTACAACTCTACTAAACTAAAAAAATTTATCAAAACAACTAAACATGAAATTTGTCAAATCTATTTTTTTTTGGTAAATTTGTGTAAGTCTACGTTTGTGTTTATTTTCAGATATTGTTATAATTGACCAATTTTATATAAAAAAAAGTCATCTTTAAAAGATTTAGTATTTTATAAAAATTTCATTTTTATTTTATCAATATTTTTAAGAATATGGCATTTAGTTTTCTATAAAAAAAATTAAATTTTAATTTTAAAAAAAATTCATGTTTAATTTTTAAAATTGGAGTATTTTTATGGATAGAGAAACCGTCCAAGTTATCATATTGCAACTCTACTAATTTTATTTTTTATTTTTATGTAAAGTACTCTTTTTCCAAGTTGTTGTAAACTAGTTTTGATGAGTCTCAAATAAAATTATGTGATGTATCATGTTTAGCTAATATTTTTTATAAAAGTTAGTTAATATTGCATATTGAGTTGATTTTTTTTTTATGAAATTTATATGATTTATTATTGTTTTATTCAAAAAATTTGGC
This sequence comes from Primula veris, assembly GCA_963682055.1. Classification (NCBI taxonomy): domain Eukaryota; kingdom Viridiplantae; phylum Streptophyta; class Magnoliopsida; order Ericales; family Primulaceae; genus Primula; species Primula veris. Next base: position 29,053,729 of record OY821748.1, read on the forward strand.
AATTAGCACCAAATTGGTAATTTAATTAATGTTTCATATTGAGTTACTTTTTAGTATATGAACTCATAGATACTTGTAAAATACAAAATAATTGTAAAAAAAATTAAAAAATCAAAGTGTTGAAAACACAACCCAAGTTATCATATTGAAACTCTAATAACTATCTTGTATGTATATGAAAATGCATGATTTTAAGTGTTTCATATTCCTTACTTGAGCTACTAAAACTTGCAAAAAGAATGAAGCTAAAATGATCAATAAATCTTAAGTTATACAGTCCACAAAAAGGCACATGATGAACCAACTTTTGAAAAACCGTCCAAGTTACCATATTGCAATTGTACTAAACTAACAAAATTGTCAAATCAACTAAACATGAAAATTGTCAAATCCATTTTTTTTTTGGCAAATTTGTTGAAGTATATGTTTGTCTTTATTTTGGGAGATTATTAGAATTGACCAATTTTATAATAAAGAAATCATGTTTAAAAGGTTTACTATTTTATAAAAAAATTAATTTTATTTTATCTATATTTTTAAGAATAAGGCATTTAATTTTTTAAAAAAATAATGTTAAATTTTTAAAATTGGAGTATTTTTATTGATAGGGAAAACGCCCAAGTTACCATATTGCAACTCTACTAAACTAAAAAAATTATCAAATCAATTAAATATGAAATTTGTCCAATCAATTTTTTTTTGACAAATTTGTGTAAGTCCACATTTGTTTTTATTTTGAGAAATTGTTAGAATTAACCAATTTTATATATAAAAAAAATCATGTTTAAAAGATTTAGTATTTTATAAAAAATTTATTTTTATTTTATCTATATTTTTAAGAATAGAACATTTAGTTTTTTTATAAAAAAAATTAAATTTTAGTTTTTAAAATTTGAGTATTTTGATTAATATGACTAATATTAAGTGTTTACGAATAAGCAGAGACTAGTAGTGTAATTAAGACGAACCGTATTTTTTCTAGTGTTTGTAGTGAAATTTCAGGGTGTGTAGATGTTTTTTAATAAATTAAAAACCGTAGATGTACCCTAGGTTTATGAGTTTTTTTTCATAAACTTCACCGGTTAAGTACGTAGAACCAAACTAATTATGTTATATACACTACAAAATAATATTTGATTTAGTGAGAGTCAAAAACTGTCACAAGCCTGTTGATAATTTAAAAAACTGTCACAAATCTGTCGTAAATTGACTAAACTGTCACAAAGCCGTCATAAAAATTATCGCTAATAAGTTCATAAAAATAAATACCGTCGTAATAATAAGATCATAACAAAAAATACCGTCTGTAGTGCTCCTGCCGTGGTTGGGAAAAATATAAGTCGAAAAGTGATAGGTGCCACATAAATAAATAAATGGCAGCCCTTTTCTGTCTTATTTATCACCCTACAAAACCATCTATTCTCTCCATATACCAATTCTTCTCCTTTTTAAAATGTGTTATTAATACTTCAAAACCAATTCCAAATATTTAATCTATTTTTGGGTTTGTTTTCTTTTCATTTATATATATATATATATATATATATATATATATATATAAAGGGGTAATTCCATTAGTAACATAAAAAAATAAAAAATAAAAAATGGGGAAAAATCAGCAGTATAAAGCGATGCAAAGGTCGAGACTTGGTGCCAGCTCAGCAGGTCCTGATGAGATCGAAGATGGCATGGTTTGTACCTTTTCATACTATATATATATATATATATATATATATATATATATACATTTATTTTATATTTATATCCACTTATTATATTTGTATTGACTTATTATATTTCTATTAAGTTATCGTGTTGTTACTTCTTCTTTTTTTGTGAGGTTTTGGGTTTTTGATTAAATCTGTAGTGGTTATGTTTGTTTAGCTTAGATTAAAATATTTATAAGTTAAAAATCAACCTAGCTTTATTTTAACTCTCAAAAGAAGCTATCTTTTTTTGGTAATAATTATTATTTATAATAACTCCTTCAATAATTAATGGAGCAAGGATATTTATTTATATATACATTTATTTATATTAACTTATTATTTTTGTGTTAAGTTATCATGTTTTTCCTTATTTTGAGGTTGTGGGTATGTTTGTTTAGCTTAGATTAAGATATTTTAAAGTTAGGTTTATTGAATTATTAAGTTTATATAACCCATTTTGTTTATAGTATTAACTAATATTTTTTTATTTTTTTTTTATTTTTTAGGTTTTGGGTTTTATTTTTTGATTAAAATCTCTAGTGGATATGTTTGTTTAGCTTAAATTAAGATATTTAGAAGTTAGATATATATTTTTTTCACACTTAAAGGAAAATACCTTTTCTGGTTATATTAAGTAATCATAATTTTTTTTGAGGGTTTGGATTTTGTTAGTGAATTTGTGCTCTGCTTGTTTTATTTTTATTAACTGATTATCTTTGTATTAAGTTATCATGTTTTTTTTCTTTTGAGGTTTTGGGTCTTTGATTTTTTGCTAAAAATCTGTAGTGGGTATGTTTGTTTAGCTTAGATTAAGATATTTAGAAATTAGATTTTTTTTTTCACACTCAAAAGAAGATACCTTTTCTGGTTATATTAAGTAATCATAATTTTTTTTTTGAGGCTTTGAGTTTTATTAGTGAATTTGTGCTCTGCTTGTTTTGTTGTTTTTTTTATTAACTTATTATCTTTGTATTAAGTTATTATGTTTTTCCTTATTTTGAGGTTTTGGGTTTTTGATTAAAATCTGTAGTGGGTATGTTTGTTTAGCTTAGATTAAGATATTTAAAGGCTAGGTTTATTAAGCTTATATAACCCATTATCTTTATATTAACTAATCATTTCTTTTTTATGAGGTTTTGGGTTTGAGGTTTTGCTTAATAGCTGTTGTGGGTATGTTTGTTTAGAGTAGATTAAGATATTTAGAAGTTAGAAATTAATCTAGCTTTATTTTAACTCTCAAAAGAAGCTATCTTTTTTGGGTTAATAAAAGTTATCAATTTGATTTTATTTTGATGGTTTGAATTTTGTTAGGCAATTTGTTCTCTGCTTGTATTCATTTTAATTAAAAGCTTTTCTGGGTAAGTCTGTTTAGCTTAGATTGAGATATTTAGAAGTTAAAAATCAACTTAGCTTATTTTTTTTCACTCTCCCATCTTTTTTGGGTTAATAAAAGTTATCGATTTTATTTTAGTTTGATGGTTTGAATTTTGTTAAGCAATTTGTTCTCTGCTTGTTTTCATTTTAATTAAAAGCTGTTCTGGGTAAGTCTGTTTAGTTTAGATTGAGATATTTAGAAGTTAGAAAGGAACCTAGCTGTTTTTTTTTCACACTCAAAAGAAGCTATCTTTTTGGGTGATATTAAGTAATCATAATTTATTTAGAGGGTTTGAGTTTTGTCAGGGAATTGGTTCTCTGCTTGTTTTCATTTTAATTAAAAGCTGTTCTGGGTAAGTCTGTTTAGCTTAAGTTAAGATATTTAAAAGCTAGAAATGAACCTAGCTGTTTTTTTCCACACTTAAAAGAAGCTATCTTTTTGGGTGATATTAAGTAATCATAACTTATTTAGAGGGTTTGAGTTTTGTCAGGAAATTTGTTCTCTGCTTGTTTATGTTTAATTTAAATATGTAGTGGGTATGTCTGTTTAGCTTAGATTAAGATATTTAGAAGCTAAAAATGAACCTAGCTTTTTTATCACTCTCAAAAGAAGCCATATTTTTTTGGTAATTTTAAGTAATCATATCTTTTTGAAGATTGGTTTTTTTAAATTAAAAGCTGTTGTGCGCAAGTTCTTTTTAGCTAAAGTTAAGGCATCTAGAAGCTAGTGTGTCATCTTTAAATTATGTATATTGGTTTACTTAAATTATGTATCCAAAATAACACTTAAGTTGTGTACTACCTTTTACTATGTGATTGTTGGATTTTATAGAATTCTAGCTAATTGTAAGTTTCGGTGAAATACCGTTAGTTGAGTTGGAGCAAGTGTGTCATCTCTTGAAGCCATGGTTTTGCTTGATATTTGAAAAAGGGGCGAAATTCGTTCGTAAAGATTGATCGACATTTAGATGGACAGAGATGCTTTTTTATTATATATATATATATATATATATATCCCCTATATATAACTTATAGGGTAAGTTGATAAGATCTTACTGCAACTTCTCAAATTGGGTTGATGAAAACTTGCATTCGTTTTCCCATTTAACGACGACTCTTATAGAAGTGAGATGGAATTGAGTACAATTGTGGTTTCTTTCCAGTTGTTTATTCAATTGTGCTTATTCTCCATTTTTAGCTTTTTACACTCTCGTATGGCCAGACCGGGATAAGTCTCCAACTTTTCAATTGAAACGATTTTTTTTTTCAAAGTGGTAAAAGTTTATACTAATCATGATTTTAAATTAACAAGGGAAAAGAGGGGTTGTGTACGATGGTTTAGACCCATAAAGCCTTGATAAAAACCACTCTTTACACTCGTACCTGAAAATCTTAAGCTTCAGACATGCAGCAGTAGAGATTGGCAACTGTTCACGATCTTGCAACCTTTTCGTAATTTTAACATTTTCTTACACAGAAAGTTAAGTGATTTGAAAAGAAGATCAAAGTCCTGATAATAGGGGACAAAACCGTGATTGTGTATGATTAAAAGGTTTGCGGTTGGATAGATGTGTCATTGGTGGAAGTTTCTTATACGGTTATATACCATTAGATGTGTCAATTGCCATTAGTCTTTGTTTTACTTATGTCCTTACTCCTTCATAAGACAGCTGGAAATGGGAAAAGCTAACATCTTTTATTACTTTCAAAAAAATGTCATACTATTTGCTGCTAATGAACAGTGGTAACTTGCTGTTATTTGATGTACTTACGGGGTATATGATAAAAAAATGCAGCCTAAAAAAAAAAGAGGATAAAAATGAAAGCACACGTTTTGGTTCTCGAAATGGTTGGAATGAAGAGACATAACCATCGGCTTTCTTGATATATTGTGTCCATCCATAAGCATTCTTGTTTACTTAATCTGGAAAAGAGAAGATAAAGTAGTTTAGGAGTCTGTGTGAAAGTACTTTCTCGGACAGATTTGCTTATCATGCTTTAGATATTCGTGATCAAAATTTGTTGCTCTTAAATTTTTTGGTAATGAGCGTTTTCCTAGGTTGGCTTTTTTTGTTTGTGTTTGTGTATCAACAATAAGTGTACTTTGGACTATAGTTCCTATAAAAAAAAGTAGATACGTAACATTGTAGACCGCTATTTCATGTGCAAGGAAGATGGGGAATTAATTAAATCGTCTTCTTCTACATTGTATAATTCTTTTTGTTTCTTTTGTTGTCTTTTTGTGGTATTGAGTAGCTTTATGCTGGGTTTTTTTGTGAAGAATTTCCTCATGGGTTGGATTTTTAAGGGACAGCCTATGCGATATAAGGGATTTTTAGGTATGCCAAGTAGTTTAACCGTGGCCGGAAGTGTCTGGATGGAAGCATGATAGGTTTTGAGAGATAACTGTATTTTTAGCGTCCTCTCATTTGTGACTTCTTTAAACAAATTGAAGAAGAAAGTGTCGGAAGTGTAGAATTACCAGCATATTCTTTTTAACTTGCCCAACAAATTTTCTCGTTAAGGTTTGTTAATCATGATGTTCCAATATCGTAGTAGTATGTGACTAGTTCTGGTTGCAGTCTATTCAAGTTTCTTCTCCTCTTCCATGTAAAGAATATCCAAAAACTATTCAGGTTATTTAGAAGATTGGGATTTGACTACTGGAAGAAAAAATAGTGGGTTCTTTTGTCTGATTCTACTATAAAAATAATTTCTGAAAGGAAAAAAACTCATTTCTGTACAAATAGCTGAAGTTTCTTGCAGAAGGTTCCTAAACTAAACCTCAAAATTATTGTCCAGATAGGACCTTTTTCCTTTGTTGAAGAAAAAGACAATTAAACTGAAAGAAAACCTAAATTTGTTTCTGCTTGCTTTTAGTACATGGTTGATATGATAGTGCATAGAGAAATCAATGTGACAACTTTTCTTTTTATATTCAAGCCTTCTCCGTTAGTTTTCGTTTCAGAATAGGAATATTGTTAGACTTTTCTTATCAATCTCCTTGCTCGTTATTTTAAAGCATTTAATATCTAAATTACTACGGGGAACCCGTTTTCGTTTCAGAATAGGAATACTGTTAGACTTTTCTTATCAATCTCCTTGCTCGTTATTTTAAAGCATTTGATATCTAAATTACTATGGGGAACCCCTTTTGGTTTCCATTTCTGTAATGCTGGCTCCATCATGTCATGTTGTCTACTATGAAAGCTAACAAGCGTTTGTCTCAATGTCTGTTTACTTTCTTTCTCTGTCTCTGTGTGTACTTTTTCTGATGAGGACTGTCGCAGGTCGATGGTTCATTTCATTCACCAGAGTGGCATGCTGCTCGTTTGGCCAGTCTAAAAACTTCACATACAGTTACTTGGGAAGAGTACAAAAAGAAGCAGAAGGTAAATATGTTGAAATGTAATTTTTTATTAGAGCTGTTAGCTTTCTCGTGTTGGAAATATATTGTTGGCAGTTTTATGGCTTAGCTGCTTTCAAGATAATAGAATGAGTTTAAATGCTGTTGTGCTAGGTGTTTTCGGAAAGTACTTTTCTTATTTGTAATTGATTTGTTACACGGTCCTTGTTTGGTTACAGGTTTTAAGCTAAGAAGTTAACTTTAATTTTAAGATGATTACGGAGGTTATACCTTTGCGTTGCTTGTATAATGTGTGAAAATCTAGTCTATAACATTTTACCGGTAAGCGAGGTACCATTTGGAAAATTATGTGATTCTTGAAAAGAACATAAATTTGCATATTGTACCTATGTACGAGGATCGAGTAGTTTCCATGTATTTGTAAAACGATAAACATGATTTAGACAACAGAACCAAAAGAACCTCAAAAAGCTATGTACTGCCAGTTCTTTCTGCTTATTTTTCTTAACCTTTGTCGATATGTTGTACCATTATTTGGGCTATCAGCCTATCACAGTTAAAAGCCAGAATCCACAAATTATAGTGCTTTAAAGTTGCAACAAAAAATACTTTCTTTTCTGGTTCAGCTGTACTTGTAATGTTCTTAGTATACGTCATCTACGCTATTGTTGGTGCTTTTCTTGCTTCCCTTCTCTTTATAGAAGGTGTTTTGCAATTCCAAATTTGAATATAAACTTTTACAACGGTTACTATTTTTCAGCTCCTGCTTATGCATAATTTCTTCAATGAAGTTATGTTAGTTGTCTTTTTTTTAATCGATCACCCTTTTAGAATTTACTGAGTTGTTTACTGCTTTGCATATTAGGAAGATGAAATGAAGAAGGGAGAATTAGAGGCAGATAAAGATAAAATGATGCGAGAGTACAGGGCTCAGTTAGATGCTGAAAGGGCTATCAAGCTTGCTAAAGGACGAAACCACTCAAGTAGTAAATCTAGTAGTCGCAGAAAAGGTATGTTAAAGAGAAGTTGCAAGAAAGACTCTTTCCTATTTCCCGTTTTCGGGTTTCTGATTAGTTTCTCATCCTTTTGTAATACAAATGTTTGCAGATAAAGACAAAGAGTCAAAGAAACACAGCAGCAAACGGAAAAAGGTGCCTTTTCAAATCCTTTCCACTAGGATATGTTTTTAGTTTTCCATGTTCTGTACTTTTATTTATTATGATGTATAGGACATCTTCTATTACTAATCCTTTCTAAGTTAATTTATTCTTCCGCATATAGATAGTGCACTCTTCGAAAGTTACTGGAGATTAGTTGTGACAGTAAATCGTCCCAAGATAAAACTGGTCGCAAGTTTTAACTTAAATCCCTTTGGAAAGAATTTTCCTTCCTACAACTTATGTTCATGCGATTAACGTCTTAATTTTAATTTTATAAAAAAAAGTTAATCATACCGAATATGTAACTTACAGCAATAACTGATGTATTGTATCTAGTTTAAGCCTTAATGGGAATCACGACACGCTCAATGTTAAATTTTAACAAGTGTGTTTTTCACTCCAGAACATTGGTTCCTCAATGCTAGAAAAATTTACACACATTTGGGTAGGTTTCACTACTTACATAACTGGGATGGAATCTTCAAAAATGTCTGTTGACAATGCCCACCCACGTAATAATTAATCCTAAGCTGTGAAATTACTTGACGAGGTGATTATTAATCTTTTATTCTTTTTACATAAGGTATGCCTATTATAATGGACTCCTTTGTTTTGTCCTTGGACGAAAAACTTCCCTAAAGATCTGGTGAACTCATAACTTACTCCAGGAGTTTCCCTCAAAGACCATATATGCATCCACTACATATCTGGTGTTTAATGGACACCTATTGGAATTAAAAGGAAGCCATATAACATGCCGAATCATCTTTACTTTAATGATGCAAAACATAATAAAGAATAAATTAAGAGAAAGGATTTCCAGTTGTCAAATATTTCTTAGGACTTTATGATAAATTTGTCATCATCACTTTGCATCTGGCCACCTTAAACAAAATAAGAAAAAGCCTTTTTACCAGCAAAGAAAATAGTGGCAACAAAGATGCTCATATAAACACTTTACCTGGTTCTGATGCTGTAACGGAGTACTTTTTCGCTAGAAATGTGAACAGGCCTGAGGTTAGTAATATCCTTTGGCAAGTTTTTTTTAGAACACAACCTTTTTCCCTAGAACTGTTTTCCCCATTCAGTACAAACTTGTGAGAGCCTAAACGGCCCAGCTACTTTGGGCTTGTTCAATCTCTATTCTCTATTTCAGCCTGCTAATAGAGTTTGAATATATCCATTCCACCACTCAAAAGGACTAATCTGATCTCTCTGCATAGTCCTTGGCCACCAGTTAATTAAGATTCTTCATTAGAGTATAGGTTCGAGTGGTAGACGCATATGTAAGGTTTGTAAAGTTGGAAAAATAACCGAAAGAACATGCCCAAAGTGGGATATACCTCCTTTTTAGTTATCAGCATATCTGTTGTGCTGATAACTAAAAGAAGGTATATCCCATTCAGGCCCAAATCAGAGTTCCACTGTGTTGTGATATGCATTATTTTTATATAAAAATTATAAGAATGCGTGGAATTCTAGTCCCGTATCTGAAATCAAGACATCTATTTGCTATAAGTACTCTACCTGAGATTTTCCCCTCGAGGGGTATTGAAGCATACAAAACTTGATCCAAAAACCTCCACGTAGGCACATTACATTCATCATATTTTATCTTTTCCACATGTTTATCGGTAATTTTCTGTATTGTTCATATGGGAGGAAGAACTTAAATTATGAAAAACCGCTAATAAGAAATACTCTTATCAACGGTTTCTCTTTTTTTTTTTAACCTTTTTTCCTTTTCTTAAGTTATTTAAACATTTATTGGAGTTGGAAAAATGACGAAACTTTTTTTCTTTTTTTTGTAGCGTTCAAGACGGTCTTCAGATTCTAGTTCGTCTAGTTCATCGTCAGAATCTTCAAGTAGCGAGGATGAAGAAGACGAGAGAGAATCAAGAAGGTCGAAGTCTAAGTCTAAGAAAAGGAAGAAGGAGAAGAAACACAGGTCAAGATCCAAGCATGACAGTGAAGAGGCCGGTGGGCCTTTGCCACTATCTAGATTCTTTGGCAATCTGAAGAATTAAATTGCTTTCTTGGCATGGTTGTGTGCAAGACTTAAGTCATTGTGCAGGAAGGTAGATCGAATATATGTTCTCATCAAGTGGCATTTGCTGTTATTTGTACTCATGTTTTTGATTTTGTTATACTCTTGATATTGATGAGCTTCGAGAATACAGATTTCCCGTCTTCCATTGAGCTTTAGTTTGTAATGTAACGTATTATATTATACAATAGTAATCAATTTTCTGTGGCAATTAGTTGATTCCACACATTTGACTCGTTATTTAAGACCTCCCTCTCTCCCGTTTCTCGGTAAATGTTGATATTCTCTATAGAGTTTTGATGATTCGTCAAGGCTTGTCCACTCTTTGAAAAACCAAACTATCTCTGCTTAAAGTTGTTTAAAGGTTTGGTCAGTGAGAAGAATCAAGAATATTTATTGGGAAAAACGGTAAATTTGTCCCCACACTATCAACTATTAGTAATTTAAGTATCCAATCTGTTCACTTTTCTAAATTGATATCCAACCTTGATGGCTTTTCTTCGATAAGACACTTTTGCTTGTTGCCGTTCTAATTTTTAATTGGAAAACAATGTCTATATATTATCATCTTTTACTAATTTGTTTACCCAATTTGCACTACCCGTGACCAAACTAATATACTTGCCAATATTTATCTTAAGTTTTACTTCACTTCAGAATTTACATGCGTCAATTTTGCCTGCTTTGTTTTAGAAATCCAGATAAGTTGGGTATTAAATTACTAAAATTACAAATTTAGCATTTTTTTCAATATTTATCTTAAGTTTCATTTCACTTTTGCATGAGTCGATTTTGCCTTTATCTATGTTATTTGGTGGAAAATATTTACATATTTACTTCTGGGAAAATGTTTTTAAAGAAAACTATTTACCCAGAAATTGTTTTTTCTATATTCGTTTATTGGCAATATTTAAATTTTACATAAAAAAATTCTTGACTAAGGACACGTTTGACATCAACTTTTGTAGTCAAAAAATTGCTTTTACAATAAATAAAAAACTTGCTCAAAATAAACTGCTTTTATAAAACAATAAGAAAAAAACTTGTTTAAAAAGTCATTTTTACATATTTTAACTTAGAGGTGTGATTAATGTACTACATTTTTTCTTATTAAACGCACAGACCGTAGATTAAATCTACGGTCTACAGTGACTCACTGTAAACCGTAGATTTAATCTACGGTTTACAGTGATTGTCTGTAAACCGTAGATTAAATCTACGGTTTACAGTGTATCACTGTAGACCGTAGATTTAATCTACGGTCTGTGTGTTTTCACAGATTTTTTGAAATTAAAAATTAAAATTAAAATTCTAATAATTAAAATTAAAATACTGAATATTTTTTTCAAATTAAACATGATTTTTTTTTACATAAAAATGCCTTATGTTTAAAATTTGATATTTTTTTCAAGTGTATAAGTTGATATTTTTTTCAAATAAGACATTTTGTTTTTTTCAAATTTAAAAACAAAATGACTTATTTTTAAAATTTTACATAAAATAAATTACGAATATTCTAACAATCTGTAAAAATAAACACAAAATTTACACAAATTTACACAAAAAAAGTTGATTTGATAAAATTTATGTTTTTGGTAAGTTGATATTTATTGAATCATTAACTAAATCGTCAATTTTTGTGAAGTTTTTTTGGTTTGTATTTAACACTTGTATAACGCAATATGCAAACATGAATATCAACTTATAAATTTCATAAAACAAATTTATTAAACAAAATTTACAACAAAATTTACAACAAAATTAAACAAAATTTACAACAAAATTTCATAGAACTAAATTTCATAAAACAAATTTATTAAACATTTGTTTACATCATATAAATTTACAACAAATTGTAAAAAATAGTAATTTACATAAAATTAAAAATAAAAAACCGATTATGGACTTAGGTCTATAGGTTCTTCATTTGCTTTTTTCTTTCCCGATTGCTTTTCCAGCGCCATATATAATTTGAAATTTGGTCGAAAAAGTTCCTTCCATGGCGCAGCTGCCTCAGTGCGTGTTTGTTCCCACCGTGCTATAATTCCTGGCATTGGGAAGATCCCTTCTTTAGGAATAACCTGAGCATAGTGACAACTGTTGACGAACACCATTACAGTCGGGATGTAATATGTCGTTCCCTGAGGCGGACCAGTATAAAGCGGTAAAAACGTAGAGTTCCACAGGTTTACCCCTCCATTTTGATTTTCCCATAAGGACAACAATACAATTGGCATATTGTAATGAGAAGCAATTAAAAACCCATAAGACGGAAATCTCATCCATTTGTCAATAGGTGCGGGATTTGTAGGATGATAAAAATTTAAACTTGATAAAATGTAATCATACCGGTAAGCTTCAAAGTCAAGATTCTCAAACAGCTCATAATAAACACCTTTCATTTGCTGCAGCTCTTGAAACAATTCACATCTTATCGCGTACCAATCATCTTCCCCATTCTGTTTACCCGTCGCATTTGCAAGTACCCGGAACCCACAGTTACCATCCCCACGCACATCATAAACCGTTTCGATGTAACTATGTAACATGACCCATATTTGGTCACTGTACAGGAAGGTTGGCCTATTGGGGGTGGGTTTAGGGTTCTGGTTTCGTGGCCTCCTAGTTGGGTTTACCCTTACCTCCGGTGTTTCATCGGCCTTGCCTTTGCCCTTGTCCCTACTAGCACCAGCACTCTGTTCCTCCACATACTCTCATCCCGACTTATCCCTCTTACTAGATTTGTCGCCTTTTCTAGGTCTCCCCCTATTTGCTCTCACTTCGGGGTCACTGACGGATGTTCTGGCTGGTACGGTTATCTCTCGGAGTTGTGTTTTCATACGCCGTTTTTCAACATTCGTTTTGCTAGCGTAAACACTTTTAAACTCTTCTAGATCACCCTCTACCCCATAATCATCGGTGTTCCCATTATCATCAATTACGTCTAATTTTTTCCAGAATGGATGAATATATTCTAGAGGAAGAGGCTTCCCGAATAAAATATGTTCACTCATAATATGATGACAAGGTAAACCGTGAGACAATTTAAAACCGCAAGAACAATTCTCATCAGCCTGGCCACTACATTTTTTGTGTTCTTGGAATAATAAATCAAAGGCATAGTGTGTGATATACGACCTAAGATTTATAAATAGAGGCGTTTTTTCAGAATGTGGAAAATAAGACTTGCATTTATCCAACTTCGTCTTAATATCCTCAAACTGTTTTTCTAGAATTCTATTCACCTCTACCCAAACAGTTTCAAGCGTGCCAGTATTTGTGGAAAGGGATCTTTTCAGCTTAGCATGTTGTTGTTCGGCTCGATTGCTAGTTCTGTTACCTAGATGTGTTGTGTGGTTGGTATAGCATGCAACAAACTTTTCAGCATAATCATTTAAAAGCTTGTCTACATACTTAATCACAGCAGGGTACGATTTGTAAGAGGTATTGAAATTAGTTCGGTTATAATTGTACTCCTCTATCGACTCAGAATCAACCAATAAACCCCAATCATCTAGAAACGTTTGCCACTCCTCGTCAGGGATCTTTTTACGGCAGTTTTTCAAAATATTTTTTGCAATATGAAAAGTGCACAAAATATGATGAGAGTCGGGAAAAACAACGGATAAAGCATTTGATAAGGCCATTTCCCTGTCGGTTACAAACACCCTAGGTAGTATACACCCCTCCAATGTAACTTTAAATTTTTCCAATGCCCATATATAACTTTCTTGTGTCTCGTCACTCATGAAAACAAAACCTAAACAATATGTTTGGTTCGTTGATGTCATTCCTACGACTTCTAGAAATGACATATTAAAACGGTTTGTCCTATATGTACAATCCATTAACAAGACATCAGGAAAAGCTTTGAACATCCTTATAGAATCGGGGTGTGCAAAAAACAAATTCTCAAGGCAATGGGTTGATGGGTTCATATTATAGTAGAATGTGTAGCGATGTCTATCCAACAAATTAAAAAGTTCCTGTGTCGGGTTTCTACCATCTCGTTCTTTAAATTTCAGTCCGGCCAAAAAATTATGTATCGTTTTAGTGTTTGATACATTGTCAAGATTTCGATTTTTAATGGCCTCTAATATTGCACCAACTTTAAAACTACTTTGCCTTAAAGTTTTAACAATTTCTTTTTCATCTTGGGTTAAACGAGCACGTCGTGCTTGACCTTGGAGGTAAGTTGGAGGTGGGTGGTTATGTTGTCCATTTTCTACGTGACACATCCATTCACCATTAACTACGTAACCTTTAATGAAAAATGGACAGTCTTTTTTCTTTGTACCTGATTTTACGGAAGATGGTTTCTTTTTTTCGTAAACCCCCGATTTATCACACACAATATCAACATACGGTGTCCTGCTCCCATCACCCCCTCCAGACCTACGAATCGTAAGGATGAAACCCCAATTTCCAGCCACATCAGCAAGATCAGCAAGCATTTCATCCCTTGTTTCCCAAGTCAATTCATCAACTTCAAAGTGCTCCGAATAATCAGTTAGCTCATCGTTTGAGCCACTGGATGAATTCGCATTGTTGTTGTTATTCCATTGGTTGTTGTCATAACCATAGTTGTAATTCATTTTCGAAAAAGTGTTTGTTTGTATATTTTATTGGGGAGAAATGAGGATTTTTTTAGAGATTTCCGAAATGTGTTTGTGTTTGATTTTATGGTTTGTTAGAATTGGCAAAATTGAGTCATATTTATAGGGTAAGTTTACACTACAAACCGTAGATTACTTTTACGGTTTGTAGTGAATTTTTGGTGTAGTCATTTCGAAACTTTAATAATGCATTGAGTAGTCATTTTCGGATAGGCTTGTCAAATCATAATAATTCAAAAGTGATGAGGTGTTGTCGGAATTATTTTGATAGATATGGTATCCAATGTAATTTACACTACAAACCGTAGATTACTTTTACGGGTTGTAGTGTTTTTTTTGGAGTAGTCATTTCGAAACTTTAATAATGCATTGAGTAGTCATTTTCGGATAGGGTTGTCAAGTCATAATAATTCAAAAGTGATAATGTGTTGTCGGAATTATTTTGATAGATATGGTATCCAATGTAATTTACACTACAAACCGTAAATTACTTTTACGGGTTGTAGTGTTTTTTTTGGAGTAGTCATTTCGAAACTTTAATAATGCATTGAGTAGTCATTTTCGGATAGGGTTGTCAAGTCATAATAATTCAAAAGTGATAATGTGTTGTCGGAATTATTTTGATAGATATGGTATCCAATGTAATTTACACTACAAACCGTATATTACTTTTACGGTTTGTAGTTTATTTTATTTTTACGTTATTAACGGTGATTCCGTGTAAAAAGTACATTCGTAAAACGTCGCTGCTCAAATCAGGGGTGCAAACCGTACATTACTTTTACGGTTTGCACATAAAACAAGCAAACCGTACATTTAATGTACGGTTTGTATGAAATTTGTACAAACCGTACATTAAATGTACGGTTTGTATGTATATTTCAGAATATTTAGTTTTTAGGGGTTTAGGGTTTAGGGTTTGTAATTTAGGGGTTAAGGGTTAGGGTTTGTAAATTAGGGTTTAGGGTTTAGATTTTAGGGTTTAGGGTTTAGGGTTTATGGTTTGTAATTTAGGGTTTAGGGTTTAGGGTTTAGGGTTTAGGGGTTAGGGTTTGTAAATTAGGGTTTAGGGTTTAGGGTTTAGGGTTTAGGGTTTAGGGTTTAGGGTTTAGGGTTTAGAGGTTAGGGTTTGTAATTTAGGGTTTCGGGTTTAGGGTTTTGGGTTTTGGGTTTGTAAAAACTCAATATTGGTCCTATCAATTAAAATACATAATATTTTTTACCCTAAAACATACAAATCAAATTAAACTTACGAAATTATAACGTACAAATCAAACATAGAAATCAAATTAAACCTACGAATTTATAATATTCCAACCCTAGCTAATAATAAAACTGACAAATCAAACATAGAAATCAAATACAAAAACAGTGCATTTATTTTTTTTTGTAACGACTAAATGTTTTAAAGTTGGACATAGGGAGCATCTTTCCCGCCGATGTTAATCTATCGGATGACGGCTCAGCACACTCTTCGATTTCGTTTAGCTCCGTACGCCGTCTTTGTCGCTGCTGCGATTCTGGATGCGGCGCACGCTCGTGGGATGTAACTGTCAACCCTCGACTCCAACTGTCGGTTGACTGATGACTAGGATGATGCTCGAACGGGACATCATCCTGAACGTAGCCCGACCCAGCAAAAGAAGCACGACGACCATGACCGCTTGAACTCGGACCCGGACCCTGATCTGTAGTCGGGGGTCGACCTCCACTGGTTCTTCTACCGCCGCTACTAGATTCGCCTTCCCCTCTGCCTCTTTCGTCGGGACGCCGACAACTTGCCGACCTAGTGTAATTTCTTGGGTCGTAACGTAGGTCGTCATCACCATCGTCGTCGTCGTCGTCGTCATCGTCATCCTCCCCCTCCGACTGTTCATCAGCTGACCCATACGGATTCATACCCATTTCAGCGAACTCCTTACGTAGTAAGTCCACGTCCGTTTTCATTTTCGCCCGTTTGAACGATTTGAAACTGCGGCGCAACATCGCTTTCTGTAAAAAAAAACCAATAAAAAACGATTTATTAGTATTGAAATATACATAAAAAGAAGTAACGATTTATTAGTAAAAAACGATTTAGTAGTTACCATTTTATTGAAGACACCCGTATTCTCCCGGAAACCGTGAGGGGGCGGGGCAAGTTCAGGTGGGTTTATGAAGATGCGGGTCCGCTCTCTATACCATTTCATGTAACCCGGTGACGTCCCCGTGCCATATTCGCCGTTAATAAGACGGGTGTGGCGGTCATTCCACACGACTATAAATTCTCCGGTTAGTAAAGGCCAGTCGTGTTTTTGCCCAATCCCATATCTTCTATCCTTGTCGTGACCATGTCTGGGTTTCCAAATATATGTAGGGACCCGCTGCACAAAACCAAACTGTCTCATGAACCTGTCCGCGGGGTGGTACTCAATCTTCTCATTACAAATGAGAGGCACAGAACAATGCCACATATAACGGCCCCGCGTGCAGTATTCCGGATACTGATTGAGATCCCCGTAAGGTTGCCACACTATCTGTAATCATCAAGTTAGAATATATAAAACAATGGTGTAAATATAGACGAGTAATAAATTGTGCGAACATAAAACCAATGCAAACATATACAACATATAATACGTAAGTTACATATAATACGAAAGTTAAAATTTACCTGTTCAGGCGACATATTGTCAAACTGGTCACGTATGTGGACCACATTATGTCCGTACACATATGGCGTAACGTTAGTTTGCCTCCACATCTTCCATCTGTAATATACAAACAAAACCCGATAAACAATAAATATAACCGGCAGGTACGTAAATGATAGATGACACAATAATATAAAAACGCAAATCCAATACAAAAACTAAATAAATATTATACCTGTAACCGAGGGGGAACCTAGGCCAGCCCGCAGGTGGCTCGATATCTTCCGGCAGCTCTTCATATGGTCTAACCGGCAGTAGTCTGGTAATCGCCCACATATCCAGAAACATCACCGCCCCGCTTACTCCGTTTGTCTTACAACGTACCACCCTGCATAGATTAGCCTCTAACCAGGCCAGAAGAGCTGATCCCCAACTATACTCAGCACACGTGTCAAAATCCTCCAGAAATGGCAGAGGCCAGAGTGGAATCTGATCACTGCTCTTATCTGAAAACACATGTGCCCCCAGTAATAATAGCATGGCAGCCCTAGACTGATATAGCAAACGATCATCAGTAGGGTTGGGGGGTAATTCACCGAAGGTGTGTAACATCCAACCAAGTGTAACTGTCAGACAGTTTCTATCGACTTCATGGTCAGCAGGTCTAACACCCAACAAACTCTCAATCATATCCAACCTGCTCGCCTTCGTGTCATTCCGCTCCGACCGGGTAACAGCAAGACCATCAACCCTGAGACCAAGCATAATCTCTACATCCTGTAAAGATATCCCCAACTCTCCACCGACAAAATGGAACGTGTGCGACTCATCACGCCACCTATCAACTAAGGCTGTAACCAAGCCTCGGTCTACGGTATAATTACCTATACTGTAGATACCGAAAAAACCAGCCCTAATGATATTCTGAACTACCCTTTCAGGCGTCGGTATCTGCCAACTATAATTATAAACCCTAATCTTATTGGCATCTCCTCTACCCGCTTCTCTGCCAGCATCCCAAGTCTGATTAGAAATGTGACCAGTCTGTCGTAAAATACCCAACCTCCCTTTAATATGTGGACCTGGGTCTGCCATCCTAACTATGATAACCAAATATAACTCAATTAATGATAACCAAAAAATGATAACATAACCAATTAATGATAACCAAACAATGATAACTCAATGATAACCAATTAATGATAACCAAACAATGATAACTCAATGATAACCAATTAATGATAATCAAACAATGATAACCAAACAATCATTTTTTCATAAACCAAACAATAATAATTCAATTTTTTAATCATAACCAAACACACATTTAATCATAAACCAAACAATAATAATTCAATTTTTTAATCATAACCAAACACACATTTTTTCATAAACAAAAACAATAATAATTCAATTTTTTAATCATAACCAAATAATCATTTAATCATAAACAAAAACAATAATAATTCAATTTTTTAATCATAACCAAACACACATTTAATCATAAATAAACAATAATAATTCAATTTTTTAATCATAACCAAACACACATGTTTTCATAAACCAAACAATAATAATTCAATTTTTTAATCATAACCAAACACACATTTTTTCATAAACCAAACAATAATAATTCAATTTTTTAATCATAACCAAACACACATTTAATCATAAACCAAACAATAATAATTCAATTTTTTAATCATAACCAAACACACATTTTTTCATAAACCAAACAATAATAATTCAATTTTTTAATCATAACCAAACACACATTTTTTCATAAACAAAAACAATAATAATTCAATTTTTTTATCATAACCAAACAATCATTTAATCATAAACCAAACAATAATAATTCAATTTTTTAATCATAACCAAACAATCATTTAATCATAAACCAAACAATAATAATTCAATTTTTTAATCATAACCAAACACACATTTTTTCATAAACCAAACAATAATAATTCAATTTTTTAATCATAACCAAACACATTATCAACAATTCAAATTAACCAAACAAAATAAAAAAACATGCAAAAATGTGACAAATATCAACAATTATTAAAATTTCTATAATTAATATAAACAAACAACAAACAATTATATATAGCTAAGTGAATTATGGTTTTGCATATTTTATATATTTTTTCCTATTTTACAAATTAAAATTACAAAAAATAAAAAAACATGCAAAAATGGGACAAATATCAACAATTATTAAAATTTCTATAATTAATATAAACAAACAACAAACAATTATATATAGCTAAGTGAATTATGGATTTGCATATTTTATATATTTTTTCCTATTTTACAAATTTAAATTACACAAAATACATAATAAATTAGAGAATAAAAGATATACCCTTGAATTATGGATAAATTTGATTGATGATTTGGAGTTTTTTGTTAAGAAAGTTGATAGTTAATTGTGGTTGATTGATTTGGGTGATTTTTTGGGTTGAAAATTGGGGGTTTTTGAGAGAAAGAGAGAGAGTGTAGAATAAAATGTTATTTTTTTTTAAAAAAACGTAACATTCTGTTTTTTCAGGGACTGTCTGTGTAATTTTCGCGCAGGGACTGACTGTGTAATTTTGAAAAGCAGTGACTGACTGTGTAATTTATAGACATTTGCTGCAAACCGTAGATTAAATCTACGGTTTGCATTGAATCAATGCAGACTGTAGATTTAATCTACGGTTTGCAGCAAATGTCTGTAAACCGTAGATTAAATCTACGGTCAGTATTGAATCAATACAGACCGTAGATTTAATCTACGGTCTGAGAGTATTTTCAGAAATTTTGTAGTACATTAATCACACCTCTTTAACTTACTAATGACTTCGAAATATACAAATAATTTAATTGAAAAAAATTAACTTTTGGTGATTTTTATGCTTAAAAGATAAAAAAATCGCAAAATTACTAACTTCTCTGATTTTGAGTTTTTTTCGCGGAAACTAACTTTTAAAAAGTTAAAAAAGCTAATATATCAAACACCATAACTTTTTTTAATTAATAAGCAAAAAAAAAAAAAAACCAAGATAAAAGGATAATATATTCGTGTGTTTTCCCTCGTAAAGTAAAATGTTCTCCGCCCATTTGTGGAGTTAATCAATTTCCCTTATTTTCTAAATATATGAAAAATATTTTCCTTTGCTTCTTATTTTACTATAAACCAATCACCCACAAAATCCATTTTCCAGGGGAATATTTTCCCAACCTATTTTCTCTTAAAACGAACCGAGTCTAAGTTTGTTTGGACGGAAGATATTTACTCGGAAAATTATTTTTCAGGGAAATTGTTTTTCCTCCATCTGTTTATTGAGAGTTTGGCGACAGTTGAATTTTCCATGGAAATTTCCAACTAAGGGCGTGTTTGGCATCGGTTTTTGTACTTAGAAAATTGCTTTTACAAATAGAAAAAAGTTTCTTAAAATAAGCCACTTATACCTTTTTTTACCTATGAAGTGTTTGGCGATACTTGGACTTTACATAAAAATTTCTTGATTAAGGGCGTATTTGGCATGACTTTTGTAGTTAATTTTTTTTTTTACAATGGAATTTTTTTTGCTCAAAATAAGTTGGTTTCCAAAAATAATGAGAACAAACTTGCTTAAATAAGTCACTTATAGATATTTTTTTTTACCTATAAATGACCTATAACTTATTTTTTTATATATAGGTCATTTTTTATTTTATTTACTTATCGATGATTTAGAAATTTTGGTGATTTTTATGGGTAAAAGCTAAAAAGTACCCAAAATTTTAACTTCTCTGATTTTGAGCTTTTTTCGTGAAGGCTAACTTTTAAAAACCTAAAAAAACCTAATATATTAAACACCGGTAACTTTTTTAATTAAAAAGCAAAAAAAAAAAACGAGATAAAAGGGATAAAATATATGTATTAATGAAAACGTTATATTTTCACCCATGCAGTCAAATGCTTTCCGACCAATTTTGGATTGAATCAATTTCCCTTTCTTTCCTACATAAATGGAAAATATTTTCTTTACTTTATAATTTCTCTGTTAACCAATCATCCATAGGAGATCACGCTCATGATGAAAAATCTAAAAAATTGTATGTTTTTTTTTCTGTAATTTGAGAAATATAAAACTTTTGCCAACTTCTTAAAAAACTATTGCTAGGCAGACAAACAACATGAACATACGTTCACAGACAAACTGGCAAGGAGTAAATAGCACTGTTTTAAAAAAAAACTCGATTTAAAACTCGATAAAAGCTCGATTCAAAGCTTAAAAAAAGCATAAAAAGCTCGATTCTCCGCTTTTCAGGACGCTAAAAGTTTACGCTTTCTAAGCTTTTACCATATCTCTCACAAAAACCCTTTAGCTAATATTTCACTTTTTAAAGCAATGGTAAATAGTTAGCCAAGGGATCCACTACTGTGTTTCAATGACCAATGAATTGTTTCATCATCAGTTTATTTGCAAATTATTTTCAAATGCTTGCTTGTCGTTACTTTTTTCGTAAATGAATCAGTTTTTACTTGAAGCTGCAACAGTTTCCATTTTTACTAATTCAATACTGTACAAAATAAATAAAAACAAAACCCCAAAAAAAATCTCCAAAAATTTCGGATAGTTCATTAAAAACTACAAACCAAGGGAAATATACATCATTCAAACACAAATTTGAGCTGGCCAGCTGCTATGAAAAGCAACCCAGATTACATCCAATACCTGCACATCCCATGTTATCATTGATGATACATATCAACATTAAGAAAATGAGCATTCAATTATATGAAGATGATGAAAACCACACAAATTAAATCTCAAAACGGCAAGGATAAATCACAAGATTTGGTATCCGGGGTTAAATGCAAGAGCCTCTCTATAAATGAGCTCCTTCATTTGATCCTCCGTAAGAGGATGCTGTTCAAAGTCGAAGTTGAAAGGAGTCATGCATATTGGCTCATCGGTTATATCGTGGAGTGATGCCAAGTATGGATGAGCTAATGCGTCCTCCACTGGAACACCAAAAATAGAAAAACATTTCAAACTGAAGCATCTTTATAAATCTAAAATCAGAAAACGTGAAAACCGATTTCATAATTATGATAACTTCAATGTCTCTTCTCGAAAACTTCTGCAACACTTGTGCCCAACAAAGGGAATACTATTCAAAGTGCATGATCACCACAAATTTTGGTAGAAAGTTGCACGTACATAAACAATATTGAAACACATAAAGAAGTTGCATTCAAGAAAGTATGGAAAGTTGCAAACAGTGAGCAGTTGTAGTCTACACGATATGATGAGCTGAATTTAATTATTTAATTATGCAAACGGTACATAACTATTGCTAAAAAATTTATTACATGGCATTGGATGAGAATGAAGATTAACAATTGATCGGAGCACTATCTCATTAACATTTTCGTTCTAGAAGTGTTTAAACAAGCATCAATTCAGTTGAGATGACTGCTGCTGGTTGTAAGGCCTCTTTGTATTACAATTTTCAGCGTTACTTCTACCTGAGGGTAGTATTGGTTTTTCTATTTAGAATGTTACTTTTGTATCTACTGTAATTGGAATTTTGGATTAACTCTGGGTATGGTGATAGTAACCTAGTAGACGGTTTTTCTTGTACAAGGTATTCATATACGCATCTGTTTTGTTTTCTCATGAGCTCATTGTAAAACCTAGTTAGGTCCCGCTTTATTTAATATACATTTACTTACCTAAAAAAAGGATGGTGTAACACCAATTGTGGTCTGGATTTATAAGGCTTTTAAACCCAAATCATGACAAACAGACCAAGTCGACGTCAAGTCAGAAAGTTAAGGCAACTACAAAATTATAAAGCAGTTGCGAAACCAATAATTGATATAAACTACAAGCCTACTGCTGTGAAACCTATCATGGTCTCTTATAACATCTCAACTAATGACATGCAAACCTCACAAGATGAGATCACATGTTGGGTTCACTGTTTTAAAAAGCTTGTTTCATAGTGAAGAACTCGATTCAAATCTTAAAAAGGCTTAAAAATCTCACTTTTCTGCTTTTTACGCCGCTAAAAGCATAAGCTTTTTACGCTTTTAGTGTAGCTGTTGCAAAAACGCTTTAGCTAAGTTTTCGCTTTTAAAAACACTGGCAAGGTTATTGTGTAATAGAAGACAGAACTATACGATAAATCTATCAATATATGAATACATGGCATGACAAGAGATAGTATTTCATGTGATAATGCAAGCATTATTAACAAACTGGAATGTTTTGTAGAAATTAGAGCACTAACCTGTGATTCTCCTCCTAGGATTAAACGTTAACATCTTTTCAACAAGATCAATAGCCGATGGGTGTACATTTGGGAACTTTCTAACAAATGACTGTTGGGGATACACGGGAAGTTGTCTGATGTATCTCTTTGCATTCTCATTCAGATATTCCATTTCGGACTCTGATGGGGTGCCAATCAACTGCAAGTATAACATAACTTGTTAGTAAAGTGTTTCAGGGGCGAGAGAAACGGCCGTGAACTTGTTGGTTGTAATTCCAACCATCATATCCATGGAACCCACCATAATATGATTGCCAAATTAAAAAATGAACTGAAAATACATAGAAGCTTGATGTTACCCATCATTATAAGAACTGGATAAGCATCCAATGACATTTATTATTAAACACCAAACTGAATATGACATCTGGCTCGGACAATAAAAATGACAGTTGTATAGTAGTTATATTTCAGGATGTGTATCATATCACCGAACATGGAGCTAATAAATCAAGAACGGGTCTAATTACTCTTAGTTTATTGGCATGCAACTAAGAGTTCATGGCATTCAACTGCTCATTGCATTCACGGGTTTCATAAAAACAAATGCAGCAAAACAGACAATGATTCAAAATGATGGCAGGAAAATGCTTTGTGGAGTAAGCATGGGTGCATTGTCTTCTTTCGAGACATGAAATCATATGTGCCCCCAACAACTTGTGAACAGAAAAATATAGCATTTTTCATTGCAAAAATGAGGAGATCGTATAGTTCCAAGTTAGAATAAGATTGTAAAAAGAGGAAGCAAAAGCATCCGGCCAGAAACAAATGCGAAAGAGAATTTAATGGAAGACAATGCATATAGCTCTAAGAGAATTCAATCATTATAAGGCAATAATTTTTTGTGGCACTATCTACTTAGAAACATATTGAGACTTCAGATTGGATTTCAAATTTCAGAGATGTTCATATAGAACGACGGAGAATTTATCTTTGACTAAAAAGGAAAAACATATTTACCCAAATTACAACACAATTAACGATGTGAAATACCTTGGAGACCACGTCATAAGTGAATGGTTTAGTGATTTTTTTTTTAAATATATGCTGGTGAAACCAGAGCAACCATTCTATATGGTTGAATAAGGGATATCTTCTACCATTCAGTAGCTTTTAATATCTTAGAATTACAGATACAAAAGAAAAAAAAAACGGCTTTTTGTGGGCAAAGTTACCTCCATAAGTAAACGAAGCTGGTGTACGTGATCTCTACCAGGAAATAAAGCCTTTCGATCCATCATTTCCATAAATATGCACCCTACTGACCATACGTCAATAGCCGAAGAATAATCAGAAGAATTCAACAATAGTTCTGGTGCCCTGTACCACCTTGTGACAACATATTCAGTCATAAAATCGGACTCAGAAGTGACACGAGCTAATCCAAAATCGCATATTTTAAGGTCACAATTGACGTTCAATAGAAGATTGCTAGGTTTCAAGTCCCTATGCAATACATTTGCAGAATGTATGTATTTCAACCCTCGGAGAATCTGGTACAAAAAATACTGCACAACAAAAAGAAATATGATATTCAGACTTGCTGATATGAAGATGACAAAATAAGAGTTTTTACTTGTACACTAGCCTACCACGAGATTTTTTTGATTTTGTGCATTGACCTATCATTTTTTGTGTGTTGATACACTAAACTACTGTAAATAGAACGACCAGGGTACCCCTCCGTCTAAATTAACAGAAAATCTCACAATTTTACTAACATTTCGGTAGTTATAGCTTTTGCCACTAACTTATTGGCCATTTATCATCTTTGCACATTAACCTATATGCTAACATATCACTTTTGTACTGATTGACCAGTTAAAGTCGGGTTATTGTCGTAGTAACAGAAACATTGTTAGTAGGTGAACAAAATAGAAAAAAAAAACCGAGATATATTAATGTGCTGAAAACTCTAGAACTACCAAACACAAACTATCATATAAAAGGTGTATGAGCAAAATCATTGAAGAGGATACCTACAAATACACGTTCCTGAAGCAAACAATCAATAACTGATGTTAAATTCTACGGAGTAATAAATTGCGAGAACAAAATTTTAACAAGTCAACCACATTGAAAATGAGGCAAGGAGAAACAATGAAAATTTGAACGAACGATGAGATGATCTAGAACCTGGCAATGCTCTTCTGACAAAATCTGATTGGAACGGATAATTTGATGGAGATCAGTATCCAAAAGCTCATAGGCAATATAAACATCATTAAATGACCCCCTTTGGATTGGGGGTATTATGTCCCTAATGGCAACAACCTGCATAACAAGAGGCAAGATTTCTTGAATGGACTATAAATTTGTCTATTTTTCCAGTTATATTTAACGATCGACTAGTACAGGGACGTTTCAAAATTAACTATGGCTGTTAAGTTTCAAGGAGCCTGAACATTATATGGTCGACCATCTCATAAGCAAGTCGTAAACTACGAAAAGACTCATGCTACCAGTCAGTCAAGTATTCACATAAAAAACACAAAATTTGGGGCGGGACAAGATTAGATAGGAATTAGAATATGATCACGCAAGATAGATAGATCGTAAGCGACCCTGTCAAAAAGATAAAGCTCCTATGTGGGGGAAAAATGCCCTAAAGATGGAATGAAGCTGTTGAACCCTCAAGTTGGACTGATTTCTTTTCCCCAACTGATTGATATGGTAATTACAATGCCATTAGTTTGAATGACCGCTTTGACTATTTTTTTATGTGGAGACAACTTTTATGCGCAACACTTATCATTATATTAAAAAGAGAACTCGTTAAAGTAGAAACAAAATACAAACAGGAACAACAAGACACATCTTTTACACTTCCTGAAGTTCAATGTTCTTGCAGAATGTTTAAAATTTGTGCTCATCAAATGAGACACCTGAGGTATGTATAACATTTCAGCTCGGGCATACCACGACTTAGTATTCTTCCAATCTGTTCCAAATATGATTTTAAGTCTTTTGAAGGCAAAAGGCCACAAACAGGAAAAGAAACCTAAAATTATAAAATATCAAACATGAAATCAAAATAATATATAAGCCACAATGTTTCTGCACTTCGAACCCAACCATCTTACTAGATATATCTATCTCTCAGCTCGAGGCTTATTTGATTCATCTGTGAGATAATTTCTCTTATCTATTTAAATAATTTAAATAATTTTTTTAAAAGTATGCGATTAATATTGTGTTGTTGTACTTGATACAAGTGAATCTGTAGGCGGAAGGATATAGCAATGTGATCTATTGTTTTGCTGGAAAAAGAAAAAAGAGAAGGCGCGGAGACACAATATAAAACCGGGAAATAGACTTATAAACAGGACGAAAGATAGGAAAAAAAATGAAATTTTAAGAAAAGGAAAATACCATCAAAGAGTATAGTACTGAGTTTGCTAAAAGCAAAAACTAAATAAAGTGAATGCAGTCCTTAAGTTGCATCTTGTCATCATGTAGGCGCAAATTTTTCCATTGAATGTAAAGGAGAAACAAGTTTTTCTTTCTTATCTTAATATTTTTCAGAATTGTGGTTGCTTTAGGTACAAAATGAAAAGGTCTATTTTTTTTTTGTCATTGATGTGTAAGCTAAGTAAGGTAAATATTAAAGTTTTCGAAAACAGCATGGATCAAAATACTCATAAATACAAGTTTCCATACTACACCAAACACTTTCTCAGCTTTTCTTAATTAAAGAGAAGAAAATACCTCTACTGTAAGAACAAACAAGCTCACCATATGGTAAAACAACCTAAAAGAGTTTATACTGGGTTGCCTATACTTATTGGCTAAACAAACTTAAAATTGAAAGAAAAGTAAATAAATTACCAATAATGTTAGAAAAGATGCAAATTAGGTTGATTTTGCCCCTCAGCTCCTTACGTGCGTACCAATATCGGACTTAGTGTTCCAACCAAGTCTATTCCTGGTATCACATACCAAGACAACTGTCTATATTCGAACCCATATCACGTAAATAGAAACACTACCCAATAACTTTAGGAATAAATATAATATAAAAGGGTCATTATAGTTTGGATGGCAACGTGGAACGCAACTTACTTACAGTGTGCAACCCCAACTTTGCCATAATTTCTCAAAATACACAGTTAACACTTGTCTGTTCATTTCCTTAATTGGTAAAGGTTGCAATTTCGAAGCCAATAGCCAAAACTGCATATTTCACCGATCAAGTTTCCAGTTTCCTTTTGTTCACAATTTGGTTATCAGCTAATAGAATCAAATCAAAATTATCCCTATTAGCAAATATTTGCATAAAAATATAAAACATTACTCACTCACATTTTCATGATCCAGATGACGGAGAAGCTTGATCTCACGCAGAGTCCTCTTCGCATCAATCAAATTATCAAAAGCGTTTGCGATCTTCTTGATTGCTACATTCTCGTTTGTCTCCGAATTCAGCGCCGAACTAATTCAACAAAGTTTCAAAATAATAAAACGATTATTAAGTAGCGGAACCCTCCAACAAATCATTCACATGTACATATTTATGCTAGTAAATATCCGGTACTGTAAGTTTCAATTAGCAAAAAATATATAGGGAAAGTGAATGCAGTAGATACTTTGAGACTTAATTATTAAAAAGAAAAAACCATTTTATATTTTCTTTTTAATAATTGGTACATATCAATGTATTATCGATAAGCATCAAAGTTAAACACATCTTAGAAGAGATTTTGACCATGGGGTTTTGATAATTAAGTCTCAAACTTTGTAATATATGATCATTTTTTCAAAAATATATATTGATATTCTAGAAACAATATATTCCTGTTTTATCCCTATCATGTATCTCATTACAGAACATAAAGTTATTTAGTTAAATTAAATACGCAATCACTAAAATTAGGAACAAGTTCTTCATGTTATCATGTTTATACATATACGGATAAATTATAGATGTACACACATATCTACACACAACGAGAGAGAGATTTAACGGGTGATACATCCACAATTTTAATGATGAGGCCGCAATTTTTTTTACAGTTTGTCCATTTGCCAATACCTGCTTAGAAAAGGTAAGCAATCCAATCGAACAATAAATAAATAACAAAACCACCATGAAAGACTGTTAATGCATATTCATCCATTTTCTTCGGAAGAGAGTGATACATTGACTTACTTAAATAAAAAAACTCTTATCGATTACACTTTCAGTAGCTAGAATCATCTATATTGATGATGAATCATCTATATTGATGATTCTAAAACAAATTTTCACACTTACAAAACCAGCTTAAAAGCAGAAGAAAAAGAAATAGCTTTTCGGCTTTTTATGCTGATAAAGCTTACGATGTTCAAACTTTTAACCTAGCTCTTGCAAAAACGTTTTAGCTACATTTTTACTTTTGCAACAAATGAGTAATATACACAATTTCGAACTAAATAATACTAGGCACACATCAATTTCAGTCCAGCTCTTCACGCCGATACAGATTAAGCTTTCGGCTATGTTTCGCTTTTCTAAATAATTAGTGTTTCACACAACTTCCAACAAAACAAACCAAAACCCATCAAGCATACACACATACTGACTCCGGCGTAAGCCAAACAAGCCAATTTACCTTAGGTGTCGGTCACGCATAAAAGAAGAAAAAATAAAAATTAATAACAATACAAGAAGACTCTTTAATATCCTATGGTCTATTTTGGGTAATATAAAAGAATATATTTTCTTTTACTGTGACATATCTCGGATTTTCTAGAAGTTTTACTATTTTTTTCTTTACGCAAGTTATGAATTTTGTTAAAAAGGCGCGCAGTAATTTGCATGGCTCAAGTGTAGAAAGGCGCCGGACAGGCCATGCATATCTACTTAAACATACATACAATTTATCTAGACACACATATCTACATTATTCCAGCTCTTTATGCCGTTAGAGAATATGCTTTTGGCTAAGTTCCGCTTTTCTAAATATTTAGTGTTTCACACATTTTCCAACAAAACAAACTAAAACCCATCAAGCAGTTTTTTTTTAAACTAAAACACAAGCTTTATTAATATAATGGGACCTAGCCCAGGTTACATTAACAAAACCAACAAAAGAAAAACAGCAAACCAACAGCACACAACTATGAACAGCAAACCAAACTTGTCTACGGCCAAACACTACACAACTATGAGAAACAGAATTAACCAACATGATCAAATTCAGATAGAACTAAGGCCTCGACTACCTAAAACGCAATCAGAAAATTGCTTAACAAAGAAAACTTAAAGCTGGTAATAGTCTTCAAGCGAACTTCATCATAAACTCAGGCATGCAAACTCATCTCCCAACGTTATCAGACCCAAAACCCATCAAGCATATACATACATACATACATATACACATACATACACCATACATATATTCATATATATAAAACAAACCCAACCAAAACCCATCAAGCATATATACATACATATATTTATACATATATACAAAACAAACCAAACCCCATCAAGCATATTGCATATACATACATTTATAAATATATACAAAACAAAACTTATCAAGCACACACACACAGAGATGCATACATGCACAAACACACACACGCACACACATATATATATATATATATAGAGAGAGAGAGAGAGAGAAAGAAAAGAGATACCAGACGATGCCATAGGTGCCTTTACCAATGGGGAAGATAGGAGGTTTATATTTAGAAGTCACCTCAAATAAATTTCCAAATACATTATACTTTATAAACCTCTCCCCGTTTCTCACCATCTCCGCCGCCGGAGCTTCGCTGACAGACATCACCGTGTTTGATGTCCCTTCCATTTTCCCAAAATATAATTTATTTATTATATGTAAGTATGTATGTATGTTATGTATGTATGTATGTTATGTAGTACGTAGATATCTCTCTATTATGTGTTTTAGTTTAAGATTGTGTCAGAGAAACAAAGCAACTTAACTTTAAGATTGTTTATTCCATTTTTGTAAGAGACTGATCATTGACTTAAATCAAATTAGAAAATAGAAACAATTATTATTTTTCTAATAAAAGTCAAATGTAACGAAATGTTTCAAATTCTATTAAAAAAGCACCCCTCATTTTAAGATTCTATCAAAGACATCCCCACATACATAGGCTTAGCCATTTTTCTTATAAATAATTGTTAAAACAAAAACAAAACTCCCTTGATGAAAATCAGATGCACTGCGCACGTTTCAAATTGAATAAAAAAACACATGATTTATTATTCCATCATGAACTTAAGGAATTGCTAGCTAAAATACTTCTCACTTGTTTATGAAAATCAAATATGCCCACAAATTTCATATTTAGTCACAAATACAGTTGTCAGTAGGTGAACCGGAAGCGAAAAACAGAAAATGCGACTTCCAAAAGGGAGAACAAGTTTTGTGATAACTATGGTGAGAAATACTTACTTGAAGTTTGGATGAAAATCAAGCATAACTTGCGAGCTTCGTATTTACTCAAAAACACCCTTTAAGATTTAATATTTATCATGAACACCTATGGAATCATTATTTTTTTTTATGGTAATCAATAAAACACCCACTCATGATTTGGATGAAAATCAAATATCTTTGACATGTATAATATTTAGTATAAAAATTCAACACCTATCACGGATAACTCATAACTTAGTAGTAATAACTAGTGATTATAAGTTTGTTTAAGTAAACATCTTCTTTCTGGCATATATTATTATTTTTAAATAAAAATATATATGAGTAATTACTTGTAACTATCTTTATTCGGATGATGTTACATTTTGATATTAGATGTTCTCGTGGTCGAAGTTCAACTTCGATGATTTTTCGGAGGTGGTGATGTGGAAACAGACATATGCATTTAATAATTATTGAATGATATTTCTTAACGATGAAAAGGTTCGCAGCCGGTTAAAAAATAGTAGGACGTAGCACTTCAATCTGTTTCATATGATCGACATAGATAGCCTATATCATCATAAAAAAAATAAGTAATGGGTGGTAGTTTTGGGTTTGTAGTTTGAGTATCTATGTATAATATTTTGTTCGTCCGAATTATATTATAAGTTTTTAAAAAATAAAGTTCAAAAGGAATTGATTATTTTATGAACCTTCCTATAAATTTGTGAAAGAACAATAATTGATTTGATTAAATTAAGGAACTATATGAACAAATACAAGTCTATCCGTTTTATTTTCTTAGAAAGTTGGGTTCTCAACGCTTTCAATGTATGCACAGAGTAAAATATTATACAATCCTACTCTGTTTGCAAATTAAGAAATGTAAAAAGTAATTAGTAAATACATCGTTTTTTTATGTGATAAAAAAACATGGTCAATATAATTTATTTATTTTCTACGCTTATAAGGTCTACTACTCAATTATATGGATGAATTGACAACAATAATTCTTACTTAATTTCATATCATATCCGTGCTGCTATTTAAGATTCAGATGAGCTGTTTTTATGCATATCAATAAAACTAGCTCAATTTGTGAAGAAAAAAATAATTATTAATTAGTACAAAATTAATTGTAGACATAACTAATTCTTAAATACCAAAATTACTGTATATTTTTATATTAAACAATTCTCGTTGCTCGTAACACGACATTTCAAGGGTTTAACAAGCGGATATATTCAAGGGTGGAGGTAAGACACAACCTCGATGACTGCTCTGATACCATGAAAGAATACACCCAGTCACACCAAATGGACTCAAGATAGCATAGAAAGAAATTTATATATAAACCACAAGTTGGATAGATATCATCGATGTGGGAAAACATAAATGTAAAAAGATATGTATCAATTTAAACAAGAAACACAATGGTTTTTAATAATAAATTACAAATTATTTGTTAAGAATTAATATTTTTTTTAAATTACGTTCTGAAAGTGAAATTTTTTTAGGTTGAGGGTGAAGATATTTGCTTTAAATTAAATAATTTAATGACAATTTAGGTTTGATCGCTATTATAATTCTAATTTGACTTAAATGTATATTTATGATAACATTTGACGAAGTATATCAAGTCAAAAAAACAAAGTTTTTACAGTTTTATACATTATATTATCAACTTTTTACGATTTTGTACACCATACTATCAAAAACTGTAATTAGTACATTGAAATTCCTATCTGTTGTTCTAGTTGCTGTTACGCAGTTAGGTTGGAACCACAGTTGCAACCAAGTGAATAGATGGAGTGAACAGAATATTAAACATACTTGAAAGTAAATTCACACGCATGTTTAACAACGGAGGTCACCCAATCCATTGGCTACGTCTCCGGGGCATTCACCCAGATTAATGATATTATAAAAGGTTACATATAGGATTTAAGTCTTAGTGAAAAACTCTCAGACTCCCATTAGGTTTTTCTACCTATCTCTATATTGCTTCTACTATATATCTATCACTCAAAATATCAATGACATCCTACCATTATTTTTCCTTTTAAAAGTTCACTCGTGTGTCTCTCTAAGGGTAGTTTTTTTTATAGTTTAGAACACGTACATTTTACAAGTAAAGCTATCATCTATTCATACAAGAAAAATAAATATTCAAATATCTTTTTCATATAATCTTTATCTTCAGAATCTTCTTGATTTATTCTTGTATCTTCATATTGATCTAAATCTCCTTGTCATACGAAACCTTTATAGCTCCATATTTGATCACAATCTTTATAGGTCAATTCGAGTTAAGGTTGCTTGCATATAAGAGTTATTATTTCATTTGAAAAAAACATATAAAACAATATATTCTCAAGATAAAATCTTTTTCATATACAATCAAATAACTCCATATATAAATCAAATCTATTTGAATCATAAAGATCTCTATATCAAGAGTAACACTACCGTACATCCGGTGCATATAATTTAGGGTGCGTCATCCACTAAAAACTCAACACATATTAATGAACTCAAAAACAACTACCCTAAAATTAATTCAAAATTAAAACTAAAATATTCTATTGGTTGGCACAGCCTTAATTATATTGCACCGGGTTCATATTACTGTTTCTCCTATATCAAAGTAGATGGAAACATGATAAACACTTGCATAATAGTATGAGATCTTGTTAGCACAATAAAAGGAATAAGATAATATCTTTTAAACTAATTTCCATATAATTCTTCATAGAACATTATTTATCACATAAATATTCTCCAATATATACAACTGATTTCGTGCTTATATGAGAATATGTCCTGCATATCTAAAACATAATTATCACATAATAATCATTGAAATAATAATATGCATTTAGACAATAATCCTGCATATTTTATATCGACGGAAACTCTAAACAAGTCATAAAAGTCTCCGAGTACTCCCCAGTTAATACTCACATCTTTCTAGTTGACCATGATCGAGAATCATCCGCTGCTACGACTATTATTCTTAGTTATTTAGCTTACAAATGTAATTATCGCTTATATTTAAGTTGGAGGCTTAAAATTTAAAACCAAAACTTTCTTGAATAAGGTTCATTTTCTCAAATTTTAATATTGAATCTAGTACTACCGGACAATATAACTGTAACAGATTTGTATCAATTTTAAATAAGAAACACAATGGTTTTTAATAATCAAGTACAAATTATGTGTTCAGAATTAAATTTTTTTTAAAAACGCAAAATTGTTACATTCTGAAATTGAACTTTTTTTAGGTTAAGGATGAAAATATTTGCTTTGAATTAAAGAATTTAATGACAACTTAATTTAGTCTTAATCGCTAGTATAATTATGATTTGACCGAAATGTATACTTATAATAAAAAATAAAAAAGTATATCAAGTCAATGAAAACATGACAAACATAAATTTTCAATATTGATTAGATGAAAAAGTGATGAACATGTCAATCTAATGTATAAATGGGTGGAGATGAGTTAAAACAGCGATTACCCGCTCTGATACCATAAATTTGAGTCCGCTATATCTTTTTATCTCTAATTTTGGGGTAACTTAGTTTGATTGATAATTCAAGATTTTATTGTATTTGCTATTTTTTTTTAGCATTTTGTTACAAAAATAAGTTCAAAGTTTGCATAATAATAAATGTGCTTAACCATTTGACCAATTAATGTCACATTAGTGCAATATAAATTAGTCTTCCATATTTATCTTTTGACTAATTTACTTATGTTGATTAGCTTATGATTTTATATGTTATTTTAAAAGTTTTACTTTCTCTTTAATTGATAGTTAAAACAGTTGAAATAGGAATGTAAAATTTATTCTTAGATTAGCATACATTTAGGAAAACAGATAACAAGATTATTCTTCCGTTTTATTAGAAATAATTATATATATTTTTTAACTATTATCACAAATTTATTGATCACTAACACTGTAAAGAACAAATTACATATAACATTGTGCAAAAAAAAAAATTCAAAATAAAAATAAAACTTGCACTTTGATTTTCCATTTTACTGTATTTTAGATTGATGGAAACTCGAAACAGGTCACATAAGTCTTCGAATTACTCCCCAGGCAATACCCACATTTTGCTAATTGACATGATCGGGAATCACTAGCTGCTACAACAAGAGTTCTTAGTTATTTAGTTTAAAAATGTAATTATCGCATGTATTTGAGATTTTCTTTATACAATTAGTCAAAAACCCTCATATTTTTATTAGTTTTAAAAAGTGTGGGGAAAAAACCCCACGAAATAGAAATGTAACATCAAAATGAAAAATATTACATAATTTGTGACAGCAAAGCAAAACAACCAACTAAAAAAACTTGAAAAATATACAAATAAACCTTGAGTGACTATAATATAAATCTTTTGTCTTTCTTCCAGATTAGTCTTGCCACCAATCCGGTTCTCAGGAAACAAAACCACCCTTCCTTTCCTCTCTCTGTCTTGTCTCCCCATCAAGTATGAATATAGGGTAAACCCTTTGCATCCCACATTGTCATCTTTCCCGGTTAATAAGGTTGTTATTCAATAGTGTAGCTAGCCAAACCAGTAGAACAACCCCAATTAGCCAGTAGATTTGTTGGTTTATTTGCTTCTCTCTCTACCTGTAACAACTAGTAAACCTTCTTTTAAACTTTTTATCTCGTCTATAATATATCTTAATTGCCACAGGTTCGCTGATTTTTCTTTAAGAATATTGATTAATTGTTGAGAATCAATTTTTATAACCACCACCACAACCTTATTGATCCATAAGAGTATATAAATAGTAACTTAGCAATAGCAGTGTACATAAAATTTTCTTAATAAGAGAACTTTGCACGTTGAGTTTCCATTTGATTGTATATTATATTCATGGATTCTCCAAACAAGTCACGGGGGCAGGTGCCCCCACTGCATTTTTGTGTAGAAGTACTATTTTACCCCTATTGTATAATAAAAAACACAAAATTGTCACATTTGTATATAATAATCATAATTATAGGTTTTGGCCTTTTTCTTTGATATTTTTCTCCCTCCAAAATGTAGAGCTAGTGATAGTCACCTCACACACATGCACTAGGAATATTAGATTGATTTAATTTGTTATTACCTTCATTATTTGTTTATTTGTTATTTTTCTATCTAGTTAATTACTAATGGTTTCTTGGGTTGGATTTGCTTTAAAAATATATTTCCCAACTTTTTTGAGTTTATCGTTCAAGTTATCGAATGATAATATCTATCCAATTGATTAATCTTTGAAGATTTGGGAATTGTTGGATTATTGATATAATTTCATTTTGTTATCATTTATTAGATTTCAAAGTATTATGAAATCGACATTAATTAACAATATTGTAGGGATTTTAAGTTGGTAGCTATGTGTTTGTAATGGTAAAAGTTACAAATATGACTAGCCAACTTTTTTAGTGGAATTCTAAAATCAAACATTTGCCAAAAAAATATCCCAAAACCATGTAATTCAATCATCTTGTTTGTAAAGTTCACTTTGGTGCAAATGTTTTGTTTGTAAATCTTGCAATCGTTTCTTAGACTTAATCCTTTTTTACTATCTTTTTGCTTACTTGGTGATGTATGACTGGTGAAAGGGCTAAGTTAGTTTATTTGTTGGCTTTAAATTTGGTTTAATAGTTTTCAATGCTAAAGATATCTTAATAAATTATTAAGTAAAACCTAGATGTCAGTCAAGTGGTGACATTTTAATTTTGCATTCGCAAGTGAGACGTTTCAAAGAAAACGTTGCAGAGTGCTAACTTAATAGTTCTAGCTAACAACAAATTGGAAGATTTTGACTCGTGTTTTTGTTTCCTGAATCGTGTCCCTCCTTAAACCAAATTCTGGCTCTGCCCCTGATGATTGGGAATCAGTAGTTGTTATGGATAAAATTATTAGTTATTTAGTTTACAAATATAATTGTAGCTTGTATTTGAATTGATGATTGAAATTTTAAAACTAAAGTTTCTTGAATAAGGCTCACATTTCAAATTTAAAAATCAAATCTAGTGTTACCGATCAAATTTTTTCACGTGTCTTCTTCGTGCACAAATATAGGATGTTTAACATAACATCAGAGTTAAGACGTATGTTTATATTCGCCCTCTTGTCGATTTCATAACATATACCACACCATCTTATCACTTCAAATCAGATAATCTATTTTGTCATTTTCATCATAAATAAGCACACAAGACAACAATTTTAATCGTAAATTAAAGTGTCAATAGTTCGATTTTCGGCATATTATTATCAACCTAAGGATCTCACAAATTCAATTTTTCCGAATTAAGTAAAATTGTAAGCTAATAAATGATTATATATATAGATCTGGCACACTCCGAATTATGAAAAATGTTAACTAGGTGTATGGTAAATATATACTAACACAATATTTTAAGAAAACCTCTACCATGATATAAACTGTAAAACTAATATATATCATAAATTTAAGACTTCGAGAAGTTGATAGTTATTAATGTCGCTTGACTTTTTTTCTTTGATTTTTCCGCCATGACTTTTTTATTTCTTGTTTTGGTCAACTTAGTAGGATTGATAAAATTTGAGATGGTATTGTAACTAAAAAAAACTTTTAACTTTTTGTTCCAACCGTAAGTTTAAAGTCTGCATAATAATAAATGTGCTTCAACCTTTGACCAATTAATGTCACATTTATTTAGATTATTTTGCCACATTTATATTTTGACTAATTTATTTATGTTGATTAGCTTATGATTTTATATTCCTTACTTTAATAGCTGTATTTTCCCTTTAATTGTCTGTAACATTAGGTAAAACAGGGATGAAAGATTTATTTGTATATTAGCATATATTTACGTCAACGGAGAAAAAGACTATTTTGTTTTGTTTTGTTTTATTGGTAATAAATTTTAGATATTTTCTAACTATCTTTAGAACCATATTAACCCCTAACACTATTTAAAGATCATTAAAACTTTCTTAAAAAAAAACTACCATTGTATTTTAGCTTAATGGAAATTCCAAACAAGCCACAAAAGTTTTCGAAGTACTCTCTAGTTAATACTCACATCTTAGTAGTTGGCTGTAGAATTCTTAGTTATTTATCTTACAAAGGTAATTATAACTTTTATTTCAGTTGAGGCTTGAAATTTAAAAACTAAAGTTTCTTAAATAAGCTCACTTTCCAAGTTTTTAATATGAAATCTAGTGTTACCAGACAAATTTCACGTGTATTCATGTCACAAATATAGAATGTTGAACATAAAATTAGAATTACGACGTACATTTAGATTCACCCTCTTGTTGAGTTCATTAGATACATCGTCTTGTCGCTTCAAGAAGATAATCTATTTTGTCATTTTCATCATAATTAGCGCACAATATATAATTTTTAATTGTAAATATAAGTTTCAATAGTTCAATTTTCCACATATTATTATCAGCTTACGGATCTCATAAATTGATTTTTTTTCTCAAATAAGTAAATTGCAGACACATCTTTTAAACCAAGGAATATAAAATCATAACATAATCAACATAAGTAATCTAGTCAAATGATAAATGGGATAAACTAATCTAAATTGCATTAATGTGATATTAATTGGTGAAATTTTATGCAAACTTTGAACATACTCTTGGAACAAAAAACTAAAAGCTTTTAACAGTTAAAGTTCAATCTCAAATTATCAATCAAACTAAGTTGATTTTATAAATTTATGAGTAAGTCTCGTTGGTGGATCCATACCAAACAACTATGTGATACAAGACATGATCCTATTGTAAGTTATAAAAAAAATAAGATTTGAAATTTATAACAAAAATAGAAGTCTCCATCAAGTTGGTCCATTTAGCTACTCAAATGTGAAAACCATTGTGTTATTTTTTCTTGTGACAAATTGAGTATTAAGCATATGTTATATCATAACATTTTAGCTGTTATAACCATTTTCCGCAATGAATTTATATGATTGAAGAAAAAGAACAATAAAGCGCTAGTTTGTTTAATGTCATTGCAGTTTAGATGTTATGGCATGTAATGGTTTCCCTATGTTGTTTTTTATATTTCGAGGTTGTGTGTTGATCTTACAAGGAAGGAAGTGTGTAAAGATTACAATATCACGAAATTCATTATTCATCCAGAAACTTCAAAGTATGGTGCATCTAGAATTATCAATGAAAACATCTTGCAAACACGTTGCCATTTCAAATACCCACGCAAATGAGTAGAAATTCGTAGGTCACTTTAATAAACTAGGAATTAGAATAATAGGTATTTGATGTTGCATCTCAAATTTAGTCTTGTCATTTATTTCCAACTCAAAAAGTAAAAAGTCAAATAGTTTGTCAAAAAGGTGATACTAATCGAACTCATTGAGCACAGTTACAACTACTCCTTACTTCTTTCTTGTAACCCAATCATTTGTACTAATCTGGTAATCTCTCTCTCTCTCTCTCTCTCTATATATATATATATATATATAATATTGGCTCTCATAAGTGTCTCTCGTTGTAAATATTTGTTCGAGAATTATTTGCTTTACTCATACATGTTTTGACTTCAGCTTTTAATTATCAAATAAGATGTTCTTATTTTATGCTGATAAATTACTACTCACAACTTTTTACTACAAATGCAAATCAAGACATTAGATTTCTTAGAAAAAGAAATAGACACACAATAGATTGAATTGTTAAAAGAGTTTTTTTAAGTTTTTTAATTTATTTCTTTAAGCTGGCATAGAATTATATATTTAATTTACCCAAAAAAATAGAATTATATATTTGCCATATGGTCTGAATGTTTAGTAACATTAGCAATTTATATTTCACTGTTATATGCTAAAATATATGTCATGTGTGTTAACTTCATTTTTATTGAGAGCCTCCTTTGCTTTTTTAATGAGAAAAAATATCATCACTTAATCAATCCCCATATATTGTATGACAAATAGTTAATTCCACGGAACCGTGTTTATAGTCATCATCAGTTGAGTTAATGTTATTGGAGATGTCCATGATTGTCCTGAAGACTATCCTCCACCTTCGAATGTTTCAATTTTTGTATCGTAAGAATACTTTTATATTCTCACTAAACTTAATTTTCGGATTCACTTTGAACTCTAGACTTAATATTATTCAATGTTTTTGTATTACTAGCATGCGCATCAATGAATATGACTGTTGAGTATAAAACTTACTATAAAAAATGCACAAAAACCAGCTGTTAAAGTCATTGGTGTGAGAGCCGTTAATTATATTCTCTAACTTGTTCAAGTATCTTTGTCCAATGAAGCTTAATAATGTAAGCAATTCCTTAAAGTGTTTTCCTTTGATATGAGAATCAGCTTACTGTTATGCTTAGATGATGAAGTTCTTTTTGGAAAACCGCGATCAGTTTGAGAACACATGAGATTATTCTGTTCAGCATGAACCTCACTGATTTACTAATGATTTTTCTTATTTATCGAAGATCAAACAGAAAACTGTTTTAAGCTATGATCTCTTTCAAGTTTGTTACATATATGACTCCAAATATTTGGGGCCTAGGTTCGATTATCGTTTTTTCTTATAGATAACTGTAGCCAAGTAACAGACAGTTTGGATGCTTTCAGTGGTCATGTAACAAGTGTTATAAACTTCTTCTTCTTCTTTCTTTTTCTTTTTTTTTTTTTTTGAAAAGACTGCAGAAGTTTGATACTCTAGAAGTGAACTTAGTGAAGTATACTACAATAATAGCAAAGTTTTCTAGAGTTTGAAAAACGGGGAAAAAACATAAATTCTATCAATACTCTCAGATCTTGTCAAAAAATACGCTGAGTACCAATTTTGGGTTAGGAGACCCGCATAGATCTCATTGATTGCTGGATATGCTAAATTGTTTTCTTGCAATTGTTGATAATGTGAATGATCGAAAAGATATTGTCTTTAAACTTCCATAAAAGCAATTTTGGCCATTCCTGCTGTCCTGACTTCAAACCATTCAGTGCACAGTAAAGTTTGACCCTCTTTTCGCCTGGCAATACCTTTTATTTTAATCCTAAATGTGCCATCCAGATTAATAATATTCCCAGAATCCCATCTCAAACTTTTAATTAACTTTCAAGCTTTGGTGTTAAGCCTCCTCCTACGTGTTTATAAAACCTGAGACTGTTTAGTAGCTTCCCTCATAGTGTCCTTACAATTTATATTACTCCGTATACAAGAACATATTTTGAATCGAGTTATGTGCTATTTTTCTTTGTTAACCTCCCCGTTTATTTGGCAGGATCTGGATTGTGGCCATACAAACGATTAAGAAATGGAGCCTATTATGGTATTGCACAGTGGAGGATGCCACTGCAGAAAGGTGACGTGGCAAGTAAAAGCACCGCCAAATGTTGTAGCCTGGAAGTGTGACTGTACAGATTGCTCAATGAGAGGGAACATTCACTTTATTGTTCCGTCTAAGAACTTTGAGCT
The DNA here is from genome assembly GCA_963682055.1 of Primula veris. NCBI lineage: Eukaryota > Viridiplantae > Streptophyta > Magnoliopsida > Ericales > Primulaceae > Primula > Primula veris. Next base: position 29,094,820 of record OY821748.1, read on the forward strand.
TTTGGGAGATTCTCAACATTTCATCACGACATATACATTCGGAACTCATACAGCGAAGCATACTTTTTGCAAGGTTTGTGGAATAACATCCTTTTATACTCCACGTTCTAACCCAGATGGGGTAGCGGTTACAGTTATGTGTGTGGACCCTGGTACACTTAGTCACGTTGAGATTAAGCAATTTGATGGAAAAAATTGGGAAAAATCATATCAAAAGACTGGAATTGCATCCTGTTCAGAGGCACCTTCTGAAAAACGAGAGAAATAGCGTGTTCGAGTGCAAAAAACTGTTTTGTTTTTACTTCCAATCGTTTGCGGTTATATTCTTAGCTTGAACTTTTTGTTCTCGTTTCTGTTTATATCTAAATTCCCATGAACTTATTTTCTGGAACAAGCCTACTTTGCTTGTTAGATAGTTGTTCGTATTGTTGTCGCATGGAGTGGACAAGTCCAAGTTTCAAAAATCGGAGAAAAAATACGGGGAATGCCAATTGAAAGATTAACTTAAATTGTAGCCTTAACTATTCGATATGAATTTTCCTGGCAGGAATTCTTCAAACTAGTAAATAACAAATTTTTCACTTGATAAATTACTTATAACCTTCTCCTCCTCATGCATTTAGAATATTATGATGGTATGTACGAGAAACATATCGATTGCTCTGAATGACTTGAATTGAAGTTGGTGAAACCATTGAGAAAGTAAGTGCAGAATATGGTTTTTGATCTGAATAATTTTGAAGTCAAAGTTAGGTTAACGATAGAGTTGAGCTGAAAAGTGATACGATGACCACAAGCATTTCTAAGAATTTAAATTACAGCGGCGGGGCCATTTGTAATTGTCAGATTAATCTACAATGTTAATCATTATCAGAGCAACAAACCCTGAATTCCCAATCTATTTTGAAGATATACATTTATTTTGGAAGTCAAATTTGCTGGCTGAAAAGGAAACTTTGCTTACGACAAGCATTGCTAATTATTTCCAATTAAATTTTAATTTGCTTGAATATATTGGAGATAGGAGTTTCTGTGATAATGTGTCTGGGGTAAAAATAAAGTTTAGAAAAGGGATGGATATGGGGTTGTGGCCTTATGCTTCTGATGGCATTTTTAGTGCCAAAGAAGCTTATAGATTCTTTAGGAAGAAAGGTCATATTTGGGTTTTTTAAATAAATTTGGAGTCCAAACTTGTCTCACAAAATGTATATTGTCGTAAAAGCTGTGATGTTTCCTTAGCTACTATAATTTGCTTGCTGCAAGATGCACAGTTCTGATAGTGCAAATCACTTGTCCGATAAAAGACAGATTATGACTGAAGTTTGGTCACATTTATACTATTTCAATATGGTTTTTGATGAATAGTTTAAGCTATAAGTTTTAATTGGAGATAGGCTTTGATGAACTAGTGTAGTAGGATGATGGAAATTTTGAGTGGAATTTTGTTAGCTACTTTGTTATCTTTCTATATTCTATTGTAGGTTTGGCTGTGCAAATGGTATTTAAGCGTAGTAAATAATTTGGTGTGATGAGTAGTGAGGCTATCTTTGCAAATGTTGGCTAAGAAAAGTTAGTTTGATTATCATCAAATCTAAATGGTTGTTGAAGAACCTTCGAAGTATTGCTTTGGACTCCCTGAACATAATCGATATAAGATTGCAGAACTAAGAAATGGCTCTTATGGGGCTTGTAATGGTTTGTGTTGTGGTTTTATATTGAGGAATGATGAAGGGAATATTCGGTTTGCATATATTTTTTCTCTGAAGAATGTTTCTGCTAATAATGCTGAGATTTTTGGGCTGCTATTTAGATTACAGTTGTGTTATCAGTTTGATCGTACGAATGTGAGAATAGAAACGGACTGTTTAGCAATGATAAAACTGGGGGGAGAAGAGTTTCACCACCAGGTTTTCAGTCCTTTAATGTGTGGCAAAACGTTTGTGAGCTATTGGAAGATTGTAGGCTAAGTTTAACCCGTGTGTTTCGAGAAGTGAATGAAAGCTTGAGATTGTTTAGCTACTTTGTGTGCTAATGGTAAAATAAAACGTAAAATACTGCTAGGGAATTGCCTCAGCAGGTGTGTGCATCTTATATTTTGAATAAGATTAGAGACTTGGGAATTGCAAGTATGAGAAGGAAGTATTGAGATTGTTAGGCTGCTTGTTTGCGAGTTTTCTGATAGTAGCTATGTTTCTCTGTTAAAGTCTGTATTTGAAATGTTTTGTTTGTACTCCACATGAGCGGAGTTTTTATTTTGTTTTAAAATTAAATAATATTTATTGGTAGTTTTTTTTTTCAAATTTTAAAAGTATTTTTGAAATTGAGTAATTATTAAAAGTTTTGGGGTTTTTTTTCTAAAAAAGTTAGAACACTTTGGCAGATTCAAAAGTAACTGTTGTTTTTCCCCTTCACTTATTATAATAGACAGATATTTGGGGACCTCAACCCTCTTCACGGACCGTCACTAGGTCGTAACAAAACTGCTGCTAATTTGCCATGTATCTTTCTTTCATTGAATAATTTTGTTTTTCTTGAATAACTGGAGAACCATTTCCATATTACGTTGCAATGTATATCTTCTATTGGCTGACGGATAGTGTAATAACTTGATTTTTATATGTTTATAAAGGTGTGTATATATATATATATATATATATATATATATATATATATATATATATATATATATATATATATATATATGGGAATGATCTATACACATAAAAAAAACACATTATGTTTACACATCAATCATAACCCTCCATTTACTTACTTTTAATGGTCAAGATTATGTGTTTATTCTTGTTATTAGATGAACCAATCTTGACCATTAAAAGTAAGTAAATAGAGGGTTGTGATTGATGTGTAAATATAATGTGTTTTTTTATGTGTGTATAGATCCTTCCCCATATATATATATATATATATATATATATTGTAGAATATTATTGGACTCTTGGGGTTGTATTATATGGGTCCAAGTGGACTTGTAACCCTACCCGTCTATCTATATAAAGAGGGTATCCTCTATCTATATAAAGAGGAAAGAGGGTTAGGGTTCTTGTATTTCACATTGATTCATACACATTTTGATTAACAAAGACCTTATTGTTGTCTCTATCTCATACTTCTCTATATCTATACATATCTCTATAACGAGCTAATATGTCACACAACACGTTATCAGCACTTTGCTCGCGGAGAATAGGATATACGCTCGCGGATATTGAAGATTTTGCGTAAACGCAAGGATATTGAGTATTTATAAACCTTGAGGTTTATCCGGTTTTTTAGGATTTTGCTATATCGACCTTCATCAACATATCGTGCGTAAGGTACCGAATTCAAAACTTAATTTATTCAATATATGTGATCACACGTATTATTTTATGGATAACTAAAACATGATCAAACTGTCTAAAAAAGTCTATTGATATGTAATATGTATCGTGTACTGTAAAATTGTATTTTTATACCCAAAAAAAATCAGTAAAATACATATAATCGGGTTGTAAATCGGAAATCATGTAATTGTATAACATGTATTAATCTGTGGGATTAAATATGTAAAAAAACTGAAAACAGTAGGACTGTTTTGTAATTTGCTGAAACTATTGACTGTGCATGTTAATTAGTAAAGGACTAAACTGAAAGTTGTCTGAAATTATGGACTCAAGCTGTAATAATGCTGTAAATAGATATATAGTTTGCTGAAATTACACGGATAGTCCCTGTAGTATATTACATGTATAACAACAGTATATATGTGTTATAAAAGTCAATATTCGGCCTAAATATCCATCCACATGCATATATATTTATTAAAAAGGCAAGTGAATAAAAAAATTGCATGTTAATTGAATAAATTGATGTGTTTCCATATAAATTTAATTCATCCTATTGCATGATTTAGTTACCATGTATAAAACTTACACATAAAAGCAATAGATATGTATAATATTAATTTATATCTTACTAGTGTAAAATTGGTAAATAAAATAAATTAATAACATGCAGGCTGTAATTACCATGAATAAAATTTACACATATGACATTAGAATAATAATTGTGATATATTTTGTACTGATTGGTAAATTTAGATTGATTGATTGTATTAGATATTGCTAAGTGTGATTTAGAATATCTTGTTATAATATGTACTACAAGCAGGTACAATCTAAATATACTTAATCACTGCCAAGTGTATAATATGGTAATTTGCGAAATCATATATTTTCACATTTAAGTTGAAAAAATTATGAACTTTCCCCAACTAGGCTCACCTATAGGCGGAAGTCGATATCCTAATGAGGTCGGGTTTTAAGTGGTATTCGTGCCCTCCACCCTCACCGTCTTTCTTAGTCGTTTTTCAAGTAGAGCTACCGAAAGGGATTGACTAAATAATAATTTCCCTGAGTGTGTTTATATAGTGATGTATGTTTCGCCGAATTGGTGTTTCAGTATCGACCCGTCGTTCGATCAATGAGAACCGATTCACATGAGAAGCAAAACTAATGTTTTCGAACCTGTCGTTTCGAAAAAACGTTTGTGCTTATGCAAAACATAAACATATAAACCAGTCGTTTTATATGATAAATAATCCAGAACTCCCAACACATGTTGGATGCTATCTATGATGAAAAAAAATCGTAAAACATACTTGCGAAATGACTGTTTAAACGTTGATTTTAATCCGTCGCCACATGTTACTCACCCTGATGTGTGATAAATGTGATGCCCAATTTTTTTTTGGATGCCATCTTTGATGAGTAAAACACGAGTTTGTTGTTACCCTCATGATGAATGCTAAGGCGTTGATTTTATTCCGCCGCCACATTTGAGACGTGATGACGTCTATGGTGAACAAATGTCTGAAATTGACATATTGGAGCAATCATTCACCAAAAATACTAGCTTGGAAATTGTATTCCATAAGCAGTATCGTGAATTTATATTCACCATGTTCATTTATCACCCATCTGTTATTGGATAAGAAAATTACCCCGGTGAGTAGTTTTAATCCTATTGGGTCAATGGCGAATTGTTGCCTGATATTAATGTTCTTTGTGTACATTTTTTTCCACGAATCGAGAACCGAGACAAGTGTTATTTGTCTCGAACTGTCGTGATCCCGATGAATCGCCTAGCCAAGCGAGATTTTAGACAATCGTCAAAATCGAAAACATGTGGCTCCAAGACAGTAATTGAAATGAACAATATGGGCCGTTGTCACAAAGCAAGAGATAATGCTCAAGGAGCCAACTCTATGCTATAAAGACAAAGGTCATGCACGGTTACTCCTTAAATAGTTCACAACTATTATAAAGGTGGAAAAACCGATGCTAATGTGGTTAAAGTTAATTGAAAGGAAACTCTTGAGACCCCCGATTTTGTGGCTCAAATGAGTTTGATACCTTTCTTTATTGATTTTGTTAAATCATTGAGCCATTTTTTCGCTCATCTGGATTATGTTTTTCCATTTGGATTATGATTTTTCCATTTGGACATACTTTTGGATTATGGTTTGCCTGTTTACGAAATTTCTCGAAATAATTTAAAGTGTTTTGAGCAAATTTCTCTGACAAATGTGACCAAACTTTAAATTATGAAATTTTAGGCAATACTTGTGGGGTAGTTGATTTTTTTTTGAAATAGTGGGTAACAGTGTACCACATAATTTCACCAACTATTTGCCTAAAAGAGTACTCAGTGACAATGATTCTGGACCTGTCGTTCCAAATTAAAATCTTTGGTAAAACCAAATTGATTTGTCAAATATGAGGTCTTATACTCATGTAGGTCCTGCTGTACCTTGTTGAGTTATAAAATATTCAAGAAAACCAGTGTTATCTGGTAATAACTTATGAAAGAATTAAAATTTCTTTACATAGCCTCCATTCAATATGACCAAAAGCGTATTTTAGAGGAGTTGAAATGTCTTTCAAGTGGTTGCTACCACATTCTTTAAAGCATTTAAAGTTACCTTATCATTTCGCCTGTCGTCGAAATGATAAATGATTTAAATGCTAAGACATGATTGTCTGTACTATCATTCGCCTGTCGTCGATTGATAAGAGCATTTTGATATTGTGGCATTGACCGGATGAGATATTCCCGGGTCAAAAGATAATGTTTGATTTATAATCGCATCGCATTTGGATTCTCTTTGAGAATATATTTCGCGATTAATCCGAAATTCATGCCATTAATGCTCAATTTGAAAGACTAGTATGTGTAAAGATCACGAAATGAACTCGTAGAATTCTTGTAAAGAATTGAAGGAGTTATTGTGGACTTGTCCAACCATAAGACGGACCATAAATATAAATGGTTATGGTTGATGCATCGACAATATGGTCACATTTTAATGTTGTCCACATAAATGCAGCACTTTCCAAATTTTAGCCCTATCATTAAGTTGATGGCTCATGATCCGGATTATCCTGAAAAGTCTAGTCGACTTGATAATTCCGAAGAGTAATAATCGAAATTTCGATTTGAATTACTTGAGTTTGGAAATTGAAATTGAACATCCTGTCGATTATGTTCAGACCCAAATGGACTCACGGAAAGTTTGATGATACGACTGCAAATGATTGCACGCATTTCTTGGTCTTGCGCACCAAGATTTATATTTCCGTGTGGGGTTATGTTATTTTGCTACATTGGTCCGTTATGAGGCTCATAGACACTCAAACACCATATGCGTACCAGCTGGTTACTGGTTATGAGCCAGAAGTCTCATATTAACGAGTGTTTAGAGTGATTAATTAATATTTTGATTGAGCCGCTCTAGCGTTCAAAATATGGACCTCTGAAGGGGACATAAGTCGATTATGAATTTCATGCCTATCATTTGATAGAGTAACCTTGGCAAGCGATCTCTTTACCGCATGATATGCGAAAGTGACATCGTTAAGACTGTTCTCCCCGTCGTTAGGGGGAGATTTGCACGTTACCGTTGATAAGGAATGACGTGAAATAACGTGGCATAACCCACTCAGTCTTAGCTTTATTCCCAAAACTGCACTTAGCTTGAAATAACGTCAGATTCTTCCATGATCGTTCGATCACTAGATATTGATATAGACCCAGTCCGTCCCTGATGAGACGATGAAGAGATATTGAACCATGATATTCATATCTAAGTAGAATAAGCGCATCATTGTACTTGGTCTAATGTGCTAGGATGAACATCTCGTCTGCTATGAATGGTATAGCTCGACACAGCATCGCGCTAACACGCTGCCATCGAAATGGCATTAAATACACATTCCCTTACCTTATGGTAATTTTGGAAGTGGGCTAGTTTATCCCATTTGCGTCATCGAGTTTACATACCCCCTTCGGTAATCGAATTAACGCAACCCTTTTTCGGTTATACCGATGTCGGTTACTTATCAGACTCACATAAGGGATATTTCTAACATGGTCTATCTTTACGATTAGGAATAAGGCAATATCTTGGAGGTCTTGGAATGACTCCAAAGGAATCACTCTGATCTACTCGTGCTCTATGAGACGACTAGAGAGTGTATATGGCTTCGAGCTCGTATTAGCCATATTTGAATTACATATGCTCTGTCTCACGATCCAGATAAAACACTTGTCTTATTTGAGGACAACTTGTTGTTATCGATCAAGAGAGACATGACTAGATTATGCTATTTAGCATTTATTGCCGAAATAAATATTCACATATGAAGTTTAAGATCATCCTGTCGAATGCTCGGTTTATTTCACGTTATATTTTCTTGCATACAGTCGTGTGCAAGTAAATGAGGCATACAGTCGAATGCTCGTACTTTTTATTCGAATATGAAATCATTGCACCCAGTTGTGTGCAAGTGAGGGGGAGCATCCAGGTGAATGCTTAATTACTACTTAGTCGAAATTCTCGCACCCTGTCGTGTGCAAGTGAGGGGGAGCATCTCGTCGCATGCTCGTGTACTCTTTTTTGTCCTTAGACCAATGTTTTTTCCCACTGGATTTTCCTTGGCAAGGTTTTTAGCGAGACACGTTCGTATCATATCTCACTTAAGATTGCCGAAATTAGGGGGAGTATCCGGTTGTATACTTCTTACCACTGTGTACTCTTTTGTCCTTCGACTAGAGGTTTTTCCCACTGGGTTTACTCTAGCAAGGTTTTGATGAGGCACCTATTTTGTGGTTGATCCCCTACTACTACCACTGTTGCACTCTTTTTCCTTCGATCAGAGATTTTCCCATTGGGTTTGCTCTGCCAAGGTTTTGATGAGGCACACTGTTTTGTGGTTAGTTAATTACATAGAATTTCGGCCTATATCATTCGGCTACACAGTTTCTCCTAGGTACCGGTTTTGTCCCACACTGGGTTTTCCGTCCTTAAGGTTTTTATGTGTTTAGCACTGCGAATGAACTCGACTCAGATCGACTGCATGAATACGAAAAATTCAAGACGTCCAAAGGGGGAGTGTTGTAGGATATTATTGGACTCTTGGGCTTGTATTTTATGGGCCCAAGTAAGCTTGTAACGCTACCCCTCTATCTATATAAAGAGGGTTAGGGGTCTTGTATTTCACATTGATTCATACACATTCTGATTAATAAAAACCCTGTTGTTGTCTCTATCTCATACTTCTCTATATCTATACATATCTCTATATATCTCTATAACGAGCAAATATGTCACACAACAATATATACTTTTTATGGATACTTATATCTAAGTATCAATTGTTAAGTGTATATTATAAAATACTACCTACTAAAACAAAATAAGCCAGTACACTTATTCTCATATCTATTTTCTAAACCTCTTCATTTGATAAATAATTATCTTCATATACACACGAACAGAGAAATACGTAGAGATAATGATAGAGAATCATAAGCCCTCACTCACTAAAATTCTGTTTTCTCTAGGCTCAGGGTATCCGTTTTTCAAACGGTTTGCATAATTGGGTAGCTATTGAATAGGGAGATATCCTGAGGTATAGTTGATTCTCTATTATCACTTGTTTCTACATCAAAATCGGCGATTACAAAGTTGTTTCTCTCAGTTTCTGGGTTAACCACGTTGTTTGCGTGAAAACATATCATATGGCGGAATCGATGTCACGTGTTAACGCGTGAGCGAATCAAGCCTGGTTACCTCTTCATCTCTGTCCAAATTCCATCCTTTTCAGGCTAAAAAGGTACTGTTTTAGTACTTAAATAGGAGTCCTTTATGTTGTATTAACCAGGGATCGATTTCATGTTTCTTTATCGCTTGGTTGTCTATAGTAGTAATATTAATCATAGCTGTGATCATATAGTTGAACCCGGTTGTTCACTAGTCTTAACCAGGTACTGTTTTGGTATTATAATATAAGTATCGGGTTTTCTTAACATTTGTTTTCATTGTGAAAGATTGTCGTGACTAGCTATTTGAATTGAGGAAATAAAATATGCAATTATCATTGTGATCTTTTTATTTTGACATAGTTTGGGGTGCTCCCGAGACAAATGCGTTAATTATTGAGCCGATTCGCTATATAGAATCTCGGTGCTCGCGTTATTTATTGAGCCGATTCGCTATATAGAATCCCCGTGCTCTCGTGGACCTGTTGAGCCAGGCTCCCGATATAGAGTCCCGGTGCTCCCAGGTCGTGTGTTTTATAAACCTTTTGAGTCGACTCCCGATATAGAGTTCCGGTACTCTCGATAAATGGGTATTTATTATTTGGTTTATTGTCGTATTGAGTTGACTAGCTAATAAGTCAAGTCTTGACACTACTAGAAAACAAGTCAAAAAAGGCGGTTTTTAACCGCCTTAAAAAGATAATAAAACCGTCTTTAAAACCTTTTGAGGCGGTTTTTGAGGCGGTTTCTGGACCGCCATTTCCACAAGCGTTACTAAAAGTTTTAAGGCGGTTCACAACCGCCTCTAAAAAAAGTGGCGGTTTTCAATGACGTTATAAGGCGATTGTAAACCGCCTTTAAAAAGTTACTTTTAACGGTGCATACAACCCAACCGCTGCTAATACTACAATTAAAATCACTTTTAAAAGTATTATAAACGTCATTAATCTGTGAAATATATGCACAACTCAATAGGAACGTTACTAGTACCGTCTTCAATATTTTATTCAAACAATTCAAAACTCATAACATATGTAATTAAACGCCCAAAATCAAAATCTCGTCACAAAAATAAAGCTTAAAATACATATATACAAAGTTACAAACTTTTAATTTTATAGAATTCATAAAAAAAACACAGCACATCTTAGCCGAACTAATTCTGTCAATTACTGATTTACATTTAAACTCTTCTATCAAATACATCTAAACTCTTCATGTAGCTATTTTAGCGGCACTTCTCGCATGTATTATTTCACGAATTCTTGCATAATTCTCGAACCACTTCTCTTCTTCTCTTCGCACAGCTCTTCTCAAACAACTTCCTGCACTTTTTTCAAGTAAAAAATCGGCTGCTCGTGATTTTGTTTATTTTTACTTTCAAATACTTGAGTTGCGAAAGGATCAAACCCAAAAGTACGAACACGTCCCGTGTATCACATCCAATAAATTTTGTAAACCTTTTCTCTCTTAGTTCCGGTGTTTGTTCAACTTGTGGAATTGCTAGTAAATTTTTCCTTTAATTATAGCAACCTGAGATGTAACAAAAAATCTAATGAAAATTTGTGAATAAGTTATTGATTAGCAGGCTCATATAAGCCCCATTAGGTCCCCATGATACATACTACTAGTGTAAAGCTTATAGCTTTTTTAGGCCGAAGTACCTGAAAAGCTTGTTTTAAACTGATCAAGTCGATATAGTCTAGATTTAAAGAAGAAATATAAGTTGGACTTGCATAGTTTTAACAAAAATGTTGGATTCAAACAGTTTTTCTAACAATATGAGGTCATTTTAAAATGAATCATACAATATTCGAAATCTGAAAGGCATGGATCGATGCTCAAAATAATTTTCTAATAGTTACACATTGGGTTATTCCCGTTGTTAGCGTTACCTATAAAAAAAAATTAGAAAAGCTTTTACCAATCAACTTAAATTAAAAGTCTTGAAAGTAAGCTTCAAAACAAGCCCTATCGTTAACTAGAAAATTAGGCAAAACCAAATCAAATAAGCACATATGCATGCATATCTTATTCTTTGAGGAAGCTCCAATTAAAACCATATAATTATCAACTTTAAAAAAATCCCCCCAAAAGATTAATTCGAGTGCTTATATCTGCATCAAGATTTAATTGTATCTATACATCTTCTAGTGAAGTTAATAAACTATATATAACAATTAACTACTGCAATTCCAATAGAAATAAAAAAAAAAAAACCAAAATCAAACATATATGTGCACACATTTTTTTTTGTGTTTCATAAGTAACTATTCATAACCACAAATCATTAAAAAGGAAGATCGAGTAGAGACGTGTACCTCGATGGGTGCAGAGAACAAGAGAAAGGGTGGATCTAGTGAGAGACGTGATGTTCTGTAAATGGTGCCGTAGGCGGTGAACCAGTAAAATTGGAGAATTGTGTTTGCAACTCGCACGCGCCCTAAAATTATTTATAATAGAACTAAAATTATCTGCAATAGAACTAAAATTATCTCACATGTTTATTAAGTGAAATAAGTTATGTTTTTCATTATTCTTTATCTAAATCTAAAGTTATCAATACACCTAGACTTACCGGGTACCCCGTACCATATAAACACTGTGATACATGATACCACTAAATTACCCGGTACTCGGACTTTTTATTTTTCGGATTATCCATTCTACATAGCTTACGTAGTTAGTAACTGTGTCCATCAGAATTTTCAAAATATTTATAATCTAAATCAAATTAATAAAAGAGTATTTGACGGTTCTATTAAAAGTGTTTTCTCACCCAAAACTTGTTCTTGAAAAAGTTCTTTATTTACACAACTTATTTTCAAAGTCAGGGCAATCAAATATTCTAATCCAAATTCTACATTTATATTACAACTTTCTCGATCCAACACGATCGGGTCAAAGTCCGTGCAATGTAAAATTTTCCCAACAATATAATATCATTTTAAGATACATTATACGATATTAGAAATCTGAAAGGCATGAATGGTCAAAAAACATTCTCTAATGGTCAAATATTAAGTTTTTTCTAGACATCTATAAAAATAAATTACAAAAGATTTTTAACAATCAATCTAATTAGACATCTAAGAACCTACCTTGCTGAGATTATTTTCACTCTAAGAACAAGGTAGGTTCAATATCTTCATATAAAAGATGTAGATAACAAACTGCATTGACATACAATAATCATAAACAAATTCTTGTATACAAGTTGAAATTATTACCTATAAGAGATGTGAAAAGTTGTGACAAATATTTGCATCGCCAGACTTTAAATATATGCAAACAAATATATATATAGTCAGATTTTATAGTAAAAGTATACTTTTATAATAGCATTAGATTAAGTCAAATCAAAATTGCATATTTATACGGATTCACTTACGTACATATCTTATTTTTTAAAGAAAACTACAATTAAAACCCTAGAATTATCAACTAACTCATATGACAGAATTCAAAAAAAACCTAACAAAAAGTTAATTTTAAGTGCTTGTAACTGCAACAAGGTTTGATCGTATCTATTATATATCAACAATAATCACAACTAATTACGATTAAAAAAACTAAAATAATTAAGTTTTAACAACTGCAATTGGAATATAGTTCAATGAAACTCAAACCATACATATCTGTAGATACATACTTAATATGTTTGTTTCATAAATAAATATTCAAAAGCAAAATTATGTAAAGGAAGATCGAGAAAGAGGGACGTACCCTTGATCGGATCCAATCGTGCAGAGAAAAGGAGAGAGAGGGAGACGTGGTGTTAGTGGGCGGTGAGAGCAATAAGTGTTATTGGGGAATCTCTTTTAGCAATTGGCGCGTGAATATATATATACATCTTTTAATATATTTTACATGTTTAGTCCTACTATTAGGTGAATAAATTTTGTTTTTCTAAATCAAAAGTTGTTATAAATAAATTAGTGATTTTTTTTTTATCAGAGGTTATTTATTTTGTTGTTGGTGTAGCATGAATAGTTCATATTTTTATTATTTGGGCACTGTATAGGGTACATTAAGATTTCAAGATCCCGAAACTCTGAATGTAAATGAAGTACACCAATGATAATTCTTCTTATTCAACCAATTCAGTACCTCACGAATGCAACTTTTTAAGTAATATTTCGGAACGGTTGAGTAAATATTATTTTCAAAAAAAATAAATATAAATATAAGTTTTTATATATGAGATTTTAGATATTTTATAACCTAAATGTAGAATGACACACTGGTAATATCTGATTTACATATATAAGCGATGAAAAAGTAAGAATATTACAAGCACATTATAAAAATATTAAAGAATATAATTAGAAACTCAAACATATCATATCATAATAACGGCTCCTATTGTTTTGATTTAAATGATATGATTTTGACATTTTTTTCTTAATAAGTTTAAAAAATTACACAGTTCTTACTAAAAAAAAAAACATATCAAAATAATTGATGTAAATCAATATCTTATCTTAAATTCTACAAATATATATATATATATATATATATATATATATATAACAAAAATTTAAGAATTTAACTAAAAGTCATTCAAAAAAGTGACTTATTTAAAAAGTTGTTTAATTAATGTCCAAATTTGGTCAAAAACGGCGGTCAAAGTATCTTTTAATGCGGTAACTTTGAACCGCCTTTATTGTTTTCTTTCAAGGCGGTTTATTTCCGCCTTTAAAAATACCGCTTTAATTATTAGCAATTAAGGCAGTTAGAAAACCGCCTCAGAAAAAACCGCCTTAATTGAACAGTTTTCTAGTAGTGTGATAATCTCGAGCACGTTATTGATTATACGACATTTTAATAGAAAATGATTGGGTACAAGATTGTTAATAGAATGAAGTAATTGTATTAAAAATGGTCAAATGCTCGTAAGGTTCTTATTAAACTTTCATGCAAATGTTGTTCTTTGTTTTTGGGATCGAGTTTTGAATGCAGGTCTTGTATTTTTCGTGTAAAGACTCAACACCTTGTAATGGAATAGGCGAGTCGTTATTTGCACATGTTTTTTTTGTTTTTGTTAAATACATGTGTTATTTCAAGGTGGATATTAATGTATGAGATTTTGAATAATGAAGTGTTGTTCATTGGAAATAATAATAATAATAATTGTAGCGTTGAGATAAACCTTGTTTGTTTGTTATATAAATTATTTTTGAAAATCAATTCAATCTGAAAAACCAAGTCTTATATTTAATGTCTTATTTCTCATGCCCTGGGTTTCCAATGAAAATTCGGGGTATGACAGATAGTTTTGATGCATGATATTTGATTTGTCTTGACATCGAACTTATAGAAAAAGTTCCAAATTGAACATGTACAATCGAGTCGATCGATTTGGAGTGAATCACTGATTCATAAAAAGATTTGAATGAACTAAACCTTTGGAATAAAAGTAGCACCTCTCTAATTTGCTCTGGAATGGTTTTCAACATACGCGAGACTCGGTCCGAACATTTTTAATTAATTTTGTCTACCAATTGGTTTGTAAGTCTTGTCACATTGCTTCCCTTTCTTTGACCCTTCTACTTATCAAAAACAGTTAAAAATAGAAAACTTCGTAATTCGTCGTTTTATAAATTTCAGCCTTATCAAATGTGGAAAGGTTGAACATTATTGTAATGCGAACATGCAGTCTAAAATCAAAGTAATGCAAAAGTAACCAAAAAAAATTCAAACAAACTTTTCTTGAAGAGATACATGGATAGTGCAATTTAGGGGTGTAGTTTTGTAGAGGAAAGTGTTCTTTGTCATCAACTAAAAGCATATGATGAAGATTTTTGTACGTAATTGTTACCAAACCTATTTTCCATCGGATTGTAAAAGCATAAAGTTGAAACCTTGGAATTTATTTTTGTCCCTAAAAGGCTAAAACTTTTTTTTATTTTTTTTTCGTTAAGTAGGCTAAAACATTGTTAGTGTCCTTAAAAATTACCCTTTATAGACAAATTTTGATTGTCTCTAAATAAATTGTCCAAAAATCCTAATTTTCTTGTAGTGTCTCTTAGGCGTGACTGATTATTGGGAATTTACGTTATCCAGGTAAATTCAAAAACCCCAGATTTTGTAGTCGATATGGGCTTCGCTCAAGTAAATTATGGTTTCTTAAGTAAGTGGAAAAGACAACATCCATTAATGTGACCAATATTAGCACGAGCTATACAAACACTAAGACAATTGACAACTAAACAAAATTATCGTTGCGTTATGGGGCGGTGGTTTTCTAAGTGTATATAATAGACACGAAACTAAAAAAAAAAACTACTAAATTACATATACCTTACGGCAAATTAAGAACAAGTTCTTTAATGATATACATAGAGTCTGCACTAAGATTAAGTTGCATGGATTTTAGTAACATATTGTAATTAAATGGCGTGCTCTTGTAAGTCTTGAACGGTTATGTCAAATCTTTAAGTTAGGTTGTTTTAACTCTAGACAAGATCACCGTAGCAAAAAGTGAAACAAATCTATCGATAAAGGTGTAATGGTATGGAAAATCATGGATCACTGATATGGAAATAATAGAATATGAATTTGGACCAAAATCTGATGGACTGGAACTACGAGGTGAAAACTGAATGATAAAAGGGGCAGTTCTTTTTCTTTTTCTTTTTTTTGTTGAAATAGATAAAAGGGCAGTTCTAGATGACAAGTTTGTAAACCAACTCCAAGAGAGACCGAGAGTACTACACAAACGGTCCCGTCGGTCACATTTTAATAATATTTTTTTTCATAACTCACTACTCTCATAAGATTTTTAAGTTTAGATCATCTTAATAATTCAAAACTTTAATATCTTTTTTTACTTAATAATTCAAACAAACACTATAAAAAAAGCTAAAAATATATTTTTTAAGGTGTTTTTTTACACTAGTATCTTTCAAAAAGATATTATAATATATTTTTTAAGCTTAAAAATAGCTTAAAACAGTGTTTAAACTCTTTTATACTGGGTCGGGTAACTAAAACTTAACTAGTCTCCTGCCCAAATGCATATGTATTTTATGTATCCCAAGCAAATTCAGCTCTATCCGTATAGAAGGAGAGCAATCTATAGGAGAATAGATTTTTTGAGGAATCAATTTGTAGCGGGAAAAGTTGTTTTAAATGAGTCAGTTGTAACCAACTTGGTGTTAACGTTCCTTACAGTAATGCCTTGAAAAAAATGTGACGAAAACTTATTTGACAAGTCTAAAGATGAAATCGCAACAATTCAACGGCATATCTTGTTCTTGTAGCGTTAAGATTTCCGCTGAAGTAGCGGCGAAATTGCGTGACTGAAGCTTAATTGGATCATATATAGCTGTTAAATATTTGAACGATTTATCAACAGTTAAAAAAACGAAGGGTCCATGATGGAATTTTTAATTTGTACCAGATTCAAGTCTAACGATAGTACAAAAGAAAGTAAAAATTTTAATCTAAAATTTTGATTGTGCAGATATTTATAAATTTAAAGTCTATATATAATTCCATTGGTGAAGTTGTGGTGTTACAGGATATAATTGAAGATTGTGACCAAACAAAGTAGTACTAGTGTGTTCTATTAGGATCAAAGATCTTCTGATTTGCTGTCTATTATTTTATTTTTACTCCTTTAATTTTTTTTAGATTATTTTCTCACTCTTTTTTTCTCTTTTAGTCTTTACTCTTGTAAATTAGTTTTGTCTTTATACTATATAAATATTACTCCCTAACTGTGCAATTAGTTGGTTTCGTTTTTTTTCTGAATCGATTCCTTAAAAATTAAAATACACATGAGAAGGTCAGTTAATCAAACGTAGTACTATATATATAGTGTATTTTAAAATTAAAGACCAACCGTGTTTAATTTGTTTAAATTTTAAAAAAATAAATGATTTCTAAATTATATGTAAATCACATTCTATAACTATCACTATATCATGTACTGAATATAAATTAGACTTAATAAGCCAAAAAGCTTCAAGTCCATCTAATATAATATTAAACTACAGTTAAAACAGAGGAGGGTAGTAATATATATATATATATATATATATTGAATATTTTTTTATTTTTTTTAAAGGAAATTTTAATTAACCGGAGAAGAAAAATGTCGAATACATGGGACAATACCCCACGATGGTAATCAAATAATCTGATTACAAATCTCTAAAAACACACCGTTTAATAGATACATTACAAAAAACTATAACAATATATTGAGGGAAAAAAACGCAAATAAACATCATTCAAGCCTATTTTTTAGAGAAATTGAGCTCAAAAATCGTCGATTTTCTCAAAATACCCCCTATCCTTATTACTCCCCTTATTGCACCAAGATCAATTGTGATAAAAAAGAACGTTTAATGAGAACAAATTTCAAATTAACAAGGTGTAAAAGAGAGGTTTACAAGCCATAAAAAAACCCCAAATATATGTTTTACAAAGAAAAATTAGATATTAAAATGACTTCCTATAAAGCAAGGGGTCTCCATCTGATCAAGATAATAAGCTGCATTGACCATTTTCGGGAGTGCATTAGGTTCAAAAGTGGTCAAATTTACACCAGCAACTCCCTGTTTAGCTAGTTCATCAAAGACTTGATTTTGCTTGCTATACACATGCACTAAATTCACCCCAATAAGATCCATTAAATCACATATATCTTCCAATAAAATATTGAACTTAACAACATGTAAAGATTTATTGTTACATCAATTAACAATCGTTTTTGAATCGGATTCCACGTAGACATTACTAATATCCATGCTATAATAAATTAATAAACCATTTTTAAGTGCAATACGTTCAACAAAAAAGTTAGAGGACTTATCGACTGAACAACAAAATGCAAATACAAGTTTATCTTTCTCATTTCTCAATATACCCCCACATCCACACTCACCAGAAATTAAAGCTGAACCATCAATGTTGAGTTTTAACCTTCCAGATGGCGGACATTTTCAAGATACCAACTTTGGCCTCTTTACTTTACAAGCGATTGGATTAATACCTAAACTCATTAAAGACAAAATTTGAAAGTTTTTAGCAGGAAGAGAAATTAAGATCACTCAACCACCTAGTAACATTAAGAATGATCTTATAAGCAATCATATTATCATTATCATGCTTATCTCTATTTTTACTAACCAAAATTTCTCAAATGATAAGAAAATGAGTGATAGCAGCAAGCATACCAGTATAAGTATTATCGTAAAAATTACACCAATTAGAAATAAACACTTTCCAATTACTAACATGATTAATAGCAAAACCAACCACTCTACAAAAATGCTTCCAGACATCTCTACTAATCAAACTATCTCCAAACAAGTGATCAACAGAGTCGCAATGATGAATAGTACAACAACAACATTTAGTAACAAGTGTAATACCAAAAAAATTTAAGTTTTCATCAAGCTTAATAGCCGAAAGCCAAAGTTTCCAAGCAAAACTGCTAATTTTAGTAGGGAGAGAGGGGTTCCAAATGTACTTAGCCATAGAAAAATTGGGCTTTTTAACTCTAGTAAAATTATAAGCATTTTTGACAGTAAAAACACCATCAAAAGAAAATGGGCGGAATCTAGTGTATTCCCCCTCTCTCAAAAAAAACATGTTTGGAACTAACTTTTAAAATAAGCTCATTGTTGTAAGATTATTGGAATCTTAGGCTTATTCTTTATGGGCCCAAGTGGACTTGTAACCCTACCTCTCTATCTATATAAAGAGTGGTAGGGGTCATGTATTTTACATCCATTCAGATATTCATTCATAATAAAGACGATACTGTTCTCCCCTCTCTCTACTTCTATCTCCCTAAATACATAGCTAATAGTTGTATTACAACACGTTATCAGCACTGCTCTCGGAGATTGGAGTACGGATTCTGGGTTCAATAAACCTTGAGGTTTATCCGGATTTTTTTTAGAATTTTGCTAAATCGACCTTCAGCAACATACGTGAATAAGGTACATAAATTTTAACCTTTGTTAAACGAGTGTAACCATGCATAAATAGTTTGTTACTATTGTGTAATATATGATTTATACTATTGTGCATGATTTATACTATTGGGCATGTGCGTGAATGATTTGTGTAACTTGTTATAAAAGCAGAATGTGTAATTGATGTAAATTGTTATCATTCACATGTGGCTATATATATCAATGATTTGTGTAAATTGTTTTTGTATATACTGACCATAGTTACATCAATAAATGATTCTGGAATTTGCATACATCAATAAATTGATAACAGTACATATTGTATATTATGCGTATATATTGACCATAGTTACATCAATAAATGATTTGTGTAGCATCAATGAGTTGTGTACTTATTACATGTATAACCGATTTGTAAATCGAAAATCTTGTAATTGTAAAACATGTATTAATCTGTCGGATTAAATCTGCAAAAAACTAAAACGTATGTACTGATTTGTAATTCTCTGAAAGCTGTAAACTATTCTGTAAAATTACTCAAGGACTAAACTGAAAGTTGTCTGAAATTCTGGACTGTATATGTAATAATGTTGTAAATAGATATATATAGTTTGCTGTAATTACACGTATGGTCCTGTAGTATAATACTTATACGAAAACAGTACATATGGTTGATAAGATACAATATTCGGTCAATATACACACACATGTATATATTTTTTTTATTAAAAGGTAAGCGAATAAAAATTGCATGTTAATTGAATAAATTGATATGTTTCCATGTAAATTTAACCTTTTTGCATGTTAAAATATTTTTTTACCATATATAGAATTGATTGGTAATTAAAAATATATTGCTTACTTGCATGTTAAAACTACCATGTATGGAATTATTCATATGGCGATAAACATAGATAATTGATTGATATCTTGTTAGCATAATCATATCTTTTGATATTACCATATATATAAATATCACATATAACAGTTAATTATTAGATTAGATCTAATTGATTTGATTTGATTTGGTATGATATAACCTTTGTGATTGATAATCCTGAATTGATTTGTTTATAACACCAAATCTACTGCATGATTAGATCAATCCTAAAATATATTTACGGCTTGTTTATATATATGTGGTTAATCTAGATAGATATTGTCTATATTGTTAATATTATTGCCATATATAAAATGTGAAAATCGTATATATTCACATTTAAGTTGGAAAAATTATGAATTTTTCCCAAATAGGCTCACCTATTTGGATACGATGTCTAGGAAAGATAAAGGCGGAAGTCGTTCTCCTAATGAGGTCGGTTTTTAAGAGGCATTCGTGCCCACCCCCCTCACCGTCTTTCCTGGTCGTGTTCAAATAGAGCTACCGAAAGGGGTTGAGTAAATAATAATTTCCCCGAACGTGTCTATATAAATATGTATTCGCCGAATTGGTGTCTCAGGATCGACCTGTCGTTCGATCAAAGAGAACCTCTTCACTAAAAAGCAAAACTTGTTTTCGAACCCGTCGTTTCGAAATAAAGTTTGTGCTTATATAAACCATAAACATATAAACCCGTTATTTTATATGATGACTAATCCAGTCTTTCTTTTTCTTTTCTCCTGTTGTAGAAAAATATCAATCAAGCTTGACTTTCCAATTTTGGATGCTGCCGGCAAGAACTACTTGGATTGGAGTCAGGATATCCAAAACCATTTAGATGCCCAAGGCTTATTGGATGTCATATATGATGAGGAGGAGCATGAAATGGAAGTAACGCGCGAAATGAGTGCTTGGGCGATGATTCTGTTTCGCCGCCACTTATCAAACGCCATGAAATCTGAGTTCATAGCGACCACCACACCAAAGACATTGTGGGACTCTCTGAAAGAGAGCTTCGACCACCAAAAGACCATTTGGCTTCCTGAAGCCCGCCGTGATTGGCTGAATCTGCGATTTCAGGACTTCGAAAGCGTTGAAAAATATAACGCTGAAGTATGCAGAATTCGTGCTACTCTCCAATACTGTGGTGAAACGCTCACCGACAGTGACTTATTGGAGAAAACGTACACCACATTTTCTAGTTCTGACATCTTGCTCCAAAAGCAATATCGTCAGTCTAAATTCACCAAATTTCTCGAGCTCATCACCCAGTTGTTATTGGATGAGAAGAATAGTCTCATTTTAATGATGAACAGTAATTCTCGTCTTGCTGGTTCAAAGGCAATTCCAATGCCTGATGCTAATGTTGTTCGTGGACCTCGTCCACGATATGGGAAACGAGAAAAGGGCCAGTCGTCCCGTCAGCCAAGGAACATGGGTGAGCGTAATGCTCGTCCAGCCAAGCAAGGTTTGGACAATCGTCCGAATCGAGGACCTGTGGCTCCTCCTAGGCAGTCTCGTGGTGATAGGAACAACCGGGTCAGTCGTCCTAAAGCAAGAGAACCGGCCGATATGCCAACTCTGTGCTATAAATGTGGTGGAAATGGTCATATGCAAAGGACTTGTAGGGCAACTCCCCAAGAAGTCGAAAACTACCACAAGGGTAGAAGGGTCGAAATCAACATGATTGAAGCTAGTGCAAAGGAAACTCTTGAGACCCCTGACTTTGAGGCTCACATGAAAGAATAAAGTTTTTTTTTCTTCGTTTCTTTTAATAATTGAGCTGTTTTGCTCCTGGATTATGTTATTTCAATTCCATTTCGGATTATGTTTTTTTCCTTTGGATATTGTTTATTTCTTTTGGATTATGGTTTGTTTTATGGATAATGTTTTGAACATTTCTCGTATAATTTAAAGTTATTTCATTGAGCAATTCCTTTTATTCGTGTGACCGACTTTAAATTATTTTACTTTTAGGCATGTATTGTGGGGCAGTTGATTGTCTGGTTGATAGTGGCACTACACATACTATCTTAAAAGATAAATGATTTTTTATCAACTTTACGCCTAAAGTAACCTCAGTGACAACAATTTCGGGCCCGTCGACCCTTGTTGAAGGCTTTGATAAAGCTAAATTCACGTTGTCAAATGGTACTCTTGTTGAAGTATCTGAGGCCTTATATTCTCCGAGGTCCAGTCGTACCTTGTTGAGCTTTAAGGATATCCGAGAAAATAAGTTTCATCTTGAAACTGCTCGTGAAAATGGTATTGAATGCCTTCACATTACCTCCACTCAATACGACCAAAAGCGTATTCTGGAGAAGTTGAGATGTCTTTCAAGTGGTTTGTATGTTACTACAATCCAAAACTTTGAAAGCAATCTAATCATTCGGCGGACGCCGATTGATGAGAGCACTTTTATGCTATGGCATGACCGGCTGGGACACCCGGGTCAAAATACGATGCTTCGAACGATGAACGCATCTCATGGGCATCCTCTTGGAGGAAAGAATTTCGTATTTAATCCGAAAATTCTATGTCAAGCATGCTCGATTGGAAAGACTAATCTCAAACCAATTCGTGTGAAACCTACGAAATTGGTTTCCCAATTCCTTGAAACAATTCAAGGAGATATTTGTGGACCTATCCAACCAACATATGGACCATTTAAATATTTCATGGTTTTGGTTGATGCATCGACAAAATGGTCACACGTAGCTTTGTTGTCCACAAGAAACGCAGCGTTTCCAAAACTCCTAGCCCAGATAATTAAATTGAGGACTCATCATCCGGATTATCAGATAAAGTCTATTAGACTTGATAATGTCGCGGAGTTTACATAGAAATCTTTCGATGACTATTGCATGACTTTGGGAATTAATCTTGAACACCCAGTTCCGTATGTTCATACCCAAAACGGCCTTGCAGAAGCTTTCATTAAGCGATTGCAAATGATTGCTAGGACTTTGGTTATGCGCACCAAACTTCCTATTTCTGCGTGGGGCTATGCCATTTTGTATGCTGTTGCGTTGGTCCGTCTGAGGCCCATGGCCACCCAACCACTATCTGCGTACCAATTGGTAACTGCATATGAGCCTGATGTCTCACATTTACGCGTGTTTAGGTGTTTAGTCAATGTTCTAATTGAGCCGCCTAAGCGTTCCAAATTTGGACCTCAGAAACGACGGGGCATATATGTCGGTTATGAATCCCCGTCCATAATACGCTATTTAGAGCCCTTGACAGGCGATCTCTTTACCGCTAGACATGTGGATTGTGACTTTGATGAGACACTCTTCCCGTCGTTAGGGGGAGAAATACACGTTAACGTTGATAAGGAATGGCATGAATTAACGTGGCATGTACCCACTATGTCTCATCTAGATCCCCCAACTGCACATAGTGATAAGGAAGTGCAGAGAATCCTAGGTCTGGAAAATGTTGCAAATCAAATGCCAGACGCATTTAATGACCTAGCGAATGTCACGAGATCACATATACCTGCTGTAAATGTGCCTGCAAGGATAGACGTCCCAGTGAGACGCCGTGTTCCGGTTGAACACGTTGCTCCTGTTGTACCCACCGAGCAAAGGACGCTGCCGTCGGCCGTTCAGTCCGCTGCCCTTCCGAAAAAAAGAGGAAGGCCGTCCGGTTCCAAGGATGTTCTGCCTCGAAAGAGGAGAAATCCTCTCGCATCTGTTTTGCCACACAAGATCATTAAGGATCACGGTGATGTATTAGAGGAGCGTGTTCCAGATGAAACACTAGTTCCTAATCATCACGATAATTTCGAAATATCTGTCGATTATACTAGTTTAGACGATATTTTGAAGCGAAATGAGACTGTCATCGATGATGTGTTCATATACGCAGTGGCCACTGACATTATGAACAATGATGACATGGAACCTCGTACCGTTGCTGAGTGTCAGCGAAGAACGGACTGGCCTCAATGGAAACAAGCAATCCAGGCTGAATTGGATTCCTTAACGAAACGAAGGGTGTTTGGACTTGTCGCTCCAACACCGCCCAATGTTAGACCAGTTGGTCATAAATGGGTTTTCGTAAGAAAGCGTGATGAGAATAATGAGATTGTTAGATACAAAACTCGCCTTGTGGCGCAAGGTTTCTCTTAACGCCCTGGAATTGATTACGATGAGACGTATTCTCCCGTAATGGACGTTATAACGTTCTGCTACTTAATCAGTTTAGTAGTTTCCAAAAAACTGAATATGCAGCTCATGGATGTGGTCACAGCGTATCTCTACGGGGATCTGGACATAGAGATTTACATGAGAGTCCCTGATGGACTTAAGTTGCCTGAATCAAGTAGTTTCCGGCCACGGAACACGTTCTCGATTAGACTGAGACGATCACTATATGGATTGAAACAATCCGGACGGATGTGGTATAACCGTCTAAGTGAATACTTGATCGGCTTGGGATATGTTAATAATGAACAATGCCCATGCGTGTTCATAAAGAAATCCACTTCAGGATATGCGATTATCGCAGTCTATGTAGATGATATGAATCTCATAGGAATCTCGAAAGAGTTGTTCAAAACTGCTGAAATCCTGAAGAAGGAATTCGAGATGAAAGATCTTGGGAAGACACGGTATTGCCTCGGCATGCAGATCGAGCACCGTAAAGATGGAGTTTTAGTCCATCAAGAAAGTTACACCCAAAAGGTGTTGAGGCGCTTTAGTCATAGTGATGTTGAGCCGTCCTCTACTCCCATGGTCGTCTGCTCTCTAGACATTAATAAGGACCCCTTCCGTCCAAAGGAGGACGATGAAGAGATATTGAGCTCTGAGTGTTCATATCTGGGTGCAATAGGCGCACTATTGTACTTGGCCCAATGTAATAGACCGGACATCTCGTTTGCTGTGAATTGTCTAGTTCGACACAGCACCGCACCAACACGCCGCCATTGGACTGGCATAAAAGATATTTTCCGTTACCTTAGAGGTACTACGGACATGGGCTTATTCTATCCCTTTGTGTCGAGTGGATCTAGCTCCAATGATCCTTGAAACAACGCAACCCTTGTCGGCTATGCCGATGCTGATTTCTTATCAGACCCGCACAAGGGATGTTCCCAATCTGGTTATGTCTTTACCATTGGGAACACGGCGATATCCTAGAGGTCTCATAAACAGACTCTAGTGGCCACTTCGACTAACCACTCTGAGCTACTCGCGTTCTATGAGGCGACTAGAGAGTGTGTCTGGCTTCGAGCAGTTATTAGCCATATTCGAAGCACCTGTGATCTAGCTTACGATCATGATGAACCAGTTGTTATTTATGAGGACAACACCGCTGTGATTGATCAAGCGAAGCATGGTTACATCAAAGGTGATGCAACTAAGCATATCTCGCCAAAGTTGTTCTTTACACATGAACAACAAACGCTTCAAAAGATTGAAATGAAGCATATTGGTTCAGAGAATAACCACGCTGACTTGTTCACCAAGTCACTGCCAAAGCATTCTTTTCAGAAGCACGTACGGGCGATTGGCCTACGTAGGCTATCTGAGCTACCTTAGAGCGACATTTTATGTCGGAGTCGAAATTCTCGCACCCTGTCGTGTGCAAGTGAGGGAGAGCATCATGTTGTATACATGTGTACTCTTTTTGTCCTTAGTACAAGGTTTTTCCCACTGGGTTTTCCTTGACAAGGTGTTTAACGAGACACGTTCCCTGTTATACCTCACTAAGGATTGCCGAAATCAGGAGGAGTATCTTGTCGTATACTTCTTACCACTGTGTACTCTTTTGTCCTTCGACTAGAGTTTTTTTCCACTGGGTTTACTCTGGTAAGGTTTTGATGAGGCACCTGTTTTGTGGTTGATCCCCTACTACTACCACTATTGCACTCTTTTTCCTTCGATCAGAGATTTTCCCATTGGGTTTGCTCTGGCAAGGTTTTGATGAGGCACACTGTTTGTGGTTAGTTACTTACATAGTATTTTGACATATATCATTCGGCTACACAATTTCTCTTAGGTACCGGTTTTGTCCCACACCGGGTTTTCCGGCCCTAAGGTTTTTATGTGTTTAGCACTGCGAATGAACTCGACTCAGATCGACTGCATGAAAACGAAGAATTTAAGACGTTCAAAGAGAGAGTGTTGTAAGATTATTGGACTCTTGGGCTTATTCTTTATGGGCCCAAGTGGGCTTATAACCATACTCCTCTATCTATATAAAGAGGGCTAGGGGTCATATATTTTACATCCATTCAGATATTCATTCATAATAAAGACGATACTGTTCTCCCATCTCTCTACTTATGTCTCCCTAAATACATAGCTAATAGTTATATTACAACACTCATAATATATTGAATATATATATATATATATATATATATAATATATATAATAAAAGGAGTAAAAGGGGAAATAGGTAATAGTTGTAAAGGCAAAACGGCATAATATATATATAGTTTAAGTAAAGACGGATGTGCCTATGTCATCCTTAATAGACAGCAGATGAGATGATGATCTGCATCCATTCCTACTAATACAAACTCTTCTCATAATATGCATCTTGTTTTCTCTTCTTAATATATATATATATATATATAGATTGACATTAAATATAATATTGTTTTCCATAAATAATCTAGGCACTAGTCTCTATTTTTATGACCAAATTTATTTATAAAATCTACATAATCGCTTCCTTCTTCTATAAATTACCTTGTAGCTAATATTAGTCCCAAAACCTTGTGTTTTCCCTTACTATTTCGCTAAACATATAATTAAAAAGGGTCTATGTGTGTATACATTAGATAAGCTTCATGAGTTTTTAACAAAAAGTATATGTGCAGGCAGATAAGTACGTACATAATAACATGTTATCTTCACGACATATATATATCATTACTGTACAAATGGGGGATCATATAGCTGTAAGTATACTATTATTTATATTTTTCACCTAAATCTCGCTGATTCTTCTTAATTAATACACCAAGTGGAATTTAGTTTTAAAACACATTGTCCTTACACCTTTATATATATATATATATATATATATAAAAGTAATCGTGTCGCACGCGTTTCGTGTGCGACAATCAAAATATATAAAATAGGTATAGTTATGATATAAATATGATTACAGATCCCAATCGATTTAACAATTGAATTATTGGGGTTATAGTGTTATTAGTATATAGGTTTTATCCTCTACTAAAAATGTCTTAATTTATAGGTACACTCTAATTAACAACAAAAATTAGTTGGAACAATGAGATAAGCTGCCAAACAACCTTGCAAATCCCACTAATAGTGGTCCATGCACCATAACTGCCAACTTTTGCAACTCAAAGAATAAAAGTGCTTTTCACTTTATCTGAATATACATCTATATAATTATGTTATTTAATAACAACTTGAACCTATATGCACCTTGAAAAAATATTACAAACCTAATAAACATGTTGGATTTTACGAAAACGGTAGGAGTTATGTGGAACAATGAACTGAAAAGGAAAAAAGTAAGATTACGTACATCTATATTAACATTTCCCATGGGACAATGATCTCACTTGTTAATTTATTTTTTTATTCACTAGTTATTAAAATAAAATAAAATACAAAGTGGAATACCAAAAAGCAATGTTGTCACTTCTTATCTTCTTTTTAAACTAGTAAAATTTAACTTATGCGTGTGAGACGCGTAATGACATAAATCTCATAATATATTTTATTTTGAACATAATATTCAGATTTTGTTTCATTTATTGTAGTTATGCAGGTTAAAACGAATCACTAATTAATTTATGCTACATCCGTAATTAGGAAAATATAGTGATGACAAATTATTAATTAATTAGATTATGTATATTGGTAATTATTAAAACATAGTCAGGGTATTTTTAGAAAAATTTGACAAAATTGAACAGACTCATTTCTCTTGGGTTGGCTTATTATAATAGAATGATATGTATTTAAACACCAAAATAGTTTCATCCATTTCTATGCATCTTCTGAGAGCAAGCACTATAGCTTGCTTATTATTTTTCTCAAATTCAACAAAAAAAATATACGTTTTCCCATTATACATAATACTTTTATATCCACACAAAACATCATGTTTCTTATATAAGTTTCTTATTTTCTATTTCTCTCTTTTTAAACATTTTTTTATATAATCATAATGTCATATCACTCTTGTAAATAATATGATGAACACTTTTGGTTTCTTATATATATAAGTAATATTGGACCACCATCAAATTTTGAATATTTTTTTGAAGAACCTGCTAATTGGGATTTTTTTTATAAAAAAAAATTAACAAGATTACTCAAAATATGAATTAAAACTGCATATGAGGCACCAGCAGTGCTTGATCTAAGTCTGTGCTTTCACCTCAAAATATCACCTACATCTTTGATGTTAAAAAAACGCTATATCCTCAGCACAATTTAGCGATTTCCGAAAAATTAATGATGGATGCTAAATTTTAGTGTTGCATATTTACTAGTCAAACAAATGATTTATAATACAAAGAATCACTTTGGACTATGACACAAACATCCCCTTAAAACCCTAGAGAAGTTGTTGGTTCTTATTGTTTTGTATTTATTAAAATAAGCGGAATAAACATAAATGCAGGACAGATTAAAAAAATCGAAAGATTAAACTATAAAAAGGGAATTAAAAGGGAAAAAGATCCCGCCCAAAAGGGCAAGCGAACTACATTATGAGAAAATAAAGTAAAATATAATAAAGAGTAGGCTAGCCATTAACAAATTCTGAACTTATTCAATACAATTTACCACAAAGACTTAAATCAACCTAAAGATTTTCTCAGGACTCGACGCTTTGTTCAATACAACTAGTAGTTCATTTGGAGTTTTTTGCCAAAATGGTCCAGTGGACCACTTAAATTCCCAGAATGGGCTACCTTTCTGTAATATTCCCAAAATGGTCTACTTTCGAAAAACGACCGATCGAAATGATAAAAACGACCGGTCGTTTTTATCATGAACTCTCTGGAACAATTTGGACCAAAAACGATCGGTCGTTTTGTCAAATTCGATCGGTCGTTTTTCAGACCAAAAACGATCGGTCGTTCTGTAAATTTCGACCGATCGTTTTTATTGTGAATTCTCTGGAAGAAATCATACCTAAAACGATCGGTCGTTTCTTATAACGATCGGTCGTCTGTTGAAAAACGATCGGTCGTTTTTGACTGTCGACCGATCGACTGTAAAGAATTTACAGAACAAGAATTTTTTGCAGTTTTGGACACTGATTTGACAAAAAATATATAAAAACATGATCCCCTTTTTGAACATGATCTCTTAAAAAATGATGTCGTAAATTAATATGTTTAGTACGAGAGTGTTGGATCGGATTTTTCGAAAGATTTATGCACTAGTATTATCACATAAAATGATGTCGTAAATTAATATGTTAGGTACAAGATGTGTAGGTGACGTTTTACTAAACATCCGATTTAAAACAAGTAAATGTCACAACATCCGATTTAAAACGAAGTTAAACAAATCTAAACGATTAAGGAAAACGAACGATAAAATGCAAGCGAAAAATTGGCCATAGTTTTGCCTAAAAACGGTCAATCGCCACAAATGAAAACAACAAAAATAACCCAATCAACTAGATATATATGCGCACAAGTTATAATAACATCAAAATCGCATTTGTAGAATTATAAATACGCAATCTCACAACGTCATACAAATTAACACGTAATGATAAATAGCAACATAACATAAAAAAGATTCATAACATAAAAACGGTCAATCGCCACAAATGAAAACAACAAAAATAACCCAATCAACTAGATATATATGCGCACAAGTTATAATAACATCAAAATCGCATTTGTAGAATTATAAATACGCAATCTCACAACGTCATACAAATTAACACGTAATGATAAATAGCAACATAACATAAAAAAGATTCATAACATAAAAACGGTCAATCGCCACAAATGAAAACAACAAAAATAACCCAATCAACTAGATATATATGCGCACAAGTTATAATAACATCAAAATCGCATTTGTAGAATTATAAATACGTAATCTCACAACGTCATACAAATTAACACGTAATGATAAATAGCAACATAACATAAAAAAAATTCATAACATAAATGCAAAGCGTTTGCTACTTATTACATCAAAAACAACGTTGGAAGAAAATGAAAAACAAAGGAAATACAACGCAAAATAAAAGAGAGGTATTTCTCCCCCTTTGACATCATAAATGAAAAACAAATGAAATACAACGCAAAAATAAAATAACAGCCTAGTCGCGGTGGGAGGTCGCGTCGTCCTCTTCGTCGGCGTCATCGTCGGGACCGGCTAGATCGGGAAAATACCCGTAGAACTTTGCCCGTTGCTCGGCGCTTATCCTATCAATTTCATCCAAGTCTTCTTGACTTGTGTTCATGGAGCGAAACATGCGTCGGTGGAGTCGCGCATTTTGATATTGGTCGATATATAGATCGTCGTAGAATTGTTCGGTGCGCGGAGGACGGTTGGAAGATCCGACTTGAGCTTTTCCTCGACCTCGAGTGGGACGAGAAGAGGAAGGAATGTGAGACGGGGGAAGGGACTCGGAGGAAATAGGCACGTCCTCACGAGCGGCTTGCGGTGTGGCCTTAGGGCCGACATACTCTTCCTCTTCGGGGAAAAGAGTAGTGTAGTCGGGGCCGGACACCCGTTTACCGGACCAAGTAATGGTCTTGGCGGTAGTGTTGAATTTTATTGACATTTGGGCAAGATAAGAGGTGTCCCAAATGTGTTTATCCTTATTCTTGAAAAGGGTTCCACCGGGAACAAGGTTTAGGTCCTTTAAGATGGCCGAAATCAAGGCACCGTAAGATAGCCCATTCTTAGATTTCGTTTTGAGCGAATCCATCTTAAAGAATATGAGAGTCGCGAAGTCAAGCTTGACTCGGCGATGGATGCACCCTAGAAGGAAGATGTACTCATTGGTAACATCCGTGAAATTTGAAGTATGAGGGAGGACGATGTGAGAGAGGATGTGGTAGGCTAATTTATTTCTAAATAGAAGGCCGTGGGCTTTGTTAGAGCGATTGTTGTGGGCGGGATGAAATAGCTCATCTTTGAAATCGGTAAAATTAACGATGTTTAGCATTTCGCAAAGTTCGTCACTTTGCTCGTACACCCCCGCAGCATCGAGGTGTAGAAGATTTCGTAAACGGTCTATACCGTAAACGAAGGCCTGGCCATTAAACGATGAACGCAAGCGGAGTGCGTCATCATGACCCCTATCAAGAACTAGGTTATGGTAAAATTCATATATATTTTCAATGAAGAAAGGCTCTTTTAGAGTAAGAATTACGTTGAGTTTTTGAAAGTTTAAATCTTGCATGAGAAGAGGAAAACGTTCAACGAATAAAGGCATATCTATGGTAAAATTAGTCAATATAGATCTTTTACCCATTGCAGATGGATAGAGAGGAGGAAGGGAGCTGGAAGAGGCACCGGGGCCCGATGGTGGAGCCGTGGAGGAACCGGTTCGTCGACCGCGAGGAACACGGGGGCGGCTCGGGGACGGAGGCACGTAGTCGTCGTCATGTTCGTCGACGAGGTTTGGTTGAGCTTGAGCTTTCTTGGTGCGAACCATGGTTGGATTTTTTAAAAAATTAGGGTTGTTGAAGAATTGGTATTTTCAAGAAACGGAATCAATCGATTATTGATTATAAGGATTAATAAGAGAATTGGGTTATATATATATAGATATTTGGGATTTTTAGAAAATTTTAGGGAGAGGGGGCGAATTTTTTGATAAAGAGAGATGAAAAGTTTTGAAAAGTGAAAGAGAATTAGGGTTGAAATAGGTTTAAAAACTGGAAAACAGAAAAACGATCGGTCGTTTTGGAATTACGATCGGTCGTTTTTGGACAAAAATGTTCCAGTGAGCACACTGAAAAAACGATCGGTCGTTTTTGCATAACGATCGGTCGTCTGTGTAAAAACGATCGGTCGTTTTTCACAGAGATCGGTCGTTTTTGTACAAAATTCTTCCAGTGAGCACACTTAAAAAACGACTGGTCGTTTTTGAAGAACGATCGGTCGTATGTGTAAAAACGATCGGTCGAAATTTACAGAACGACCGATCGTTTTTTGTCTGAAAAACGACCGATCGAATTTGACAAAACGACCGATCGTTTTTTGTCCAAATTGTTCCAGAGAGTTCATGATAAAAACGACCGGTCGTTTTTATCATTTCGATCGGTCGTTTTTCGAAAGTAGACCATTTTGGGAATATTACAAAAAGGTAGCCCATTCTGGGAATTTAATTGGTCCACTGGACCATTTTGGCAAAAAACTCGTTCATTTGTATCCAAATAAAATACACCGTTAATGCAAATAGCACTCTACCAACCCTATCCCCGAAGCTGACTCTCATTTAAAAATATATGTAGCCCACTCCACCCATTGCACCCATGAAATAAACCTAGCCAATAAAACTGGATTTGGCTCTTCCAATTTTCCATACTTTCTTTCAAAATTCACAATCGAAAAACAAGTCGTTAATATTTTTTGCGTTCTTGAGACAAAGCAGACTCCCATTTAATTACACCTACAATTTTCATCTTTTGAAGTGTCTCCATCGTTGTTAAACGATTCAAAATAGAAATACACAAAATAAATTTACACCTATAATTCTTGTTATCAATTATGAATAACAATTATAATATTTGAGGAATGTATCTTAATTTATGTCATCTGGATAATACTCAACAAAACACTCAATTTCCGATTGATGCTTATCAAAATACCTTTTTTTCCATCTGATCAGTTTTCATCTGAAAATATCAATTTCCTGACTAAGCCCTCCAATTTTGTTCCAATTTACCCTTTCGAACCGCATTTTTATAATTTTGCTCCAATTCTTCCAACTACAAAATACAAAATAAAGTCTTTGTTGTTTTGAGAGTTAATAGCCACGTAGGACGTGATATTGGCAATGTCGGGTCCTACGTGGCTATTTCCAATTAGTTTGATTATTTAATTAATATTTAAATTGCATAAAAAGCAATCCACGTAGGACGTGTGATTGGCAATTTCGGATCTCTTATATTTATTAGTAAAGTAAGAAATGAAAAAATAACTCTCCAATACTCTTGCCCTTAGATTGGCGGCGACAGTGCTCTGATGTAGCTCAAGTGAATTCATATACAATCGTGAATTGCATACACATTCGTGGATGGTGTATTATGTCATTTCCTAAATACGTATCCTTTCTCGTCTTAGATCACCTCCGGAGGTCGTCAGAGATCCGACGAAACTCGAGCAAGATCGTCGGAGGTTCGACGAAATGTCTACATAATCCTGAACTGGTAAACAACCGGAGAAAGTGTTTTTGGAAGAAAGATTTGGTAGCCGAGTAGTATTTTTTGAGAATATAATTTGCTAGTTTGAAATTTTTTGGTAATTGCCCCTAAGTTTTAAATGCACCGCTTTTCTAATCCAATTTTCGGTTATGTCTATTTCATGTTTTATTTAACTAGCAAGCATCAGGTAGTTGAATTTGAAATTAAAAAAGAAACATTTTATCACCTTGTGGACCCACTGGTGTAAGTGGATGAATTAGTTTTTCAATTCTTTTGCTTAATTAGTAGAGAGAGGAAAAAAAAATTAAACATATATATTAGTTTATTTATGATTGAGATGACTGAAGTTTTGTGTAATAATAGTATATAATAATATATAGCTAAAATTAAGAAAATTAGGGTTTTTTTTATATTAAAATTGAGTAACATCGTTGCTAGGCTCATGTGTGTGGTGGATAGTTTTATACTCGAATAACAAGAATGTAATAATAGTATGGTTGCTAATGCTATTTTACTTATAGCCTTAACTATAAATATACATGTTTCTGAGTTTCTCTCTCTGTATTTAAACAGACCTGGTCAGGGGAGAAATATTGATAAAGAAAAATCTTAAATATTTTGACTGAAATTCTTATAAATAGCCTTTTTTGCCAACCATGTAACGGAAAAATGTCCAAATTCCTATGGTTGGCATCTGTACTACAACTAGCCATACCAACTTATACAGGGAGACCTTATATAAACATTAATTTATATATTGAATTTGATATTTTTTTATAAAAACGTTTCGAATCAAAATTTGATTAATGCAAATTTTTACGGTTTTACGAGCGGAACGTAATATATATATATATATATAAAGATCTTTATAAACCTGCCTGTGTGAGGGAGAAATAAATTTTAAAGTGTGAGGGAGAA
The DNA here is from genome assembly GCA_963682055.1 of Primula veris. Lineage (NCBI taxonomy): Eukaryota > Viridiplantae > Streptophyta > Magnoliopsida > Ericales > Primulaceae > Primula > Primula veris. The sequence goes on from OY821748.1 coordinate 29,129,012, forward strand.
AGAAATTAAAGATTTTAGCTCCCATCCAGGAAGAAATATTGAAAAACAAAAGTCAATTTATACGAATTCCAGGGTGAAATTTTTGAGTTTTATGTAAAAAACAATATTTGAGCCGGCGCCAAAGATGAAACTGGTTTTTATCAACACCAAGTTCTCGTGATTCAATATCCAATACCCCAGGTACCCTTTTTCATACGCCATTATATATATATATATATATAATATCATTATTTTAATTTAATAGAATTATGGGTTCTATTATATATATAATAGCAGAAACTGTTCAAAGGTCATTCAAAGATATATACAACTCAGAATCATTGTAAAATAAAATAAAATTCATTCAAATACACAACTCTCTCCCTCTCTCTCTCTCTCTCTCTATATATATATATATATATATATATACATAACACATCATTATTTAATCATTAGTTTAATAAGAATTCTAGGTTTTTATATATAATTGCAGAAACTGATCAAAGACAAACACAATCATTTTCATTAAAAGATACATCTCTTTCTATATAATAAAAGAAACTTTAAGGCAACCAAAACATTTTCATTCAAATTAATACATAACTCTTTTATATATATACATATATATATATATATAAATCATTTATTTTAATCAAATTTAGTTTTAACATAGTTCTGAGTTCTATATATATATATATATATAATAGCAGAAACTTGATCATTATTCATTAAAAGACACAAACCTGAATCAGAGAAATGAATGGAAGTAATAGGAGAAAAGAAGGAGAAAACGAAGAAGAGTATGTGGTGGAGAGCTATCCGGAGACGATAACTTCATCGAGGGCGAGCATGTTTAACCTGTTGACATGGCAACTAAGGATATTAAGCCGAGAAAACGTCTTTCGAGGTCTCTCCTCCGGCTTAGTTATCCTCCCTGATAACAGGTATCTACATTTTTCAACCTTTTATCTCTCTATATAATCTTTATTCTATTATAAGAACATAAAAGAGATAAAAAAAAAGTTAGTTATTTTTGTAGGTTATCAAAGTAATCCCTATTTTATTTTATTATTTGTTATTTGGTTCTTTATTTAATTTCTCTCTATATAACAGATAACAGGAGTATGTATTAAGGATGGTTGTGTTTGATTGTTAATGTTTACTACTATTTGATCTTTTATTAACTTTATCTATCTATGTATATTTATTTGTGTATTGTGTATGTGGTTATTACTAATTAGAGTGAGGGATTTGTTATTGTTTGGTATTTGTTTATTAGTTTTTGTAGTTAAAGTGACAAATGGGGACTAAGGTTTTGAACTAGTGATAAAAAGGATTGTCTGTGTCTATTATATATAGGCGTGTAGTTATTATATATATTAGGTTGAACATTTTTACACATAGATTTTTGGCCCGCTGTCATGGTTAGTGTATATATATACTTGGTAATCGTTGTTCATACGTTACGCGTGCGATACGTAATGACATAGATATGATCCCAATAAATAAAATTAATATTTTTTTTAAAATTTAAATATCAAATGATTAAATATAATTAATTAACAATCGTATATAAAGAGTAACATAATGTTTTACTCTTATAAAAAATACACAACGATTTTGTTTGGAATATAAATGTGTGGAAAATAACATTTTTTAAGTTATTTATGTATTTAAATTGAGTGATGGCATTTAAAAGTAATTACAATATTAGAGTGATGGTATTTTTAAAAAATTTGGACAAAATTAGACAGACTCAAAATACTTAGGTTGGCTTATATTAATAGTATGATGATATATACTCAAAGCGACTAACGGGGAACTGACTTACTTGAGATGTTGTAAAAAACATTCCACATTAAAAAAAATTACTAGTTGTTGTTACTCTTTTTAATAAGTTACAAATTTCTTAGTTTTCAAGCATACACGTGGAAGAATGAATTTGGTTTTCGAGATAGTAACCTTTAATTTATTATCTATCCTAACTCTGAAAGTTACGGAAACATGCTCAAAACTTAGTTTTACGTGTTCTCTACTAAAACATATGAACTCTTTTCTTATTTGTTTGTGTTTTTCTACTATATTTTATATTTTATATTTTATATTTTATTGAAACACTTACTTAAAAATATTTACATGTCAATCAACTTAATTACAAAAAAACTCACTTATATGTACTTTTTTACAATTAGTTATATATACTTATTTACAATTAGTTACATATATCATAAAAAATAACAAAATATACAAAACAATTGAAAAAAAAATCAAAAAATTTGTACATAGTCTCAAACCGAATTAGACCTGATTAGATTGTATTAAACAGGATTAGACATATAAGATTGGACATGATTGGACAACATTAGACAGGATTTGACAGCATTAGACATACAGAATCAGACAGCATCAACATATTTTTTGTATAAAAAATGTAATTTTTTGATTTTTTTGGATTTTTTAATGGCATATGTACATATTTGTAAATAAGTTCACAAAATATGTATTTTTTTATAAAAAAAAATCATCAAATTCAAAACAACCGGGTTTTTAGTAAATAAGTTTCTAAATGTATACTAAATTGTTATTTTTCCTACTTTATTTGATATAATTTTTTATTTTCTTAGAATCTCATAACTCCTTATCATATCGACATACTAAAAAAGTTTTGTTAACTGTTAAATTTTAAAGCTTTCTTAAATTTAAGTTACCAAATGTAACACGTATAACTAAGAAAACAGAGAGAATCTTGGTCCAAACTATAAGGGTATTTTGGGTTATTTTATAATTATTGTTTGTTTGTTATTTTCACATGTTAAACCCAGTTACAAATCAATAAATTTATATAACTTCTAAATCATCTGTTAGAGCGCATTAGAAAACCGTCAGTCATAGTCTTTTGGGTATTGAAAGTGAGTTGATGTCTAATAGCTAGAGGCTAGAACCTCAGCTGGTGACACTCTACTGACCGACGCCAACTCGACTGACAGTCTGTCCAAAATATATGTAGTGCGCGAAACAAAACCTCCCATCGACTCCAAAAAAAAGGCAAAAAAGGAGCCCGTTTGATACGCAATGTCTTTCGTATTTAGCCACTTTTCGATCATCGATTTTACGCACTGCTTTGCCAATTTCGGATACATAATGCAATAGCGAAAATGGGAGACAATAGACACGTCTAAGCATAGATCACGACTTCGATCCCATAATGGTAAAAGAATATCAGCTGGTTTCAAATCATCGTCACCTAAAAGATTATTTTCCTCCAAACGAGTGGTCAATCGCGCCTCTCGAGCCAAGACGAAAAATTTGTCCTGAACAAGATTATGCCTTCAAATAAGGCGTCATTCCCCTTGGTAGAAGAAGTCATAATCAGCAGCAGCATTCGAAACACGCTGCTTACAAACAAGACAAACAGTGAAATTCGAGAAAACGGGGTGTACAGTACAATATCTGAATACACACCTATAGATGGTAATATATTAGCTCAACCGAAATTTACGCTACTATCAATAGTAATTCACATTTTGGTGTCTATTTTAATTATAAAGTAGTTTAGACTAGATATGTTTAACAATTAAGTGAGTCATTGTAAAGCTATACAATTTGTTGATATCTGAGAGGGGTTTTATACGTTTATTACACAAAACTATCAGTTTTTAACGATTTGGGTAACCACATTTCAAATTTTCCAATTTGGGTACCACACTATAATAACTTTTCAATTTAGATACCACCGTCTAAATTAATCACGGAATCATGTCACATGACATTTGACAAACGTTAACTTGATAGGGTAATTTGAGAATTTTACACAAAAATATATCATAATAGGAAAACGTTTTCCCCAATTTAACACATAACAAAAATTTGGATTATGTGATAATTTTTGTTGTGTGTGAAATTAGAAGAAATTTTTTTCTATGATCACATATTTTTGTGTAAAATTGTCAAATTAGGCTATCAAATTAACGTTTGTCAAATGTTATGTGACATGATTCCGTGATTAATTTAAACGGTGTTACCTAAATTGGAAATTTATGATAGTGTAGTATTCAAATTAAAAATTTTAAAAATTATGTAACTAAATCGTTAACATATATTAAACTAATTTTTTCCCAGCTGATACATGAATTTTGTAAATCTTATCACGATACTAAATTAATTGACCATGTTTTAGTCTTCCAACATGTTCACTGTGTAAAATAAAAAACTAGTATTTTATAATTGGATCATAAATATCTCATTCATGAACTGGAAATCCGGTGAAGTAGGCCGGAGTATAACTTTTTTTATGTGTTGTTCTTTTTGTATTTTTAAGGGAAATATTAATTAATCGAGTCATGTCGTATCTATCAAAACTATAGACAAAACTGCTTCTACAGGAGAAAAAAATCGACGTACAAGTAAATCAACTATTGTTGTATACCAATTGCGTTTAATTGTGTCAAAGTATTGGAAATGCAAAATTTGTTTGATACGTCCGAACGATGTTCAATAGCTGAAGAAATAACATGATTTAATTAAGATTATGAGACAATACTTTTCGGTCAGAAAAACTCTTATGATATCGTAGTCTGGTTGATCATGGTTTTCCACTTTTTGGCAACTTTATCTGTTTTTTACATTTCTATGTGGTTATCTAGATAATTAGCAAATTTGAAAGATTGCTTAACATAAGAAATTCTACATTTGACTTCTCTTACTCTTCTCTATATTCTTTATATAACAACAAAAACAAATCAAATATGAAAAAAATCGTATTTTTTGTCATGACTAGGGACGGCATAGGTGGCAGTCCAGTAAAACGGGAGTGTTGGGCAAAAAAGCTTGATTTTTTCTAACCATGTAGGTCAAAATATCTAATTATTAGAATATCAAAAAGTAATTTAATAAAACATTGTCATAAATATTTATGATGTAATGGTTAATAATACAGTACATATATATATATATATAGTAGTGTTTACTTTCCATACATTTTTTTTTATAAAATTATATAATTTGGGGGCAACCAAATTTGTTTTATACTCAACAAGCTGCACCAGTGGACTGCTGGTCATGACTCGTCTGAGAAAGTAGGATTGAAAATATCTCTACTCTGCCGACACTTTGTAACGTCCTTTTCAGCTTAGCAAAATCAGGCAATTTAAATCTTCAATAAAAAAAAAAAAAAAGAGGTAATTTAATCTGGTTCAATAAACTGTCTAACTCAAGTTTTTATTTTTATTTTTTAACAATGTCTAACTCAAGTTATTCATCCATAACATTAGTATTATCTATCAGCCGTAGTTATTAAGACACCTGTGCTGAATTATTACCACAAAGACACATGATTTTTATTTTTTATAAGCCAAGTCACAGTTGACCCCTCGGTATCCAATTATTCTTGTGGTTATCCACCCATGTTGGTGGAGCCTATTGCATGATTTAGGATTACTAAAAATCATGTCACCTAATAAAAACTCAACCTATTAAAAATCTAAATAAATATATTGAAACCCTATTTTAAGTCTATACTAAATTTAATTAATTTTTTTTTATTTTTTTCTATTTTTCATAGATTAAGTTTTTATTACGTGACGACGTGACTTATACCCCAATCCACTAAGCGTTGCCTGTATTTAACAGATGGCTTCAGAATTATGCATTTTGGTATGTTTTTTCTATGATATAATTATGATAGTTCAGATAGTTTTTGAGGTAAGAATAATTCAATTACAGATGCCACGTGAAACCTTGTCATTTCTCAGCGCAAAATCAGCAATTTGTGTGCGGTAGGCATAAAAAAATTCATCTGTTATGTTGTATAACACTTGAAAGTCCGAGCTTATTAAAAAAACACATGAAGGTCTAAATAAAAATAGTTATCATTCTGTATGACTGTATGCATATCTCTGTAACACAATTACTTCCTTAATATGGTTTACTTTTAACATCATTTTCATGGTGTTTGCCTATTAAGATGTATCTCCCAAAATGAGAAATATGCCTGCGTATCATAATTAATATAAAATAATGAAATATTGGAAGTATTTCGTTTATATGTTTAGCGTCGTCGTCGTAGTTTCGTAGACATGTTTGGAGCTCATAAAGAGTACCAAAGTGAATGTAGAGCATAATTATTAATCAGATACCAAATAATAACTCAAAGAAATTTCTCTAATAGGACTTCGGTTCTACCAAATTTCGTCGAATGCATGAGTACCCCTGTCCTTTCTAGACTTCTTCCAACGTCAGTCTACAAACTTGTCAAAGGTCGTCAAAAATATAATCTAGATCCTTCAGAATCTGAACTTGTTTTAAATAAGTTCTGTTAAAGTAAATGCTGATTTTTAGGGTGAACTTATTATGAACTTTACATTTAGGAAATGATAGTTAACGGTGTAACTCCATATTGCAGAGTGTTTTCACTGTGAAATGTGAGTACATTATGCATCTTTATGTCAGATATTAGAAGTGATGAATTAACTTTATCATCAAACATCCCAAATTTCTTGTCGATATTTCCCTTGTTCCTATAAACTACTTAAAAAGTGAAATCTTGAAAAAACTAAAAAAGAGAAGGGTTAATTCATGTTTACTGTATCAAAATATCGGTTGTTAACAATTTGCATACCCGACTATAAAAATTAACAATTTGCATACCAAACAAAGGATAATCGATCAGTCAACAACCTGTTGTCAAATTATTAAATAGAAGTTAATTTAAATTGGTACATTATCCTTTTGCTCTTATTTTTATCGTCAAAAACCAATTCATCTATTTGTTCTCTTACATCCACTATTTCGCTGGGCTACTGTAGGAAAATGACGTCGTATTTTCTTATCTCGGCACATAAGATCAACTTATAAATCATAGTAACCAATTGACCCTCTTAAATACTGTATTTTCTTACCTCGGCATATAACACCACTATGCTATCTGCATTTTAAAAAATTATAACGAATTAAACTTGATTATCCAAATTAAAAAATTCAAGAAAATAATAAACACTGATTAACCTTAATTATCAATATTGTTCAAATTAAATAACTCAGAGAAATAAATAGATAAGAAATTCTAACACACCTTATTCAGTTTATAATAGATTGATAATAAAAATAACCATAATTAATATTAATTAATTTATTATTTAATAAAAGTGGATCATTATGTAATTAAGGTTAATATAATTCCTTATTATTGGTAAAGAAGTTGATTTACCATATTTCTGAAGGGGCTATCGGTTCGTGAACTTTTCCGTTCATATTTAAATCTCAATTCTGCAGTTCATCAAATTTTTTATTGTACTTGATAACTCTAAATAACCCTGATTTGTTTAGGCTAGAGGAATTTGGATATTTGTGAGTGAGATATAACTAGATAGCTATTTTTTGCTCAAATTTGTTCGTATATAGAGAGAGAATATAAAATAAACAGAATACGTTTTTTTGTTAACAGACCAAAATACCCCTGAGCTGTAACGACAATAGGTCACGTGCAGGTTCGTGACCAAACTTCTGTTTGATAATTTGACGTCTGGTTTTTGATTGATCGATTATGGTTTATTTGGTATGCAAATTATTAAATTTTGTAATCGAGTATGCAAATTGTTAACGGCCGATAGTTTGGTACAGTAAACATGAATTAACCATTGATAATTTGACGTCAGGTTGTTGATTGATCGATTATGGTTTATTTAGTATGCAAATTGTTAATTTTTATAGTCGGATATGCAAATTGTTAACGGCCGATAGTTTGGTGCAGTAAACATGAATTATATATAGCACCTATATGCCTGTCTCATGACTTCTGAAAAAGAAATCAGGTCTTGCAGTGGCTTGCATGTTCCCCTCAATTAGTTTTTCAAGTAAAACCGTTTTCAGCATATTAATCAATCAAAACCTGGAGGAATTTCTTTGAAATTGCCCTAATTTCGATCTTATGACTTTGATATAGTTTATCATCATACTCCCTCTGTCCCTAGATAATTATCTCCTACGAAAATATGTACAATTTTGATCAACGATTTACTCATATCTAAATTGCCGAAATGGAAAGTTTTAAAATTCCTTCATATAGTTCTAATGAAGAACTCTGTGATTAGCTTTTGAAAGAATTTTTTTCGACAATCTACGTATGAAAATTTTGCCGGTCAAAATTTCATATAATTTACTATGAGACAATTATTTAGGGACGGAGGGAGTAGTAAAAAGGCAAATTCAGGAAAGAGTGCCAAGGTACTTCCTCTCCATGTGACGAAATCAAAATACTAAACAAAGCCAAGGAATTAAATGTGATAGTTGTGAGTGCAGGTGGTATAAGGCATGGGAGAAGATCATACTGGTGTGGGCTTTGTACTCTTCATTTTTCACACCAATGGAGTTTGGGTTCTTTAGAGGATTGCCAACTAGGCTCTTCTTACTCGACATTGTTGGCCAAGCTGCTTTTCTTATTGACATTTTCTTACAATTCTTTGTCGCTTATAGAGATAGCCAGACTTACAAAATTGTATACAAGCGGCGCCTCATTGCTCTTAGGTAACTAAAAGCTTTAAGTAAGCTGGTCTCTTGTAGAATTAGTATTTGCGTTATAAAAACCTTTATTGGTCTATGGTTTCTGCACATACACACACATTTTAATCTGGAAGCGACTATGAAACTGGTGAAATAGATTTTCCATTTTGTGGATTTTCTCAAAAAGCTTCAGTCCCAGGTGAAGTTGTTTCTATACCCACTCAATTGGAGATTTAGAATTTTCTTTTCCAACCATCTAAATTTAAAACAGACACTCCAAAACCATTGAGTTCCTTGCCTAAAAGTCCAAAGCCAAAAACCCTAAACACCAACCAAATTGGACTTGTTTTTTATTTGAAAGTGTTATACACAATTAGTTTTCTTTTTTCTGAAACAAATTTAATTTTAGTTCAAGTGTTTTGGCCTTTCATATATATGCAGGTACTTAAAATCCTCCTTTGTCGTTGATCTTCTTTCATGTATGCCTTGGGATGTCCTTTATAAGGTAATACTCACTTTGGAGGCTCTTATTAAACAAGTTTTGTAGAACTCTCTTTTGGGGCTTGCCTGGTCTTCTAATTAACTTAAAAAAATGCGCCAGAGTGTTTTTTTATAGATAAATTTTGTTAATATACTGCGTCCCACAACTGTGATTTGTGTTAAAATTGCTTAAGTATATAAGAATATGATTCAGAAAAAACAAACATAAGTGTAACTTGGGCTTTAGCACCTCGCGGAAAGATAATGGAACTTTTCTCACTACTTAAAATGTTAGGTTTGCTCATACCCTTCTTTAAAATTAGGAATAATGATAGAACACAAAAATTAGACCCGAATATGCCTATTCGGGCATGAATCGACCCACACATTATTAGAGTGTACCCAATGCTTGAATCCAATAACCCATGGTCTAAAAGTGCTTTCCTAACAGGCCATTATCTATAAAGGTCTTAGCCCAATTAGTAAAAGTCCACAGATGAAAAGCCCATGAGGTGACGCATGAGATGGGGACATTTGTCAACATCCTACAAGTTACAATTGTCTATAAATAGCCAAGTGAGAAGGACCTGAAATCTGTCTAAAAAATATAGAGAGAGGAAGATAAAAGAGAGAAACTTGTCAGAGCTTATCACACTAGAAAGCATAACGAGCAAGATAAAGAACCGAGTACCGAAGAGAAGGAGAAAGACCAAGATCAAGATTAAATTACTAATCCGAGCACACGTGTAATAAGAAAGTTGTAAACCGAGCAAGCATAATTGAAGAGTAATAATAAAGATCAAAGTGTCCAATATTTACTGTCTTATATTTATTATATTATCGTTGAAAAGCATATCGCCACCCATCAAAGATTATGCTTTATCAAATAATGTTTAATTCTCAAAGAACCAGTACCCTTTAATTATCACAAGTTTTTAATCTTTTTAGATAAATGTACCTGTGTAATCTTGTGGTGATATATGTTATGTATATATGTTACTTGTGATCAAACTTTTCCATGTTCCTCCTTTTTTTTGTATCAATAAGTTCCCATCTACTACCACAAGTGTGACAATCTGTTTTATAGGCCTGTGGATATAAGGAAGAAGTCAGATACCTTCTGTGGATCAGGCTATACCGAGTGCGTAAAGTGATAGGGTTTTTCCAGCACCTAGAGAAGGATATACGTATAAACTATATGTTTACACGTATTTTAAAGCTAATTGCTGTTGAACTCTATTGCACACATACGGCAGCCTGTATATTCTATTATTTGGCTACCACATTGCCATCTGAGCAAGAAGGATACACATGGATCGGAAGTTTGAAATTGGGCGATTATAGTTATTCTCAGTTCAGAGGCATTGATTTGTGGACTCGGTACATGACATCGTTATATTTTGCCATTGTTACCATGGCAACTGTTGGTATGTTTATTTCTGGAACACATTTCAGGCATTAGGAAAGTTTTTTTGTTTTTACTTGATTGTGGCTGCCTTATTAGGATAAGTCATCAGCTAAATGGATTTCAAAATTCGTTTTCTATCTTCCTTTTGTCAGTTTTCAAAATTTTGAACTTTGAATATGAAAAGGCTAATATTGCTCAAGTTACATTGCTGGTTGCTTGTTTAAATAGGTATTCTGCTTATATAGCTACCTATATATGTTCTGTAATTTAAATGTATTTTCTCTGTGTGGCAATCAACATGTACTATGTGTGTCTTCACAATCTATCACTTGTATTGTTCCTATAAGCTCATTATCTTTGGAGAAACTAAGTTTTATATTGCTACAGGTTATGGAGATATACATGCCGTCAATATCAGGGAAATGATATTCGTAATGATTTATGTCTCTTTTGATATGATCCTTGGTGCATATTTGATCGGTAATATGACCGCTTTAATTGTCAAAGGATCAAAAACAGAAAGGTTTAGGGATAAAATGACAGATTTGATAAAATACATGAACAGAAACAGACTTGGTAGGGATATTCGTGATCAAATCAAAGGTCATGTGCGGTTACAGTATGAAAGCAGCTATACTGAAGATTCTGTTCTTCGGGATATTCCCATATCCATTCGTGCCAGGGTAATTTCTCCTCAGAATCACTTGTTTTCAATACTTTTTTTTTCTCTACACCTCAAGAACCTGATATTTATATTTTTAAGCTAGATTACTTTCGTGTGTAGCAGTTTGTTCTGGTTTTAGTTTTGCTTTTGTGCTGTGTTACTCACTGGGAGCTTATTTTGCAGATTTCCCAAAGTCTGTACAAGACATATATAGAAAATGTGCCTCTTTTCCAAGGATGCTCTGCAGAATTTATAACCCAAATTGTAAGTATCTTGCCTAAGATAAAGAACAAAAAGAACTTATGTTCACAGACAATAAGTAATCATAGTATCGGTCCCGTACAGAGCTGTAAGTGAATTTAATAATTCATATGTTTTTTTTGCCTTCCTGGAAATCTTTATATATCCGACGCATAATCTTTCCTTAATTCTGTTAGCAAATATATTTTTGCAGAATAGGTTGTGAAGAGATTTTTCTTGTAATGACCATGCAATTTTTAATCTTTATGATGTTAAAGTGGGTGATTTTATTATACGAGAATCTCTAGAATTTACCGTTTTCTTTCTAGCAGCACTAGCACGCGAATATGTCTCACGGATTCAAACATATTTGAGTGCTAGTCATACTACAATTCTTCGGCAATCATATACTTGAAATGACTGCTATAGAACTACAAACAAAACTCAATTTTTGGGCATAGCTCAAATCCTTTCTAAATTCATAGGCAACGTAAAAGATAAAGATACTCAGTTGTTCCATCACATAAGAGTCATTTATACCATCTTTGGGAAGTTTGTATAACTAAGCATCTTGAGCGAGGTCAATGACTTCTGATATAGATCTAATCATAAAAATAGGATATGTGTATCTGTATGAATTCAGTCCGTCTTCTGGTAGAACGTATAATTGGAACATTTTCACATCAGCTAGAAATACTTGTATTATATATCCTGTTAAGGCATTCTTTGTTCTTTTAGGTAATCAAGGTTCATGAAGAATTTTTTCTCCCAGGAGAAGTGATAATGGAGCAAGGGAACGTTGTAGATCAACTTTATTTCGTGTGCCATGGTGTCCTGGTATGATTTATTATATATTATGTATATTTTACTAGCTTATTCTTTTCCGACTTAAATTGTTAACAATGATGTAAAATAAAAAGAAAAAATAATATAAGATTATAATTCAAAATATAACATTTGAATCCACCAACTTTTTGTATATGCAAAACAAACGTTTATGCTTCGCTTCACTGGTTGATCTGAACTGAAATATTCTTTTTCCCATTAGAAATAACATCACGTGATTTTTTGGAATATAGAACTAATTGTAGCTATATACGCACAGGAGGAGGTTAGCATAGGGGCGGATGGAATAGAGGAGACTGTTTCAGTATTAGAACCTAACAGCTTATTCGGTGAAATATCTATTATTTGCAACATACCTCAGCCTTACACTGTTCGAGTTTGCGAGCTATGTAGGCTTCTCCGTCTGGATAAACAATCTTTTTCTAATATACTTGATATATATTTTCACGATGGGCGCAAAATACTTAACAACCTTCTTGAGGTACTTTTGTCTTGCCCACCTTTTTCGCGTTAACATTTTGTTAACTTATTTATTAACAATCTGAGAAAAATATTATGTGGCAGGGTAAAGAATCAAATACTCGTCTGATGCAACTAGAATCAGATATAACGGTTCATATTGGAAAACAAGAGGCTGAACTTGCTGTAAGAGTTAATTGTGCAGCTTATCATGGAGATTTGCAACAAATGAAGAGTTTAATAAAAGCTGGTGCTGATCCCAACAAAACTGATTATGACGGGAGATCACCATTGGTATGATCCTATGACTGTAAGGGCTTTTATAAAATAAAAATAAACCAGATAACTTGAATTTAAAAAAAATGCTAGGTTCGTCTAGCTTCTTAGCTTATTCAGGACAAAACCGGAAAAGCTCAGCTTTTAAGCTGGTTATCCAAATGCAGTCCAAATTTAAGGCAAAAAAACTGAGGTTAGCTGTAACCAAAAAGGCCCAAGTAAATGTAGGTAGTATGAAGTGGTGTGACTATGGAGCCACTCTTTATTTTACACAGAATCGAAAACACTAGCTAGGCATGTATCTGGACATGAATACATTCTTCATGTACCTGGGTATCATAGTTTTTATCCCTCAACTGCACTTTTTCCAATTATTATTTCATTTTACATTTTTCCTGTTTCCATGTCTTTATTGCATATTTCTTCATTTACTTTAGTCATGTTTTAAAATAAGAAATTCATGAAAAAGAAACTTATCTGCCGAGAGATTGTCATCCTCATGGACAATAGGATTCTATTGTCAATGTCAATTGTTTGCATAGTTGTATGGTCATTCTTGTAGAGACGTCAATACATGTGTAATTTGAGATCCTGGTTATTCAATAGAGATTTAATTTTTCTAGACTTGCCAAAATCTAAGAAGCAGTTGAGTGAATGAAACTAATTTAAGTAATTAATTTTTCTGTTAATCTTTTTCTTGTATGGATACTAACATAAGGTCTCAAGTACCAAGTATGATTTTATTTTGAGAAGTTCTTTTCTGATAAAGAAGATAAAAATCAGTAAATCATTTGTAGTGATGTAAGACAATAGCTGGAAATGGTCACTTGCCACAAACGTCTGTTTGGATATTTACTTATTCTCTTCTTGACCTTTTCTGTAACAGCACGTTGCTGCATCAAGAGGTTATGAAGATATTACATCCTTCCTTATTCACGAGCGCGTGGACGTCAACATCTTAGGTAACTATTATTCATGTGTTTTTCTTTGTACTATTTATTGCAAGCTGTAACTAAGTATATTAAATTCGGTTTCATCTGTATGCATTATTAATGCATTTGTTTCTTCACCTATATTTTCTAGATAAGTATGGTAATACGCCTTTATTAGAAGCTCTCAGAAATGGACACGATAAAGTTTCCTCGATACTTGTTAGAGGAGGGGGTGCCCTCAATATAGATGACTCTGGGAGTTTTCTATGTTCGGTTGTTGCTAAGGGAGACTCTGATTTTTTAAAAAGAACATTGTGTAATGGGATTAATCCCAACACGAAAGACTACAATCACAGAACCCCACTTCATGTAGCAGCCTCTGAAGGATCATATTGGATGGCTAAGTTGCTCTTGGAAGCTGGAGCTAGTGTACTTGCTAAAGACAGGTATGTTCACCACTATATTGTTTTTTGTATTAGGTTAATGACTTTTTTCCAAATGATTTTTAGAAAAAGAGTATAGAGCATTTTTAAAACAAGTATTGGAATATATGTATAATGTATGTAACCATTGTTTCAATAAATTCCTATTGAATGCCTTATGCTACTGGCATTATAATAGAAAGTGTTTGATTCTTTGACTTAACAAGTCATGTTGTCATTTTCTGAGCCTGCATTAGGCTGTTTTATCTGTGTTAGAGCCCATATACCTTACCAAAAGGCCTCGTAATGGTAAGGATGGGTAACTCTTTATAAACCACAAACTTGATCGATATTACATCGATGTGGGATAATATAAACTTGATCGATATTACATCGATGTGGGATAATATAAACTCTTAACAATCTGGTTTTACTAAAACATGAACTTTTATAACACTTAAAAGACTCTATTTGCTTACTTCGGCTTTGGATATGTCAAAAAGAGGTACTTAGAATCCCAGAAGTCATTTTTAAAAAGTCTAAAGTTATCAGTAGAACTAGTAAGATTGATACCAACCAGAACTTTTTGCTATTTCTCATCTCTCCCCACAACAGAGGGGTAAAGATATTGTTGCATAAGATAGTCGGGTTTACAGGAAAAAAAAAAGATTTCATTCTTTTGGCTGAGGAAGTTAAAGTTCGTGTTTCATTCTCCGAACTTCGTCTTTAGGAGAGATCAGTTTGGGTAGATTAGAATGACCAGAACCCCATTCAAATCTCAATTACTTCTATAGCAGGAATCAACTTTTTAAGTAAACAATTTAAACTATCTGTATTTGTTGTTTGCATTGATTTTTTTATATTGATTGCATTTCCAAAAACACTGGCTCCTTGCACGTCAATAAAAGATGGGCGGCATCGAATTTGGTAGGATTATTTTATAATTTGGGTATTTTATTGAAACTGAACTTTTTCCGAACTTGAGTAATTTTCAGATGGGGAAATACTCCGTTTGATGAAGCCCGGATGTGTGGTAACAAGAGTTTAATCAAACTACTTGAAGATGCAAAATCCAAGCAACTATCTGACTTCCCAGACTTCTCTGCAGAAACCACAGGTACCGTAAAATTCTCTATTTTGTATTTTTGTCACATGAAATACTGCTAACTGAATTTAAACTGTTATAATTTGAAACATATATAGCTTTTACTCTATGTATCACTGTATCAGCAGTGTTGGCTACTAAAACTCTGTACTTCAGGGATTCTAAAATATAAGAAAAATGAATTGCTTGAGAACATGCTTGCTTATCAGGTCCTTTACGACACTAAGGACTCAAAAGTCAAAACACGAGAAATATGTGTACGTAGAATGTGGTATTACATCTTTCACAAAGGTAGTTGTAATTACCATCATCAAGCTCCTACCGATATGACTAGTATAGCTTCTTCGGCACAAGAAGTACAGTCAAATGTCTAGGCTTCTATTCTTAGGAATCAGTTATCATCATAGTTTCCTATCCTAATACTTTCCTCCCCTTTTCTGTTATCCTTTTGAGTATTTTGACCGTTATCATGACTAAATTATACTAACCATTTTGATTTTAACCGTTTAGCAACAGATAAAGGGCATTCCAAAAAATGTACGGTGTTCCCTTTTCATCCATGGGATCCCATGGATAAGAGCAAACACGGAATTGTGGTGTGGGTCCCACAAACGATCGACGAACTTATCAAGACTGCTGAAGAGCACCTTGAATTTCCACAGGGTTCCTTTATTTTATCTGAAGATGGTGGTAAAATTTTAGATGTAAATTTGATAAGCGATTGCCAGAAGTTGTACTTAATCAGTCAAACACAGTAGCTACGAGCCTACGATTTTGTAAAAAATGTTGTCTGTGCCTTACCTGTTGTATCCTAAATAAAATATTCTGATATGAATGTGAATTGCCTTCCTGATTTCATATGAAATTTCATGGTTAAGTTTAACCGAAATTTAGTAGCTCCACTAGTATAAGGGTAATTGAAAGCCGACACCAACAATTTCGTCGGGGTAATTTGGTCGGTGGAAAGTGCCGATTGCTATTGTTTTGGTTGTAGTTTGGTTTAAAAAATTAGAACAATTTGAGAATTCGTGTAAATTCCTACCAATAAAAATACTGTAAGACAGACTTAAAAGCCTATAAATGATTGGTATGAATATTCTTATCAACGAAATATATGTTCTTCGGATCGTTCTATCAAATTCCACTATTTATCTGTCAAACAAAATCACAGCAAAGTGTATTCTAATGACACAAGTAGCATTTCAATTTACGCTTCTGTATAAATTTTAAACGTGAATCACAAATTTTCAGCAAAATTACAGTAAAATCTGAGTACTGTGTACTTGCGTAGCAAAGCATAGAGAACTAAAAGTTACTGAAATTATCAACATGCCCCTTTTTCAATATTACTAGTAGCACTTTGAGGCCAGAGAAATATTTTGTTTATCATATTCCAATCTATAATAGCAACAATTTTATATAAAATCTATGTTCTGATATTCAATTTTGTCCCGTTAGTGAATTAGATCGGACAATCTACAGTCAGTTTCACCACCGTTATTAGAAAATGTAAGGTTAGATGGTATCTTTTTAATAACCAATTTATTTTTTCTATTTTTATTATATATTAGATAAATTAAAAACAAATTTTACAACATAATAAAAGCTCAAATAAAAATATAGAACCATAATGGGTACTACCTTAAATTTAAATATTAATCGAAATTTAAAAAAAAAAAATAACATTTCAATACTTATTTTGAAAAACAGGACATTTTGCCGTCCAATTCATGGACGGGACAAAAGAAAAACCTGCTAATATGGTAGTGTGTACAAATGTGATACACATGTTAAAGTTAGCTCGTTTAGGAGGTAGTGCCAAACAAGCTCTTTTAGTAACTTAAAAAATATGCAACAAACAAAAACCATAATCTTTCCCAAATTCTCATCACCCAAAAAGGGTTAATTTACACGTGTTCACTTAATTGACAAATCACCTATAGTTTTACAACTTAATATGGAAAAAATGTCATTTTAGTGACAACATAGTTGACAAAGCCATAACTTTGGTCGGTATCGTTAGACTTTTCAACAATAATATATAATGAATTGACAATAAACGATGAACATTTCTTAATCTTTATTATTATTCGGCAATTGCCCTTGTTCGGACTACAACTTTTATCACTATATTTATGCTCGGATTCGCTGTTGACCCGGAATGTGATCTTTCTCTTCTCTTCGGTTCTCGATTTTCTATCTTGCTCGATTAGGCTCTTGATGTGATACGTTCTGACTAGTTTTTATATTTTCTCTCATTCTCTCTATATTTTTGAGATGTGTTTTCTGGTCCCTTTCTTAGGGGGATACTTGGCTATTTATAGGCAATTATGTCTCATAGAATGTTGACAAATGCCTCCATCTCATGGAATTTTTCAGACATGGGTCACTTGTTAAGTGGGTTTGGGCTTTTAGTGATATCCACTATTATTTCCTAAAGAAAGGCATGTGATAGGCCATTCAAGCATTGGATACCCCTCTATGATGGGTGGGTCGATTCGTACCCGAATAAATATATTCGGATCCAATTTTTGTGTTATATCAATAGTCGCTAGCATTTCTTAGTTATACTTTCTTTCATTCCTTATCCCTAATCTGCCTTTCTTGAATAAATACATTATAATTAAAGTAGATAATTATTTTGAGATATGGTATCTCATTTTATTTACACCACCTACTTCATACTTATTTTCGTCCCAGAAAAACCACAAACCTTTTTCACAAAGTATTTAGTTGATTTTTCACGGCTTCACCTTAATCTTTAAATATTACGTTTTTATAAAAACAAAGCAATTACAACTTTAAGCAAACTAAATGACAAAAATTGTCATGATTAAAACACAAAATAAGATAAACTAATATTGAATCTTATTTAAATAGAATATTTGCCATTCAATTATACAAATAATAGTAAAAAAAATATATATCGACCTTAAATCTCTATCTTTATTTAAATACATACTCCAACTTAGTTGGGTAATATTAAACTAAATTCGTTATTAATACAATTGACAATAATACCCTGAATATGTTTTAGCAAATAAAAAACTTAGTTAACTTAACAGGGTCAAATAGGTAAATTATAGCACCTTAAAACTCCCAACACTTTCCCGGGCAAAAATAACAAAAACTTAACCAACTAAAAATAATCTCAACAAACTCACAAATTCAGTTAATAAGCTCAAAAACAAAGCAAAAACCCAAAAAACTCTCTCTCTCTCTCTACTCTCCCTCTCTCAAGAAAATGCCGAAATCATTCTTGAAGAGAAAGATGAACAACAACAACCCCAAAGTTTTCAGTATTAGCACTTTTGCCCACAAGAACTGTCCGATTGACCCTTCTGGCCCTTTCCGAGACAACATTCGTCACTTTCTCAGGAAATGCACGGAGCCCGAGAGCTATGATGTGGACGGGATGCCTGTTTGGTGCACGTTTCTCTCTATGAAAGACAACGAGGGTGTTCTCATTCCGCTTTATACTGTCGAAGAGAGTGTGGACAAGTCTGTTAGTCCTCTTTGTAACCACTGCCGAATCGCTGGTTAGACTCGATATTCTGGATTTTCGTTTGTAGTGTATGGTTTATTAGTTTTGTTTGGGAATTGGGTTTTTCGCGAATTTCGATTGTGATGTGTTTTTAGGTGATTTTTCTGGACTTTTGTTGTTTTTATCGTTCATTAGCTTCGTTTGGGAATTGGGTTTTTTGCGAATTTCGATTTTGATATGTTTTTAGGTGGTTATTGTTGAATTTAGCATAATCTTGATTATAATTGGGTCTGCATTATCTTGATCAGTTCATTTGATAAACTTATATACTTGGTAATTTGTAACAGTTTTCACGTATCATTTCTGAGTTCCTGGTTAAAATCGTTATTCTGAATTTTCGTTTGTTTGTGTATGGTTTATTAGCGTTGTTTGGGAATTTCGATTTTGATGTGATTTAGGTGGTTATTATCAACTTTAGGATAATCTTGATTAAAATAAGGATAAAAAAAGTCTGTTAGCCCGGTTTGTTATTGTTGAGTTGTGGAGCCAAATGAGGTTTGGCCATGTTTTTCAATTATCCCACATCACTAAGAATTGTAATATGACCCACTAAGGGTTCTATTTATATGCCCCAATATCTTGTATTGTAATTACACTTACACAAACACCTCTATATTATAAAGAGAGAGTTCTATTTGCGAGAGAACCATAGCTTTGTGATCTAGCTAGATTACGATTGTAATCCTCTTAATAATATTAAGTGCTACGTGTAGCGGCCCGGAGACGTAGCCAATTTGGGTGAACTCCGTTATCAAAGTGTGTGTGCTCGGTTTTAGTATTTCTGTCTTTCATTGATTCGCCTGATCGACCCTAACAAGTGGTATCAGAGCTCGGAAGATCGATGGCGAAAGAAGACAGAACCGCACACGGAATCGAGAAGTTCGACGGGAAGGACTTCGCATTCTGGAGAATGCAGATAGAGGACTACCTCTACGGAAGGAAGATGCATCAGCCACTTCTCCTTAAGGAAAGGCCGACCACGACCACCGAGGAGGCGTGGAAACTCTTAGACCGACAAGTGTTGGGAGTGATCCGCCTAACACTATCTAGGAGTGTAGCACATAACGTCGCTAGAGAGACGACGATGATGGGGATGATGAAGATCCTCACCGACATGTATGAGAAACCATCCGCGAACAACAAGGTACATCTCATGCGTAAGTTGTTCAACCTACGCATGGCTGAGGGGACACCTGTCGCGAGTCACGTGAACAAGTTCATCGACACCGTAAATCAGTTGGATGCGGTGGAGATAACTTTTGAAGATGAAGTGAGAGCCCTTATACTGCTAGCATCTCTACCGAACAGTTGGGAATTCATGCGAGCTGCTGTGAGCAACTCAATTGGAAAGGAGAAACTGACTTACAACGGCAACCGAGATCAAATACTCGCTGAGGAACTCAGGATATTGGATATGGGTGAATGCTCAAATGATGGAGCAGCCTTAAACATGGGTTCAAGAGACCGGGGTAAGGCCAGGGTATGGGACGTTAGAGGACGTTCGCAATCCCGAGGTAGAAGAGGGCTTAGCCGAGGAGGCAAAGATAGCGATCGAAGTAAGAAGAATCTTCGATGCTATAACTGCCAGGGTATGGGGCACTTCAGTCATGAGTGCAAGCAGCCGAAGAAGAGTACCGGCCGTGATCACGGGGCTAATATTGCGAGCGACGAGGATTCGGGTGACTGTCTAATGCTTGCCGTGCAGAGAGACATAGATTCGTGGATTCTAGACTCTGGGGCATCATTTCACACGATGGCTCAGAAGGATTTATTCGAAAATTACACTGCGGGTAATTTTGGTAAAGTGTATCTAGCCAACGGAGAAGCGTTGGATGTTGTTGGAATGGGCGATGTGAAAATTCGCATTCCAAACGGGTCGGTATGGAAGCTAACGAAAGTGAGGCATGTCCCGAGGTTGACCAAGAATCTGATTTCAGTAGGTCAACTCGATGCCGAAAGGCACTCCATTTCGTTTAGCTGTGGAGCTTGGAAAGTTTCACGAGGAGCTATGGTGATAGCCCGAGGGAGCAAGGTCGGTACGCTGTACATGACGACAGATGAGGAGTGTACAGTGGCGGCAGCTGTGTCGCAAGACTGCTCGGAACTGTGGCATCGACGGTTGGGTCACATGAGTGAGAAGGGGATGAAGGTGTTAGCGAAGGACAGCAAACTTCCAGGCTTGAAGTCTGTCAACCTCGATATGTGTGAAGGTTGCATCTTCGGGAAGCAGAAGAAAGTGAGCTTCCGGAAAGGTGGAAAAGCTCCCAAGGAGGAGAAGCTAGCACTGGTCCACTCAGATGTATGGGGACCATCTCCAGTAACCTCACTGGGAGGAGCTCAATACTATGTGACCTTCATCGATGATTCGACGAGGAAAACATGGGTCTATTTCTTGAAACACAAGTCTGAGGTGTTTAAGAAATTTCAAAAATGGAAGGCTATGGTCGAACTGGAGACCGGGAATAAACTCAAGTGTTTGAGGTCTGACAACGGCGGAGAGTACATTGATGCGAAGTTCGTAGAGTTCTGTACTCAGAGAGGCATTCGAATGGAGAAGACCATCCGAAGAACGCCACAGCAGAATGGCGTGGCCGAGCGAATGAACCGAACAATCAATGAGCGTGCTAGGAGTATGAGACTGCAAAGTGGGTTGCCCAAAGCCTTGTGGGCACATGCAGTAAGCACGGCGGTTTATCTCATTAACCGCGGACCCTCAGTGCCCCTAGAAAGGAGAATTCCCGAGGAAGAGTGGGTAGGAAAGCCTATCTCTTATGAACACTTGCGAGTGTTCGGTTGTCTGTCATATATCCATGTCGACATAAACGAGCGTACCAAGCTTGACTGGAAGTCCAAAGTTTGTTACTTTGTGGGGTATGGTGGAGCTGAGTTCGGATATCGCTTCTGGGATGGTCAAACAAAGAGAATCATTCGCAGTAAGGATGTCATCTTCAACGAAGGCATTTTGTACAAAGATCGACAAAGTGCAGTGGTGGAAGAAGATGCGCTCCCGTCCGAGGAAAGTGGTATGGTCGACATGAATGTGTTTCCAAGAGAGTTGGAAAATGACACTGAAGATGAGCCAGTGGTGCTCGACAACCCTCTAACAGATGCTGAAGAGGACGAGGAGCTGCCCCAAACTCCCCGACTTGAATTGGGCCGAGGTCATCGCGAGAAGAGATCTCCTGCCCGATACTCTCCTTCCCTGCATTACATACTGCTCAGTGATGCAGGAGAGCCCGAAAGTAGAGAAGAAGCTCTGGAGCTGAAAGACTCGAGCAAGTACGAGCTCGCGATGAAGGATGAGATGAAGTCGCTCGAGAAGAATGTGACTTGGCAGTTAGCCGAACTGCCCAAGGGGAGAAGGGCACTGAGCAATAAATGGGTGTTCCGACTGAAGGAGGAACAAGATGGCACGAAACGGTATAAGGCACGCCTAGTAGTCAAAGGGTTCCAGCAAAAGGCAGGAATTGACTACACCGAGATCTTTTCACCAGTCGTAAAGCTGACGACTATTCGGCTATTGTTGAGCATTGTTGTAAATGCGAATTTTCATCTCGAGCAGTTAGATGTGAAAACTGCCTTTCTCCATGGAGATCTCGATGAAGAAATTTACATGCTCCAACCTGAAGGGTTTGCCGAAAAGGGAAAAGAGAAACTGGTCTGCAAACCGAGGAAGAGCTTTTATGGGCTAAAACAAGCACCACGGCAGTGGTATAAGAAGTTTGACAGTTTCATGGCGGATACCGGGTTCGAAAGAAGTGATAGTGATCACTGCTGTTTCGTGAAGAGATTTGCGAACTCTTCGTACGTCATACTACTTTTGTATGTAGATGACATGTTACTCGCCGGGTCGAGCCTTGTTGAGATTAACAAGGTGAAGCAACAGTTGGCGAAACAGTTCGAGATGAAAGATTTGGGTGCCGCAAATCAGATCCTCGGTATGAGGATTTCCCGAGGAAGGGATGGGTCCCTGTTTCTGTCGCAAGCCGAGTATGTAAAGAAAGTGTTGACACGGTTTAACATGAGTGATGCCAAGGCTGTAGGCTCACCGCTAGCCGCACACTTTAGCTTGTCGAAGAAACAATCACCCTTAGACGAGGAAGGAAAGGATCGTATGTCGAACATATCCTACGCTTCAGCAATTGGTAGCTTGATGTACGCTATGGTGTGTACAAGACCGGACATTGCCCATGCAGTGGGAGTTGTCAGTCGTTACATGAGTAACCCAGGAAAGCACCATTGGGAAGCTGTGAAGTGGATATTGAGATATCTCTCGGGTACCGTGAGTTTGGCATTATGTTTCCGAAAGACCTCGGAAGGCCTGCACGGCTATGTGGATGCTGACATGGTCGGTGATCTGGACAGCCGAAAGAGCACAACGGGATGTGTTTGTACCTTCGGTGGTACTGCTGTGAGTTGGACATCTAAGTTGCAGAAGATTGTTGCATTGTCGACCACAGAGGCTGAGTACGTCGCAGTGACGGAAGCAAGCAAAGAGATGATTTGGTTGCAAGGTTTCTTAAAGGAGCTCGGTCAGAAAACCGACAAGGGAGTTCTGCACTGTGATAGTCAAAGTGCAGTTCAGCTAGCTAAGAATCCTGTATTCCATTCACGCACAAAGCACATACATATTCGTTACTACTTTATCCGGGCTATTCTAGAAGATGGAATCTTCGCGCTAGAAAAGATTGAGGGCGCTAAGAACCCCGCCGATATGATAACGAAGACTGTTACAATCGACAAACTGAGGCTGTGTGCAACTTCAGTAGGGCTCCGAGCTTGAGGCTCAGGGTCGCCGCTACACTGGAAGAATGAGTAACTCGCCGATGACGGCAGAGTATCAATTACTATGCAAGGATACCGATGGGAGCATTCTGCTCGGTGGAGCACAGTGAGTTCGGTGATCGGGGATAAGTGGATTTCTTTTGAAGCACTCGACATTTGACTCCAAGTGGGAGATTGTTGAGTTGTGGAGCCAAATGAGGTTTGGCCATGTTTTCCAATTATCCCACATCACTAAGAATTGTAATATGACCCACTAAGGGTTCTATTTATATGCCCCAATATCTTGTATTGTAATTACACCTACACAAACACCTCTATATTATAAAGAGAGAGTTCTATTTGCGAGAGAACCATAGTTTTGTGATCTAGCTAGATTACGATTGTAATCCTCTTAATAATATTAAGTGCCACGTGTAGCGATCCGGAGACGTAACCAGTTTGGGTGAACTCCGTTATCAAAGTGTGCTCGGTTTTAGTATTTCTGTCTTTCATTGATTCGCCTGATCGACCCTAACAGTTATCATTGCCGAATCGCATGTTAGAATCTATATTCTAGATTTTCGTTTGTTTTTTATGGTTTATTAGCCTTGTTTTGGAATTGGGTTTTTCGCGAATTTCGATTTTGATATGTCTTTAGGTGATTATTGCTGAATTTAGCATAATCTTGATTAAAATAAGGATAAAAAAAGGACTGTTAGTCTGCTTTGTAACCATTTCCGAATCGCTGATTAGACTCGATATTCTGGATTTTCGTTTGTTTTTTATGGTTTATTAGCTTTGTTTGGAAATTGGGTATTTTGTGGTTTTCGATTTTGATATGTTTTTAGCTGATTATTATTGAGTTTTGCATAATCTTGATCATATCAGCTGATATACATATATACTTGCGAAACTCGAAATTCTGCATTTGCATTTGGTTTATGAACTTAATTGAGAATTAGGTTTTTAGTGAATTTTGATTTTGATGTGTTGTTTTAGCTGATTAATTATTAGGTTTTGCATAATCTTGATCAGTTCATTTGATGAATTTATACAGTTGCTATTGATTCTGAAAAGGTTTATTCTTTTGATGATTGGGATTATTTATTTTTTCTGCAAAATGCTGTTCTTGTTCCGACTTATACTGTTAAAGAGAGAGTAAAAACTTTATTTATCCTCTTTTAAATCATTGCTGAATCGCTAATTAGTCTAGATATATTCTGTACTTGCATTTGTTTTGGATAATTTATTGGATTTTTTGGGAATCTGGTGTTTGGCGAATTTCGACTTTGATATGTTTTTAGCTGATTATTGAGTTTTGCATAATCTTGTTGATCAGTTCTTGTTCTATGAACTTTCTTCTCGTGTTTTGAGTTATTACGAAATTCTCTAGTTGCATTTGTTTTTTATGTTTGTAAACAGTTTTTATTTCTCAATTGGATTTTTTTTGGTTAAAAATGGTTGTGTGGGTTTTTTTTTGGGTTTATTATTGATTTTTGCTCTTCTAATCAGGATCTTGCTGAAATTGGATATTTTAAATTCTGAATTAAAATTATTGTTTTCTTTTTAATTTTTAGAATTGGGTTTTTCAGGAATTGCTTCGTTTTTTCATCACAAAGTTTTATTTGTTTAATGTTTTACTGAAAAACCGGTTCTTGTTTGCTAAATAATGATAGAATCATGAAATGGGTTTTCTTAGACTTGGATATATACGTCACTAGTAGTTAATTATTATAATTGGATTTTTGCAGAATTTCCGTTGGTATTTTATATGCTGTTTTAGTTGTGGGGTTATTGAAATTTCGTAGCATTTATGTGACATTATTAGTACATAACGTTTGATTCAATACATTAAGAACAATGACAATTTTATATTCTTTTATTTTGAGTCTTAATTTTATTAATTAATTGTAGCTAGGATGGAATAACCACTATGTGTCAAAAAGGAAATACCATATGATAATTCCAGTAGATAGCAAACCAATTGAAGATGGTGTTTTAGATATCTCTTACATGGTATGTGATAAAACATAAAAATTAGATCCGAATATTCTATTCGGATCTTAATCAGCCCATATATCATAACTGGTTATCCAACGCTTAATGGGTTATCACCCCCTTTACAAAAAGCCCAAACCCACTTAACTAGGGACCCATATCTGAAAAAACCCATGAGATTGAGACATTTGTCAACATCCTAGGAGGCATAATATCCTATAAATAGTCAAGTATCCCCCAAGAAAGGGACCAGAAAATCTATCCAAAAAATATAGAGAGAAGTAGAGAAAAGAGAGAAATTAGTCAAAACTTATCACATCAAGAAACAAACCGAGCAGAGAAAGAGCCGAGTACCGAAGAAGAAGGAGAAAGACTAAGATGAGAGATCAAATAGTTAAGTCGAGCATGATTGTAAGAAGGAAATTGTAATCCGAACAAGGACAATTGTCGAATAGCAATAAAGATCAAGAAGTGTTCATCATTTATTATATATTCAATATTATATCGTTGAAAAACCTAACGCCACCGCCAAAAGTTATGGTTTTATCAAATGGCGCCGTCTCCGGGAATCATCTAGTTCCCAACTAGCTTAGATTTCGAATACCAATACTCTACCAGACGAGCGACAATGGTGACCAATGTAGAAGAAACCCACCCCGAGATAGTAGAAACCAATAACCAACACGTGCAGATTAGCCAACAAGACCTCGACGATCTACTCGCCATCCGCGATAGATACGAAGCTATCCAGTCCGGAAACCAACCAACAACCTCCAATGTCCACCAAGAACAACCGATCGAACAACCCCAACAGCTTGAAGGGATCGTCGAAGAATACCAAACGTCCTTGGAAGACGAACAAGCCTTGCCCGTACTAAGGCGCGCAAGAAGACGCACACCCGGATCCCAGGCAGGACCGAGCTCAAGAGTCCCTTTGCCAACAGCCTCGGTCAACTCTGGTGCTCGTTTACAAACAAACGAAGCTCACCAGCTTGGCATGCCCGAGGATCATGCACTCGAACAGTTGTCCCGACTACCGACTCACCCACCAAGGATGATTACACCACCCACGGTGGAAGTATAACATATTGTTCCGTTAGCCGATGAAGGGAACAACGCCCAACTGCAAGTTCAGCTGGCAGCGTGTATGACGGCCATGGCAGCAGCCGGCATCATATTGCCGAATAGCCAACCTGCCAATGCAGACAAAGACCCACGTTGTGAAGCGGAAGATTCCGCCTATAGGGCCGCCTTGGAAGCGGCGGGCCGACGACCAGATACAGGAGTGCCTCATCAAGGGGGCAACGTCCCGATAACGATCCCTCCAACCTTCGTCCACCCAGACGCTCATACGGAACATATCCTCGACAGAAACCCGAAGGACGGTAGGTATCCCGAACACATGATCGGGGGAGGATACGGCCCACCACCACAGCAGGGGGGATACACCCCCCCTACCAAGCCACGGATGAATTGTTCCAACAGGCTTGGAACGTATGCCAAGAAACCCCATGTGCCGAACAGATCACGTGGTACCGCAATCCTGTGGGGTTCGTCATCCCCGAGTTCAGGCTCTATGATGGGAGGAGTTGTCCCATAGACCATCTGAGGCACTACAAGACAAAGATGGAGCTGTGGAGTGATGACCATGCATTGATGTGCAAGTTTTTCAAAAACAGTTTGGGCCAAGAGGCTTCGTCATGGTACCATAACTTACCACGGGGCTCTATTAGAGACTGGGCGGAGTTGCTAAGAGCGTACTCCACCCGATACGCTGCTCATCGGAAGAAGAAGGTTAGCATTGAAACCCTTCTAAAAACGACGATGATGCCAAATGAAAGGCTCAACGACTACTGCATACGTTTCATCGACGTAGCAAACCAGATTCCACAGTACGCCAATAATATAGCCATCCAGAACTTTATCAATTCCATCCCTAATGGCTATTGGGCGAGAAGGAAGTTCATAAGCAAAAACTTTCCGACCACTGATTCCCTGCTAGCCTATTGTACCCACTTCACCGATAAAAACGACGAACTGCGTATCCTCAACCGAACTCTACCAAGAAGAGAATCGGTCCGAGAGGCACAGGTGGGTCGCAAAAGAGTTAGAAATAACCAGGGAGAAACATTCCAACCGACCAGAAAGGACAAAGGTCCCGAGGTCCATAGCAGGGTAGAGCGACCATGAGAACCTGAGCCCAAACCGCTCCAGATCGCATACCCAACCCCGGTCAACGAACATAAACCACTCCAGCTCACCTACCCTATACCAGCCAAGCAGTCACAACAAGGCCGATTCCAGGGAAGGGAAAAGCATGTGAGCTTCGAACCAGTCGAATTGAGATACTCTTTCAACCTGTCTGCTGAAGATATCCTTAAGAATATCCGCAGAGAAAGCTGGTATTCACGACCAGAGCCGCTCGCTACCCCCCTGAGCATAGAGACCCCAAGCTTTTCTGCGCCTATCACGAGGACTACGGACACCTCACCGAGCACTGCCGTAACCTGCGGTGGAAAATGAACCTGTGGGGCGATGCGGGATACCTGGCCAAGTTCATCAAAGGCGCCGGAAATAAAGGCAAACAACTAGCCATTGAGGGAGCCGACAACCGGCAAGGCAAAACAATCAACGTCGTTCATATGTCTAGACCCAAGGGCACGGGTGGGGAACGATTGCGACAACGACAACTGGCGCACTTTGGCCAGGTAGCCAAGGCGTCACAGGCGTCGACCTCCAAACGACAATGCACACCACGACGACATCCGCCCATCTCCTTCTCGAATCTGGACGAAGAAGGGGTGATTTACCCCCACGGGGACGCCATCAACCTCCGTGTTCAAATCGGCCTTGACACGGTCAGCAGGGTGCTTGTCGACCAAGGAGCCTCTTGTGATATCATGTACAGAGAGCTTTTCGACAAGATGGAACTCAAGATGCAAGATCTACAACCTACCGATGTCACACTGATCGGGTTCATCTCCGAGACGACTAAACCGTTGGGAAAGATCGTCCTCAGTGTCACAACTGGAACCATGTCAGTTCCCGTGGAGTTCTTAGTGGTCAACGACAACTCCAGACACAACGCCATGAAGGCCATACCCTCGACCTACCACCAAAAAGTCAAATACCCAAATGATAGGGGAGAGATCGAGACAGCCAGAGGATGTCAGGAAGATTCACGACGCTGTGAGGACATTACCGCGGCTCTTCAAAAACAGCTGAGCGTTGTCGAACAACCCACCAGCACAAAGAAGCTGATCAACCAAATAGCCAAAAACGAGAGGGTTGTTGAAGAACAAGTAGGAGAAACACTTAGGAAGGTGTATATCCCGGATACTGACGAGGAGCACTACTTCCTCCTCGGTGACAACCTACCAAAAAAGGAATCCGGAGAGTTAGAAGCATTCCTCTTCAACAACATTGATAAATTCGCCTGGAGTCCAAAAGATATGCCAGGCCTAGACCCTAAAACGGCATGTCACCATCTAAGTGTTAACGCCGAGTACAAGCCGATAGCTCAGAGGAGCAGAAAAGTATCAGTACAGCACAGATCCGCTATAATTGCTGAAGTCCAAAAGCTGTTGGAGGCCGGAGCCATAAGGGAGGTCTTCTATCCAAATGGTTATCCAATCCCGTCGTCGTCCCTAAGAAGAACGGAAAGGAGAGGGTCTGTATAGACTTCACCAATCTCAACAAAGCCTGCCCGAGGGACCACTTTCCCCTTCCAAGGATTGATCAATTGGTGAACGCGACTGCGGGAGCAGAACAGATGACCTTCCTTGACGCATATTCAGGGTACCACCAAATTCCCCTCGCCCACGAAGATCAAGAAAAGGCGTCGTTTATATCGCCTTTAGGAAACTATTGCTATACGGTAATGCCGTTCGGCCTACGCAACGCGGGAGCAACATACCAAAGGATGATAATGAAGGTATGCCGAGAGCACATAGGGAAGACCATCGAGGTATATATAGACGACATGGTCATCAAAAGCGAAAAGGCCACATCCCACATTCAAGATATCAGAGACGTCTTCCGAACTTTGGGCGAGCACAAACTCAAACTCAATGCGAGCAAGTGTGCATTCGGCATCAGCAAAGGAAAGTTCCTGGGGCACATGGTCAGCCGACGAGGAATAGAGGCTAATCCCGATCAGATCACAGCTCTTCGGAATCTAGCAGCGCCCAAAAATAAGAAACAGGTACAAGAGCTCACGGGAATGATGTCCGCATTGAACAGGTTCATCAGCCGATCCGCAGACAAGGGACGGCCATTTTTTGAATCACTCAATAAGGATAGAAAATTCGTATGGGACCCGGAATGTGAAGCTTCCTTCAACAACCTCAAAGAGTACTTAAGGACGCTGCCACTGTTAGTCAGGCTGAACAAAGGAGATATTCTGGCTTGCTACCTAGCAGTTTCCGCTACAGCTGTGAGCGCGGTTATCCTAAGAAAAGAAGGTCGCGAACAATTCCCTATCTACTTCGTCAGCAAAACTCTGGTTGAAGCCGAAACACGTTACTTACCCTTGGAAAAGCTGTGCTTGGCATTGGTCGTCGCGACCAGAAAGTTGCCGCACTATTTCATAGTTCATCAGGTTCAAGTATACACGAAATTCCATATTAAAGAATCGCTTCGACGGACCGACATTAGTGGCAGAGTGGCCGCATGGGGGGTCGAGTTATCCCAATTTCATATCGAGTTCGTACCCCGACATGCTATAAAGGGACAAGTCTTGGCCGATTTCGTCGTGGAATTCACCGAAGGGTATGACGAGCCCATGGCTATATCGCCCCAATCACACTGGCAGATACATGTCGATGGATCAGCCACCAAGGACGGATCGGGAGCGGGGATCGTCCTCAAATCTAGAGAGGGAGCGATCATAGAGAAGAGCATTAAGCTAGGTTTCCGAGCTACCAACAATGAGGCAGAGTACGAAGCCATGATAAACGGCATGCTCATTGCCCGGTCCCTCGGATGCTCCCACCTAACTGCAAGTTCCGACTCAATGCTGATCGTAAACCAATCCAACGGCGAATACCAAGCCAAAGATGACAGAATGATCCTCTACCAAGAGAAGGTTCAAAGCTTGATGGCCACCTTCGAACAGTGCGAGTTGATAAGAATCAATCGCACCGAAAACGCACATGCCGATGCCCTGGCCACCCTAGCCTCGACATTGACATTAACCGACACTCAGTCGATTATAGTGGAATTACTACCGACCCCAAGCATAACCAAAAGAATAGACCGAATAGCTTCAGTACAATACGAACTAGGCTGGATGGACGACATGATTCACTATCTGCGCAACGGAACCCTCCCGGCAGATAAGATAAAGGCTTTGAAAATTACGAGAAAGGCTCCTCGTTTCTAGCGGTCTAACGACGACAAACTGTACAAATCCAGCTACCGAGGACCCCATCTTCTGTGTGTCCAGCCCGAAATGCAGCTACCGGTCTTGGAGGAAATCCACGAAGGATCCTGCGGAGCACACATCAAAGGGAGGTCCCTTGCCAACAAAGCAATCACACAAGGATATTGGTGGCCATATATCAAACGAGACGCCGATGTATACGTCCAACGTTGCGACAAGTGCCAACGATTCGCCAAGATACCTCGGCTCCCATCATCTATGATGACCCCGGTATCGGCACCATGGCCATTCGCACAATGGGCGATTGATATAGTCGGGAAGCTTCCTAAAGCACCCGGCAGCGCGAATATCTGATTGTGGCGACGGACTACTTCACCAAATGGATTGAGGCTAAACCTCTCCGCGAAATTAAAGCCAGTAATGTCAAACAGTTCATCTGGGAGCACATCATCACAAGGTTCGGTATACCGTACGCCATCGTCGCAGACAATGGCACCCAGTTCAAAGAAACCAACTTGCAGCTTTGGTACGAAGAACTCGGTATCCGAAAGTTCTATTCGACGCCAACATACCCACAGGGAAACGGACAAGCAGAAGTATCAAACCGAACCGTTCTAGATGGCATCAAGACAACCCTCGAACAAGCAAAGGGGAGATGGCCCGAGCGGCTACTCAACGTCTTATGGTCGTGCCGAACTACACCGAAGACGGGCACCAAAGAAACCCCGTTCAGCTTAGCATACGGCGTCGAGGCCGTCATACCAACAGAAATCGGGCTACCCACACTACGCACAACTTTAGTCGAGCAAGGAAACAATGAACAAAGAATGAGAGAGGAACTCGACATGCTAGACGAGAAACGAGAGATAACAGCTCTTACACTAGCGAAGTATCAACAAGGCGTTAAGCAAACGTATGACAAGAGGGTGAAAGGGACCAAAGAGTTTATGGTCGGAGAATTGGTGCTGCGACGAGTAACGGTCTATACCCGCAATGAAATACATGGCAAATTAAGCCCCACCTGGGAGGGACCATACGAGATCGTCAAGAGAACAAGCTCGGTTACCTATAAACTCAAAAGCGTTCTGTTCGAAAATAGCAGAGGGGAGAAGAATTCCTGGAATGTGGCTAACCTAAAAAAGTACTACATATAGGCCACCTTATCAGTGCAAATACAGGTGCCACCTTACCCCTCCTGCTTAATGACATTGTCTTTTGAATAAATAAAACATTTTATCATGCTGTCTAACGAGTGCAGCTGAAATTCCCAAACGGCATGCCTAAGGGTAGGCCTAGGAATACTATGAAATTCCCAAACGGCCCTTGTGCCTAGGAATACTATGAAATTCCCAAACGGCATGCCTAAGGGTAGGCCTAGGAATACTATGAAATTCCCAAACGGCCCTTGTGCCTAGGAATACTATGAAATTCCCAAACGACCCTTGTGCCTAGGAATACTATGAAATTCCCAAACGGCATGCCTAAGGGTAGGCCTAGGAATACTATGAAATTCCCAAACGGCCCTTGTGCCTAGGAATACTATGAAATTCCCAAACGGCATGCCTAAGGGTAGGCCTAGGAATACTATGAAATTCCCAAACGGCATGCCTAAGGGTAGGGCTAGGAATACTCTGAAATTCCCAAACGGCCCTTGTGTCTAGGAATACTATGAAATTCCCAAACGGCCCTTGTGCCTAGGAATACTATGAAATTCCCAAACGGCCCTTGTGCCTAGGAATACTCAAGATTTCTAACATACGCAGGTATATATATAAAAAAAAAAAGGCCAATATGCATCAAACAAAATCGAAAGAAGGTTCTGGCCGTATTAAGGAGACAATAAAGTACCCAACGAAGAAATCAGCAAAGAAAAATCAATCCAATCAATGAAATATCAATACGACAATGAGAAGATCCGAAAAACAGGAAGAAAGTAATGAAACGAATAGTCCTCGCCCGCATTACGGAGGCAACAAGATACAACCAACCACAACGAAAGTAATTTAAGAACTACTACATGAGGAGCAAGACGGCAACTGACCGAGCTCTACCTCTTCGTCATCCGTCGCCATATCCCCATCGGTCTCCTCACCATCAAAACGCTCCTCAGAAATGAGGGCATCAAAGTTGGTCGTGTGAGCACCAACGTATGCCAGCGTCTTAAGCCGCGCGGAGAACTCGGCTACTTTAGCGATCTCGTGAACATCCGAGGCCGCTTTACGGCGAGCATCGTCGAAGGGAAGCTTACGAGCTTCGATCGTAGCCGCAGAAGCATCGAATCTGGATCGAGACAGGCGGAAATACTTCACCAAAATATTGGCTTGGGTTACCAGCGACTTTTGTTTACCGAGGTACTTTTCCTTTACACGCCAATACCGATCTAAACGACGCTCCTGAACCTCAACAACATGCTCGGCACGACGAACATATTCGCGAAAAGAGGACGCCTGGATTTTCAACTTGGTCCTAAGTCGGGCGCACTGATCGACCAACTTGACGTTTTTGCCCATTAAAACGATGTAAGGCCACTTGGCATGCCCTTCACTAGCCGCACCAGATGAGACCTCGTCCCGGGCAACACCAGTAGGTCCTAGTCCCGGACTAATCAGGCATGGAGAACCAGCCTGGTGCGACATAGTAGCATGTGCCTAAAACAAAAAACAAAAAAAAAAGGGGGGAAGAAAGAAAGAAATGAATACTCAGCCGCAAATATAGAAGAGACAGGGATATCTTATCAAACAAAGGAAAGAAAAGACATGAAAGTAGAAGAACGAAGATTTTTTATATACAAGCTACAAATAAAATGACAAAACAAGCTACAAAATCATCAATCTGATAACCCATCAACAGACGCTGCGGTCTCTACGGCGTCAGTAAAATGGATATCTCGCAATGAGACAATTTGAGTCCCCAAACGTTCCTGTACGACCGCATCTACTCGGTTCAAGGCAGCCGTGGTCTCAGTTACCCCGGCCATAGCATCACCCATGCGCTCTGCCCGGGCAACACCACGCATCCCTTTTACATGATCGAGCACCTCTAATGCGCGACTTCGGGCCCAATACGCTCTGGAAAAGGATAGCAACAGGTCCGCGTCTTCGAAAATGGCCCCTAGAACCAAGTTTAAGCTCGTCACCCGGCCTCGGGCCTCATCACGAGAGCGCCGAAGCGCACCAAGAAGCTCTTTAGCCTTTCCCTTATTTGCCGTATAGTATGCGGTCTTCTTACTGAACCTCTCTCCCAAGTCACGTAATCGAATCGACAAATTTGAAATATGAATATTCAAACCATCGATTTCGCGCCGAGCAGAATTCAGTTCAGAGGTTAGGGACGCGTTAGCTTTTTCAAGACCGTTTATAACATCGCCTACGCTATGACTAGGCGAGGTCCATGCCACCATGGCAACGGGATTAACGGGTACCTGACAAGATGTTTTTACATCCTTCAAAAGACGACGACCCACAAACAGGGGAATTAACAAGGACAGTCAAACAGAAAGCAAACATAGCACCTATATTATCACTTCCCAAAAGAATATCTTTCTAGTTACAAAAGAGACCCATAATTCGGGTAACAAAAGACTTTACGCTAAGATACAGAAAATATTACAAGTAAATGGTCAAGGCTCCACCTGAGGGGATGCGGGTGGGGGAATCACGGCAACAGCAGATCGAGGGGTCGTTGGAGCTGACCCGGAATGGGGACGGAGTGCCGTCGAAATAGTATGTCCCGGCATCCGTGGAAGCTCCTCGTCTCGGAGGTTGGCCCAATCCTGAGGCTTAAGAGGTGCACCTTGCGGACAGGGATAAACCAACTCCGACCACGCCCGGTCCGAGAATGGCACCTTTGCAAAGTTTAGAGCTCGGATATGAGCGCAAAAGACGGAAAAATTAGCCATCATTGCAAACTTTTTCCGTTCGTCTGCCTGCTCTGCCTTCAGAGCAGCAACCTCTGATGTTCCGGCCTCCATATCCTCCGCCATGAGCAAGTTATCGGCCTCCAGTAGGTCATATTTCTCGACCCACTCCTCTTTTTCGGCCCCCATCTTCTCCACTTCCTCGGTCAGGCATAAGTTGTCTCCTACCAACTTCTCATTATCAGAGGCCAATTTAGCCATCTGGGCTTTCTCCTCGGCCGTTATTTTGCTTTCGACCATCAGCTTCTCTTTCTCCGTCTCTAGCTCGGAGACCAACTTCGCTTGCTGAACTTTATCCTCAGCCAAGGCTTTATTTTCGGTCGTCAGTTTCTCTTTCTCCGCCTCTAGCTCGGAGACCAACTTCACTTGCTGAGCTTTATCCTCGGCCAAAGCTTTATTTTCGGCCATCAGCTTCTCCTTCTCAGCCTCTAGTGCCGACAGCTGATCCCTTAACACCACTATATCCACGAAGACCTATATTTAGAGATATCAGAGACACCAGCCAACACAAGAGCATCACGACCTAAAAAAAAAATGTGCGCAACATACCCGAAGCGCGTCAGTACTGGCCTGCTCTATAACCGACATTGCAGGACGAGCAGCTATCTTCTCTGCATCCTTGACAACGAGGGGCTTAAGAGCAGTATACCCCATTCTCAAGACTCGGGGTTGCTCCAACAGTTCACCCCTACACCGATCAATATAACGGGTCATTGCCACCCTCGAGAACCTCATCCTCGACACCCACCACAACTCCCATGACAGTCTCTTTGCCGGCTTCCACCTCCACTTCCTCCCTCACCTCCTTCTCCGAAGGACCGGTCTCAGGGGCCCCATGCTCGGTCACCTCCTCAGTACGGATGGGCGAGCCAACAGGCAGATCTATCGGATCCTTAATACGGGCAGGCGAGACGACAGGCAGGGTCATCGTATCCTCGCCCATGCTCACCAGGAGGTTCATATGTTCGAATATGTTGTCGAACGACCCCTGAAACACCATAATACCCATAGACCGGGCAAGAGCAAGGGTAACCAATGAAGAAGTCAATAACTGAAACAAGATGGCACATAAAGCAAGGGACAACAGAGTCAAAAGGCAACTATTAACAAAAACAAATACACTTATATCGAGATTCATAACAGCCTCCTCGGTGGTATCACCTTGGGATGATGCGACCACCTCTACACCCCTGCCAACATCCGCAACCTCCACATTACCTGAGGTCTCCACCCCTCTAGCCCTCTTCGGGGTGCCAACAGCGGGGTCCGATGCTCGGCGCTTAGAACGAGTGGGCTTTTTCCCTCCCCGAGCAGCACTTCGAGCCCTGACAACTTTTACGAATTCCTCCTCGGGCTCTTTAGGGATCTCGGGCGCAGGATTCCCCTTGGTCACTGGCCCCGCAGGGTAACCAAGTAGCAGGGGAGCAGAACGGCTTGCCGGATCCTTGGTAGGCCCAGGCCCCCACCATTTCCAAAGCGCTAATAGAGCCTCAACATTGGGAGCGCCGAGGTCTGGAATAGCAGGAGCTGTGGTCACAGGTCCAGGGATCTGGTGTCCTGCACAGCCTCATTCCCCGGACGCAATCACAACACCAAGGTTATGTTCTTTGTTGGTGTCCGGCAACCCAATTACCAGCCGGGAGAATGCGCGCAATGTCTTCAAATACGAACTGCGGCGCTTGAAACTCAAACTGTAGACCCCGAAGACATCTTTCAGTTCAATGGCTATCCCCGATACTTCCGACAACCTTTGAATACCGATCAAGGTTCGGTAACCATTCAGAGCGAGTTGGGCCGGAGCTATCTGGACGGCCTCAAATGACGAAGCCACCCACTCCGTAAACGGAAGTCTAAGACCCCCAGTGAAGAAGGCTGAGGAACGCACAGTTACCTCGCCGGCAGGGACATATCCCAACACCTCCTCATCAGAGACAGGCAGCCGAATGTGTATGTTATCCGGTATTCCGGCGAGCTTCTTAAAGTCCTCTTCCACAAATGTGCCAACTTGGGCCAGACATTGGGTCAAAATTTCCTATCCAAACATCATCACAAATCCTTCAAAATACTAATCCCAAAACACATGACACGACAAACCCCCCCCCCCCCCCCCAAATTGATAGAAACCCTAAAAAGTTTTCCATCAACCCAACAATTATCCTATATAAGAAGAAATACCACTACTCAACAACCTAGATAAATATAGACAACTCATACCAAATATGACCACAACCACAAATCAAATACGAATCCTAATCACAAGAAATATCCAAACAAACAAACCACAAAATACGAAGATACTTACAGTCATGATCACGAGCAAGCGAGGGAGAATAGCAGTAAATCTCTCCACCGTCACGACAAACCCTCGATAGAGAGGCAGCAAAATTTTTTGGCGGGAAGAACAAACCCTAGAGAGAGAAGATAAGAGATATTTTTCTTCAGCAAATTATGAGGTAAAAAAACTAAAGGGATTACTTAGCACAGTTAAAAGGAGTGGAGCCACAGAAAGAATAAAATAATAACCGTCCTTTCGTGTGACAGAGATTTACCTTTTTTTCAACCATAGAAAAGTCCACAACCGCTGCTGTTTTCGACAAGTAAACGCTCCAGATCTTGCCACGTCAGATAGTATATCCCACTAACCAAGGCAGTTCACATCATTACACCTAAATAAATGGCCAGTGGACCCTACCACGAAATGCTTCCTGCATACGCTACCAATATTACCAAACCGAGGATGTTCTCCGATTAAGTTCCTCGACGCCAAACCGTGTCTTACCCGACATGCACACCGAACAAGGTGGACGAAGACCGTTCCTAGCTCGACGGCATTTGAGCATCAAGTCTAACAACGCTCTCCGGGGGGATAACCACGGTGCACCATGCTCGGTGTCCGATACTAAGACATCGAAATATATCAACATAAAGGCAAAGCAAATAAAATAGACAGGATCGAATTGCAAAACACAAGTTTTATTCATCCACAAAGGAGAAAACAACCAGTTACAACGGGAAAAATAAAAATTACAACTTCAACACTAGAATACTTCTCTAATTCTGAGCCCTAGAACTACCACCTTCCTCGGCATCCTTCTTCGCCAAGAGCTCCTCCAGACGCTCTTTTTCCCTAATTAAATGAGAAATGCCAATCTCCACCTGTTTTAAAGCATAAGATTGAGATTTGCACTTCTGCTCGGCTTCAAAATGAGCAGCGCTCTCCTCCTTCCAGTACTGTTTGAACCGCCTCATTTCGGTCTGAGCACACTTGAGATCGTGCTTCAACCATGACATCTCCCTTTTAGCTGAAGAGGTGTCAAATCCTCTTCCCCGAAACCAGGGGGACGAGGTAGCAAAAAAGTAGGCTCCTCTTCCATGAGGGCTTTCTTCTTGGAGGCAGATCTAGTGATGGGAGCCATCTTAAGCAAAGGCAAGTTAGAAGAAACAAGAGAGAGAAAAGGATATTGGATAATGAAGTACAGGCAATAGGGAGCATTTATAAAGAAATTCAAGGGTTCAAAAAACAAAAGGGCATAAAGTACGAGGCGTTGCAACGGTTCATAAGACAGGCACGAAATACGAAAAGATAGAACTGTTCTAATACAAGTTCCAAAACAGAAAATAAGAAAAATAGACTAATCTAATCAAGAATTAGTGGGTGGGACAACAGAACTGCCAGACCGAGAGGAAGTCGCCCGAGCAGAGCTAGCTAACCGAGCTTCATATGAGTCGTTCATGACGACCAAGCATTCATTCTCCCGGGCAAGGTATGCATTCTCGCCAATAAGGGCAGTAACTTGTTCTTTAAGCCGAGCATTTTCAACAGTCATACTAGCGAGGCCTTGAGGAGAGTTATCAAACTCATTCTGAGCATGGTCCCAAATCTCCTCGGCATCATACCAGGAGTTGGCCAGATGATTTCTCTGTAACAACAAATGATCGAGCTGGCGACTCAAGGCCGAAATCTCGGTCCACTTCACTGTCTCTTCGGGATGAGAGCCGAACAAACTCAAGGCCAAAACACCATACTCCTTCTCAAGCCTCGTCATTAGACGACGGACCCGAGATACCTCAGTATCCAAGCCCTTCAACTGAGCATGATATCTCACCACAGGTTCAGACATTCTGGGAAATTGTTTTAGTGCAGGATAAAATAGGGGATGAGGGAAAAGCAAACAATAAGAGTTGATGAAAGAGGGTAACTACTAAAGAAAAGAAGAGGAGTATTTATAGAGAAAAAATAGTGTGATATTTTCTGACAAGTGCTTGGAAACATGCATATTATCTGACATATGCCTGGGAGCAGGCACCTATAAAAAGAGAAGACATTCAAAGATCTACGGACATGTGATATTACTGTACAGCAATAAATACAGCAAGAAATAAAAAGAGAAGACATTTAAAGGTCCACAGTCCAGAAAAACGACAAACCACAAGTGCAATATAAAAAGAAGTGCAATATAAAGGGGCAAATGAAATTTTCATTAATAAGGGTGAGATACATCACTGTTCATTACATCAGAGGACATCAAAGGGAAAAACTATTAAATCATGAGACTACATCGAAAGAAAATCTATTACATCGAGGTCTATTACATCCGAGAATAACATCAGAAGAAAATTCTATTATAGAAGATCAACTATGTCGGCAGACCCATCGAACAGGATGTATGAAGGAAGGAGGCGATGGGAAAAAAGAAAAAGAAGAGAACAAAGCATAAACACAGAAAAGAGGAAGAGTGCAAGAAGAGGAAGAGGAAGAAATGAAGGAAACTGAGAAAAATAAAAAGAAAGAGAAAGAAAAAGAGTGATGGGAGAGAAGATGAAGAGAAAAAATAAAATAAAAATATATAAATAAATAAAAAGAGAGAAAAAAGGCGAGGCTAGGGGGAAGTCGATCGGTATCGATGAGAGGGCCCGGCAGAGACATCCCTGTCTCGAAGTGTCGGGTTCCCCCTCAACACCTCATTCTCTTCGACTAGAGCCCGACAAGCACGTCGACAATAATCCAGCTCGGATCTTAGCCAAGTCAATTCCCGAACCATCTCGGTATGGTGATAACGCATCACCTTTAATTCCTCCTCAGCATCCTTCAACAGCTTTAGTGCATGGCCATATGAGGCTTCAAAAGCCTCCACTTGCAAGACCAATGCAGATTTGGTTGGAGAACCTTCCATTTTTAGGAAGTTGTAAGACAAAATTCTGTATATAATGAAGAGAGATAAGGGGGAGGCTGTGAAGAAATCCATATCTTAAGTAGGTATTTATAGAGAAATTAAGGAAGGATTAGTGTGGGGAAGTGCAACCGTTCGCCAAGAGATTTGGGAAAACGAGGGTAATTAAAAGATGCGCCTGTTGAGAAATTAAAAGTGGGGAGTTGCAACCATTCATTATAAAAAGAGGCGTCTGTTGAGAAGAAACGCTTGGATTCATGCCAGTATTTAAAGAGGGTAAAATTCGAAAAGCCTCTGCACGTGTCAATCTGGAAAAAGTGCAACAATATTAAGATATAAAGGATAAGATTTGTGCACAGGGCTCGAGAAATCCCCTCAGTCCCTAGATACAAAGATTCAGAAGGTTCAATGGATAAGGTCAAACGCAAGGCCCAAGAAAAAGCATTAATGAATCCACAAGCGTGCGCAGTCAAATTAATTGCATTGGGAGAATAATTCAGATAAAAGCAAGAAAAAGAAAATTTTCCATTAATCAAGGGGAAATTTATTACAAGATGCAACCCGACAAAATTAAATTACAAAAAAGAAAGGAAAAGAGAGTTATTTTGTAGGACCAGCTTCATCCTCGGTCCTCTTCTTGGACCGAGCATACACTTCCTTGAGGGCCAATTTATAAGCCCTCTTGGAAGCAATATGCCTCTCTCTAGAAGCCTCCAGCTCTTTGATCCGAGCACGAGCCCAAATATTGTCGATCAGAGACCTCTGATATTCACTCTCCATTGCCTCCAAGCGCTCATCCATCTCAGCATCTCGACGAGCCTCCACGGTTAAAGAGGCAACCCTCCTTTCGAGGATACGAGTCCTCCTAACCTCCTCCTCGAGATGGGCAACATATTCAGGAAGGTTGTCACCACTATTTTCACGAGGAGAGGCCATTTGTTCGTTAATAAAGAAGGAATTGCACAAAGAAAATAGGGACAATCCCCTTTTATAGGAAGAAACAATGGGGTAGATCAAAGGTCATCTCGAAGAAAGACAACCTCTTGAGCTTCCCAAGAGCATTTATGGCTAACTACAACAGTTCAAATCCAATTAAGTCATCCAATAAGATACCAAGAAGATAAACAGACAAGAGCGATAATAAAGAAATATTTTATTAATATTTTCAATAGTTCAGTTACAACTTGGAGATAATATCCAATACAAAAAAAATCATAAACGACTAATTATTCCGAGGAAGAGCCTCCTTCATCGTCATCCGAACTCGGTTTAGACCGAGCATGCAACTCTTTAAAAGCAAGCTTATAGGCCCTTTTCGCTGCCTTTTGCTTAGCCAGAG
Organism: Primula veris; assembly: GCA_963682055.1. Classification (NCBI taxonomy): domain Eukaryota; kingdom Viridiplantae; phylum Streptophyta; class Magnoliopsida; order Ericales; family Primulaceae; genus Primula; species Primula veris. Next base: position 29,170,434 of record OY821748.1, read on the forward strand.
AAGCCTCAAGCCTCTTTATACGTTCAAAGGCCCAATCAAGGTCAGCCATCGTCAAGTGATGAGCTGCGTCCATATCAGATAGCCTTTTTGTCACGTCCACCAATTTCTTTTTCATAACGCGAGCCTTCTTGACTTCATTCTTCAAGTAAGCGACATAATCTGAGGAATTGTCTCCAGTAGAACCATTGGGAGAAGCCATTAAGTCACAAGCAAGGTGGTGATGGAATAAGTAATTGAAGGAAGGGTATTCCCTTTTTATAATAAGGTGATTTTTAGAAAGGTCAAAGGTTGCTTCGAAGAAAGATACCAAAGGTCTTATCAAAGTCAAATAGCAAATTTGCAATTTCCCAAGACAGTAAATGGGTCCCAAGGAGCATTTATAAATAGGGGCATTTGCCGAATGAAACATAGGGAACAGCTAAACCGAAGTAATCTCTTCGGCAGACCAATCATGACTCCCTCGACGTGGAAACCACACCGAGGAAGTCAAGGAGCACTTGATAGAACATAAAAATTAGACCCGAATATTCTATTCGGATCTTAATCAGCCCATATATCATAACTGGGTATCCAACGCTTAATGGGTTATCACCCCCTTTACAAAAAGCCCAAGCCCACTTAACTAGGGACCCATATCTGAAAAAACCCATGAGATGGAGACATTTGTCAACATCCTAGGAGGCATAATATCCTATAAATAGCCAAGTATCCCCCCAAGAAAGGGACCAGAAAATCTATCCAAAAAATATAGAGAGAAGTAGAGAAAAGAGAGAAATTAGTCAAAGCTTATCACATCAAGAAACAAACCGAGCAGAGAAAGAGCCGAGTACCGAAGAAGAAGAGAAAGACTAAGATGAGAGATCAAATAGTTAAGTCGAGCATGATTGTAAGAAAGAAATTGTAATCCGAACAAGGACAATTGTCGAATAGCAATAAAGATCAAGAAGTGTTCATCATTTATTATATATTCAATATTATATCGTTGAAAAACCTAACGCCACCGCCAAAAGTTATGGTTTTATCAGTATGATTCATTGTAATGGGTTTGGACATCTCATCTCCATCAAACTACTTAACTTGTAAACAAATCATGCATCTTTCGGATCGTTTCTCCACACTTCTTCCTACAAAACTCTTATAACTTTACCACCTTTTCTTTTTTTTAATAATTTTACTTACATATTTCACAACTTCATCATGCCCATAGTTAGTTATACATACATTTAGTGTAATGTATTCAGGGGACGTTTTTAATAATTTGTTATTTTTATGATGTTTTTCATAATAATTTGTAAATAAAACATTTCACCAACCATTTAAATTTTATTTCTGTTAACCCTTTCAAAAATAAAATTTGTTTACCAAAAATCTGGAAAAAAAAAAGGAGAAAATAAAATTGAAAAATAATTCTACAATGACTTTAAGTACAATAACAATTAACTATGAAGGTTTTATTATTTACTATTAGCACATAAACTAAATTTAACACTATTTCCGATGATTATATCTTTTATATTGTACCATGTTCGAAGCATTGATATCTAATTAATCAATTTTTTATTACAAAAATTAAAAACACAACTCTCAAAATTAAGATTAAATATTTTTCTACTTATTACAAAAACATTTATTTAAATCATGCATATTTAAATTTAAAGAAAACAATAAAGTTATAAATCTAAAAATTCTATATTTTAATCAATATGTTGTCCATAAATTATGAAAGTCCTCAATAATAAATTATAAATTTCATAAACATTTCTTTAAAATTTTAGAAAGAAAATAAAAACAATGTTATAAATTTATTTACTTCATATTTTGGAAACTTGAATATAAAAAAAAACGTTTGTTCTCTACTAAATTGTCGTTTTATGTGTTTTTTTTGTATTTATGAAAAAAAAATTAAGTCAGATCTCTTTAACTAGCCAAAACAATCGGCTGACCGAGTAACGCTGTAAAAAAAATTGTACCCACACTAAAATGAAAAAATTCAGTTTCAATATTTTTTCGGCAACCCCAAAGTTAATGTTCTGGCTCCGCCCCTGACTGTACTATTTGTTGTTAATGATTTAGGTACCAGACTACCAAAGTTAACAATTGACGTACTGAACTATCATAATGTTCATAATTCAGGTACCGCCGTTAATTTAGTTGGATGGAAGTTCAGTTTTTATTTTGATCCTATTCTTTGTAACTTGTATAAATTTAACCCTTAATTTTCTGAAATGTCAATTCAAAAATATATAATTATATCATATATATATATATGTATATAATACACACACACATATATATGTTATATTAATATATGTATAAATATATATATATATATAATATAATATAATGCATGTATACATATTATTGCAAATAATATAAATTCTAGATGATGTTTGTATATAAGAAGAAATTATAAATACTTAACAAATATATTTTATTTACAAAAAATGAATAATTAAAAAAAAAAAACAATTTTATTGCCGTTTTTTTCATGAAAGTATTCAAATAGTGATGTGGCATCAAATAATTTTTGCTCAAATGTTATAGATCTAAAACTTTAGTTTCGTTTCATGATTTTTTTTTTTCATAACAAATATATTTTTCTTCATGAATACTTTAGTTTCGTTTTAGAGAAAGTGTAAAAAAATATATATAAATTTTTTATTTTAGAAAAAAAATCAAAGAAAATCTAGTCAAATAATATGTTATTTAAACTGAGATACTTATAATGTATGTATATGTATTTGTTTTAGTAGAAAGATTGTAAATTGTAATGTTTTGAAAAAACATGATTAAATTTATACAAGTTACAAAGAATATGACCAAAATGAAAAGTGAAACTAAGTTTCATTCAACTAAATTAATGGCAGTACTTGAATTGTGAATATTATGATAGGTCAGTACGTCAATTGTTAACTTTGGTAGTCTGATACCTAAATCGTTAAAATCAGATAGTAGAGTACACTAAATGTATTTTTTTCTCCGTGTATGAGCACAAATTTTCTCATAGTATAAACTTAATTTAGGGTAACTGTATTTGATTTCTCACAGTTTTCTCGGTATATCATAGTATTGGATAGTTAACTGAGCAGTTTAGGAATTTTAATTATTAAAGGGAAAAATGAAGCACTTTTGTTGAGAATTTAAGGAATTCAGAAGTCCGTATATGTGTATATGTAAGTATTAAAAGTAAATATGATTGATTCCCTTTGTATATAGACAAAAGTAACCTATCATAAAAAATTACCATCCAATTTACTTTATGGCAGTTGATTTTCTCCGATTTCTCACAGTGTGACTGCAAGTGACTTGAGGCATATTAACTTTATAGAGCTTATGATTCAGAATGCTGAGTAACATTTCTGATTTGGTTGTCCTTTAATCTCTCCTACTTTTCGCTCTACGTCTAATTTGGTTTCAAAATGGTTAACTTGTGAAGTCTTAAACTTGACAGCAAATTTCTGAATTTACGCTTAACTTCACGACACCAGACATTGGTTCTTGTCACTCCACTTCTGAAGAAAATAGAAATCGGTCTGCGTCATCGTTAGAATTATATATAAAAAAACAGTGAATTATACTAAAGCTTATATTCTTTCATAGCTAGCTATATCTGTGGTTTACCAAAAAGTACTGTAATTGCAGAAAAGCACTTCTTATTGTTTCATATTTATCACTTTTTGATAGTAACGAATAACGGCTGAAAATATTTTTGTGCTTAAATAAATTTGAAGGAAAATCACCATTGAGGACGTATCAAAAAAACGCTCAATGGATCTCCGTTTGCTGCACGAGATAGCCTACGGGTACCCATGGTTTGGTCGTTGGAATTATAAATTCCTGCACGGGAGCTTTAGTGTGACCAAACACAAGTATGACATGGCACTAAATTTTCTCAGCTCTCTCGAACTGCAGTCCGTAGTTTCAGATTTTAGCACAGCCGATCAATGCAAAGAGATCAAACAAATTGTTTGTTATTACACGGACTTAAGTGAAAGCCAGCTGATCACACTAAGAGATCTTTTTAAATTCATCCTCGCTGCAAAGTCCAGGGTCGTTACGCAAAAAAATCCACCAGTTTTACCCTCAAAGCCAAAAAGTTCGAAAGCTGTAGAAAAAACTGTGAAGTATCGAAAATTCTTGAATGTAGCAACTGGTGATAGTATACCTGCAAGGAGATTGGATTATACAGCGAATGTAATTGTCGAAGCGTTGAAAGCGAAGCAATTAAGCGAGAAAAAAGGGTTGACTAGACAAGAGGCGCGAGATGCTGCTCGTCTCCATATAGGTGACACTGGTTTAATCGATTACGTATTAAAATCTATGAAAAATGTGATTGTTGGGAACTTTATCATCTCTCGTGTAGTAAACCCAACGACCAGAGTTTTGGAGTTCTCACTCAAGGACCTCGAAATGGATCCTCACACAGACGAAGTCGAAGTGGAAATAAGTAAACCGGCAAATCCTAGTGTGCCAGCACTCATCCCAGGAATTAACGTGAACGAGGACATTGAGTTTCTGTACAATAATGTGCTTCTGGGTTACCCAGAATCTGGTGAGTTGGTTTCGTTAGCAACTCAGGCTGTATTGAATAGCAAGGTGTTTGTAAAAGAATGGCCATTTGTGGACGATGACGATGATTTACTCAGATTCTTCTGCAGGATTAAGCCTTGCTTTTTCGAAGATTTCTTTGGCGTTTTCTTGAATAAAAAGTTCCGTGTCCCTCCTGGGGAGCTAATTCTAGTCCCTCTGTATGCTACGTTACAGGATTTAAAAGCCGAGGCTCAAAAGGTAATGAGAGATACATATTTCGCAACCAAGGGAGTGCTTGTGAAAGAAGTGGAAGGTAAAGAGGGGGAAACAGACAACGAATTACTGTTTGGTATGGGGTTAGAATCCGGTTCAAGTGTTACTTTCTTGGCTTCCGGGATGGAGTTGGGTGATGACGTGGCATACGAGGGTGAGGCGGATGACTGGACGGTGAGGTGTGAGTGTGGAGCGCGAGAGGATGACGGAGAGAGGATGCTGGAGTGTGATGTTTGCGAGGTTTGGCACCATACAAAGTGCTGTGGTATTGAGGATTCTGAGGCTGTGCCACCTTTGTTTGTTTGTGGGGACTGTTGTAAGTCGATTATGCCAACTAAGATGCTTGAGTACGAAGATTTTAACGGAGTTGAGTATGAACAAGTCAACAAGGTTGCTCACGAGGGTTTGTTTTTGCATAGCATATAGAACTTCTTGTTGGTGTATCTGGAGGCTTGATGTATAGTGACGAGGGGAAGTGTAATAGAAGTTAAATGCTTGATGTATATATAGGGTTGTGGTGTATATCAGATAAGGAGAAGTATAATAGAAAGTCGAATGTTTTTCAGATATGCATTTTGGACATATAGCCTGGGGTTTTGTAGGGAGCATCTGTGTTTTGTGTAGTTTTTTACTCCTTTTGAGCTTGTTGTTGGCTTTTTTAGAGGTTATTTTTGTGTAAATCAGATGATGAGAATCGTAGCATGCAACAAGTAGTATAATTTTGGTATCGCCATTGATTGATTGTATACATGTACAGAAAACTTGTTTGGTGCAATGTGCAGGATTTAGGGTTTTTCTTCTAGTACTTTCTGCTGCTTTTTCTGTTTTTCATTTCTTCATACTATGACGTGCATTTTCTGAGATGCTTCATTTTGAGAATCATTATACTGTTTTTTTGGATATGTGGTATTCAATTCTTATTAATTATGTGACTGAGGTTGACAAAGCGCACGTGTTCTTTGTGTAGTTTGGTCGTTTTGGTACACTTGTTGGTTTTATTTTTACTGAAAGAGGTTTCGGAATACATATTTAGACTTTAGTACTGGAACTAAATTAAAATAAGGCAGATGAATTAATTGGAAAATGTTGTGAGGAATTGATGAGTCATTGTTTCCGTTTCTTCTTTGGTTCTAAGTATATCAGTGTATGCAGGTTCATCACAGCTTATAAAAATGTCCATGAATAGAATTTGATTCAGTAAAGTTTGTTGTTATTGCCATTGTCTGCGTTATTTCTCAAATCTTGCAGTTAAATGAACTCAACAATCTTAGTACAGATACTTGCACACTGTAAATCATAGAAAAGTCAAAAAATATCCAACGTGACGTCCAAGATACATGATTATGACTACACGAACTGAGCGATTATTAGAAGCTGTTTTGATACATTAAGGAAAGATAAAATGATGATTAGAAGCTGCAATAGGTTAAAATGTGTTGCATAATTTGCTTGTGCTCTCTCTCTCTCTCTCGGGCCTTTGCTTAGTTGTACATCAACTGTTTTGTTAATCTAGGCATACAATATTTCTACTTTTAGTTTACATCTGAGTTCAAAATTTGCTTTAGCGATTCTGTGCATCTATCAATGGTAATTAATTGGTTGAAGATAAATCATACTGATACATGGAATATGATGGTCACGCTCGAGACTTGATTAACAGAGTTATAAATTATATGTTGTTCCATCATTAGCTTGTATAGAACTATAGAAGTTATACTTTGTAATTTAGACATATTTCGTACAGTAAATGTAGCAGTACATTTTCTTTTAAGGTTACGCCGCGATCTCCAATACGACGTGCCGAGTATGAAAATAGTATTATGGCTCAAGTATACCTTTACAACTTTTCCATTTCTTTATTGGAAGAAGTAGATATTAATAATGCAGCTTCAGATCCTCGTCTCGATGAGAATGGCAAGCCCCAGACCCCAGCTACCTTTTTTATAAAGAAAACTACATTTACATGAAGGTATTCACATACTTGCAAAACATGATTACATGATGAATTGAAACTTTTGGGATGTGAATGCATGTTAATTTTGAAATTATGATGGAGAAATGAAGGTCTACAAATTAGGGGAAGGCACCTGAATTGTCTAAGCGTTTGACACGACTTTTTTTCTCGATTCTGAACGATATGGATTACAGAACTTGTTCGAAAACATTTTAAAATGGAACTTTAAAGCACGTAACTTTTTTTGGGTCTCATTCATGTTACATATTTTAGAGAGAACTTAAGTGGGACAACCAATTTCACCAAGACGTATAAGCAAAAAATGGAACTTAAAAGGCTGCAACCAAACAAGACTTCGAATGAAATACATTGCAGAGATTCCATTATCCTTTTCCAGAAAACTGGAACCCAAATTAAATATAGTTTCCCTTCCAAGATTTCATTAAGAACAAAGATCTAATCGTAACTGAAATACGTACCAAGACATTACCACGTAAATGCTGGTATAACGTAAGAGGGAAGAGCATCATATTTTGAAGAAAGCGACTGGACAGAGGGTAAATCTGGCATTTCACAGAATTCGCTCAACCCAAGTTCAGTTGCATGGATCCCACCAGTTGTGAAAACAGAACAAATCCCAGATTTATTGGCACCTTTTATATCATGGTGTAGTGAGTCACCCACTGCAATACAATCAACACCCTCGACACCAGCCATGGACATTGCATATTCATAAATTTTCTGAGAAATAAGAAGTTAGTAAGGTGTGGCGAATTGAAGAAAAGGGTAAAAGAACGAATATTCTAGATAAGCGGTACTGCAAATATATCATATGTTAGTGCCTTTAGTTGTGGAACGTATACTAGATGCAGTGCTAGATTTATTTGTTCTGAGATTGAAAACAATGAAACTACTAAGGCTGGAAGAGTAGTATTTTTATATTTTGTGTAGTCAACCAATTTTAGAGCGATGTACTTTTAAAATAGTACGCATACGAGTAATAATTTTAAAACTGCTTCTTACTTATCGGTCTATCGAGAATGTACCTCGCGGTCTCGCCATATATTACAGCCTACGTTGCACGGATACGGATACGGATACGGGGATACGGATACGGGGATACGTTTTTTTTTAAATTTTAGGATACGATACGGGTAGGATACGTCAATCATTAAAATATTAATATACATGTTATACATAATAAAAGTAGCTACAAAATATTCAAACCAAAATTTAGTTTTTAATTACCCGAAACTTTAGCCAGAACATAACACTTGTCCAAGATAGTTAGCTAGGAGAATCATTACAAAAGACACTTGTCTGAAAGATCAACTAACTAGCGCTAGGACCATTACAAAATATACTAGTATATACTAGCTAAACAGCGCCATATTATTACAACATATACCAGCTAAATAGTGCTAAATCATTACAAAAAGCTCTTGTATCCTCTCTCTATATTAGTGTGTATGTATATATCTTTTGTGTTTATATGCGAATTGTGAAATCAAAGTAGATCTAAAAGTACTTTTATCCTTTTACGTTTATTCCGTTTATGTTTCACCTTTTTGTTTTTTTCCAAAATTTTCAAACAATATCATTTTCACCCGCCGTATCAAAAACGTATCCATGCCGTATCCTAGCCGTATCCAACTGGTCAAACCTCAAAATAGTAAACGATATTCCAATCCCCGTATCGGATACTGTATCCCCGTATCGGGGGCGTATCCGTATCCGATACTCCAAAAAAATAAAAAATCAAAGTATCCATGCTACATAGATTACAGCTAACTGCTTCGAAATTTTCAACAGCATAAACAGATACACTTTGGGCACCAGCAGTAGCGAAAAAGATGGAATCTATGCACACTTAGAAATGCAGACTCCCATTAAACGACACAAATACTAGTTTTATAACCAAGCATTTGAAACTACTCAGTCGCTAAACATTTCAACCTGAAATATGATTGAGAACACAACTAGAACTTAATTAAGAAGACCGTATAAATCAATGTACTAGCTATGGACTAAAAAGATGGGGAACAGTGTTTCAAAAGGCGGTCTATGCGGCTGCCAAAAAGATGGGGACCAGGCGCCTAGACATTAGGAGGACCCTTCCTGCCTAGACCCTGCCTAGAGCCTTTTAAAACCTTGATGGGCAGTAACCGTAAAGTAGAAATGAAACATTCCAGACCCGATGGGTGTCACACGGCTGAATAACACGTGTGACGACACGTGCTAAACAAATCCTAAATGGAATAATTATTAAACACACTATAAATAACTCATCAAATAGACTAAAATTTCTAGCAAAAAGCTTTATTAATTATAACCTCGAAATTAGGCTCCTTACAAAGTAAATTAACAATTTACGAGCTAAAACAAATTGAATCGCAGCGGAATATAACACATAATCATATAGGTCTGTCTGGTCCCAAACTGACTAGATATCAACTCTAATTAACTGCTCCCTAACCTGAAAATATTTTTTTAAAAAAAAGAGGGGTGAGCCAAACGAGCTCAATGAGAAAGAAAGCCTCACAATATATAATAGGGGTCAAAAATAAGATTTTCCTTTTCAGTTTCTTTAAAAATAATGTTTTATTTAATAAAAATTCCCAATGCATTTATCAGTAACTGAAATAAACTTGGAATAACAAGATAATAATCTCTTTGCTTTTTCTTTCATTAAAAATTGAATCCTTTTAAACAATCACATAATAATAATAAAATCTATTTCTTTTTATGATAAAAGCAAATATGATAATGTGTATATCTTAGGGTACCAAACCCGATTGACTTCCTCAATCTCTTTACCGTCGATCTTTTTCTCAGGTGTATAAACCATACATGCACTACGTAATTAAGGTCACCGCAACATGATAGCTGGGTCTATTTCTTAAAACGTTCCGGTTAACGAAGCTATGTACAATCGCTAAGTTAACCGTTAAGAACTAAACTCTTTCGTTTAATTGCCAACGTCACCCCACTTTCCTTTTCCCCTTATTCGGGGATTCTCCGTTGGACTAATTCTCATGGTCCCAAATACAAATACTAAGCAATCATAAATAATAATAATCTCATTCAAATCTTTGTACAAAACCTGCACATAATCACTTTCTTTGTTCTTTTGTTCCTTTCTTTCTTTGATACATAAATCATATAAATATGATAGTAATAAAACAAGCTTGTAATACTTGTCAAAAATATGCAACGAGATACCTTGTAATAGTAACACAAAACCCACTCACATGATCCGGATTCCCATTAATCTGACTAGTCAAACACATTTCGGGAGAAAGTACTAACAACCTGAAAATTGTAATATAATAAACCTGTTATAATACAGTGCTATATGTCACTAACCTGGGTTTATAAATTGAACTATAAAGTGCATCTTAAGCCTCAACGGCACTTTAGAATGATACTAATAATCTTAATGGCAAGCTAACCTTTTTGTACAACAACTAGTAAGACTCAGTGATAGTTTTCTAATCCAATGATCAAATTCAGTTAACCTTCATAGAAATACTACAAACTTATTTAAGGATCATGTCTACGTATCAAACCGTTACTTACTCTTAGTTAACAATTTATCGAACAATGAACTTTTACAAAGAGACTATATCAGTCACCATATCTGTTTACATAAACTTAATCCAATTTTTAGTTATTTCTGAATCAATATAGTTAATCTGGTAAGGAAAATAACCTAAGTCCTACTTCCAAAATCCCATAACAACATAGTAGCAGGGTCCCAATATTATCAAAATACTATAACCTTATTTTTAGAATATAGTCTGGACTTCAATGTTACATGAGCAAAGGTGACTATGAAACATCTATACTTAACCAAACCCATGTGATCTAGACTACAAACAAACAGATGAATTAATTAGTATAATACTAAGACTAACCTGGATGTACAGTAATCAAAATGAAGGAAAGCCGCTAGATTACCCAGTCACCCTTCGCCCTTTACGTCGCCTCTTTATGATTCTGCTGTCTCTCTCTCTATATCTATATATATCTTTCTATCTATATGTATATACACACACAGGCATGGTGATGAACTGATGATTTATGGTGAATACGTTATATAAGAATGGCCAAAGGGATACCGCTTATTAATGCCCAATTAAGTCATTCTAGCTATTGTAAAGTGACCCAAACCCGTTTCTTTTCTCTGCCTCTTAATTTCTCTCTATTAAAGTTTGAGAACGTAACTTAAAATCCTATTAATATAATTACCAACCTTTCCTTTTAATAATTAAGGCTCCTTATTACTAGTTGTTAACAATATTTATTGCTAATTACTAACTAACATATCAACTAGCCAAAACATCAAAATAGTCCCTTCATTAACACAAAATAAAATACGGGATTTTACACTCTTCCCCACTTAAAGAAGTTTCGTCCCGAAACTTAACGAAATCAATTATGCCTTCCTGAATCACCAATATGAAGTTGCCCCTTTAAGACTCAGACAAGGACACCTTTTATCCAACTTAATATCTTTTTCTCTATCTTAATAAAGATACAACGTTCTCAACTGTCTCACTCTCACATGTACTATAAATCTCTAGGTATATCCTAGTTAAAAGGGAACAACTGTTGAACATCTAAACATTTACAAATCCAATAAGCATAACGACTACGAAATCTAAGGAGCAAACTACTAGATCCTACATTCCTACTACTTTAAAACACCGCCTTTTTGTTTCTACCAGAGACATTAGTCATGAAAATATTTCCTCATTAAATCAATGCTCTAGCCACAACTTGTCGAACCAACTGAATTCTAAAATACTAACGCTTAATCAACTCATGCACACCACGCCTGCTTGTCGTCGCTTTAAACTTTCAAGTTCCAAACTCCATATAACATCTCATTATCTCAACTGTCCTAGTGTTCCAAAATAACAATTATATAAGTTTACCACACGGCTACTTAACAAAGATTACTTTAAGCCAACTAATTTATGTACTCCCAAACAGCCCACCTGGGAAAGAAAAGAAAGTCCTACTTTGGCTCTTAGATACTAATCAGATCATCATGTATGCTTTCTTGTTTCACCCATACTACGAACCTGTCAAAGCCACCTGAATACGAACGCCTATCATACTGTACTAATTTATACATAACGTGCAACTCTTAGTAACATTACCTTCCCAAACCATAATCTCACCACAACATGTATAAAATTATTCACTAATATGGCAACAGCTAAGACTATCCCCAACTTAGCTAATTTCTTAACAAGCAATTACAACCAAAATTAAGAAGGTATAGAGACTGAGCAAACCTTCAGTTATCAGAATGATAAATTAAATGTAACTTCATCATCACTGTTAGAACTTAAATTAACTTATTAAAGTTACTTAATTTGTTGTCGTATTGGATTATGCCAAAATATTTGTGTATTAATGAAAGGTAATTATCTTTCCAAATTGTGTGACATTTGTTTTTAAAAAAAGATATTATCTTATGAAAAGATTTGTTCTAGCTTGCTAAATAAAATCTTTTCTTATTCAATCTTATACGAATGATTGGTTTTTGATTTGATGAGTATAAGTTTGAATCATGTTAGGAGATATATTATTCCATATATAAATCTATCAAAAAGATTGTCTCGTGTGAATCTTTTTGAATAAAGATATTATCTCCTACTTCAAGATATATACTACCTTGTACTAACAGATTAGATTAGATTTGTTTGTGCTGGAATTATGTGAATTATAGACAAGATATCTTGAAAATTGAAAGGAGTTTATCTCCTAAAAAGGAGCCAACTAAATCTCTTTGTTAACGAGCAAAGTAGCCGAATTTCTTAAGAAGATTTGGAGCTAAAATAGGCATGTGTTCCTAACAAGATTAATCTCCAAAGATCTTACAAAGATGGCGATCAAATCTTCAATGGGCAGCGAGATTCTTGAAGATTAAAGAAAAGGAATGCGAAAATTTGAAAGACTTTTATTCTTATAAATAGTCTCATACTTGTTTGTAAAAGATTACGTATTCTAAATTTATAAAGAACTTATCTTAAGAGAGAATACACGTGGGCTAAAAAATACGAGACTAACAATGACGGGATGTTATTGTTCATAAGTGATAGGCAGAAAATCAAAAGGGAGTCTGTGAGTTTTCATAAGTCTCGAGTCCTATATTGTAAGCTTGAAATAGTATCATAAATGTGGGTGAGTGCCTCAGAGACGTAGCCCAAAGTTCTGGGTGAACTCTGTTTAAAAACGTACGTGTGAATTTACTTTCAAGTACGTTTTTATTCTGAGTTATATCCATCTTTAAAGTTCGGTTAGAACCCTGGTTACAACTGCAGTTATAACCACAGTTCTAACTGAACAGCGTAACAGCAACCAGAACAGCAAAGTCGGAATTTCAATTGGTATCAGAGCCTCACACCAGACCCTACTTGGTGTGGATCCTGCGTTCTGGTCAAGATGGACATGATGAGGGAAGGAAACGCTAGCAACAGACCACCACTGCTTGAAGGAGGTGGAAACTATGGGGTATGGAAAATCCGGATGAAGTCACACATCAAACGACAAGATGAGCTGGCTTGGAAATCGATTTTGAATGGATGGGAGGTCCCTATGGTATCTGATGGTGATGGAGAATTGGTACTAATACCTGAAGAAAGTTGGGAGTGAAGATGAAAACCGACTTGCAAGAGCAAATTCCATAGCCATCGATATAATCTTTGCTGGAGTCACATTAAGCGTCTTCAGGTATATCTCTCACTGTGAAATAGCTAGAGAAGCTTGGGATATTTTAAGTCACTTTTGAAGGAACCGCTAAAGTTAAGGCCTATAAACTTCAACAATTACAAACTAAATTTGAGAATCTTAAGATGAAAGAAGATGAAACTATTGAAAAGTTTAATGGTAGAATTTGTGAAGTGGCTCATGATGCTTTAGTCTTAGGAAAAAGATATAGTGAAACAAAACTGGTTAAAAAGGCTCTTAGATCTCTTCCTGATAGGTTTGAAATGAAAGTAACTGCTATTGAAGAATCAACTGATCTTGAAAGCTTAAAACTTGAGGAATTAATGGGAAACCTTATGTCTCATGAACAAAAATTTCAAAAACCTAAGAAAATTGAACAAGGTGTAGCTTTTCAAGCCAAGAAACCTAAAACTCTTATTATTTATGACAGTAACGATGAAGAACAATTAGCCTTCTTTGCTAAGAAAATATACAAGAAATTTAAAAATAAGAAAGCTTTTGAAACTGAAAACTCTAAATCGTATGTCAAAAAGGAAACCCAGTTTGATAATTATGAGAATAAAATAAATGAAAAATGGGATCTAAGGAGAAAGAGTTTAAAAACAAAATTAGTAATATCCAATGTAGAGAATGTAGAGGATTTGGTCATATACAAGCTGAATGCGCTAATACTTTGAAAAAGAACAAATCTGCTCTAACGGCTACTCACAATGATAACACTAATTCTGATGATGAGGATAGTCATAGTTACTTTTCTATAGAAACTGCTTTTATGGTTAAAATCGATAGTGATAATCAGTCAATTACAACCACAGTTAGAACTGAACTTGAAACCGACTCTGAAAGTGATGAAGAAGAAGTTTCTGAAAAACAAATTGAAAAGCAATATATCTGTTTATATGAAAAGTACAAGGCTCTCAGTAAAAAGTCTATCTCTATGAATAAACTGAATGAGGATTTAACTAATCAAGTAAAAGACCTTAATGAAAAGCTTTCTAGGAAACAATTTGAGTTAAATGAGACCAAAAGAAAGATAAAACTGTTAAACGCCTCTGCCACTGAAAAACTTGATGAAATGTTATCCTACTCTAGGGCCTCAAAAGATAATAGTGGATTAGGTTATACTGGTTTCGAAGAAAAAGGGAAAACTGTTTTTGTTAAATCTTTAAAAATACCCAAACTGAATATGGTTAAAAGTGAAGTTACAACCACGGTTGTAACCAGTCAGAACAGGAGCTGTAAAAGTAGCTTTACTAATAACAAGTTTGTTTCAAAAATTGTAATTTTTGCAATAATTCAGATCATTTTGAAATGGAACAACTGTTGAACATCTAAACATTTACAAATCCAATAAGCATAACGACTACGAAATCTAAGGAGCAAACTACTAGATCCTACATTCCTACTACTTTAAAACACCGCCTTTTTGTTTCTACCAGACACATTAGTCATGAAAATATTTCCTCATTAAATCAATGCTCTAGCCACAACTTGTCGAACCAACTGAATTCTAAAATACTAACGCTTAATCAACTCATGCACACCACGCCTGCTTGTCGTCGCTTTAAACTTTCAAGTTCCAAACTCCATATAACATCTCATTATCTCAACTGTCCTAGTGTTCCAAAATAACAATTATATAAGTTTACCACACGGCTACTTAACAAAGATTACTTTAAGCCAACTAATTTATGTACTCCCAAACAGCCCACCTGGGAAAGAAAAGAAAGTCCTACTTTGGCTCTTAGATACTAATCAGATCATCATGTATGCTTTCTTGTTTCACCCATACTACGAACCTGTCAAAGCCACCTGAATTCGTAACGCCTATCATACTGTACTAATTTATACATAACGTGCAACTCTTAGTAACATTACCTTCCCAAACCATAATCTCACCACAACATGTATAAAATTATTCACTAATATGGCAACAGCTAAGACTATCCCCAACTTAGCTAATTTCTTAACAAGCAATTACAACCAAAATTAAGAAGGTATAGAGACTGAGCAAACCTTCAGTTATCAGAATGATAAATTAAATATAACTTCATCATCACCAATCACTATATCGAGACAACATAGATCCAAAATTGCTCGCTACATTCTCAGCGACGACTCATCAGTTAAGTTCTGGTTCTCAAATACTACTTAAACAATAATCCAAAGCATTTCTTATCTTAGAGTTAATAACGAAAACCTGAAGGAAAATTCGAACCACAAAGTTAATAGCAACAACACGTTCTAGTATCTTTGCTCTTTATACACGTAGAAAACCACGTAACTTAAGTACTCCCAACTTTTCACAATTTCTAATGCTCAGCAATGTTCCGCCTACAAATAAGAAACTTACAATGGAACAAAATTTACATAACTGTATTTGAACTGGACTCCACCTTATCGTTAATAACCCCGACATCTATTTTTGTTTCCCGTGCTTTCGCTGCACACTCTGATAAAATAAAATAAAATATTGGTGTTAAGTTTGTGTTTTGTTTTTAATTTCATCAACAACCCATTTTAACCTCTACAACAAAACCCAAAATAGTTCTATCGACTTGTCATTTTCACATCCTCAATGTGAACCTATACAATTGCTAGAAGAAAATCTGTAGAATACCAAATAATATATTTGTAGCTGTTACCACAGACTATAAACTTAAATACCAAAATTAGCTAAAATAACGATCATAATGATCCAACTGATAATACTTATCTGGCTTTAAAACTTGTTCTAATTGTCCCAAATTAGATACGTCATTAAAACTGTTAGGATCACCTTTTCCTTGTTTCTCCATCAATCAACTAATACTTGTCATCTTAACCGTCAAACCAAAAATCTTTCTAACAATCAATATTCAACTGAAAACTAATCCCAGAGTTGCGAACATCCATATTCAAACAATAAATATGTGGAAGGAATAACCAAATTGAGAGATACACTATTCATAACAAATCCTAAATTTTGCTTGTAATACCTGAAGTAAGATAAGATACATCCACTAGCTAAAATTTCAGCCAAACAAATGTAGTGACACACCAATATGTTTCCATCACTGTCAATCATACAACTTCATTAACCGGTAAAAACTACCATACTTTAAACCTGAAGAAAATCATAAAGTCTTTACTTTAATTTACACCATGATATAAAATGAAGGAAAAGAAAATGTAGTTATGACTCGCGTCAGATTAACTAACAAGCTAACATTATTAATGTCCACTTCATCGATAGTTTCGCCTATCAATTCTCCAACATGCTTAAAAGGTAACTTTGTCATTTGCATAATCACATTCCTATCATTAGACAAACAAACTAATAAAATTTAAAACTCTTTACTTACCATAATAACTTAAAGACAACAGCTTCATATCTAAAACTCACAATGTAATAATATATCCGGCACAACCCTCAACAATTAGCCTTTATATTTGCTATTCCTAAACACCCAAAGAAAATATCCAAACGCCATTGCTAATTATAAATATCTGATTTAGATTCCAACTCGTATATACACTTCCATATTTACCAAATCTGGTGAGGGGAAAAAAAAACTATACAGCCACCAGTACTGATATTAACTAAAGATAGCTCATAACTTAAATTAATACATCTGAACCTCGTTATCACCAATTTTACATCTCCTATAACTGATCGACGTCATTTCGCTCAAGAGAATCTTCTATACGCGCAAAATTTCTCATAACCAATTAACAACCAAATAAATCAGGTCTTTTACTTCCAACTTGCCACCAACAACTTACATTCTAACATCAGTCAAATAAAAATCACTTGTTATCGCCATTTGCTTTTAATTCTAGCAAACTACACTTTTACTTCTTTCGAATTTTTGGTACAACCTAAAATCTAAAATTTGCCCTTAAAATATCCATATATGAAATTAAAACATTTTACTTTCTCTTTCTTAGCATATCTACTAATAATGATGGACATAATATAAGCAAACCATCAAAATCAAGTTTTCCTCACAATATCCATTGACCTTGCAATTTCAGGTGAACAAGCAACCACCAATACTCTTTCTAATAGTTGACATCTATTATCACTTTAACTAAATACTTAAGAAAAGAAAGTAATACATAAATAATAATCTTTCTCAACTCGATTCTATCATCTGAAATCAGCTCACTGAATTTCTCTAACTAATCATCTCCCAAAACATTCATAAAATTAATTCTGCTATAAAATGTGATCAATATAAGTTCCTGCATATATCCCTATCGAATTCTAATTTATAATCTTCCATTATTCTCCAAAACCTACATGTGATACATAAGCTGCTACAAGTAAACTCACTATACGTGTGTGTATCAAATCCCCAAAATACAGTGTATCTCATAATCACTATCAGATCCAATTCCATTGTTCATAAGTCATATACATGATAGGAACAAAGAGAAAAAAAAAAACTTCGACAGTTTAGATGAATATTAATAAAACTCCAGACAACCGAAACGATTTAAGTACCTTAATACTTGTTCGATAACTATTAATAAAAGCTGACAAATCATGCATCAAAATTTGGCTTCATGTAGAACAACTATGTTTCTCGTACCTTGTCGCCGTTAGGCATCAACCACCAACGGTACTAAGAACAGTATTAGCACACTGCAAAATCAGTCAAAACAGAACTATCAAATCCAACATACTCCAGACCAAACCTCATCTAGGTTTTCCAAAGAACTACACTTTTCTAAAATATGAGGAATCTTATCTAACAGACCTCCGTACTCAAGCACTTTATTCTTTATTCTCTAACATCATTTTCATTCTAAATTCAACTAAAAACCATATCCGATTATATTCTATATCAGTTTAATGACACATAGTACACCTAATAATTCCCACATGACAAATATAGATCACAAAAACTGCCATTACTTCAAACCTGATACAAACTTTAAAGTCATAACCCTATAATATGTTATTTACTTTCTCATGGCAGCTTAAGAAATTTCTTTCACATCCATCCTAAGCTATTTATTTTTCTGTAATCAGTCTACTAAAACAGTCAACAAGCTAACTACAGAAACCAAGATTTCTACCAAACATATGTTCACACAAACTCAAATCAATAACAAGAGATCCAAAACACGTTATCCATGTGCATTTTAATTTCTCAAATAAAGTCACAGCTATGCAACCTTACCCCCCTTTAAGAAGATATAGTAAGCACACGCAAGAAAATAGTCATATACCATTTCTAGCTTAAAGACTTAAGGGACTCTGGGACCAGACCTTGTCTAACTTATCTCAACCTTAAATAGGAAGGTAGGACCTTCAGCTCTGATACCAAAAAATGTAACATCCCAGACCCGATGGGTGTCACACGGCTGAATAACACGTGTGACGACACGTACTAAACAAAGCCTAAATGGAATAATTATTAAACACTATAAATAACTCATCAAATAGACTAAAATTTCTAGCAAAAAGCTTTATTAATTATAACCTCGAAATTAGGCTCTTACAAAGTAAATTAACAATTTACGAGCTAAAACAAATTGAATCGCAGCGGAATATAACACATAATCATATAGGTCTGTCTGGTCCCAAACTGATTAGATATCAACTCTAATTAACTGCTCGTTAACCTGAAAATATTTTTAAAAAAAAAGAGGGGTGAACCAAACGAGTTCAATGAGAGAGAAAGCCTCACAATATATAATAGGGGTCAAAAATAAGATTTTCCTTTTCAGTTTCTTTAAAAATAATGTTTTATTTAATAAAAATTCCCAATGCATTTATCAGTAACTTAAATAAACTTGGAATAACAAGATAATAATCTTTTTGCTTTTTCTTTCATTAAAAAATGAATCCTTTTAAACAATCACATAATAATAATAAAATCTATTTCTTTCTTTTTATGATAAAAGCAAATATGATAATGTGTATATCTTAGGGTACCAAACCTGATTGACTTCCTCAATCTCTTTACCGTCGATCTTTTTCTCAGGTGTATAAACCATACGTGCACTACGTAATTAAGGTCATCGCAACATGACAGCTGGGTCTATTCCTTAAAACGTTCCGGTTAACGAAGCTATGTACAATTGCTAAGTTAACCGTTGAGAACTAAACTCTTTCGTTTAGTTGCCAACGTTACCCCACTTTCCTTTTCCCCTTATTCGGGGATTCTCCGTTGGACTAATTCTCATGGTCCCAAATACAAATCCTAAGCAATCATAAATAATAATAATCTCATTCAAATCTTTGTACAGAACCTGCACATAATCACTTTCTTTGTTCTTTTGTTCCTTTCTTTCTTTGATACATAAATCATATAAATATGATAGTAATAAAACAAGCTTGTAATACTTGTCAAAAATATGCAACGAGATACCTTGTAATAGTAACACAAAACCCACTCACATGATCCGGATTCTCATTAATCTGACTAGTCAAACACACTTCGGGAGAAAGTACTAACAACCTGAAAATTGTGGGTTTATAAATTGAACTATAAAGTGCATCTTAAGCCTCAACGGCACTTTAGAATGATACTAATAATCTTAATGGCAAGCTAACCTTTTTGTACAACAACTAGTAAGACTCACTGATAGTTTTCTAGTCCAATGATCAAATTCAGTTAACCTTCATAGAAATACTACAAACTTATTTAAGGATCATGTCTACATATCAAACCGTTACTTACTCTTAGTTAACAATTTATCGAACCATGAACTTTTACAAACAGACTATATCAGTCACCATATCTGTTTACATAAACTTAATCCAATTTCTAGTTATTTCTGAATCAATATAGTTAATCTGGTAAGGAAAATAACCTAAGTCATACTTCCAAAATCCCATAACAACTTAGTAGCAGGGTCCCAATATTATCAAAATACTATAACCTTATTTTTAGAATATAGTCTCGACTTCAATGTTACATGAGCAAAGGTGACTATGAAACATCTATACTTAACCAAACACATGTGATCTAGACTACAAACAAACAGATGAATTAATTAGTATAATACTAAGACTAACCTGGATGTATAGTAACCAAAATGAAGGAAAGCCGCTAGGTTACCCAGTCACCCTGTCTCCGCACTTTACGTCGCCTCTTTATGGTTCTGCTGTCTCTCTCTCTATATCTATATATATCTTTTTATCTATATGTATATATACGCACACAGGCATGGTGATGAACTGATGATTTATGGTAAATACGTTAGATAAGAATGGCCAAAGGGATACCGCTTATTAATGCCCAATTAAGTCATTCTAGCTATTGTCAAGTGACCCAAACCTGTTTCTTTTCTCTGCCTCTTAATTTCTCTCTATTAAAGTTTGAGAACGTAACTTAAAATCCTATTAATATAATTACCAACCTTTCCTTTTAATAATTAAGTCTCCTTATTACTAGTTGTTAACAATATTTATTGCTAATTACTAACTAACATATCAACTAGCCAAAACATCAAAATAGTCCCTTCATTAACACAAAATAAAATACGGGATTTTACAAGAAGGCTACAATCAACTACCTTAAAATCTAGTTACCGCATCCCTATGCAGAAACAAATTAGAATTGCTAAATTCGAAGACTTTCTATTGCATTTCATGTCAACTTATATATGAAAGAATGACAAAGATAGTTATCTTAAGCGTATCATGGTGTTTTATATCTATTTTAATACCAAACAATTTAATGACCTCTCACATTGGTCCTGAGTTTCAAAGTGAGAAATACCCACACTTGCTCTACATGTCATGCATCCAGTGTTTAATAATATTAACAATGGAATAATAGATTAAACTCTGCATTTATATATGTATACATACATATATATATATATATATAAGTACCTCGTCAGGCTTTCCCATCCATTTAACTTCCCCTCCAAATTTTTCATATTTGGCCGCCAATGTTCCTACCAAATCGATTACGACGACATCAGATCAAATGAAGAAGAAAGGAACTTATAATTGTTTAGCATTCGACACAAACAAAATTTTACCAGGCATGACACGTAAAGCTCTAGCCTCAACTGTGACAAAATCGGGATTCGCTACAACCATAGGAATATTCTTAGCTGCAGATTTTTCCAATATCTTCTCAAGATCTTCCAACTTCATAGGAAGTGATGTACCAGAAGAAAGCCCTATAGCCTCAGTTCCATGAGCCAAAATAAAATCAGCTTCATCAACGTTCTTCACCACTTGTAAGCCTAACCCCTGTAAAAAGAAAAAAACAGATTCAAGTTTTATTAAATATAAGTTAAAGAATAATAATAGGAACATTAAGAAATTATCTACTTGTCTGAGTAAGGGAATAAGAAGATGCTCTATTTAGAGTTTTCCTATCGGAGTAAACTTCAATGTTAAATCTTCGGAATGAGATCATATGATCATAGAAGAATATTCTTAGAAAAGTGATAAGCATCAGTATCCTGCTTTCCACTTATGAGGATTTCAAAAAAGATAAGAATTAAAGGTACAAGAAATGGACCGAAATCATAAATACAATAAGAAGAAGGAAAGAACGGACCCCAACAATTTATCAATTAAGTTAGATCCTTCAAAGCTCAAAAACCTATGGAGTAAATTATAGCGTAAATGATGAAGCCCTTTTACTATACTTTTCAAGAACCAGGAACAAATACAATGCAAAAGGCTGAAGCACTGCAGGAGAAACATGTAATATACCAGAGTAGATAAATATTTGAACGATAGTTATCTCCTGTTAGAACCAGTTATTGCATGTTACCGGCGTTTTTTCCCCATATGTTTATAATTTCACAATTCGTAGAACTTTTTCTTTTTCATGGAAAATATATTGCAGTGATTTCTTTTGTAGAAATGGGATTTTAACCATCTCGAGTTGCTGGGAAATTAGCCAACTCTAATTGGTCCCTTGTCCGTACTTATATAATATCATCGTTGTTATACTCAATTTTTTTAAGCTACTAATAAGAAAACCAGCTAACAAATTATTGTTTCAACTGTAGATTTTACTTCGAGTCGATATGAAAATTGTATCCTCACAAAACAAAAACCACAAAACTTTGCCTTGGCGACTAAAAAGATGACAGAAAGTATAACAAGGAGCATATTTTCATCCACGTACCTCAAGAGATATGGCACCTCGGTCACTCCATGTCATATGAATGCAAGACCTTCCAAGTGAAGCAAACCAAGCATCAGTTCTCCTGTTCACATACAATGACATCCATTAAATATATAAATAACTCGAAAAAGTAATTGCTTCGAGAATGTAAAACAAGAAAAAAAGAAAGCAAGTATTTGTCACAGAAAGAGCAGGATTAGAATGATATAATTAAGAAAAACCCTTCGATGAAGTAATGACATCTACAGCCTGTTTCGGCATGATTTTATTCTCGGTATTCAGATTTTCTGAAGTTTACGTCTAATT
The DNA here is from genome assembly GCA_963682055.1 of Primula veris. Taxonomy (NCBI): domain Eukaryota; kingdom Viridiplantae; phylum Streptophyta; class Magnoliopsida; order Ericales; family Primulaceae; genus Primula; species Primula veris. The sequence continues at coordinate 29,193,339 of OY821748.1, forward strand.
TACAGATAAATAAAGGCCCAAACAATAAACTTTAAAGTACTCTCGTTTTTGTAGCTCATCAAGTTTTCGCCCACAGTTAAAGGCTCCACTTTGGAACAAACAAAATCCACATTACACATATTTACAGCTGATAACAAAAAGTAAACATGACCATGTTTTTTAGATAATTAACTTCAAAACTTCAACAAAACAAAACCAATTCCTTATCCATCAAAAATATATGATATAATCATGTTCTCATCCAGAAAAATGGCACTATGATGCCTATTAACCTTTGCAGGTATTGATGAGTTAATTCTCCGCTTGTAATAGCTCCTAAAAACAACGAGGGATCAAACCCAAGGCTTTTCATCTTTTCCATAGTCACTGAAGCACGTCTGGAGGAATTGCTAATAATTACCATCTTCGCCCCACTAGTGGCGAGTTTTTCTACTGCAATGTGAGCCGGTAAAAATTGAGCGCCAAGGAAACAAGAATAAAAAAAAAATGGCTGGAATTACTTTTTATATTGAAATATGATTCTCGAGTTCAGGAAAAATGACAAAATTTATATATGGAAGAGAACGTACATGTTAAAATAGCCCCTGGATAAGGTTGTTTCCCATCATGAAGAACCCCAAATTGATCCAAGAACCATGCCTAAATGTCCAAAGGTAACACCAAATGATATAATGATTTGCATTTCTAACGTTAAGAATGAAAGTAATGTCAACAGCCCGTTAAAAATGTTGAAGAACCAAAGCAACATAAATTTCCCATTACAAATTATGTAAAAATTTTGTTGTGCCTCTTCTAACAAACATTCCCTTGTACAGACTAAACCAAATTGATTCCTTATCCTAAATTGTCGAATGACTTTCTAGTACATTCAGTTTTCTTTTTGGGTTTGATAATTAATACTGCTTCAAGTGATATAAATTACAAAAAATGTCTGGCAGTTTTTGTTATCTTTTGCAGCTTGTGATTAGTGCTAACATTTAACAAGCTTTTGTAGAACTATGTATCTATTAGTTTGTTTTTCTTCTACTTTTTTGGTTGCTTCAGGTTAATGATTGTTCTATTACTGTTTGGTTCTTTAAGTTACGACTGTAAATCTAAGGTTGACATGACAGTATTAGCCCGATGTTCAATAAATTAAGAAATAATGAACTTAAAACATCAAACCCAATCCTCTTCGATTTACATGATGAATCTACTTTCTTTTTTTTTCTGAAAATATAAACATTATATTTACTAAATAAATTGGAATATACAAACAAATAAAACACTATTCAGTTTGGACAGGGTACCCTAAATTTTAGGTTCAGCTCTACAAGTAAGGGAACAAGTTGAAAATAATGAATATCACGATTAGATCAACTAAGGGTTCCATTAATTTCGCCTTTTTTAGCTAAAAAAAAAATAGAACTAAAAATTTGATATGTCAAATAAGATGTCGTATTATGTAATAACTGGTTTTCTTATACAAATATTGGTATCGAAGACACTTGCAGCTTCGCTTTACACTCAAAAGATTTGACCTTTAGACAATTTTAACAACCAATTTCCATAATAATTACGGTAAGGAAATAAAAATATAAAATCCAACCACAAAAACTTTTTATTAACATTTAGCTAAACTTAACTCTGCCCGTATAATTACGAGCAAAGCTACACCTAACTAAGCATAGGATTTCAATGAAATAGCACTAAATTTACATAACTAACGACTTTTACAGCTTATTTTTTCACTCGTTTGATTTGATCATTAGACAGTTTTAACTTTTAACTACCATTTTCCATTGTAATTATTATAAATAAATAAAAACTCAATATTCCAACTACCACTTGTTTTTTTTATCCCCATTTAGCTAAAACACAACTAAGCACATAATTCCAATAAAAAGAGATGCAATAAAATAGCAGTGGATTTACATAACTAACAACATTTAATGATTACTTTTTCACTCAATTGATTTAATCATTAGACAATTTTAACTACCATTTTCCATTAAAATTGATAAAAATACTCAATTTTTCAACCAGCAACTTCACTTTATTTATTTATTTATATACCCATTTGGCTAAATTCAACACTTCCAATATAATTAAAAACAAAGCCACACCAAACTAGGCACATAATTCCAATAAAAAGAGATGCAATAATTATTATTTGTAAAAAAAGTCAATTTTCCAATCACCAACTTCACTTTATTTATTTTTTTATATCCCCATTTAGCTAAAACACAACTAAGCACATAATACCAATAAAAAAAAAAATGCAATAAATTGGCACAGAATTTACAGTAACTTAACAAACAAGACTAATAACTCTAATTTAGAATTTACATAACTAACAACATTTACAGATTACTTTTACACTCAGTTGATTTAATCATTTGAAAATTTTAACTACCATTTTCCATTATAATAATTATTATTTTTAAAAAAAGTCAATTTTCCAAACACCAACTTCACTTTATTTATTTTTTTATATCCCCATTTAGCTAAAACACAACTAAGCACATAATACCAATAATACTAAAAAAAAAAAAGATAAGGAATAAAATGGCACAGGATTTTACAGTAACTTAACAAACAAGACTAATAACTCTAATTTATTTGAAGTAAAAGATATTAAAAAATATAAGATATAATTGGCACCTTATATCGACGAGACTCAGCAATTTGTTGGATCCCATTTAATATTTGGAAAAATGGCGCAGAATTTTTAATCATTGTAATCACACACACACACACATATATATATATATATATATATAGAGGAGTATTATATTTTTATATATATTCAATTTTTCTTTTTAGTATATACAACACTACAGTAGAAACTAGAATTATACTTTAAACCAAACCGGGTTATAAATAGAATTATAGTGGTCATGTTTTTTTTTGGGCTGCCTTTTTATTAATTAGCAAATATTCCTCTCCTATAGTAATAAATAATATTATATTAAAAAATATATATATATATATATATATATCGTTATATTAAATTTAACATTTTGTAAAATATTTATATATTGTTGTTTGTGACATTGACTTAATTTTATTGATAGTTACTCCATCCTTCCCCACTAATATTTACATGTTATTGGTTACATACAAACCACTAACATAGCGCGGACTCCATTAAATGGTACGTTACTTATTTTAAATGTTTTGTATTTGGATTCGAAATTGGTTGATTGATCGCTTGATGGTATTGTATATTGCTGATTGTGATAATGTAACCCCATGAGTATGTTTTAACCACTTGGCAAGTTGTTTTTGCGTCCAACTCGGATTTGATTATTTCATTTTACACAAATCGATGCGTATTTTTTCAGTGATTTGAGTTCGTTTATCAATTTTAGGTACCATTATTGATTTGTTTGAATATAACAAAAAGTATCTTGTATTTATACATGTAAATAAAACATACAAGAAACTTGATGATTTTACACCTTTCAAAATACATGTATTTGTTCTCCAAAATACATGTATTTGTTTTAAACTATGTACATGTATCTTATTTATGTACATACATAAATCTTTTAATATTTTCTATGTAAAACTCCACTTAAAAATAAACTCACTATAGTCATACTTTTTGCATGGTTACAAGGGTATGATTGTAATGAGTTTCTACTGTATTAATATAAGTCAATGATTTCTGAGTGTGTCAAATTTGTCGTCTTTTTTACAAAAATACATTACACTTTTTATTAATTAATTAAAAATAGAAAACTAATAACATTTGTTATCCCTTTTTAACAAATCAACATTATTTTAAATATTATCATCTTATATTCTATCTCTTTTTTTATTATTCATATATTTGTATCGTAACTATACTTATTTTATATTTTTTCATCACAATACGCGTCGGCCACGATAACCGGTATATATATGTATGCCCAAAGCTCATGTTATATTTGTGTTAAACTACAAATAAAACCCCCAATGTCTAGGGGTAATTTCAAAAAGCGCCCAAAGTTTTGAGAAATGTGCAATGTCATCCTTATGCTCTCGTGGAATGTTTCAACTCTCAAGTGTAGTTGTCAGTATGGGAAACGGAAACGTGAAACGTCAGAATATGACAAAATTTTAAAATTTAAACATGAAATAATAGAACTTGGGAAACGAGAAGCGTAAATTGGGAAACGGGATTTTTTAAAAAGAAAACGTGTTTTTCGTCAACTATCGTCTCACGTGACATCAGAGTGCAATAAGCAAACCGTTCTAAAAAGTGATTCTAGATGGAATTAAGAAGTAGGAGGAACTTAAACTGCTCGTGTATTAGGCGCTAAACGGGTTATTTCTGCCTTCAAACTCTCTTGTGACTTTTATAACATAAAACACTCATACCAAATTACATGACATACGTTTTAAAAAAATATAATAAAAAAATAAAATATATATATATATATATAATTAGTCTTAATAAATCCGGGTGTGTTTGGGTTATTAGGGAAGATAATTTACCTCTGTTCGGTTTGGTATCTATTTCTGTATTTATTAAATTAATTAATTCCCATCAGAAGGTATTGTCATACCAATGAGATGGAATTATATTATCAAACCACATTATTGATCGATATACAGTTATAGCTCTAAGCCTCTAACTGCGTTTTTGAATAATTTAAAACAATCATGTTCATTTTTTATTTCCTAAAGATATAGATTTGCTTCATCTTTAGGTCAAACTAGAGCTGAAGCGAAACACGCCATTTTCTATTTATAAGTTCAGTTTGTCACATGGAAACTTAACGCTTCAAGGTTTAGTTTGCAATGGGAAATGGTCTTTTACAACCAGATAATTCTAGTTAAAAAATTGCACATTTCCCGACAAAGTAAATTTTGTAGTGTTTAATTTTCATTTGAAAGCCAAAAAGAGTCTTCAGATTTTTTTGTTACTAGACTTGAGCCAGTTCAGTTTTGCTTTCATGTTTGCTTATCTTTCTTGAAAAGTTTTTTTTTTTTCATTCAATCTCCTCCCTATTAATACCTTCCACTATCTACTTATAAATAGTATAGGATTGGATATGTATTAGGTTTATTAATAATTCTTCACAGTTTGTGTATACAATTTATTCTTAATTACGACCCTTTTATTTTTATTTTTATGTTTATGTTTATGTTTTTGTTTGTGTTTAATGCTTATTGCTTAACATACTTTTTATATTTAAAGTTTATGTTGGAAAAACCATGTTTAACATGGTAGTTTCCGAATGGTCACGAGACCATCTTTGAGTCAAGATTCCAAGTGACAACCGTTGCCTTTTGGCACCATACTCAACACGGTTGAGTAGATGGTATGACAAGGTTCGTAACGGTATGTCACATGACCTATTCAGAGAATGGGAGTGAATGGAAATTGGCATCAAAGAATAAAGTTGAGAAAGAAGAAAACTCTTAATGCTGGAAAAGTGCTCCTGCTCGGGAAGAGTGCTCCTGTTCGGGAAGAGTGCTCCTGTTCGGGAAGAATGCTCCTGCTCGGGAAAAGTGCTCCTGCTCGGGAAAAGTGCTCCTGCTCAGGGAAAGTGCTCCTGCTCGGGGAAAGTGCTCTCCTGCTCGGGAAAAGCGCTCTCCTGCTTGGGAAAACCACTCTCCTGCTTGGGAAAACCGCTCTCCTGCTCGGGAAAACGCGCCTGTTCGGGAAAACGCGCCTGTTCGGGAAAATCTTCCAGCAAAGTTGTAACTGTTGCAATTAATATGAATTCATTGCAAAGTTAATACTGGAGTCTCGAATTTCGAAAACTGACAGTAGTAAAGTGACTTTAATGGGTGAGATACTCAGCCAGCCTATAAATAGGCAGACCCCCCACAGGTCAAAGATACAACATTCTGAAATCAAACACAAGAGCATATATCATCTCTCAAAACAGAAACATTACATTTTAGCCAGAGAGAGTCACCCACCAACAGCTCGACCTTGACTCGTCGTCAGTTTCCGGCGAGTCATCCGAGACGTTGTAACTTGGGATCGAAACGCCAAACATAACCAAAAACCTCAAAGGTGGTTAGGCGAATATCGGTTAAGGGCAGACTGTTAAACAATCGCCTCGTCTATTTATGTGTCTACATTTTTTATTCCGTCTTTACATTTCTGCAATTTTATATTCTGTAATTTATTTTCCTGTTCTGTAATTTCATTTCAGTCCTTTTTCTTTTTCTGTAATTTCTATTCAGTTCTATAATTTACTTTCCAGTCCTGTAATTTTATTTAATTCCAGAAACAGTCCAGCAGTTTAGTAATTATACTATTCTGTCTGGCAGTTTCTTTGAATTAACAAATAGTCCAGCAGTTTAGTCTTATACTATTCTGTCTGACAGTTTCGTTTAATTACAAACCAGTCGAGCAGTTTAATAACTTATATTATTCTGTCTGGAATTTTAATTAATTGCATTTACTTTCTGCAAGTGTCGGAATTTTATAATAGAGTCATATTCCATTATAGAAATAAAATTGTTTATTTCTTTTTAGTCCTTGCACTTTAAATTATTGCTTTTACGTACACCAAAACCAACAATCTTAACCATATACCCTTAATTTTTGGTTTGTGTACTGTTTTATTTTAATTTTTAAATTAAAAGGAATAGTGATTCTTCCGCTACAATTCTGTTTTAGAATATTTGTAGCGAAGAAAAATTCCTAGAATTGTTTTATTCTGATTTTTGTATTTGTACCGTTCTCGAGAAAATACCAACCAGTTTGGTATTAGCTTGGATTAATTTATTTTGTATCTTAATTCTTTTACAGAAATCAACTTTTCTATACTTGGTGTTTTGTTCAAGAATATTCAAATACGCGTATCTTTTAGTCTTTTGGTTGTCTTTTCAAAAACCGAAAGATGACGAACGAAAAACATCTCTGATCCTATTGTCCCTTCGGTGAGTTCGCATGACATAGTGGTTGGTGGGAATGTCCATAACACTACGGGCGATGCAAATGTGGGGGCTGACGCTCAGGCGCATGCTACGGCGGCTGCGGCTGCGGCCCAAGCTGATGCTACGACCAAAGCTGCGGCTGCGGCCGAGGCTACGGCAGCGGCCAAGGTTGCAGCTGCGGCTGCGGCCAAGGGCAAGGCACCGATGCATTCGGCTATGCCTGTTTTCCCGACCTCTCATCTGGAGAAGCCGGAAAAGTTTAGGGGTGACAACTTCAAACGTTGGCAGCAAAAGATGCTGTTTTATTTAACCACCCTAAACTTAACCCGGTTTCTTAAGGAGACTACTCCCGTCCTAAGCGAGGACGATCTGGACGAGTAGTCGTTCTCGGCGGTTGAGGCATGAAGACATGCCGACTACCTATGCCGGAACTATATCATGTGTGCTCTAGATGACACCCTCTTCAGTGTCTTCGAGCCCAAAGCAACTGCGAAGGAGCTTTGGGAGACTCTCGAAAAGAAGTACAAGGTGAATAACGCTGGCGCAAAGAAATTTGTCGTCACGGACTTTCACGAGTACATGATGACTGATAATAGGAGTGTCATTGAGCAGGTTGAGGAGCTACAACTCATATACCATCGGCTTGATGCTAAAGGGCTAGTTATCAATGAACCCTTCTAGGTGGCTCTCATGATTGAGAAACTGCCACCGTCATGGAAGGAGTTTCAGAACTACCTGAAGCACAAGCGGAAGGCAATGAGTCTGGAGGGGCTCATAGAGAGGTTGAATATCGAGCAGAGCAACCACCGTTCTGGAAAGAAAGGCAGTATTGCTAGTAGCTCGGTTGTAAAGGCCCATGTGATTGAGGCCACACGTGTCAAGCGGAAACGCCCTGACAACGCAGGCAGTGCTGTTGCTGTAAAGAAATTTGCGGGAACCTGCTTTGTGTGTAACAGGACCGGTCATCGTGCCGCTGACTATTATGACAATAAACGCATTTCTAAGCCCAAACCCCCACCGAGGAACTTTAAGGGCAAGGGGAAGATGACGGCTCCAGCTCAGGCCAATGTGGCCGAGGGAGTAGAGGATGACATGCATCTCTTTGCAGTGGTCTCCGAAGTGAACCTTGTGGGAAGCAACCCCAAGGAATGGTGGCTAGGTACCGGCGCCATGAGCCACATCTGCTCCAACAAGTGGATGTTCAAGACCTACGAGGCGGTGGTTGGTGAGACCTGCTTCATGGGAAATTCTGCTACTTCCAAGGTGGAAGGAAAGGGGACAGTGGTAATGAACTTGACCTCCGGAAAAGAGCTCATGCTGACTGGGATGCTCCATGTACCATATATTCGCAAGAATCTGGTTTCATGCTCGGTTATGGTGAAGAAGGGTTTTAAACTAGTTTTTCAATCCGATAAAGTTGTAATCACCAAGAATGGTATTTATGTAGGCTGTGGCTATATGACCAACGACATGTTTAAGTTAAATATAGGAACTCCAACTCCTAAGGCTGAGTTCGCTAATAAAGGTGCTAAGGCTGAGGCCAGTACCAGTAATGTAATGACTGTTGTCAAGTTGGCCAATAATATTTCAGATTCTGCTTATATTTTTGAGTCATTTCATTTGTGGCATGGTAGATTAGGACATGTGAATTTTAATTCTATGAAGAAAGTAATATCACTGCAACTAATACCAAACTTTGTCTTTAATAAACAACATAAATGTGAAATATGTATAGAAGCAAAGTTAACGAAATCATCGTTTCAACATGTTGAACGAGATAGTGAACCTCTTGGTTTGATTCACACAGATGTGTGTGATTTGAAATTTATTCAAACAAGAGGAGGTAAAAGATACTTCATCACTTTTATAGATGATTGTACTAGATACTGTTACGTTTACTTAATGAAAAGTAAAAGCGATGCAGTAGATATGTTCACTCTATATAAAACTGAAGTAAAAAATCAACTCAATAAAAATATTAAAATATTGAGGAGTGATAGAGGCGGCGAATATGAAGCGCCGTTCGCACAAATATGTGCGGAAAGTGGCATCATTCATCAAACCACAGCTCCATACTCCCCGGAACAAAATGGAGTTACGGAGCGTAAAAATAGAACGCTCAAGGAAATGATGAATGCGATGTTGATAAGTTCTGGATTACCCCAGAACATGTGGGGGGAAGCATTGCTTTCCGCTAACTATGTTTTAAACAAGTTACCACATAAGAAGCGAGACAAACCACCATACGAATTATGGAAAGGTCATCAACCTAGCTATAAGAACCTGAGGGTTTGGGGATGTCTCGCTAAGGTCCTAATCTCCGCTCCTAAAAGGATGAGAATTGGTCCGAAGACAGTGGACTGCGTGTTCATTGGATATGCACAAAATAGCAGTGCATATCGGTTTCTCGTACACAAGTCAAAAAATCCCGATGTGCACGTAGATACGATAATTGAAAGCCGAGAGGCTTCCTTCTTTGAGGACATCTTTCCCCGCAGAATGCCAACACCTGTCCAGACTCAAGAGTTGAACAGTGATGGAAATGTGGGGGCAAGTGAACCGTCAGAGAAAGAAGAAGAGGAAGAGCCTCGACGAAGCAAAAGGGCGAGGAAGGAAACTTCCTTTGGGCCTGATTTCGTAACCTTCATGATAGAAGGTGAACCGGTGACATATCAACAGGCTATGTCAACACCGGATTCCCAATATTGGGAAGAAGCAATCAATAATGAGATTGAATCGATTATGCAAAACCACACTTGGAAACTGGTGGATCTTCCGCAAGGATGCAAGCCCCTAGGTCACAAGTGGATCTTCAAGAGGAAGTTAAATGTTGATGGCACGATCGAGAAGTACAAGGCAAGACTTGTAGTAAAAGGCTTCAGGCAAACTGAAGGTGTCGAATATTTCAACAAATACGCTTCCGCCTCTAGGAAAACGTCGATTTGGATCGTCATTGCTCTCGTGGCATTGTTTGATCTGGAAATACATCAGATGGATGTAAAAAATGGCTTTTCAAAATGGAGAATTAGAAGAGGAAATTTATATGGAACAACCTGAAGGGTTTGTGGTTCCAGGGAAAGAGCACATGGTGTGCAAACTTGTAAAGTCTCTCTATGGATTCAAACAAGCACCCAAGCAATGGCACAAGAAATTTGATAGAATCATGCTATCAAATGGATTTCGCATAAATGAGTGTGACAAATGTGTTTACATGAAAGGAAGTGAAAAAGACTGTGTAGTAGTCTGCCTTTATGTGGACGACATGATTATAATAGGAAGTACTGATAAGATCAACTCCACTAAGAAAATGTTGTCGCATCATTTCGATATGAAAGACCTGGGTATAGCTGACATTATACTTGGTATGAAAATCACCAAGACGTCAGAGGGGTATGCCCTGTCGCAAGGTCATTATGTTAGACAAACACTTGACAAATTTGACAGTGGTAGTAAGGCAATATCAAGAACTCCAATTGAGTTCAACTGTAGCCTGAAAAAGAATTTCGGCAAAAGTGTGAGACAATTGGAATTCTCTAGGATCATAGGCAGTCTCATGTATGTGATGAACTATACTAGACCTGATATAGCCAACTCAGTAAGCAGACTGAGCAGGTATACCAGTAATCCGAATGAGGAGCACTGGAAGGCCATAATAAAGCTTCTCAAGTATATGAGATATACAACCGATTATGGGCTGCACTATACAAGATATCCAGCGGTACTGGAAGGGTATTCAGATGCCAACTGGATATCAGACTCCAACAGCACAAGATCTACGAGTGGATATGTGTTTGTAATGGGAGGTGCTGCCGTGTCTTGGAGATCCTCCAAACAAACTTGCATCGCAAGGTCAACTATGAAATCAGAATTCATAGCTTTGGACCTGGCGACTGAAGAGGCAGATTGGCTGAGAAGCTTCTTGGAAGTGATTCCAATGTGGCCAAAACCTGTTCCCGCGATAAGTATGCATTGCGATAGCCAATCAGCTATTGCGCGGGCTCAGGACCATATGTATAATGGAAAGTGTCGACATATACGTCGGAGACATAAATCCGTAAGTGAATTGTTAGCTAACGGTGTTGTATCCTTAGATTTTGTCAGATCAAAGGATAACATTGCGGATCCATTTACAAAGGGCTTGACTCAAGAGAGAGTCGAAGCATCATCGAACGGAATGGGATCGAAGCCCATTAAATTGGTAGCCTCCCCATAGGCAACCCAACCCAGATGGGATTTACCTGCTGGGTTCAATAGGAAACTGAACTGTGGGGGCAGCCGAACAAAGCACTCGGGAACCTGTAGTTCCTAGCCCAGTTTCGCAATGATAGAGTGATAGACCTGTACCATATTAAGGGTGAGCATGTGGCTCTTAATGATCCAAATATCTCGAAGGTCGGGTAAGGTGAGTCAGGACACCTTATACTTGGAACCACCTATAACGAGTGTGTAAGGCTGGTACCATGTGATGAGCGTGGGCTAAATCACTAGAACACTCAGTTGAACGTGCCAAGGCAGTCCAGGCCAAATATGGACAACAACTAAAGGGCTTAGTACGTGGGTAGAGAGGACACTGTGCGGGTGCCATTCTGGGATACACAAAGCTTAATGGTTCAAGGCTTTACAGCTACCTACTAGCAGTATTCTGGGTGGTACTCCGCTACGGCAGGTTCAAGGCGCGTGCTACCTGACTTTAGACAGTGAACTTTTGCGGTTCTCTTGTTTGCATTTTAGGACATGGGATTTTAAGCCAATTGTGGGGGATTATTGGAAAAACCATGTTTAACATGGTAGTTTCCGAATGGTCACGAGACCATCTTTGAGTCAAGATTCCAAGTGACAGCCGTTGCCTTTTGGCACCATACTCAAGACGGTTGAGTAGATGGTATGACAAGGTTCATAACGGTATGTCACATGGCCTATTCGGAGAATGTGAGTGAATGAAAATTGGCATCAAAGAATGGGGTTGAGAAAGAGGAAAACTCTTAATGCTGGAAAAGTGCTCCTGCTCTGGAAAAGTGCTCCTGAAAAGTGCTCCTTCTCGGGAAGAGTGCTCCTGCTCGGGAAAAGTGCTCCTGCTCGGGGAAAGTGCTCTCCTGCTCGGGAAAAGGGCTCTCCTGCTCGGGAAAAGCGCTCTCCTGCTCGGGAAAAGCGCTCTCCTGCTCGGGAAAAGCGCTCTCCTGCTCGGGAAAATGCGTCTGTTTGGGAAAAGCTGCCAGCAAAGTTGTAACTGTTGCAATTAATATGAATTCATTGCAAAGTTAATACTGCAGTCTCGAATTTCGAAAACTGACAGTAGTAAAGTGACTTTAATGGGTGAGATACTCAGCCAGCCTATAAATAGGCAGACCCCCCACAGGTCAAAGATACAACATTCTGAAATCAAACACAAGAGCATATATCATCTCTCAAAACATAAACATTACATTTTAGCCAGAGAGAGCCACCCACCAACAGCTCGACCTTGACTCGTCGCCAGTTTCCGGCGAGTCATCCGAGACGTTGTACCTTGGGATCGAAGCGCCAAACATAACCAGAAACCGCAAAGGTGGTTAGGCGAATATCGGTTAAGGGCAGACTGTTAAACAGTCGCCTCGTCTATTTATGTTCCTGTATTTTTTATTCTGTCTTTATATTTCTGCAATTTTATATTCTGTAATTTATTTTCCTGTTCTGTAATTTCATTTTAGTCCTTTTTCTTTTTCTGTAATTTCTATTCAGTTTTGTAATTTACTTTCCAGTCCTGTAATTTTATTTAATTCCAGAAACAGTCCAGCAGTTTAGTAATTATACTATTTTGTTTGGCAGTTTTTTTTTAATTAACAAACAGTCCAGCAGTTTAGTCTTATACTATTCTGTCTGACAGTTTCGTTTAATTACAAACCAGTCCAGCAGTTTAATAACTTATATTATTCTGTCTGGAATTTTAATTAATTGCATTTACTTTCTGCAAGTGTCGGAATTTTGTAATAGAGTCATATTCCATTATAGAAATAAAATTGTTTATTTCTTTTTAGTCCTTGCACTTTAAATTATTGCTTTTACGTACACCAAAACCAACAGTTTATTTACGTAAATCCTTGGTACATAAATATTCTCCAAAGTTATGCTATAAGTATATGCTTGGACCAAAGGTACCAATTTTCTTATATTTAAATTAATTAGCATCACTTTTATATTTTAAGAGTAACAATTTAACTTTATACATTTTTCAGCTTTGCTATCAAATTTATTATCATAACTAAATATTACTATATTTTAATATACTTCTATCAATTTTTTTCAACCCAAATTAATTTACTAGAGCAATCACGTTAAATAACTTACAAGTTTTCTCGTATTCAAGTAAAAAGTACACTTTTACAAATTATAAGGAAACGTTTTGGTTTATACAAATTATTAGTTTTTTTATAAATTTCTCTATCACAACTATACACCTCATTTTTTTGTTATTTTATTAATTTATATGTGAAAAGTACAAATAAATGAGAGAGAATAAGAGAAAAGTAAGAGAAATAAATTATTATTTTAATTATAAGGGAACATCTTGATCACTTATATTTAAGTGATATTTGAGTTCATGTATATTTAAGTTAATTGATAAGTAAACCAATGCGTATACAATTTTAGAACAATTTTTTCTTATTTAAGATAAATTTATGATACACGGGAACTGATGCGAGTGCTCTAAAGATACCAATATACCATATGGTCCATATACCATACATTACTGGCTAGGGATGGGAAAAATCCCCGAAACCCGACCCGATCCCGCCACCTGATCCGAAATTTTCCCGACTCGACCCGGTCGGGTATTCTCCCGACCCGACTATTTTCAGGAAAGGGATCGGGTTTCATTTTATGTCGGGTACCCGAAATATTAGTACTGTTAAATAATATTTTTATTAATAATTAGTTATGTGTTGTGTGATATATTAGCTCGATATATGTATATATGAGATATGTATAGATATAAAGAGAATATAGAGAGATGGGGAACAATATTTGTATTAATCAGTGTATGAATGTCTATGTATACAAATTTCCTAACCCTCTTTATATATAGCGGGGTAGGGTTACAAGTCCACTCGGACCAACTAAAGCTCATAGAGTATAAGCCCAATAGTCCAATAATATCCTACAACACTCTCCCTTTCAACGTCTTGAGTTCTTCGTCTTCATGCAGTCGATTTGAGTCGAGTTCATTCGCAGTGCTAAACACATAAAAACCTTAGGGCCGGAAAACCCAATGTGGGACAAAACCGGTACATAGGAGAAACTGTGTAGCCGAATGATATAGGCCGAAATACCATGTAAGTAACTAACCATAAAACAATGTGCCTCATCAAAACATTGACAGAGAAAACCCAATGGGAAAATCTCTGATCGAAGAAAAAAGAGTGCAACAGTGGTAGTAGTAGGGGATCAACCACAAAACAGGTGACTCATCAAAATCTTGCTAGAGTAAACCCAGTGGGAAAAAAACCTCTAGTCGAAAGACAAAAGAGTACACAGTGGTAAGAAGTGTACAACAGGATACTCCCCCTAATTTCGGCAATCTTAAGTGAGATATGATGGGAACGTGTCTCGCTAAAAACCTTGCCAAGGAAAACCCAGTGGGAAAAAACATTTGTCTAAGGACAAAAAGAGTACACGACCAAGCGACTGGATGCGCCCCCTCACTTGCACACGACAGGGTGCGAGGATTTCGACTAAGTAGTAATTAGTGCAATAAGCATTCACCTGGATGCTCTCTCTCACTTGCACACGACTGTGGGAAAGGATTTCATATTCCAAGAAAGAGTACGAGCATTCGACTGGATACCTCATTTACTTACACACGACTGAATGCAATAAAATATAACGTGGGATAGAACAAACATTCGACAGGATGCTCTTAAACTTTATATGTGAAGATTTATTTCGACGATAAATGCTAAATAGCATAATGTAGTCATGTCTCTCTTGATCGATAACAACAAGTTGTCTTCTATGACAAGTGTTTTATTTGGATCGTGATACAGAGCATATGTAATTCAAATATGACTAATACAAGCTCGAAGCCATATACACTCTCTAGTCATCTCATAAAGCACGAGTAGATCAGAGTGATTCGTTTGGAGTTATTTCAAGAGCTCCAAGATATCGCATTATTCCTAATGGTAAAGAGAGACCATGTTAAGAATATCCCTTATGCGGGTCTGATAAGTAACCAACATCGGTATAACTGAAAAAGGGTTGCGTTAATTCGAGTACCGAAGGGGGTACGTACACTCAATGACGCAAATGGGATAAGACAAGCCTTCATCCACAGTTACCTAAGGTAATGGGAAAATGTCTTTTTATGTCATTTCGATGACAGCATGTTAGCACGATGCTGTGTCGAGCTATATCATTCACAGCAGACAAGATGTTCGTCCTAGCACATTAGACCAAGTACAATGATGCACTTATTGTACACAAATATGAACATCATGGTTCAATATCTCTTCATCGTCTCATCAGGGACGGACTGGGTCTATATCAATGTCTAGTGATCGAACGATCATGGAAGAATCTGATGAATTAGCGTCATGATGACTAAAACGTCATAACACCTTCTGGGTGTAGCCTGAATCATGGACTTAGATTCAATTTTTATGGGACTCGATCATCAGACCGAGTCACTACCGTGTCTTCCCAAGATCCTTCATCTCGAAGGCAAATCTAAAAGTGGATCATATAATAAAACACGCAAAGGGCATAATAGTTGTTCAAGTATCCCAAGCTGATCAAGTACTCATTTAGACGGGTATACCACATCTGCTCGGATTACGTTAATCCATATATCGTGTTCCGTGGTCAAAAACTACTTGATTCAAGCATATGATGTCACACAGGGACCTTCATCTATATCTCTTTGTCTAAATCCCCATAGAGATAAAACATGACTACATTCATAGCTGCATACTAAGTTTTTTGGAAACTACTAAACTGAATAAGTAGTGGAACATATAACGTCCATTACGAGGAAACGAGTCATCTCGTATATCTTGGAAAGGACGACAGACTGACGGCCGACGGCAGCGTCCTTTGCTTGGCGGGTTCGGCCAAAGCAACGTGTTACGACAGGAACACAACGTCCGACAGGGCCTTCTAACCTTGCAAGCATTTTGCAGCAGGTATAAATGATCTCATGACATCTCATAAAGTCATTAAATGCGTTTGGCATTTAGTTAGACTTGAGGGAGTCTATGCACTTACTTATCACTAAGTGCAGTTTTGGGGATCAAGCTAACACTGAGTGGGTTATGCAACATTACTTCACGTCGTTCCTTATTAACGGTAACATGCAAATCTCCCCCTAACGACGGGGAGAACAGTCTTAGCGATGTCACTTTCGTATATCATGCGGTAAAAAGATCGCTCGCCAATGTTACTCTATCAAATGATAGGCAGGGGATTCATAATCGACTTATGTCCACTTCAGAGGTCCATATTTTGAACACTATAGCGGCTCAATCAAAATATTAATTAAGCACTCTAAACACTCATTAATATGAGACTTCTGGCTCATAACCAGTAACCAGCTGGTACGCATATGGTGTTTGAGTGTTTATGAGCCTCATAACGGACCAATGCAACAACATAGCATAACCCCATATGGAAATATAAATCTTGGTGTGCAAGACCAAGAAGTGCGTGCAATCATTTGCAGTCGCATCATCAAACTTTTCGTGAGTCCATTTGGGTCTGAACATAATCGACATGATGTTCTATTTCAATTTCCAAACTCAAGTAATTCAAATCAAAATTTTGATTCTTACTCTTTGAAATTATCAAGTCGACTAGACTTTTCAGGATAATCTGGATCATGAGCCATCAACTTAATGATAGGGCTAAAAGTTTGGGAAATGCTGTATTTTTGTGGACAACAATAATCATGTGACCTTATTGTCGATGCATCAACCATAACCATTTATATTTATGGTCTGTCTTATGGTTGGATAAGTCCACAATAACTCCTTCAATTCTTTACAAGAATTCTACAAATCCTATTCGTGATCTTTACACATACTAGTCTTTCAAAGTGAGCATTAGTGGCATGAATATCGGATTAATCACGAAATATATTTTCAGAGAGAATCCAAATGAGATGCGATTATAAATCAAGCATCATCTTTTGACCCGGAAATATCTCATCCGGTCAATGCCACAGTATCAAAATACTCTTATCAATCGACGACATGCGAATTATAGCACAGACAATCATGTCTTAGCATCTAAATTATTTATCATTTCGACGACAGGCGAAATGATAAGGTAACTTTAAATGCTTTAAAGAATGTGGTAGTATTCACTTGAAAGACATTTCAACTACTCTAAAATGCGCTTTTGGTCGTATTGAATAGAGACTATGTAAAGAAATTTTAATTCTTTCATGAGCTATTACCAGATAACACTGATTTTCTCGAATATTTTATAACCCAACAAGGTACGACAGGACCTACATGAGTATAAGGCCTCATATTTGATAAATCAATTTGGTTTTACCAAATATTTCAATTTGGAACGACAGGTCCAGAATCGTTGTCACTGAGTACTCTTTTAGTCAAGTAGTTGGTGAAATTATGTGGTACACTGTTACCCACTATTTCCAGACAACCAACTACCCCACATGTATTGCCATAAAGATTGATAATTTAAAGTTTGGTCACATTTTGAAAGGAATTTGCTCAAAACACTTTAAATTATTTCGATAAATTTCGTAAACAGGAAAACCATAATCCAAAAGTATGGTCCAAATGGAAAAATCATAATCCAAATGGAAAAACATAATCCAGATGAGCGAAAAACCGGCTCAATGATTTATCAAAATCAATAAAAAAAAGTACCAAACTCATTTGAGCCACAAAACCGGAGATCTCAAGAGTTTCCTTTCAGTTAACTTTAACCACATTAGCATCGGATTTTCCACCTTTATAATAGTTTTGAACTATTTAAGGGGTAACCGTGCATGATCTTTGTCTTTATAGCACAGAGTTGGCTCCTTGAGCATTATCTCTTGCTTTGGGACAACAGACCATATTGTTCCTTTCAAGAACTGTCTTGGAGCCACATGTCTTCGATTTTGACGATTGTCTAAAACCTCGCTTGGCTAGGCGATTCGTCGGGATCGCGAAAGTTTGAGACAAATAACACTTGTCTCGGTTCTCGATTCGTGGAAAAAAATATACACGAAGAGCATTAATATCAGGCAAACAATTCGCCATTGACCCAATAGGATTAAAACTACTCACCGGGGTAATTTTCTTATCCAATAACAAATGGGCGATAAAGGAACATGGTGAATATAAATTCAAGATACTGCTTATGGAATACAATTTCCAGGCTAGTATTTTGGTGAAGGATTGCTCCAATATGTCAATTTCAGACATTTGTTCACCATAGACGTCATCACGTCTCAAATGTGGCGACGGAATATCATCAACGTCTTATCTTTCATCTGGCAAGTAACAACAAACTCGTGTTTGACTCATCAAAGATGGCATCCAAAAAAAATTGGGCATCATATTTTCACACATCAGGATTACTAACATGTGGTGACGGAATAACATCAACGTCTAAACTGTCATTTCGCAAGTATGCTTTGCGATTTCTTCATCATAGATGGCATCCAACATGTGTTGGGAGTTCTGGATTAGTTATCATATAAAACGACCGGTTTATATGTTTATGGTTTGCACAAGCACAAAGTTTGTTTCGAAACGACAGGTTCGAAAATAGTTTTGTTTTTAATGTGAATTGGTTCTCATTGATCGAACGATGGGTCGATACTGAGACACCAATTTGGCAAAACATACATCACATATTAACACACTCGGGGAAATTATTATTTAGTCAACCCTTTTCGGTAGCTCTACTTGAACACGAGCAGGAAAGACGGTGAGGGTGGAGGGCACGAATGCCACTTAAAACCCGACCTCATTAGGATATCGACTTCCGCCTATATCTTTCCTAGATATCGTATCCAAATAGTTGAGTCTAGTTGGGGAGGGTTCATAATTTTTCCAACTTAAATGTGAAAATATATGATTTCGTAAATTAGCATATTATACGTATGTATACATGGCAGTAAATAAAATAGTACGTGGCCCTGATTATTGTACCTGCTTGCATGATTAAATAATATAGCAGTAACATGCCAGTACATATTAGGATAATCTAAATTTATCAATTTTACACTTAGCAACATATTACTCAATATTTTATTATTCTATGGCTATATGTGTAAGTTTATTCATGGTAATTTACAAGATTCACTGTAAGTACTATTCATGCTAATTTACATATTACACCATTTGTGTTCCTTTTTATATACATGGTGGTGTCTGACCTAAAAATAGATCAACCTAAGGTACATTCCAGCTTTGGCCGTCGAATATTAACCTCTCACAAAGTTGTTCTTATTACGTATAATTATGAACAATACCTTACCTGTTTTATACTACAAATTATTTTTACAAAATAATGTTTCTAGGCTTGTACTGGGCCGTATGTAGACAGAAAGATGGCATGGGGGTAGAAGTTAATTAACATGTGTTCTTCAAAGTAGCATATCATCCATAAATGTTAATAATTAATGTTGGTTTGGCTATATTGTTGCATACAATAGTAATTGTTTTCTATATACCATACAAGTATCAATAACCATGACATAAACAAACAAACACATTAATTACAGACATAATTCACCCATATGACTGAGTTCAATGACTATTGCAATATTAGTTTCTATTTTATTTTAATGGACATGCCGTAGATATTTGATTATGTTCTAACCTAAGACTTGTCATCATGTGATATCATGTCTAATTGCAATAATAAATTTTAGTACAGAGGTGGTTACGCACATGCAATTTCATATTTTATTTGTAAGGGGTAGAAAAAATATATGTATACCGTACTTCTCGTATTTTGATGAAGGTCGATATAGCAATAACCCAATTAAACCTGGATAAACCTCAAGTTTTATAGATACTCAATATCCGTGCGTTTACCCAAAATCTCCAATCTCCGCGAGCGTATATCCTATTTCTGCGAGCAAAGTGCCGATAACGTGTTGTGTGACATATTAGCTCGATATATGTATACATGAGATATGTATAGATATAAGGAGAATACAGAGAGATGGGGAATAATTTTTGTATTAATCAGTATATGAATGTCTATGTATACAAATTCCGTAACCCTCTTTATACAGATAGAGGGGTAAGATTACAAGACCACTTGGACCCAACTAAAACTCATAGAGTATAAACTCAATAGTTTAATAATATACTACAACATTATGTAAATTATAGTGACAAAATGATAAAAATCCATGCCTCATATTTGGCATCTTTACTTCCCTGAAAAAAATTTCACATTCCAAACTATAAATTCATGCATGTATGATTGCCTTACTAATTAATCTATGCCTAAAAACTAAGGTACAATACCATTGAAATTCAAATAGTAGGACGAAAATGAAGAAATGGGAAGTTCCTACTATTGATTTGTTGATGACTTTTCATTATTTTGAGAATTTAGCATAACACTACAGCTGTACTGCACACTAAATATACGAGTATGATAAATATTAAATAATACTGTCATTTCTTTTTTTCTTTTTATCAAATGTCCGTATTTCACTTTGATATATTTTTCACGCGCATACTACTTGTTTTGTAATTTAAATTGTTCACTTGATGTACATGTGTGATTTTTGGGTGTTACTCATATAGTTTTCATTAAGTTATTTCTACCATAAGTGATAGGACATAAAAATTAGACCCGAATATTCTATTCGGGTAATAATCAACCCACTTTATAAATGGGTATCCGACGCTTAAATGGGTCGTCTCATACTTTTTATAGGAAATAAGGTGCTACTACCAAAAGTCCAAGCCCAATCAAATGGGGACCCATGTCTGAAAAACCCCATGAGATGGAGACATTTGTCAACATCCTAGAAAGCATAGTTGCCTATAAATAGCCAACTACTCCTTCTAGAAATGGACCAGAAAATCTATCCAAAAAATATAGAGAGAAGTTGAGAAAAGAGAGAAATTAATCAACGCACACCATTTCAAGAAATAAACCGAGAAAAGACAAAGTTGAGCACCAAATAAAAGGGGTGAAAGATCAAGACGAGAGATTAAATAGTCATATCGAGCACAATTGTAAAACCGAAATACTAATCCGAGCAAGTGTAATAGTCCGAATAAGGATAATAATCCGAGCAATAATAAAGATCAGGAAGTGTCCATTATTCACAGTTGATTTACTATTATATTATTGTTGAAAAGCCTAACGCGACCGACCAAAGTTATGGCTTTATCAAATGGCGCCGTCTCCGGGAATCATCTAGTTCCCAACTAGTTTAGAATTCGAATACCAATACTCTGCCAGACGAGCGACAATGGTGACCAATGTAGAGGAAACCCATCCCGAGATAATAGAAACCAATAACCAAAACGCGCAAATTAGCCAACTAGACCTTGACGATCTACTCGCCATCCGTGACAGATATGAAGCTATCCAATCCGGAAACCAACCAACAACCTCCTACATCAACCAAGAACAACCGATCGAACCACCCCAACATTTCATTGAAGGGATTGTCGACGAACACCCTTCGTCCTCGGATGACGAACAAGACGTGCCCGTATTAAGGCGTGCACGAAGACGCTTACCCGGGTCCCAGGCAGGGCCGAGCTCAAGAGTCCCTTTGCCTACAGCCTCGGTCAACTCGGGTGCTCGTTTACAAACGAACGAAGCTCATCAGTTTGGCATGCCCGAGGATCATGTACTCGGACAGTCGCCCCGACTACCAACTAATCCTCCGAGGATGATTACACCACCCACGGTGGAAGTGCAACACGTTGTTCCGTTAGCCGATGAAAGGAACTACGCCCAGCTACAAGCTCAGCTGGCGGCATGCATGACGGCCATGACAGCGGCCGGCATCGTATTGCCAGTTATCCAACCCGACAAAGACCCACGCCACGAAGTGGAAGACTCTGCCTACAGGGCCGCCCTGGAGGCAGCGGGTAGGCGACCCGATACAAGAGTGCCCCACCAAGGGGGCAATGTCCCAATAACTATCGTCCATCCGAACACTCATATGGAACGTGTCCACATAAACACGAAGGACGGTAGATATCCCGAATACAGGATCGGGGAAGGATATGGCCCACCACCACATCAGGGAGGATACCCTCCCCCCTACCAAGTCACGGATGACGCGTTCCAACAGGCTTGGAATGTATGCCAAGAAACCCCATGTACCGAACAGATCACGTGGTACCGCAATCCTATGGGATTCGTCATCCCCGAATTCAGGCTCTATGATGGGAAGAGTTGCCCTATCGACCATCTGAGGCACTACAAGACGAAGATGGAACTGTGGAGTGATGACCATGCACTAATGTGCAAATTTTTCAAAAACAGCTTGGGTCAAGATGCTTCGTCATGGTATCACAACTTACCACGGGGCTCCATTAGAGACTGGGCAGAACTGCTAAGAGCATACTCCACCCGATACGCTGCTCATCGGAAAAAGAAGGTTAGTATCGAAACCCTTCTGAAAATGACGATGATGCCAAATGAACGGCTCAACGATTATTGCATACATTTTATCGACGTAGCAAACCAGATTCCACGATATGGCAATAATATAGCCATCCAGAACTTTATCAACTCCATCCCTAATGGCTATTGGGCGAGAAGGAAGTTCATAGGCAAAAACTTCCCGACTACTGATTCCCTGCTAGCCTATTGTACCCACCTCACCGATAAAAACGACGAACTGTGTTTCCTCAACCGAACTCTACCCAGAAGAGAGTCGGTCCGCGAGGCACAGGTGGGTCGCAAAAGAATTAGGAGTAACCAGGGAGAAGCATTCCAACCAACCAGCAAGGGCAAAGGTCCCGAGGTCCATAGCAGGGTAGAGCGACCACGAGCACCAGAGCCCAAACCGCTCCAGATCGCATACCCAACACCGATCAACGAGCATAAACCGCTCCAGCTCACCTACCCGATGCCACCCAAGCCGTTTCAACAAGGTCGGCCCCAAGAAAGGGAACACCGAAATACTTTCGGATCGGTCGAGCTGCGATACACTTTCAACCTATCTGCTGAAGATATCCTCAAGGATATATGTAGGGAAAGTTGGTATTCCCGACCGCAACCGATCAACACTCCCCCCAGTCAGAGAGATTCCAAGCTCTTCTGCGCATATCATGAGGATCACGGCCATCTCACTGAGCATTGCCGTAACCTGCGATGGAGAATGAACCAGTGGGGAGATGCAGGATACCTAGCCAAGTTCATCAAAGGAGCTGGGAATAAAGGCAAACAATTGGCCATCGAGGGATCCGACAACCGACAAGGCAAAACGATCAACGTCGTTCATATGACAAGACCCAAGGGCCCAGGCGGGGAACGATCGCGACAACGGCAGCTGGCCCACTTTGGCCAAGTAGCCAAGGCATCACAGGCATCGACCTCTAAACGACACTGCACACAACGACGACATCCGCCCATTTCTTTCTCGGATCTTGACGAAGAAGGGGTGATTTACCCCCATGGAGACGCCATTAACCTCCGAGTTCAAATTGGCCTAGACACGGTCAGCAGGGTACTTGTCGACCAAGGAGCCTCTTGTGATATCATGTACAGGGAGCTCTTCGACAAAATGGAACTCAAACTGCAAGATCTACAGCCTATTGACGTCACACTGATCGGATTCATCTCCGAAACGACTAAACCGTTGGGTAAGATTGTCCTCAGTGTCACAACCGGGTCTGTGTCGGTTCCCGTGGAGTTCTTAGTGGTCAATGACCACTCCGGTCACAATGCAATATTGGGCCGACCTTGGTTACATGCCATGAAGGCCATACCATCGACCTATCACCAAAAGGTCAAATACCCAAATGACAGGGGAGAGATCGAGACAGCCAGAGGATGTCAAGAGGATTCAAGACGTTGCGAGAACATCACCGCGACTCTCCAAAAACAACGAAGCATGGTGGAACAACCCACCAGCACCAAGAAGCTGATCAACCAAATATCCAAAGCCGAAAGGGTTGTCGAAGAACAAGTAGGAGAGACACTCAGGAAGGTATATATACCGGATATGGACGAGGAGCATTACTTCCTCCTCGGCGACAACCTTCCAAAACAGGAATCCGAGGAGTTGAAAGCATTCCTTCTCAACAACACTGATAAATTCGCCTGGAGTCCTAAAGATATGCTGGGCCTAGACCCCAATACAGCATGCCACCACCTAAGTGTAAACACCGAGTACAAGCCGATAGCACAGAGGAGCAGGAAAGTGTCTGTACAGCACAAAGCAGCTATAATCGCTGAAGTACAAAAGTTATTGGAGGCTGGAGCCATAAGAGAGGTTTACTATCCAAAATGGTTGTCCAACCCGGTCGTCGTCCCTAAGAAGAATGGGAAGGAGAGAGTATGTATAGACTTCACCAACCTCAACAAAGCCTGCCCGAGGGACCACTTTCCCCTTCCAAGGATTGATCAACTGGTGGACGCAACTGCGGGGGCAGAACGGATGACCTTCCTTGACGCTTATTCAGGATACCATCAAATTCCCCTCGCCTGCGAAGATCAAGAAAAGACTTCATTTATATCGCCTTTGGGAAATTATTGCTATACGGTAATGCCGTTCGGCCTACGCAATGCGGGAGCAACATACCAAAGGATGATAACAAGGGTATGTCGAGATCATATAGGGAAGACGATGGAGGTATACATAGACGACATGGTCGTCAAGAGCGAAAGAGCCACATCCCACCTTCAAGATATCAGGGACGTTTTCCGAACGCTGGGCGAGCACAAACTTAAACTCAATGCGAGCAAGTGTGCATTTGGCATCAGCAAAGGGAAATTCTTGGGGCATATGGTTAGCCGACGAGGAATAGAGGCTAATCCCGATCAAATAACGGCTCTACGAAACCTAGCTGCGCCCAAGAATAAGAAACAGGTACAAGAGCTCACGGGAATGATGGCCGCACTGAGCAGGTTCATTAGCCGATCCGCAGATAAGGGACAGCCATTTTTTGAATCACTCAAGAAGGATAGAAAATTCGTCTGGGACCTGGAATGTGAAGCTTCATTCAACAATCTCAAAGAGTACTTGAGGACACTGCCACTACTGGTAAGGCCGAACAAAGGAGACGTTCTGGCATGCTACCTAGCAGTTTCCACTACAGCTGTGAGCGCAGTTATCTTAAGAGAAGAAGGTCACGAACAGTTTCCGATCTACTTCGTCAGCAAGACTCTGGTCGAAGCCGAAACACGTTATCTACCCTTGGAAAAGCTGTGTCTGGCATTGGTCGTCGCAACCAGAAAATTGCCACACTATTTCATAGCTCATCAGGTCCGGGTATACATGAAATTTCATATCAAAGAGTCACTTCGACGGACGGACATTAGCGGTCGAGTTGCCGCCTGGGGGGTCGAGCTATCCCAATTTCATATCGAGTTCGCACCCCGCCAGGCCATAAAGGGACAAGTCCTGACCGATTTCGTCGCGGAGTTCACCCAAGGCTATAACGAGCCTTTGGCACTCTCTCCACAATCACACTGGCAGATACATGTCGACGGATCAGCCACCAATGACGGATCTGGAGCGGGGATCGTCCTAAAGACTCGAGAGGGAGCAATAATCGAAAAAAGCATAAAATTGGGCTTCCGAGCTACCAACAATGAGACAGAATACGAGTCCATGATAAATGGCATGCTCATTGCCCGGTCCCTCGGATGCTCCCACTTAATTGCAAGCTCAGACTCCATGCTCATCGTCAATCAAGCCATCGGCGAGTTCCAAGCCAAAGATGACAGAATGATCCTCTACCAAGAGAAAGTCCAAAGCTTGATGGCAACTTTCGAACAGTGCGAGTTAATAAGAATTAATCGCACCGAAAATGCACACGCCGACGCTTTGGCCACCCTAGCCTCGACATTAACAATGACTGACACCCGGTCGATCACAGTGGAACTACTGCCAACACCGAGCATAATTAAAAGGGTAGACCGAGTGACATCAATACAATACGAACAAGGTTGGATGGAGGACATGACCCATTATCTGCGAAATGAGACGCTTCCGGCCGACAAGATAAAAGCGCTAAAAATTACAAGAAAAGCTCCTCGCTTCTGGCTATCCGAGGACGACAAACTATACAAATCCAGTTACCGGGGACCCCACCTACTATGCGTCCCGACCGAGCTACAACTGCCGGTCTTGGAGGAAATCCACGAAGGATCCTGCGGAGCACACATCAAAGGGCGATCCCTTGAAACAAGGCAGTGACCCAAGGATATTGGTGGCCCTATATCAAGCGAGACGTCGATGCATACGTCCAACGATTCGCCAAGATACCACGGCTCCCATCATCTATGATGACCTCGGTGTCGGCACCATGGCCGTTCGCTCAATGGGCAATTGATTTGGTCGGTAAACTCCCAAGAGCACCTGGGAGTGTGGAATATCTGATCGTCGCGACGGATTATTTCACCAAATGGGTCGAAGCTAAACCCCTCCGAGAAATCAAAGCCAGCAACGTCAAACAATTCATTTGGGAATACATCATAACTAGGTTCGGTATACCGTACGCTATCGTCGCCGACAACGGAACCCAGTTCAAAGATGCCAATTTACAGCTGTGGTACGAGGAACTCGGTATCCGAAAATTCTATTCGACGCCGACATACCCACAAGGAAACGGGCAAGCCGAAGTGTCAAACCGAACAATATTAGACGGCATCAAGACCACCCTTGAACAAGCAAAGGGGAGGTGGCCCGAGCGGCTACTCAACGTTTTATGGTCGTGCCGAACTACACCCAAGACGGGCACCAAGGAAACCCCGTTTAGCTTAGAATACGGTGTTGAGGCCATCATACCGACAGAGATCGGGCTACCCACGCTCCGAACGACGTTGGTAGAGCAGGGAAACAATGAACAAAGAATGAGAGAAGAGCTCGACATGATAGACGAGAAACGAGAGATAGCGGCCCTTACCCTAGCTAAGTACCAACAAAGCGTGAAGCAAACCTATGACAAGAGAGTAAAAGGGTCCAAAGAATTCATGGTAGGAGAACTGGTGCTGCGACGAGTGACGGTCTATACCCGCAACGAAATACATGGCAAACTAAGCCCTACCTGGGAAGGCCCATACGAAATCGTCAAGCAAACAAGTCCAGTCTCTTACAAAATCAAAAGCGTCCTGTTCGCCAACAGCCGAGGGGAAAAGAATTCTTGGAATGTGGCTAACCTAAAGAAGTACTACGTATAGGCAATCCTCCGAATACAAGTACAGGTGCTACCTTACCCTTCTTGCTTAATGGCATTATCTTTCGTCTTTTGAATGAATAAAATATATTATCATGCTGTCTACTAATACTATGAAATTCCCAACATGGCCGAAGTGCCTAGGAATACTATGAAATTCCGTAAATGGCGTGTTACCGAAGGAACGCCTAGGAATACTATGAAATTCCCAACATGGCCGAAGTGCCTAGGAATACTATGAAATTCCCAACATGGCCGAAGTGCCTAGGAATACTATGAAATTCCCTAAATGGCGTGTTTTCAAAGGAACGCCTAGGAATACTATGAAATTCATATGCAGGTACAATGCAAGGAATTATTCAGGTCCACATTACGGCGGCGATACAATACAAATTGGCTAAAACAACGAAGGAGAATCAATCTAAACAACGAAATATCAACAAGAAGCATCTCCAAAACAGGAATAACGAAATAACAAATGATTTAGCAAGGAAAAATCGATCCAATCAATCAAATAGCAATACGGCAATGGAAAGGTACAAAATAGGAATAAAGAAATAACATAAATAGTCCTCGCCCGCATTACGGAGGCAACAAGAAGATCATCGACACTAAAGAGATTCATTTAAGAAGAGCTACTGCAGGAGGAGCACGACGGTAATTGACCGAGCTCAATCTCTTCGTCATCCGTCGTTGTGTACCCATCAGACTCATCACCATCAAAACGCTCCTCAGAAATGAGGGCATCAAAATTGGTCGTATGAGCCCCAACACAAGTCAGCGTCTGAAGCCGCGCGTTGAACTCGGCTTCTTTCGCGGACTCGTGAGCATCCGAGGCCGCTTTACGGGGATCATCGTCAAAGGAGAGATTACGGCGAGCTTCGATCATAGCTGCGGAAGCATCGTATCTGGCACGGGACAAACGAAAATACTTCACCAACACGTTGGCCTTGGTCACAAGCAACTTTAATTTGCCAAAGTACTTGTCCTTTGCACGCCAATATCGATCCAAACGACGCTCCTGAACCTCAACAGTATGCTCGGCACGGCGAACGTATTCTCGAAAAGAGGCCGCCTGGGTTTTTAGCTTGGTCCGCAGTCGAGCACATTGGTCGGTCAATTTGACATTTTTGCCCATCAAAACAATGTAGGGCCACTTGTCAGGCACCTCACTAGCCGCACCAGATGAGACCTCGTCCCGGGCAGCACCAGTAGGTCCTAACCCCGGGTTAACTCGGCATGGAGAACCAGCCTGGTGCGACATAGTAGCATGTGCCTATAAAAAAAAAAAAGGGGGGGGGGGAGAAGAACGAGAAGAGATGAATATACAAAAAAAAAAAAAAAAATAAATAAATTTATACAAGCTACAAATAAAACGACAAAACAAGCTACTCTATTATTAATCCGACAATCCCTCAACAGACGCCGAGGTCTCTACTACATCGGCAAAATGAATATCTCGCAATGAATTAATTTGCGTCCCCAAACGCTCACGAATGACCGCCTCGATTCGGTTCAAGGCAACAGTGGTTTCAGTTACCCCGGCCTTCGCATCAACCATGCGCTCTGCCCGGGACACACCACTCATTCCTTTTATATGCTCCAGCACCTCTAAAGCGCGAGCTCGGGCGCAATACGCTTTGGCAAAGGATAGCAGCAGGTCCGCGTCCTCGAAAACGGCCCCAAGGACCAAGTTCAAGCTCGTCACACGACCTCGGGCTTCATCACGAGAACGTCGTAGGGCACCGAGAAGTTCCTTCTCTTTACCCTTATTTGCCGTATAATGGGCGGTCTTTTTACTAAATTTCTCTCCCAAATCACGTAACCGAATCGCCAAGTTGGAAATATGAATATTCAGACCCTCGATTTCCTGATAAGCACAAGTCAATTTCACGGTAAGGGACGCCTTAGATCTTTCCAAATCTTCTATTACGTCACCTACACTACGACTAGGCGAGGTCCAGACCACCATGGCAAGGGGGTTATTTGGTACCTGACAATATTTTGTTTTCACATCCTTCAAAATATGACGACCATCAAAAGAAATTAACCCAAGAAAGCCCAACAGAAAGAAAACACAGCACCTATATTATCACTTCCCCAAAAGAATCTGTTTCTAGATACACAAGAGACTAAACAAAAAAAAAACCAAAAACAACAAAAATATACTATACATACTGCTAGAAAGATAGTCAAGGTTCCACCTGAGGAGATACTGGTGGGGGAACAACAGTAGCATCCGGTCGAGGAGTGGACGGGGCCGACATAGAGTGAGGACGCAGCGCTGTCGAAATTGTCTGTCCCGGCAACCGAGGAAGCACCTCTTCACGAAGATTCGCCCAGTCTAAGGGTTTCGGCGGTGCACCATGCGGACACGGATACACCAACTCCGACCACGCCCTATCCGACAAAGGAACATTCGCGAAATTGAGCGCCCGCACATGAGCACAGTATACAGAGAAGTTGGCCATCATTGCTAACTTTGTCCGCTCCTCCGCGTGTGCCGTTTTCAGGGCAGTCACCTTAGCCCTTTCGGCTTCCACGTCCTCTGCCAGGAGCAAGTTCTCCTCCTCTAGTTCGCCGTACTTAACGACCATGCTCTCTTTTTCCGCCTTCAATTTATCGACATCCTCGGTCAGGTGCAGAAAGTCCACCGACAGCTTGTCATAATTCTCGCCCAGGGTTTTATTCTCGGCGACCAATTTCTCTTTCTCGACCTCGAAAGCCGCAAGCAGATCCTTTATCTTCTGCTCATTCTCCTCGACTATGGCGTTCTTCTCGGCCACCAGCTTCTCTTTCTCAGCCCCTAGAACTCCCAGCTGATCTCGTAGCGCCACGGTACTCAAGGCAATCTGCACTTCAACACATTAGATTCCAAACAGAATACAAGTACCAGACCTATATAACGAAATACGAGCATCATGGTATATATTACGAAATAAGCGCCCCACATACCCTCAGCGCATCCGCGTGGGCCTGCTCTATAACCGACATTGTAGGTTGAGCAGCTAGTCTTTCTGCATCCTTGAACGCAAGGGGTTTCAGAGCCGTATACCCCATCTTCAAGGTTCGCGGTTGCTCCAGCAGCTCACCCCCACATCGGTCAATGTAACGGGTCATTGCAACCCCGTCAACCAACACCTTCTCGGATCCGTCGAGAGCCTCATCCTCTACACCCGTCACAACATCCCCGGCAATCTCTTCGCCGCCTTCCATATCCACTTCCTCGACCGCCTCCTTCTCTGGAGCATTAGTCTCAGGGGTCCTGCGCTCGATTACATCCTCTGTACGGATGGGCGAGATACCAGACAGGTCCAACACGGCCTCGGAAAGGACAGGCGAGACCGCAGGCAGGGTCATCGTCTCCTTCCCCATAGCCACCAGCATGTTGATATGTCCGAACAGGCTATCGACCGACCCCTGAAACACAATAATACCCATCGACCGGGCAAGAGCGAGGGTAACCAATGGAGAAGTCAGTAGCTGAAACAAGATAACTAATAAAGCAAAGCACTAGCGAACCAACCGATAACCAAAAGACAAGAAAATCATAATACATAATACACATACCTCGCCCGGCGCAGAGGCATCCTCGGCGGTATCCCCTTCGGCGGCAGCAACCGCCCCCTCGCCCGAGCCAACGATATCAGCCTCCTCGGTAACCGATGTATCGGTTCCCCTAGCCCTCTTTGTTACTCCACCAACAGGGTCAGACGCATGACGCTTAGACCGAACGAGCTTCTTCCCGAGCCGAGCAGCACTTCGTTCCCGGACCACTTTCAAGAACTCTTCCTCGGGCTCTTTGGGGATCTCGGGCGCAGGATTCCCCTTGGTCACCGACCCCATAGGGTACCCGAGCAGCATCGGAGCAGTACGACTCGACGGATCTGGCATCGGTCCTGGCCCCCACCATTTCCAAAGAGCTAACAGAGCCTCTACATTGGGAGCGCCGAGGTCGGGCATAGGGGGAGCGTTGGTGGCCGGTCCAGGAATCTGGTGTCCCGGACAGCCCCATTCACCAGAAGCTATCACGATACCAAGATTGTGCTCTTTGTTGGTATCCGGCAAACCGATAACAAGCCGGCAATAGGTACGCTGGGTTTTCAGATACGAGCTGCGACGCTCAAAGCTCAGACTGTAGACTCCGAAGACGTCCTTCAATTCAATCGGTATTCCGGCCAACTCCGATAACCTTTGAATACCGTTCAGAGTACGGTAACCATTTAAGGCCAGTTGGGCTGGAGCAATCTGGACGGCCTCAAAGAACGAAGCCACCCAGTTTGTAAAAGGAAGTCGAAGACCCCCAGTAAAAAATGCCGAAGAACGCACAGCCACCTCGCCGGCAGGAACAAATCCCAGCACCTCCTCGTCAGAAATAGGAAGCCGGATATGTATGTTGTCAGGTATTCCGGCAAGCTCTTTAAAATCCTTTTCCACGAATGTGCCAACTTGGGCCACACTTTGGGTCAGAATTTCCTATCCAAACATCATTCACAATTCCATCAATATACTAACCAAATACACAAACAAGAACCACATCAATATAACGCACCCCCCCCCCCCCCGGCACTCACATTAACCAGATACATAAGAATCATCATACACATATAGACAACCTAAACCATATACCAGTGATACATCTATGACCACAACGACAAAATTCCCTACAACCCCTACCAACAGAGAAAGAACACTTACGGTTATCATTATGAACAAGCACGGGAGAACAGCAGCAAGTCTTCCAACAAAACCACGAAACCCTAGATCAAGGGCCGAACTCTTTTCCTTTTTGGCGGGAAGAATATGCTTTAGAAAGAGAGAGATATTTTCTTCAGCAAATTCTGTGATAAAAATAAAAAAAGGATTACTTGGCACAGTAGAAAGGAGTGGAGCCACAAAAAGAATAAAATAATAATCGTCCTTTCGTGTAACAGAGGTTTACCTTTTTTCCAACCATACAAAAGTCAACAACCGCTGCTATTTTTAACATATAAACGCTCCAGATTTCGCCACGTCAGCGCGTATCCCACTACCCAAGGCAGTTCACATCATTACACCTAAATAAACGGCCAGTGGACCCTACCACGAAAAGCTTCCCACATACGCTACCACTATTATCACACCGAGAATGTCCCCCGATTAAAGTTCCTCGACTCCCAACCAATTCTTACCCAAAGGGCACACCGAACAAGGTGGACGAAGACCGCTTCTAGCTTGACGGCAGGGAGCATCAAGTCTAACAACGCTCTCCGGGGGGATAACCGGGCATATTGTTCGGTGTATGCTGAGAGACATCAACTGATATCAACATAAAAGAGTGAAGCAAACAAGAAATAAAATAGGACAGAATCAAGTGCAAGACAAGTTTTATTCATC
Source organism: Primula veris (assembly GCA_963682055.1). Classification (NCBI taxonomy): domain Eukaryota; kingdom Viridiplantae; phylum Streptophyta; class Magnoliopsida; order Ericales; family Primulaceae; genus Primula; species Primula veris. Next base: position 29,225,921 of record OY821748.1, read on the forward strand.
CACAAATGGGGAAACACAAACAATACAACAGAAAAAGAAAAATGTTACAAGAAAATACACCCATCCTATTTTTTCGAACTATCCCCCATAGCAACATCCCTTTTCGCCAAAAGTTCCTCCAGACGCTCCTTCTCCCTAATCAAACGAGAAATCGCCATCTCAGCCTGTTTCAAGGCGTAAGACTGAGACTCGCATTTTTGCTCGGCCTTGAAACGAGCAGTGCCCTCCTCGTCCCAATATTGTTTAAACCTCCTCACTTCAGTCCGAGCACACATGAGATCATGTTTCAGCCATGACATCTCAATTTCTTTTAGTTGAAGAGGAGTCAAATCCTCTTCCCCAAAACCAGGGGGACGAGATAGCAAAAAAGTAGGCTCCTCTTCCATAAGGGCTTTCTTTTTGGAGGCGGACCTAGTGATGGGAGTCATCTCACGCAAAAGAAAGTTAGAAGAAGCAAATTATAAAACAAGAGAGAGGTAGAAATTGGTAATGAGATACAGACAATAGGGAGCATTTATAGAAAATCAAAAGGCACAAAGTACGAAGCGTTACAATGGTTCACAAGACAGGCACGAGATACGAGAAGATACAACTGATTCATCAAATACAGAAAACAAAACACAAATTGAAAAAGGGGAAATACATAAGAAAACCAGCCCAATCTAAGGATCAATGGGTGGAAAAATCGAACTGCCAGACCGAGAGAAGGCAGAACGAGCTGAACAACTCAACCGAGCTTGGTAGGAGTCATTCATGGCGACCAAATTGTCATTCTCCGAGGAGAGCTCGCTGTTCTCCGTGGTAAGAGCCCTGACACGTTCCTCAAGACGAGCATTCTTTACCATTATGCTAGCAAGGCCTTGAGGAGAGTTATCAAAATCATCTTGAGCATGGTCCCAAATCTCCTCGGCATCATACCAGGAGTTGGCCATATGATTTCTCTGTGACAACCAGTGATCGAGCTGACGACTCAGTGCCGAAATCTCGGTCCATTTCACCGTCTCTTCGGGATAAGAGCCGAACAAGCTCAAGGCCAAAACGCCGTACTCTTTCTCAAGCCTTGCCATCCGACGGCGGACCCGAGATACCTCAGTGTCCAAGCCCTTCATCTGAGCATGATATCTCACCACAGGTCCAGACATTCTGGGAAATTGTTATAGTACGGAAGAAAATAAAGGGCTGAGGGAGAGAGAAGCAAAAAGAAAATTGAGAGATGATAAACTACCAAAGAAAAGAGAAGTACTTATAGAACGGAGATAGCATGCATATTCCTGACCTACTAGGGAGCATGCACCTATATTCGACAGTGATGGGGACATCTACTGACATCTGATACAACAGTACAGAAGGAAATAAAGACGAGATATTCAAAGATCTAGCTCCCCGACAAACAACAAACCACAGGTGCAATATAAAAAGAAGTGCAAAAATAAAGGGGCAAAAATACTTTTCATTAATAAAGACGGGATATATCATTGTTTATTACATCCGAAAAGAAATCTATTACATCCGAAAAGAAATCTATTACATCCGAAAAGAAAGTCTATTACATCCGAAAAGAAAGTCTATTACATCCGAAAAGAAAATCTGTTGCATCCGAGATAAAGATCTATTACATCCAAGAAGAGCTAGTACAGAAGATCAGGCAAAGGATCAACTATATCAGCTGACCAAGTGAGCAGGAGACGCCAAAAAGAAAAAGTAAGAAGAAAGAGAAAGGAAAAGCAAGAAGAGGAAAAGAAGAAGAGTGCAAGAAAAGAAGAAGTGATAAGAAAGAAGAGTCGAAAAGAAAAATGACAAAAACCCTAGATGTAACACAAAACCCTTAGGATCACAGGGTTGATTGTTACATCATAGTGATGCAAAAAAGAAGATGAAGAAAAAGAAAGAGGAGGCACAGAAGAGAAACAGATAAGAAGAAGATAAAGAAATGAAGGAAACAGACAAATAAAAAGGAAGTCAATGAAACAAAAAAGAAAGGGAAAAAGAAAAGAATGAAAAGTAGAGAGAACAGAGTATAAAATAAATAAATAAATAAAAAAAGAAACAAAAGAGGAAGGGGAAGAAATGAGGGAAACTGAGAAATGAAAAGAAGAAAAAGAAAGAGATGGGAAAAGATGGGGAAAAGCAGAGAAAAATAAAAAAGAAGGGGGAAGGTTAGGGGGAAGTCGATCGGTATCGATGAGAGGGCCCGGCAGAGACATCCCTGTCCCTCAGTGTCGGGTTCCCCCTTAGCATCTCATTCTCTTCGACTAGAGCCTGACGAGCACGTCGGCTATAAGCTAGTTCGGATCTTAGCCAAGTTAATTCCCGAACCATCTCGGTATGGTGATAACACATCACCTTCAGTTCCTCCTCGGGATCCCTCAACAGCCTTTGTACATGGCTATAAGAGGCTTCAAAAGCCTCGACTTGCAAAGCTAATGTTGATGGGGTGAAAGGACCAGACATCTTAGGGAAATTATAAGATGAGGGTCTATATATGGGGGAAAATAATATGATGAGAATTGTGGATGTAACCATGCTGTAAGCAGGTATTTATAGATCAATTAGATGAGGGCTGGTATTGAGAGTCGCAACCGTTCGCCAATGGGTACTAAGAAGCGATGGCAATTAAAAGATGTGTCTGTTCAAGAAAGAACGTTTGGATTCCCCAAAACGCTTAGATTCTTACCAATATTTAAAGAGGGCAAGTGATAATGGCATTGAAACACGCGTCATTTCTGGGGAAAGGCATTAGGTTCAAATAAATATCTAAGATCTTTTGCACAGAGATCAAGAAAACTCTGGTGAATAAGATTTTTATGCACAAGGCTCAAGAAATCCTATTGGTCCCCAGATATAAAGAGTAAGAAGGTCCAATGGATAAGGTCAAACGCTAGGCCCAAGAAAAAGCATTGATGAGGCCACAAGCGTGCGCAGTCATAAGAAATTGCATTGGGAAAGTAATTCAGATATAAACAAGAGAAAGAAGTCTTTATTGATTAATTGATACTTTGTTACAGAAGAAGCAATAAAAGGAAATACAATAAAAAAAAACGATAAAATCATTTCGTAGAAGGGCCCGCTTCGTCATTTGGCTTCCTTTTCGACCGAGCATACACTTCCTTAAGGGCCAGTTTGTAAGCCCTCTTGGAAGCAAGTTGCCTATCTCTGGAGGCCTCGAGCTCTTTGATCCGAGCACGAGCGCGAATACTGTCGAGCAAAGACCTCTGGTGCTCCTTCTCCAGGGCATCCAATGGCTCGTCTAGTTCGGCGGCCCGACGAGCTTCCACCGATAGCCGGGCAACCCTCTTCTCGAGATAACGCACCTTCTGAACTTCCTCTTCCAGACGAGCAACATATTCAGGAAGGTTGTCACCATAGTTTTCAAGAGGAGAAGCCATTTGTTCGTTAATAAAGAATGAATTGCATAAAGAATACAGGGACAGTCCCCTTTTATAAGAAGAAACAAGGAGTAGATCAAAGGTCATCTCGAAGAAATACAACCTCTTGAACTTCCCAAGAGCATTTACGGCGAATTAACTACAGTTCCAAACCCAATTAAAGTCATCCAAAAAGATATCAAGAAGATGAACAGACAAGAACAAGGATAGGGAAATATTTTATTAATTTCAAAAACTTCGATTACAACTGAGGAGAAGACTCCCCATTCAAAAGAAATTACAACAGAAATCGCAAAATACTAATTATTTCGAGGAAGAGCCTTCTTCATCGTCATCCGAACTCGGTTTAGACCGAGCATGCAACTCCTTGAAGGCAAGCTTATAGGCCCTTTTTGCTGCCTTCTGCTTAGCCAGATTAGCCTCGAGCTTCTTTATATGCTCGTAAGCCCAATCCCGATCGGCCATCGTCACATGATGATCAGAATCCATGTCAGACAACCTTTTTTTGTAGTCTGAAACCTTGGCCACAAGTTTCTTATTCGCAGTACGAGATTTCTTGATTTCCATTTCTAAATATGAAATATAATTAAAGGAGCTCTCACCAGTAGAACCTGAAGAAGCCATTATGTCACAAGCAAATTAGTAGTAAAATGCCTAATTATGGAGGGAGCACACCCCTTTATAGGAGTTTTCCTCGAAAAAAAATATTAGGATAGGAAACATTAAATGTGCCCCTCAGGGAACCGTCATGAGTCTATTGCGTTTCTCGATGAAGCATTGGGAAAGACAAGACCGAAGTAACGTTCTTGACAAACCGAACATGACTCCCCCGACATGGAAACCACGCCGAGGAAGTCAGGGAGCACTTGATAGGACATAAAAATTAGACCCGAATATTCTATTCGGGTAATAATCAACCCACTTTATAAATGGGTATCCGACGCTTAAATGGGTCGTCTCATACTTTTTATAGGAAATAAGGTGCTACTACCAAAAGCCCAAGCCCAATCAAATGGGGACCCATGTCTGAAAAACCCCATGAGATTGAGACATTTGTCAACATCCTAGAAGGCATAGTTGCCTATAAATAGCCAACTACCCCTCCTAGAAATAGACCAGAAAATCTATCCAAAAAATATAGAGAGAAGTTGAGAAAAGAGAGAAACTAATCAACGCACACCATTTCAAGAAATAAACCGAGAAAAGACAAAGCCGAGCACCGAATAAAAGGGGAGAAAGATCAAGACGAGAGATTAAATAGTCATATCGAGCACAATTGTAAAACCGAAATACTAATCCGAGCAAGTGTAATAGTCCGAATAAGGATAATAATCCGAGCAATAATAAAGATCAGGAAGTGTCCATTATTCACAGTTGATTTACTATTATATTATTGTTGAAAAGCCTAACGCGACCGACCAAAGTTATGGCTTTATCAACAACAGAAATCGCAAAATACTAATTATTTCGAGGAAGAGCCTTCTTCATCGTCATCCGAACTCGGTTTAGACCGAGCATGCAACTCCTTGAAGGCAAGCTTATAGGCCCTTTTTGCTGCCTTCTGCTTAGCCAGATTAGCCTCGAGCTTCTTTATATGCTCGTAAGCCCAATCCCAATCGGCCATCGTCACATGATGATCAGAATCCATGTCAGACAACCTTTTTTTGTAGTCTGAAACCTTGGCCACGAGTTTCTTATTCGCAGTACGAGATTTCTTGATTTCCATTTCTAAATATGAAATATAATTAAAGGAGCTCTCACCAGTAGAACCTGAAGAAGCCATTATGTCACAAGCAAATTGGTAGTAAAATGCCTAATTATGGAGGGAGCACACCCCTTTATAGGAGTTTTCCTCGAAAAAAGATATTAGGATAGGAAACATTAAATGTGCCCCCCAGGGAACCGTCATGAGTCTATTGCGTTTCTCGATGAAGCATTGGGAAAGACAAGACCGAAGTAACGTTCTCGACAAACCGAACATGACTCCCCCGACATGGAAACCACGCCGAGGAAGTCAGGAAGCACTTGATAGGACATAAAAATTAGACCCGAATATTCTATTCGGGTAATAATCAACCCACTTTATAAATGGGTATCCGACGCTTAAATGGGTCGTCTCATACTTTTTATAGGAAATAAGGTGCTACTACCAAAAGTCCAAGCCCAATCAAATGGGGACCCATGTCTGAAAAACCCCATGAGATGGAGACATTTGTCAACATCCTAGAAGGCATAGTTGCCTATAAATAGCCAACTACCCCTCCTAGAAATTGACCAGAAAATCTATCCAAAAAATATAGAGAGAAGTTGAGAAAAGAGAGAAACTAATCAACGCACACCATTTCAAGAAATAAATCGAGAAAAGACAAAGCCGAGCACCGAATAAAAGGGGAGAAAGATCAAGACGAGAGATTAAATAGTCATATCGAGCACAATTGTAAAACCGAAATACTAATCCGAGCAAGTGTAATAGTCCGAATAAGGATAATAATCCGAGCAATAATAAAGATCAGGAAGTGTCCATTATTCACAGTTGATTTACTATTATATTATTGTTGAAAAGCCTAACGCGACCGACCAAAGTTATGGCTTTATCAATAAGTTTATCGGTTTTAAATAAAATATTATCGGGATTTTATCATCCCGATCCGCCGAGTACTTGAACTATCGGTACCCGAGTTCTCGGATACCCAAAATATCGGACTCGGGAGTAAAAAATGATTTCTCATTTTTATTGGGTGGGGATTCGGGTCGATACCCGATCCCACCCCTACTACTAGCAATAGCATATTCTCATTAACTTTTTTTCCTTGTCTTTCTGCTTCCTTTAATTATTGCTGATTTCTTTTTTATGTTTCAACATCTAAAGAATTACTTATCATCTGCTTTTCAAATAAAAAAGTAACTTAAAAGTCCATTTGGCAACAGATTTTTTTAGTTGATTTTTACATTTTAGATTTTAAAAATATATGGATATTTGATAAGTCGGATTATCCAGCTTCTAAAAATATGAAATTTAGGTTGAAAAATCTGAAAAAATCCATATTTTTAAAATCTAGTTTTCCGGTGATTCTTTCTATAGATTCTTAAATCAGATTTTTAAATTTTGATTTTGTACCAGAAAATCTGCTATCATAGCCTTATCCTCGTCCTAACTCTATATGATTCAGTATTTAAATAGTCAGTAACGCCCTCAATTTTTTTTTAATTAAAATAGGTTGAAAAGTCCACAGTTGAATTTATTAGAATATTCTGACCAAAATGCCTTATTATAGAAACATAGATCCAAAAGGAAAATACAAAAGTGAAAAATGTATAATTATTATTTATTACCCTAACTTATTGGTGGTTAATAATTTACATACTAAACTTATAAGATTAACAATTTACATACTCACCAACACACTTTAATTGATTTATGTTAACTTTTTATGACAACTTTAGTCACGTGTGATCATATGACCACTTCTAGTTATGATTTAATGGTAAACAAACATCGCACATGATCAAAAATCGATTAAAATTTTAACATAAGTTAAGTGAAGTATGTTTTTAACCACAAATAGGATGATGTTGTAAACAATAATTATCAACAAATTACTTTCATGTTGTGCACTCAATTGAATTGACAAAGTTCATCATAAATTCATAATCAAAATTTCACCAACAGTATGTCAATAGATATGTAAATAAAAACCGGGAGTTTAGGATGCGTAAAACAAAAGAAAAGCTATTCCGACGGGGTAGTAACGGGCTTGCCACGCTCTCTTAGCCTCGCAACCTCTTCTTTCAAAGCTTCTTTTCTCCTTTTATTAGCCATAACTTTAGCCTGAAGTGCGGTCATACTCAAATCTTTTTTCTCCTTAGGTGGAGGCGGTGGTGGCCTTTTTCCAGCAGCATTTGCACTTTTCTCGTGGATGCCCAGTCCCAATAACGCTCCACCCAGACCAAATGTCACATTTCTGCATCATATTCAGCCATTATGTATATATATAGTTTTCTTGAAACATACTGTTTACACTTGTGTGACTGTATTAAATAAAAAAAAAACCTCTATAATCGTTGTTTCATTCACGAAGTTATGGACATAGGAAGAATTCAAGGGTAAGGGTATTGGTTTCCGTGTACGAAATAACAATTAACAATAATTAAATGACTAAACAAAAATAAACTAAAACCAGTGTAATCTTTATTAATTTCGAATTGTGATGTGCCCGGGATGCTAAGATGTCGGTAAGTCGCTGAATTTTAGAAGATCTCAATAGAGAAACCAACTCTTCGTGTTTGATAAGCCGAAGGCGCCACAAACAAGATGGGTTGGGGTTCTAATGAAACAAGCTTGATAAGCCCAAAGGCGCCACAAACAAGTTCCGTTAGGATGATTCACCACACTCCGGAGAGATAAGAAGGGGAGTGATAAGAATCGGGGTTTAACTCGCCACTAACAATCTGAATTCCACAAATTGCAAGATAAGAGAAAAGGATAAACAAGAAAAAAGCTTAATTCTTTATATCATTCAAGTGTGTTTATAACTTGATACATATGGCTTTATATAGAGCCAAAAACGTCACCCTAATGACAGAATAAGATCTACAACTTAGATTACTTGAATCTAGTTAGATACATTCATAAAAACCTTTTACACTTATCTATATCATTAAGTATGGACTTTGACCACTAGATACACTTAATATAAGCTGCTTAGATTACACCCCCTTGGCAGATTAGAATCATTGAATGTGCAGATTCATGCATCGAATTAATCCACTCCTTGAAATAGCCAAATTCGATGTATCGGCAAAGTTGCTGCTCAAAGCTATCAAATGAGTTAATTCCTTTGTCATAAGCACTTCATTACCAATTTTGAGCTTCTTAGATTTTGACCGAGTAACCGGACCCACATGAGGAATATTGAGCTTAGATTCATATTCGAATGCTACATGATGCACATCATCATATGATGTGCCCGGGATGCTAAGATGTCGGTAAGTCGCTGAATTTTAGGAGATCTCAATAGAGAAACCAACTCTTCGTGTTTGATAAGCCGAAGGCGCCACAAACAAGATGGGTTGGGGTTCTAATGAAACAAGCTTGATAAGCCCAAAGGCGCCACAAACAAGTTCCGTTAGGATGATTCACCACACTCCGGAGAGATAAGAAGGGGAGTGATAAGAATCGGGGTTTAACTCGCCACTAACAATCTGAATTCCACAAATTGCAAGATAAGAGAAAAGGATAAACAAGAAAAAAGCTTAATTCTTTATATCATTCAAGTGTGTTTATAACTTGATACATATGGCTTTATATAGAGCCAAAAACGTCACCCTAATGACAGGATAAGATCTACAACTTAGATTACTTGAATCTAGTTAGATACATTCATAAAAACCTTTTACACTTATCTATATCATTAAGTATGGACTTTGACCACTAGATACACTTAATATAAGCTGCTTAGATTACACCCCCTTGGCAGATTAGAATCATTGAATGTGCAGATTCATGCATCGAATTAATCCACTCCTTGAAATAGCCAAATTCGATGTATCGGCAAAGTTGCTGCTCAAAGCTATCAAATGAGTTAATTCCTTTGTCATAAGCACTTCATTACCAATTTTGAGCTTCTTAGATTTTGACCGAGTAACCGGACCCACATGAGGAATATTGAGCTTAGATTCATATTCGAATGCTACATGATGCACATCATCATATGATGTGCCCGGGATGCTAAGATGTCGGTAAGTCGCTGAATTTTAGGAGATCTCAATAGAGAAACCAACTCTTCGTGTTTGATAAGCCGAAGGCGCCACAAACAAGATGGGTTGGGGTTCTAATGAAACAAGCTTGATAAGCCCAAAGGCGCCACAAACAAGTTCCGTTAGGATGATTCACCACACTCCGGAGAGATAAGAAGGGGAGTGATAAGAATCGGGGTTTAACTCGCCACTAACAATCTGAATTCCACAAATTGCAAGATAAGAGAAAAGGATAAACAAGAAAAAAGCTTAATTCTTTATATCATTCAAGTGTGTTTATAACTTGATACATATGGCTTTATATAGAGCCAAAAACGTCACCCTAATGACAGGATAAGATCTACAACTTAGATTACTTGAATCTAGTTAGATACATTCATAAAAACCTTTTACACTTATCTATATCATTAAGTATGGACTTTGACCACTAGATACACTTAATATAAGCTGCTTAGATTACACCCCCTTGGCAGATTAGAATCATTGAATGTGCAGATTCATGCATCGAATTAATCCACTCCTTGAAATAGCCAAATTCGATGTATCGGCAAAGTTGCTGCTCAAAGCTATCAAATGAGTTAATTCCTTTGTCATAAGCACTTCATTACCAATTTTGAGCTTCTTAGATTTTGACCGAGTAACCGGACCCACATGAGGAATATTGAGCTTAGATTCATATTCGAATGCTACATGATGCACATCAAATTGGACTTGAAATTACAGATTACAACATGTAGATACTGAATATAAATAAAAGCAAACGTTATTCAGATTATTATTAATTAATAATCTGATGTACTGATTTGCAATTAATAGAAACTGTCGGACTGGAAAGTATAAACTTAACAGCCGGACTGTTCTGATTTAAATTGAAAGTACATGACTGAATTGAAACTATTCTAATTACAGAATTAAATTACAGAATAGTAATTACAGCAAAAAACAGAACTTTAAACTAATTACAGAAAGGTACAAACAGAATAGAAAAGCTACAGCTAAGTACTGGAAATTAAAATACTAAATTAAAAAATACAGAAAAGTAAATTGCGGAAATTAAATAACATAATTAAAAATGGACAGAATTAAAAATGGACAGAAATGAAAATTAAAATAAGACGAGGCTACTGTTAACAGTATGCCCTTAACCCATATTTGTCCAACCAGCTTGATGTTTCTGGTTGTGTTGGCGCTTCGATCCCAAGGTATATGGTGGGTGGTTCTCTCTGGTTCTAAAATGTTATGTAAAAAAAAACAATGTATGCTGGTTTAGAGAGAAGAGAGATGATTTTTGTGTATTGGAATGTGAGGGGATGGCCAAGACCCAAGACCCAAGACCCGAGACACGAGACATTCCCCAAATCCCAAATCCCAAATCCCGCATCCCGCGTCCCGTGACCTGAGACCGAGCGAGCGCGCGCGTGTGTGGTACACACTAACCCACTCATGGGTATGTGGACTTTATTAGTTTACCAACTACATGGGATGGACTTGTATATATAGAGTAAAAATCAACCTTGATTTTCCAATGTGGGATTTACCCTCATGGGTTAATTCCACTCTCTTTTCCATTTTCCAGATTTCGGTTTTTTCCTCTTTCGAGTACCAACCTTCGAGTCCAATTATCATTCACACCGTTCCTCCGAATAGGTCATGCGATATACCGTTGCGAAGCTCGTCGTACAAGCTACTCAAACACTTTGAGTATGGCCTCAGAAAAACTGAGTAGTCGCATCGAAAATTGACTCAAAGATGGTCCCTAACCACTTGGAACAACCATGTTTAAAACATGTTTTCCTACAATTTTTCCAACAATCCCCCACATGAATGCAATTTGCTCGAAAGCCCATGTCCTAAATGCAAATCAAAAGAACCGCAAAAGTTCACTGCGTAAGGTCAGGTAGCGACGCCTTGAACCTGCCGTAGCGGAGTACCACCCAGAATACTGCTATTAGGTATCTGTAAAGCGTTGAACCATCAAGCTTTGTGTATCCCAGAATGGCACCCGCACAGTGCCCTCTCTACCCACATACTAGGCTCTTTAGTTGTTGTCCATATTTGGCCTGGACTGCCTTGGCAACTTCAACTGAGTGCTCTAGTGAATTAGCCCAAGCTCATCACATGGTACCGGCCTTACACACTCGTTATAGGTGTTCCAAGTCGAAAGTGTCCTGACTCACTTTACTCGACCGTCGAGTTACTTGGATCATTAAGAGCCTCAAGCTCACCCTTACTATGGTACAGGTCTATCACTCTGTCATCGCGGAAATGGGCTGGGAACTCCAGGTTCCCGAGTGCTCTGTTCGGTTGCCCTCACAGTTCAGTTTCCCTTTGAACCTATCAGGAAATATTCCGTTTAGGTTGGGTTGCCTATGGGGGGGCCACCAATTTAATGGGCTTTAATCCCATTCCGTTCGATGACGCCTCGACTCCTACTTGAGTCAAGCCTTTCGTTAATGGATTCGTTATGTTTTCGTTTGATCTCACAAAATCTAAGGATACCACACCATTGGATAACAATTCCCTTACGGATTTATGTCTTCGACGTATATGTCGAGACTTTCCATTATACATATGATCCTGAGCCCGCGCAATAGCTGATTGACTATCACAATGCATGCTTATTGCGGGAATAGGTTTTGGCCACATTGGAATTCCTTCCAATAGACATCTCAGCCAGTCTGCCTCTTCGGTTGCTAAGTCTAGCGCTATGAATTCAGATTCCATAGTTGACCTTGCAATACACGTTTGTTTGGATGATCTCCAAGACACAGCAGCTCCTCCCATTATAAACACATATCCACTCGTGGACCTTGTGCTATTGGAGTCTGATATTCAGTTGGCATCTGAATACCCTTCCAGTACCGCTGAATATCTGGTATAGTGCAGCCCGTAATCGGCTAAAAACCTCATATACCTGAGAAGTTTCATTATGGCCTTCCAGTGTTCCTCATTCGGATTGTTGGTGTACCTGCTCAGTCTACTCACTGAGTTTTCTATGTCTGGTCTAGTGCAATTCATTATATACATGAGACTGCTTATGACTCGAGAGAACTCCAATTGATTCACACTCTTACCGAAATTTTTTTTCAGGTTACAGTTGAACTCAATTGGGGTTCTAGACATTGTCTTACTACCCTTGTCAAACTTGTCTAATACTTGTTTAACATAGTGACCTTGGGACAAGGCATATCCTTCTGATGTTTTGGTAATCTTCATACCAAGTATTACATCAGGTATACCCAGATCCTTCATATCGAAGTGTTGTGACAACATTTTCTTTGTGGAGCTGATTCTATCATTACTCCCAATTATAATCATGTCATCCACATAGAGACAGATTACGACACAGTCTCTTCCACTTCCTTTAGAGTAGACACATTTATCACACTCATTCATGTGAAAACCGTTTGATAGCATAATTCTATCAAACTTCTCGTGCCATTGCTTTGGCGCTTGTTTGAGTCCATACAGAGACTTTACAAGTTTGCACACTTGGTGCTCTTTACCAGGAACTACAAACCCTTCTGGTTGTTCCATGTAAATTTCTTCTTCCAGTTCTCCATTCAGAAACGCCGTCTTTACATCCATTTGATGTATTTTCATATCAAACAAAGCTGCGAGAGCAATGACGATTCGGATTGACGTTTTCCTGGAGACAGGAGCATACGTGTCAAAATAATCGACACCTTCCGTTTGCCTGAAGCCTTTTACTACAAGTCTCGCCTTGTATTTCTCAATCGTGCCGTCAACCCTTAACTTCCTCTTGAAGATCCACTTGTGACCTACGGGCTTACATCCTTTCGGAAGATCCACTAGTTCCCAAGTGTGGTTTTGCATGATTGATTCAATCTCATTTTGAATAGCTTCTTCCCAATATTGGGAATCCGGTGTTGACATAGCTTGTTTATATGTCACCGGTTCGCCTTCTACCATGAAGGTTAGGAAATCATGTCCAAAGGAAGTTTTCTTCCTTGCCCTTTTGCTGCGTCGAGTCTCTTCCTCTTCCTCTTCCTCTTCCTCTTCCTCTGTCGGTTCACTTGCCCCCATATTTCCTTCACTATTCAACTCTTAAGTTGGTATAGATGTAGGTAATTTACGGGGAAAGATATCCTCAAAGAAAGAGACCTCGCGGCTTTCCATATACGTATCTACGTGCACATCGGGATTGTCCGACTTGTGTACGAGAAACCGATATGCACTACTATTATGTGCATATCCGATGAACACACAGTCCACTGTTTTAGGACCAATTCTCATCCTCTTAGGAGTGGGAACTAGGACCTTCGCGAGACAACCCCAAACCCGCAGGTTCTTATAACTGGGTTGATGATCTTACCATAATTCATATGGAGTCTTTTCTCGCTTCTTATGTGGTAACTTGTTTAAAACATAGTTTGCAGAAAGTATCGCTTCCCCCCACATGTTCTGGGCTAACCCAGAACTGATTAGCATAGCATTCATCATTTCTTTTAGCGTTCTATTTTTACGTTCAGCAACCCCATTTTGCTCGGGAGTGTATGGGGCTGTGGTTTGATGTATAATGCCGCTTTCAATGCATATCTGCTCAAACGGTTATTCAAATTCACCGCCTCTATCACTTCTCAATGTTTTAATTTTCCTATTGAGTTGATTTTCAACTTCGGTCTTATAAAGAGCGAATTTCTCTACTGCTTCGTCTTTACTTCTCATTAAGTAAACGTAGCAGTATCTAGTACAATCATCTATAAAAATGATAAAGTACTTTTTCCCTCCTCGCGTTTGTATAATCTTTAAGTCGCATACATCCGTGTGTATTAGACCGAGAGGTTCACTTTCTCGTTCAACATGTTGAAACAATGATTTCGTTAATTTTGCCTCTACACAAATCTCACATTTGTGTTGCTTATCAAAAACAAAATTTGGTATTAGTTTTAGTGATATTAATTTTTTTAAAGAATTATAATTCACGTGACCTAATCTACCATGTCACAAATGAAATGACTCAAATAAATAATCAAAATTAGAATTTTTATTGGCCTCTTGGGCAACAGTCATTACATCCCTAGTGCTAGCCTCAGCTTTAGCACCTTTATTGGGAGCAGGTGTCCCTACGTTCAACTTAAACATGTCGTTGGCCATATAGCCACGGCCTACATAGACACCATTTTTGGTGATTACAATTTTATCGGATTCTAAACTAGCTTGAACCCGTTCTTCATCATCACTGGTCCGGATACCAGATTCTTACGGATATCCGGAACATGGAGCACATTGGTCAACCTCAGCTCTTTTTCCGAGGTCATCTTCATCATTACAATTCATTTTCCTTCCACCTTGGAAGTAGCAGAATTTCCCATGAAGCAGCTTTCTCCCTCTACCGCCTCGTAGGTCTTAAACATCCACCTTGTTGAGCAGATGTGGCTCGTGGCGCCGGTATCCAGCCACCACTCTTTGGGATTGCTCCCAACGAGATTCACCTCAGAGACCACAGCAGTAAAGTGGTCATCATCTCGTCCTCCCTCGGCCAGATGTGCCTGAGCTGGAGCTTTCATCTTCCCCTTGCCTTTGAAGTTCCTCGGGGGGGCTTGGGCTTAACAACGCCTTTATTGTCATAACAGTCCGCGGCACGATGGCCGTTCCTGCTACACACAAAGCAGGTTCCGGCAAATTTTTTTGCGACAACAGCACTGCCTCCGTTGTCAAAACGTTTCCGTTTGACATTGGAGCTTTCGACCACATTGGCCTTTACCATCAGGATGTTAGCACCACCGACTCTCCTCACGGAGCGACGGTTGCTCACCTCGATATTGAGTTTCTCAATGAGCCCCTCAAGCTTCATTTGCTTTCGCTTGTGCTTCATGTAGTTTTGAAAGTCTTTCCAACGCGGTGGCAATTTCTCAATCATGAGTGCCACCTGGAAAGGCTCATTAATCACTAGCCCCTCAGCCTCAAGGCGATGATAAATGAGTTGGAGCTCCTCAACTTGCTCCATGACACCCATGTTGTCAGTCATACGGTACTCTCATGAAAGTCCGTGATAACAAATCTCTTTGTGCCAGCGTTATTCACTTTGTACTTGTTTTCGAGAGTTTCCCACAGCTCCTTAGCAGAGAAGAGAGATGATTTTTGTGTATTGGAATTTGAGGGAATGGCTGCCTCTTTATAGATGAATTCTAAAACCGCAGAATTAATTGGTCATTTAATTCTGGGAGTTACATTCCTAGAATCCGCCTCCATTACTGCTGGAGTTTCAAACTTTCTGGAACTCTAGGGACTGCTCTTGCAAAAGTCTCTTTTCAGTTTAGTACAAGACCCAAGACCCAAGACCCGAGACATTTCCCAAATCCCGCATCCCAAATCCCAAATCCCGCATCCCGCATCCCGCGGCCCGAGTCCCGAGACCCGAGCGAGCGCGCACGTGTGTGGTACACACTAACCCACTCATGGGTATGTGGACTTTATTAGTTTACCAAGTACATGACATGGACTTGTATATATAGAGTAAAAATCAACCTTGATTTTCCAATGTGGGATTTATCCTTATGGGTTAATTCCACTCTCTTTTCCATTTTTCAGATTTCGATTTTTTCCTCTTTCGAGTACCAACCTTCGAGTCCAATTATCATTCACACCCTTTCTCCGAATAAGTCATGCGATATACCGTTACGAAACTTATCGTACGAGCTACTCAAACACTTTGAGTATGGCCTCAGAAAAACTGAGTAGTCGCATCGAAAATTGACTCAAAGATGGTCCCTGACCACTTGGAACAACCATGTTTAAAAGATGTTTTCATACAATTTTTCCAACAAAGGGTGCTAGTACGCGCGCATTAACAAGTTAGGCATTAAGGTTAGGTGTGGCGTTTGTTTGGCTGGAAAACGTAGTGACGTACTACGGAAGTTTAGGATAACAATTTGATATTTTATGCATTTTACAACCTTATTGAGCAAGTTAATCTCACAATTAGAATAAGTCTAAAAAACAAAGGAAATGCATGAAAGTAAAAGAGCACTGCTTACCGAGGTAAAACCTCATTAAAAAAATCACAAAATATATCTTTTTACTATACTTGATAATGAGAGAAATGAGGTCCACAATTACAGTACTGATCAGGGTGGTTATGGACCTATGGCACATTGTGTTTTTTTAGGAGATCTGCCACTGTGGTTAGGCTGTAGCACTTAGCAAATTTAGAAAATGAAACATTCGTTTAAGGCAAGATGTCAAAACTGTATTAGAAAATGGCAACCAGAACTAGTTTTGTCGCTAAATAAGAAGAAGAAAAAAAAAAACGACTCGCGAATAGCCAATTGGCTGGCCGTCAAGTTTAGCATTCTAGAGCTGCAACTGCTTTTAGTAGTCAATGAACCATTACGGAAATACAGATAAACTGATAAAAATATCGAGAATATATCTATATGGGGTATTTATGTTTGCGTCTTTCCCGCAATTAAACTAAATTGATGCTGTCAAAAGATATGCACGAACCTGCGGTGAACATTTTTAGTTTCCTCTTCATACCCAGAGTTTTGGTGACAAACAAACATTACTTTAGGAATCCTTCTAAACAACAGCTTGTTATTGTTACATGATTTTGAAATGGAAATGTGTGGTGAAAGAGGTTGTACATGAGCTAATGGAAAGGCCATTGCTTAGTATCAGTGAGAAAATGACTATAACTGTTCTCTATAAAACTTTTTATGAATCAGAAAATTAACATTGAAGGGCAGGTATTGTATGTGAAATCAAGTTGTTTATCCATTGGTCAATTCTAGATAAGGTCTGATGGTTGTGGACCCTCAAAAGTGTTGCATATATTTGCCCTAGTGGATCCTTCGGTTTTTAGTAAAAATATAAGTAAATTCCAGGGTTAATTCTCAATAAGTCACATTTTTCAAACTTAATCTCTAAAAGGTCACACATAAAATTACATTTTTCATTTAGTCACACTTTAATAAAAATATAAATAAGCCTCAAAATCTAATTTGAATGATTACACTTTTCCCTCCCAAACTATTTTTATCTCTCTAACAAACCTTGAAAAATAAAAAGAAACTTTTTTCATAAAAATAGCTTATTTCATAAATAAAAAATAGCTTATTTCACGAAAAAAAATAGTTATTTCACAAAAAAAAAAAAATAGTTTTTTCACAAAAAAACAGCTTTTTCACAACAAAAAAAAGCTTTTTCATAAAAATAACAGCTTTTTCATAAAAAAACAGATTTTTCACCAAAAAAAACAGCTTTTTCACAAAACAAATAGTTTTTTCACAACAAAAACATCTTCTTCACACAAAAAACAGCTTTTCCACACAAAAAAAACAGGTTTTTCATAAAAAAAAAGTTTTTTCACATAAAAAAAAGCTTTTTTCACACAAAAACAGCTTTTTCACCAAAAAACAGTTTTTTTTAAAAAATCAACTTTTTTCATAAATGTGCATAACAATTGCATAAAGATATATAGAAAGTGCATAAATGTGTAAAAAAAGTGAATAAATGTGCATAACAAATGCATAAATGTGCATACAAAGTGCATAAATGTGCATAAAAATTGCATAAATGTGCATAAATAAATGTGTATAACAAATGCATAAATGTGAATAACAAGTGCATAAAGATAAATAGAAAGTGCATTAAAAATACATAAAAGTGCATAAAAAAATGCATAAAAAATGCATAAAAAGTGCATTAAACTGAATACGAGTTAATAAAAAGTGTATAAAATGTACGTAAAAGTGCATACGGGTGCATAAAATGTGCATAAAAAATTAATACAGATGCATAAAGTGCATAGATGTTGCATAAAAAGTGTATACGGGTGCATAAATGATGCATAAAATATGCACACGAGTGCATAACCATAAAAAGTATATACGGATGCATAAATGGTGTATAAATAGTGCATGAAATATGCATACGGGTGCATAAAAAGTATATACAGGTGAATAAAAAGTGCATATGGGAACATAAATAGTGCATAAAAGTGAATACGAGTAAATAAAAAATGAATACGGATTAATAAAAAATTATAAAAAGTGCATATCAGTCAATAGAAGAGAAGTGCTTTTAAAATGCATACCAATCAAAAAATAATAAAAATGTGCATACGGATAAAAAAAAAAGTTGCATATGAGTCAATAAAAAATACATAAAATTCCATCTATATTTTAAGATCCGGATAGATATGAACCACCAACCTTTTAAACCATAGGATTCAAACGCTATAACCGTTTTGAATTTACGGATCTACATACTCACTGAGCAAAAGCATAAAAGATTTTGAATTTGTTTATAACGATCAAATTATATCCGGTTAAAATACATATCGTTTAATTTAAAATGTATAATAGGAAATACCGCTATAATTTTCATTAAAAAGCACCTACGGAGCAAAAGAAGAAAAGCCCAAAATCCCAATCTCAATGTACATATAGATATAGATATATACCCATACAGAATCTCACTATACGTATTAGACATAGATACATATATATATATATATATATATTGGAAAAATGCCCTATATATACATAAACATAGATACAGAGAGAGAGAGAGAGGGGGAGAGGGAGAGGGAGAGGGAAGATGATGACGGGGCATATCAAGAAGAGGAATAAGTTGCGGCCGCCAAATGCGGATGACGATACACCTGTATATACACATATACATTAACCCGACGATCAAAGAACCCACCACTATCACAGGTGAGGTGGATGCAGATCTTTAATGGACGGACAGAGCTCTGGTGGACGGGAAGATCCGATGGCGTGACGGAGCTCCGACGATGGAACGGGCGGTGGTTCATAACATATATAGAGACCGGGATAGTTTCAGACTTTTAGAGAGAGAGAGTGGGGTTCGCAGAGAGGGATGTGATGCACGGGAGAATTTTAAGTCTATTTATATTTTTTTTTAGAAATTGTGACTAAATGGGAATAATGATCTTATATGTGGCTTTTTAGAGATTAAATTTGAAAAGTGTGACTTATTGGGCATTTTTTCTAAAATCAATTAAAATCAATCCATTTGAACAAAATTATTGATTGAAACTGAACCAAACCAAACCAATATAATTCGGTTTGGTTCGGCTTGGTTCGGTTGGTTTGTAACATAATGAATGAAAACATTGAACTTTGAAAATAAAACGTATTTCATATATAATAACCAGGGCTAGGCAAAAACCCGAAAAAACATAACCGAACCGAACCGAAAAAGGCCGAAACCGGAAAACCGAAACTTTTTCGGGTCAGTTTCGGTTTACAATAAAACCGAACTCAAAAAAACCGAAAAACCAAAAAAAACGAAAAAGACCGAAAAACCGAAAATAAAACCGAAAAATAACCGAAAAAACCTGAAAGGCCGAAACCGGACCGAAATAACCGGTTCGGTTCGGTCCAAAAAATAAAAAGATTGAAAACCGAAAAAAACCGAACTGAAAAATTTGCTCGGTTTCGGTTTTACCAAAAATCGAACCGAAACGAACCCAGCCCTAACAATAACGATACAAAAATTAACATAAATCACATTTTGATGTAAATTCTTTATAAATATCGAAGTTTAAAAGTTATTGATCCAGATATTCGATTGTCAAAAGAATAAATTTCAAATTACTAATTATAACATTTATTTCTTCACATGTTCGTATTCATAATCTATATTATTTGTGTAAAGATTCTCAACAAATGTGTAGATTGTGATTGTAAATTTTGCCTCATTATTACAATTTTATGTTACTAATAGAGATTTAACTCGATATAATTTTCTATAATACTTTATAACTATATTTGTAAATTATATTTAAGATATATAAAAATATTTATATATGTATATAAGTAATTGGTTCAGTTCGACTTGCTTCGGTTTTAAAACCAATTAAATCAGTTTTTGAATTTTTAAATCAAACCAAACCAATAGCTAATCGGTTTGATTCAGTTTATGATTGGTTCGACCGGTTCAGTTGGTTTGGTTTGATTTTTGCCACCCCTGCTCATAGGGTTAATTATGCTTAGCTAAGATCAAATCATACGGTTTAATTATACTGCATATGAACTGTGGCGGAACTATAGTCCGTACAAAACGGCAGTCACTCTATAATAAATCCTATATGAAGGGGTAGAAACAACTATTAAAGTACCAAACAAAAAAGGGGCTTAATTCTTGAAAAAGCGTAAATACCAGGCACCAGCTGAACATCTCATTGGACAACATTACAATCTCAAAATGGTTTTCATAGCATTAAGTTTTGATACTATCCAAATAACCAAAAAACTTATGCTGCATAAACCCGATAAAACAAAATTGAATTCGTCTTTTAACTTAAAATTCTAAACGAAAAGAAAACATGATTTCAGATACTTGATGATTTAACTTGCTAACAATCCGTATCGGATTGGGTTACCCAGTCGGGTTTCACTCGTCATCTTCATCAGAGTCATCAGCACCAGCAGCGTTAAGTGCATTCAATCTTTCGATCAACTTGTTTTTCCTCTCGTCATATGTCAGCTTCTTTAAGTTGAACCTGTATTATCATTGTTTGGTAGTACAGTCATAACTCCAGAAAAATCTTTAACTGATGGCATTTCTAAAATGACTTTACAAATAACAAAATAATGGTGATTCCCATTAAGTACTAATAAATACTCCTTCCATTCCCAATTCATTGTCATCTACGAAATTACGTGCAATTTTGACCGGCTTATAACATGTATCAAAATTGTCGAAATGAAAATTTTCAAAACTAAATCATATAATTTAATGTTTGAACTATATGATTAACTTTTGAAAAATTTTATTCCGACAATTTTGATACAAGTTATTGGCCAGTCAAAATTGCAAGTAATTTCGTAATGGACAATTTGGGAACGGAGGGAGTAAGTCTTTGAAAAACTAAACTTCTCCAGACAAAGTTAAAATGAAATCTGTTGGGCAATGAATAGTGCAATAAACTTGAGCTCTAAAAAGTCCTCACAATACTTATTTATAAAGATGTACCATTGTAATCTCTCTTTTATGGAAAACTAATAGAACCACATTAAAGTACAGATGATTAAATCTCCATCCTTCCAGAAAGGTTAGAAACAATTAGTTTAAAGGAGTATCAAAACAACCCAAGTCTAAAGTGCAGAGACTCTTCAAGGAAAAATAAAAAAAAAGAGCAACTACATTTGCACAATTTCATACACAAACTGCTGAAGGTCATATGGTATTTACTAAATATTCAGACAAAAAAATTAAAGAACGGTGGCCAACGAAAACCAGTGAATTCTAAGAGTTTATGTATTGATATGAGACAAAAGCAAGAAAACAAAGTTCAACCGAAAGTTGTCATGAAAATATCTATCTTCATTTACCGATTTAAACCTATACAAAATTTGTTTATCAGCATAGCTTGCAGAAAAGGACAGCAAACAACATAATAAAATGCAGTGGCTAACCTCTTATGCGCTTTAGGTGCGGGTTTGTCAGATTTCTTTTGAGTGGGGTCGGCCCGAATGGCAGCATGGACCTTCTTATACATCTCTTCAATACCCTCCGCCTCAATTCCCTGCTTAATGTACTCACTGAAGTGTGTCTGATATTTCTCTGGCTCATCTTCCATCAAAGTCTGAAAAAAGAAAGGTACAGGATATTGTATTAGATATGAACATTTTCAAATCAGAAGAAAAGAGAAATTAAGTACTCATCATTTGGTTCATAAATGCACAAATTTAAAGTCCATCACCAAAACCCAAGATTAACGCTTGATAATATAGTGGTCCAAAACATACAAAAAAGAAAAAGAACTTAATGCAAAAAAGGCAAAAGGAGCGTACCTGCATATATGCAGATACATGCCCGCCATAGATATACTTGCGGTGAACCTCAGCATCAAGATTCTTCGAGTCCTTAGAGAAACCAGCAAACCTTTTATCGCTGTGTGGGATATCCAACCCCCCATCAAGAGCTCCCTACAAATAAAAACATTTACAAGTAAATACAATGAAATAGCATATCATGGAGGCAATTAACAAAATACTAAAAACCTTTCAAGTTTCTTGTATATTCAGGAATACAATAAACAATATGAAATAAAAGTAATGACAGAGAATCATACCTTCAAGGCACCAAAAACACGGTTTCCAGTAGTAGTTCTCAGAAGGCCAACATCAAGGAGAGCACGGAATGGCCTTCTGCTATCAGCTGGCTCAACTGAGTAATCTTCTCCGGTCGCCTAACAATTAAATAGACATCAATAAAAGTTATAATCTAAACAGCAAGGAGGGAAAACGAATATAACATTAAATAACCATCATCTACACCTCAACATTGCCTTCATACTCATCGTCCATCTCGAGCTTCTTCAAGACACGGCGAGCCAATAGAAGCCCAGTGCAGTAAGCTAGTCAACCATAGTGAAAACAACATTAAAAAACTATGCGAGACAAAAAAAAATAAACGGATGAAACTAAACAAACTAAGATATACCTGCAGAATAATTTGTGAGACCCACTTTGAGTCCATATCGGGGAAGCTCGTGGGCATAAGCAGAAGCTAGAACAATATCACCAGCAATGGTAGCAGAAGTGATCTGTGCTACAATATCCTTATTTGTAAATCGCACAACAAAGCGGTACTTTGGGGTATTGTACTTATTCTTGTCCTGGTTAATCATGCGAATCCTTGCCCGGTAATCAGTCTTGCCCTCTATACACATTTTTTTTAAAATGAAACAAGAGTTAAGAACGATACTAGTTAATCCAAAAATAAATGTTAAATAAGGCAGCTGAAAAACTATAATACCTCTCCTTCTCTTGAATTTGACCTGAAACCTCTTGAAGTAAGCCCTCGGTTTTTGAGGTTTGAAATACACCTATAACAGAAGAAGAAAAAACATTTTTGTTTAAATATAGTTCCCCAAGGTTGAAGTTTTTGTTATAGAAATATTTTCTCAAACAAACAAAAACCAATTTAAATACATAGACTAATAATAACCCACTTCAAACTAGGTACTTGACAGCAAGTTTTTTTTTTAAAAAGGGGGTTGGAAATTGTCAAAAACCACCGTATACAAATGGATGAAGGTATTATCCGTAGTAGCATCAATTCCGAAAATTATCGCCACAAATTGAGCTAAGAAACTTAGTCAAAAAGATGAAATAACATCCCATTTAAGCACAACAGCAAATAATTTAATAACCAGTTCCAAAAGAAATCAAACAAATGGGCACTCATTAACTTTGAACTTTATTACCAAAAATCAGAACTTTTATATCAGCACAAATGTTAACTGGTGAGCTAATGAAATTAAACAAAAGTGTAAATAAAAAGAATCCATTTTTTTGGGTAAATAAAATAAAATGAATCAATACAGATGAGACATGTCATGTATAAAGCTATTTAATCATCCAGCTATAAAGACAAGAAGGTATAAGTGATACAAACAATTTCTTAAACAATATATTAAGATTAAAAACAACAGTGACGAACTAAAAAGGTTGTGAAATGAATTCACTAAGACAGAAGAAGAATAATTAAAAATTTGGAATAATAAAAAGGGAGGATTTTGAAACAGAGTTTTGTTGGAATCCACTCATTACAACACAATAATAATTAAAAAATAAAAATGGAGGATTTTTAAACAATGGGTTTTGTTGGAAATTCACTCATTACAATACAATAATAATAATTAAAAAAAATGATAAATAAAAAGGGAAGAATTTGAAACATGGGTTTTGTTGGAAAATCACTCATTACAACACAATAATAGTTATAAGAAAAATGGAATAAATAGAAAGGTAGGATTTTGAGACATTGGTTTTGCTAGATATTCACTCAATACAACACAATAATAATTAAAAAATCGAATAAATAAGAATGAAGGATTTTGAAACATGGGTCTTGTTGGAAATTCACTCACCATTGTAGCCAAGGTAAACCAACTACAAAATCCTAATGAAAATAAAAAAAACTATAAAGTAATCTAAATATACACCAATTAATAACAATAATTACACAAGCAGACACAGGTAAAATAAAACAACAGTGATGAATTAAAACGGTTGTCAAATAAACTCACTAGGACACAATAATAATTAAAAAAAAACAGAAAAAAATAAAAAAAAGGGAGGATTTTGAAACATGGGTTCTGTTGGAAATTCACTATAAGTTATATAAACAATTTGTAAAACATATAACTGAAATTAAAAAAACATTAAAACTAGTGTAACTTAATAAAGCCTATAAGTATTATCCTAGCCTAAGGTAAATCAAATACTAAATCTCAATAAATAGAAGAAAAAAAAACTATAAAGTAATCCAAATAAACTATAAATCAAATACCGATTAATCACAATAGATAAAAAACAATACAGTAATAATTATATACAAAATGGAATACATAAAAAGGGAGGATTTTGGAACATGGGTTTTGTTGGAAATTCATTCATTACAACACAATAATAATTATAAAAAAAATCAAATAAAATAAAAAAGGGAGGATTTTGAAAAATGGGTATTGTTGAAAAAGCACTCACCATTGTTGCTTAGAGAGAGATTGGAGCCGCTGAGGAGAGAGAGAGAGTTAAATATATATATATATATATATATGAATATTGTGATATGAAACCCTAGGTTTGGTTTGGGCTGAAAACCCCATTAGTAATTTGATATTTAATGGGCCCAAAAATATGTATATTGACTAAAATAATGTATTTTTTTTTTTTTTAGGTGTGGTATCGGTTCGGTACCGAATAATTTTTTGACTGCATACCGATATCATAGCAAACTAGTTTGATTTGAGAATTTTTATATCATTACCTAACCAAAAAATTCGGTATACCAAACTATTCGGTTGGTTCAGTTCGGTTCGGTTTTGTTTTTATACCAAACTTTAGAGTTTACAAGTGATGATAGAAAAATTGTACGTATTGGAAAAAAATATAGTATAAAGTTTTAAAAGTATTAGATTAAAAATATTTATTTATTTATATTATTATTACTTTTCTTGTTTCTTTGCATAAAAGAGTAAATACTACTATACTTTTCTAGTAAAAATTATAAATAAAAGAAAATGCTATAACTATTCAATAGAAAAAGTAATTTAAGTATATTATAACAATGTTAATAATTAAGTGTATACTGTTGTAGGATATTATTGTCCATCTTGGGCCTTACTCTATTGAGCCTCTATTGGGCTTTCCTAGCATATGTAACCCTACCTTCTATTATATAAAGAAGGTTAGGGGGTCTCTTGATGTAACTTCCCTACACTTATCAATGAATAAAAGACGACTCCTTTATCTCTCTATACTTGTATCTCCATATCTATATATCTAGCTAATATGTCACACAACACGTTATCGGCACTTTGCTCGCGAAGAATAGAATATACGCTCACGGATATTGGAGATTTTTGGTAAACGGATGGATATTGGGTATTTATAAACCTTGAGGTTTATCCGGATTTTTAGGGTTTTGCTATATCGACCTTCATCAACATACCGTGCGTAAGGTACCGAATTCAAAACTTAATTTATTCCATATATGTGATCGCACGTATTATTTTATGGATAACTAAAACATGATAAATATCCCGTAGTATATAATCCATGTGTATTAAGGTTTGTTACTTGTATGGATAACTATATATGATCGTAGCACACATATTGTTGATTATAAAATCATATTTTTTGATAAGATCATACAAAATAACCCAAATCATGTAATTGTAAAACATGTATTAATCTGTCGGATTAAATCTGCAACAAACTGAAACGTATGTACTGATTTGTAATTCTTTGAAAGCTGTAAACTATTCTGGAAATTACTCAAGGACTAAACTGAAACTTGTCTGAAATTATGGACTGAAGCAGTAATAATGCTGTAAATAGATATATAGTTTGCTGAAATTACACGGATAGTCCCTGTAGTATATTACATGTATAAAAACAGTATATATGTGTTATAAAAGTCAATATTCGGTCTAAATATTCACCCACATGCATATATATATTTATTAAAAGGCAAGCGAATAAAAATTGCATGTTAATTGAATAAATTGATATGTTTCCATGTAAATTTAACCCATTTGCATGTTAAAATATTTTTTTACCATATATAGAATTGATTGGTAATTAAAAATATATTGTTTGCTTGCATGTTAAAACTACCATGTATAGAATTATTAATATGGCGATAATATCTTGTCAGCATAATCATATCTTTTGATATTATCATATATATAAATATCACATATGCCAGTAAATTATTGGATTAGATCTGATTGATAATCTTAAATTGATTTGATTTGATATGTTAGAATCTTTATAGATTGATTGATAATCTTAAATTGATTTGTTTATAACACCAAATCTACTGCATGATTAGATAGATCCTAAAATATATTTACTGCCTGTTTATATATTGTGGTTAATCTAGATAGATATTCTCTATGCTGTTAATATTATTGCCATATATAAAATGCGAAAATCATATATATTCACATTTAAGTTGGAAAAATTATGAATCTTCCCTAAATAGGCTCACCTATTTGGATACGATGTTTAGGAAAGATATAGGCGGAAGTCGATATCCTAATGAGGTCGGGTTTTAAGTGGCATTCGTGCCCTCCACCCTCACCGTCTTTCCTGGTTGTTTTTCAAGTAGAGCTACCGAAAGGGGTTGACTAAATAATAATTTCCCCGAGTGTGTTTATATAGTGATGTATGTTTCGCCGAATTGTTGTTTCAGTATCGACCCGTCGTTCGATCAATGAAAACCGATTCACATGAGAAGCAAAACTAATGTTTTCGAACCTGTCGTTTCGAAAAAAAAGTTTGTGCTTGTGCAAACCATAAACATATAAACCAGTCGTTTTATATGATAAATAATCCAGAACTCCCAACACATGTTGGATGCCATCTATGATGAGAAAAATCGTAAAAACATACTTGCGAAATGACCGTTTAAACGTTGATTTTAATCCGTCACCACATGTTACTCACCCTGATGTGTGAAAATGTGATGCCCCATTTTTTTTGGATGTCATCTTTTATGAGTAGAACACGAGTTTGTTGTTACCCTATGATGAATGCTAAGGCGTTGATTTTATTCCGCCGCCACATTTGAGACGTGATGACGTCTATGGTGAACAAATGTCTGAAATTGACATATTGGAGCAATCCTTCACCAAAATACTAGCTTGGAAATCGTATTCCATAAGTAGTATCGTGAATTTATATTCACCATGTTCCTTTATCGCCCATGTGTTATTGGATAAGAAAATTACCCCGGTGAGTAGTTTTAATCCTATTGGGTCAATGGCGAATTGTTTGCCTTGTATTAATGCTCTTCGTGTACATTTTTTTTTTCACGAATCGAGAACCGAGACAAGTGTTATTTGTCTCGAACTGTCGCAATCCCGATGAATTGCCTAGCCAAACGAGATTTTAGACAATCGTCAAAATCGAAAACCTGTGGCTTCAAGACAGTAATTGAAAGGAACAATATGGCCCGTTGTCACAAAGTAAGAGATAATGCTCAATGAGCCAACTCTATGCTATAAAGACAAAGGTCATGCACGGTTACTCCTTAAATAGTTCACAACTATTATAAAGGTGGAAAAACCAATGCTAATGTGGTTAAAGTTAATTGAAAGGAAACTATTGAGACCCCCGATTTTGTGGCTCAAATGAGTTTGATAACTTTCTTTATTGATTTTGATAAATCATTGAGCCATTTTTTCGCTCATCTGGATTATGTTTTCCATTTGGATTATTATTTTTCCATTTGGACCATATTTTTGGATTATGGTTTGCCTGTTTACGAAATTTCTCGAAATAATTTAAAGTGTTTTGAGCAAATTCCTTTGACAAATGTGACCAAACTTTAAATTATGAAATTTTAGGCAATACTTATGGGATAGTTGTTTTTTTTGGAAATAGTGGGTAACAGTGTACCACATAATTTCACCAACTACTTGCCTAAAAGAGTCCTTTGTGACAATGATTATGGACCTGTCGTTCCAAAATCGAAATCTTTGGTAAAACCAAATTGATTTGTCAAATATGAGGTCTTATACTCATGTAGGTCCTGCCGTACCTTGTTGAGTTATAAAATATTCGAGAAAACCAGTATTATCTGGTAATAGCACATGAAAGAATTAAAATTTCTTTACATACCCTCCATTCAATACGAGCAAAAGCGTATTTTAGAGGAGTTGAAATGTCTTTCAAGTGGTTGCTACCACATTCTTTAAAGCATTTAAAGTTACCTTATCATTTCGCCTGTCGTCGAAATGATAAATGATTTAGATGCTAAGACATGATTGTCTGTACTATCATTCGCCTGTCATCGATTGATAAGAGCATTTTGATATTGTGGCATTGACCGGATGAGATATTCCCGGGTCAAAAGACGATGCTTGATTTATAATCGCATCGCATTTGGATTCTCTCTGAGAATATATTTCGCGATTAATCCGAAATTCATGCCATTAATGCTCACTTTGAAAGACTAGTATGTGTAAAGATCACGAAATGAACTCATAGAATTCTTGTAAAGAATTGAAGGAGTTATTGTGGACTTATCCAACCATAAGACGGACTATAAATATAAATGGTTATGGTTGATGCATCGACAATATGGTCACATTTTAATGTTGTCCACATAAATGCAGCACTTTCCAAACTTTTAGCCCTATCATTAAGTTGATGGTTCATGATCCGGATTATCTTGAAAAGTCTAGTCGACTTGATAATTCCGAAGAGTAATAAACGAAATTTCGATTTGAATTACTTGAGTTTGGAAATTGAAATTGAACATCATGTTGATTATGTTCAGACCCAAATGGACTCACGGAAAGTTTGATGATGCGACTGCAAATGATTGCACGCATTTCTTGGTCTTGCGCACCAAGATTTATATTTCCGTGTGGGGTTATGCTATTTTGCTGTATTGGTCCGTTATGAGGCCCATAGACACTCAAACACCATATGCGTACCAGCTGGTTACTGGTTATGAGCCAGAAGTCTCATATTAACGCGTGTTTAGAGTGATTAATTAATATTTTGATTGAGCCATTCTAGCGTTCAAAATATGGACCTCTGAAGGGGACATAAGTCGATTATGAATCTCCTGCCTATCATTTGATAGAGTAACCTTGGCAAGCGATCTCTTTACCGCATGATATGCGAAAGTAACATCGCTAAGACTGTTCTCCCCGTCGTTAGGGGGAGATTTGCACGTTACCGTTGATAAGGAACGACGTGAAGTAACGTGGCATAACCCACTCAGTCTTAGCTTGATCCCCAAAACTGCACTTAGTGATAAGTAAGTGCATAGACTCCCTCAAGTCTAACTAAATGCCAGATGCATTTAATGACTTTATGAGATGTCACGAGATCATTTATACCTACTGCAAAATGCTTGCAAGGATAGACGTCCCTGTCAGACGCCGTGTTCCTGTCGTAACACGTTGCTTTGGCCGAACCCGCCAAGCAAAGGACGCTGTCGTCGGCCGCCAGTCTGTCGTCCTTCCCAAGATATGAGGAAGTTGACCGGTTCTTAATTCGTTCAGCCCCAGAGGTGGTGAACTGAAACTCGTTTGTTGCACGAGATTATAAAGGATCAAGGAGATGTGTGATTTCCTCCTCATCCTAAGAATCTCGAAATATCTGTCGATCATGATATCTTAGACGATATTGAAGCGAAACGAGACTGTCATTGATTACTTGTTCATATATTCGGTGACGACTGATAATATGAACAAATTATGACAGAGAACCATGTACCGTTGCCTGAAGTCAACGTAGAATAGATTGGACTAATGGAAACTTGCAATCCAAGTAGACTCCTTAGCGAAAGTGTGTTCGGACCTGTAGCTCCAACACCACCAATGTTAAACGAGTTCGTTTATTTGGTTATTCGTAAGGAAAAGTGATGAGAATAATGAGATTGTAGAATGCTCTCCTAGTAGCGCAAGGCTTCTCTCACACCTTGGAATTGATTACGAGATGGTTGATTTCCTCGTAATGAACATTATAACAGTCCCCTACTTTACCAGTTTAGTAGTTTCCGAAAAACTGAGTATGCAGCCATGAATGTGGTCACGGTTTTATCTCTATGGGGATTTAGACAAAGAGATATAAATGAAGGTCCCTGTGTGACTTCATGTGCTTAAATCAAGTAGTTCCTGACCACAGAACACGATCTCAATTAACTGAGACGTTCACTATATGGATTAATATAATCCGAGCGGATGTGGTATACCGCCTAAGTGAGTACTTGATTAGCTTGGGATACTTGAACAAGTATTATGCCCTTGCGTGTTTTATTACGCGATCCATTTTTGGATTTGCCTTCGAGATGAAGGATCTTGGGAAGACACGGTAGTGACTCAACCTGATGATTGAGTCCCGAAAAGATTGAATCTAAGTCCATGATTCAGACTACACCCAGAAGGTGTTATGACGTTTTAGTCATCATGACGCTAAGTCGTCAGATTCTCCCATGATCGTTCGATCACTAGACATTGATATAGACCCAGTCCGTCCCTGATGAGACGATGAAGAGATATTGAACCATGATGTTCATATCTAAGTACAATAAGCGCATCATTGTACTTGGTCTAATGTGCTAGGACGAACATCTCATCTGTTGTGAATGGTATAGCTCGACACAACATCGCGCTAACACGCTGCCATCGAAATGGCACTAAAGACACATTCCCTTACCTTATGGTAATTTTGGAAGTGGGCTAGTTTATCCCATTTGCGTCATCGAGTGTACCTACCCCCTTCGGTACTCGAATTAACGCAACCCTTTTTCGGTTATACCGATGCCGGTTACTTATCAGACCCGCATAAGGGATATTCCTAACATGGTATGTCTT
This sequence comes from Primula veris, assembly GCA_963682055.1. Classification (NCBI taxonomy): domain Eukaryota; kingdom Viridiplantae; phylum Streptophyta; class Magnoliopsida; order Ericales; family Primulaceae; genus Primula; species Primula veris. The sequence continues at coordinate 29,256,914 of OY821748.1, forward strand.
TACCATTAGGAATAAGGCGACATCTTGGAGGTTTTGGAATGACTCCAAGTGAATCACTCTGGTCTATTCGTGCTCTATGAGACGACTAGAGAGTGTATATGGCTTCGAGCTAGTATTAGTCATATTTGAATTACATATGTTCTGTCTCACGATCCAGATAAAACACTTGTCATAGAAGACAACTTGTTGTTATTGATCAAGAGAGACATGACTACATTATGCTATTTAGCATTTCTCGCCGAAATTAATCTTCACAAATGAAGTTTAAGAGCATCCAGTTGAATGCTCGTTCTATTCCACGTTAGATTTTCTTGCATTCAGTCGTATGTAAGTAAATGAGGCATCCACCCGAATGCTCGTACTCTTTCTTGCAATATGAAATATTTGCACCCAGTCATGTGCAAGTGAGGGGGAGCATCCAGGTGAATGCTTATTGTACTAATTACTACTTAGTCGAAATTCTCGCACCCTGTCGTGTGCAAGTGAGGGGGAGCATCCAGTCGCATGCTCGTGTACTCTTTTTGTCCTTAGACCAAGGTTTTTTCCCACTGGGTTTTCCTTGGCAAGGTTTTTAGCGAGACACGTTCCCATCATACCTCACTTAAGATTGCCGAAATTAGGGGGAGTATCCTGTTGTATACTTCTTACCACTGTGTACTCTTTTGTCCTTCGACTAGAGGTTTTTCCCACTGGGTTTACTCTAGCAAGGTTTTGATGAGGCACCTGTTTTGTGGTTGATCACCTACTACTACCACTGTTGCACTCTTTTTTCCTTCGATCAGAGATTTTCCCATTGGGTTTGCTCTGTCAAGGTTTTGATGAGGCACACTGTTTTGTGGTTAGTTACTTACATGATATTTCGGCCTATATCATTCGGCTACACAGTTTCTCCTAGGTACCGGTTTTGTCCCACATTGGGTTTTCCGTCCCTAAGGTTTTTATGTGTTTAGCACTGCGAATGAACTCGACTCAGATCGACTGCATGAAGACGAAGAATTCAAGACGTCCAAAGGGGGAGTGTTGTAGGATATTATTGTCCATCTTGGGCCTTACTCTATTGGGCCTCTATTGGGCTTTCCTAGCATATGTAACCCTACCTTCTATTATATAAAGAAGGTTAGGGGGTCTCTTGATGTAACTTCCCTACACTTATCAATGAATAAAAGACGACTCCTTTATCTCTCTATACTTGTATCTCCATATCTATATATCTAGCTAATATGTCACACAACATATACAAATTTTTTAGTTTATTTGTCTATATATTATATTTTAACATTTCGGTTTGAATCGGTACCATACCGAACTCACCAAATGAATACCGAAACCGAACCGACTTTCAAAAATCGGTTTGGTTGTACCGTAATGTCGGTATACCAAACTTTTGGTACCGACTTGATTGGTTCGGTTCGAAAAGCGGTCGGTTGGTACAAGTCGATACAAAAAGGTCAGCCCTAGTATTTTTGTAATTATAAAGCTAATGAAGCTTGCTAGATAGTTGACAAGATGTACAACGGAAACGGGAATCGAAATAAGAAACGGAAATGAGAAACGTAAAAAAACATGAAAAATAAAATAAAAAATTACATGTGAAATTATAAGAGACGGGATTTTTGAAAGGGGAAATGAATTTTTCAATAACTATGTTGGTATACCCAACTACGGATATGAATCTAGCATAGCGTGTTCACTTTTCGAAAACGAAAGTAACAAAAAGATTGGGCATGAGGATCTCGCTTCCACATTATTTGTTAATGTTAAATAAAAGGTTTTACATCCACTATGTACCATGGCTAAACTAGAAATATTGACCACCCACCGGTTCAAGACAGTGATAATCGTATTTCATGTGAGTCGATATATGTTGCTATCGGACATAAAGAGAATGCTTGGGTTCAGTCGGATTCAGTTATAATATGAAGATAGATATTTTCTATGCTTAAAAATCGTACATGTTAATAGTTTATGATAATCAAACTCTAAACCATAACCAACGTTTTAGTTTTAGTTCAATGACAACTATATCAGGGTAGAAAATGGATATCCAAGTTGTTGGGTTTTTGTCAAGTTTGGCACCACTTTTTTTTGAATAAAAAAACTGACTAAAAAATTGGCTTGAAAGCAAGTTACAAAGAGTTAGCTGGTACGTCATGATCCGATTGGTCATGAACATCGTAAGGTGCTGCTTTTCGCAAATCCCAGCATACCCTGAACCTCTTAACATTACACCACTGAATCCCCGATCCTTTGCTTGCTGTGCAGTGACAGTACCATTTAGACTTTGTTAGAAATTGTTTTCAAACTAGCTTTTTAAATTTCGCTTATATGAATCATAAAAATGCATGTTTTAATTATCGTAGGAGATTTCTTTTGTTAAAAGTTTATAATAAAAACGACAAAAAACCTAGGAACTCTACCAATCTTCCTGTGCTCTTTTATCCGGAACGCTGGATATCCGTAAGTTACAAAGTTGTCTAGTCAAACCCCCACTTGCTTTTAGGAAGAAAAAAAAAAGACAAAAAGAACCCCACCACCAAACGAGTCCTTATAATTTTGAGAAAACCGATTTCGAATCATATTTGTTTTTTCGACTTCTCGTGTGTGTAAAACTTCTAACCAGCTCAAACGTGTCCTTGGAGCATATTGTATTTGTAGTAGCTCAAATGATTATTTTGTCCAAGGAACACGTAAAATATTAAGTGGACCCTATTAATTTTTTCTTAAACGTAACTCTAAGGCTCAACAAATCTAAAATGTGTACATGGAAAAACGGAGAAATACTTCAGATACAATAGGAACAATGCCCAGAAATATAGATAAAAGAGGCCATGAGACCAGGTGATTTACAATTAAGATCCACATAATATCTTGCAAGAGAACTCTCATCACCATATCTGTCTATATGCAACTGCCAATATGTTTCTTCCTCCCTATCTAGGTTAAGAAAACCAAAACAAATAGAACGATAAATAAAACCACCAAGAAAAGTATCATCATGATCTGTCCCTTAGCTCCGGCCTTCTTCATCACCACTGCCACTTTTTTCTGCAAATAAAGTTTGTCTTAGAAAGAAAATACAAAACGAAAGCTAGATGCTAGTATTTAAATCATTTTTGATGCAGTTTAGGCCATGTTGTTATGTACTCACGACTGTCACTTAAACATTCCGTTCTTGTTTCACTGGCTCGAACCGACAACCAAAACACTCCTTCAGAACTCAGCTTTTTTTGTGGTTTTTTATCTTTTCAAAATAAAAGGAAAAGCTATTTAGTTTAGAAAGTTGTATCGTTTTAGCAGCGTCAGAATTCCTTACAGGTATTAAAAACAGAGAAAAATAGGGTAAACTTTACTATTATTTGCAAGATGCTAACCTGAACAAAATCAAGGCGATTTGACGTACTTTCCATTTCCATACCCAAATCCTCTATAATCTTCTCCTGTAAACATATTAATAGGAAGCAAAGTTTAGCTCAGCTCATGAGTCACAAAAATATAGAAAAGTAAGAACTCAACTGCTTTCCGTTAGTGCAGCACATTTTTAGACATCCACAAAGTTTTCAAATATGCAATAAACTCAAACCACTTTCACGTGTGAAACATTTGTATCCATGCTATACTATTGATAGAAGCTAACCCAAAGTGAAGGACATTACAAATAGAAGTTAACCAGTTCAATAAACGGAAACCAACTTTTTTCTATATAGCATGAAATTGGCTATTGGTGATTTTTTATGCATGGTGGAAGAATTAACCTATAATCCCTCATTATATAGTTTTGGTACCTTGGAAGGCAGGATGCTTCAATTCTTCGAGTGATAAGAACTAGAAATGGTAACATTATGCAAAAAAAAATCTGACAAAATGGTTCGTTTGTTGAAATTCAGAATCCTAGTGGTGCCCCCACTCCTTCATAAAACCATCTACCAGTTACATGCCACTTAATGCACTTGTTTTGCATATCAGTTGCCATGCAAAATTTAGTATTTCTAATATTACCTGAGCAACCAGTTCTTCATGAATAGTAAGCCCAAAACCTCCGATTCTTTCCACGCTAGCACTAATCTCATCAAGCTCTTCATCCTGCTGCCTACAGTCACCAGAATCAGAATAAAATGCTAAAAGAGGGCATATTTTTGAAGTTTGAAATTAGAGCATCCACACCATCCAATTTGACAACATTGAAACTTCATAGCATTGCTTTCGAATATACGTTTGGGAACTCATGTACTAAAAGTATTGAGATGGTTAGATTTGCACATAGACGAGTTCAACACAACTAAACATATAAGTTCTCTTTTGAAAATACTACGGAAGATGTAGATATTCTCAGTATGATGAAACAGAGAAAAACGAAGGGAAGATACTCTAAAGAGATAATAGAGCACATAAATAACAACAGATTATACCACCTTCAGAATGAACTGTTTTTATTTGATATTTTTAAAAAGAAAAGATGGATATGGAGATCGAAAGACCCTTCTTTAAAAGAAGCAATTATCTACTGATAATTAATTAAAATTACAGTAGAACAACGTAATTTTCTGAGTTAATTATAAATAATAGAAGATTTCAACTGACGCTCCAAAATTGTATAGGTTTATAATTTAATTTTCCTCTACTTTGCAAACTTAATGTCAGAAGAACAAAAAGGAGATTAAAACACTTGCACTGGTAACAGAAATTACAAGTGAATAAGACACATCAAGAGGATAAGACTGTGAGAGAGAGATACTTAATGAGAAGTTGCTGTCTGTCCGATTCCGAGGATATAAAATCATCATTGTGCTGTGCATCATAGTAATTGGATTTTTGAGCCTGATTGGAATTTGGTACCCTCATTAATTCTTTCCGTGCATTTGCATTAGAAGTGCTTGTAATTTCCAGCTCCGTTCCCATTGCTATAGTTTTTTTAACTTTGCCCACCTAAAATAATTGCATATCAATAAACAAAATCTAAAACTAATTCAATAACAAAACAAACCAATGTACGAAAAAGAGTTCTTCATCAATGTTACCTGCAGACGTGCTGTGCTGGTCCATCTCCTCCTTTTCTCAAGTTCAAATTCATTAATCCCATAGAAAGCAGGATCTCGAGCTGCTACAGAAATTGTTTTCTCCAATTCATCCACCTTTCTATCACGAAAAAAAGCATTCAGAAAAATACTAATAGGGAATTAATCATCACAATTTGTAGTTAGCTTTTGATAATAATGCAGAATTATTCACTGCATTGTCTTACTCCTTTTTTAGTTACAAAGTATAACACATGGGGGTCATTTTAGGATCTCAAATTTTGGGTGAAATGTATACAACTGCCTAAGTGTAAGTTCAGACAAATTTTCTCTCTCTCGCCATTTGACAAAGATGCTGATATAGTGATATGGCATGACAAAGTAAGAACACGTTGTTGAGCTAGGCGTCAGGTAACCAACAATTCAAGAGGCCTTGTTCACTTGCAGCTCAATTATTATTTTTTGCCTTAAAGTTGTTTTCCATTTAGTCAACCAGCTTAAAAACCGAGCTTTTTCTGGACTTTTGGCCTGAATAACAATAAGCTTCAAGCTGGATGAACTTAGCTATTCTATAAATACTAAAAACCAGCTTTCCCCTTTAAACTGTAACCAAGAAAACCCTTTGTGGATAGTCGAGTTTGTACCTGCCACTCAATGCTCCCACAGCCGACAAGCAGTTCCTTGGTTAGATTTTTTTGCTCTTGACTATTTGCAGGAATTCGTTCCCAATAGTGAAAGGTAGACTGCAATTTATCAATCTAACAAGGAAGAAACAAAAACAAATCTTGAGATGTTGGTATATCCTTAATTGATTAAACAAGTGCCAAAAATTATGTACGGTAGTTCGCTGCTTTTTCACCTACGTATTTAAGTGAGGGCTGATGAGCTTTGAAAGGTATTGATAGAAGTGTATCTCAACGTAACATAAATATGTTTTTAGGCTTTCGGCTTATTTCCTCTTATTTTCTTTCATTATAACTGAAGCATATTACAAGTTTACAACTAAAGAAACCATCTTCACGCATAATTTGTGTCCAAATTTGGTTTTATTTATGTTATTATTCTAAATTTCCTGCAAGATAGAAATTCACAATTGCGTAGCAAATGCTTTAGAAAGAGGTTCGAGCTAAAGAACTATTACAATCTTATGTAGCCCTCAAAACAATATCCATCTTACGTAAATACAGACCAAGAACATGTATGTACCAAGAATCCTATAACAAACTATACTGGAACACCCTCGGGTATTTTGTTTTGATTTGAAGTTACTGAATAACAAATGTCAAACAGATGCAAGGATAAAATGGTGATGAGACAACCCAACCGTATGGTTATTGATCCGTTAGCTAGATGAGTCAGGGTTTATTGAAAGAACATAAGTAAAAAGTCAAAAATAGGAAAAATCAAAAGTGCATTTGGTCATGCACTTAAGTGTACAAACTGCTGAGTCAGCAACTTGAACATGACATTCTACAGCCAACAATTAAGGAAAAAGAGGGATGCATACGATGCAACCGACTGGTATTCGACACACTGTCTACATGGTCCTTTTATACGTATGCAATTAAAAAAAAATATAGACAAATTGATTAGTGTACTAACTACAAGGGTTTCAGGCAGGGAAAAACACTTGGTTAAGGTCTGGAACTCGTAAATTTATAATTCTTAGTAGTCACAAAAACATCAATACGTACATGTGTGTGTGTTAGTGTGCAGGGGTCTGAGTTATGTTGAATTTTAACCTCATATCCAATCCTAGATTTGAACAAGAAAAAGGGTATCCATTTCCAGTCAGTCGAATAGTTGGATGGAAGGTAGTACTGGATCTCGTGTTAGTGTGCAGGGGTCTGAGGTATGTTGAATTTTAACCTCATATCCAATCCTAGATTTGAACAAGAAAAAGGGTATTCATTTCCAGTCAGTCAAATAGTTGGATGGAAGGTAGTACTGGATCTCTAAAAAATAAATTATTGTGAACGGAAGCACTTTAGGCAAAAACCTACTGAATCTTGTATCTCTTCTTTGACAATGTAGAATGGATCCTGAGCTGAAGACATCTTCTACCCAATATTAAAAAAGCATAATAATCACCTATAACAGATAGAAGCTCAAAGTATTAGAAAAGGGGAAACTAGTTGTTAAAACACAAATGCCTGTATGTTTAGTCTTATAAACCTACACAACCCACAAATTTCAGAAAGCTTAAATCATGACAAATAAAATTTATTTCATGTAACTAAGAAACCATTTGGAAAAAATTACCAACTATAATTTGCATGATATTTAAAGGTGAGATGCATAGCAAACCAAATAATGTTCGATTATTGTGTTTAGAAAATGGATAACTATGCGTATCTTTCTGACGTTTGGTTGAAGTTACCATGGTTGTGGTGACCAAAAATTTCTCAAAAAAGGATTTTGCCAAAGTTAAGTTTTCTCTACAAAAAGTACTTGTTTGTAGCTTTTCACTGAAATTTCATGATGGGCATTCTCATCCAGCATAACAAAGAAAATTAAAAGACCTAATTCTCGAAAGAGACAATAAGAAAAATCTAACCTAATGAGCTTTAAAAGACAAAAATTTCTGGGAAAAAAATTATCCTACACATTTTTAGTTAAATATTTCCAGTCTCAAGATAGCAAAGCTCATAATAAACTTAGGCTTCAGCTAAAAAGGTGTACAATAACAAGAATAAGACACATAAACCGTATATTTACGATACCCAAAATCCGATTATATCTAAAAATTCAATCTTTGATACAATCCATGAAATAAATTAAGAAAAAAATAGAGAATTCCCAACAGTAACAAACAAATGATGTATATTTACAATACCAAAAACCCAAATATATAAAAGATTTAATCTTTGAGGCATTACATGAATTTTTAAACAAAGAATATAGGGGAAAAAAGAGAAGAGTAGTTGATCAAAAAAACTAATAGTACCAAATAAATGATGCTTAAAATTCACTAAATAAATAAATATATATATATATATATATATATAAATATATAAAGAGAGAGAGATTAACCTTAGTTCAGAGAGAGAGAGAGATCTAATGGGAAAAACCAAAAGATTTGTTGAATAAATATTTTAGAATGTGTTTTATTTACTCCCTTCATTTAAATATGGTTGTTACTTGACTCCTACTAATTGGGAAAATGATTTTTCTTACGGAATATTAAACCCATGAATCTTAGCCGATAATGTGGCGGATTAAGTCGTTTTGTTTGTAATTAAAATAATTTTTAGTTAATACATAGTTGATACATCTAATCCGTCACATTGTAAGTTTTTTAGATTGATAATTTGGATGGCTATAGCAACACTCATCGTGAACTATTCTTGATTCATTTGCAGCGCTAAATTTTTAACTTTGTATATTCACTTATTCGAAACTATGATTTTGAGTGGATGAGAATTGGGCTCAAAATGAGGAGAAAAATGTTTTTATAAACATATTATGGGCATATGGAATTTTAATTTGGTGTGTATAAATATACATATCAACACGTAAGAATATATATATATATGTATATATATATGTATATATATATATATATATGTATATATATATATATAGAGAGAGAGAGGATATATGAACATCGTGAAAAACATCCAACTAAACACTTTTTAGTAAAAACGTTCCAAATCAAGATTTGGTTAATGCAAATCTCCACGGTTTCACGACGGGAACACATGTCATTATACATCTCGGAAAAAAAAAAACAAGACGCATATTTGTGTTCCCGTCGTGAAACCATTGAGATTTGCATTAACCAAATCTTGATTTGGAGCGTTTTTACGAAAAAGTGTCTAGTTGGGTGTTTTTCATGATGTTCATATAACATTTCCCTATATTATATATATATATATATATATATATATATATATATATATATATATGACTTGTGAGGGTGGTGATAAATGTATTTGTGACTATTAAACTTACAATCCTTAAGAAAATTGGTATGAAGTCTGAAAAAATGGATATGAAGTCTAAAAAAAGGTATGAAGTCTGAAAAAATGATATGAAACATGAAAAAAAGGTATGAAGTCTAAAAGAAAGGTGTATGAAGTTGGAAAAACAGGTTATGAAGTTCGACAAACAGGGTTCGAAGTCCAAAATAAAGGTATAGAATCCAAAGAAAAAAGGGATGAAGTATGGAAAGGAATGTGTTTTTGGTAATATAGCTTGTAAAGTGATACATTTTGTCCATTGGGGCATTGCCCCATAATTTCTCTATTTAATCAAGTTTGCTGGTTACGACATAAAACATAAAAAAAAATTAACAGTAAGTCTAAGATTCTCCTCAAGATTTTGTTAACAAGTATCTAACTGCATCACCTTGACTTAGTTGATTGAGCAAAAAATCTAAATGGTTCACGCCTGATAAAGCCATAGTAGCGGGTATGAATATGAAAGACAAATTTGCATTCTTTGATTTTATTAGGATCATATCCCCCCAAGGGCCTGGTCCGCACATTTCACAACAGGAAAATCTAGAAATCAAGTCACAAATTTTATACAAGTTTGGAACTTTATGACAATATAAAAGTTGATGTGACGGTACGAATACCGTAATTGAATTATACCCACGGAAGAACATTTTACAAAAGCATGCAGTTCTAGTCTATCCGACGATAAAAGTAGAATATTCCGAGTGGTTTATTTCCTGATCTGTTCATAAATAAAGAAAACTGAATTTCATTTATGCGACCTTTCAGAAATATTTATCAAATATCTGGGACAACACCCAAAGACCAAGTGTATCTTTTACCAAATTTCCTTTGTACTGGAAAGAATTCCATGACTGGTTTTTACAAATTATCACACCGCTATAACTAAACATACTACTGAATTGAAGTAAAAGTTACATATATCTAACAACTATAAAGCCAATGATGGCATCCAGCCTCCCTTTCCTTGTTTTGTGGCGCGGGAAGAAAAAAATGATTATACAGCTGAAAGACTGGCCCATTTACCGAGCTCATAAGGATCAGCATAGTAATACAACTTAACTTTATTTACCAATGACAAACCAGAAGCTATTGGGTCAGAATCCTCCTGTTCTGCCACGTCGTCAGTAAATGAAGCAATATCCCCAAGAAGTCTAAATGAAATTCTACGAGTTTGAATTTGCCTAGGAAAGTCGAAATACAAAGGTGTACCAGGCTTAACCTCTGGTAACCGATACTCTGCTATAGTAACCATGTTGTGAGGTTCCTGTGTAGGGTAAAAAAAAGGAAGGAATTCACATTATAACTGAATGTCAAAATGCATTACTTTATGAATAACGCTCGTCGTTTGTAAAGTCAAAATATGAAGAAAATTTTGTTAGCATTATGAGCAGATTACATGAGCATCTGAAAATCTTGTGAAATGGGTCTATTTTACTGATTTAGTAGTTCAACTTGCATAAAACTAAGTTGATGGGGGCATCGAGACAGAAAAATCCTACTATTTAAAAGCCAAATGGAAAAAAGAGCCATATAAGTACCTGGAAAGCAGAGACTTGTATGTATAGTACAGCTGGTGATATGTATCTATCTTCCAAAAATGTGAATGATGAATCTCTTATATCTTCCTCTGAAGAAGGCGAATGTGTAACTCGAGGTCTAATTGCAACTAACCCGTCAATACGAAATCCAGCCAGTAAAGGTGATCCAGGTGACAGATACTGTTCCAGAACAAGATCGGTGTCCATTGATCTCTCAGCCTCTACAGGAACCTGAAGAAAAAAAGGAATTGTGATTATGTTTACTTGTCGACAAAAAAGTTAAAAGACGTGTTAAAACTTAAATGTCCGAGTCTCATATTTTCTAAAGTTTATGAATACAGAAAAGCATACATGTTTGGCCTTTTGATTCACAGCACGGCATATAAAGATTACCCTGAAAACACCTAGATTCGAGAATGCAAAGGTACTTCTGATGGTTGAATAAAGATCTTGACAATTCATATACAAATAAAAAGAAGGTAATCGTACAAAAAAGATAATCGAGTGCAAGATTATTTCATTTTAAAATAGGATAAGGGGGATTGAGTACAAAACTTGCATAGTACATGGAGGTCAATTGCAAAATTAGGAAGTACAAAGTGGTTATTATATACAAAACAACCATGGTAAATTTTACTAATTTCAGCCAAAGGATCTATGAGAGTGGAAAAAAAGCAAAAACTTCAACTGTAAATAGAATTCAGTGAACCGAAAATTCGAAAACAAGCAGAAATAAAATTAAAAATATACATATCTGTTGTATGATATGTACCTTAAATCTTCCCAGTGGAGGAGCTTTTTCCAACCAACTTCTGAGATTCAACTGGTCAGATCCCTGTGGCAATGAAGAGCTAGTATCGTTTCTAACTGAATTTCCAAATACTAAAATTCTTTTTGCATGAAGGCACGGGTCACTTTCAATAGGACCACCTAGAGAGGCACGCCGATCGATTTGTGCAAAAGGATTTTCATCAAGAGATAAAAGATTAAAATCCTTTTCAAAATTTACGGAACTCGAACCAGCTTTTTGTAACCGTAGTGTGATCCATATTATCCGACAGCGGACAGGATTTCGAAAGTCAAACTTTATATGCCTGGGTGTTGTACCACTTTTTTTCAAATTTTCTGGTCCACATAGTTCCGAGGAATTTGTAATCAGGGATCGAACATCCCATTTACCAATACACGATCTTTCATCTTTATTTATCTGATTGCTGGCCCAAATCTGCACCTGTATTAACACGTAACTAAAAATTAAAGTTTATATGAAGAAAAAGAAACAGGCAGAATTGTGCAGAAATTTTTATTAAGTTTGTCTACAACATATGTAAAATCTCTACAAGTACAAAACTGACAATCTGAAGTGCTAAATACTGGACACAATGAAGAAGACAGAGAGAAAGCGAGGTAGCACAAAAAAAGCAGTTTTTCATTTTGAATCCTTTGCCCGGTCCCTTGTAAACGAGAGTAGATCCGGAATACAGCTAACAGTAGTCACAAATACACAGATATACAAGAACCTCTCAACCAACACTTCATTAGAAAGAGTTCCCAAAAATACAGAGCTCACTCTTCAGCTAACAACAGTGGTAATCAAATACAGCATTACTCCACATGTGCCAAATTTATGATGAAAAGGAAACCGAAGATTCTATCTAAGCACCCAAACATATCAATCATAAATACGGCGGAGTATATAAGTACTTTCAGCTTCCAACTTCTAATATAATGAGTTCTCGGAAATTTAGAAGTGGGTGTACTTACTTGAGGAGCATCAGACATTGTATATCCACATGGACTAATAATAAGGATAACGCCTGACACATCAGAACTACTACTAAGAACTATAGAAAATTCAGCACAAGAGGCACTTGGAGGAGCCTTCCAATAAGAATTCTTAAATCCATAATCAAGTGGTGCAAGCAAGGACAATACAGGTGCCGAACCTCCTGCTGACTCAGCCTACATTATTAAAGAAACCATAATTAAACATAAAATATGGTTAAAATTAGTTGTTACAACAATATTGAGTTTCATAAAAAAATTATATGCTACCTATAACTAAATCTTGCGGATATCGTATTCTGAAGATTTACAAAACTAGAAAAGTAAAGAGGAAGTATAAATTTTGTATCGTCTTAACAATTACTACAAAATACTATCAAAGTTCAAGAATTAGTCATCTATCTACTAAATTTTAAGCATATATGACACCATCCTATGAAATTCACAATCTTGAAACCAATCTACACCAAAATTGAACAGTTAGAACACCAATGCATCAGAGTTGACAAGTATTTAAAAGTCAATAATTTATGCTGGTATTCTAGTTATCCTATTTTATGCAAATTGGATCTTAATTCACCTACATATTAGAACCCCTAGTACATAGCTATTGTGTTTAAGTTGAATTTGTAGCGCTGAATAGACTGGTGTCTAAATTGTGAAACTTAGGAACTCCTTGTACTTATTGTTAAAAGTCAATAGTTTGTCGTACAAAAGTGATGCTCCCAAACATGAACAATCAAGCATATGGAACCTAAGTATTCGAAAGAGGAAGACGAAAACTATATTTATAGTAACATACTCCCTCCGTCCCTAAATAAATGTCCCCGATGAAAATACGTGCAACTTTGACCGACAATTTTTTCATATCTAGATTGCCAAAAAAAAATATTTTCAAAAGTTAATCACATAGTTAACGGTTAAAGCTATATGATAGAATTTTCAATTTTTTTATTTCGGAAATTTTGATATGAAAATTTTGATGGTCAAAGTTGCACGTATTTTCATAGGTGACATTTGTTTAGGGACGGAGGGAGTAGTAAACTTCAGAAACATAAAACTTCAGAAAAGACCATTATCTAATTTTATCAATGAAACAACTGATTTTAACTATGCAGCTACCTTAGTTAAACAAGAAAATTATTACCATCGATTTAGTGAAGCATGATCACAACAAATTTCTGTATATAAAATATTTGTAACAGGCATTCAAATATTTAGAACAAATTAAGAAAAAGAGGTAGGCAAAAAAATACCGAATGTAAAAAGCTTGCAAAAGGGAACTCAGCAAGTGATTCTCCTCCAGAAAGTAATAGCCTCATTATTTGAACATTTTCTTTCCCATCAGAACTAGGACTTATTTCATTTGATGAGAAACCGATAACATCAGCCAAAGCTCTCTGTGCAGCTTTCTCTGCAAGTGAACTTCTTCGCATACTTGTTAAAACCCGGACATAATCCAACACTAAAGCATCAAGCATGATTTCGTGACAACATTGCTTACAAACAACTCCATCTAGTGTAGGCGAACGACTAGAAGATCCATCACTTGGGAGGTTGTTAAAACTTGACCCGTCCCTCGAATAACTGTTACCTAGCAAAAGTGCTCCTCTCCCAGCAGAACATGGTTTGCAGACCTTTCTTCTACATTGCGAACACATAAATATAGATTTCGAAGCTTCCGGAAAAGATGGAGTGGTCCCAGCTTCAACACGAACCTGACATGGGCTACCAGAACAACTCTCCCCAATCGCAGTAATATTCCAGAAATCTAGGTCACTATTATTATTATTTGCCAGACCAATATTAGCAGTATTTTTGTCTTCAACTGAAGCTTGGCCAAGTAAAGCAAGAGCTTTTGCAACCTTGCATAATCTTCCCATGTAAAGTTCATCAAGTAGCAGATTTGGGTTGATTGTAGCAGGGTCAACACCAATAGATAGTAAAGCTCTATCCCTTTCGGCAGCTGAGAGGTTTAGGCGAATCCTTTGGATTTCGAGTTTCATTGCATCAATGAAACTTAGTTCGCTTTGCTATAAAACACAATACAATGAAAGTAGAATTAGTAACAAGTTGTTATAGTTGTTGCGAACAGATACAAACAGCTGAGAATTTTGCAAACATTGCTTTCGCCTTCACGTGAGTTGTTAAGGGGAGGTTGCCAAATTATTGAAGTGTAGGAAAATGCATATAAACAATTACCAATCTGAACTCTGGAGGGGGATATACCATAAGTTTTAAGATGCTGATGGCTTTGAGTAAATAAATGGCAAGGACTCGCCATCGCTATCAGTGTGTTGAGAAATGATGAAAGTCAAAGAAAAGGAAAAGTCGCAGCCAGTTTTGGTGGTATGTGTTGTGAAAAAGGGCTAAGATTTTTTTATAAACCATGCTACTGAGAAGTAAAATGATAGCAAAAATAAATACCATATTTGGTCCTGAGACAGCCTTGAAACACGCTATATATTGCAGCGCATCAGAATGTGAACTTCTTGTGTCGTGTGATGACATAACCTCAACACCAGGTTCAACATTTCTGTGTTCACTCACAGCTTCGTCCAGAAAATCCAAAAAATCACTGGACTCATGAAAAGAATTATCGATCACCGGTTCAGGGAGAGAAACAGAGGACGTGCTCTCTCCTGTCAAAAGGTCCACCCATAAATCGGGAGATGCAGTAGGTTGAGAATATGGTGAAACCTCTGTATGAGATAAATCATCACCAAATGGATTCGTCTCCGAAGCAGGTGAAAAAAGGTTAGCCATATTCAAGGACTTTTTCATAATTTCAAAAAAGTTAGCACCCGGACCTTCACCAGTGTATATTCCTTTCCAAGGTAGAGAAACTCCAAGAACTTCTACCTGCAGCATAGTTTGTTTTATATTCATTTGCATCTACAAAGTATCATTATGAGTTTAACAAAGCCAACTGACCATGTTATAAAGAACATCAGATGATACTGCAGTTCCATTACTTTTTTGTTTACCAAAAGCACACACCGGCTCTTACACTACTAAACTTAATCACGATATATCATTGTTGTGCAACCTATCAATAATTATATAAATTAGTACAACATCCTAGCATTCACGATTTAGACACTAATCAACACAAATATCACGATTTAGACATTAATCAACACAAAATAGATAAGTACACAAACTTATCAAAAGTCCAAAGTTTGCACACTAGTTTACACACGAAACGGAGAATAGTACACCAACCTTTCACAATTTACTAGTGCTTAAAAATGCAAAATAATTATACTGGACTACCAAAATGTTAGATTTTGTGTGAACTGTTAATACATCAGAACAATAAAAAAATCGGTACATCAGAAGGCATTTTAGTAGAAACAGCAATGCTGGTGTACTGTATTGTTTAATTTGGTAACAATTGGTGTGTAAATTGAGAACTTTAGTACAATGGTGAACCAATTGTTAAAAGTAGATAGCTTGGTGTACAAAAATGATGTTTTCCTTAAAAGAGAACGGCTGCTAAACTTAAACAAGAAAAAACCAAAATAAACCGTGTAGCATACTTTGAGTAAATTCTTGTACCTCACCGAGGGTTAACAGAGTTGTTTTTCCAGATGCAGCAGGGTAAAAAGTAAGTGCAACAACTCGAGTAAGAAAGTCCAATTCTCCTTCTAATTCTTCGTAGTCGTAAAGTAATGCACATGTATATGAATCCTGAGAATGGAGTCGAGCACCTACTCCAGTAACAGCCATATCCTCCTCACTAACTGCTCCTTGTAATGGTATCAAAATGCTAGTTCCATTTGCACATTTAGGTATCGGAGCACCCTGTCAATGAAACACAAGCATGATATAATATAGAAATAATAAAAAAAAATATATACAGCTCGAACATAAGAGTGAGAGTTTCTAGTAACATTAAATTGAAAAGTTCATAATGACTTTAGCAAAGTGAACTCATGATATCTAATTATCCATCTTATATGTCCAATGTAAGTGTATTATTGTTTTTATGCCAACAAATAGTACAATGCACGATTTTATGTTGGGTATTGAACACAAATTGCAATTTGATTACTGTTTCTTTGAATGCTTTTGTGAACCATCATCCATCTGACCTAAGGTGATCTCCAAATACATCTGAATAGGATCCAACTTTATACTAGAGCATTTTGCATTATTTTGTATGTCACATCTCAACAAATTTTCACTTCATTAGAATATTTATTTTATTTCCAATTATAACATATTAAAAGCAAACTGTATAAAAGGACATAATAGCTATTCGAGCTAAGAGACTAGTAAACAATAAAGATTTTTTTTTCATTCTACTTTTCCACTTTCCCCATTCCTTTTGAAGTATAAAGACATCAGCCAGAAAATAGAATTAAATATCTGAGATCTCCAAAAAAACACGTCCAATAGCAAGAATTAAATAAAATATTTAATTATTGCGATCATGTTTACTTTTTCTGATAAGTTGCGTGTGTAATTAATGCACCATCAGTTCGAATACTGAATTTAGCAAGATTATCTCATCAAATATATACGTCAAAATTTGCAACAGTGGAAATGAAACCACAACTTATCACACCTCGAGAACAAGTTTAAGCCCATCCAGGTGGCGTCCTGTCCGGACATCAACAGTAGATGGAGAAGTAGAATCATCAGCACCATGTGAAATTGTGAGAAGAAGCTCACATACATGGCAAGGCTCCCCAAGATAAATAAATAATTCGATCACATCTGTAGATTGTGGGCATACCTGTGGGGATCATATAAACAAAATATTAGAGAAACCAAAATAACTGCAATCTGTCTATGTGGATACAAAGCATAAATAGCAACATTATATCAGAATAAACAACTTACAAATGGAATGAATAGGCTCAAAAGAAAATATAAAAAAACTCGTACCCAGATTAGATCTTTTCTTTTGTAACTGAGGAGACTGGCTCCACCATCAGAAGTTTTAAACATGCTAGGAACAGGCTTAAGCAAGCAAGCAGATCCATGAGTAGGTACCTGAAGAGATCAGCATAAAAATAAGAGGAAGTTCCCCTTTGGCGGCTTTACGACTCTAAGTTCTGAACTTTGTAAGAGAAAATATGACAGAAAAGCTTTTTGTTACAATTTTATATATGACTCAAATGCTGACAGACAGCATAATTAGCTAACAAATGAAATGGAATGTTTCGAATCCCCACCTTCAGAGAAATTAAGAAATGAATTTACTTTCATTCTACAAAAAAATTAAAACCATACCGTCTGCAGCCAGAAGAATATGCGTTAAATTAAGTAGATCAAACAAAAAGAAGCTAAAAGGTTTAGGTAAAGAAAATCTAACTCTTCTATTTAGATAAGCGTTTTACATATGTTCTGAAGAAGAGTGGTTGTCATCATATATGGCATATCTTCTTAAGTTCAGACAAATTTGTAGATCCTGGATTATAGAGAGGAATCAAGGCAGGTTGACCTTATCTTTTAGATGATTAAAGGCTAATAAGACGAAATCAGTCCTTTTTAATTATAGATGCTGTGAATATTCAAGATGAAAAGAACAAATTCTAAGTTAGGAAAGGTTAGATGGCTAAATAAGCTTACATCAATATATTACTTTAGAAATTGGGAACCACGTGTTTAAATTATAAATAACTAGGAGGTGAAAAAATCTTCAAACATGGAGTGATAGAGCGATATTATAGTTTTCCATATAAATGCTTTTAGATTACCTCATTTAGTGAGCTTGAGGTGGGTCACATATGAACTCAGAACACCATCAGAAAGTTCTGTTTCCTATTTATCCAAAAACTAGTTTGACTATCAGGAACTGGGTATCCAGGTCCTTTGAAGGGAATTGAGTTACACAATTCATGAGCTATTTCTCCTACAAAACTGATTGAATGTGACAAAATAAAGCTATTTTGGCATAATAATATTAAAACTTCTGTTTCCCTATTGAGTGGCCCCCTCTTAATATTTCCTTTAATGAACTACCTACTTTAGAAGGAAGTAATAAATCAGAGCTTATTCTACAACTAATTCAATCACAAAATGAAATGAAACAGGTATTCAGTATTCCATTTTAGTGGAAAATAGACCAAACATTACTCAAAAAATGAAACACAAGCTTGCATCCTCTTAGCAAGAAAAGTAACTCGTAATGTAGATTTAGATAAAAAAAAAAAAAGGATATAAATATTCTGTAATTAGGGAGTCTATACAGCTGTAAATTAGGATGCAATTGTAGAGATTCAGTTTCCTTTAAATAAGGAAACAAATGGTGTATTTAGACCTATCCTTGTACCTCTCTGAAGTATGAAATAAAATTATTCTTATTCCTCTAAATTACATGGTACCAGAGCACTAGGGTTTTTTCTCTTTCCCTGGGCTTTCGATTCCCTTATTCTGCATTCTGCAGTTTCTCGGATTATTTTTCTTACATACAATCCGATTTTTCCCCTTCAGTTTTTTTGGATTTATTTTTCTCTCGTTATAAATCCGACTTTCATTTTCCTACTTCATCATGACAACCTCCGATCCAACAAATGTCCAGCCGTCTGTCATCTCCGCTCCGGCTTCGGATGTCGCTGTTGTCACCTCTACTCCGGCCAGTTTGGATGTTGCTTCACTACCTGCCTTGCAGATTACAGTGGTGAAGCTTAATGGTCAGAATTTTTTGGAATGGGCTCAGTCTGTCAAACTGGCCCTAGATGGCAGAGGAAAGCTTGGTTTTTTGACCGGAGAGGAAAAAAACCCTGCAGAAACTGATCCCACATTCCGACGCTGGCGTTCCGCCAATTCTCTTATCACTGGATGGTTGCTAAATTCCATGGATGAACAGATCCGTCGTCCATTCATGTACATGGATGCAAAAGAAATTTGGGACGCCGTTAAAGAGACTTACTCGAATCTTGGCACTTCCTCTCAAATTTTTGAGTTAAAAGAGAAATTGTGGCTCTCTAAACAAGGTGATAGAGATCTCACAACTTATTTCAATGAAATGCTCACTTTCTGGCAAGAATTGGATTTGTGCTATGATGACACATGGGAGAACCCCAACGATCTTACGAGGGCAAGAAAAAGAGAGGAGGATGATCGTGTCTTCATGTTCCTTGTTGGAGTCCATCACGGCTTTGACGACATCAAGGGACGGATTCTTGGCCGCCAGCCTTTACCTTCAATCCGGGCTGTGTTTTCTGAACTACGCAAAGAGGAATCCCGGAAACGTGTGATGAACCACCAACCTGTCCACTTGACGCAAGATGGAGACAATATGGCACTGGTTTCGAAGGGTATAAATGGCAGTGACAAGAAAATCCCGTTTTCTTGCAATTTGTGGTAAGTCGTGGCATAGAAAGGACAAGTGTTGGAAGCTCCATGGGAAGCCGCCTCAAAACAAAAAGAATGGGGACGGGAAAGCTACTGCATCCGTGGCTGAGACTTCTGACTCGGTGCCTTTTTCCAAGGATCAACTTCAACACTTGTATAGGCTTTTTAACTCTCCACAATTTTCTCTTTAACTCCTCTCCCTCTTGTGCTTCAGCCTAGCAAGGTGTTTCTTCTTCCTTTGTGTGTTTAAAATCAATCTTTTGGTCCTTGGGTTATAGATTCCGGGGCTACTGATCACATGACATTAAAAAAAATCAAAATTGCAGACGGCACATTTGCTGCCATTACCGGCAGTGGTACTGTCAGAATTTCAGCCAAAATTATCCTTTACAATGTCCTTCATGTGCCTAAATTGTCCTGCAATTTGTTGTCCATCAGTAAACTCACTCGTGACTTTCACTGTCAAGCTAATTTCTCCTCCTCTATGTGTTCTTTTCAGGATTTGGCATTGGGGACGATGATTGGCAGTGCTAAAGAATGTGGAGGGCTGTATTACTTTGAAGATGGATTACATTCGAGTATGGTTGTCAAAAATTATTATCATAAGTTAGAGTCTATCTCTAGTGATCAAGATGTTATGTTATGGCATTTTCGTTTGGGTCATCCCAGTTTTTTTTATTTGAAACGTCTGTTTCCTAAGTTATTTATCAATAAAGATCCATCTTCATTTCAATGTGAAACTTGTGCTTTAGCAAAACATCACAAGTCTTCCTACCCTTCTCGGTCTTACATTCCATCTAAACCATTTCAACTCATTCATAGTGATATTTGGGGTCCATCAAGGATTTCCACTTTTCTTGGCAAACGATGGTTTGTGTCTTTTATCGATGATCACACACGACTCACTTGGGTTTTTTTATGAAAGAAAAACATGAAGTTGCAGATATTTTCAAAAAATTTCAATCCATGGTTCAAAATCAATTTAATCAGAATATACGGATATTTAGGAGTGATAATGGCAGGGAATATTTTTCCAACGTTTTGGCACAATTTTTTTCAGAAAAAGGGATCATACAGCAAAGTTCTTGTGTTGACATGCCACAACAAAAGGGTGTGGCGGAAAGAAAAAACAGACATCTACTTGAAGTCACAAGGGCATTGTTATTTTCAAATAAAGTACCTAAATTTTTTTGGGGCGACGCTCTTTTAACCGCTGCGTTCTTAATTAATCGTATGCCATCTAAAACCCTGCAATTTGAAACTCCTCTGCAAAAGTTTCATGAACATAACCCGGATCCTAGACTTATTTTGGATTTACCTTTCAAGATATTCGGCTGCACTGTTTTTGTAACTAATCAAGATAGAAATAAGATCAAACTTGATCCTAAAGGAAGAAAGTGCGTCTTTTTAGGGTATTCACCCTCCCAAAGAGGCTACAAATGTTTTGATCCGGTTTTGAAGACATATTTTGTAACCATGGATGCCGTTTTTTTGAAAAAGCACCTTCTTTCCCTCCTCATCTTCAGGGGGAGTATTTTGGCAGGGGGAGTCCGGAAGATTCGGTCATAAGTGTGGCTGATTTGGATTTTTTGAGTTTGAATTATGAATCTGAAGGAAATAATTTTCAAAATCTCAACCACAATTTGGAAGAGGAAAGAAATCAAGAAAATGATTCAACCTTAAACTCAAATAATGTGGGTGATGAACTTCAAATTGAAAAAACACATAATGAATTAGTCATAACCAGAAACCTTGTTGACATACAACAAACTCAAAAATATGATAAGAAATTTGGCCAAACATACTCTAAGAAGCGCTTATCTAAAGTAATACAACCAACCCTTCCTGTGCATAGCCGAGAAGAACCCCCACGGCCAGGTACAATTTCTCTTGACCCCATTCCGTTAAATTTTGAGTCTATTATTGACCTTCCCAAGTCTGAAATGGATTTACATGTGGCTCTTATAAAAGGAGTTAGAAAATGCACTACCAAATATCCTATGTCTAACTCCGTCTCTCTTCAAAACTTGTCTTCTTCTTTTTCCTGTTTTATTTCACATCTTAATCATGTGGAAATTCCAAAGTATAGACACGAAGCGTTACAGGTCTCTGAACGTAAGACAGCGGTTTTGAAGGAAATGAGTGCTCTTAAGAAGAATCAGACGTGGGTTAAAGTAGCTCTTCCGGCTAGGAAAAGGTTGGTAGGATGCAAATGGGTGTTCACAATCAAGTACAACTCTTATGGAACGCTCGAGAGATACAAGACAAGACTGGTAGCAAAAGGTTTCACTCAAACTTATGGCGTAGACTACACTGAAACCTTTTCTCCAGTGGCGAAGCTCAATACAGTAAGGGTTCTATTGTCTATTGCAGTGAACCTAGATTGGCCTCTACACCAACTAGACGTGAAGAATGCTATGCTATATGGAAAACTTGAAGAGAAAGTGTTTATGAAAACCCCTCCCAACTTTTGAGGCCGAGTTTGAATTCCAAGTGTGCCTGTTAAAAAAGGCACTACACGGTTTGAAGCAATCACCTCGAGCTTGGTTTGAAAGATTTACAAGTTCAGTGAAAGAGCAAGGTTACAATCAAGGTCAGACTGATCACACCTTATTCTTTAAAAGAAATGAAAGTGGGAAGATGACTGTTTTGCTTGTATATATGGATGATATCATCGTCAGTGGTGATGATCATGAAGAAATCGACAACTTGAAGACGAGTCTGGCACGAGCATTTGATATCAAAGACTTGGGACCGCTGAAATATTTCTTGGAAATGGAAATTGCATGGTCTAAGAAAGGGATCGTTGTAAGTCAACAGAAATACAGGAATGACAGGTTGTAAGCCGTGTGATACACCTGTAGATCCGAATGAAAAACTTAGTGACCTTGGAGGTGATCTAGTTGATGTTGGGAGATATCAAAGATTGGTCGGGAGATTAATCTATTTGTCTCATACGAGGCCAGATATTGCTTTCGATGTTAGTTTGATTAGCCAATTTATGCACTCTCCCAAGAAGTTCATTTGGAAGCAGCTCACCGCATTCTTAGATACCTTAAGGGATCTCCAAGAAGGGGACTATTCTTTGAGAAGAAGGCTCAAAGAACGGTTGAAGTGTTTACCGATGCAGATTGGGCGGGTTCGATCACCGACAGAAGATCTACTAGTGGACAATGCTCATTTGTATGGGGAAATATAGTGAGTTGGCGCAGTAAAAAGCAAAATGTAGTGGCTCGTAGCAGTGCTGAAGCAGAGTTCCGCGCTATGGCCAATGGAATTTATGAGGCAATTTGGCTCAAACGAGTACTAGATGAGCTATGGCTACCATTGAATGGTCCTATGAAACTATATTGCGACAACAAGGCTGCCATCAGCGTTGCTAACAATCTTGTGCAGCATGACAGAACTAAACACGTGGAAATTGACCGTCACTTCATTAAAGAAAAGCTAGAAAATAGAGTGATATGCATGCTGATATGCATGCCGTATGTTCTAACCACACAACAAGTAGCTGATATACTGACAAAAGGATTGTTCAAGCCAAGCTTTGACGGAATCATCAGCAAGTTGGGACTTGTAAATATATATGCCCCAACTTGAGGGGGAGTGTAGATTTAGATATAAAAAAGGAAATAAATATTCTGTAATTAGGTATATACAGCTGTAAATTAGGATGCAATTGTAGAGATTCAGTTTCCTCTAAATAAGGAAACAAATGGTGTATGTAAACCTATCCTTGTACCTCTCTGAGGTATGAAATAAAATAATTCTTATTCCTCTAAACTACACGTAACAACCCATACTAATTGACAACCTTATAACTAGTTAATTCCTAGATTTCAAAAGCCAAGTAAAAAAGACGTCAATGCAGTGGCTAATAAAGGAGACAAAGAAAAGGCTGGAACAGAAAAAAATATGTCACAGAAAAAGGGAACTATATTTTAAGAAAGACTTCTTAAATTGCATAATTTATTAAAAATCATTTAGGCTATAGATAAAGAAAGAAACATGGATTGGAGAGCAAACATACATGTAAAGGTTGAAGAGGAACTGAAGGAAGATGCTTAAAAAGTCTCAACCCAAGAAACATCTCTAACTGCTTTTGACGAGAACCGTCAACAATCACGTTCTTATATCTTCGTTGCAACGTAATTTTCACATTAGCAGCTACTGAGAATTGTTTGAATTTACCAGGTTCCTCACTAAAAATGCTCAAAATCTGGCTATGCATAGCTTTAGAGCCAGTGTACAAAGTAGCATGAATATCTCCAGCAAGCAAAAAAATTTCAGACAGTTGAGATATCGGCGATATAATTGTAGATCTCTTAAACTCTTCGAATGTCATATCAAACCTTTTCCAAGGTTTATCAGGACATGGATGGTTCCATGTTGTGGTTCTAGTGTTGTGGTCGATATAATATGATTTTCCCGTGACTGTATCTGATCTTTTCTCCCAGCCAGGCGGCAGTGGTGCAGTATAACCACCGTGATTATTGTTATTACTTTGGTAGCCGAATGCAAGATCGCTATCAAGTGATATCCCTAGCCGTCTACATTGCTCTACAAAAACTTGAAGAGAACCAAAAAAACTTGCAGCATTGGTTCTATCTAAAGAATCTGCACAATTAAAACGTATAATTCCGTTCTGATGTGTTCGCAAGCAGTATGCTCCTTTGATATCATCGATTAATATTATTTCGCCTCGGCAATCGTCAATACGTTGACGAGATAATAAATAATCCCCTTCGCATATGCCTATAGATATAGTGGGTGCCTTGAGAAGTTTCCACAGTCCTTCAATTGTTTGCTGTTCACCTTTTAATTTGACACTTGCGTGCCAATCATAATTTTTCAAATGAACTCTGGTATCAGGAAGTTTTCCCGATGATCTAATATAGTTCATGGATTCCTCAAAATGCTGAACAAGCAGACATTCTGATTTTCCTTCACCATTTCTCAGCAAATTAATGCAAACAATTGGAACTGGGACATTGCTCTTTTGAGAATTCGAAATAGCTGCATCTAGTTCTCGAGAATCATATCTTTTACTTAATCGTTGATAATATTCTGCACTTCCTTTATAAGGATCACGACCAGATACGTATATTTCTGCTTCTGCTGCAGTCATTTTTAATTCTGCACCCCACCAGATTGGTATGGTACCCCGTCGCCACGTGTACGTGTTAAAAGGAATACTGTGGGCTGCCCTTTTTGGAATCCAAACAAGTTGCTCACACTCAACTTCATTACCTATCAATGCAAGTCTCAGATCCAATTAAGGAAACAAATAACCAAAGAATAAAAAAATAAAAATCGAGAAACCGCAAGCTGCAGGGTACAAGTATAGTATGCGTCAATATTGAGGATTTGGTCATATTCCAAATCTATTAAGATACCAAAGATTATGATAACAGTACTATTTCCTCTTATTGAACGGTTTAGTCACTGGAGTCGGTCCTGGATCAAGATTTAGTGCCTTGAATTAAGAATATAAATACATACTACACCCTTCAGACCTGAACTATGTAAATCCTTAGCATGTACTCGCACAAGATTTTCTTACTTTAGTTGAATTTTGACAGAATCACAGACATGACATGTATTTCTAACGTAGATAAATAACATCGGCGAAAAATATTTTAACTCACTAAGTACGCTAAAATTGATTTATACTCACTAATTTCATCTTAGAATTAACCTATTTAAGATATGAATAAAAGAAAAACTGACTTATAACATTATAAAAAACCAACCTATCCGGAAAACCCTGAAATTGTACACAATGATGGAAGTCAAGCAGCTAAATGGGATATACGAAAGCCAGTAAGTAAATGCCTAGCACATACTGTCTCCAATTTCAAGTGTTTGTACAGTTTTTATAATTCAAGGAAACAAGCTAATGAAAGAAGTATTGCATCAAGTTAAGAGTTATAAAAGATAAAAGAACAGAATAGATAAACATTCGAAGTACATGTAAATAGCTGTAATAAATTTTGGGAAGTACAAAGCGGAATTACCTGTACCAAAACACGAATTTATGCCCCTTGCCAAGTATCGGGTACCAGGATGCAGTCTACTCCTACGTGCTATGAGAGCGACCAATCCTTCTTGCTGACCCATGCTTCCAAAGCTTCGCTTCTCAGCAAAACCCTACAGATACGTATTGCAAAAACCAGTAATTGAAAAAATCTCACTGATGAAACGGCTTTCGAGGATTCATATGCAGAGCATTATACATGTGTTGGAGGGCAAATATAATCAGAAACCAAAATATTACACTAATTCCACAATAATTGCTTTTTTAAGAACCGAAACATTCAACGTTGTACGTCGGATATCACAACATTACTACCCCCAAATAAATGGTCACTTAATCTAACAATAGGAAAATTAAACAATCTGCAAAGTTTCCACTAAACCCTAAAATAGCCAAACTAAGCAAAATGGAAGCCACAATGGAATTCGACAATGTAGCAACTAGTTAAAATAGCAGATTACGATGGCATTACTAACAGCACAAAAAATTGATAGCACAATGGTATATCTACAAAACCGGCACAATTAAACTAATATATTATGGATCAACTAGTGTAATGAACCCAAGTGATAACCACACAATCAAAGAAAGAAGAGAGTTATGAGGAATCCCAAAACATGAATCGCAACAAAGCGTGAGAATGGTTAGACACGTTCGAAAAGAAGCCATTGAGAAGATACTTAATAAACAATATTCGCACCTGAAGGACAAGGTGGGTCTTCAAGAAGAAGGGACTTGTAACGAATCTTTACACATTACCTTTCAATGGGAAAGCAATCGCTAGAAAGACAAGCAGGTACTTAATGATAATTCGGAGGGCTTGAATGTCACTAGTGAGAAATGTTGGATATTTAAGTGTGAACTATGCATACTCGCTGGGTTCTTTTGAAAGTCACACAAATTGTGACTTGTTCCCAGCCTGTGTTCTCCTCCTATAAACCCACCCTTATGGTCTTCTTTATGAAGAATAAAAAAAAAGATGCAATTTTATCTTAATGTCTTTTGTTTCTGGACCTTTACTTATTGTAATTTCTATTTCGAACTTCAGTAATTGTAAATCCAAAAGAATTGTTTCAGAAACACTATTTTACTGTTCAATTGGTTGTTCTTGCTGGCTTAATCTCATTTATGCGTGAAACTTAATTGAACCCTTACACATAGAACGAAGCATGTCAACTTTACTTTTTCAAGCACACATAAAGTTGTCTCCATGTCTAGTCAACATGCAAACCAAAAGCTGCTTTGTTTTGACAAGATAGTCAATTGGTGCTCAATTTTTACATGACAAACACAAAAGGTCTCATTGTAATGAATATAAAAATCAAGTTAAGTTTAAAATCAGAATACACCATCCTGAACACGGATAGAAGTGTGGAAGTAAGAAAAAAAAAATACCTGCAAAAGAACGATACAATGCTGTGGTAGACCAATGTTTTTGAAAGACATGGAAAACCATCCGTTCCAAACAAATTCTTGATCAGGTTGTTGTAAAGGCATACGGCTTGGAAAAGGTCGAGTAATATCCCTAGTTTCACAGAAGTAATGTTTTCCGTCAATATCGAGATCCGGCAATTCTTGTATATTCTTAACTTCGCCTTTGCCTTGTGGATGAGGATTTTGAAGTAAAATTTTTATCCATTGGCTCTCAGTTACCGTATATATGCACCCACCACCTGGCAAATTTGGGATGGTGGGAATTACCTTTGTTGCAACAAGTAACAGGCCATAACTCCCAAGGGATGCATAACCTAATATTGCCCGAGCATAAGTTATAGTCTTGCAGAGCCATTTTGACCCGTTTGTAATGTATTCTAAGGCTTCATTTTGGGAGCTAAAATTGTCATATCCTGCTTTGCCATAATAGACAAGTGCTCCAGTTGTTGGGTCAATATATATCACTTGTGTGTCACTTTTGAAGGATAAGCTGGCAACTATGTACACTTCGCCAGAATCAAGTGTAACCACAACAATAGATGTCTCTCGCATGTTACTTGCTGACAACAAGAAAGAAACAAAAGTCTGTCAATAACAATTGGCCAATGCATCTCAATGCTTCAATTTTTCTTATTGGAAAGAGCAAGCGAAAGTTAACACAAGGATAATATCAATTTGAAACCATCTCAGGACCAACTACACACATTCTACATGGAAATGCATTTCAATGATTATATTAAGAAGAAAAGAATCATTGAAATGCATATCTCAAACCCAAAAAAAAAAAAACTGAAGAATGTAATTGCACTTCAGAAAGCTCTGGTCTCTCTTGCTCTTTTCAAAACTTAAAGAGGGCCACGGTGTAGAAAAAAGGGAATAAAATCACTCAAAACAGAAAAAGATAAAGATTTATTCTTGCGACTCACCTGGTGATTCCATATTCCCTGAAAACTTAATTTAGTAGTTCAGAGTCTGAAGCTCCCACCTTCTCATGTCAAGAACCAAAGGCCATATATTAACTGCGATGAACACAAGTAGTAAGTTGATATACAAAAATGTTACACTCAATACACACGGAAATATAACAAGAAGTTTAAACTCATACCACTCAACTAAAGAGATATTTGTTTATTTATTAACTGTAACAATTTATCATCAAACAGGAATGTGGAGAGAATTATTTCTCCAAACGCTAATGAAAGGAGGGAGAATTCGAGTACTCAATATGATAGACCTAAACGATACTGGTATTAGAATAAGATTAATAAAAAATCTGTAAGTCTTAACTTTCACTGATTCATTGAAACTCCAGCTAAACATACTATATTCAAGTTCCAACGCCCCAGAATGAAAGTTCATCTGATAAACTACTTTTGGGAACTTACTCCTTGAGATCACTAATTCCAGAGTAGGTAATTTATTCCCCAAACAGTAACAAATTGCATTTAACGGAAATCCATTTCCTAGTACCTTATACAGAAGGACGACAACAAATGGGTAAATTCGTCTACAATCTTAATCTAATTCCAATAAAAATCAAGAGTTTTAGCAATAAATAGTTAAAGGGTACGATAGTTAGGATAAGATTACAACAACAAAAATGTAGATGTGAACATCTACCACGTCTGTTCAATCTTTTCCTAATAACAACCCCATGTTTTCCAAAGGGAATAAAATTAAACGAGACTATAAGCAAAATAAGGATTAGAAAAAACATGGGTACATCTCAAATATCTATTTCAATACCAAATTTATGTTTTCAACAGAATGTAAACAACACCATCGTCTATTCAAAAGAATATTGTTAAATAAAACCATACGAAGAATAAGTGGGAAGGACATGGTGTAAAGTTCAAATAATACCATAAATATGGAACATAATTTAATTATTCCTTTACATAGAAAATAGACTCCAGGTGTTGGATATTTTCAAACATCTCATGTATCCTTCGACTGATATCATTAGCAAAATTTTCAGAACTAATTCTGTGCATAACACTAACTTCATAAACTATAAGAACAAAAGAAAGCGGAATACTTTTAACTCGGGTGTAATTCAGCGGACACTATAATTGGAACGAGAAACAACTAGTTACAGAAAAACAAATATAATTTGAAATCCAGAAAACAATGCAAAATCTACTCTGGATGGTACTTACGAAACCGATTAAGAATCACAGAGAATGAGTAATAGTGAACATGTCGGCTGTCGCATGTATTGGCGTAACAAATCTATCAAATCAGTAAATAAACAACATAGATAAGCCCGAAAAATCATCTAAACATAATGTAGGCGTTTGGAAATTCAGAACATAATTAAGCATTTCTAAACTGCAATTAAGACTAAATGACTAATTTCAGGTCAAAAATATCATTTTAAACTGAATTAACAAATACATGAAATAGCCTAAAATCCTCTAAAATAATACATGCATTTGGAAAGTTAGTAGTGCATAATTAAGCATTTCTAAAATACAATTAAGCCTCGATAATTCAAATATAACTAATTTCAGATGAAAACAACAATGCAAAACTGAGATTACTATGGGAAAAAAAACTTTAAAATTTTCCCAAAATAATAGAGGCATTTAGAAAGTCAATACATATTTAAAAATTTCCAAACTGTAACTAAGCCTTTGGTTATTCAAGAAATAACTAATTTCAGATCAAAATAACATTTAAAAACTAAAACAAACTAATACATGAATAAGCCCTTAAAAATCTCTTAAAAAATACAGGCATTTGGAAAATTCAGAACTGCATAATAAAACATGAAAAAAGTCAAAAAAAATTTGAAACTAACCCTTTGATTATTCAATAAATGATTGATTTAATGTAATAAAAATACTAAAATAGCATCTTTAAAATAAATAAAAAAAATTAAACAAAAATTGAGAGAGAGAGAGAGATTACCGAAAGTGTAGATTGTGATGTGAGCCTAGCAGCAAAATCTGGGTATTGACTATTTAATATATTTATTTATATTTATATCAATATCAATATCAATACAATTATAATTATAATTATAATAATTATATATAGAATCTCAAGAGAGATAGAGATTTGGTCTTTGAGTTGGTGTGTTGGAAAATGCAATTGAATAATACTTAAAAATTACTTAAAAAGTAAAATGATAGATTTGTTTGTTATAAATTTTTAATAATGGTTTGCTTCAGATCTGAGAATATGACTTGTGTTAACTCATATTTTCAATGCTTGTTTTAGCTGTTTTTTTATTTTATCTATACCAGCTTATGTCAAAATTTATTAACAAGGTTGAAACAACTATTTAAAAAAAAAAAAAAAAAAAAAACTTTGGATTATCCAAATTGTAAATAAAATAAATATTAAATAAAACTGTTATATTACGATTAACTGTCATCAATATTTTTACTATTTCACGTATGAAAACTTCCTTTTTTTTCCAATAATATTATTGTTGTTGTAGTATATTATTGGCCATCTTGACCTTATTCTATTGGGCATATCTTGGTATTTTCTAGCATACGTAACCCTAGCCTCTATTATATAAAGAGGGTCAGTGATCTCTTGATGTATCTCTCTGTACAATCATATTAATGAATAAACACTTCGTCTGTTGTTTCTCATACCTCTCTATATATATACATATCTCTATATATATCTATAACGAGCTAATATGTCACACAACACGTTATCTGCACTTTGCTCGCGGAGAATAGGATATACGCTCGCGGATATTGGAGATTTTGGGTAAACACAATGATATTTGGTATTTATAAACCTTGAGGTTTATCCGGTTTTTTTTAGGGTTTTCCTATATCGACATTCACCAACATACCGTGCGTAAGTTAATCATGTACTAATTTATTTATTGGCATGTACACATGTATAATATGGTAATTTACGAAATAATATATATTCACATTTAAGTTGAAAAAATTATGAATCTTTCCTAAATAGACTCACCTATTTGGATACGATGTCTAGGAAAGATATAGGCGGAAGTCGATATCCTAATGAGGTCGGGTTTTAAGTGGTATTCGTGCCCTCCACCCTCACCATCTTTCCTGGTCGTTTTTCAAGTAGAGCTACCGAAAGGGGTTGACAAAATAATAATTTCTCCGAGTGTGTTTATATAGTGATGTATGTTTCGCCGAATTGGTATTTCAGTATCGACCAGTCGTTCGATCAATGAGAACCGATTCACATGAGAAACAAAACTAATGTTTTCGAACCTGTCGTTTCGAAAAAAAAAGTTTGTGCTTGTGCAAACCATAAACATATAAACCAGTCATTTTATATGATAAATAATCTAGAACTCCCAACACATGTTGGATGCCATCTATGATGAGAAAAATCGTAAAAACATACTTACGAAATGACTGTATAAACGTTGATTTTAATCCGTCACCACATATTACTCACCCTGATCTGTGAAAATGTGATGCCCAAATTTTTGTGGACTTATCCAACCATAAGACGGATCATAAATATAAATGGTTATGGTTGATGCATCGACAATATGGTCATATTTTAATGTTGTCCACATAAATGCAACACTTTCCAAACTTTTAGCCCTATTATTAAGTTGATGGCTCATGATCCGGATTATCCTGTAAAGTCTAGTCGACTTGATAATTGCGAAGAGTATGAATCGAAATTTCGATTTGAATTACTTGAGTTTGGAAATTGAAATTGAACATCCTTTCGATTATGTTCAGACCCAAATGGACTAACGGAAAGTTTGATGATGCGAGTGCAAATGGTTGCACGCACTTCTTGGTTTTACGCACCAAGATTTATATTTCCGTGTGGGGTCATGCTATTTTGTTGCATTGGTCCGTCTGAGGCCCATAGCCACTCAAAACACTAAATGCGCACCAGTTGGTTACTGGTTATGAGCCAGACGCCTCATATGAACGCGTGTTTGAATGCTTAATATTTTGATTGAGCCGCTATAGCGTTCAAAATATGGACCTCTGAAGGGAACATAAGTCGATTATGAATCTCATGCCTATCATTTGATAGAGTAACTTTGGCAAGCGATCTCTTTACCGCATGATATGCGAAAGTGACATCGCTAAGACTGTTCTCCCCGTCGTTAGGGGGAGATTTGCACGTTACCGTTGATAAGGAACGACGTGAAGTAACGTGGCATAACCCACTCAGTCTTAGCTTGATCCCCAAAACTGCACTTAGTGATAAGTAAGTGCATAGACTCCCTCAAGTCTAACTAAATGTCAAACGCATTTAATGACTTTATGAGATGTCACGAGATCATTTATGTCTGCTGTAAAATGCTTGCAAGGATAGACGTCCCTGTCGGACGCCGTGTTCCTGTCGTAACACGTTGCTTTGGCCGAACCCGCCAAGCAAAGGACGCTGTCGTCGGCCGTCAGTCCGTCGTCCTTCCCAAGATATGAGGAAGTTGACCGGTTCTTAATTCGTTCAGCCCCAGAGGTGGTGAACTGAAACTCGTTCGTCGCACGAGATTATAAAGGATCTAGGAGATGTGTGATTCCTCTTCATCCTGCGAATCTTGAAATATCTGTCGATCATGATATCTTAGACGATATTAAAGCGAAACGAGAATGTCAGTGATTACTTGTTCATATAATCGGTGACGACTAATAATATGAGCAAATTATGACAGGGAACCATGTACCGTTGCCCGAAGTCAACATAGAATAGACTGGACTAATGGAAACTTGCAATCCAAGTAGACTCCTTAACGAAAGTGTGTTCGGACCTGTAGCTCCAACACCACCAATGTTAAACGAATTCGTTTATTTGGTTATTCGTAAGGAAAAGTGATGAGAATAATGATATTGTAAAATGCTCGCCTAGTAGCGCAAGACTTCTCTCACACCTTGGAATTGATTACGAGATAGTTTATTTCCTCGTAATGGACGTTATAACGGTCCTCTACTTTATCAGTTTAGTAGTTTCCGAAAAACTGATTATACAACATGTGATTGTGGTCATGATCTTATCTCTGTGGGGATTTAGACTAGAGATGTGGATGAAGGTCCCTGTGTGACTTCATAATGCTTGAATCAAGTAGTTCCTGACCACGGAACACGATCTCAATTAAATGAGACGTTCACTATATGGATTAATATAATCCGAGCGGATGTGGTATACCCGCCTAAGTGAGTACTTGATTAGCTTGGGATACTTGAACAAGTATTATGCCCTTGCGTATTTTATTACGCGATCCATTTTTGGATTTGCCTTCGAGATGAAAGATCTTAGGAAGACACGGTAGTGACTCGGCCTGATGATCGAGTCCCGTAAAGATTGAATCTAAGTCCATGATTCAGACTACACCCATAAGGTGTTATGATGTTGTAGTCATCATGACGCTAAGTCGTCCGATTCTCCTATGATCGTTCGATCACTAGACATTGATATAGACTCAGTCCGTCCCTAATGTGATGATGAAGAGATATTGAACCATCATGTTCATATCTAAGTACAATAAGCGCATCATTGTACTTGGTCTAATGTGCTAGGATGAACATCTCGTATGCTGTGAATGGTATAGCTCGACACAGCATCACGCTAACACGCTACCATCGAAATGGCACTAAAGACACATTCCCTTACCTTATGGTAATTTTGGAAGTGGGCTAGTTTATCCCATTTGCGTCATCGAGTGTACCTACCCCCTTCGGTACTCGAATTAACGCAACCCTTTTTCGGTTATACCGATGCCGGTTACTTATCAGACCGGCATAAGAGATATTTCTAATATGGTATGTCTTTACCATTAGGAATAAGGCAATATCTTGTAGGTCTTTGAATAACTCCAAACGAATCACTCCGATCTATCCGTGCTCTATGAGACGACTAGAGAGTGTATATGGCTTCGAGCTCGTATTAGCTATATTTGAATTATGTATGCTCTGTCTCACGATCTAGATAAAACACTTGTCTTATTTGAGGACAACTTGTTGTTATCAATCAAGAGAGACATGACTAGATTATGCTATTTAGCATTTCTTGCCGAAATAAATCTTCACATATGAAGTTTAAGAGTATCCCGTCGAATGCTCGTTTTATTCCACGTTATATTTTCTTGCATATAGTCGTGTGCAAGTAAATGAGGCATCCAGTCGAATGCTCGTACTCTTTCTTGGAATATGAAATCTTTGCACCCAGTCGTGTACAAGTGAGGGGGAGCATCCAAGTGAATGTTTATTGCACTAATTACTACTTAGTCGAAATCCTCGCACCCTGTCGTGTGCAAGTGAGGGGGAGCATCCAGTCGCATGCTCGTGTACTCTTTTTGTCCTTAAACCAAGGTTTTTTCCCACTGGGTTTTCCTTGGCAAGGTTTTTAGTGAGACACGTTCCCATGATATCTCACTTAAGATTGCCGAAATTAGGGGGAGTATCCTATTATATACTTCTTACCACTGTGTACTCTTTTGTCATTCGACTAGAGGTTTTTCCCACTGGGTTTACTCTAGCAAGGTTTTGATGAGGCACCTGTTTTGTGGTTGATCCCCTACCACTACCACTGTTGCACTCTTTTTCCTTCGATCAGAGATTTTCCCATTGGGTTTGCTCTGCCAAGGTTTTGATGAGCCACACTGTTTTGTGGTTAGTTAATTACATAGAATTTCGGCCTATATCATTCGGCTACACAGTTTCTCCTAGGTACCGGTTTTGTCCCACATTGGGTTTTTCGGCCCTAAGGTTTTTATGTGTTTAGCACTGCGAATGAATTCGACTCACATCGACAGCATGAAGACGAAGAAATCAAGACGTCCAAAGGGGGAGTGTTGTAGGATATTATTGACCATATTGGGCCTTACTCTATTGAGCCTATCTTGGGCTTTCCTAGCATATGTAACCCTACCCTCTATTATATAAATAGGGTCAATGGTCTCTTGATGTATCTCTCTGTACAATCATATTAATAAATAAACACTTCGTCTGTTGTTTCTCATACCTCTCTCTATATCTGTACATATCTCTATATATATCTATGACGAGCTAATATGTCACACAACAATTGTTATTAATTTACGTGATTTCAATTTTATGGTTGTCAAGTTTATATTCGATTTAATTAGTATCTATGAATATAGGTTACCGTCAGACCAACGCATCGCGTGGGCAGATTCGCTAGTATATTTATATATATCCTTGTATTTATTTCTGTATATCATAACCTTTTGACGATACCATACTAAACTATACCAAACTAGTTTGATATACCATTAACCAACCAAAAAAATCGGTATACCAAACTATTCGGTTGATTCGGTTCGGTTTCGGTTTTATATCAAACTTTAAAGTTTACAAGTAATCATAGAAAAATGACACGCTTTGAAAAAAAAAATACAGTATAAAATTTTAAAAATAGTAGATTAAAAATATATATTTATTTATATTATTGTTACCTTTGTTGATTTTTTGCATAAAAGTGTAAACACTACTAGATATTTGTAGTAAAATTTATAAATAAATAAAAATATTATAAGTATTCACTAGAAAAATTAATATAACTATATTATAACGATGTTAATAATTAAGTGTATATAATTGTTTTGTTTTATTTGTGTATATAGTATATTTTAATATTTCAGTTTGAATCGGTACCATACCGAACTTACCAAACGAATACCGAAACCGAATCGACTTTCAAAGATCGGTTCGGTTGTACCGTACCGTAATGTCGATATACCAAACTTTTGGTACCGACTTAATTGGTTCGGCTCAAAATGCGGTCGGTTGATACACATCGGTAAAAACTGCCACCCCTACATATTAATACTCTATAATTATAAAAAAATTAGTTAACTACCTATTCTTTTTTCATTTTAGTTATGTTAAGTATATATAAAATTTATTGTTAAAAAACTTGTTAAAGTTAACGATAATTTTAGTTGATGATGTGGTAAAAAGACTTTAATTTAAGTTAACAATCTTTTTTTTTCTTCAGATTAGTTATGTTAAAGTTTTTTTTTTGATAATTATGTTTAAGTATTTATTAAATTTATTGTTGTTAAAGTTTTTTATTAAAATTAATAATTATTTTAGTTGACGATGTGACAAACAAAATCTATATTCATCCCCCATATATACTAGCTGATAAATCAGATTGAGTAGATTAAAATTATGACACATGAGTAGCACCGATAATTTTGACCACCCACCCACCTATGACCAAAACTTTCGGTTTTCGGTCGGGTCGGTTTCGGTTACCTTCGGATCTTAGAAAATCTTTGGTAGGGTTTGGTCGGTATTTTTAGAAAAAACTAGGCAGAATAATTGTCTGGTACCCAAATATGTGACCGGTCAAGCGGTTTTCGGTCTTCGGATATTTCGGTTTTAACCAACTTTTAGATTCTTTTTATTTTGGTAATTTTTTTTACGTCACAATTGTAATTGTTGTTTATTTGTACTAATTTCCTTTTTTTAAAATTTTTTGTTAAGAACTTATTATATAAGAAAATAGTAAATAAAATTACTGAATTAAAAGAAATTTGGAATGTATTATCAATGTTGAACCAATTTTATAAAAATGTAACTTATAAGTTTCATTTAAAACTTACACATTATATATATATATATTTATATACATACATACATATATATATATATATATATATATATATATATATATATTTGTGTATGCATTTTATAGCTAATATAAAGATATACTAGTAATCGTGCCCCACGCTTTGCGTGTGAGACGCGTAATGCGATAAAATTTAGAAAATAAGTGTAGTTATGATACAAATATTTGGAGAATAAAAAAAAGATAAAGAGTATAAGATGAGAAGACTAAAAAGAATTTTGAGAGCTTAAATAGTGTTGAACCATGCGGTTCAATA
Organism: Primula veris; assembly: GCA_963682055.1. Lineage (NCBI taxonomy): Eukaryota > Viridiplantae > Streptophyta > Magnoliopsida > Ericales > Primulaceae > Primula > Primula veris. The sequence continues at coordinate 29,293,828 of OY821748.1, forward strand.
ATTGATTTTGATTATAACTTTGATTATGTTTTTAATGATTTTACTTTTCGATGATATAATGCTTGTCTTTTCCAAAAAGAGAATTTGTAAATTTCATTACGCCAGAAAGATAGAGCTCAGAAAAACGAAGCTACAGGTTCAAGCGGAACTAGAATCGGTGCTAAAACGAAGAATTTACGGGCTTTTGAAGTTTAACGAGAAAACAGAGAAAACTGAAGAACGACCGATCGACTGGACAAAAACGACCGATCGTTTTCTGAAAACGACCGATCGACTGTAGAAAATGACCGATCGTTTTCTGCAGAATTCGAAAACAACTTTTTAGCTTATTCTGGAAAGTTGCTTAAAACGCTGAAAAAAAACTTCAACCACTTCCAACGGTCTGATATAGAAAAACATACTTTGGTGATTATATAAACCACCCGATCTCTCTCCCAAACCACCAATCAATATACCAATCTATCATCCTTCAACCTCTCTCATTCAAAACCCTAAATATCACCATTTTGGTGTATATATTCGAAAAAGAGGGAAATTAAGGAGAAAGCGATTCAAGCTCAACCAACATCAAAGACTCACCAATTAGCTTATTTAGAAGCAATAAAATAGTGAGTGTAGTTACATTATTGTAACAAAATTGTAACGAGTGATTTATAAACTCATTTGTGAGCGAGTGATCGGGTAGAGGCTTTGTAAGCAAGTGAAGCTTAAAAGCTCTAGTTATTTTCATTCGGGACACTCATAAAGTGAGGGGAGCTTAATCGGTTGATTAGCTCGATAGGATTGTAATATCCGAAAGAAGATTTTTAGTAAAATACTCGGTAGTACCGAGGAGAGGACGTAGGCCGTTTGCCGAATCTCTATAAATCACGGTGTCATTTTCTTCCTTAACTTTTACTTTCCGCAACTTATATTTTGTTTATTTTCTTACTTGCGTTTGGATTGTTTAACGATTATTAACGCTTAAGCTTAGAATTGCGAAAGTTGGGTTGTTAGTTGCACTTAGATTTTAATTAGGCGAAAAGCGCCATAAACCTTATTCACCTCCCTCTAAGGTTTAGCCACAGGGCCAACAAATAGGGATAAAAAGTGTTATTAGTTATTAATTTTTCTCTATTTTTTATGAGAATATGGTATTGTGGTAATTAATAAAAAAGTGTAAGAGTATTTTTGGAAAAAAGTGATAAAATTTGGCAGCCTTAAAAAATATTGGGTTGACTTATTATAATAGTATAGATATATATCTTTTCACGGAGTTATTACAATAGATGGGGAATTTTTTCTTTGTTATAATGAATTATCTGTTTTTCGTTTTGACACTATATTGAGGAAATGAATCAGTGTATAATTTGTTATAAAATTGAAAATTTGATCAAACGCTTATTAGAGTCTACAAAAATCTAAAAATATTTTCTTATAGTTTTTTACTTCCAATTAATTCATAAGTTATGTTGAGTTTAATTGATTAAATTTCTCTATGATGAGCTAATTTACATAAGTATATTATTTATATTGGGGATAGAGTGAATATTTCAAATAAATTGGTTATGATTCTAAACACGTAGAACAATTTTAAAGCATTTTATATTGCTATATAAAAGTGAAAATTAAAGTATAGTTCGTGAACAAAAACATATTCAACTCATTACGCATTCGGTTCATGTTCGATTGTATATTCATAATAAATTAAGATGGGGTAAATACGAACAAGGTTCTCCACTAAAGAAACAAACATGAACCATGTTCTCCCCTAACGAGCCGAGCATGAACAAACATGCAACTCAATTCATTCGATTTGTCTGCAATTTTAGTGAATATGTAGCATTTTAAAATTCTATCGAATCAACTATGTATCATATTATTATAATAAGCCAACCCAAGGCTGCCACTATTTCCAAAATTACTCTTACATTTTTTTATTAATTACCATAATATGATATTCTCATAAATAATAGAAAAATGAAAAACTAAAAGCACTCTTTATCTATATTTTAACAACTCAAAATTCTTTTAACTATTCTCATTATATATTTTTTTTATTCTCCACATATTTGTATCATAAATATATTTATTTTCTATATTTTAATTGTACTATGTTGAGATATACCAAAATATATTGTCCCACATCACTTGTGAATAGATCGCGACATGTGTATAAATGTGCTACTCTCCTCACTTATTAGAAGACCTTTTAATGGGTGAATGTATAGGTTTCAATATGTTATCAAAGCCCGGTTAGTCGCAAGTGATGTTGGGTCACCTCTCCCGATTCCAAAATGGATCCGTCCCAGAATGTACGTTGCATTGCACTTGTTGGGTCCTTTCGGAAATAGTACAACCCACAAGTGAGGGGAGTGTTGTGATATCCCAAAATGGATTGTCCCACATCACTTGTGGATAGATCGTGATATGTGTATAAATGTGCTCATCTTTTCACTTACTAGAATGCCTTTTAGCGGGTGAGTATACGAGCTTCAATATAGTACGCGTCGCACACGTAGCGTGCAGCCACGATTACTAGTACCATACATAAAACAAAATTATAATATGAATTAGCATGGATAAAGAGGCAATTTCATAAAAGTTTTAACTATGAAGCAATATTCCCCAAAAAGTGCTACTTTCAAACCTTTTTTCCAAAAAAGTGTTACCTTTTAATTTTGATCATGTAACGTAACTGGTTAACAAGTATAAAGCTAATGCACTTTTTACGACTGTGACTTCCGACGATTGTGTATAGACTTTTCATGATTGTGTATGCATATTTTCACGATTGTGTATGTACATGTTGAAATAAGTGGGGATAACCGGTTCGTTTCACCGGTTAAGCATTTTAAGCCTAATCGGTTAGGTTAGGAACACTTTTTGAAAAGAAAGGTTTGACTAGCCATTTTTGGGAATAAGTTTTAAAAAGTAACTCTTAAATGAAATTTCGTATTAGATAAATGTTACTTAGGTATAAAATTACAATTTTCAAGGGATCATTTGTGATTTGTCCATATTGTTTTTAAATCGTAAAGGATATGATTGATGATGTTTTATAACCTCCACAAGCAAGTTTGTAGAGGAAGTGAAATATTGGGACTTATTTGATAATATATATATATATAAATAAAAAAACAAAGTATATTTATAAGAATTCCCCCCTATATCTTGTTTTAATTTTGAAACACAAAATAATGGGAAAAATGGGATTTTAGTGGCCCACAAAAAACAAACAAAGATGAAGCTCACTCAACAAGCCACACAAACCTTTCAATTGGATAAACAAAAACTAATAAACCCCATTTATTTATTTCCTAGTTGAAAAATAATTCATTTGTTTTTTTGACAAAACCACATTGTGGGTTTATTGAAAGATAGTATTTTTGGGTGTTTAATAAGAAATATATATAAAAATATGTTGCCTGTTTGTTCTGCCACTACTACCTGTTCTTCTCATTCTCAGGTAATAAAACTTTCTTTTTAATTTTAATTCTTAAAAACCTTCCCTTATTTATTGAAATAATTTTTACTATCACTAGTGTTATAAATTATAATGCTTTTATTTTTTGCACCCTTTTTCAATTTTAATTCTTACAACTTCCCTTATTTATTGAAAATAATTATTACTATTACTAGTGCTATAATGTTTTATTTTTTGCACCCTTTCCAATTTTAATAATTAGCATTGTTAATGTTATAATGCTAATGTGTATGTGTCCGTTTGGCGTCGGTTTTTTTCTTTAAGATTTTTGCTTAGAAAAATGTAAGTGGTGTTTGGATTCCATTGGGGTAGAAAAGGATTGAAAAAGGAAGAAGATAAAATTTTAAAGGTTTCTTTAGCGGTTTTTTGACAAAAAAGCTGATGTCAAACAGGCTCTTTGTATTATTAAAAAAGCAGGCAGCCTAAAATGTATTGAATTTAAGAATGTAGTTCAATTTAAATCAATAATTAGTGTTGTGAGGTTTTTGGTTGAGAAAAAAATTGAGCTAAGATGAGAAATTTCCATCATCAACTTTTTACCTGTGGAATTCCACCAATCTAGTTATACCCTACCTCATTATGTTTCTGTTTAATGAAAGAATTACTTATGGGAAAAAGGAACATTTAAAGAAGAGAAAACTCTTTTTAGCAAGGAAGATTAATTGTTTGTAGGCGGTGATTAGGCGCTAGGCGGGGGACCAGGCGCCTAGGCATAACGCGGGCCTAGATGGAGAAAAATCGGCTTAGGCGCCTTGCAGAGGCTTCCCGCCTAGACCCTGCCAACGCCTTTTGAAACCTTGTTCTCCTAAGCCATCCTTGCACGAATTGGAGTGTTATTGTTTATTTTCAAATTTAAAATTAGATTTAGGCCTTTTTCTGGAAGGTTGAGCTGGAGAATAAAAATATAGGAAAATGGAAAGAAATACTGGAAACTAATACCAGTTTTAGGAAATGAGACTGAACATCAATTTATTCCACAAGTCTTCTTACACGATTGGCTGAAAATGTTTAAGTTTTTTAGAAAAATTGATAGTACGTCACTTGACATGATATAGGAGCATAGAACAGTATGTGCTTCAATCCCATAAGTGAGAGCGTTTGTTGATGATCATAAATAATACAATTAGGGCAAGACCCTCGTACCCTCTTTGATATCAATTCCGTTCTCCAAATGTTAATGGCTACTCCGGGTGTACTATCTAGATAATGAGGCCATACTATAGTGTAATTTTTCCTCTAGGCCAAGGTTCCAGAAAAATTGGATATGTTTATGAATTTCTAAGGCCTTATTCTGCATGGTTTTTAGTTTGAAGAACTCTGTCATGCAGGATACCACACCCTAATGTTAAATCGGATAATAAACAACAGTAGAGATAAGGCTCTTATCTCTACTGTGTTTTTCCATTTCACTTCCTGGTTTAAACTTACATTAAAAGGCTCCTACTTATTATCAGGAAACAGAAAAGACATTTTCACTGAAACAAAATTAAACTTATAAAGGTTACTGAACTATTGAACACTAGAAGCATATACGACATAGTCATGATGATACTAGTAACAAAATTAATCAATAAAAAAAAATCCGCATCCCATGTTAGACCATTCTCCAAAACCCAACCAAGCGAGCTGGTGGCTGCAATCAAAAGTTGTGTTAACCGTGCGATAGAAAAGTCCGTTAAGGCCCTCACTCCAAAGTAACCTAATAAACGTCGACAAAGCCCATGTTTTCAGGTGCCACATATAACCTTTTTTTGGGTGTCTTTCTTTTTGTTTAACTGTTTGGGTTATTGGTAAGGTGGCTTGTATTTACATTTATTCATATGAATTTGATTATAATATACACACTGCTGACCTTGCAGATCATGATACAAGGAGGTTTGCAAAACTTTTCCTCATATCGAAAGGCATTTGAGGTTCAATGCATAGCCGGAGAAAATTCTTTTATAAGTTCCTGTGGCACAAAATATCTTCATGCATGTTCACTCAAACCCGAAACTGCTCCAACTTTTCCCCCAAATTTCCTTGATGGAAGAGAAACATCTTTGGGTTTCAACGTCAGTAAGTACGAATTTTCTAATAACTGGAACTACTACATAGCAGATTCAGATGTATCTTCTAAGGAACAACAAGTAGGCGGCTTGGAAGATCAAATAACCAAAAATGCCAATATCTTAGCAGATTCAGACATATCTTTTGGGGAACAACAACTAAGCGGCTTAAAAGATCAATTAACCAAAAATGCCAATATCTTAGCCGATTCAGACGTATCTCCTGGTGTTCAACAACTAAGTGGCTTCGAAGATCAAATTGCCAAAAATGCTAATATCTTGGCAGATTCAGACATATCTTATGGTGAACAGCTAAGCGGCTTAGAAGATCAAATAAATGGTAATGCAAATATCTTAGCAGATTCTACAAACCCACAAACTGTTATTCTTCCAAAAGCACCTGTCTCAGCATCAGATGTGTTGACAATTGATAGCGACTCACTGTCAAATGTGAAAAATAAATTTGGAGATGTATATTCTGGTGTCAACGAGTCTCTGAGTTCTTCAGTGAATAAGGGAGAAAGTTTTCTGAATAGAATTACCGAAGAATTTAATTCATTTTTTACATCGGCTAATAAATCAGTTGATAACACAGTTACACAACTGAGCTCATCCATCGGTCAAATCAAAGAATCGGCTAACGGTAAGCTCACAGGCTTGTCTAGTGAGTTTAATGAAGTCTCAAGTAGTGTGGGTGCAAGTTCTGTTGATTTATTAAGAGGGGTAATTATTCAAATTGAGGGTTCTATAAACCAGGGTGCTACATATGGTGTATATGCGTATGAGTCAGCAAAAGAATTGCTTCCCCTAGAAGTTAAGAATGCAGTTAATCTGTCTGAAGGGACAGCAGTGAAAATATTAAGGCCTCTTGGGACAGTTTTCGAACAGGTATTATAGTTCTTTTTTGTTCTTTCAGTTCTACATTGACATTTGGTTAAGTACATACGCACGGTGATCTATATACATAGAGTTTTCAATTACACGAAAAGATGGAGGGAGGCCTCAAATGATAGCTCCACGTCACTTGCGACCTTATACAAAAATAATATAACCATATATTCGAAAACGTTTTTCGGAGCAATTCTACGAACTAGCATGAAACTCTACCGTTGGACGTGTACTGAATTTACTATTTTAGCATTTACTGTCTGTGATCTTGTTTTATTTTGGTAATTTTTTGTTATCTTTCATATGTCGTAAGCAGATTTACGTGGCTATATCAGAATTGGAGAAGATTTTAGGCGTGAACCCCAATGATCCAATCGTCCACCTTATCCTTTTTGTCGGAACCTCAGCCACTTTGTGGTATGCACTGCCTCAGTTTTTTTCCCTACAAATAATATTAATTTATTGTTGTTCAGCACCAAGACGGCTGAAGAATAATCCCATTCACTTGAAGCTTTTTCCAAAATTGACTGGCTATCAGATAAGTGCAGGGTCTCTTACTTGTCAATTACATATGGTGGATACGCGGGCGATTTATCTCCGAAGTTAACTATGGAGCTTTTGAATGGGAAAGAGAATGTTGTACTTGTTGACGTGCGGCCCGAGGCAAGATCCTGTAAATCTTTTTAGCGTTTCTTTTTGCGGAGTGATTTTTTTGATACCTGATAGCTCATTTAGTTTGGCTTAAGTTCTTTTTACAAATTACAAACTCTTCTTTCATGCGTTTTATATTTTCTTTGGAGCTTGTTCTATTTTCTCAGATTACCTTGTCAAACTTGTAAGTTAATGTTATTTGATTTTCTAGCATTTAAAGTATTGGAACTTCATATATTTGCATTTTTGTTTTAAGAAAAAAATTGATCGTGGTCCTTCGTGAAGTTTATTGAACTGCTTTTTCTTAATAATATGAATTGTTTTAACCTTTATTAGGTTCTGAGGGAAAAAGATGGAATCCCTGATCTTCGACGGGTAGCTCGTCTCCGATACACTAATGTTATATTACCAGAGGTTGGTTAATGATAGGCTTGTCTCACCCTTTTTTTATTGTCTTGTTTAGTCTAAGGGCTCAAAGCTCATTTATATAACCAACTTTTTTTTCCTTGCTATATATTATTTTCAGATTGATTCTTCTGTAAAGAAGTTGTTGAAGAGTGGGAAGGACTTTGATGATGCGCTGATTGCTGCCATCATTCGCAATTTGAAAATCATTCAAGTACGTGGAATTTTGCAATTACCTTATAGTTGCATTTGGATTGTTTCAGATCAGTAGGAAACTAGGGACTTGTAGTTGAATGCTTTGGCACTGTTATATAGACAGTTTAGGTTGCTTAATTCTGAATAAGGGCAAATTATACACAGTAATTTGAGTTTTACTTAACGTATATATTTTTCCTATGCGACCTAAATTTTTATAGCAGTTTTGAACATCATTGAAGTTCATGAAAGTGATTAATAAAAGTGAGATTTTTTTGTTGGGACTCGGCATAGATTGCATCCTTAGATTCTTAGACCATTAAGATCGACGGGATAAAGGTTTACATTAAATCCTTCCAAGTATCGCTTCTGATCTATCTTGGTGTGCTCTTTATAAGCTTAAGAATTAAATAAGATATTGCTAATATAAATCGGTGACTTTAGTTTTTCCTGTTACATGGCTTGAAATCCTAGAACAGGAATCAACAGTCGATCAGTTTAAGAAAGTAGGTATATATTTCAGTTTTACGTGGTTTAAACATTTTCTCTTCTCTGGAAATGGCTTGATAATTTGTTCTCCAGAACACTTTTATTCCATGATATGATTCAACGTAATCATTATGCCTTTACCCCTTATATTTGTTGTAAAGTAATGTGTATATCCTACCTATAGGACAGGTCCAAGGTGGTTGTTGTTGATGCTGATGGCACTCGATCTAAGGGAATTGCAAGGTCTCTCAGGAAACTCGGGGTTAAGGTAAATGAAGTCGAAACCCCACCATTTTGCTGTATATATGGGGCATTTATTTCAAAGAATTAAGAATTCCCTTTTGATGATTGATGAATTATCACTAGCGTAACTTACTATTTGGAATGCACGCAAACATAACTTAGAAACTAGTGCATGCTTTAAGGGATGCCAAGTTTTCAGTTGCATAGATTTGTCCCTATAGCTTGGAAGAGATTACCATTTCCTATGGCGTTGCACCTCTAGGTTGCTGTTGTTTAAATCATATTTGAGACCAAAAAAGTAAAATGAAAATAAAGAGTTCTTGAGACAATTATGCACGGAACCCTAATATGAGAACGCTGATCTGTTCCTTCTTTGGCTTCTCTTGTGACATTAACATTTTCATGCCTAAGATAGCCCTTCTAAACAACATGAAATTAAGTTTAAAACGTTGCATATTAAATTCTCCGCTGCCCTGATAATATATTTATTTATCCTTTTGTTTTGTCCTTCAATTTTACTATAAGCTTTTTGTTGAAAACATGGAACATTTGGTTAAAATTTTCTTTGTTGACATGATAGCAACCATACTTGGTCAAAGGCGGATTTAGGTCTTGGGTGAAGGAAGGCCTCCGTGTAAAGGAGTTAAAACCTGAAACAGCTCTCACCATATTGAATGAGGTTCTCTTGTCCTTTCTTTCATGCTTTCTATCTTTTCCACTTAATTAAATTTTCATTAGTATAAAATAATTTAAATTTATTTGGCACAATAAAAATGTGGTAACTGGAAAAGAAACAAAAAAATAACCAAGTTTCGAATTTCTGTGAAAGAAAAGTTCAAAGTGCCTATATGTGCTAATGCAAGTTTGCAACAACTGTTGATTTCAGGAAGCAGAGGCTATTTTGGAAGAAATCAAGCCTACGCCATTAGGAGTTGTTAGTTATGGGGTGGTAAGGCTGATATTTTAATATTTAAGTAATACACTTGTGGAAATTTTCAAAGATATCCCTGAGATTTGGAAGCTTTATCATTTAGTTCTAAAGTTTGAAATTCACAGTTATCTCCAAGTGTCCAATTTATTATCAACAACTTACTCTGATTGGAATTTGGAACTTTTTACCCTTGTTTCTGTTAAAACATTAAAGGCTAAAGTGTATTTAGGTAGCATTAATGCATTATATATTGGGAAACTTATACTTATAAGTTATTACAAAATATGAGACTTTATTTTTATTTAAAAAAACAGGTTTAAAATCTCTTTATTATGTAATGTTGTAACGATTCTACCTCTTTTTTCTCTTTGCATTTATCATTTGGTGTTCAACGCTCAGTACGTACATTCGAGTTAAAATTAAACATGGCTTAATATAGAAGTAAAGTATTCAGAAAATTAAATGATGCTACCTAGACACTGTATCCTTTAGCTTATCTTTAGGCATGCTGTAAATCATTATATCAAAGTGTGCATAATGCTTATGTTTTAATATTCACATAACGAAATAAAAAATAATTTCTAGTCCCTCTTTATAATCAGCTCATAAATTATTAATTAGCAAACCTTTTGCTCCACTGCTATCGCCATGCTAACGTTGTAATAGTTCAATTGTTTAAATGTAAAATTTCAAGTATTAAATACAACTTATTTTATGTTGAACGTTTATAACAGCTACTACATTTCAGTTTGTATATTTGAATTGCTGTTATATTTAAGTGTGGAATGGGTTATTTTCCATTATTGCCTGCTTTTGATATTAGGCTGATCAGAATGTACACCGTCTCAAGTCTTCTGCTCTAAACTGGAAGCATTCATGTTTTATTCATGCATGTGTTCTGTAACTTCTGTTTAGTTAATAAAAAATGTCCGGCTTGGTTTTTTTATCATTTTAAAGATTAGTGCTTTCCACGTGAATCTTTGTTATTAGTGCGAGCTACTATTATTGGTAGGTGAAGGTTTCACATGTTTCATATTTACCGTATATTTTTTTTTTCAATTCCATCTACACTTTACTCAAATTGAGTCGTTTATATGAATTTGTTACTCGCAGGGGTTTGTTGCAGCTTTGTTTGCATTATCGGGTTTGTTCTATTTCTTTCTTGGCATATTTTCAATAATTGGTGTCCTGTGTTTATGACATTTTATACCGACTAAGAAATTGTAGATTAAGATCTCATATTCGAAAGCACGATTCTTATTTTAACTATTTGGAGCGATACAAGAGCCTAGTTTTTTTTACGTATTTACCTAGTTTTCAAAAACAATCTCCCATCAGTAGCTTACAATGTGCCTTTATGAATTCACTTTACATGAAAAGGTCGGCTCTTAAAGATAATGTTCATGGATTGAAAAAACTAAACACATGTTTGCGATAGACTAATCCCAAAACTTAATACAACTTTATCACTGATCTTATTTTATTTTGTTTCAGAATGGGAGAAGACACTACAACTGATTGGCATAGTTGGGCTCTTTCAGGTACTTCTTTTGACTTTATTTGAAAATCAAGTGAAATTTTTGTCCTAAATTTACTTGAACAAGAAATTTATAAACTCGATTACTGTTGCCTTCTTTCCGTCCTTTTTCTCGTGTAGTGTATTGAAATAAAAAATTCTCTTATGTCGAGTTATGTTTCTATACAGTCCATATACCGTCGTCTGGCTTCGTATGAGGGTGCTGATGATTTTAAGCAAGACGTGAGGTATATATGTTCTATATCACAAAAGCTACCGCGGTCGTGGTTTAGTCATAAGCTCTTAGCTCTACTATTTTTTTCTTGTGAGATTTTTTTTTCTTTTCGTGCAAGGATCCTCTGCCCCCTCATTTGTTCCTCTTTCGCTGTCCTATTTTGTTAATTTTCTTTCAAAAGTACGAGAAATGAGGTTTTCAAACTTTTAGATATACATGCATTGCTTTAATTATTAGTTAAATAACGACTCATAATTTCTTAATTTAGAGAAAATTAACGTATAATATCAATATAAATCTTGAAAAATAGTTTTTTGAACTAAAAAAGATGTTCATAAATATTATATTTATCAAAATATATTTCAAAAGATTATGACATTTTATAAAGCCATAAAAAGCTAAAATTTGAGTCAGAGTGAACAAGAGAACATAGAAGGGGGACAGAGCTTAGGGCCGAAGATCTTGAGCTTGTTTCCACATTAAACTCTTCATATCAGCATTTTTTTTTAAACCTATCACTGATAGTGTTTATACTTTTTCATTTTTTTAAAGCCTACTGCTCACTCCGGTAAGAGCTGGTGGCCAAGCACTTTCATGGGCAGCTGGGAAACTAGAAACGAATGGCACCGGACTGCCAACATCACCATCGTCGTCCGATGTTCAGAATCGTGTGTTGCAGGCTGCTGCGAAGCATGAATCTCAGCCGTCCGATGACGAAAACCAAGAATCCCTCTCTGATCTAATGGCTCCCGCCAATGATGGCGCTGATCTTTCTTAAACATAGGATTGGGTCGTCTTTGTTGTAGATATATTTATACCCTTGTTGTGAATTGTTTTAGTTTTTTTCACATACCTGCAGCTTTTCTGTGTATTATATTTGTCAAATATATTTGAGACAATGTGTGAAATATAAAATGCAATCGACACTTATCATATGGCAAAACTAATATGGTCTTTCTTTTTGATTCGTTTTTTTACACATTTATATCATCAAAGAACTAAGACATCACTGGTGCTCTCAATTCATCTGAATCTAAAATGATCTCCAAAAATGTCGAAACTTATTGTATAATGACTTCTAGACCATTATATGATATATTTGGCAGTGGAACTCAAATTGATCTTATCTTAATCCTCAGTTGGGAATGGATATTTGATAATGCCAGGGAATTAAAAACTCAAGCTTCGAAGACACATGATACACATGGGCTTAAAATAAATGACCCCTTATTGATTTAGAAAGGCTATCCACGAACTTTACCTACTCCCTTTTTATATTATTATTATTATACTTGTCCGTACTATGGATATGCAAGTAACATAAGGACACAGTCATGATCACTGAATAACCATTGACAACTGGTTTTTTTTTTTTTTTTTTTTTGAAAGGGACAACCAGTTATAAGCTTGACATTTTTTTTATATAATTGGTTGGAAAAATCCACGTTTTTATTGTAAAAAATGGATGAAAAACCTCACAGAAAATAAACAAAGGATTCAATTACAATTTTTCCGAAAGTGGGAACCAAAATGAGCAAACGTATAACTAAAGTCCTAACTTGCAAGAAACTAAAATACATGAACTTACTTAGACAACGTAAAGCTAGACATAAGTTTGAAAAAAAAACACAAAGTTTCCACCAAAATAAGTAAGTAAAACCAACTTAGAAAGAGAGATATATACTTAGAGAATATGGCTACAGACATTAAATCAGAGCCGGTTTCACTCATAGCTAAAGATGTTACTCAGGTGACCATTTCTTCTTTATTTGGAGTAGTACAATTATGAACTGAGTATCTAATATTTATTCAAATTTTTGGAAACTACTCATTGAAAATATCAGGTTACCATCACACACGCCATGTTGCTAAGCCGAGTGTCGCTAAATTTACCATCATATTTAGCAACAAAAATTGTTGTTAAACTAAGCGACACTCAGTTTACCATCAGTTTATCAACAGAGAGTAAACTGACATTTTTTTTTAGTGACTATTGACGGGTGTGATCTAGAAAATGTAGTGACTATTGATGATGTTATTTCTTTGCCTTTTTAACGGTCATATTGTTATTTGCTTTTATGTTTCAGTATAGAAAGATTGTGTTTTAGACTTTAGTGTAGCATAAGCTCAAAACAGTGAAATAAGTAGTTCTTAGTTGTTGCTAATGCCATGCGAAGCCAACAACTTTAAATCGGCATGCCGAATTTACATTAAAAAATTATGTCAAGATAAAAAAATAAATCACTGGGGTGCCGAATCATTATTTTAACAAATTCGAGTAAAAATAAACTATTTGAATTAAGAAAAAATAATAATTATTGGGATTATGGGGACTGTCATAGTCCTGATAGTCTCCATTGAGCTTCTACTGTTGCCAAATGCTAACAACTTTTTCAAGTACGGACTTTTATGAGAAAGTTTAAAAACTAAGGTTGGTATGATTTTGTAAACAAGCTCTTTTCTTGCTTACTGTGTATGGGTATCGAACAGTTGATGGAGATTGTAGCCTTGTAGGAGACTCATGGCCAAATTACTTTAGTATAAGCATGCACTTTGACTATAGTAAATCAATTTTCATATGTTAGCAAATTGATACAAATTAAAGTCTATTTTTTCTTCATTAAATGCTTGATGACAGCTTATTGGAAATACTCCAATGGTATATTTGAACAATGTAGTAGAAGGAAATGTTGCAAAAATAGCTGCCAAGCTTGAGATGATGCAGCCATGTTCTAGTGTCAAGGACAGGTAAGAAACATTAATTTATACTATAAATTTTCCCGTTTCTCTAGTTTTTCGTTACTCTTTTATCTTCCTAGGGTACATAGGAAGGAAACTTCAAAAGAATGTTTCATGCTGTATGCTCTTGAAGAGATGTTATTGTTTGAGAGAGAGATTAAGTGTGTAATTCTTGTTGATTAAATAAATATATATCATGATTTAAAAATTCGGCGAGTATTCGTTAAGTACTGGGATGAACTAAATTTGGATTTTCAAGGAATATCAGGGAAAGAAGTTCTAAAAGTTTTCGACTACATACGGTCTTGTATGCAAGTTTCCATGTAAATACTGTACTTATTTTTTGCGGGATTCAGATTTATAGCTTATGTGACTGTGACATCATTATTATTTTCCAATGGTATATTAAAACGCTTGCTAGCTAGCCTAGGCAACGGAAGTGTGTAATTTGTGATTTATTTGAGTTTCAAGTGCTCTCCACAAAAAGAAAATGGTCTTATGCTTGCACCAGATGTGCTAACTTCATTGTGTTAAAATGTTATCAGAATAGCTTTGAATATGTTAACTGATGCCGAGAAGAATGGCTTTATAACACCTGAAAAGGTACTAAAAACCATACAATTAATTTTCGACATCATTTGCATAATACGATCACATTCCTTCTTATCCCTATGTTATCACATTATTTGGGGTATAGATGTAGCGTTATTATTTTGAAAATAACGCTGTTTACTTACATTGGTATCGACGACAAATCTTGAAAAACACACTGGAATGGAAGGAATTTGGCACAACAATTGGAGTATTTTGTTAATTTGCTAATAGACAATAAATTGCATGACAAATTCGGAACATGCAGTACCGACTCAAGAGTAATAGAGTCAGAAAGTCTTATAGTTCCTTTTCCCTGCAATTAGTGAAAAAGAACCATCCGCAATTTTAACTTTAAGATTGCCAGGACAAGGCGAATAAGAAGAGAACAAATGATCATCATCAGTCATGTGATATGAACCTCCGGAATCAATAATCCAAGACTCGTTTTTCTTAAAAGTGGCAATTAAGGCATTTAACGGATTATTATTATAAGCTAACCAGGTAGATATAGGCATGGTTTGGTATACTGCTAGGTTTAAAACCTTGCTATGATTCCATATAAAAGCCCGTCCATTCCCCACTAAAAGGTCTCTTACATGGCATTAGAGCCAAATGCTAGCCCGTTTGTATGATGGGACACCTCCACCCGATTTGTTGATTGCACTTGTTGGGCTTATCAGAAATTGACCAACCCACAAATGAAGGAGAGTGTTGGAACTGTTTGACATCACTTGAGCATTATCAAACCCAAGTCTTAATATATGTCCCTCTCCTTCCTTACTAAGAGTGCGGAATGTACGGGCTTCTATAAATCTAAATTGTGAGGTTTCTAAGACAATATTGTGAACTTATTTCTCGATCCAAGTCTCCAAATTCATTGCTTGTTGTCTTTTAAATTGCTTATTGGTTCTTTGATAAATTGTATGGATAACAATTGACATAATTTCAGTTTCTTCTGAGGTCAATTGGTCTGTAGGTTTTCAACCAATAGTTAATTAACATGTCTAAAAAATATGTGGATGGATAATTGGTAGAAGATGGTTAATTCCTTCGTGATAATGTAGTACTTTCTCTGGCGACATATACATTTCTTACGAAATAGTATGTTAATAAGACCGGTTGTAATCACTTTTTTATTCTACTAATTTATTTCTTTGCTCTTTTTCGTAAAACAGATGCACTATAAGACAACTAGCCCAGAGATATGGGAAGCTACGAGTGGTAAGGTGTATATATTTGTTGCAGGGGTTGGTACCAGTGGAACAATCTCTGGGGTTGGGCGGTTTCTTAAGCAGCAAAATCCCGATATAAATGTTACATTTTATTATAGTGCCATCTTGAGACTATTTCGATGAGATTTAAAGTTTTGTGGACGTTACAAGCTCTCTGATACATTAAGTCAATCCGTTGTTCACACTTGTCGTACTTTTCTTCAAAATTGACTTTCTTTTTTAAAGTTCGACATTTGTTATATTGATCAGCTTATTGGTGTGGAGCCTGCTGAAAGGAACGTACTCTCCGGTGGGAAGCCTGGTAAGACATCATATTACACATATATTTACTTTGTTTTGCATTAGATTATTCTTTGATCTCTCTCTTTCTTGTTACAATTAAATGCAGGCCCTCACATTATTCAGGGCATATTGGAGGAGGTACTGTTAGCTTATTTTTAATAAGCTAGTATGTGAGCTAATTAATTAAGACAATATCATTTATGCTGATATTTTATATTGGGCTAATTAAGTGATCTAATAAGGAAAACTCAATTAACATCTTGCCGATATGGGCTTTGTAATGCGTACTACCCGATAGCTAACCAAAATAGGGTTTACGAGACTCTACTTAGTTTACTATATAAGCTACCAACATCAATGGATTCAGGTACGATCCTTATTAGTTCCTTCGTAATCTTTATAATCTGATATACGTTAATCTATGTATGTTTATATATTTAGTCCTAACAATTGGTATCAAGAGCCTTGTTCATGTTGGATTATTAGGATTGATCATATTAATTATGATTATTGAAGTATGTATTTTCACATGTTTTTATTTGTTTTGTAAATCTATATGGTTTCGGATTTGATTAAAAATATGTATATTGTTTTTGTTTTTTTTTTTAATTATGATTATATGATTGTTGTTGAATTAATAAAGTGTTAATATTACATACTGCATGTGTACCTTGTATGCTGATGACATGCGTTCGTATATTGTTGTATAAATTAATTTATGAAATTAGTATAATATATATATATCATTCCGTTTATTGTTGTACGTACCACCTCATGTTTTTTTTTATATATGTATATTCGGTTGTACATATTATGCATGAAATCATATTTAAGTGATGTATGTTTTTTTTTTGGTGTTACTATACTTTCGCATGTGGAACCAGTGACAACTTATACAGTTGAGCTTTTAAATATCGTACATAGTTGGTCTTTCACAAAAGGATCAAACAGTTTTATTGCAATTAGTAATTTGGTGTTTGTTCTTCTACTTCGGTTTGTAATTTTGAATGGATTCAATTAGTGTAAAGTTTGGTACCATGTGTTTTTTAACCTTCATGTTTTTGTAACCTTCATGTTCATATATTATAGTTGGATTTTTTCCATTATTCTTATTGTTTATGCCACTTATCAGGAGAACCTTTTATATGCATCATATGATTTTTGATAGTATATATTTAATGACAAAAAGGTTACAATGATACACAGTAAATTCTTATGATTCTATTATTGTTTTTGAACAAATAAATTAGCCAATTTTTTGTTGTTGTTAATATTGACGACATCAGTATTTTGCACTTATACGTACACATGTATCTAAACACACGTAGTGAAATGTGTTCATTGACTTGTATCATATATGTCATGTCTGCATGTTTATGGTATAATATATTTAATATATAATACGGAAAGAACACAGTGCATGAACTAAGTTTTTTTTTTATGCACTAATTACGAATTTGGACACTAATTACTTAAGTTATCTTTGACTTTTATTTTGATATAAATTAATTGAAAGAAAATGTTGCCAAAGTAACCTCTTTTGCGTAAATTTATTTATTTTAAGATAATAAGATGTGTATGTTTTTTGTTTATGCGATTAATGATCGGCTCAAAGGAAGGTCATTAATTGGCCGAACAACGAATCCACATGTGGGAATGGTGTGTGATAATTATAAATTTTCCATGTGAACAATACAGCGTCCCAAAGGAAGGTTATTATTTGGCCGGATTTATTATAAATATTTGATTTCTGCGTTGAGAGTACCACTTACATGTTGATCTTTCTGTCGAAAGATTAAACATTAATGTTGTGCTAGGTATCTTGTTTAAATGGGCCCACCACTAATACTATATTTGATTAAGATTTGTGTCTTGCATGATTATTCATTTTAGTTTAGTTTGCATGAATTTCTATTTGAGTGAGCTTATGCGTTTGTTCGTTTTTATTTATAGTTACTGCATCTGCTGCTAAAATTACTGCCAACATGAACTCAATTCTCGTGCTTAATGGCACAAACTTTAAGAACTGGAAAGAGAACATTTTGTTGGTTCTCGGCTGCATAGATTTAGACTGCGCATTAAGGAAGGATGAACCCGCTTCTCTTACATATAAAAGTTCCGCTGATGAAAAAGTAAACTTTGAGAAGTGGGAACGTTCTAATCATTTAAGTCTAATGATCATAAATCGCTGTGTTCCAGAAGCATTCAGGGGTGTTATGCCAAATGAGATATCTGTAGAAGGTTTTCTTGCAGAAAACGAAAATCGTTTTGTAAAGAATTGGAAAAGGACTAAGGCGGGAACTTAACAACCAAATAAACAAAAGATTCAGGATAAAGAATTTCCCTGTTTCTTTTGCAAGAAATTTGGGCATGTGAATAAGGAATGTTCCAAAAACGCTGCATGGCGGGTAAAGAAAGGAGGCTTTTCAGCTTTGTTTGTTCTGAAGTTAATTTGACTTCTGTGCCTAGTAATACTTGGTGGGTAGATTCAGGTGCTACTACTCACACGAGTGTTTCTATACAAGGTTGCATTTGGAGCCGGCCGCCAAGTGAATCTGAAAGATTCATTTATGTGGGTGATGGCAAAACAGTTCCTGTTGAAGCGATTGACACTTTTAGATTATCTTTTGAGACAAGTCATTTTATTGAATTAAGAGAGACTTATGTAGTACCGTATTTTAGACGTAATTTGGTTTCTTTTTCTACTTTGGACAATTATGGTTATTCTTGTTCATTTGGAAATACGAAATTTAGTCTCTTTCTTAATTCTACTTTGGTTGTGACTGGTTCCTTGAATGATAAACTATATATGCTAAATATGTGTGCTTCATCTAATGAAACCTTGTAAACAACATCAAGAGGTACAAAACACAAATTATCAAGTGAGAATTCTACCACTCTTTGGGACAAATGCTTAGGACACATCTCCAAAAGGAGAATAGAGAGACTTGTGTCAGACGGAATTCTTGAACCCCTTGATTACACAGACCTTGATGTATGTGTCGAATGTATCAAGGGTAAACAGACAAACATAAGGAAATTAATTGCTAACAAGAGTTCCGGCATCTTACAGTTGATACATACTGATATATGTGGTCCATTCCCTACGGCTGCTTGGAATGGCCAACATTATTTTATTACTTTTATAGATGACTATTCTCGTTATGGGCACTTATACTTAATTCGTGAAAAGTCACAATCTTTGGACGTTTTTAAGGCCTTCAAAGCCGAAGTTGAAAATCAACTAGGTGAGAAGATTAAGGCTGTCAAATCTGACCGTGGTGGTGAATACTATGGTAGATATGGCGGATCAGGGGAACAACGTCCAGGACCTTTTGCTAAATTTCTTGAGGAATGCGGAATCATCCCACAATACACAATGCCTGGGAAACAATGCATGAATGGTGTTGCTGAAAGACAAAACAGAATGCTTAAGGACATGGTAAGAAGTTGATTAGTCATTCTTCATTACCAGACTCACTCTGGGGAGAGGCACGTAAGACTGCAACCTGCATACTAAATAGAGTACCCAGCAAAGCTGTAGCTAAAACCCCTTATGAACTATGGATAGGCAAAAAGCCTATCATTAAGCACTTACACATTTGTGGTTGTCCAGCTGAGGCTAGGCCTTATAGGCCGCATGAAAACAAACTGGATTCAAGAACAGTTAGTTGCTATTTTGTTGGGTATCCTGAAAGATCGAGGGCTTTCAAGTTTTATGATCCCTCAACTAAATCCTTTTTCGAAATGGGAAATGCAAGATTTCTTGAATTTATTCCTTTACCAAATGTTGTTATTGACAATGATCATTTTGACATTGTTCAAGAAACACTTGAAGACAATAATGAGGATTTACCTATAGAACTCCCTACTCAAAATCAAGAGGATGCTCCAGAAGAGCAAACTCAACAACCTCAAGAAGAAGTGCCACTTAGGCGGTCCACTCGAGACAAAAGAAGTGCAATTTCAAGTGATTATATTGTATTTCTTCAAGAGCATGAGTTTGACATAGGGACAATGGAAGATGATCCAATCAACTTCCAACAAGTCAAACAAAGTGTTAATTGTCAAAAGTGGATTAATGCCATGAATGATGAGATGAAATCCATGAAGGACAACGATGTTTGGGATCTTGTCAAGTTGCCTGAAGGTGCGAAACCCATTGGTTGTAAATGGATATTTAAAACCAAAAGGGATTCTCAGGGCAATATTGAGAGATATAAAACATGTATAGTCGCTAAAGGTTTTACTTAGAAGGTATTGACTATAAAGAAACCTTCTCTCCAGTATCATCGAATGATTCTTTTAGGACGATAATGGCACTTGTAGCTCATTTTGATTTAGAGTTGTATCAGATGGATGTTAAGATAACTTTTCTTAATGGTGATATTGAGGAAACTATATATATGGCACAATTTTCTATTAGGTGATTCAAAGTCTATGGTTTGTAAACTCAAAAGGTCCATCTATGGTCTCAAGCAAGCTTCCCGTCAATGGTATTACAAGTTTCATCAAATCGTTGTCTCATACGGTTTTGAGGTCAATACAGTCGATGATTGCGTATATCACAAGTTCAGTGGCAGTAAATTTATCTTCCTAGTGCTTTATGTCGATGACATACTATTGGCAAGTAACGATATATGCTTATTGCACGAAACCAAGAGATTTATAACTAAGTATTTTGAAATGAAAGATCTTGGTGATGCCTCTTTTGTATTAGAAATTAAGATACATCGAGATTGCTCTCGGGGTGTCCTTGGGTTATCACAAAAGAGCTATATCGATAAGGTACTTACTAGGTTTGGCATGAAAGAATGTGCACAAGGAGATACTCCCATTGCTAAAGGAGACAAACTTAGTCTCAATAAATGCCCCAAGAATGAAATTGAAAGAAAAGAGATGCAAAAATTCTTTATGCTTCGGCTGTTGGGAGTCTTATGTATGTTCAAGTATGTACGCATCCAGATTTGGCATACATAGTGGGTATGTTGGGCAGATACTTAAGTGACCCCGGCATGGATCATTGAAAAGCAGCCAAGCGGGTTATGAGGTATTTACAAAGAACAAAGGACTATATGCTCACATATCAGAAGTCAGATAATTTAGAGATCATATGGTATTCTGACTCTGATCTTGCGGGTTGCCAAGATACTAAGAGATCCACTTCTGGCTATGTATACATGTTGTCAGGAGGAGTTGTATCATGGAGAAGTGCTAAGCAGACACTCATAGCTCCGTCCACAATGGAAGCAGAGTTCATAGCTTGTTAGGAGGCAACCAATCATGCGATATGGCTGCAAAATTTTATCACATGGCTGCGAGTTGTCAATGGTATTGAAAGACCACAAAAGATTTATTGTGACAATCTATCAGAAGTTTTATATTCGAACAACAATAGAAGCTCATCAAATTCTAAACACATAGACATTAAGTTTCTACTTGTTAAAGAAAGAGTTCAGAGAAAGATAGTGTCTGTTGAACATATAGGAACAAACAACATGCTAGCGGACCCACTTAATAAAGGCTTGACACCCAAGGTCTTTCATGGACATACTGCTCAAATGGGTGTTGTCATGTTTGATCATATTCAGTTTTAGTGGGAGTTTGTGTTCCGTATTTAGTTCTTTGGTTGACACTATTAAAACACTGTTGTGTTCATTTTTCTGCAGAATAAAGTTGATGGTATTATTATTATCTTTATTGCTCTGAATGTGTTATATTTCAATTGTGATTTAACATAAAATTTGAAAGAATAAGTATTGATCTCACTAAAGAATAAATGACCAATTGGAAATATACATGGCTAAGATCACGTTGCATGTATTTTCCAGTTACACATCCATACCTGATCTATGTCGTTGAATATATTTGATATGGTGATTATTGATGGATCGAGTTACGATAAATGTAATAAATGTCGCTTTAGTCTCATATTGGTATAGGAGATAGACTAGATTGATTAATGAATTTTTTTAAGAATTATTAGCAATTTTGCGCGTAACTAAGTTTATTTAATGTAATTGTCATTTGGAATTAATTGTAGCCCAAGTGGGAGATTGTTAGGTCATTTTTAATAACCTAGCATGTGGGCTAATTAATTAAGACAATATCATTTATGCTGATATTCTATATTAGGCTAATTAAGTGATCTAATAAGGAAAGCTCAATTAACATATTGCCGGTATGAGCTTTGTAATGTGTACTACCCGATAGCTAACCTAAATAGGGTTTATGGGCTCTACTTAGTTTACTATATAAGGTACCAAGGGTTTGGTCCCCAAACTAACTTATCATAACTCTCCTCCTCCATTTCCATCAATAGAGAGAGAACCCTAGAAGAGAGAAAGGTTAGTCTGTAAAAGACCATTATCCCACAATCCTTCCTCGTATTCAACATCAATGGATTCAGGTATGATCCTTATTTGTTCCTTCGTAATCTTTATAATCTGACATAAGTTAATCTATGCATGTTTATAGATTTAGTCCTACCAGGTACCATACACAAAAATTTGGATCGAGATATAGTGGATGAAATTATGGAGGTCTCTTTTATTTTCCGTTGACTATTCTGATAAGTATCAATATATTTGATCACATTGTTTGATTTGTGGAGTTGAAGAAAGAAGAAATATGGTATTTAACCTGGTTTTGCCTTATTGTTACCAACCATTCTTTCTTTTGATGCTGGATTGCTCGTACATTTACGTGAGAGAAAAAACATGGTTGATATCATTAATTCTTTTTAACAACTTATTCTTCTCCTTGTAAAAGATCTTATTACCCAGTACTAAGGCTAATTTCATGTCTAAACTAATTCTTTCTCCAAAAAGACTTCCTACAAGTCATACATCTTGCTTATAATCATGGTTTTTAGATATCGAAGAAATGGAGATTGATGATATGATCATAAAAAAGAAACTGTGATAGTTATAGCTTAGGCTTTGCTTTTAAATAGATACAATGATAGTATCTGGTTCTGTCTTTTCATGGCGTATTTTTATTTTTGAGATCTTCTTAGGGTGCTTTTAACGGAGATAATTAGGTAAACATTATCGGGTCAACGTTCAAGTTTTTTAGATTTTAAATATTTCTTTAGACGTATGCTTGAGGTAAACTACCGTAACAGAATAATACTTATTTTCACTTGCAAGTCATTTACTATAATAACCACTTTTTACTTACCAAATACTTCTTAAAAGACGATGACGGATGTGTTCGGTGAATCCAATATTTATTTGTTTTCCCCGTCCGAATTTCTTCTCATACTTTTTACCCCAGAGATCTCCGGTGATGAAGCTGTTGAAACTGCAAAGAAGTTGGCACTCCAAGAAGGGTTTTTGGTCAGTACTCATTGTCATTATTTAATTTAAGAGAGAATATTTCAAATTATATCTTCCTTTCCATATGTTGTCACTGAAAATTAAAAGCATCATAGTTTGATATCCTATATTTTGTAGTCATTTTGGTGTGCTTACGTTTTAGTAAAACTCTCCTGAAAATGCTTCAGCGATTGTTTAACGTTTTCAAACATTATGCAGTAGTATACTGATAGTTGATAAAAATTGTGTGTTTAGCCCTCCCAGGTAAATAATTTTTATTGACGGCTATGAATCATATTCTCTACACTCATATATATCGTTCACTTAACAGTGACTAATTTGAGATGCGTTATCGGTTTCAAAATGGGTAAACCGTTGAAAGATACTATTCCAATCAATAATTCCAGTTTCATCAGATGGTTAAAGATATATAATAGTACACATATTCTCTCTTGTGTATCAAAATTTGTATATCCCCACTTTAAGGATTCTTTTATGATTTTAGATAAACATGTATACATGACCCGCCATTTTCTAGTTTTCTAAATACATCATAAAAATTCTGGAGCACCCTTTGTTTGGCCCGATTGAAAGTATAGTGATAGATACATACAATTCTTCGAGCAATTTACCAGGAAATAGAACTCTTCAGCAGTTTCTTTCTTCTTTATATTGCTTTTAGTCACCCACTATGTCTAAGATTATTTTTATCCGACTACTAGCTAGTTGTTTTTACATATTTATGTGCGTCACATATCTATTAAAATGTTTTCTTATTAGGTTGGGATTTCCTCTGGAGCAGCAGCAGCTGCTGCAATAAAAGTTGGGAAGAGACCTGAGAACGCAGGAAAGTTGATCGAGGTATGTATTTTGGTTTCTGTAAGAAACGTAAGCCGAAGTTTCAAGATGCAGTTACGCATTTTAGTTACAACCTCAATTATAACTCAAGGTATAACTGAATTCGTCTGAAATAGTAAAGGTACTGAAAACACACAACTTTGATTACGAAGTTCGATTTATTGCTAGATCTACGTCTCTGAGACCCTCATCCAGTGATTTATTGATATGTTAAGGACACTCACGAGTTTTGAGACTTATAACACTCAAGCGTATATGTCTAACTCTAAATCTCACAACTTAAACACTATCAATCTCTTTATACCTAAGTCTATGATCTTTTCTTTTGTGAAGAGCTAACTAACATAATGACTCTTCTTGTTTACATAACACATGTTACAAATTTTATTTTCATATTTTGTTTCCTTGCCTTGAGCACAAGTCAAAAATCTTCTTTCCTTCTATTTTTTGTATTCTTGATTTGAAACTTTCTATTAAGGAAATATCTCAGCTGATCCCTTTACTTGTGGGTCATGAAATATAATCAAATATATTCAAAAAAAAATTCTCCAAAATCTTCAAGCTTTCCTTATCCGTATATGACTCCTTCAAATCTTTTTATATTTTTAGTTGATATGATTTTCCTGTTTGGATAAATTCTTCTTATTTGACTTCTTTAATCTCCTATCAATCTCCAACAATTCGTTCATCAATAAGATCTTTAACAGAATCAACTTTCGCCAGCAACCTTTGCTCAGTCGTAATCCAGTTATAACTGAAATAACTTAGTAACCTGTAAACTCAAATAAACTCAAACAATTAAACACACCAATTTATATCACGATTAAAATCAATAAACTAACATATTAATGACAAACAAGTTAGTCATTCTCTGAACCTAACAGTTCCTATAATTTGATCAACAAAGACTTGGGTTGTCCTAAAATTTCCTTTTTTAAACCATTTATGTTATTGCTCATTTTAGGGAACAGTTAAACCTACTTTTTATGTCGTAAAATTTCTTTCATTCCTTCTTTGTTTGTTTTCTCGTAAAAAAACTTCTAGCTCAAGACGTGATATCAACCTAGATGTCGGCTTGAGACCATCCACTTTGTTTAATGACACTGATGTTTCAAAGTTACCGCACCGCAGTAAGAATTCTAGAAGGTTGATTTTCACAAGATGTATATTTACTGTTAGTACACGGTGTATAGTGAGAATAGGACGAAAGTTAGGATATGTGAAACGTGACGTATAGCTAAAAGGTAGACGTATCAACAATACGATTGGTTAATTGTTTAACTCAATATTAATATATTATATTCTTTTTCAGGAACTTTACTCTGTTTACATTTTCAAAATTTGTTCTAGGTTATGTTCCTAAGCTTTGGCGAGCGGTATCTGTCCTCCGTTCTTTTCCAGTCGGAGCGAGAAGAGTGCGAGAACATGCAGTTTGAGCCTTGAAAGTATTTTTGAAATTCGAGAGAAATCTGCCTTGTATTTTTCCCATATCTATATTTTTTCCCTCACTCATTTGCGCATATGTTTATTAGTATTATTACGAACGTTGGTTGGAAATCCTTACTTTGGATTATCCACTCAACAATGCTACTTTCTGTAGCTGAGTTGTTAAAACTGAGGATTTATATTTTTTTCCTCGCTCATTTTTGCGTTGTTGCTGTGTATTTACGAACTGGTGTTAGTTGGAAATTTTTACTTTGGATTATCCACTCAATAATGTTACTTTTCTGTAACTGAGTTGTTAAAACTGTGAAAATTTTCAGAAATGATGGCATATTTAAGTAATCGACATACTTTTAGAGGTCTGGTGTTGGTTTATTTTTCTGTTTAAAATATGTGGATGTGTAGAACATTTACGTTATCGTATATATACACCATACACGATGGGTGGTAAACCAAGGAATTATTTGTTATTATTAAATAAATAAATAGAAATATTTTGCTTATGTGAGTTAACTTGGAGATTGTTGGAATTCCTTTATAGCTTTATGCACACAAAGATGAGAAAGGGTGGTTTTTAAAAGAATCTGTTTTTTCTTTTTGGAAAAAAAGGTTATAAGTAACCTCCTCTAGTTATTTCTTTGATAAACATTTGAATTTAAATTTAAATGCAGTCACAATGACAATCCTGTAATAAATTCAATTAAAAAGGGTATTTTCGGAATAAAGTTGTATAAATACGAGGGTCTTCATTTATTAATAGACGCCTCTTTAAACTAAAAAGTATAGTAAAGATATATGTATATTACTTTTCAGGTGAGAATACCACATTTCTACCTTAAAAAAAGTTTCAGATTTCTTAGGGTTTGTGTCGTAGATAATTTCACCACATTCTAATAGCGTGGACACCACTTTTTAGAGATTGGATTACCTAAAAGAAACGTAATAAAACAACAAGATTAACAGATTAAAAGTGAGAAAAACATTCAAAATAGAGAGGATAAACAAAAAAAGTGATGGGAATTAAAAAGCTTAAGTGATAATTTAAGAAGAAACCACATGACGAGAAAAGAGTCTCTTTAATAGTCAGCTCATACTTAGTCCCAAGATGTCAATTTTAGCTGAGCCGACTCTATCCTACCTGACCTAATAGTTTTTGTGTATTCGGATAACGGTTTTAACAGTTATTTCGTCATCTACGGGTCGGGTCTATATAATTTTTTATACTTATTTTACCCGACCCATACTCGTATTTGTAATGGGTATAACGGTTCTCAACGCGTGTATTTACCTAAAATTCATAAAATTTATTTTACTATTCTATATGTTCTTTTCTAAAGGGTATTTTTACATATCGATAATGAATTTATTTTTACAAGTTATTTCTTAACTTACTTGTAAAAAATAAACAAAGTAATGAGATACTATCAATTTTTTTGCTTCATATTGGTCAACAAATGTGTTTGGTTGATTACTGAATCACGTAAACATCACACAGTCAGTTAAACATTACAAACTAATATAGTAATCATAATAATAATGAGTATATATATTTTTAAAATATGAGTTTATATTGCGGTTCTACAATTTGGGTATGCGGGTCGGTTCCACGGATCGGTTCTACGGTCGGGTCCACGGTATAGAGATGAGAACCATATCCGTACCAAGAACCAACGGGGTCACGTTGGGTAGACCCAAAAACGGTTCCGTATCGAGTCGGTTCTTGCGGTTTTTTGCTATCTAAGACGGGTGTTGGGTATTTTTCACAATCCTACTTAGTCCTAATGAACAAAAACAAAAGTAGCCCCAGGAACAAATAACAAATAACGAAGAGAAAAAAGAAAAATAACAAGGGATATTAATTAGTCTCAAATATGAATAGGATAAATAATAAAATAAATGGTCATGTGGCTCTCATTCACATAATGCCACCCAACCCACCCATGCATCCGGGTCGGGTCTTAATCATTATGAGGCTCATGCTTTTATTGGTCGTGCGTAGTGGTGTATGTACTATATTTTCTAATTCTAGGTGCTGTTGTCTTCTGTATTACACGCGTACTTGGGGGCGGATCCAGAGAGAGGTTGGGGTGGCAGCCAAGACCACTCCGACGATTTTCCATTTTTTTATACATGTACAGTTTTTTGAGATATATATAATAAAAACTTCCACTTAATCTTTTATAGTGCTGCTAGCACAGTGATACTAGAGGTCCATAACAAAGCTAAAAGTCAAAAGTTCAATTCTTATAAGTGTTGAATTTTCTTTGAACTTATAATTTTTTTAAACCCCTGCCCCCCTCCCCAAAAAAACATAATTTCATTCTGAGTCCGTGCCTACGGACTCGCATATGTGTGATGAGACTTGATCAACTAAAAACTGTTTAATTTGATCTTTCATAGTTGTAAGAATCCACTGACAACCATAATACCAATATGAATAAATTAACAAAACATACTACTTTTTAAACTAAATTAACAATAACATACCCAAAAATTTCTAATTAACAAAAACATACCCAAAATTTTATACCCTAATTTGTATATTTCATACTTATTCAAAAAGTTCATACCCTTATTTTAAAAGTTCATACCATACTTTGTATATTTTCATACCCTTATTTCAAAAGTTCATATCGTTATTTCAAAAGTTCATACCCTAATTTGTATATTTTCATACCCTTATTCCAAAAGTTCATACCCTTATTTCAAAAGTTCATACCCTAATTCGTAGAGTTCATCCTTATTTTCAAAGTTCATACCCCAATTTACATAATTCATATCTTTATTAACATAATTCATATCCATAATTTTCAACTTTATACACTTAATTCACGGAATTCATACACTTATTTTTCAACCTTATATACCAGTTAACAAATTCAACATTTGTCCGTCCTTCGATCTCGAACTAACACGTCATCGTCGTAAACCTCTCCTTTGATGACCGCATCTCCGTCGGCATCAAGATTGAGTTTTCGACCTTTCTCTACACCCTCGCCGCCCACTCCAACGGATGTTTCCGTTTCAATTTCAACCGAATAGAGAGATTGAAGAGAGGGAGAGAGAGGAGAAGAGAAATATCGAAAAATGAGAGGGAGGAGAAGAGAGAGATCGGAAAGAGAGGAAGGAGGAGAGAGAGATCGAAAATAGAAGGGGAGAGAGAGGGATGAAAGAGAGCGGAATGATGAGAGATCGGAGAGAGCAAGAAGGAGGAGGAGAGAAAAATTAGAGAGAGGAAAAAGACGAAGGAGAGAGAGATTGGAGAGAGTCAGAAGAAAAAGGAGAGAGCGTGAGAGGAGGAGAGAGAGATAATAAATAGATAGAAAGGAAGAGAGATCAGAGAGAAGAAAAAAAAGGAGGAGAGAGAGATCGGAGAGAGAGTGAGAAGGAGGAGCAGAGATAGTTTGGAGAGAGAGAGAGTGGGAAGAGAGAGAGATGAAAGAGATTAGAAGTGATTAATGAAGTTTTTTGTTTTTTTATTAATTATTAATGTGATGTATATTTTTGATAATTTAATTTTTAAGGCTATGTTTTTGTTAATATAACAGGTTTAGAGTATGTTTTTGTTAATTTCCCCTAATAATATCTATTAACCAAAGTTATGTTCGGAGCGTCCGTATAAAATAAAATATTCAATTTTATAATCTAATTGTTGTGCTAGTTTTGATTAAGGAATTTTAGTCACTTTCATTTGGATTTGAGTTTTTTCTCATAATCTAAATTAATAAGCTTCACACATCAATACTAGTTGAGGAGTTGTCAGTTGTCACAACCTGCATGAAAATTAAATAACATCAATGAAAAATGACGTACTTACTAAACATACAACTATTGACGAGGACAAATTTGTTTTTCCCTCCTATACTGGGTCCAATTGTCGGTAGGTTTACCTCATTACAGTGAAGGAAATAGATGGGGACAGTCTCTCTCATTTTACAAAAACTAACTCGTATACGGTATGAAAAAAGTTTATATAAAATTTCGACCTCTGCCATTTAGCAATCCTGATTCTTTTCACTCCCTTCTTCTATCATTGAGAAGATACCCATGCTCTATCTCAATCCCTATTGATTTGGTAGTAACAAACTACAAGTCCATTTACCTACTCCCTTTTTATATTACAAATGATGCCCCCATGCCATTACTTGAAAACTGTTCAATTAGGGCGGTTTTTTCTGAGGCGGTTTTCTAACCGCCTTAATTGCTAATAATTATGGCGGGTTTTTGTAAAGACGGAAAGAAACCGCCTTAAAAGAAAACAATAAAGGCGGTTCAAAGTTACCGCATTAAAAGATACTTTGACCGCCGTTTTTGACCGAATTTGGACATTAATTAAACAACTTTTTAAATAAGTCACTTTTTTGAATGACTTTTAGTTAAATTCTTAAATTTTTGTTATATATATATATATATATATATATATATATATATTATAGAATTTAAGATAAGATATTGATTTACATTAATTATTTTGATATATTTTTTTTGCTTTTTTTAGTAAGAACTGTGTAGTTTTTTAAACTTATTAAGAAAAAAATGTCAAAATCATATCATTTAAATCAAAACAATAGGAGCCGTTATTATGATATGATATGTTCGAGTTTCTGATTATATTCTTTAACATTTTTATAATGTGCTTGTAATATTCTTACTTTTTCATCACTTATATGTAAATCAAATATTACTAGTGTGTCATTCTACATTTAGGTTATAAAATATCTAAAATCTCATATATAAAAACTTATATTTATATTTATTTATTTTGAAAATAATATTTACTCAACCGTTCCGAAATATTACTAAAAAAGTTGCATTCGTGAGGTATTGAATTGGTTGAATAAGAAGAATTATCATTGGTGTACTTCATTTACATTAAGAGTTTTGGGAACTTGAAATCCTAATGTACCCTATACAGTACCCAAATAATTTTTAGTACCCAAATAATAAAAATATGAACTATTCATGCTACAGCAACAACAAAATAAATAACCTCTCATAAAAAAAAATCACAATTTTATTTATAACAACTTTTGATTTAGAAAAACAAAATTTATTCACCTAATAGTACGACTAAACGTGTAAAATATAGGGTCAATGTCCAAAACATACAATGTGTTATGAAATATTACCAAAACATACAACTCAAACAAATTATTCCCAAAACATACAATTGACACAAATAGAAAAATATATATATATTTCTCCCAAGCTACCAAAAAATTTCTCTTTCTCCTCTCTCTCGCTCTCTCTTTCTAAATCATCATTTTTTCCCACAAAATACTATCTTATTTAATGTTAAAATGACTTCTAAACCGAAAAAAACAAAATTACAACAAAAAATAAAAAAAGTTCAAAAAAGTTGAGAACCCGAAAAAACCCAAAAAAATGCTAGAAAACCCTTTAAAAAAGTCGGGAACCCGAAAAAATCCAAAAAAATGGTAAAAATAAAATAAAAAAACCAATAAAAATCCAAAATCACAAAAAAATGAATAAAGTTCAAAAAAGTCGAGAATCCGAAAAAACCCAAAAAGGCTGAAAAAACCTTTTAAGAAGTCGGAAACCTGAAAAAGCCAAAAAAATGGTTAAAAAAAGTAAAAAAAATAAAAAAAAAATCCAAAATCACAAAAAGAATGAAAAAAGTTCACAAAAGTCGAGAACCCGAAAAAACCAAAAAAGTGCTGAAAAAACCTTTAAAAGTCGGGAACCCAAAAAAACTCGTAAAAAGTGGCAAAAAAAAAAAAAAACCAAGAAAAATCCAAAATCACAAAAATATATAAAAATAAAGTTCAGAAAAGTCGAGAACTCGAAAAAAGCCCAAAAATATGGTAAAAAAAAAACAAGAAAATTATAAAATTACAAAAACAAAAATGAAAAAAGTTCAAAAAAATCGAGAATTCAAAAAAACCCAAAATATGCTGAAAAAACTTTTAATAAAGTCGGTAACCGAAAAAACCTGAAAAAATGGTAAAGAAACAAAAAAAAACCCCAAAAATATCCAAAATCACAAAAAAATGAAAAAAGTTCAAAAAATTTGAGAACCCGAAAAAACCCAAAAAACGTTGGAAAAACCTTTTTAAAATCCGGGAATCCGAAAAAGCCCAAAAAATGGTTAAAAAAAGTAAAAAGTTCGAAAAGTCTGGAAAATTCGATTGTGTATACATTTTTCTTATTTTTTATGAATTTTTTTGTATTGTTTATTTAATTTTTTGTATTATGTATGCCCTTTTTTGATTGTGTATGCCCTTTTCTTGATCGTTTATGCATTTTTTTGGATTGTGTATGCACTTTTCTCGATTGTGTATTCATTTTTTTGGATTATGTATGGCTCTTTTTTATTGGTTATGCACTTTTTTAATATTGTATATGCCCTTTTTAAATTGGATAGACAATGGTGATTTTTCATTTTGTTTGTAAAATTACATTGTGTATGCAAATATGAAATCATCATGTTTTATGTGCAATGTATAACAATGTATTGTGTATGTCTGTATTGCGTATTTTCATATTAAAAAACATGTATAAATTGTGTGTTATGTATGCATGTATTAAATAACATGTATAAATAATGTATTGTGTATGCCCGTATTAAAAAACATGTATAAATTATGTATTGTGTATGCATGTATTAAAGAGCATGTATAAAAAGTGTATTGTGTATGAATAATAAGAAAAAAACAAAAAAATGGACAGTGTCAATGGATACAGAATGTATTGTGTATGACTGTATTAAAGAGCGTGTATAAACAATGTATTGTGTATGTCTGTATTAAAAAACATATATAAAATATGTATTGTGTACGCCTGTATTAAAGAGCATGTATAAATAGTGTATTGTGCATGCCCGTATTAAAAACACATGTATAAATTGTGTATTGTGTATGTTTGTATTAAATAGCATGTATAAATAATGTATTGTGCATGACTGTATTAAAAAAATATGTATAAACTGTGTATTGTGTATGCCTGTATTAAAGAGCATGTATAAAATATGTATTGTGTATGCATGTATTAAAGAGCATGTATAAATAGCGCATTGTGTATGCATGTATTAAAAAACATGTATAAATTGTGTATTGTGTATGTCTGTATTAAAGAGCATGTACAAAAAGTGTATTGTGTATGCCTGTATTAAATAGCATGTATAAAAAGTGTATTTTGTATGTCTGTATTAAAGAGCATGTATAAAAAGTGTATTGTTTATGTCTGTATTAAATAACATGTATAAAAGTGTATTGTTTATGTCTGTATTAAACAACATGTATAAAAGTATATTGTGTATGAATAATAACAAAAACATAAAAAATGGACAATGTCAATGGATAAATAATGTATTGTGTATATATCTATTAAAAAGCGTGTATAAATAATGTATCGTGTATGCCTGTATTAAAAAGCATGTTTAAGAAATTGCAGCCCTATTGCGTAAATGAAACATGCATGCCAAGAAACAGTGAAATACGTGCAACAATTATATTATTATTAATTACAAAACACTAATGTGTGTGAACTTAGACCATATCGTGTATTAAGTCACCATATTGTGTATGTCTGTATTAAGTCATCATCAAAAATACTGCCCATCGCACTACAAAACAACATAAACAAAACACACAAAAAGTGTCAATGGATAAACAGTGTATGGCTGTATTAAAAAACATATATAAAAGATGTATTGTGTATGACTGTATTAAATAACATGTATAAAAAATATATTGTGTATGGATAATAAGCAAAACACAAAAAAGGCAGTCTCAATGGATACACAATGTACTGCATGTGGTTATATAAAAGAGCGTGTACAACAATGTATTGTATATGCCTGTATTAAATAGCATGTATAAACAATATATTGTATATGGCTGTATTTAATAGCATGTATAATTGTGTATTGTGTATGCCTGTATTAAAAAGCATGTATAAACGGTATATTGTGTATGAATAACAAAAACACAAAGAAGGGGAAGTGTCAATGAATACAAAATATATTGTGTATGGCTGTATCAAAGAGCGTGTATAATCAATTTATTGTGTATGCCTGTATTAAAGAGCATTATTAATGATAAAAGTGCATACATAATAGTGACAATTCATACAATAATTATTGTATATGCAATTCAACTAGTTTATGCACTATATTAAAGTTTATATAATGAACAATGATTACATTTATTATTAAGTATATAAAATTAATTATAGTAATTTAAAAAAAACAAAAATACCTCGAAAATTGACGGATGAACTGATGACTATTGATAAGAAAATTGACAGCTATTGCCCATTGAATCGATGAAAACGATGATCAAAATAATCAAAAACTGATGGATGAACTGATCGGAGAAGACAATACCGAGACCTGTAAACTGATCGGAGAAGAAGATCGAATGACCAAGTTACCCTTATGCTAACTTTCTTTAAAGCATTGCATAATGGTGTGTACAAGTTCCGTTAATTCTCATCTCGATTGACGAATTTGTCTCAAATTGTCACAATTACTTTAATAAGCTAGGGTGGAAAAGGAAAGCGATAAATTCACAATTATTTAATTAATTACCAATTATGCCCCAAAAATGAGCATCGTTTCGGTTGAAGAAAAACAAAATCCTAATTCATATAGAAAAAATAAAAATGAAGCTGTTGAGTAAATCAATTCCAACAATAAAATCCCTGAAGAGGAAAACGATAAATCCCCGATTATTTAATAACTTATCAATTATGCCAAAAAAATAAGAATCACTCCAATTGAAGATAAACAAAAGCCAATTTCATATAAAAAAAATGAAAATGAGGCTTCTATGTAAATCAATTCCAACAAGTAGAAAACACAATCAGATTAAAAAAAAAAAATCCAAATAAATGTAATACTGTACATACCTGATATTTAGAGCACAAAAAAAATACTCTGTAATAAATTCTAAAGATTTAGCCTAGTTATAATCGAGTTTTACGATAAAAACAAAACAAAAAAATTGAAAATGGAAAAGGGGTTTACCAATCAATCAATTATCAACTCAAGTTACCTATTGCATATCCAAACCACCGATTTCGCCAATAATTTACATCGAATTTGAAGAGATATATAATACGAGGGTTTTACGAGATATATAGAGAGTATTATATATATAGAGAGAGAGAAAGAGAGGGAGATAGAGAGAGAAAAGACAGTGAACAAAATATATAAACCAATTATTATTTATAATTTTAAATAATGGTATGTTTTGAAAATAAAGTGTTGGAGTATAAGTTTTTGGTAATTAGTTTAAAATAATTGTATGGACAATTTTCCCTCAAATATATTACAAGATGTATATATATATATATATATATATATGTATATATATATATATATATTCACGCGCCAATTGTCACCTATTGCTCTCACCGCCCACTAACACCACGTCTCCCTCTCCCTCCTTTTCTCTCCACGATTGGATCCGATCAAGGGTATGTCCCTCTTTCTCGATCTTCCTTTACATAATTTTTCTTATGAATATTTATTTATGAAACAAACATATTAATAAGTATGTAGTATGGTTTGAGTTTCATTGAACTATATTCCAATTGCAGTTGTTAAAACTTAATTATTTTAGTTTTTTTTAATCGTAATTAGTTGTGATTATTGTTGATATATAATAGATACGATCAAACCTTGTTGCAGTTACAAGCACTTAAAATTAACTTTTTGTTAGGCCTTTTTTGAATTCTGTCACATGAGTTAGTTGATAATTCTAGGGTTTTAATTGGAGTTTTCTTTAAAAAATAAGATATGTACCCAAGTGAATCCGTATAAATATGCAGTTTTGATTTGACTTAATCTAATGCTATTATAAAAGTATACTTTTACTATAAAATCTGAATCTATATATTTGTTTGCATATATTTAAAGTCTGGCGTTGCAAATATTTGTCACAACTTTTCACATCTCTTGTAGGTAATAATTTCAACATGTATACAAGAATTTGTTTATGATTATTGTATGTCAATACAGTTTGTTATCTACATCTTTTATCTGAAGATATTGAGCCCCTTGTTCTTAGAGTGAAAATAATCTCAGCAAGGTAGGTTCTTAGATGTCTAATTAGATTGATTGTTAAAAAGCTTTTGTAATATATTTTTATAGGTGTCTAGAAAAAACTTAATATTTGACCATTAGAGAAGGTATTTTGAGCATTCATGCCTTTCAGATTTCTAATATCGTATGATTAATCTTAAAATGATATTATATTGTTGGGAAAATTTTACATTGCATGGACTTTGACCCGATCGTGTTGGATCGAGAAAGTTGTAATATAAATGTAGAATTTGGATTAGAATATTTGATTGTCCTGACTTTGAAAAGAAGTTGTGTAAATAAAGAACTTTTTCAAGAACAGTTTTGGGTGTGAAAACACTTTTAATAGAACCGTCAAATGCTCTTTTATTAATTTGATTTAGATTATAGATATTTAGAAAATTCTGATGGACACAGTTACTAACTACGTAAGCTATGTAGAATGGATAATCCGAAAAATAAAAAGTCCGAGTACCGGGTAATTTAGTGGTATCATTTATCACATTGTTTATATGGTACGGGGTACCCGGTAAGTCTAGGTGTATTGATAACTTCAAATTTAGATAAAGAATAATGAAAAACATAACTTATTTCACTTAATAAACATGTGAGATAATTTTAGTTCTATTGTAAATAATTTTAGGGCGCGTGCGAGTTGCAAACACAATTCCACAATTATACTGGCTCACCGCCCACGGCACCATTTACAGAACATCACGTCTCTCACTAGATCCACCCTTTCTCTCGTTCTCTGCACCCATCGAGGTACACGTCTCTACTCGATCTTCCTTTTTAATGATTTGTGGTTATGAATAGTTACTTATGAAACACAAAAAAAAAATGTGTGCACAAATATGTTTGATTTTGGTTTTGCCTAATTTTCCACTTAACGACAGGGCTTGTTTTGAAGCTTACTTTCAAGACTTTTAATTTAAGTTGATTGGTAAAAGCTTTTTTTTTTATAGGTAACGCTAACAACGGGAATAACCCAATGTGTAACTATTAGAAATTTATTTTGAGCATCGATCCATACCTTTCAGATTTCGAATATCGTATGATTCATTTTAAAATGACCTCATATTGTTAGAAAAATTGTTTGAACCCAACATTTTTGTTAAAGCTATGCAAGTCCAACTTATTTTTCTTCTTTAAATCTAGACTATATCGACTTGATCAGCTTAAAACAAGCTTTTCAGGTACTTCGGCCTAAAAAAGCTATAAGCTTTACACTAGTAGTATGTATCATGGGGACCTAATGGGGCTTATATGAGCATGCTAATCAATAACTTATTCATAAATTTTCATTAGATTTTTTGTTACATCTCAGGTTACTATAATTAAAGGAAAAATTTACTAGTAATTCCACAAGTTGAACAAACACTGGAACTAAGAGAGAAAAGGTTTACAAAATTATTGGATGTGATACACGGGACGTGTTCGTACTTTTGGGTTTGGTCCTTTCGCAACTCAAGTATTTGGAAGTAAAAATAAACAAAATCACGAGCAGCCAATTTTTTAATTGAAAAAAGTGCAGGAAGTTATTTGAGAAGAGCTATGCGAAGAGAAGAAGAGAAGTGGTTCGAGAATTATGCAATACATGAAGAGTTTAGATGTATTTGATAGAAGAGTTTAGATGTAAATCAGTAATTGACAGAATTAGTTCGGCTAAGATGTGTTTTGTGGTTTTTTTATGAATTCTATGAAATCAAAAATTTGTAACTTTGTATATATGTATTTTAAGCTTTATTTTTTTTTTGAGATTGTGATTTTGGGTGTTTAATTACATATGTTATGAGTTTTGAATTGCTTGAATAAAATATTGAAGGCGGTACTAGTAATGTTCCAATTCAGTTGTACATATATTTCACAGATTAATGGCGTTTATAATACTTTTAAAAATAATTTTAATTGTAGTATTAGCAGCGGTTGGGTTGTATCCGCCGTAAAAAGTAACTTTTTAAAGACGGTTTACAATCGCCTTATAAGGTCATTGAAAACCGCAACTTTAAAACTTTTAGCAACGCTTACGGAAATGGCGGTCCAGAAACCGCCTCAAAAGGTTTTAAAGACGGTTTTATTACCTTTTAAGGCGGTTAAATTGGCTTGTTTTCTAGTGGCGCGGGATTGGTTTTGGGCGAGGTCGATTCTTCTAATGTTGTTTGTCGACTCGGTGTAACTATTTTTCCTGAATGTTCGCGGGTATGATTTTTGTGGGATTCTATCTCAATCCCTATTGATTTGACATGTGCTTTGCATTTGTCTGCGCTGTTAAAACTATCATGTGATTTTGCATAAGGAATATCGATGTGCCTCCTTAGAATATCATTTGTTACCTTGAGAAGATTAGTCTTTCTCCATGCCCAAATTAGACATAACTTTTAAACCTTGTCGGGGCAGGTGGAGCAATATGTACAAAAAATATATACAAACAAAAGGCCCTGATAGGTAAAACAACATCTATGCGTCTTAAAAAAAAGTTGCTTCACCATAAGATCTTTTCATTTGTTTGTGTGTGTTGGTATCTTCGATGGACACGATAGTAAGTCTATGTTATGTACTGCTGCCAATTTGGAAGTTGTATAAAGGATAAAATGAGTACCCTTGTGAGGTTTTTCTGGAGGAAGTCTTCGTCAGTGAGTCCATCGTGGTATGTTTTTAAGGGGTCAGTCTAGAATAAAGTATCGAGTAACATGTGAGGAAGTTTTTTTTTTTTTTTAAAACAAGGAATAAAGTGCCTAGTTCGTGTTGTTCTCAGATCTTTAGTTGTGAAAGGGAATAATTTCTGTCACTTTCGATGGGAAAAACAGTATTAGCGATGTCGCTTTCGCATATCATGCGGTAAAAAAATCGCTTGCCAAGTAACCTGTATCAAATGATAGGCATGTGATTCATAATCGACTTATGTCCCCTTAAGAGTTCCATATTTTGAACTCTATAGCGGCTCAATCAAAATATTAATTAAACACTCTAAACACGCGTTAATATGAGACTTCTGGTTCATAACCAATAACCAGTAACCAGCTGATACGCATATGGTGTTTGAGTGTCTATGGGCCTTATAACGGACCAATGCAACAAAATAGCATAACCTCACACGGAAATATAAATCTTTGTGCGCAAGACCAAGAAGTGCGTGCAATCATTTGCAGTCGCATCATCAAACTTTCCGTGAGTCAATTTGGGTCTGAACATAATCGACATGATGTTTAATTTCAATTTCCAAACTCAAGTAATTCAAATCGAAATTTCGATTCTTACTCTTCGGAATTATCAAGTCGACTAGACTTTTTAGGATAATCCGGATCATTTTTACAAGAATAACTCTTTCAATTCTTTACAAGAATTATACGAGTCATTTTCGTGATCTTTACACATACTAGTCTTTCAAAGTGACCATTAATGGCATGAATTTCGGATCAATCACGAAATATATCGTCAAAGAGAATCCAAATGCGATGCGATTATAAATCAAGCATCGGCTTTTGACCTGTGAATATCTCATCCGGTCAATGCCACAATATCAAATGCTCTTATCAATTGACGACAGGCGAATGATAGTATAGACAATCATGTCTTAGCATCAAAATCATTTATCATTCGACGACAGGCGAAATGATAAGGTAACTTCAAGAGCTATAAAAAAATATGGTAGAAACCACTTGAAAGACATTTCAACTCCTCTAAAATACGCTTTTGGTCGTATTGAATAGAGCCAATGTAAAGAAATTTCAATTCTTTCATGAGCTATTACCAGATAACACTGATTTTCTCGAATATTTTATAACTCAACAAGGTACGACAGTTCCTACAGGAGTATAAAGCCTCATATTTGATAAATCAATTTGGTTTTACCAAAGATTTTGATTTGGAACGACAGGTCCAGAATCATTGTCAATGAGTACTCTTTTAGGCAATTAGTTGATGAAATTATGTGGTAAACTGTTACCCACTATTTCCAAAAAATCAACTACCCCTAAGTATTGCCTAAAATTTTATAATTTAAAGTTTGGTCACATTTGTCAAAGAAATTTGCTCAAAACACTTTAAATTATTTCGAGAAATTTCGTAAACAGGCAAACCATAATCCAAACGTATGTTCAAATGGAAAAACATAATCCAGATGAGCAAAAAATCGGCTAAATGATTTATCAAAATCAATAAATGAAGGTACCAAACTCATTTGAGCCACAAAATCGGGGTCTCAAGAGTTTCCTTTCAGTTAGCTTTAACCACATTAGCATCGACTTTTCCACCTTTATAATAGTTTTGAACTATTTAAGGAGTAACCATGCATGACCTTTGTCTTTATAGCATAGAATTGACTCCTTGAACATTATCTCTTGCTTTGGGATAACGGGCCATATTGTTCATTTCAAGAACTGTCTTGGAGCCACAGGTTTTCGATTTTGACGATTGTCTAAAAACTCGCTTGACTAAGCGATTCATTGGGATCGCAACAGTTCGAGACAAATAACACTTGTCTCGGTTCTCAATTCATGGAAAAAAATATACACAAAGAGCATTAATATCAAGCAAACAATTCGCCATTGACCCAGTAGAATTAAAACTGCTCATCAGGGCATTTTCTCATCCACAAATAGATGGGCGATGAAGGAAAATGGTGAATATAAATTCACGATACTGCTTACCGAATACAATTTCCAAGATAGTATTTTTGGTGAATGATCGCTCCAATATGTCAATTTCAGACATTTGTTCACCATAGACGTCATCACGTCTCAAATGTCGTGGCGGAATAAAATCAACGCATTTGCCTTCATCTAATGAGACACAACAACCTCGTGTTTTACTCATCAAAGATGGCATCCAAAAAAAATTGGGCATCACATGCTCACACATCAGGGTGATTAACATGTGGTGGCGTAAAATATCTCGCATAAACATTCATTTCGCAAGTATGCTTTACGATTTTCTCATCATAGATGGCATCCAACATGTGTTGGGACTTCTAGATTAGTTATCATATAAAACGATTGGTTTATATGTTTATGGTTTGCACAAGCACAAACTTTGTTTCGAAACGACAGTTTCAAATACTAGTTTCGCTTCTCATGTGAATTGGTTCTCATTGATCGAACGACGGGTCCATGCTGAAACACCAATTCGACGAAACATACATCACTATATAAACACGATCGGGGAAATTATTATTTAGTCAAACCCTTTCGGTAGCTCTACTTGAACACGACCAGGAAAGACGGTAAGGCTGGAGGGTATGAATGCCACTTAAAACCCGACCTCATTAGGATATCGACTTCCGTCTATATCTTTCTTAGACATCGTATCCAAATAGGTGAGCCTATTTGGGGAAGGTTCATAATTTTTTCAACTTAAATACGAATATATATGATTTCGTAAATTTACATATCTTATACATAACAGCAGTAATAATATTACATGGCAGTAATTATTAACATGACAATTCATAAATTAATTCAATTAACATGCAATGTTATTTACTAGCCAATTAATCAATTATCATGTACGTATTTATGTTAGATATGGACTGAATTTTATACATATGTGAACATATATACTGTTTTAAGTGTAACATACATATTACAGAGATCACTACTGTAATTATAGTAAACTATATTCAATTTACAGAGGTTATTACATATACAGTCCAAGAGTTTCTGTCAAATTACAGTTTAGTCCTTAAGTGTTTTACAATCTAGTCAATAGTTTTAGGGCGTTTCAAACTAGTCCTACTATGTTTAGTATGTAACATATTCAGTCCCGAAGATTTAATTTAACAATTCTACATGTCTTAATTACAGTGTAATTAATTGTTTTATAAACTAACATACATACATGATACGTCTTTATTAACTTTTTTACAAGTTTCATTACCTTAAACTAAAAATTTAGTTTGACTTCCATTAATAAGGTACAAATTTCGTTCAACAACTGCGCATGCACAACGTACTGTATTCAACCGGGTTTGTTAACATGTAGTTAGTAGGTTCAAATCTATTATTTAACAAGTTGGGTTATTTGTACACATCTAATATACATGCCGAATTTATCCTACACTAAGTGTACTACATAAGTTATATCCATGGTATAATATCTAACAAGCAGTAACAACATATCAAGCAATTTATTAATACCGTGTAGTGGTTTTATAGGTAACATCCTGGATCATATTTAGCTTTCGATAGTAAAATAAAAAATTTAGTTTCGATTAATTGTGTACCTTTGACTAGATATGTTGATGAATGTCGATAGAGCAATAACCTAATAAAATCCGGATAAAGCTCAAGGTTTATAGATACCGAATATCCATACGTTTACTCAAAATATTCAATATCCGTGAGCGTATATCCTAGTCTCCGCGAGCAAAGTGCTGATAACGTGTTGTGTGACATATTAGCTCGTTATAGATATATATAGAGATATGTATAGATATAGAGAGAGGTATAGAGAGATGTGGAACAGTATTGTACTAATCAATGTATGAATGTCTATGTATACAAGGTCCCTAACCTCTTTATATAGATAGAGGGTAGCGTTACAAGCCTACTTGGACCCAACTAAAACTCATAAAGTATAAGGCCAATAGTCCAATAATATCCTACAACAGTTCCGTCTTTTTGTTGTGTATTCTGAGCTATTCTTAGGTGCTCCTAACGAAAGTAAACATTATCGGGTCATAGTTCAAGTTTTATAAATTTTAAATCATTCTTTAGACGTATGCTTAAGGTAAACTATCAAAAGAGAATAATACTTATTCACTTCCAAGTCATTTACTTAAATAACCACTTTTTACTTACCAAACACTTCTTAAAGGACGATGCCGGTCGTGCATCCAATATTTTTTCCCCTATCCTAATTACTTCTCATGCTTTCCCCCCTACAGATATCCGGTGATGAAGCTGTTAAAACTGCAAAAACGCTGCCACTCCAAGAAGGGTTTTTGGTTAGTACTCATCCCCATTTTCTGATTTGAAATAGATTAATAGTTTAAGTTATTTCTTTCTTTTCATATAATGTCACTGAAAATTAAAAGAACCATAGTTTGACATAGTGAATTTTGTAGCCATTTTGGTATTGCTAAAAGTTATTGCATTAGTATACTGATAGTTAATAATTTTGTGTTTAGCGTGGAAAATAATTTTTATTGACGGATATAGATCAGGATTTTCTGGACTCCTATATATCGTTCACTTAACAATGACTAATTTTGAGATACTATTCTAATTTTGATAATTTTTTGTGTTTACCGCTAAACAGCTAAAAGATACTAGTATTCCAATCAATAAAATTGGTTTCATCAAATGATTACAGATATTAGTACACACAGTACTCGTGTCTCAAAACTTCTATTAGCTCCACTTTTAAGGCATCTTTTATGATTTTGAATACAAATGTATACTCCGCCATTATCTAGTTTTCTAAAAAAACCATACATATTTTGGACCACCCTTTGTTTGGACCGATCGAAAGTATAGTGACAGATACATACAATTCTTTGAGAAATTTACCAGCAAATAGAACTCTTCAGCAGTTTATTTCTTCTTTATATTGCTTTTAGTCACCTTCTATGTCTAAAATTATTTTTATCCGACTACTAGGTAGTTGTTTTTACATATTTATGTGCGTCATATATATATTAAAATGGTTTTCTTTTTAGGTTGAGATTTCCTCTGGAGCAGCAGCTGCTGCTGCAATAAAAGTTGGAAAGAGACCCGAGAACGCAGGAAAGCTGATTGCGGTATGTATTTTGGTTCATATAATTTGATAGGCAAAGTTTTTACTTGTCCTAAAATTTCCTTCTTTTCGATCTCTGTTATTGTTCATTTTAGGGAACAGTTAAACCTAGTTTTTACGTCATAAATTTTTCCTTGATTCCTTCTTGGTTTTGTTTTCTCACAACAAAAACTTGGAGCTCAAGATTTTGATATCAATCTAGATGTCGGCTTGAATCCATCCACTTTTTTTTTTTTTAATATTAGTGATGTTTCAAAGTTACCGCAGTAAGAATTCAAAAAAGTTGATATTCATAAGTTGTATATTTACTGTTAGTAAACGGTGTATAGTGAGAATATGACAGCAGTTAGGTTTTCTGAAGACTCAAGTATAGCTAATAGATAGATATATCAACAATATGATCGATGAATTGTTTAGTTCATTATTTTTAGAATATATTATTTTTGAGAAACTTTACCATGTTCACAGTTTCAAAATTTTTGTTCTAGGTTATGTATCCAGGCTTTGGCGAGCGATATCTGTCCTCCATTCTTTTCCAGTTGGAATGGGAAGAGTGCAAGAACATGCAGTTTGAGCCTTGAAAGTATTTCTGAAACTCGAGAAAAATCTGCCTTGTATTTTTCCGTATATATATTTTTTTCTCACTCATTTTTGCTTATGTTGCTTTTAGTATTATTACTAACTCGTTTTGGTTGGAAATCCTTACTTTGCTTATGTTACTGTCGAAAATATTGGAGTCCGGTACCACTTTAAGAAGATTTTTAGTTTTAGAACCACTAATAATTTTTACCCCCACACACTCATCAGATGCATGAAAAAAAAAAGTTCTCTACACCCTCTCTCTATACTTCTCCCATCTCCGTCGCTGTCCATCGCCGCTGTTCTCCCCCCTTTCTAACTTCTCTGCCCCCTCTTTCTCTTCTTTGTCGAACGTTACCTTCGACAACAGAAATTTTTCGACGACGGAAATTTTGGTGCGTCAAATCGCCTTCTCCAGACAGGCTCCGACCGCCACCTGTACCGCCCCCTCCCTCCGTCTGCCACATGCAACCCTTTTAAAGGCATGTTTGGTCAGATGTTTTTTTAAGGGCTGTTTGGTTGCAAGATTTTTAAATAAGTCATGATTGGTTGCAATGTTTTTGTAAGGGATGTTTGTTTTCAAGCTTTTAAGCTGCTTAAAAACCGATAAAAAGTCTTTCTAAGGGCTTGTTTGGCTGCAGCAAAAAAAGCTACAAAAAATCTTAAGAAGGCTGCTTTTGTTTTTTTAAAAGCTGTTTTGTAATC
Organism: Primula veris; assembly: GCA_963682055.1. NCBI lineage: Eukaryota > Viridiplantae > Streptophyta > Magnoliopsida > Ericales > Primulaceae > Primula > Primula veris. Next base: position 29,338,428 of record OY821748.1, read on the forward strand.
TTAAAAAATCTATACAGAAAATATATTAAAATGTAAAAAAGTGATTAAAATATGTTTTGAAGCTTAAAAAAGACGGAAAAAATATTAAAATCTAAAAAAGGGCTTAAAAACTGTTTTTAAGATTAAAGAAAGATTATAATATCTATACGAGAAAGATATTAAAATGTAAAAAAATAGCTTAAAAGTTGTTTTTTAAGCTTTGGTTGAATTATTAAGTAAAAATATATATTAAAAGTTATGAAAAAAATTGTATTAGTCTGTTAAAAAAATTGTATTGGTCTGTCAAAAAAAATTGTATTAGCCTGTCAAAAAATTTATGAATTTAAAAAATCTAAGGTATGAAATTTAAAAATTGTGATATGAACTTGAAAAAAATAGCGGTATAAACTTGAAAAACAAGGGTATTAACTTTAAAATTGAAGTATCAACTTAAAAAATAAGGGTATGTCATTTATGAATTATGGTATGAATTTGAAAGATAAGTGTATGAACTTTAAATATTGAGATATAAACTTGAAAAATAAGGGTATAAATTTTAATAATTGGGGTATGACTTGAAAAATGATGGTACAAACGTTAACAATTGGGGTATGAACTTGGAAAACAGAATATGAACTTTAAAATTTGGGATATGAACTTGAAAAATAAGTATATGAAATTTAAACTTAGGGTATGAACTCTAAAAATAAGTGTATGAACTTTAAAAAAATGATATGAACTTGAAAAATACGAGTTTACACATAATGGTATAAACTTTAAAATTTGATACGAACTTGAAAAATAAGAGTATGAACTATAAAAATTGGGATATGAATTTTAAAAATTATGATATGCACTTGAAAAATAAGAGTATGAACTTTAAAAATAAGGGTATTAACTTTAAAAATCGGGGTATGAATTTGAAAAAATAAGGGTATGAACTTTAAAAATTGAGATATGAACTTAAAAAATAAATATATAAATTTTAAAGTTTGGGGTATAAACTTTAAAAATTGTGATATGAACTTGATAAATAAGGACATGAACTTTAAATATAAGGGTATTAACTTGAAAAATAAGGATATTAAATTTAAATATAAATGTATGAACTTGAAAAATAAGGCTATCAACTTTAAAAATTGGGATATAAACTTTAAAAAAATAAGGGTGTGAACTTAAAAAATTGGGGTATGAACTTGAAAAATAAAAATATAACTTTAAAAATAGAGTACAAACTTGAAAAAAAAAACAAGGGTATTAATTTAAAAGTTGAGATAATAATTTGAAAAATAATGATATGAACTTTAAAGTTTTGGGATATAAACTTTAAAAAATAAGGGTTGAACTTTAAAAATTTGGGGCCGTCAACGTCCGGATCCGACTGTCAACGCCGGAGAGTGGTCAACAATATTGGTCAAACTTTGTTGGGCCAAAAGTGTTGGTCCTAATTTGCAATAATTATCTTGAAAGTAGTTCTATTTCTTAAATAAAAATATTAAAGTGGTACCGGACCAAAATTAACCCGTTACTTTCTGTATATGAGTTGTTAAGAGAGGGGCTCATACTCTCAAAAATAAAGAAATACTCAAACTATCATCATATTAACCATTGGATTTGATTTATTTTGATCCAATGAGTAAACATAGAATAACGATACAATTACATCATATCTTTCTCAAAGGCCCATTTTATTTGCATTTTTTCTCCAACAATGTAAGAGCATTCTTAAGGGCGTATTTAAATTGGCTATCTCTACATGTGGATAACATGTAAATTTAAATCACTCAACGACCTATTTTCGCTACTCTCTATCTCTATTTTTTTTTTTTATAAATATAGATATCTCTACCTTTTCTATTTACACATGTGAAGAGGATATGTAGCGTTATCTACATTATTTTTTTCTGACGCAAGTTGGATATCAAAAACAAAAAGGGTTAATCAAGGATTAGTCTTTCAAAACGAAAGTATTTAAGGATTGATCTCGCTCACTAATTTATTTAAGTATTGGTCTATTTTTTCTAAAACTAATCAAGAACTGGTCCACTATATAAACCACATAATTTCTTATTTGGTTCAAATATCAAAAAATGTTTATCTCTCTAAAACATCAAACCCCAACGTTGGCGCCAGTCGTCGCCGCCGCTGCCTCTCCGCTCTCTGTCCTCGGTCTTCTCTTTCTCCCACTCTCCTTACGCCACTCTCTCTATTATCTATATATCTATATGTATATATATCTAAATCATACATACCTATATTTATATATCTATGTATATATCTGTATGTATCTCTCTCTATACTGGTTTCAAATCTGGAGAAGAATGGACCGTTTTGTAATTTCCAATAGTTTGGCTAAACTACATAACCAGTCCACTATTTTAGAAAATAATACTTTCTGTCCTCCTATGAAAAATAATTGCTTAAAAATGTTTAATTACCAGTATATGGTCCATTTTAATGAAAAAACACATAAAAAGTTACATTTATGATATGTTAGACTCTATTCGTTAATTAGAGCATTTTGACAATGATTCACATTGTTTACAATGACTCGAACTCTTTTTAAAAACGACTTTTACTATTTTAAAAATGACTTAAATTATTTTTAAATTGAGTCAGAATATTTTTAAAATTACTCAAATTGTTATTGAAAGTGAGTCAAACTTTTTTAAAATGACACGGACGGTTTTAAAACGACTCATACTATTTTTTAAATGAGACTGTTTTTAAAATGATTAACACTGTTTTTAAAATGACTTCAATAACTCGGACACTTTTTCAAATGACTCGGACTTTTTTTTTATAAGTACTTAGACTATAGACGATTTTCAAAAGATCATAAAATATTTTTAAATAGCTCAAACTGTGTGTAAATTTAACTAGACTGTTTTAATATGGCTCAGACTGTTTTAAAATATCTAAAACTGTTTTTAAAATGACTTAAAACAACTCATACTGTTTTTAAAAATACCTGAACTGTTTTTAAATAACTTACAATGACTCATACTGTTTTTACAATTACTTAGACCATTTTTAAAATGATTTAAAACGACTCAGACTGTTTTTAAAATGACTTAAAATGACTCAGACTGTTTTTATAATTACTCATATTGTTTTTATAATTACTCGGACTCTTTTTAAGATGACTTAAATTAACTCAGACTGTTTTTAAAATGATTTAAAACGAATCATACTATTTTAAAATGACTTAAAATAGCTCAGACTCTTTTTAAAATGTCTTAAAACGAATTAGACTGTTTTCGAAATTACTCACACTGTCTTTAAAATGACTTAAAACGACCCGAACTGTTTTTGAATTTACTCAGAATGTTATTAAAATGACTTAAAACGACTCCGAATGTTTTTAAAATAACTTAAAACGACTCAGACTGTTTTTAAAATGACTTAAAACGACTAAGACTCCTTTTCAATTACTTAAAACAACTCAGACTGTTTTTTAAAATAACTTGAAATGATTCAAACTATTTTTAAAACAACTCAGATTCTTTTTAAATGACTTAAAACAACTCAGACTGTTTTTTAAAATAACTTAAAATGATTTAGACTGTTTTTCAAATTACCCAGCTTGTTTTTAAAATGATTTAAAATGACTCAGACTGTTTTTAAAATGACTTAAAACAATTCAGATTATTTTAAAATAACTTAAAACCACTCAGACTAATTTTAAAATCACTTAAAACGAGTCAAACTATTTTTAAAATGACTTAAAACGTCTCAGAATGTTTTTAAAATTACTCAAACTATTTTAAAAATAACTTAGACTGTTTTTTAAATAACTCAGGTTGTTTTTAATTTATTTATTTTTTGGAATTTTGTTGATTTTGATTTTTGGTATTATTTTTGTATTTTTTGGGATTTTTAAAATTTTATCCTTGTTTTTTTGGGGTTTTTCATTTTTTAAAGCTTTTTTGGATATATATTTTTTTCCAGAATTTTCAGTTTTTATTTTATTTTATGGTGTTTTCCTACTTTTTCTTATTTTTATTTAATTTTTTGGATGTAATGTATCTAAATTGCGAATTATATAGCATTTTATAATTAGATTTGAACTACATGCACTGAAATGATAATTTGTCAATCTATTAGGAAACGCTGAAATTTCACGAAATTTGGAGCGTAATCCAGTGCATCGCGCACACACGAAACTGGACACATGTCACACTACCATTGCTCGTTAATGAAATGGATCAATATTTAATTAATTTCAGTTTTTTGAAGAAATACTTAATTAACTTATAGATAAGTTATCAATCAAAAATTAACTCAAGCCTTTTGTAAGATATTATTGGACTATTGGATATTACTCATAGTAGGTCTATGTTGAGCTTTCTACCTTGTATAACCCTAACTTCTTCTATATAAAGAAGGTTAGGGTCATCTTGTATTCATACATTCTGATTAATACAGACCCTGTTGTTGATTAATGGCGAATTGTTTGCCTGATATTAATTCTCTTCGTGTACATTTTTTTTTTCACGAATCGAGAACCGAGACAAGTGTTATTTGTCTCGAACTGTCGCGATCCCGATAAATCGCCTAGCCAAGCGAGATTTTAGACAATCGTCAAAATCGAAAACCTGTGGCTCCAAGACAGTAATTGGAAGGAACAATATGTCCCGTTGTCACAAAGTAAGAGATAATGCTCAATGAGGCAAGTGTATGCTATAAAGACAAAGGTCATGCACGGTTACTCCTTAAAATAGTTCAAAACTATTATAAAGGTGAAAAACCGATGCTAATGTGGTTAAAGATAACTGAAAGGAAACTATTGAGACCCCCGGATTTGTGGCTCAAATAAGTTTGGTACCTTTCTTTATTGATTTTGTTAAATCATTGAGCCATTTTTTCGCTCATCTGGATTATGTTTTTCCATTTGTACATACTTTTGGATTATACTTTGCCTGTTTACGAAATTTCTCGAAATAATTTAAAGTGTTTTGAGCAAATTCCTTTGACAAATGTGACCAAACTTTAAATTATGAAATTTTATGCAATACTTGTGGGGTAGATGATTTTTTTGAAAATAGTGGGTAACAGTGTACCACATAATTTCACCAACTATTTGCCTAAAAGACTACTCAGTGACAAAGATTCTGGACATGTCGTTCCAGATCAAAATATTTGGTAAAACCAAATTGATTTGTCAAATATAATGTCATATACTCTTGTAGGTCCTGCCGTACCTTATTGAGTTACAAAACATTCGAGAAAACCAGTGTTATCTGGTAATAGCTCATGAAAGAATTGAAATTTCTTTACATAGCCTCCACTCAAAAACGTATTTTAGAGGAGTTGAAATATGTTTCAAGTGGTTGCTACCACATTATTTTAAAGCATTTAAAGTTAACTTATCATTTCGCCTATCGTCGATTGATAAAAGATTTAGATGCTAAGACATGATTGTCTATACTATCATTCGCCTGTCGTCGATTGATCAAAGCATTTTGATATTATGGCATTGACTGGATGAGGTATTCCCGGGTCAAAAGACGATGCTTGATTTTTAATCGCATCGCATTTGGATTCTCTTTGAGTATATATTTCATGATTAATCCGAAATTCATGCCACTAATGCTCACTTTGAAAGACTAGTATGTGTAAAGATCACGAAATGAACTCGTAAAATTCTTGTAAAGAATTGAAGGAGTTATTGTGGACTTATCCAACCATAAGACGGACCATAAATATAAATGGTTATGGTTGATGCATCGACATATGGTCACATTTTACTGTTGTCCATATAAATGCAGCACTTCCCAAACTCTTAGCCTTATCATTAAGTTGATGGCTCATGATCCGGATTATCCTGAAAAGTCTAGTCGACTTGACAATACCGAAGAGTAAGAATCGAAATTTCGATTTGAATTACTTGAGTTTGCAAATTGAAACTGAACATCCTGTCGATTATGTTCAGACCCAAATGAACTCACAGAAAGTTTGATGATGCGACTGCAAATGATTGCACGCACTTCTTGGTCTTGCACACCAAGATTTATATTTCCGTGTGGGGTTATGCTATTTTGCTGTATTGGTCTGTTATGAGGCCCATAGACACTCAGACACCATATGCGTACCAGCTGGGTACTGTTTATGAGCCAGAAGTCTCATATTAACGTGTGTTTGGAGTGCTTAATTAATATTTTGATTGAACCGCTATAGCATTCAAAATATGGATCTCTGAATGGGACATAAGTTGATTATGAATCCCATGCCTATCATTTGATAGAGTAACCTTGGCAAGCGATCTCTTTACCGCATGATTTGCAAAAGTGACATCGCTAAGACTGTTCTCCCCGTCGTTAGGGGGAGATTTGCACGTAACCATTGATAAGGAACGATGTGAAGTAACGTGGCATAACCCACTCAGTCTTAGCTTGATCCCAAAAACTACACTTAGTGATATGTAAGTGCATAGACTCCCTCAAGTCTAACTAAATGCTAAACGCATTTAATGACTTTATGAGATGTCACGAGATCATTTATACCTGCTGCAAAAATGCTTGCAAGAATAGACGTCCCTGTCGGATGCCCTGTTCCTGTCGTAACACATTGCTTTGGCCGAACCCGCCAAGCAAAGGACGCTGCCGTCGGCCGTCAGTCTATCGTCCTTCCCAAGATATGAGAAAGTTGATCGGTTCTTAATTCGTTCAGCCCCAGAGGTGGTGAACTGAAACTCGTTTGTCACACAAGATTATAAAGGATCAAGGAGATGTGTTATTTCCTCCTCATCCTAAGAATCTCGAAATATCTATCGATCATGATATCTTAGATGATATTGAAGTGAAATGAGACTGTCATTGATTACTTGTTCATATATTCGGTGATGACTGATAATACGAACAAATTATGACAGGGAAACATGTACCGTTGCCTGAAGTCAACGGAGAATAGACTTTTCTAATGGAAACTTGCAATCCAAGTAGACTCCTTAGCGAAAGTGTGTTCGGACCTGTAGCTCCAACACCACCAATTTAAACGAGTTCGTTTATTTGGTTATTCGTAAGGAAGAGTGATGAGAATAATGAGATTGTAGAATTCTCGCCTAGTAGCGCAAGACTTCTCTCACACCTTGGAATTGATTACGAGATGGTTGATTTTCTCGTAATGGACGTTAGAACGGTCCCCTACTTTATCGGTTTAGTAGTTTCCGAAAAACTGATTATGCAGCATGTGATTGTGGTCACTGTTTTATCTCTATGAGAATTTAGACAAAGAGATATAGATTAAGGTCCATGTGTGATTTCATATGCTTTAATCAAGTAGTTCCTGACCACGGAACACGATCTCAATTGACTGAGATGTTCACTATATTGATTAATATAATCCGAGCGAATGTGGTATACCACCTAAGTGAGTACTTGATTAGCTTGGGATACTTGAACAAGTATTATGCCCTTGCATGTTTTATTATGCGATCCACTTTTGGATTTGCCTTTGAGATGAATGATCTTGGGAAGAAACGGTAGTGACTCGACCTGATGATCGAGTCCCGTAAAGATTGAAACTAAGTCCATGATTCAGACTACACCTAGAAGGTGTTATGACGTTTTAGTCATTATGACGCTAAGTCGTCAGATTCTTCCATGATCGTTCGATCACTAGACATTGATATAGACCCGGTCCGTCCCTGATGAGACGACAAAGAGATATTGAACCATGATGTTCATATCTAAGTACAATAAGCGCATCATTGTAGTTGGTCTAATGTACTAGGACGAACATCTTGTCTGCTGTGAATGGTATAGCTCGACACAGCATCGCGCTAACATGCTGCCATCGAAATGGCACTAAAGGCACATTCCCTTACCTTATGGTAATTTTGGAAGTGAGCTAGTTTATCCCATTTGCATCATCGAGTGTACCTACCCCCTTCGGTACTCGAATTAACGCAACCCTTTTTCGGTTAAACCGATGCCAGTTACTTATCAGACCCGCATAAGTGATATTTCTAACATGGTCTGTCTTTACAATTAGGAATAAGGCAATATCTTGGAGGTCTTGGAATGACTCCAAACGAATCACTCTGATCTACTCGTGCTCTATGAGACGACTAGAGAGTGTATATGGCTTTGAGCTCGTATTAGCCATATTTGAATTACATATGCTCTCTTTCACGATCCAGATAAAACTCTTGTCTTATTTGAGGACAACTTGTTGTTATCGATCAAGAGAGACATGACTAGATTATGCTATTTAACATTTCTTTCCGAAATAAATCTTAACATATGAAGTTTAAGAGCATCCTGTCGAATGCTCGGTTTATTTCACGTTATATTTTCTTGCATACAGTCATGTGCAAGTAAATGAGACATCCGGTTGAATGCTCGTACTCTTTATTCGAATATGAAATCATTGCACCCAGTCGTGTGCAAGTGAGGGGAGCATCCACGTGAATGCTTATTGCACTAATTACTACTTAGTCGAAATCCTCGCACCCTGTCATGTACAAGTGAGGGGGAGCATCCAGTCGCATGCTCGTGTACTCTTTTTGTCCTTAGACCAAGGTTTTTCCCACTGGGTTTTCCTTGGCAAGGTTTTAGCAAGACACGTTCCCATCATACCTCACTTAATATTGCCGAAATTAGGGGGAGTATACTTTTGTATACTTCTTACCACTGTGTAGTCTTTTGTCATTCGACTGGAGGTTTTTCCCACTGGGTTTACTCTAGCAAGGTTTTGATGAGGCACCTGTTTTGTAGTTGATCCCCTACTACTACCACTGTTGCACTCTTTTTCCTTCGATCAGAGATTTTCCCATTGGGTTTGCTCCGGCAAGGTTTTGATGAGGCACACTGTTTTGTGGTTAGTTAATTACATAGAATTTCGGCCTATATCATTCGGCTACATAGTTTCTCCTAGGTACCGGTTTTGTCCCACACTGGGTTTTCCGTCCTTAAGGTTTTTATGTGTTTAGCACTGCGAATGAACTCGACTCAGATCGACTGCATGAAAATGAAGAATTCAAGACGTCCAAATGGGGAGTGTTGTAGGTTATTATTGGACTATTGGGTCTTACTCATAGTGGGCCTAAGTTGGGCTTTCTAACTTGTATAAGCCTAACTTTTTCTATATAAAGAAGGTTATGGTCCCCTTGTATTCATACATTCTGATTAATAAAGATTCTGTTGTTGTCTCTCTCTATATTCTCTATCTCTATCTATATATATATGTGAGCTAATATGTCACACAACAAAGCCGTTATTTTTCAATTCATTCTTTCTTTTGTTTTTCGCTTCATTCTTTCTTCTTTGTTTCTCTCTTTAAAAAGATAGCCTCCCTTTCTCACTCTCCCATTCCCCTCTCGCTTGGTCTTATCTCCAAGGAACTCTTCTAACGTAAATTTGATTTATATTTTTAACGTTTTCTTCAAACTCAGATTTTTTTTAAAACTCAGGTGTGATGATATATATCACTTCTACTATTCTACTACTTTGAAATTGTTGATTGATATTGATAAAATCTAAAACACTTTTTAGTAATAATTGTTAATTTGTTTAAATATCACAGTTTTTTTATTATGTGTTTTCATACTATATTTTGTTGACGAACTTAAAACAGAAACATTTATTCTTCGGTTTCTATTAAAAAGTTAATATTTTTAGTATAAAAACCAAAGGTTGTTATTTGAATGAAAAAAAAAGGAGTCGAAAAAAAAGTTTTTTATATGTATATATCAAATTTATATAGCGTTGTTGTGGACCAGTTAAAAATAGTGACTATACAGAGTTTAAATTTTTTTATATAGTCAAATCTAGATAGAAAATATGAGTATACTCTATTCTCTCACCTCCAAATTAATACTCTCTCCATTCCAATTTATAAGAAAGAATGGGAATACTTGCAATTTTGTAATGCAAATTTTGTGTTTCTTCAATTGTCGGAATTGTAAATTTTAAAAATTAGTCACATAGTTAACATGTTAAATTACATTAATAAATTTTGAAATTTACAATTCCGACATTTAAAGTGCACCAATTTTACGTTGCAAAATTGTACGTATTTCCATTGTTACTTATAATTTAGGACGGAGAGAGTATATATATATATACATACTAAGATGATGAGAATTTTTTTCTTACAAATAATAATATTTTATTTTTATTTTAATTAACGGTAGACCACACAATGAGTTGCTCAATCTTTTATTAGGGTTTATTAATTGATATATTTTAATGTTATATATTTTTTATTATTTAAAGGTAGGTCACACAAGAGTTTTCAATCTTTTATTAGGATTTTATTGTTTAGAACCACCTAATTCTAAATAGTGATATATATCTAGGTATTATTCTTGTTTATAGTTTTGTTTGTTAGCCATTGGATTAAAATAAACAATATCTGATGATTATCAAAAGAAGAGTGTGAAGACTCTCCTTTAGGAAAGAGTCTGCTGCTCTTATTCCGTTGTTAAAACTGAGGATTTTTTCACTAATGATGGCAAAATATTCTAATTTATAACCGGTTAAGAGTTCTGAAAATGAATGGAAAGTGCAAAATCAGCAAATATTCGATTTTTTGAGCCATAATACTCAATTCAAAAGTATTCCAAAAATAGTTTTGGATGTTGGAGAATATTGTTCAGCACTTATACTTGATCTCTGAATATCCCGATAATTCAAATCGACATTTAAACCAAGAGATATCAACCCTATAAAGTAGAAAGTGCCAGCTCATTCTGTTGACGTGTCAAATTTATGCAAGTGACTATCTTCCGATGATCATATCTCAATCATCAGTTTGTGGAATGAAAGTGATTCAAAGTTCTGAAAATTCCTTGATTGATGGAATAAATACTGGAAAAAGAAATGAACTTGGACGAGTAACGAATGAGATATTCGATTTACAAAACAACAACATGATCTACCACGCTGATAGAAATAGTCAATAGCTTGTATTGCAACGGCTATAAGTGAATCATTTTTTTTATGAAAATGATTAATTCAAATTGGATATGATTCCTTTACCGAAGGGCTAGATATTACAAAAAGATTCACATGAACAGACATATGATCGCGGAGATACGTTTTCTAGAAGATTGCATGTCAGATAGCGAAATCTTGAAGAACCAACCGGTTATATTGTTTTATAACCGGTTGGAAAGCCTAAAATTTGAATTTTAAACAAACAACGGTCATATGACTCATATTCATGACCACCCATATAAATAGATCCCTTGGGGTCCGAAACACAGTACCACACTCCTCCAACTCATTGCTAAAGTCTTCAAGCCAAAACTTCATTCAACGGTGAAGCTCTCCCGTTTCATTTCATACCAACGAGTTTCGTCTTTCAATCCAAGCCTACCAAACTCACTAGATCAGATTAAGCACTTTATTATATTGAGAGAAGAGAGTCTTTTGTTTAGGAGATCATTTTGTAACATTTTATATATTCGAGTGTGTGTAATTAACGTTGTTAACACTTTCGATCACATCGATTGTTTGTGTCAATAAGGTTAATATAAATCTTGATTGATTGTACGACATGTGTACAATATCAAATATTTTACTTGTTTGGATTTTTAATCCATCGTCTCGTGTTTGAGACTTATTTTTTGGACAACTTAGCCCCTAAGGAGAAGTGTGTAAGTTGGCAACTCTGCCCTAAGGAATAGTGTAAAGGGCCGATTTGCCCTAAAGGAGAAGATTTTCAAAGGTTAACTCCGCCATAAAGACGGAGTGGTCGTGTTTAATATAAAAAGCTTAAAATGCATATTTGAACTTGGGGACAGGACGCAGTCTCACATTGAGACGAACCTGTATAAAACTCGCATGTCAAGTATTTTGTATATCTTTCTATTTATATTCAAGTATTTAGTATAATAGTAATAATATATTTATATTATATACACATACTAATAATCTATCTATATATACAGTACTTGATGGTTTACATTGTTTGACTTAGAGCTAATAACATCCGAAACAAACAAATAAGATCATACTCTCGGTGACGCGATCTATTTGTCGATAGCTGTATAGTCCGAATCATACAATTGAATTAATCTTTGAATTAGTACATTCATTTGTCAATAACTGGACAAACTAGTGCGTATCTAAAGTCGACATTATTAATTGTTTAATATTCACATACTTGATTGCTTGATTGTTGTCTGGGCGTGACCCCTAATTGATAGTTTTATATACTAGCATTCTTACCTTCGTATATATATATATATAGCTATATATATATATATATTCTTTATTTGCTTTATATCATACTTTGAAAATATATATTCATATATTATTATAAACTACTAGATGCTTTACTTGTTTAAGTGCTTGATTTTTTTTAAAAACAGATAAACCTATTCACCACCAACAAAACTACAACTGCATTCATGGAAAGGTTATCCATGAAGGGTACCTACTTCCTTTTTATATTAGTACTAGCATGGTGGACCACGCTATGCGTGGGCGGTTTTCCATGGATTTCAGATTGGACAACATTCGATCGGTGACTCATTAGAACATATAGTGGGCATACATACTGATAAAACTGATACTTTGATCAGATTTATAAGAAAAACTAATTTGGAAAAAGTAGTTATTTAGAGAAGAAAAACGAAACTAGAGAGAGAGTAAATTCAGTTATCTCATTTATCAACAGTAAGGACCTTAATATACAGGTCAGTTACAAAGTTACAAATCAGTTCACCAACTATTAAGTAAATACAGAATAGTCCTCAAATGCTGAAACAGAACACTATATAGTATATTCAACACTCCCCCTCAAGTTGAAGAGTGGAGGTTAAACACTCCTAACTTGGAGATTAAACTAGTAAACTGATTAACCCAAAGGTTTCGTAAATACATCAGCTAACTGTAGAGAACTTTTAACAAAAACTGGATGTATCAAACCAGCTTGATATTTTTCTCTTACAAAATGGCAGTCAATATCAACATGCTTTGTACGCTCATGTTGAACTGGATTTGCAGTGAGAGAAATAGCAGCCTTGCTATCGGAGAACAAAGTCACACTATCAGTTTGGGAAATACCCAAATCTTTCAGTAAGGATAATAACCACATTACTTCACAAGTTGTCGTAGCTAAAGCACGATATTCAGCTTCTGCTGAACTTCTGGCCACAACACTTTGCTTTTTGCTTTTCCAAGAAATAAGTGAATTACCTAGGAATAAGCAGAAACCTGAAACAGAACGTCTTGTATCCAAACATGCTCCCCAATCAGAATCACAGTAGCCCCTCAATGTGAAATCAGAACTAGAAGGAAACAATAATCCTTGACCAGGAGCTCCTTTAATATATTGTAATACCCTATATGCTGCTTGTAAGTGATCATGTCCAGGTTTATCCATATACTGAGTAAGTACTTGAATAGCAAATGACAAATCAGGTCTTGTAATGGTAAGATATAAAAGCTTACCAACAAGCCTTCTATACTGTGATGGGTCAGGAAGTAAAGAAGCATCATCACTTACCTTTTCAAGTCTCAAATTAGACTGCATTGGAAAAGAAACAGGTTTGCATCCTAAATAGCCAGCATCTTGAAGAAGTTCAAGTGCATATTTTCTCTGTGTAAGACATATACCCTTAGGTGATTTAGCCCCTTCCAGACCCAGAAAGTATTTTAGAGGACCCAAGTCTTTGATGCTAAAAGTAGAGTGAAGAAAATCTTTAACTGTATCTATTATATCAGAATGTGCACTAGCTAGCACAATATCATCAACATATACTAAAAGAACCAGAAATTGACCATTCTTGTGTAGAGTAAACAAAGAATGGTCAGCCATAGATTGGTTAAACCCAAATACTAGAAGTGCATTAGAAAGTTTAGCAAACCATTGTCTACTAGCCTGTTTTAGTCCATAAAGAGATTTCAAAAGTTTACATACCAAGTTCTCCCCCTGTCTATCAAAACCTGGAGGCAAACTCATGTAAACATCTTCATTTAAATCACCATGTAAGAATGCATTGTTGACATCAAGTTGTGCCAAATGCCAGTTCTGTGCAGAAGCCACAGCAAATAAAGTGCGCACAGTAGTCATTTTAGCCACATGAGAGAAAGTGTCTTCAAAATCCAAGCCTTCTAATTGTGTATACCCTTTAGCCACTAATCTAGCTTTATACCTCTCTATAGTACCATCAGATTTGTGTTTTATCTTGTAAACCCATTTACAACCAATGGTATTTTTGCCTTTAGGTAAAGGTGTTAAAGTCCAGGTTTTATTTAATTCTAGAGCATCAATTTCTTGTTTCATAGCAGCTTGCCACAAAGGGCTTTGTATTGCTTGTTTATATGATTTTGGTTCAGATACAACAGAAATAACATTAATAAAATGATGGAAAGAAGGTGATAGTTTATGGTGAGAAACATAATTGGAAATAGGATAAATGGTTGAGGAAAAAGAATTAGAGATGGGTGTTTTAGAAACAGAACACTGATAATCTTTTAAATGAGAAGGAAGTTTAGAAACCCTATTAGAATGCCTAAGTGGGGGTAGAGGATTTTGTAATGTAGAAGAGGGTAGGATTGGGTCATGATCAGAAGAATCATGGGTATGAGGAGAATTATTAGGTGATTGAGATGGAATTTGTGAGGGTGATGTAGTTGATATAGGGTTGTAAATTTGAGAATTGATATCTAAACAGGGATTGGGAAGAGTAAATGAGGATGAAGGTGATTTAGAAAGAAATGGAAAAATGTTCTCATGAAAAAGGACATCTCTGTAATAAAAAATTTGGTGTGTTTGAAGATCATATAACCTGTAACCTTTAACTCCAATAGGATAGCCTATAAACACACATTTGCGTGCTCTAGCATCAAATTTTGCTCTATTATGTGAGAGAGTAGAAGCAAAACACAGACAACCAAAAACCTTTAATTGGCTGTATATAGGAACAACATTAAATAATGCTTCATAAGGTGTTTTATTTTTCAAAACAATACTAGGAGTTCTATTGATAAGAAAAGCAGCTGTTTGTATACAGTGTCCCCAGAAATGTATAGGTACATTAGATTGAAATCTCAAAGACCTAGCAACCTCAAGCAAATGTTTGTGTTTCCTTTCAACCACTCCATTTTGCTGAGGTGTTCCCACACAAGAAGTATTATGCACTATTCCATTCTCAGAGAAAAAATTCATCATATTAAACTCCAATCCATTATCACTCTGAATACACTGTATCTTTTCATTGAACTGTGTATTTACAAAATGATGAAATGAAACAAGAACACTAGACGCTTCTGACTTAGCTTTCATCAGATATATCCATGTACAACGAGAGTAATCATCTACTATTGTAAGAAAATAAGCAAAACCACCAAGAGAAAGTACCTTATATGGCCCCCAGATGTCCACATGTATCTTTGAAAAGATTCTGGTACTCTTAATAGTGCTAAGAGAAAAAGGTAATCTACTCTGTTTGGATAAAGGACAGATCCCACATTGTAGAGGACTTTGTTGTTCTACTAGTGACAAAGCACCTTTTATTTGTATCAACCTTGAAAGAGGCATATGCCCTAAACGTAAATGCCATAATTCTGTTGCAGAAAACTTATTTGCAGATCCTTGCATAGCAGAACATTGAAATTGAGGTTGAGAATAAGCTGAATTCCAATGTAGATAGTAGAGACCATTATGTAGTTCAGCAGTACCAATCACTCTCTTGGATTGGTCCTGTATCATGCATGTATTATCATGAAAGATTACTAAGCAATTATTATCAGTAATTAACTTATGTATAGAAATGAGATTCACATGAAAATTAGGGACAAAGAGTACATCCTTGAGAATAAGAGAATAACTCAAGTGTACCATGCCTTTATGAGAAATCCTAACTTTTTCTCCATTTGGTAAGGTCACATAAGAACATAATACAGGTAGAACCTTTGTTAAACAAGATACTGAAGTAACAATATGATCTGTAGCTCCTGAATCTAATATCCATGTATAACCTTTATAGGTGCAGTCATACCTGTTGTTTCTGAGTTGTTATGATTAGAGGAAGAACTTCCAACAAAAGAAAGAGGATGTGAAAAAGTAGGCCCAATACATTGTTGCTGAAAACTAGCTTGCATAGTATTCATTAGCGTTTGAAACTGCTGTTGTGTGATAGGAGAATTAGCAACATTAGCATGTTTCCCCAATATAGAGTTTGCAGAATTAATACCATTATCCAGACCAGTTTGATTTGCATAAGAATTATTATTCATACCCAAATTCTGAGGAGGCTTATATGCTCTATGCCCTGGTGGATACCCTACTAGTTTGTAACAACTCTCCTTGGTATGATTTGAGAAACCACAATGTGTACAAAGCATATTCCCTTGTACTCTCTTCTTGTTTCCAAAATAAGGCTTCTTAGCATTATAAGTAGGATTATTTTGAGTAAAACCAGAATTATTCCCAAAATTTCTCATAGAAGTACTTTGTATAGCCTGTGTATTATTCATCATAGCCATTACTTCCCCTTGTACAAAAGGATTTGATGATGGAATTTGACTTAAAGACCTTTGTCTCTCTTATGTATCAAGAATGCTATATATTTGGTTGAGTTTGGGAAGAGGATTAATCATTAAAATTTGTCCCCTAATGGCTGCATAACTATCATTTAATCCCATCAAGAACTTCATAGTTATAAATTGCTTGGACAACTCTTCTATTTTCTCCATAGCCTTACAAGAACAAGAACTCATTGCTCCACAAGTACAACTAGGTGTTGGATTAAACTGTTGTAAATCATTCCAAAGTGTATCTAAACTAGTAAAATACTTTTGAATACTATCATGTCCCTGGTTCAACATGAATATAGTTTTCTGCAAATCAAATATTCTAGGACCATTTGACTGTGCAAATCTCTCCTTTAACACAACCCACATTTCTCTAGCAGTTGATTTATACAAAATATTTGCAGCAATTTCTTTAGAAACAGAATGAATAATCCAAGACTGAATCATCAAATTACATCTTGTCCATAAAGGGTAAATACTATCCATTATATTTGGCAAAGATATGGTCCCATCAATAAACCCTAATTTATTTTTAGATCCCAAAGCAATTAACATAGACCTTGCCCAAGAATGGTAATTAGTGCCATCTAAAACTGGTGCAACTAATATACTAGTTGGATTATCACCAGAATTAAGGAAATAAGGACTTAGAGGATCAATTACCATATGAGAAGAATTGACTGGATTTCCATTCAACCCAGCTCCATTTTCGCCATTATTAACCCCATTTTGATTCTGTAACCCTTGATTCTCCATTCTTTTGGGAAATTTCTTCAAGAATTAATGTTCGCGGATTTGAAAAACGTTGATTATCGCTCTGATACCATGATAAAACTGATACTTTGATCAGATTTATAAGAAAAACTAATTTGGAAAAAGTAGTTATTAAGAGAAGAAAAACGAAACTAGAGAGAGAGAGTAAATTCAGTTATCTCATTTATCAACAGTAAGGACCTTAATATACAGGTCAGTTACAAAGTTACAAATCAGTTCACAAACTATTAAGTAAATACAGAATAGTCCTCAAATGCTGAAACAGAACACTATATAGTATATTCAACACATACATGTATTTTCGTGATCGATCCACCTGTTTATGTGATCCGGAAATCTACAAAACGTGTTTTTTGTTACAAAATAGTCTTGAATACGAAACATGAACAATTTGAAAATTAAGTAATGTGAAAAGCAGAAGCTAGTAAAAAAAAAGGATCATATGCATAAACCTGTTTGTAAAACATTAGCATACGCCATATAATTTGCACACAAGTCACAAGTAAGACAACTATGGCAAGGTGATAATGTATGACAAATGTTAATTTCCTTACAAATATGAAGACCGTGTTTGTAAGAGATTTGAAAGTCTGTCGCCCCATTACATAGGTGAGACATAAAAGAAAGCAATTCAATTTACGAAGTAGGTAGTTAACCTGAAAACTTGGAAAGCATTGTGAACACAGATTGGATTGAAAATGGTGTACAAAACACATGCATTATAAAACCATATGAAGGCTGCTCATGTTTATTATAGCATCTCGTGGGCAGCTCCAAATTAAGGGGAAAATCAATCATTCTTTACTTCATAAGGCAATCTCAAACAGCTCATAGTTTAATAGCTTTATTCATATAGGTGTAATGGTCAACGGGTTAAATTTGCATCTTTTCACTGCCCTCTTGAACGACCTCGATGCAATAACGATCCATTTGTCCTCATGACCAGCAACATTACTTAGCTTAAGTATTACAGTTGCATCTTTTGTTCCGGTAGTTTAGGTATAAAAGAAAACGATGAAGTAAAGAAGAAACCTTAAGTTACATGTACAGATACAGATGTCAAAATGTTAATGGTTGATCATATAGGTAACTGAGTGCGACTGTAATAATGAAAACAATAAAAAGTCTAAAATAGATTAGCAAAAAAAAGAAGAAGCTATAAGTCGATATGTTATGCTACATGTTTTAATTAGTTTTGCATATACTGAAACATACTGTCAAATATGTTCTCATTCATTTATGACTTTTAATGCAAATGATTAAGCTACTTAAGAGTGTAATTGTTATCAGATTTCTTAGCATGCATATTCAGTTTGACGACTCTTCTATAAGTTTTTATATATGTCATAAACTTAAATAAACAACAAAACGTTGACGAGAAATTAGGATCACATACACACACACAAAAAGATTATACTACACATGATTGATAATTCAGGATCACATACACATTTTTGTTTACAAAAACACATGATCAAACATACGGTGCACCGTACAAAAGAAAGAACACTTGATTTGAGAGGTAAATCTAAAAATAGACTCATATATTCATACAAGTATTAAGAAATTACCCGCTGAAAAGGTGATGGCTGCGGGAACGACTGGTCATTCTGTCACGTCCCAAAATCAGGAAAACACGGACATCGAGGCATGACCTTTTTAAACAAAAGGAAAATGAACCCTGTTGGTACAAAATTTACTTTTAAAAAAAAAGACTTGCGAGCTAAAGGAACAAATAAACGAATGAATATAAATTTTGCCAAACGCGGCTACAAGACAAAATAGTCTTAACAAAATTATATAAAAATGAACAAACAATTGTAATTTGCCCGTAGGCTACAACCTCGAAAATAGTCTAAAGAAATAAAACGATTCAAGAAGCCCAAACCCATGCGCTACCTCGCTAATGCTCCTATCCAAACGCATCAACCTAAGTTGTACTTGAAAGACAAAACTATAACGGTGAGTCCCACGCACATACATAGACGGGACGGCACCACAAAATACCGTCACTCCATCCGATAAATGCAAGAACTCACAAACAACTACGATAATCAACGTATAAAAAGAAATATAATAACATCGTACACGAAATAAATTAAATAACGTCAACACACATCTATAGCAAACATGGACCTCTCACGCCACCTACCCCAGTCCGTAAGGTAGGTCATTCCCTATACCACTCGGTCGTCTATTGTCCCCGGTATAGAAAGAGACATAGACCATTACTAACATAAAAGTAGATTTAAAGTGCGCACTTGGACCTCTCACGCCACTCGTCGCAGTCCGTAAGACGAGTCATTCCCTATCCCCTCGGCCGTCTTATGTCCCCGGAATTAGGGAGAGACATAGACCATTGCTAATAATAAAATAAATATAGTGCACACTAGGACCTCTCACGCCACTCGCCCCAGTCCGTAAGACGAGTCATTCTCTATCCCCTCGGCCGTCTTATGTCCCCGGAATTAGGGAGAGACATAGACCATTGCCACTAATCTAAATCACAAGGCCTCGGCCAATAATATAAAAACATTCAATTATCACATTCTCATATGTCACTTTAACGTAATTCAACGTAACACATAAGTATACGTGCTAGATTCAGAACTAACCAAACAACTCCAACAACATAAAATCTCATTCAGTCATTTTAACAAACATTTTGTATGCGTAAACTACAATTCATCCATATTCAACATAAATTTACCCAATTTCATCAACAACCATAATATCACATAATCAACTCATAAAACACACAAACCCATCCATAATCTCATTAATTCGAAATTAATATGTCAAAAGTCTCAACTTTTACAATTCAAATAATGGAATTAAAAATACAACAATTAAACCACAATTAACAATTTAAGAACATAATTAAGATAAAAGACAAAAAAAAAACCCCAATTTATAATAAACGCAAGACCTAATCCTAACATACACCTTCGTCTAGTCGCAATGGATAACCCCCGTTACCTTAGTGCGTAGAGGAGATGCTTCCGGTATGAACCCGCTAATGGTGGTTTTTTCTTCTTCTTCCTAACCTTTGAAATCTTCATTTTCTCTCTTTTTCTCTGTTTTCTCTCTTGTTTTAGGTTTACTGTTTTAAAAAAGTGTGTAAAAACTGTTTTGAGAAAGTTTGTGAAAGCGAACTATTTGGTCCCCAAAGTTTTAAAAGTTAACTCATGATCCAAAAATATTATTTTACTACTCAAAAATAACAAATCTTTAGAAACAAATCTATTAGTCCTTTTTATTTATAAAATTAGTAACAGGTTTTTAAAAATAAAGTTTTTCGAAACAGTTTCGATTTTTGGCTAAAAATTGTATAAAACGTTTTTGAATTGATTAAATCATAAATAAAATCACTTATAAAAATACGGGATGTTACACATTCATCCCTCTCTCATGCATACAATCTGTTCTCTCTGTAGTATCTGAGTTTAATTTTGTTTGAAGCGGTGGTGCAAACTTCTGGACTCTTCACCGTGTGACACCAAATATCTATTTTACAACCACATGTACAATACTTATGTACTTACCCGGAAAAGTTACTCACATGTTTAATTATCTTTCCGAAATGTCACAGCTCTGTGGTGTTGGCATTTCTGAGGACAGACCATGGTCTGTTTTGACAAAGTGCCTCTGGCAAACTTCCAAAGATTTTATATAAACTTGTTTCAGATGCAAGTAAACATACTTCTTAACGTAAATCATCAAGAGCTTTTTCGTTGAGAGTTTTAATCTAGAAGATTGACGATTAATAGCAAAATGTTACATATTAGTTTGAAGCCTTTTGCGGCAGGATTAGATATATAATGGTTCCTCGAATCATTGGTCCTCGTTTCCTTCTCTGCTCGGTACTGGTCAAAACATGGGTGGTAAATTATGGATATTGTAAGTACTTAAATAGAGTGTTGCTAAATTATTATGGTAAAAGGTGAAATATCAAAAACACATAACAAAAAACAAACTTAGAAACCATTTTAGCATAAGTAGAAAACTGAAAATGCTACCTTTTGTTTTCGGCGGCCTCCCAAAAATTGTTATCCAGATGTGCAACTTGCAACTTGAGCGAAGAGAGCAATATCATCCCACGTCCAAACCGGAGAAATATATGCCAAAGATCAAATGGATACTGAAGCACCTTAAAAAGAATAAGAGCGAAACAAGGGTAACACCATAGAAGATTGAGTATTTCTACCCTAAAAAAGTGGAAATTAAGCTCTCTATTTAGAAAGAAAAAAAAAAGTGGAAATTCAAACACAAGGATTCAGCTCGAGCAAATGCTTTCAAAAAAACTTGAGAAGAATTCTTTAGGAGCTCATAAATATGTTCAAAGTAAAGGCAATATAAAAACTATAAATACTCCAAAATTATTTCCTTCCAAAGAGCTGGCACGAGATGAAATATTGTATCCTATTTTAAATAAACCAAACTTTAAAACCTAACATTACAATCTACATAATAAAAACAAGATCACATCATATTGCCTTTTTATGTAGATTGAAAGGTGGGTAAATTACAAGTAATATGAAACCACAGTTTGTATATGCAAATACATAAGTATGTTTTTTTTAATACATAGTAAATTACACATATCAAATAAGAATTTTGTCAATTTAATCAAGTGGTATACATTTAAAAGGTAAAAATTTAAGAACAATTGTGATTATAGAAACCCGTATAACAACTTTTTTGGATGGAAGAGTTTGGGAGAAGGCAAGAGCACAAAGAGAGGGAAGAGAGAGAGAGAGATAAACATGTGTATTTCCCCCCTCTTTTCACACAGAAAAGTCAGTCGGTTGCGGTGGATTTGGTAGTATCTGATTATGAGATATAAAAGAGGTAATCACAATGTTAGCATAAAAAAAAAATTGAATGTATAAAAAAAATTAAATTTTGATTAATAGGCGGTTTTTTATTTTTATTTGGCCTTTTAGTGTGTTGAACAATTTATTTTTAATTTATCAAATTCTAATTTGTTAAAAATATAAAAAATAAATTAGTTATTAAAAAATATTATCTAACCATCCATTTTTTAATCTAACGGTGATTAAGGTGACCGTACCAAATAGGCTGACTGTTTTAAAAAGGCTTTCCTCCAGAAGGAGAGATGTTAATGATGTGAGCAAACATGGTAGGATCGGTATAAGCTCATTTTCTCTAAAATTTTAAGAAATTAACTAAAAAAACCCCTAGATTTTGTTTCATTATAAGGTTTCCTATATTGTTCCTCAAATTATGAAGTATTAAAATCTTCCTCAAATAAAATAAATCTTTCTCAGATTCTCTTTCTTCTACTTTTTCACTTTATCCCACACGAATCCACATAAATTATATTAAATGGCTAAATAAATATAAAAAATTAATATAAAATGAAAATAAGAAAGTTTAATAAGGAAGCTATGTTTTGTTTTGATGTAGAAGTGTTACATAAAATAGAAGAAATTGTAATTTTTTGTTAAATTTTGATAAAACCTGCACTGCTTGGCAATAACTTTTGTAAAGAAACGGACCAAAGTACAAAAACCAAAGCACCAGCCATGTCAAAATGTCGGTTACTTATACGTATATAGATAGGTAAGTTAAAGAAGGAGACACTCATGACCACTGGATAACCATTGAAAAAAAAAAAACAAAGTTTCCAGCAAAATAAGTAAGTAAAACCAACTTAGAAAGATAGATATATACTAGGGAGTATGGCTACAGACATTAAATCAGAGCCGGTTTCACTCATAGCTAAAGATGTTACTCAGGTGACCATTTCTTTTTTTATTTGGAGTAGTACAATTTTGAACTAAGTATTTGATGTTTATTCAAATTTTTGGAAGTACTATTGAGGGGTGTAATCTAGAAAATGGAGTGGGATCAATGATGAAGTTATTTCCTTGCCTTTTTTAACGGTCATATTGTTATTTGCTTTTATGTTACTGTATAGAAATATTGTGTTTTAGATTTTAGTGTATCATAAGCTCAAAACAGTGAAATACTTAGTTGTTGCCAATGCAACCTAAATTGCCAACAACTTTAAATCGGCATGCCGACGAATTTACATTAAAAAATAATGTCAAGTGAAAAAAAAATCATGGGGTGCCAAATCATTATTTTAAACAAATTTTAGTGATTACGGTGTGTCATGGACTTGATAGTCTCCACTCAATTAGTTTCCCACCATTGTCAAATGGTAAAACTTTTCAAGTACGGAATTCTATGGGAAAGTTTAAGACTAAGGTTGTTTTGATTTTCAAGAAAGATCTTTTCTTGCTTATTGTGTATGGGTATAGAACAGTTGATTAAATTCGTAGCCTTGTAGGAGACTCATGAGTCATGGCCAAATTACTTTAGTATATCTGTAGATGCATGCACTTTAGTAAATCAATCTTCATTTATTGATACAAATTAAATTTTATTCTTTCTCTATTAAATGCTTGATGACAGCTTATTGGAAATACTCCAATGGTATATTTGAACAATATAGTGGAAGGAAGTGTTGCAAAAATAGCTGCCAAGTTTGAGAAGATGCAACCATGTTCTAGTGTCAAGGACAGGTAAGAAACGTTAATTTATTATTTTAAATATTATAAATTTTCTTGTTTCTCTGATTCTTCATTACTCTTTGTTCTTCGGAGGGTACATAGGAAGGAAACTTCAAAAGAATGTTGCATGTTATATGCTCTTAAAGAGATGTTCTTGTCTGAGAAAGAGATTAAGTGTGTAACTCTTGTTGATTAAATAAATATATATCATGACTTGAAAATTCAGCGAGTAATTGTTAAATACTGGGATGAAATAAGTTTGAATTTCCAAGCACTATCATGGAAAGAAGTTCTAAAATCTTAGACTAAATACCGTCGTGTCTGCAAGTTTCCATGTAAATATCTCTGTTTTAAAATTCGCGCTACATAGCGCTACGTAGCGCGAAATAGCGTTTTTTTGGTAAAAAACGCAACGGAAAATCACGATTTTGGGTGGAATTGCGCTAAAATCGCGCTATAGGGGACCAAAAGCGCAAAAAGCGCGAAATTCTGGACCAAAAGCGTAAATAGCGAGTTAAAAAAAACAGCGGATTTAAATAATTAATATATATTGTGCAATTTTCATAAAAGTGTCTTCAGTCCAGATGGTTAAGACAGTGCTGTAATTTCCAGCAGACCCAAGTTCGAAACTCAGCAACAACAATTTTTTTTTTGAATTTTTTTTTTATTACTATCTAATATAACTGTACATTTTTATTTTTTTTTGTTATATATTCTAAAGTTTAGTGCATATTTAGGCAAAAAAAAATACACCGCAAAGCGCTATATAGCAACGCTATTAGCGTTTTTAGCGTTTCTCTCGAAAAAACGCTACGATAGCGATAACGCTATTTAAAACACCGGTAAATACCACTTATTTTCTACAGGATTCAATTTTGTAGATTATGTGACTGTGACATCATTAATATTTTCCAATGGTATATTTAAACGCTTCAAAAGTTTTTGCTAGCGTAGGCAACAGAAGTGAGAAGTGCATAATTTATGATTTATTTGAGTTTCAAATGATGCCACAAAAAGAAAACGGTCATATGCTTGACCCAGATGTCTAACTTATTTGTGCTAACATGTTCTCAGAATAGCTTTGAATATGATAACCGATGCCGAGAAGAATGGTCTTATAACACCTGGAAAGGTACTAAAAACCATGCAATAAAGCTTTTACATCATTTGCATAATAGGATCACATTCCTTCTTATCCCTCTGTTATCTCTCTCTGTAGAACACTTTAATAGAGTCTACGGGTGGAAATACAGGCATTGGCCTTGCTTTTCTAGCTGCTTTAAAAGGATATAAACTGATATTAACCATGCCAGCGAAGATGAGTCTTGAGAGAAGAGTAATTCTAAAGGCTTTTGGAGCTGAGCTTGTCTTGACCGACCCTGCTAAGAGCATGGAAGGGGCAATGCAAAAAGCTGAAGAAATACTTCAAAACACACCAAATGCATGCATGTTAAAGCAATCTGAAAATCCTGCAAATCCAAATGTAACTTTATTTGTTTCGTAAAACTATGAGGAGTAGCTCCCGTTCTTATCCTTGAATTCAAGATTGTATAAGTAACTTATTTTAATTGTTACTTTTCATGTTGATATATAAGCCCATCTTCCCATCTGAAATGATGATAGATGTGATATTCATTTGACTTACAATTGACAACACTTGTCTTGATGCCCCTTTTTTAACAATCTAAATGATAAAAGGATCAAGAGAGACATTTTTTTTTTGTGGATCTCAATTGTGAGGCTTCTAAGACAATAGTGTGAACTAATTTCTTGAGCCAAGTCTCCACATTCATTGCTTGGTGTCTTTTAAGTTTTGCATTTGAGCAACTAAACACATGTAAGAACTAAAACTGTGTGCATAAATTGCTTATTGGTTCTTTGCTACTTGAGCTAAATTGTATGGATAACAATTGACATAATTTCAATTTTTCCTAAGGTCAATTGGTTGTAGGATTTCGACCAATAGTTAATAAACATGTCTAAAAAATATGTGGATAGTTAAGTCCTACATGAGAATGTAGTGATTTTCTCTGGCGACATATACGTTTCGCACAAAATAGTATGCTAATAAGACTGGTTGTAATCACTTTTTTTATTCTACTAATTTATTTTTGTTGCTCTTTTTCGTAAAATAGATTCACTATGAGACAACTGGTCCAGAGATATGGGAAGATACAAGTGGTAAGGTGGATATATTTATTGCAGGGATTGGCTCTGGTGGAACGATCTCTGGAATTGGGAGGTTCCTTAAGGAGAAAAATCCCGATATAAAGGTTACATTTTTTTGTAGTGCCATCTTGAGACTGTTTCGATGAGATTTAAATGTGGATGTTACAAGCTCCCGGATACATTAAGTCAAACAGTTATTCATACTTGTCGTAATTTTCTTCAAAATTAACTTTGTTTTTTAAAGTTCGACGTTCGTTGTATTTATCAGATTATTGGTGTGGAACCTGCTGAAAGCAACGTACTCTCCGGTGGGAAGCCTGGTAAGACAACATATTATATATATATATATAGTCTTACTTAGTTTTGTATAAGATTCTTCTTTAATGTCTCTCTTTCTTGTTACAATGACATGCAGGCCCTCACATTATTCAGGGAATTGGAGGAGGTTTCGTACCCAAAAATTTAGATCAAGATATAGTGGATGAAATTGTGGAGGTCTCTTTTATTTTTTGTTGACTATTATGATAAATGGGTATCATAATGTTTGATCACAGTGTTTAAATTGTGGAGTCGTAGAAAGAAGAAATGTGATATTTTAATTGGTATTTCCTTATTGATTGCTAATTTCATGTCTAAACTGATTCTTTCTCCAGAAATACTTCCTAGAGGTCATAAATCTTGCTTATAAACATGTTTATTAGATATCAAAAGAATTAAGATTGATGATATGAACTTAAAAAATGTGATAGTTATAGCTTAGGCTTTAGCTTTTAAATAGATGCAAGGATAATATATGGTTCTGTCTTTTTATTGCATAGTCTGAAAACTTCTAATGATGCTCCTAACGGAGGTAAACATTATTGGGTCAGAGTTCAAGTTTTATAAATTTTAAATCTTTCTTTAGACGTATGCTTAAGGTAAACCGTGAAAACAGGATACTAGTTATTCACTTTCAAGTCATTTACTTACCAAACACGTCTTAAAGGACGATGGAGGATGTGTTCGTGCATCCAATATATCCTCTCTATCCTAATTATTTCTCATGCTCCCCCCCCCCCCCCCCCCCCCCCCCCCCCCACACACACACACACACAGATATCCGGTGATGAAGCTGTTAAAACTGCAAAAGAGATGGCACTTCAAGAAGGGTTGTTGGTTAGTAGTACTCATAGTCATTTTCTGATTTGAAATAGATTAATAGTTCAAATTATATCTTCATTTTCATATAATGTCACTGAAATATAAATGCACCATAGTTTGACATAGGGAATTTTGTAGTCATTTTGGTACTGCGAAAAGTTATTGCAGTAGTATACCGATAGTTGATATATTTCAAGTGTTTAGCCATGCTCGGTAAATAGTTTTCATTGACGGATATGGATCAGCATTCTCTGGACTCATATATAGTTTACTAAACAATGACTAATTTTGAAATATGCTATCCTTTTCAAATCGGCTAAACAGTTAAAAGATACTTTTCCAATCAATAATTCTGGTTTCATCAGTTTTCATCAGATGCTTAAAGATATTTTACTGTAGTACATACTTTCTTGTGTCTCAAAATTTGTATATCCCCACTTTAAGGCTTCTTTTATGATTTTAGATAAAAATGTATACATGACCCACCATTTTATGCTTTTCTAAAGAAACCATACATATTTTTTAGCACCCTTCGTTTGGACGGATCGAAAGTATATTGACATATACATACAGTTCTTTGAGTGATTTAACAGCAAATAGAATTCTTCAGCAGTTTCTTTCTTCTTTATATTGCTTTTAGTCACCCTTTATAAAAATATTTTTATCCAACTACTAGGTAATGGTTTTTACATGTTAATCTATGTCACATATCTATCAAAATGGTTTTCTTAGGTTGGGATTTCCTCTGGAGCAGCTGCGGCTGCTGCAATAAAAGTTGGAAAGAGATCCGAGAACGCAGGAAAGCTGATTGCGGTATGTATTTTGATTCACATAATTTGATCGGCAAAGTTTTTACTTGTCCTAAAATTTCCTTGTTTTCGATTTCTATTATTGTTCATTTTAGGGAACAGTTAAACTTAGTTTTTACGTCGTAAATTTTTCTTCATTCCTTCTTGGTTTTGTTTCCTCATAACAAAAACTTCTAGCTCAAGACATTGATATCAAGCTAGATGTCTGCTTCAACCTGTCCACTTTGTTTAATATCACTAATGTTTCAAAGTTACCGCACCGCAGTAAGAATTCTAAAAGGTAACAATTCACAAGGTATATTTACCAGTCGCTACACGGTGTATAGTGAGAATAGGACGAAAGTTGGGCTTTCTGAAGACTGATATCAAACTTATAGTAGATAGATATATCAGAATTTTACTATGTTTACAGTTTCAAAATTTTTGTTCTAGGTTATGTTCCCAAGCTTTGGCGAGCGGTATCTGTCCTCCATTCTTTTCCAGTCGGAACGAGAAGAGTGCGAGAACATGCAGTTTGAGCCTTGAAAGTATTTCTGAAATTCGGGAGAAATCTGTCTTGTATTTTTTCTGTTCCACTCATTTTCGCATGTGGTGTTGGTTAAAAATCCTTACTTTGGGTTATCCACTCAATAATGTTACTTTTCTGTAACCGAGTTGTTTAAATTGAGGATTTTTTCAGTAATGGTGGCTTATTTAAGTAATCAACATACTTCTAGTGGTCAGGTGTTGGTTTATTATACTGTTTAAGAGTTGTGGATGTGTCTTATGCTGGATAAGTATATTCTTCTATCCTATGTATAACCATATTCCACAAAAGGTATTTGACGCTACTTTAAACTAAAAAGTAGGGCTGAGTTCTGTCCGTTTTACTTCGATTTTTTTCGTTTTTCGGTCTTTTTATTTTCTGGACCGAACCCAACCGGTTTGTTTCGGTCTTCCGTTTTTCTTCGGTTCTTTTCGGTTTTATTTTTGGTTGTTCGGTATTTTTTGGGTTTTTTCGGGTTTTTCTAGTTTTTCCGGTTTTTCGGTTTTTTTCGGTCCGGTTTGATTGTAAAACGAAACCGAACCGAAAAAGTTTAATTTTTTTTTTTTTTTGTTTTCGCCCGCCCTACTAAAAGGTATAGGGAGAATATATGTATATTACTTTGCAGGTGAGAATACCATATTTCTACCTCAAAATACTTTTCGGATTTCTTAGGTTTTGTGTGGTAGATAATTTCACCACATTCTAATATGGTGGACACCACTTTTTAGAGATTGGATTACCTAAAAGAAATGTAACCAAATGGGAAGCTAAGTGCAGATCATCGGAGGCGACGATAACCCCATAATTTATGATTTTTTTAATTTTTGATAATGTTCTTTTACTAAAATACGGTAAGATGATTTGGCACTCCTTATTTTTTTCCCCATATAATTTATTAGTTGATGTAAATTTTAGCAATCTTATAAATCATTTTTGGTTTCGCCCGTGGAAACAACCAGATTGATTAAAGGTGAGAAAGACAATCAAAGTACAAGATAATCAAAAAAAATCATGATAGTTAGAAAACTTTAGTGAGAATTCAAGAAGAAAACACATAACGAGAAAAAGTCCCCTTATTAGTCGACTCGTACTTAATCGAGCATCGACTTTTCTACTACATTTTTTCTGAAAAAACACACAAATCGTATATTTTTTTTTACGAATCATAGATTTTAATTGCAGACTGTAGATCATATATACGGTTTGGTTTTCAATCAAAATCGTAGATTAATTGTACAAACCTACATATTATCTACGGTTTGCACTCGAAAATTACCAAAATACCCATGCATCGAATTAAATTGAAAAACATACTATCTCTTTCACAATTACCGATTTTATAAATAAAAAAACCCCAAATCACCAATCAACCAAAATAAAAACCATAACCACCAAATTTCGCCCGATTAAACCACATTTAACTTTAATTCACAGAATTAGATACCCTAATTCAAGTTATTTCTTTATTCCTAGTTTATTATTTATTTTATATAGTTTCAATTTGTAAAATAGGGAAAAATATATAAAATATGCCAATTGATTAATTGATTATTCACTTGCTGATTATAATTGCTTGTTATTTGTTTATATTAATTAAAAAAACTTAGGGTTGTTGATATTTTTTCCATTTTATAAAAAATAGGGTTTTTATTCAAATTTGTTTATTTAGATATTTATTACTAATTGTTTGGTTGTCATTAATTGTGTATGTTCTTTATCTTGTTTGGATTGGGAAAAATAAAAATAGTTAGGGTATATTAATATTTACCCATTTTGAAAATTAGGGTTTTTTTAATAAAATTTGTTGATTTATATGTTTTGAAAATTAGGGTTTGCATAAATATTAGTTGTAACTTTTATACGGAATCCTAGCTAATCTAACACTTTAGAAAAGCGAACACGGTTTGTTGCCCTAATTATATTTTACCAACTATATTTGTTAGGCTAACATATAGACTAACATTTTTCGACAAATTGTTTAATTTTATATCCATTTTTCATACAAGTTCTCCATGGGTCATACAGGTCCACATATTAATGGTCTGATGGACATTTTACACCAGTCCGGTCATATGTCAAATAAGACTTGGGAGGCTGGGAGAGACGTGAGAATGGGGGATGCGAACAAGATAAGGCTATACAATTATAGTTGGGAGATACCGACGCCTCCAACGGTGGTACATAATATGGTTAGAACGGACTTTTATGGTATTCACATAATAGGTAATTATTCTGTAGATCGAGGCTTACTTACAGTATTAGTGGATAGGTGGCGTGATGAGATCCACACGTTTCATTTTTATGGTAGAGAGTTAGGGATACCTCTAGAAGATGTAGAGATCATGTTTGGATTGAAGATGGATGGTCGTGTTGTTACCCGGTCGGAGAGGAATGATACTAAGGCAACTAGGTTGGATTTGGTATAGAGGTTGTTGGGTGCTCGACCTCCTGACAATCAAGTTGATACAAACTGTTTAACGGTTAGATTTGATTGGATGTTACGTATTTTTAGGGAATTACCCCCGAGCCTACTGAGGAGGGGTTGTTATATTAGTCTAGGACTATCATGTTACTATTGCTTGCTGCACATGTTTTTTCAGATAAGAGCATTAATCAGATTCCACTATGGCCTCTCCCTTTCTTGAGGATTTTGATACATGTGCAGAATATAGTTGGGGATCAGCTCTCTTGGCTTGGTTAGAGGCTAATTTATGCAAATTGGTTCGGGATAAATCTAACGGAGTAAGCGGTGTAGTGATGTTTCTTGATATGTGGACGATAACTAGGCTACTGGCTATTAGATCGTGTGAAGGGTTGCCTACTAATATCCCCACCTCAGGGATTGCCTAGGTATCCACTTGGTACAAGTATGATATTATTTAATTTTTGTATTCGACTTCTATTATTTTTTTGTGTATTTATTATTTAGTTATTTTATTTATATTTATTGTTTATCTACTTTACTTGTATATTACAGATGAAAAATGTGGAGGATTCATAATCATAAACCATATGTCTACGACCATAATGTGGTCCATATACAGGACCAGTTTGACCAGATGTCGCATGAACAAGTAATTTTCCACTTTTTTATTTACTACCTGCAATTGTTACATATTATATGTTGTATATGATTGCATCTTGGTCTTATTTGGATATTACATACTTGGATATTATTTAATTTTTGAAGAGTTTTTTTACATATCTTTTAACCTATTTTTGAACAGCCTGTAAGCTGTTTTTAAAACAGCTTCTAAGCTGTTTTTTACACAGCTTTTAAGCTGTTTTTTAAACAGCTTGTTTAAACAACTTATAAACTGTTTTTTACACAGCTATTATCCCTATTTCAAACTTTAAGGGGTTTACTCGTGAGAAAAAGAAATAAGTTACGAGTTGTTTGATTTAATTTGATTTGTATGCTAGTTTTGAGATAATATATTGTAGAACTTTAATTTACTTGTTTTCCTATCGTTGTGGGTTTATATGTTCTATTTTTAGCTGTGTTAGAATATTATAATCTTGTCATATATTTTTGTACAAGTTAGTTATTATGGCAGCACAAAGAAACAGCAATTGTCATGCTAAAATTTTGAGCTTTTTCATAATATAAAATCACCTAAACAGTCAAATACGTAAATTTGACTTACGATTTTTGAGTGGAAAAATATATGATCTTATCAATATACATATCTAAAAAAATTTAGATTATGGGCGATACACAACCAATTATTATCTTGGATACCCACCCACGAACCGTAAGAAAAAATACGAACCGTAAGAAAATTTTGAGCTTTTTAAATAAATAACGAACCGTAAGAAAAAATACGAACCGTAAGTCAGATCTACGGTTTGCATTGTAACTACCCTTGGATACCCTATCCATAAAAATCCGTCTACAACACTTACACAACTCTGGAAAATTTTGCTTGATTTGACAACACGTCTTTATTATAAAATGACAACCCTATCCGAAAATGACTTTTAAATGCATGATTAAAGCTTGAAAATGACTGAACATGAACTTTTTAAATAAATAACAAACCGTAAGAAAAAATACGAACCGTAAGTCAGATCTACGGTTTGTAGTGTAAATACCATTCGATACCCAATCCATAAAAATCCGCCAACAACACTTTTACAATTCTGGAAAATTTTAGTTGATTTGACAACACACAAGCTTGTCCTTATTATAAAATGACAACCCTATCCGAAAATGATTTCTCAATGCATGATTGAAGGTTGAAAATGACTAAACATGAACTTTTTTTTATGAATTTGAATATAAATATGGTATATTCTTACCAATCCTAACCATCTCTCAAATCAAACACAAACACTCACTCTTCAAAAATATTGTCTTCTCAAAACAAAAACAAACACTCTTCAAAAATGAATTATGACTATAGTTATGACAGCAACCAGTGGGACTACAACTATATTGATTCCTCCAATAGCTCAAACGAGAAACTAACGGACTATACAGAACATTTTAAAGTTGATGATTTGAATTATGATACAAGGAATGAAATGTTTGCTGATCTTTGTGATGTGGCAGGAAATTGGGGTTTTATTCTTACGATTCGTAGGTCTAGGGGGTGATCGGAGAAGAGCACCGTATGCTGATATTGTGTGTTATAGATCGGGGGTTCACGAAAAAAATAAGCTGTCTTTCACAAATTTAGATACCAAAAAAATAGTGTCCCTTTTTTATTAAGGGTTACGTAATTAATGATGAATGTATGTGTCATATAGAAAATGTACACCATATCCATCCACCTCCCACTTATCTTCGAGGTCAAGCACGGCTTGCTCGTTTAACACAAGAGAAAAAAAATGGTTAAGACTTTAAGGCCAAGTAGTTTTAAAGTTAGAACAATATTAGAGGATATAAAAAATCAAAACCCTGACAATGCATCGAATAGTAAAATGATACATAATTATTTGGCTAGTCTGAAAGTTAAAGAGTAAGGTGGTAGAAACCTGATACAAGAACTGTTTAATTTGTTGGATAGACATCGTTATACTTTCTTTCATAATATGAACCCAACAACTCATTTCCTAGAGAACTTGTATTTTGCCTACCTTGATTCTATAAGGATGTTCAAATCTTTTCGTGATATTTTGTTAATGGACTGTACGTAGAGGACAAACCGTTTTAATATGTCATTTCTAGAAGTTGTAGGGATGACATCAACAAACCAAACATATTGTTTAGGTTTTGTTTTCATGAGTGATGAGACTCAGAAAAATTATACATGGGCTTTGTAAAATTTTAAAGAAACATTGTCGGGTTGTACACTACCTAAGGTGTTTATAACCGACAGAGAAATGGCCTTCATAAGTGCATTATCCATTCTTTTTCCTGATTCTTATCATATATTGTGCACTTTTCATATTGCAAAAAATATTTTGAAAAACAGTAAAAACAATTATCCCAGACGATGAGTGGCAAACGTTTCTAGATAATTGGGGTTTAGTGGTTGATGCTGAGATGATAAAAGAGTACAATTATATCCGATCTTCTTTCAATTCATTCTACAAATCGTATACTGATGTGCTTAACTATGTAGCCAAACTGTTAAATGATTATGCCGATAAGTCTGTTGCATGCAATACCAACCATACAACACATCTAGTTAACAAAACTAGTAATCGGGTCGAACAACAAGACGCAAAGTTAAAAAGATCTCTTTCCACAAATATTGGCACGCTTGAAAATGTTTGTGTATAAGTGAATAAAATTCTTAATAAACAGTTTGAGGATATTAAGATGAAATTGGATAAATGCAAGTCTTATTTTCCACATTCAGAACGTACACGTCTCTTTAAAAATTTTAGGTCGTATATCACACATCATGCATTTGATTTATTATTTGAACAATAAAAAAAATATAGTGGACAGTCTGATGAGAATTGTTCTTATGGTATAAAGTTGTCTCATGGGTTAACTTGTCATCATATTATGAGTGAACATATTTTATTTGGGAAGCCTCTTTCACTAGAATATATCCATAGATTCTGGAAAAAATTAGATGTAATTGATGATAATGGGTACACCGATGATTATGGGGTTTAAGGTGAACTATAAGAGTTTAAAAGTGTTTATTCTAGCAAAACGAATGTTGAAAAACGGCGCATAAAAATACAACTCTGAGAAATATTTTTACCCTCTAAAACATTCATGAATGATCCTGAAGTGAGACAATATAGGGAAAGAACTAGAAAAGGAGACAATTCCAGTAAGAGAGATAAGTCGGGATGAGAATATGTTGAGGAAGAGAGTGCTAGTGCTGGTAGAGGTAAAGCTAAAGCGTAATAAACACCGAAATTAAAGGTAAACCCAACTAGGAGGACACGAAAACCGATAAATAACCCCACCACCACTAGACAAATCTTCCAGTACAGTGACAAATATGGTCCATGTTACATAATTACATCGATACGGTTTATGATGGGCGTAGGGATGATAATTGTGGTTTCGAGTAATTGCAAAGGTGATGGATAAAGAAAATGGGGCAAATGATTGGTACGTAGTTAGATGTGAGTTGTTTCAAGAGATTCATCAAATGAAAGGTGTTTATTATGATCTGTTTGGGAATCTCAATTTTGAAAGTTATGGATATGATTATATTTTATCCAGTTTGAATTATAATTATCCTATAGATCATGTCCATTGGGACAAATGGATGAAATTTACAGCTTATGCTTTTTTAATTGCATCTCATTATAATATCTCAATTGTATTGTTGTCATTATACTAAGACAAAAATGGATTATTAAAAATATGGTATGTCACTTTTTTACCTCTTTATACTGAACCGCCTCCTGAAACGACATATTATATCCCTACTGTAATGGTGTATGTCAACAATTGCCATTATGCTGAATTTGTTCCTAAAGAAGGGATCTTTCCATTGCCAAGTATTATAGCGTGGTGGGAACAAACGCGCACTGAAGCTGCTGAGCCATGAAAGGAATTTTTTCAATAAAATTTCAACTTATACAAAGCGTTAGAAATGCAATCGGGAAAGAAAATCCTAACTGAAGAACAAGTTTTAAACTTAGAAAGTCCATAATTAGTTTTTTTTTTTTTTTTATGTAGGGTACTCTTTTTCCAAGTTGTTGTAAACGGTTTTGATGAGGCTCAAATAAAATTATGTGATGTATCATGTTTAGTTAATATCTTTTATGAAATTTAGTTAATGTTTCATATCATGTTACTTTCTTTTATGAAATTTATATAATGTATCATTGTTTCATTCAAAAAAATTGGTAATTGACAATTTAGTTAATGTTTCATATTGAGTTAATTTCTAATATGTGAACTCATAGATACTTGTAAAATATAAAATAATTGTACAAAAAAAAAACATCCAAGTGTTGAAAAACAACCCGAGTTAGCATATTGCAACTCTAATAACTATCTCGTATGTATAAGAAAATGCATGATTTCAAGTGTTTTATATTCCTTACTTGACCTATAAAACTTGCAAAAAGAAAGAAACTATAAGATCAGTGAATCCCAAGTTATACACTTCACAAAAAGCCAACATGATGAACCAACTTTTGAAAAACCGCCAAAGATACCATATTGCAACTCTAATAAACTAAAAAAATTATCAAATGAACTAAACATGAAATTTTATAAAATATAAATAAACTAAATATGAAATTTGTTAAATCAACCTTTTTTTGACAAATTTGTGTAAGTCTACGTTTGTGTTTATTTTGATAGATTGTTAGGATTGACAAATTTTATATATAAAAAAAATCATTTTTAAAAGATTTAGTATTTTATAAAAAAATTATTTTTAGTTGATCTATATATTTAAGAATAGGGCATTTAGTTTTATAAAAAAATTAAATTTTAGTTTTTTAAAATTGGAGAATTTTTAGTGATAGGGACCAATATTCAGTTTTTACGAATAAGTAGAGACTGGTACTGTAATTAAGGCAAACCGTAGATATGATCTACGGTCTGCACTTAAAATGTACAGTTGGTAAAAAAATATACGGTTTGTGCATTTTTTTTCAGAAAAAAGTGTAATAGAAAAATCCAGCCTCTTAATCCTAATGAACAAAAAAAGTAGCCATAGTCAAATAGCATATGTTAAACTAATGAGAAAAAAGAAAAATAACAATAAATATTAATTACTCAAATATGAATAGGATAAATAATAAAATAAATGGTCATCTAGCTCATTTCCATGTATGTCACCAACCCCATGCACCCAGGTTAGATCGGGTCTTCATCATTACGAACTAATGCTTTTAATGGTTGTGTCGTAGTGTCATGTCCTACAGTTTCGAAATTCTATATTGTTTTGTGTATTGCATGCGTACTCGCATATGTGTAATGAGAATTGATCAGGTAAAAAGTGTTTAATTTAATCTGTAAAAGTCAAAAAATACAATAACAATCATAGTAATAATATCTATTAAACAAAGTTATGTTCGGACTGTCCACATAGCATAAAATATTCAATTTTATAATCTAAATGTTGGCTGATTTTGGTTAACGATTTTTAGTCACTTTCATCTGGATTTGGGTTTTTGCTCATAATCTAAATTAATAAGCTTCACACATCAATAAAACGAATTGTCACAGTTCATAAAATCAGTACCAACTTGCTTGAAAAGTAAATAACATCAATAAAAAATGACATAGATGATGTAACCCGATCACTAAATAGAGAGTTATTGTCGAAAAAAATTTGTTGTTCCACCTATACCGGCGTTCAATCGTCGGACAAGACGAGAGTTGGTTTACCTTCTTCTATAATGAGAAGTAGTATTTTCATATGTGGGACATGTCATTACCATCACATCGGACGTCGGAGCAAGTGAGCGTGTGTATGCGACGTGTGTCATAACCATATTTACTACCGTCAATTTCTCGTACGGCCTGTTGCGCCGATCACATGTATGTAATGCCAATAACAAGCCGAGTGATGTTCATACATGATGAATGAAGACTATAAATATATTAATGATGATCCAAAAGAATTATACACCGTAATTTAAGAGTAGTCTCTGTTTGGAGAACCAACATAATTATAATAGTTTAAGATAAACTTAACGCGGAAAATATGTAATAGATAGCAATTAGTTGTTCATCACCTCTACTTTACCTTATAAACCGTTGTAACACATGTAACATATCCCATATCAATAATAAAAAACGTATTTATAACCATATTGTATAATCTCTAACCTGTTTACAAATATAAACCGTGAGCATTGTATGTTTTAGTCTTAACCCATCGAGGACCCAATAGACACTTACTTTACATAAGAGAATAAAAAAAAACGGATCAATAGATATTTATAAGTTTAACCCGTTTGGAATGAGTAACATTATGCTGAACCTGGTTCACTAATTTTTCGATTGTGTCAACCATTAAAACCTAATACATATTCGTTTGTCAACCGAAAATTTTAGTTGATTTTTTATTTTTGTTTGGACAATCAGGTTATTTAACTTCTAAAAATCAGATTTTTCAGATTTTTAGGCTGAAAAATCTCAAAAAATCCATATTTATAAAAAATCTAGATTTTCACTGGATTTTTAAAACAGATATTTAAAATATGATTTTGCACCGAAAAATTTGTTACGAAGGGACCCATTACTACTTTTAAATTAATTGAAAATAAAAACTTAAAAATCTGACTGGACCACTAGGTTGATATGATTGTTTATGGTTTTGTACGGACTGATTACAAGATTTGGCTTTAGTCACGTACTTCCATTTCCTATTTTTGTAACCTTGTTTTTTTTTTTTTTTTTTTTTTTTTAATTATCAAAAACCTTCATTTGGAGATAAACCTGCTTCGTAGACGGCAGAGTTCGAACCCTGATGGTGAGCGTGTTATTCGGATACCTAACATTTGAACCAATCACGTTTGGAGGTAAACCTTGTTTATAAACCGGTTTGCATTCCTTTTTAATTCCCAAAAATAAAACAAAAAAAAGGGTAAAATGCAAACAACCCCCTGTATGGGTTATTCGCAAATAACCCCTAAACTATTAATTTTTATTATTAATCCCTATAAACTATCAAATTATTGTAATTAACCCTAATGCCAGCTTTTAAATGAAATAACTTTATGCTAGATGATCCGTTTTGTTTGAATTTTCATTTATTATAAATATTTTTCCAATATTCATGCATATCAAGTAATTTTTTTACGGATTGACACAAAAAAAAGTTTTTCTCACTATTTTTTTTAATATATATAAAGCCTACTCTAATGGCTTTTTTACGATAATTGTTATGTTAATACGTGTGCATCGACAAACTAGATATATCAAAAGATAATTTTGTAAACAAACAACTGAATAAAAAGTTATGTGATTTAAAAGATGGTATTGAGGGTTAATTACAAAAGGTTGATAGTTTATGGGATTAATCGAAAGAATTGATAGTTCCTGGGAGTTATTTGCAAATGATCCACAGTTCCACGGGGTTATTTGCAATTTACCCTCCCAAATAAAAAACAAAACAATAAAAACCATTTCACAACCAAACAAATAAAATCAAAATTAAAAATAGAGAAATAGAAAAAGAAAATGTCAACATTGGTGAATAAATGGTTACCATATATCTACAACACGGATATCAAGTATTATTTTGTGTCATCCCGTAAAAAAAAAAATAACTTGACATGCATGGATATCAAATAATTGATTATAATAAATGAAAAACCAACCAAAATGGATAATCAACTATCGAGCATAAAGTTAGATCATTTAAAAAAGATGACATTAGGGGTTAATTGCAAAAATTAGATAGTTTATTGGGATTAATTGAAAGAATTTATAGTTCGTATTGTTATTTGCATTTTACCCTTGCAAAAAAATAAAATAAAACCCATTTCACAACCAAGCATTTATATAAACAAAAACCAAATTAAAACCCAAAATAAATAAATAGAGAGAGATAGAAAAAGAAAATGGCGACAATGATGAATAAATTGTTACCATGTATCTACACCACGGATATCAAATATTATTTTTGTGTCATTCGGTAAAAATAATAATTTGACATACATGGATATGAAACAACTGATTATAATAAATGTAAAATCAAACAAAATGGATTATTGACTATCGAGCATAAAGTTAGATCATTAAAAAAAGATGACATTGAGGGTTAATTGTAAAAGTTAAATAGTTTATAAAGATTAATTGAAAAAATTTATAGTTCATGGGGATATTTGCATTTTACCGTTCCAAAAAACCCAAAACAATAAAATAAAATTCATTACACAACTAAGCATTTATATTAAACTTAAGGATTCCACATTTACCAGCATTAGATTAAAAATTTGAGGGACAGATGATAATTTTTCAATAACTAGTTTCATTTTTTAATTTTTATTATATATTAGACAAATTAAAATTTAATAATTAAAAACAAATTTTACAAACTAATAAAAATTGAAATAGAAAAATAAAAAATAAAAAAAATTAAATTGAATATCAAAAGAAAAACTGTTAAACGAAATCCAAATTAAAACACAAAATAAATAAATATAGAGAGAGAGAGAGAGAGAGAGAAAAAGAAAATGGCGATACTAGTGAATAAGTCGTTACCATATATCTACAACACTAAATCGGATCCCCGAATTTTATTCGGTTCAAATTCACTAACACTAAAAAGAAAAAATAATATTAATTTGGGTAAAAACAGAATATTATGTAAAGCAGTTACTGTGAAACCAGTAGTTACAGAGGTTGAGGGTGGTCTTAATATTGCTGAAGATGTCACCCAGGTTTTCATTTTTATTACTATTTTTTTAGTAGAATTGTTAAGTGGATAGCTGTTATTTTTTCAATTTATGGAATTAATTTTGTTTTACTATTAGTTTTGATTGGTGGAATTGTGAAGTGAGTAGCTATTATTTTTTCAAGTAATGGAATTAGTTACTATGTTTTAGTAATTGGTTTTCATTTTTTTATTTATGTTTAGTAGAATTGTGAAGCTGGTAGCTCTTGTTTTTTCATTTTGTGGAATTAATTATGTTTTCGTATTTTTGATTGATAGAATTGTTTACTGGGTAGTTTTTATTTTTATTTTTATTATATATATATATATATTTTTATTTTTTCATTAATGTCTAGTAGAATTGTTAAGTGGGTAGCTGTTATTTTTTCAAGTTATGGAATTGATTAAGTTTTTGTATTTTTGATTGGTGAAGTTGTTTAGTGAGTAGCTCTTATTTTTTCAAGTTATGGAATTAATTTAGTTTTAGTATTTTTTTTCATTTTTATTACTATTGTTTATTCGGGTCAAATTCATTAACGCTAAAAAGAAACAATAATAGTAATAATTTGGGCAATAAAACCAGAATATTATGTAAAGTGGTATGTGTGAAACGAGTAGTTACAGAGGTTGATGCTGGTCTTAACATTGCTGAAGATGTTACCTAGGTTTTTAATTTAATTTTTTATTTTTATTATTAATGTTTAGTAGGATTGTGAAGTGGGTAGCTGTTGTTTTTTGAAGTTATGGAATTATGTTTTAGTATTTTTGATTGGTGGAGTTGTGAAGTGGGTAGCTCTTATTTTTTCAAGTTATGGAATTAATTATGTTCTCTATTTATATATTCATTTTAATTAATGTTTAGTAGGATTGTGAAGTGGGCAGCTTTTATTTTTTAAATTTATGGAATTAATTATGTTTTAGTGTTTTTGATTGGTAGAATTGTTAAGTGGGTAGCTTTTATTTTTTCATTTTATGGAATTAGTTTAGTTTTAGTGTTTTTGATTGGTATAATTGTTAAGTGGGTAGCTTTGATTTTTTCAATTTATGGAGTTAATTATGTTTTAGTGTTTTTAATTGGTAGAATGGTGAAGTGGGTTGCTGTCAATTTTTTTTAAAATTTTCTTAAAGAAGTTAACTATTATTAGTTTTGATTTACTATTAGATTTGTGAAGTGGGTATCTATTATTTTTTCAAGTTACGGAAATTATTTAGTTTTAGTTTTTTTTAATTATTAGAATTTGTGGGTTGCTATCATTTTTTTTAAATTCAGGATCAAATTTGGATGGTGTGACTATATTATTCTTCACAACTAATAAAAAACATTAATAGGTTTTTATTCTAAATAGAAAATAATCAAATGGAACTAGATACTAGATACAAATAAGTAGGAAATAGAGAAGAGATAAACGCGGGGAACAAATAATTCTAGGAAGGATTATTTGTCTTCTTAGTCTTTTGACACAAGAAAAGGAATTTTCAACGTCCCTGTCTTGTGTCGAAATCCTAATGATTTTTTACTGCGCTCGTCAAACATTTTCATTCTTAGTTTTTTTTATCGGATGTATTAGTATTAGAATGTATTACAACTCTTTTTCTCTCTTTTTTTTAGCTTTACGTAAAATATAGAATCTAACAACAAAGTACGCAAACACAAAAAGATAGGTAGGTTTTATTTATTGAGGAATATTAAGTAGTATAGAACTTTTTCAATGAACTTATAAAAAAATAGCAAAATGGATGGGCTACTAATAAACCTAATGATTAGTTCTAAATTCTGATTTACTGTTAGAATTGTGAACTGGGCAGCTGTTATTTTTTTAAGTTATGGAATTAATTATGTTTTAGTGTTTTTGATTGGTTGGATTGTGAAGTGGGTGTATGATATTTTTCAAGTTATAAATGTAATTAAGTTTTTTTTTCAAAATTTATTAGAACTTTGAAGGGGGTTGCTGTCAGTTTTTTAAAAAACTGTGGAAGAAATGAACTAATGATTACTTTTGATTTAGTAGAATTGTGGAGTGGATAGCTGTTATTTTTTCGAGTTAGAAAAGTAAATAAATGTTTTAGTAGTTTTTATTGGTGTAATTGTTGTTTAAAAATCTAAAAGAAGTTTACTATTATTAGTTTTCATTTACTATTAGAATTGTGAACTGGGTAGCTGTTATTTGTTTATTATTATGATGGAAGTTAACGACTTAGTGATTTGCTGTGATTAGTTGTGAAGTGGGTACCTATTACTTTTATTAAATTTTTTGGAAGTAATTGAGTTTTAGTTATTGTAACTGGTAGAATTGTGAAGTGGGTAGCTGTTATTTGTTTAAATTTATGGAAGTTATCAACTTTTAGTAAATTTCATTGGTAGAATTGTTAAGTGGGTAGCTGTTGTTACTCTCTCCGTCCCAAAATGTTAGACCGGTACAAAACCGCGTGCTGCTTTAATCGCCAAAAAAACTCATATTTAAATTGTTTTAATGAAAATTTTCAATTCACCAATTTAGGTACGAGTTTTTTACCAGTCGAAGTTGTTGCATGTGGTTTTGTACAGGCCAAACATTTTGGGACTGAGAGAGTATTAGTTTTGATCGGTAAAATTATGCAAGTGGGATGGTCTTATTTCTGTGATTACAAAACTATATTACTTTTTTTGGTGAGTGGAAAAGTATTACTAGAACTCTTAAGTATATTTACGGTCCGTTTGATATCAGATTTTTTGACTAAAAATCTGTAGAAAAAGAATCTGCATTTAGTGTTTGGCAACAATTATGAAAATTTAGATTTTATTAGATTTTATTTGAATTCGTGTTTAGTATTAGATTTTTTATTTTAGATTATTAGTTTAAAAAGGTACAAAACTATCCTTATTTGTAGAGATAAATCTTTATCAGATTTTTTCCTTTAAAAAGAAGCGAGAAAATCCAAAGAATCCACCAAATAGTTGGATTCTGGATTTTTGGATTTTTTAGATTGTTTTGGCCAAAAATCTGGATTTTTAGAATAAAAACCAAACACCTATGAATTTTTAAAATCCAAAAACCCAAAAATCACCCCAAACAATCTAATACCAAACACACCCTTAGTTTTTTTTTTTTTAGCAAACAAACGAAAATTTTCATGAGAAATTTGAGTGAAAACACCTCATTCGTGGTATATGCATAAGAAAGCGGAAATATAATTTAAGAAACATCTTAAAAACCAATGAGAAACACCTACTAGATGTGAATTTTAGCACTATTACAAAAACCCACATACAATTTATCAATGCAAGAGAATCTGCCCCAAACATTAATTCAACCAAACCAAAATCCGCTTCATCTGCATTTATACCAACTATTCAAGACACCCGGAAATTTTCTACAAACCTTACCATTTAGTTTTCACTCTATGCCCCCTAGTGACCATAGAGTGCTTTCGAGTTCTCAAATTCCATGCATTTTTATTCTTAGCTCCCCGATCCGAAAGAGTTCTGTATTCATCCGATGAGTAGTTCTCATTTTCAACAAAGTAAGAGGAGTCGAGGTTATAATCTCCCATTATATCCTTTAAAGTGTTGTTAAACGGCACATATTCTTGGCTACTAGTCTTAGTAGCTTCATCGGCCTTCTTTTTCTTTCTTTCTTTCTGTTTTTCTTTTTTCCTCCTATTTTTTTCAGTTCTCGACTCTTCAATAGGAGATACATTTTACTTATCTCCAGCTTTTGAAGAGCTCATATTTGAGGGGCTTGGTTTGAATGCTGTAACATTTGAAGAGAGGGTAAACTTGCCACCACACTCCTCATTCAAATTAGTTTTAGGAGCCAATGGCATTTTGTCGTTTTTGTCTATCATGAAAGGAGCATCCACACTGAAAATCTGATCAACAGCATTTTCAAATTCATTGTTTTCTATACTCTCATCCTCTTGAAGTTTCAAATTTTTTAGAGTATTTTGAGAACCGTTTTCCTTCTCGGAAATGCTTTTTGACCCAAGTTTTTCACCAATATGTTCTAATAACCCGGTTTCATTAGGTGGCTCTGAAGGTCTGGTATCATCAGTATTGAAAACACTATCATTCTTCATGAGTGACATAAACTCTATTTCCTCCTCATTGTCAACTTCAACCAATTTGCCATTTTCTATTCTTAAGACCTTGCTACATGAGCTTTCTCGAGTAAGTTGAACAACAGGATTGGATTTCTTTACTACAAACTCTGTTTTTGCAGGTGCCGTATTGCTTACCTTAGATCCTTTTCCCCCAATATTAGTCTTAGAGGTATTGCCTTGATAGGTATTTTTACCATCGTTTTTCAAAACCCCTTGTTGAGTCAAGCTATTATTTTCTATCATCTCTTTATTATTATGACTTTCTTCATTAAGCTTATTTTGACCAGAATACCATTTCATTCAAAAAGTTCACGTCCTTGCTGACAACAACTTTTACAATATTTAGGAGATTTCTCGTAATCCACTCTTTGCCAATACCCAAACCCATCATCTAGAGAGGACCATATCCAAATTCTATGTACTCTCGGTTTTAAAAGGTCCATTTCAATGCAAACACGTGCATATTTTGGCCTAGCATGAGTTAAGAGCAGCAAGGTCTACATCAAGAAAGCCCCCTAGAGGTTGGGTGATAGCCTTTAAATATGACAAGACACAAAAATTTAAAGGAAGCAGGGGTAATCTCATCCACACCGGCGCTATAGCAGACTCTTTATAAAGAGAAAAATCACTTGTCCA
Organism: Primula veris; assembly: GCA_963682055.1. Taxonomy (NCBI): domain Eukaryota; kingdom Viridiplantae; phylum Streptophyta; class Magnoliopsida; order Ericales; family Primulaceae; genus Primula; species Primula veris. Next base: position 29,383,344 of record OY821748.1, read on the forward strand.
TTTAAAGAGTCTGAAAAGTGCCCCTTCCATCTCATGAGAGGTCCTAGTCCAAATTCTATTATAATCATCCGAATTTAAAGATTTTATTAACACATGCCTGTAGTCAATAAGACCAACAATAGGCATTTGTTGTAAGCCCCAATTCTTAGCTATGTGTTCCCTTATAATCTCTATTTTAGGCCTGCCTTTACTAAATTTCGCAATTAAAGCTAGATGAAGAGGGGTTTCTGACCTTTGAAGTTCGATTTGGGAGAAATAATTGCTGGCTCAGAGCCCTTACTAATAGATTGTCGCAGAGGTAATTGAATATCAGCAATAATAATTTTGCTTAGATCTAGCTTGCTATCTAGACCATAAGTCTCAGTAGAGGCCTTACCGGTAAGTATTGAAGCATAGCTAGGTGTCTCTAACACCTCCAATGAAGTAGCCATCAAAAAGAGGGGAACTCAGCTGTGGCCAGGGTAAGAAAAAAACGAAAATAAAGGAGATCTAACCCATGGTATATGTAATGACAGAGTATACAGGCTTAGAGAGAGAGAGATGAGGTAAAAAGAAGGGGGAGAGATGGCCGTCACCGCCTCCTCACTCTCTCTCTAGACACTTTTCTGTTTTTTTTCCTATCCTCAAGCTGAAACACACCCTTAGTTGCCTTTTGTAGAGAAAGTAAATCGTTTCCTCACATACTCTTTTGAAAAAGCATGAATTTCTATCATTTAACAAGTTGTCAATTTTTGTACTTTTAAGCTGGAAAATATATACTAGTACTCCGTTTGTATATTTTAGATGTTGCCAAAAGTTAGCAGCCTTTTGCCTTTGGCCATTTAAGTAAATTAAAAGTAAGATTGTACCCAACAACTCAATAGCTTGCTTTTAACTTCATTTAGGGCCAAATGACTGTAGTTTCTGACCTTTCCGAAAGGCCCATTTGGAACCTACTTTTTTGGTCCAAAAGCTGTTCAAATAGGCAATAATAAAAAAAAAGCTTATTTATAACACCGATACGGATAGAACGTCGAGTCAGATACAAACCAATAGAAAAATACAGTAAATTTTTAAAAATTAGGATAAGAGATGTTGGGAGACGAGAAATCTGTACTTATGGTTATACTATCTTTTATGTTATTTCAAATTGACTTAAGAGATATCAAAATACATAAATCTTACTCCTTTATAAGTAGTTGAAATTTGAAAAAAAAACATGCTAGTCTTAACCTTCTACGACATGAAAATAATAAAATAAGTCCAACATCAACGGTCAAAAAGCTGAGATTGTCCAGTTCCATTTTTATCAATTTCTGAGAATTTGATTTGGGAGTGTTATGGTTACGATAAAAGAATCTGACGAAGGTCGTAGTTATTGTTTCACCCGTTTTACATATCCTGATGAAACCTTCAGTGGGGAAGCCGGTTTCAAATTTGCTTGTTAATTTGAAAATTGATGCATATTGTTTTAGCCTTATAATCTACGTAATTTTTGGAGGGTGTCTTGTTTGAATCACTTGCTAAAATTAAGAATGAAGAAGTTGTGTAAAATAGTATCAGCGGGGGGGGGGGGGGGGGGGATTTAGTTCCTTAAGACATTAACAACAAAGTAAAAATATAATTATAGTAATAAACCAAGGCAGAATTTGGACTGCAAAGTTTTATTAGAATCAGAATTCAGTGAAAACTGTGAATATTGAGAAAGATGAGAAACCTGTGAGTTTGTATTCACAATTTTAAAGTTGTTGAGAAGGATCCAGTCTTTTTGAGAGTGCAGAAAATAAGGCAAGTAGAAAATTTTGATTGGACATCTCAGAGGCTGTTGTGATAGGAGTTTTATATAGCAATAACTTAGTTAAAGCATTTTTATAAGATCTATGTTTATAGCCTAAGCTTTGTCGACTTAAAAAAAGGGAAAACGTTATTGAGCTTCCAATCGAGCCTTTTCGGTTTGCAGCAAGCTTTCTGTAACAGTGGACAGAAGATTTTTACTGATCAATAGTCTCAGTTTACTGATCTTCAAAGCTATGATTTCCATGTCTGCATGGTTACTTGACCTGTTATGCATATTCCTATTGTTTTGGTTCAAGTATTAACGTCATAATCTTGTCTTATTATGTTTGCTTGGTTCATACGGCAAGAAAGCACTTTTTCTGGTCACACTTATCATGATTAATAAGATTAAAAATCTTCTCTTGTAATGTTGATGGCGAACTTTTAATTATCCTGAACGCTAATGGAATATAAATTATCCTTGTAAGTCGTAGTATTGTTACCATCACTTAAAAACTTTAGCTGAAAGGGAGGCACACTATTTTATATGTCAGCCTCAACACACTCCTCATTAATGGTTTCTTTTGAGCCAAACAAATGTAAATCAACTCTTGATTGAGTAATGGTGAGATATGAACTTAGGACCTCTAATTTCCCTGACACCTGTTCAGTTGTTTTTTACTATCTTGTTTAAAAGCTTAAGATTAACAGTAAGAGACTTGATATTTTATTTTGTCATCTTTAACAGTCCTGAAATTGTTAATTAATATAGTTTTACACATGGTGTTTGATGACAGCTTATTGGTAACACTCCCATGGTATATTTGAATAATATAGTAAAAGGAAGCCATGCAAATATAGCTGCGAAGCTTGAGATCATGGAGCCATGTTGCAGTGTCAAGGACAGGTAAGAGACGCTAATTTATCTAAGATTTGGTCATCTCTTGTTTTTTATTGTCTGTTTTCTCTTGGGGGAGCTACGCTGGACACTTGAAAGTTATGTTACATTTGATATGCTAAATTGAGGATATTTTCCTAAATTTTTTTTGACGAGAGGTGATGTTGGCCCTGGTTCACTTATTTCAGACAGAGTTGGAACTTGGAAGTGTCATTCTTTTGATTATATAAGCTTACATTAAAGTAGCGTGTATAATCCACTGTTCATCTGAATAAATTATTAAGGAAGTTTGTTAATTGTAAAAGACTATTAAAGAAAGAAGTTTCAAAATCTTAGAATTTTCAATGTGAAACTTTCTCGTTTTCCATTTTCATAAAACTAAAGGGGTTTTATAGGTTTAGTACACCAACCTATCTGCTTTTAACGATTTGGGTACCCCACCTTTCAAATTTTCCAATTTAGGTACCACACTATATAATAAATTTCCAATTTAGGTACCACCGTCTTAATAAATCACGAAATCACGTGACATTTGACAAACATTAATTTGAGAGGCTAATTTGATAATTTTGCATAAAAATACGTCATCCTATAAAAATATTTTTCCTAATTTCACACACAACAAAAAATTGGATTATATGCTAAATTTTTTTATGTGTGAAATTGGGGTAAAAGTTTTTCTAGGATGACATATTTTTGTGCAAAATTGTCAAATTAGCCTCTCAAATTAATGTTTGTCAAATGTCACGTGACATGATTTCGTGATTTATTAAGACGGTGGTACCTAAATTGGAAATTTATTTAGTGTGGTACCTAAATTGGTAAATTTGAAAGGTGAGTACCCAAATCGTTAACCGCAGATAGGTTGGGGTAGTAAATGTATTTTTTCCCTAAAACTAATGTAACTGTGACTTATATTTACTGTAGTACAGTGCTCCACACCACAGGTTTAAAAACACAGTAAAAAAAGCTGATTTTCGAAGGTTCCTAATTTTCTGAGGAAAAGTATATGAGTGACCATTATCACCAGACACATTTCATGAAGTGTAAGTGGTTCATGTTAAGAAAATCATAGCAATATTTACAGGTTTTCTCCTACAAAAAGGAAAGGTTTTTTTATTTTAGCTACCAAATAGATATTTCATGTTGTGACGTGTATGTTTCTGGTGGTGATTGCTTCTTTGTTTGTTGCCTTACTTTCCCATATGTTTTTTAGACTGTTCTACACTTTTCACTGAGTTATTCTGGTAGCATATCTTGTGATACATTTGTGTTTCAAACGCTCTCTGTAAAAAAATAGTCCTGTGTTTAAACACGATGTATTAAATTTGAATTTTCTTATTTGATCTCAGGATAGGTTTAAGCATGGTTACTGATGCTGAGCAGAAGGGTCTTATAACACCGGGAAAGGTAGTATAAAAACAAGCAAACAGACTTTGTACTGTTTTGCACACCAACCTCACACACTTCTTTGATTTCACTATTGTCACACGGTGTTTTAAAAATCGGCCTAGACGGGGACTAGGCGCCTAGGCATTAGGCGGACCTAGGCGGGGAAAAATCGGTCTAGGCGGGAAAAAGGCGGCCTAGGCAGCCAATTAGGCGCTAGGCGGACCCTTTCCGCCTAGAACCCGCCTAGCGCCTTTTGAAACCTATTAATTTAATTACTGTCTTGCACAATTCCGCTAACTTAATCTGACAAATTACTGTTTGATCCTGAAATTGGTAATAAACCATTTAATTTACTCATTTTCTAGTTAATTTACACGAAGCTTAAAAAACAGTGTATAGTCCTAAAATTGTTAGTAATGTATAAAACGGGAAAGATGTGATTGTGGTCTAGGAAACAGCACAATCCCTGAGTAAAACTGTTAATGTTGTTTGTAGAATATGGTCACGTCCCTTCTCATCCATCCTCATTCTCTCACTCTCTCTGCAGAGCATACTAGTGGAGCCTACAAGCGGAAATACAGGCATTGGGCTTGCATTTATAGCTGCTTCAAGAGGATATAAGCTAATATTGACCATGCCAGCTTCGATGAGTCTCGAACGAAGGGTCCTTTTAAAGGCTTTTGGAGCTGAGCTTGTTCTCACCGATTCTGCGAAAGGTATGAAAGGGGCAGTTCAGAAAGCTGAAGAAATTGTAAACAACACGCCTAATTCGTATATGCTGCAACAATTTGACAACCCTGCAAATCCAAAGGTAAATTTTATTCATTATGCAGCTAATGTTTATTGTTAGTATGAAATTTGTAGGAGGCGTTGTATTTGTTATGTTGCTCTGATACAAGGTTGTTTGCTTTTACGTGACTTGAGATTGGCAACACTTGAATGATCTGTTGTTTCCGTGATGATTTTTTTTATAAGCACAACATGATTTAAAAAGCCAACAAGGGAGACCTTTTTTGTAGATGTGTTTCTTGGGGATCTTTTGTAAAATTTGTAAAATTATTTCCAAGTCAACTCTATAAAAATATTGTTGGCGACCTTGAAATCTCAAATGTAAAAACAGTTTTAGGAACTACATCTGTGCCCATAAATGCCTTATTGATTGTTTGCTACTAAAGTATGAAAAGTATATATATTAACTTAGAAAACGGCAGTTTTCTTCAGTAGATTGTTTGTAGGTTTTCTGCTAAGTAAAGTATAAAAGAAATGTGAATGACAATTTGAGAGAAGAAAATCAACTTATGCTTGATAATGTAGTGTTATTCTCTTGCAACATTTAGGTTTTTTGCACAATTGTGTGTTCACAAATAGGACTTTGTTTTACAGTTTCATGATTAAATTTTAATTAACTTAGGTTTACTGTAAATTTTCAATTACAATATTTTCTTTGGTCTTGTTCCAAATGCAGATTCACTATGAGACTACTGGCCCGGAGATATGGGAAGATACGAGTGGTAAGGTGGATATTTTTATTGCAGGGATTGGTACTGGTGGAACAATCACCGGGGTTGGCCGGTTCCTTAAGCAGCAAAATCCTAATATAAAGGTAACCATTTTTTGCTTTCATAGGGCTTGAGACAAAGACACAAATAAAAATTTCGCTTTCATATTCATTTAAGTTTATACCATTCTTTTAATTTCAAGTTTTGTTCGGCATTATAAGGTCTCAAAACAATAAAATTACATAGTTTTGACCACATTTCGTATTTCGTCCAAAGATGTTTTTTTTTTTTTACATAAATCAGGTTATTGGTGTGGAGCCTGTAGAAAGCAACATACTTTCTGGTGGGAAGCCTGGTAAGAAGATAGGAGATCAATTTGTTTAACTTGTTTTGCATATTGTTTTTGGGATCTCCTTTTTGTGACTATTTAAAATTCAGGCCCTCACAAAATTCAAGGCATTGGAGCAGGTTTCATACCCAAGAATTTGGATCAAGATTTAGTTGATGAAGTTATCGAGGTCCCTATTTCATTTTATTAATTATTTGTTGACTATTCAATTTAGTAACCACTCTGTATATTATTTAAAATGTGAAGTTAGACAAAGAAGTTAGCTATACGGTAACAGTTGACCTCTCGTTGGTTTTGAATTCTTCTTTTTCTAGACTAAGTTTTTCGATTTTCTAAAAGCTGCAATAGAAAGAAACTTGGGGAATATTTATTATTTTGAGCTAGCATTGATTTAAGAGAGTTTCTTGGTTGATGTCTATTATTTATGTGTGATTCCCTTGGAAAATTATCTCTAAGATAACCACTATTTACTATTTGCCGACTAAACTCTTTTTTTTTTAAAACAGCTGCCTGTGTTTGGTGCATCTAACATGTATTTCCCTCTCTGTTCTATTCTCTGCTCATGTTCTTAAATTCTTTCAGATATCGAGTGATGAAGCTGTTGAAACTGCAAAACAACTGGCACTTCAAGAAGGCTTGTTGGTTAGTATTATTGCCAATTTCTAGAACATCCCTACAATTAGAGAGGATTAGTTCAATTATTTCTTGTCGTTCATATGATATTTATAAATTGAGTAATCATTTGATAATGCTAAAATTGGTTGCATAGTTGCATTAGTATAATGATGATCAATTAACCTTTTATGTACCCATGCCTTGTAATTTGTTTCCGTTTAGGCATTTACAATAGTAGACAGAAGATAGGTTCAGGATGTTGAGTTTGATGTTCTAGTTTGGTGTAGGATTCGAACAACGGCTCCAGTTTTCCATCTCAATTGGCTACTTCTTTGTCTTACTGTTAGTTATATTTGTCATAATTTTTTTTCTCAAAAGACTCATTAATGATGTTATTTCCTACTGTTTGTGGTAGCTTCTAGTCTTCTACCACTAATCTTTTATTAATGAAATAAGAATGAATGAAGTAAAAGATCACCTATGTCAAGTGCAAGTCCTTTCCTGTCAAAATATAGGGCCTGGAATTTACCGATTTTATTATTTCCAGAAAACCTTTTGTGTGGCCACCATTGATGGTAAGTGCTTTTTGTGATTCTAAATAGATTTTGCTCTATGAGCCACTCCGAAATTTTGAATTTTAACCAAAGACATCCAATTGCGATGTGCAGAAGGAGTTTGTTTAGCATAGAAAGGTCAGGTCGAACCTAGAAAGTATGTTTCTTCAGCCCCCCTTAGAATTAGCTTTTACACATCTGACTTACAGTTCCCTCTCTCATTGCAAGTTTTCTACTTACTTTGCAAAGAATTATTAACAAAAGTTAGCAGTTTATGTCAATTCTTAGTTACACATTTCTGATGTTTGCACATCACATGCAATCTTCCTTGTAAACATTTGTATGCAAATTTGGGTTTGTACATGGCTGCTACACATGCTACCCTTTTCAATCTAGCTAAACATTTTGTTGGAATTGTCACACATAGTTTAGGCATTGATAAAGCCAAGGATTAATATATGCCCCTCTCCTTCCTTACTAATAGTCCTTTTAGTGGGGAATGGACGGGCTTCTACATGGTATCAGAACCAAAGGCTAGCCTGTTTGTATGATGGGGCCACCTCCACCCGATTTATTGATTGCACTCGTTGGGCTTATTGGAAATTAACCCCCACAAGTGAGGGGAGTGTTGGAATCGTCCCACATTGTTTAGGCATTTATAAAGCCAAGGATTAATATATGCCCCTCTTCTTCTTTACTAATAGGCCTTTTAGTGGGGAATGGATGGGTTTCTACACATTTTTTACTAAAAAAGTTACAGATACTAGTTCAGTCAATAAAAGTCTGTTTTTCTATTGTGCATCAAAGGTTCTACGGCTTCGGTTTAAAACTCATGTATGATTTCAAGTAAAAAGATTTATTTTCTTACAAATACTTGTTCTCTGGACTGGTTTTATCATATGCCTCTCTCTACTTTAAACAGTTCTGGTAAATGTTAAAGACACTACATGGGATGAAGGTTAACTTTTCTCATGCGCATCAAAGTTATGGCGCTAAATACAAGGATTCATTTACGATTTTCGGTAAAAATGATTGCCTAACCCACCATTTTCTGATTGCCAAAAAATTGTTCATATTTCTGGAACACGCCCCTATTTGGATAGGAAGTTCAGTCACTGATACATGGCCTGCCTAGGCTATTTTTATCAACTATTGTGTATTTGTTTTATATGTTTATCTTCCCTAAATATCTGTATAATTGTTTTCTTCTTAGGTTGGGATTTCCTCTGGAGCAGCAGCTGCTGCTGCAATAAAGGTTGGAAAGAGACCTGAGAACGCAGGAAAGCTGATTGCGGTATGTTTTTGCTTACCCTGTTTGGTGGAAATCAATTGTCTTAATGCTCCAACTTTTGTTTCCAAACACTAGTGAACCAGTGGCAGAACTCGGTCTCAACAGGAGGTTGTGGGTTCGAACCTTGTGAGGGTTGGAGTGAAATCCTTAGATCCTCTTAAGAAAAATGAAAGACTGTCTTTCCACGGCGTTAATTATTGCTGCTTTTGTCTTTTATCCGATTTCTCATCTGATTTTCTTCACATACTGCTTCTGTTACTAGTTTATCGATACACCGCCCCTTAAGTATTTTCCTTCGAGTACATCCATAATTTGTTCCCAGCTAATACATCTAAGGGTTGTCAATAGAATCAGTTGTTTGCTTGAATCCAACCACTTGTAGAACAAAATTTTGTTACTTTTATTTTGGGCTGTTTATGGACACTCTTAAAGTTATGCGTTGTTTGAAGTAAGAATTATAAATCTGATAATTACATTTTGATTGGTTACTGTTAGTCATGGCGTAAAGTGTGGACCCGCTTATTTAGACAATGAATTAGTTGCTCTCTCTACAATGTATATATATAGTATATATCTCTATCGAATTAGTTGCTTAGTTCATTATTTAATATATATGTACATTCCCAAGCTCAGTAGATTTCGGTATTAAAATTGATTGCAGGTTGTTTTCCCAAGCTTTGGCGAGCGATATCTCACCTCCGTTCTTTTCCAGTCGATACGTGAAGAGTGTGAAAAAATGCAGCCTGAGCCTTGAAAAGGCTTCTGAAATTAAGTGAAGTTTGCATTGTATTTTTTTCCCGTATCTATATTATTTTTTACCTTGTCTTTGTGGTACATGTCGTGAGCTACACCAACTGGGGTGGTTGACAATTTTCACTTCGGTTGTCCACCGAAAAAAGGTTATATTCAGCTATTGAGAAATAAATTTACTGAGAGAATTCATTTTAATAATAAAAACAATATACTAACAGTCACCACTTTTTCTGGTATTGGTTGTTACTTGTTAGTCTTTTTATGATATCATTGGTAATGCTACTAAGTCCTCAATGTTTTTGTTTTACTTTAATGTCACCAGAGATTTAAGTAACACACTATAGTTCCATATATTTGGATATTATCACATATTTATTCTTATTTTCTATCTTTTTTATCGTATCTTAACCCACTAGAATACTCAGCTAATGACAGGTGTTATAATTATTTTAAGCACATATTGTAAGAGTATTCACATATATGTATCTCTATATCCCACATTGTTCGTACATATGAGACAAAAATTGAAAATCATCCTTGCATAAGTCTGTTCATCACCTCATCAAATAATGAGGAGTCCTCAATACTCCTTGTAAATACAGAGACTTCCCTCCTCTCCATTATTATTAAATCACGGGAGGTCTTTTTTCCATTCGCTTATGGCCAATTTTTAGCACCTAACCGGACATGTCAGGTCCAATTTGTGCGTGGCACCTTTTTTGGAGGCAAGAGGCCCCCCACGCTGCCACAGAACTTGTTATTTCCGCATGACCACTACTGCAATTATAAAATTAAATTTTCTCATCCAATTTTAACATATTTTTGTTTGTTTCACTCATAATTTAAAACCACTCATGTTACAAATATAAGTTTAATTTTGACACATGTATTCACGCACATACATATTAAAACTGAATTTTAATTTAGATATTTGTAAATTTTACTTCCAAAATCAACATATGGAAACAAATTTGTAAATCTAACCATGAAATACCGTTTAGTTATTTTTTCTAAATCAACATATGTGAAACACGAATTAAATTTAGGATTTTGTAGTTTTAATTAGGGGAAACGTAGGTATATTTTGGTTTATTGTAGCGTGAGTATTTCAGTTATTTTTTCCTGGATTATCCGGTACAGATAGCGTTGTGGTACGCCATTTTCAAGTACGCGGTAGGACCAATGAAATACCGTTAACTTTTTCATTATTTGACCACATCGGTAATGATTGTGATAGTGGGAAAAGCCCATGAGAGGGCGCATGAGATGGAGACACTTGTCAACATCCTATGACGCATAAATGCCTATAAATAGCCCAGTACCTTCACTGGGAAAGGGACCTAAAATCTTTCTGAAAAATATAGAGAGAAGAAGATAAAAGAGAGAAATCTGTCAGAACTTATCTCATTAGAAAGCAATCCGAGCAAGATTAAAAACCGAGCACCAAAGATCAAGATAAAGACAAAGATCAAGATAAAGACCAAGATTAAAGTTGTTATACCGAGGATAAGTGTAATAAGAAACTGTAATCCGAACAAGAATAATACCGAGCAATAATAAAGATCAATGAAGTGTCCAATATTTGTGTTCTTTTACTTATTATATTATTGTTGAAAAACATAACGCCAACCCATCAAAGTTATTGCTTTATCAAATGGCGCCGTCTCCACACTTCATCTAGTTTCTAACTAGTTTCGAAGCCGAACACCCATACTCTATCAGACGAGCAACAATGGTGACACAAATGAAGAAAACCATCTCGAGGAAGTAGGCACAACGAGCAACCAGCAAGTCCCAATCCACCAAGACGAGTTAGCGGAACTCCTCGCCATCCGCGACCGATACGAGGCACTCAGGGTCGGAGCCAGACCGACCATCTCTAACATCCAAACCGACCAACCGTTACAAATCGACGGGCTCATCGACGAGAACCCTACAGACTCGGAGGAAGAAAGAGCGCTGTCCGCGGCAAGGCACGCAAGGAGACCCTTGCCAGTCAGCCGCCGCCTCAACAATGCAGGGCCAAGCTCAAGGGCCCATCTACCAGCAGCCTCGGTCAACTCCAGTTGCCACCGGGTTCGTTTTCAAACAAACGAAGACAACCATGGCGAGGAGACACGGAGGGCCCAACACCATACCTCCAACATCTCGGCACACCAATATGGCATGCCCAGGGACCGTGTACCCGAACATACGACCCGACTATCAATCCTCCCACCGCGGATAATTACACCGTCCACGGTGGAATTCCAACCCATTGCTCCCCAAGAAGGGAACGCGGGCGCATTGGCAAGAACCGAGGAGAGTCCCAATGCCCAGCTTCAAGCTGAACTGGCAGCATGCATGTCATCCATGGCAGCAGCAGACCTCACCATACCACAAACCCAAGCCGCCAATGCACATCAAGACCCATGATTAGAAGTGGAAGATTCCACTTACAGAGCCGCCATGGAAGTGGCAGGCCGACAACAGGATACAGGGATTCCCCGACAAAGGGAGCATATCCCGAGAATGAACCCGACAGTGTTCGGCCGCCAAGGCGCTCCTCGGGGCCCTGCCCTCGACAAAAATCCCAATGACAGGAGATAAACCGACAACAGGGTCGGGGAAGTATACTACCCACCACCCAACTACGGGGGAGGATACACCCCCCAATACCAAACACATGATGAAGCGTTCCAACAAGCATGGGACGTATGCCAAGAAACACCGTGTACCAAACAGATAACACGGTACCGCAACCCAGTGGGGTTTGTCATCCTAGAGTTCAAACTCTATGACGGGAAAAGCTGCCCAATAGACCATCTGAGGCACTACAAGACCAGGATGGAGCTATGGAGCGATGTCACCGCACTGATGTGCAAGTTTTTCAAGAACATCGACATGGTATCATAACCTACCACAGGGATCCATAGGAAGCTGGACCGAGCTGCTCCGAGCCTATTCTACCCGATATGCTGCTCATCGGAGGAAGAAAGTCACTATAGATACTCTGCTCAAAATGGCGATGTTGCCAAATGAGAGACTAAATGACTACTGCATACGCTTCATCGACGTTGCGAACCAGATTCTGCAGTATGCCAACAACATCGCCATCCAAAACTTCATAAACTCCATTCCCAGCGGCTATTGGGCGAGAAGGAAGTTCATCGGCAAGAGCTTCCCGACCACTGACGCTCTTCTTGCCTATTACACCCACCTCACCGATAAAAATGAGGAAATGCGACTCCTCAACCGAACTCTACCAAAAAGAGAGTCGGTCCGAGAAGCACATGTGGACCGCAAGAAAGCAAAGAACAATCAGGGGGAAGCAGTCAAACCGACCAGACGGGATAAAGGTTCCGAGGTGACGGGTCGCGGTCTTTAGTTCGACTTTTATTTATTGTTATTTTTATCATTGATTTTTATTCCGCATTTGTTCAAAAAACCTGATAGATAGGTCCACCCCTTGGTCGATCTTGTATCACCTTGGTTGATCACGCATCATTTGGTATCAGAGCTTAGGCTCTATCAAGGTTTTAAGTGTCTTGTTATTTTTGTTTTCATTAAAAAAGAAAATTATTTCAAAAAAAAAAAAAAAATTTATTAAGTTTCTATTGAAAGGTTGTCAAAAAAAAAGGGAGTCATTTCTATTTCTTGTTGAGTCTTGTTATCCTCGTTAATATAAAAAAAAAAGAGAAGAATCAAAAAGAGCACAAAAAAAAAAGTGCCAAACAAAAATAAAATAAAATTTAAAGGGATCCAAAAAGAGCACAAAAAAAAAATATATATAAGTGCCAACGAAAAAGGATTGTCTAATTGTCATTTCGAGTACTTGTGTCTATTGTTAAAATTCTGATTTTTTAGGTGTGTCATTTCATTCTATAAAACGTTTGTTCGCATTACCAACTCTTAAACGCTACAAGTAAACGTCTTGTGGTTTATTAAGTTCATAGAGAACCTATAGAGGAAACGACGAGTGGGTAAGGTTGAGCGAGTGAGAACATATTTGAGTGGAAAAAGACAGAGTGTGTGAGATTAATAGAGGGTAAAAGCCAATCGAGTGATACACGAGTGACGAGTGAACAATTATGAGCGATACATGTGAGGGAGTGCGTGAGAATTTAAATTTTTGGTTCTAATACTTTATTTGCAGCGACGTTCATCACGAATGGGTTCGGGAGGAGGCGACACAAAGTTACTAATGGAGGCGATGATGGGAGAAATGCGAAGGTTATTTGCGGCTGAGTTCGAGCGAATAAACAAACGAATCGACGAAATACAAAATAACCATAACGAGCATCCGCGAAATAATCACAATGGCGGCGATGGAGAAGAGGTGGAAGAAGATGATCGGGCGTCGGACGTTACTATGCCTAGGGCTAATAATCGACATAGAAATCGGTGAGGTAGAAATGGAGATAGGGTTGATGACAACATGAGTAGTATTAAAATGAAAATCCCAGCGTTCCAAGGGAAAAACGATCCGGAGTTATATTTGGAGTGGAAAAAGAAGATGGAGATGGTGTTCGGATGTCATAACTATTCAGAACTAAAGAAAGTAAGGATAGCAGCCGTTGAGTTCACCGATTACACTATCGTTTGGAAGGATCAATTGGTTACTAGTCGAAGGAGGAATAGAGAGAAACCGATCGAAACGTAGGCTGAGATGAAAGCTATTATGAAGAAACGGTTCGTTCCTAGTCATTACTATAGGGACTTATATCGACGGTTACAAGGAATCACCCAAGAATTTAAAAGTGTTGATGATTATCATAAAGAAATGGAGATAGCGATGATTCGGGCTGATATCGATGAAGATAGGGAGGCTACTATGGCTCGTTTTCTAAACGATTTAAACAAGGAGATTGCTAACGTAGTAGAGTTACAACACTATGTGAAGTTAGAAGATATGGTACATATGGCTATCAAAGTAGAGAGACAATTGAAGGGGAAGAGTTCCACACGAGCAAGACAAAAATATGGTTCAACTTCATGGAACCAAAACTGGAATAAAAAGGAGGAAAAGACCTATTCGAAACCTAAAACCGAAACGTCGAAGGATACGAAGGATAAAGCTACATCGAGTCAAGGTAAATCTGAATCGAGAGCTTCTAGAAATCGAGATGTACAATGTTTTAAATGTTTAGGGAGGGGACATTATGCTAGTGATTGTCCGAACCGAAGGGCTATGATTATGAGGGAAGATGGTGAGATTGAATCGGAAGGCGAATCTGAACATAGCAAAGACGAAGAAGATAACGAGCAAGAACATCCGGTCGATGGGGTGGTATTAGTTGCTAAGAAGGCGTTAAGTGTTCAGATTAGGGAAGACGAAGAGGAGATACAACGCGAGAACATCTTTCATACTAGATGTCACGTTAGCGATAAGGTGTGTAGAATGATTATTGACGGTGGGAGTTGTGTCAATGTTGCTAGTAGCATTATGGTGGAGAGACTGAATTTAAAAACATCTAAACATCCGAAACCTTACAAATTACAATGGTTGAACGATTGTGGCGAGGTTAGGGTTCTAAAATAGGTGTTAGTTTCATTCTCAATAGGGAGGTAAGGATGAAGTGTTGTGTGACGTAGTTCCTATGAAAGCGGGGCATATTCTGTTAGGAAGGCCATGGCAATTTGATAGGAGAGTAACACACGATGGCTATATGAATCGATACTCTTTTGTATTCAATGCAAAACCGATTACACTTGTTCTATTAACTCCAAGGCAGGTGTATGACGACCAAGTGAGAATGAAAGAGAGTGAAAAAAAATATGATAGTGAAAAGAAAGAGAATGAAAAGAAAATGAGTGAAAAGAATGAGAGTTCAAAAAAATCAGATGTAAAGGAGAGAGAAAAAGTGAGTATATATGCGAGAGAAAGCGAGGTTAAAAAGGCTTTGTTTCAAAATCGGCCGATGATTGTACTCTTGTACAAGGAGGCTTGTTTAAACGCTAACAAAACTACTTTGCCTAGTGTTTTTCTATCTCTTTTACAGGATTTCAAGGACATATTTCCCGAGGAGGTACCGAATGGCTTACCACCAATAAGGGTAATTGAACATCAAATCGACTTCGTGTCGGGAGCATCAATTCCAAACCGACCAGCCTATCGAAGCAATCCAGAAGAGACTAAAGAGCTACAAAAGCAGGTGGGAGAGCTTATGGAAATGGGGTACGTGCGAGAGAGCATGAGTCCATGTGCGGTACCGGTGTTACTTGTTCCAAAGAAGGATGGGACTTGGCGAATGTGCGTAAATTGTCGCACGATCAATAACATCACTGTAAAGTATCGCCATCCTATACCTAGATTAGATGATATGCTTGATGAGTTGCATGGTTCCTCTATTTTTAGTGAAATTGATCTTAAAAGTGGATACCATCAAATTAGGATGAAAGAAGGAGACGAATGGAAAACAGCCTTTAAAACTAAGTATGGCTTATACGAGTGGTTAGTTATGCCGTTAGTTTAACAAATGCACCTAGTACTTTCATGAGGCTAATGAATCACGTCTTAAGAATGTTTATTGGCAGGTTTGTAATGGTTTACTTCGACGATATTCTAATCTATAGCAAAAACTTAGATGACCATGTTGAGCATTTGAAACTTGTTTTAAGTGTCTTAAGAAAAGAAAAGTTATTTGCTAATATGTCTAAATGCGAATTCTGTACGGAAAAACTTGTATTTCTTGGATATATTGTTAGTGCTAAAGGAATCGAAGTAGACGAAGAAAAGATTAAGGCAATTAAAGATTGGCCTGTTCCTAAAAGTGTTTTTGAAGTGAGAAGTTTTCATGGCTTGGCTAGTTTTTATAGGAGGTTTGTTAAAGATTTCAGTAGTTTAGCCGCACCTATGACCGAAGTTATTAAAAAGAATGTTGGTTTTAAATGGGGAGATGAACAAGAACATCTTTCAATTTAATAAAGGATAAACTTATTAACACACCTTTGCTAACTCTCCCCGACTTTACTAAAACTTCCGAAATTGAGTTTGATGCCTCAGGAATAGGTATTGGAGTAGTTCTTACACAAGGAGGACGTCCCGTGGCATATTTTAGCGAGAAACTAAGTGGGGCAACCCTTAACTATCCAACTTACGACAAGGAGCTTTACGCATTAGTGCGCGCGTTGGAAACTTGGCAACATTATCTTTGGCCGAAGGAATTTGTGATTCACACCGATCATGAATCGTTGAAACACTTGAGGAGTCAACATAAGATGAACAAGAGACATCCCAAGTGGGTAGAGTTCATTGAAACATTTCCTTTTGTAATCAAGTACAAGAAAGGTAAGGAGAATGTTGTGGCTGATGCACTTTCGAGAAGGTATACATTTCTCTCAACTCTAGATTCGAAATTACTTGGTTTTGAGTACATTAAGGATTTATATGTTGATGATTCTGATTTCAAAAATGTTTTTGAAGCATGTGAGAAAACTGGGTTTGAAAAGTTTTATAGGCATAATGGATTTTTGTTTCGAGGAAATAGGCTATGTGTGCCTAATTGTTCTTTAAGAGAATTACTTGTTAAAGAAGCACATGGTAGGGGTTTAATGGGGCATTTTGGTATAACTAAAACTCTTGATGTTTTACAAGAACATTTCTTTTGGTCTCATTTAAAATGAGATGTCGAACGAATTTGCGAAAGATGTATAACTTGTAAACAAGCTAAATCTAAAGTTAAACCTCATGGTTTGTATACGCCATTGCCTATACCTAGTGAGCCTTGGATTGACATTTCTATGGACTTTGTGCTAGGTTTACCGAGATCTAAAAGAGGCATGGATTCTGTCTTTGTTGTCATTGATAGATTTTCTAAAATGGCACATTTTATTCCTTGTAATAAAACAAACGATGCTTCTCGAATTGCTGATTTGTTCTTTAAAGAAATTGTACGTTTGCATGGCATGCCAAGGACTATTGTTTCTGATAGGGATACCAAATTCTTAAGCTACTTTTGGAAAACTTTGTGGTGTAAGTTAGGAACTAAGCTTTTATTTTCAACTACTTGTCACCCCCAAATAGATGGTCAAACCGCAGTAGTTAATCGAACCTTATCAACTCTGTTGCGTACCATAATTCAAAAGAATTTAAAAACTTGGGAAGAATGTTTGCCATATGTTGAGTTTGCTTATAATCGAAGTATATATTCAACTACTAAATTTTCACCTTTTGAAATTGTTTATGGTTTTAATCCTTTAACACCTTTGGATTTGACTCCATTACCTATGGGTGAGCGTACTAATTTAGATGGAAAAAAGAAGGCTGAGTTTGTCAAGCAAATTCATGAAAAAGCAAAGCAAATATTGAGAGGAGGACCGAACAATATGCTATCCAGGCCAACAAGGGTCGTAAGAAAGTTGTGTTCGAACTAGGTGATTGGGTTTGGGTTCATATGAGGAAGGAGAGGTTTCCCGTTCAAAGGAGATCGAAGTTACTTCCTAGGGGAGACGGACCATTCCAAGTGGTCGAAAGGATCAATGATAATGCTTATAAATTAGATCTTCCTAGTGAGTATAGTGTAAGCGCTAGTTTTAATGTTTCTGACTTATCTCCTTTTGATGTAGGTGACGATTTGAGGACAAATCCTTTTCAAGAGGGAGGAAATGATGTGATCATGACCGCTACACCGAGAGACGCATTGCAAGTTCCAATCAGACCAGTTACGAGAGCTAGAGCTAAAAGGTTCAAGGAAGCGCTTAACGGGCTGTTGCAAGGTATGCGCGATGACGAGGGAAAGAACGCACTCGTGCGTAGAATAAACGAGGCCAACAGAAGCTTAAACACGGCCATGACAAGTCCAAACGAAGCTCATTACTTTGTGAACCTGATTGGAGCTATTCAAGACACCACATTAAAGGATAATTTCGTGGGTTTACATGCATGAACCAAAAGGAGGCCGATTCTAGAAGATTTAAATACATGGGGGATGATTATTTAATGCATTTGAAGCCATTAAATGCTACAACTCAAGGGGAACATATTGGAGAAGTCTAAGCACTCATTTTTATGATACATTTCTGAATTTATTGTAATTTTGAAGTTATCTAGTAGTTAGAAGGTCATAGGTCTATTCTACATTGAACCTATGTTTAATTAATGTTTTCTTTATGTTTTCCCAATTCTTGGAGGCTTGTTCCAAGCATAAATAGGGGTCAAATGAAATTGTAAAAATTAAGTTTTGATTAATATATTAAAGAGTTTTCTCTTTGGTTCTTCATTAAACTTTCCGAACTTATCAAGGGGTTACCTTGTGGCGTTCAAAACTGACTTATCAATCGGTATCCCGCAACCGTTTGTGGCGTCTTCACATACCAAGGTTCTCACCTCTTTATAGGTGACGGGTCGCGGTTCCATACCAGCTAATCATACCAAGGTTCCCACCTCTTTATAGGTGACGGGTCGCGGTCTTTAGTTTGACTTTTATTTATTGTTATTTTTATCATTGATTTTTATTCCGCATTTGTTCAAGAAACCTGATAGATAGGTCCACCCCTTGGTCGATCTTGTGTCACCTTGGTCGATCACGCATCAGGTTGTCCGCTCTCTAGACATTAATAAGGACCCCTTCCGTCCAAAGGAGGACGATAAAGAGATATTGAGTCCCGAGTTCTCATATCTTGGTGCAATAGGTGCTTTATTGTACTTGGCCCAATGTACTAGACCGGACATCTCGTTTGCTGTGAATTGTCTTGCTCGACACAGCACCGTGCCGACACACCGCCACTGGAATGGCATCAAAGACATTCTCCGCTAGCTCAAAGGTACTACAGATATGGGTTTGTTCTATCCCTATGCGTCATCGAGTGGGCCTACCCCCATTAGCACTTGAAATAACACGACCCATGTTAGTTACGTCAATGCAGGTTACTTATCAGACCCGCATAAGGGACGTTTCCAATCTGGTTATGTCTTTATCATCGGGAACATGGCGATATCTTGGAGGTCTCGTAAACAGACCCTAGTGGCTACTTGGACAAACCACTCTGAGTTACTCGTGCTCTATGAGGCGACTAGATAGTGTGTATGGCTTCGAGTGGTTATTGACCATAAGAGAAGTACATGTGATCTAACTTACGATCCTGATAAACCAGTTGTCATTTATGAGGACAACACCACTGTTATTGATCAAGCGAAACATGTTTACATCAAAGGTGACACCACTAAGCATATCTCACCAAAGTTGTTCTTTACAAATGAACAACAAACATTTCAAAGGATTAAAGTGAAGCATATTGGATCCGAGAACAATCACTCAGACTTGTTCACCAAGTCACTGCCAAAGTATTCGTTCTGAAAACATGTTAGAGCAATCAGACTTAGGAAGCTCTCCAAGCTTTCCTAAACGACATGTCTCCATGCACCTTGTTGTGTACAAGTGAGGGGGAGCATCCTGTTGTGTGTATCCTCATATATGCTTAGCACCCTGTTGCATGCAAGTGATAAAGAGCATCCTGACGTATGATTAGTTCTCACTAGTTATTATTCCCGTACCCAGTTGTATGCATTTGAGGGGGATCATCCTGATAAATGCTTCTGTACTCTTTTTGTCCTAAGTTCAAGGGTTTGTCCCACTGAGTTTACCTTGACAAGGTTTTTAGCGAGACACATTTCTAATCCCGTTCTCACTAATGTTTGCCAAAATCAGGGGGTGTATCCGGTTGTATATTTCTAACCATCGTGTACTCTTTTGTCCTTCGATTAGAGTGTTTTTCCCACAGGGTTTTCTCTAACAAGATAATGAGACACACCGTGTATGGTTATTTCCTCTGCTACTACTGATAGTTGTGTACTCTTTTGTCTTTCGACCAAGTTTTTTTCCACTGGGTTTTCTTGACAAGGTTGATGAGGCACATATTTTCTAGTCAGTTCATTCATGCACTTGGATAGCGTTTCGGCCCACTCCATTTGGCAACACCTTTTTGTCCTATGATCCAGTTTTTTGTCCCACATCGGGTTTCCGGACTTGAGGTTTTATGTGTTGGCAATAGCTAATGTGACTCAACAACTTATCGGAGTTTATGAAGACGAGAAAGTTTGCAGCATGTTTGGACACCCAAGGGGGAGTGTTGTGATACATTATGTGGATGTGCATATTCATGTATGTATAAGCTTTAAGTTTAAGACTTATGGGTTTCTATTTTTCATCATATACATGTATTTTGTTCCACACCTCCACTATATAAGGAGGTTGAAGTCTTCATAGTTTGAAACATATATTCATACTTGAATAAAAATACTTTCATCTCTCCATACATTTCTTACTATGCCGATAGTTTGCTAATAGCTGTCACACATCAATTCTTTATTAAATTATTTTACCCTTGTGCAGTTGTGCTAAGTTTGCTCACAATTTTGGATATTCATTCTTTCTTCTTGACAATTGAAAAGGCATTGTCTTTTTCTTTTTCCCGCATTGTTGTGTTTTATTCAGCTGCTGAACTTCCTATTAGAATAATTTGTTAAGTAATAATTGAGGTAGGGATAGAACCTCGTAACATGCGTTTGCAAAGTAACTGCAGTTTTCATGTGAGCACTCCATAGTTGGTTAGTAGTTTTTTAATCTTTGTATTTGAGTAATGAATGATACTGAATTGAATGCAGTCTCATTGTGGAAGTGTGGAATATGTTGTTCTGATCCTGTAATACGTGGAAGCTTTTTTATGTTTTGAATTTTACCATAATTTCGAAAACATGTCATTATACATCTCGGAAAAAAAAAACAAGACGCATATTTGTGTTCCCGTCGTGAAACCATCAAGATTTGCATTAACCAAATCTTGATTTTGAGCGTTTTTATGAAAAAATGTCTAGTTGGGTGTTTTTCATGATGTTCATATAACATTTCCCTATATATATATATATATATAGATAGATATAAATATATTTACATAGATAGATATATACACATGGCGCAGGATCCATACGCATGTAAACAATCACACTATACATATAAACTAAATGTAAAGTTATGATTAATGTGTAATTGATCATTCCCCTATACATCTATATTAATCTATACTAATAGTTTATGTCAAGAGTCTTTAGAAGGCCTTGAAACAAATATTTACAAAAAAAACCTCTCTAATTAATTTATTTACCAAAATACCTTTAATTCAAAAAGAAAAAACTGGCCAGCAATATAAACCGTATACAAACTGCTCCCTCTTATTTCTTCCCAATCACACTTTTTGACCCTCTTTTCGCAGAGTAATATTAAAGATCCTCTCTCTATATATATCTTTTACAGTTTTACTCCTTATTTATTTTTAGTGAAGATTTTACTATCTCTATCACAGGTACTCTGATTTTTTTAGTATTATGTAAAAAATTTACTGTATTAATTGTGAGTTTTTTAAATGTTGATTTTATAAACGATTATCGATAACCCATACGTTACACCACGCATCGCGTGGGCACGCTCGCTAGTATACATACATATATACATATACATCTATACTAATAGTTTATGTCAAAAGTTTTTATGAGGTCTTGAAACAAATATTTACAAAAAAACCTCTCTAATTAATTTATTTACCAAAATACCTATAATTCAAAAAGAAAAAACTGCCCAGCAATATAAACCGTATAGAAACTGCTCCCTCTTATTTCTTCACAATCCCACTTTTTGACCCTCTTTTCGCAGAGTAATATTAAAGATCCTCTCTATATATATATCTTTTATAGTTTTAGTGAAGATTTTACTATCCCTATCACAGGTATTCTGATTTTTTTAGTATTATGTAAATTTTTTACTGTATTAATTGTGAGTTTTTTAAATGTTGATTTTATAAACGATTATCGATAACCCATATGTTACACCACGCATCGCGTGGGCACGCTCGCTAGTATACATACATATATACATATACATATATATATATATATATATATATATCATTATATTATAATAAATCAACTCAAATCAAATGAGCTTGGCCAATTTAGCCACTTTTTTTCAGAAATACTCCTACACTTTTATATTAATTACAATAATGCCATATTCTCATAAAAATATAAAAAATAAAAACTAATAAAACTATTTACCCCTCCTTAACAACCGAACATTCTTTTATATCTTAAAATATGTTTTTTTTTATTATCCACGTATTTATATCATAACTATAAATATTTTCTATATTTTTATTGCATTACGCGCCGCACGCGTTGCACGATTACTAGTGTATATATATATATATATATATGTTTGTGTATGATTCTATAACGAGTACTATCTTTCATTTATTCTCATTCCTAATTCTAATCTATTTATTTATTTTCTGTGTTTATGTACTTTTAGAGTCAAAGAAATGATAATATCATATAACTCGTCTCCCTGTGGAGATTTTGACTGTGCTCCTTTATTTTGTTGTCTAGGGACTTAGGGACCAGAAGGTGCCGTGATATGGCTCGAATAATTCTCAGGTAAGGCTAAATCTTTTCAGTAACTAGGTTCATTTCATATTTTAAGGTGGCTATGCTTTCATGCCCCAAATATTCTTAGGTGCTAGCCTTTCAATGGATCAACCCTTTTCAGTTGACCTGATAGGCTTACGAACAGAAATGTCAGGATACCATCATAATGTTCATTGCTAAAGTGGTTGTCTGTGAATTTAACGACGGTATATATCAACAAAACAGCAACGATGCATTGTTTCTAATAGTGATACCCACTTTACCATCAGTATAGCAACATAGTCTCTTACTATCCTTACATTTTCTGATAGTAACTTCTGTGATCCATGAAAATTTTAAATCTGTGATCCATGAAAATTTTAAATATCTCAGTTCTTTCAATTCTAATGTTGCAATTATCACATAATGAATTAAAAGTAAAGAGTTGTTAAAAGGGAAAAAGAGACAGCTTCCTCACATTAAGGTATATTCGTATCTCATGGGGGAGACCCTAAAATTAAAAAAAATGTAATAAAACAATTCTATTGGTTTGGTGAGGTATGCTATTTTCTAGGTTACACCGCGATCATTCAAACTTTGCCCTTCAATATATAATACACGGTTTTTACCGACTTTTTTGTTTTTCGACATTTTATTTATATTTGTATGGTTTAAGGTTTAGGATTTAGATTTTATGGTTTAGGGTTTCAGGTTTAGGGTTTAGGGTTTAGATAATGTTCATAGATATGTAGGGAATATTCCTCATTTTTTTTCTTGGATTTATGGCATATAGTACACGATTTTTACCGACTTTTTTGTTTTTCGACATTTTATTTATATTTGTATGGCTTAGGTTTTAGGGTTTAGGGTTTAGGTTTTAGGGTTTAGGGTTTCAGGTTTAGGGTTTAGGTAATGTTCTTGCATATGTTGGGAATATTCCTCATTTTTTTTCTTGGATTTATAGCTTATAGTACACGGTTTTTACCGACTTTTTTGTTTTTCGACATTTTATTTATATTTGTATGGTTTAGGGTTTAGGGTTTAGGTTTTAGGGTTTAGGGTTCAGGTAATGTTCTTGCATATGTAGGGAATATTCCTCATTTTTTTTCTTGGATTTATAGCTTATAGTACATGGTTTTTACCGACTTTTTTGTTTTTCAACATTTTATTTATATTTGTATGGTTTAGGGTTTTGGGTTTAGGTTTTAGGGTTTAGGGTTTCAGGTTTAGGTAATGTTCTTGCATATGTAGGGAATACTCCTCATTTTTTAACTTGGATTTATGGCCTATAGTACACGGTTTTTACCGACTTTTTTGTTTTTCGACATTTTATTTATATTTGTATGGTTTAGGGTTTAGGGTTTAGGTTTTAGGGTTTAGGGTTTCAGGTTTAGGGTTTAGGTAATGTTCTTGCATATGTAGAGAATATTCCTCATTTTTTTTCTTGGATTTATAGCTTATAGTACACGGTTTTTACCGACTTTCTTGTTTTTCGACATTTTATTTATATTTGTATAGTTTTGGGTTAAGGGTTTAGGTTTTAGGGGTTAGGGTTTCAGGTTTAGGGTTTTGGTAATGTTCTTGCATATGTAGGGAATATTCCTAATATTTTTTCTTTGTATTATGGCCTAGAGTACACGGTTTTTACCGACTTTTTTGTTTTTCGACATTTTATTTATATTTTTATGGTTTAGGGTTTAGGTTTTTGGGTTTAGGGTTTCAGGTTTAGGGTTTAGGTAATGTTCTTGCATATGTAGGGAGTAATCCACATTTTTTTTCTTGGATTTATGGACTATAGTACACGGTTTTTACCGACTTTTTTGTTTTTCGATATTTTATTTATATTTGTATGGTTTAGGGTTTAGGGTTTAGGTTTTAGGGTTTAGGTTTTAGGGTTTAGGGTTTCAGGTTCAGGGTTTAGGTAATGTTCTTGCATATGTAGGGAATATTCCTCATTTTTTTTCTTGGATTTATAGCTTATAGTATACGATTTTTACCGACTTTTTTGTTTTTCGACATTTTATTTATATTTGTATGGTTTAGGGTTTAGGGTTTAGGTTTTAGGGTTTAGGGTTTCAGGTTTTGGGTTTAGGTAATGTTCTTGCATATGTAGAGAATATTTCTAATTTTTTTTCTTGGTATTATGGCCTAGAGTACATGGTTTTTACCGACTTTTTTGTTTTTCGACATTTTATTTATATTTTTATGGTTTAGGGTTTAGGTTTTAGGGTTTAGGGTTTCAGGTTTAGGGTTTAGGTAATGTTCTTGCATATGTAGGGAATAATCGATATTTTTTTTCTTGGATTTATGGAGTATAGTACACGGTTTTTACCGACTTTTTTGTTTTTCGACATTTTATTTATATTTGTATGGTTTAGGGTTTAGGGTTTCAGGTTTAGGGTTTAGGTAATGTTCTTGCATATGTAGGGAATATTCCTCATTTTTTTTCTTGGATTTATAACTTATAGTACACGGTTTTTATCGACTTTTTTGCTTTTTGACATTTTATTTATATTTGTATGGTTGAGGGTTTAGGTTTTAGGGTTTAGGGTTTCAGGTTTAGGGTTTAGATAATGTTCTTGCATATGTAGGGAATATTCCTCTTTTTTTTCTCGGATTTATAGCTTATAGTACACGGTTTTTACCGACTTTTTTGTTTTTCAACATTTTATTTATATTTGTATGGTTTAGGGTTTAGGTTTTAGGGTTTAGGGTTTAGGTAATGTTCTTGCATATGTAGGGAATACTCCTCATTTTTTTTCTTGGATTTATAGCTTATAGTACACGGGTTTTACCGACTTTTTTGTTTTTCCACATTTTATTTATATTTGTATAGTTTAGGGTTAAGGGTTTAGGTTTTAGGGGTTGGGATTTGAGATTTAGGGTTTTGGTAATATTCTTGCATATGTAGGGAATATTCCTAATTTTTTTTCTTGGTATTATGGCCTAGAGTACACGGTTTTTATCGACTTTTTTGTTTTTTGACATTTTATTTATATTTTTATGGTTTAGGGTTTAGGTTTTAGGGTTTAGGGTTTCAGGTTTAGGGTTTAGGTAATGTTCTTGCATATGTAGGGAATATTTCACATTTTTTTTCTTGGATTTATGGACTATAGTACACGGTTTTTACCGACTTTTTTGTTTTTCGACATTTTATTTATATTTGTATGGTTTGGGGTTTAGGGTTTAGGTTTTAGGGTTTAGGGTTTCAGGTTTAGGGTTTAGGTAATGTTCTTGCCTATGTAGGGAATATTCCTCATTTTTTTCCTTGGATTTATAGCTTATAGTACACGGTTTTTACCGACTTTTTTGTTTTTCGACATTTTATTTATATTTGTATGGTTTAGGGTTTAGGGTTTAGGTTTTAGGGTTTAGGGTTTCAGGTTTAGGGTTTAGGTAATGTTCTTGCATATGTAGGGAATAATCCACATTTTTTTTTCTTGGATTTATGGACTATAGTACACGGTTTTTACCGACAATTTTGTTTTTCGACATTTTATTTATATTTGTATGGTTTAGGGTTTAGCGTTTAGGTTTTAGGGTTTAGGGTTTCAGGTTTAGGGTTTAGGGTTTAGGTAATGTTCTTGCATATGTAGGGAATATTCCTCATTTTTTTTTCTTGGATTTATAGCTTATAGTACACGGTTTTTACCGACTTTTTTGTTTTTCGACATTTTATTTATATTTGTATGGTTTAGGGTTTAGGGTTTAGATTTTAATGTTTAGGGTTTCAGCTTTAGGGGTTAGGTAATGTTCTTGCATATGTAGGGAATATTCCTCATTTTTTTTCTTGGATTTATAGCTTATAGTACACGGTTTTTACCGACTTTTTTGTTTTTCGACATTTTATTTATATTTGTATGGTTTAGGGTTTAGGGTTTAGGTTTTAGGGGTTAGGGTTTCAGGTTTAGGGTTTTGGTAATGTTCTTGCATATGTAGGGAATATTCCTCATTTTTTTTCTTGGTATTATGGCCTAGAGTACACGGTTTTTACCAATTTTTTTGTTTTTCGATATTTTATTTATATTTGTATGGTTTAGGGTTTAGGGTTTAGGTTTTAGGGTTTATGGTTTCAGGTTTAGGGTTTACGTAATGTTCTTGCATATGTAGAGAATATTCCACATTTTTTTTCATGGATTTATGTCCTATAGTACACGGTTTATACCGACTTTTTTGTTTTTCGACATTTTATTTATATTTGTATGGTTTAGGGTTTAGGGTTTAGGGTTTAGGTTTTAGGGTTTAGGGTTTCAGGTTTTGGGTTTAGGTAATGTTCTTGCATATGTAGGGAATATTCCTCATTTTTTATCTTGGATTTATAGCTTATTGTACACGGTTTTTACCGACTTTTTTGTTTTTCGACATTTTATTTATATTTGTATGGTTTAGGGTTTAGTGTTTAGGTTTTAGTGCTTAGGGTTTCAGGTTTAGGGTTGAGGTAATGTTCTTGCATATATAGGGAATATTCCTCATTTTTTTTCTTGGATTTATAGCTTATAGTACACGGTTTTTACCGACTTTTTTGTTTTTCGACATTATATTTATATTTGTATGGTTTATGGTTTAGGGTTTTGGGTTTAGGTTTTAGGGTTTAGGGTTTCAGGTTTAGGGTTTAGGTAATGTTCTTGCATATGTAGGGAATATTCCTCATTTTTTTTCTTGGATTTATGGCCTCTAGTACACGGTTTATACCTACTTTTTTGTTTTTCGATATTTTATTTATATTTGTATGGTTTAGGGTTTAGGGTTTAGGTTTTAATGTTTAGGGTTTCAGCTTTAGGGGTTAGGTAATGTTCTTGCATATGTAGGGAATATTCCTCATTTTTTTTCTTGGATTTATAGCTTATAGTACACGGTTTTTACCGACTTTTTTGTTTTTTGACATTTTATTTATATTTGAATGGTTTAGGGTTTAGGGTTTAGGGTTTAGGTTTTAGGGTTTAGGGTTTCATGTTTAGGGTTTACGAAATGTTCTTGCATATGTAGGTAATATTCCTCATTTTTTTTCTTGGATTTATTGCTTATAGTACACGGTTTGTACCGACTTTTTTGTTTTACGACATTTTATATATATTTGTATGGTTTAGCGTTTAGGGTTTAGGTTTTAGGGGTTAGGGTTTCAGGTTTAGGGTTTTGATAATGTTCTTGCATATGTAGGGAATAATCCTCATTTTTTTTCTTGGTATTATGGCCTAGAGTACACGGTTTTTACCGACTTTTTTGTTTTCGATATTTTATTTATATTTGTATGGTTTAGGGTTTAGGGTTTAGGGTTTAGGGTTTCAGGTTTAGGGTTTAGGTAATGTTCTTGCATATGTAGGGAATATTCCACATTTTTTTTCTTGGATTTATGGCCTATAGTACACGGTTTATACCGACTTTTTTGTTTTTCGACATTTTATTTATATTTGTATGGTTTAGGGTTTAGGGTTTAGGTTTTAGGGTTTCAGGTTTAGGTTTTAGGTATTGTTCTTGCATATGTAGGGAATATTCCTCATTTTTTTTCTTGGATTTATAGCTAATTGTACACGGTTTTTACCGACTTTTTTGTTTTTCGACATTTTATTTATATTTGTATGGTTTAGGGTTTAGTGTTTAGGTTTTAGTGCTTAGGGTTTCAGGTTTAGGGTTTATGTAATGTTCTTGCATATATAGGGAATATTCCTCATTTTTTTTCTTGGATTTATAGCTTATAGTACACGGTTTTTACCGACTTTCTTGTTTTTCGACATTTTATTTATATTTGTATAGTTTTGGGTTAAGGGTTTAGGTTTTAGGGGTTAGGGTTTCAGGTTTAGGGTTTTGGTAATGTTCTTGCATATGTAGGGAATATTCCTAATATTTTTTCTTTGTATTATGGCCTAGAGTACACGGTTTTTACCGACTTTTTTGTTTTTCGACATTTTATTTATATTTTTATGGTTTAGGGTTTAGGTTTTTGGGTTTAGGGTTTCAGGTTTAGGGTTTAGGTAATGTTCTTGCATATGTAGGGAGTAATCCACATTTTTTTTCTTGGATTTATGGACTATAGTACACGGTTTTTACCGACTTTTTTGTTTTTCGATATTTTATTTATATTTGTATGGTTTAGGGTTTAGGGTTTAGGTTTTAGGGTTTAGGTTTTAGGGTTTAGGGTTTCAGGTTCAGGGTTTAGGTAATGTTCTTGCATATGTAGGGAATATTCCTCATTTTTTTTCTTGGATTTATAGCTTATAGTATACGATTTTTACCGACTTTTTTGTTTTTCGACATTTTATTTATATTTGTATGGTTTAGGGTTTAGGGTTTAGGTTTTAGGGTTTAGGGTTTCAGGTTTTGGGTTTAGGTAATGTTCTTGCATATGTAGAGAATATTTCTAATTTTTTTTCTTGGTATTATGGCCTAGAGTACATGGTTTTTACCGACTTTTTTGTTTTTCGACATTTTATTTATATTTTTATGGTTTAGGGTTTAGGTTTTAGGGTTTAGGGTTTCAGGTTTAGGGTTTAGGTAATGTTCTTGCATATGTAGGGAATAATCGATATTTTTTTTCTTGGATTTATGGAGTATAGTACACGGTTTTTACCGACTTTTTTGTTTTTCGACATTTTATTTATATTTGTATGGTTTAGGGTTTAGGGTTTCAGGTTTAGGGTTTAGGTAATGTTCTTGCATATGTAGGGAATATTCCTCATTTTTTTTCTTGGATTTATAACTTATAGTACACGGTTTTTATCGACTTTTTTGCTTTTTGACATTTTATTTATATTTGTATGGTTGAGGGTTTAGGTTTTAGGGTTTAGGGTTTCAGGTTTAGGGTTTAGATAATGTTCTTGCATATGTAGGGAATATTCCTCTTTTTTTTCTCGGATTTATAGCTTATAGTACACGGTTTTTACCGACTTTTTTGTTTTTCAACATTTTATTTATATTTGTATGGTTTAGGGTTTAGGTTTTAGGGTTTAGGGTTTAGGTAATGTTCTTGCATATGTAGGGAATACTCCTCATTTTTTTTCTTGGATTTATAGCTTATAGTACACGGGTTTTACCGACTTTTTTGTTTTTCCACATTTTATTTATATTTGTATAGTTTAGGGTTAAGGGTTTAGGTTTTAGGGGTTGGGATTTGAGATTTAGGGTTTTGGTAATATTCTTGCATATGTAGGGAATATTCCTAATTTTTTTTCTTGGTATTATGGCCTAGAGTACACGGTTTTTATCGACTTTTTTGTTTTTTGACATTTTATTTATATTTTTATGGTTTAGGGTTTAGGTTTTAGGGTTTAGGGTTTCAGGTTTAGGGTTTAGGTAATGTTCTTGCATATGTAGGGAATATTTCACATTTTTTTTCTTGGATTTATGGACTATAGTACACGGTTTTTACCGACTTTTTTGTTTTTCGACATTTTATTTATATTTGTATGGTTTGGGGTTTAGGGTTTAGGTTTTAGGGTTTAGGGTTTCAGGTTTAGGGTTTAGGTAATGTTCTTGCCTATGTAGGGAATATTCCTCATTTTTTTCCTTGGATTTATAGCTTATAGTACACGGTTTTTACCGACTTTTTTGTTTTTCGACATTTTATTTATATTTGTATGGTTTAGGGTTTAGGGTTTAGGTTTTAGGGTTTAGGGTTTCAGGTTTAGGGTTTAGGTAATGTTCTTGCATATGTAGGGAATAATCCACATTTTTTTTTCTTGGATTTATGGACTATAGTACACGGTTTTTACCGACAATTTTGTTTTTCGACATTTTATTTATATTTGTATGGTTTAGGGTTTAGCGTTTAGGTTTTAGGGTTTAGGGTTTCAGGTTTAGGGTTTAGGGTTTAGGTAATGTTCTTGCATATGTAGGGAATATTCCTCATTTTTTTTTCTTGGATTTATAGCTTATAGTACACGGTTTTTACCGACTTTTTTGTTTTTCGACATTTTATTTATATTTGTATGGTTTAGGGTTTAGGGTTTAGATTTTAATGTTTAGGGTTTCAGCTTTAGGGGTTAGGTAATGTTCTTGCATATGTAGGGAATATTCCTCATTTTTTTTCTTGGATTTATAGCTTATAGTACACGGTTTTTACCGACTTTTTTGTTTTTCGACATTTTATTTATATTTGTATGGTTTAGGGTTTAGGGTTTAGGTTTTAGGGGTTAGGGTTTCAGGTTTAGGGTTTTGGTAATGTTCTTGCATATGTAGGGAATATTCCTCATTTTTTTTCTTGGTATTATGGCCTAGAGTACACGGTTTTTACCAATTTTTTTGTTTTTCGATATTTTATTTATATTTGTATGGTTTAGGGTTTAGGGTTTAGGTTTTAGGGTTTATGGTTTCAGGTTTAGGGTTTACGTAATGTTCTTGCATATGTAGAGAATATTCCACATTTTTTTTCATGGATTTATGTCCTATAGTACACGGTTTATACCGACTTTTTTGTTTTTCGACATTTTATTTATATTTGTATGGTTTAGGGTTTAGGGTTTAGGGTTTAGGTTTTAGGGTTTAGGGTTTCAGGTTTTGGGTTTAGGTAATGTTCTTGCATATGTAGGGAATATTCCTCATTTTTTATCTTGGATTTATAGCTTATTGTACACGGTTTTTACCGACTTTTTTGTTTTTCGACATTTTATTTATATTTGTATGGTTTAGGGTTTAGTGTTTAGGTTTTAGTGCTTAGGGTTTCAGGTTTAGGGTTGAGGTAATGTTCTTGCATATATAGGGAATATTCCTCATTTTTTTTCTTGGATTTATAGCTTATAGTACACGGTTTTTACCGACTTTTTTGTTTTTCGACATTATATTTATATTTGTATGGTTTATGGTTTAGGGTTTTGGGTTTAGGTTTTAGGGTTTAGGGTTTCAGGTTTAGGGTTTAGGTAATGTTCTTGCATATGTAGGGAATATTCCTCATTTTTTTTCTTGGATTTATGGCCTCTAGTACACGGTTTATACCTACTTTTTTGTTTTTCGATATTTTATTTATATTTGTATGGTTTAGGGTTTAGGGTTTAGGTTTTAATGTTTAGGGTTTCAGCTTTAGGGGTTAGGTAATGTTCTTGCATATGTAGGGAATATTCCTCATTTTTTTTCTTGGATTTATAGCTTATAGTACACGGTTTTTACCGACTTTTTTGTTTTTTGACATTTTATTTATATTTGAATGGTTTAGGGTTTAGGGTTTAGGGTTTAGGTTTTAGGGTTTAGGGTTTCATGTTTAGGGTTTACGAAATGTTCTTGCATATGTAGGTAATATTCCTCATTTTTTTTCTTGGATTTATTGCTTATAGTACACGGTTTGTACCGACTTTTTTGTTTTACGACATTTTATATATATTTGTATGGTTTAGCGTTTAGGGTTTAGGTTTTAGGGGTTAGGGTTTCAGGTTTAGGGTTTTGATAATGTTCTTGCATATGTAGGGAATAATCCTCATTTTTTTTCTTGGTATTATGGCCTAGAGTACACGGTTTTTACCGACTTTTTTGTTTTCGATATTTTATTTATATTTGTATGGTTTAGGGTTTAGGGTTTAGGGTTTAGGGTTTCAGGTTTAGGGTTTAGGTAATGTTCTTGCATATGTAGGGAATATTCCACATTTTTTTTCTTGGATTTATGGCCTATAGTACACGGTTTATACCGACTTTTTTGTTTTTCGACATTTTATTTATATTTGTATGGTTTAGGGTTTAGGGTTTAGGTTTTAGGGTTTCAGGTTTAGGTTTTAGGTATTGTTCTTGCATATGTAGGGAATATTCCTCATTTTTTTTCTTGGATTTATAGCTAATTGTACACGGTTTTTACCGACTTTTTTGTTTTTCGACATTTTATTTATATTTGTATGGTTTAGGGTTTAGTGTTTAGGTTTTAGTGCTTAGGGTTTCAGGTTTAGGGTTTATGTAATGTTCTTGCATATATAGGGAATATTCCTCATTTTTTTTCTTGGATTTATAGCTTATAGTACACGGTTTTTACCGACTTTTTTGTTTTTCGACATTATATTTATATTTGTATGGTTTATGGTTTAGGGTTTTGGGTTTAGGGTTTAGGGTTTAGGGTTTCAGGTTTAGGGTTTAGGTAATGTTCTTGCATATGTAGGGAATATTCCTCATTTTTTTTCTTGGATTTATGGCCTATAGTACACGGTTTATACCTACTTTTTTGTTTTTCGACATTTTATTTATATTTGTATGGTTTAGGGTTTAGGGTTTAGGTTTTAATGTTTAGGGTTTCAGCTTTAGGGGTTAGGTAATGTTCTTGCATATGTAGGGAATATTCCTCATTTTTTTTCTTGGATTTATAGCTTATAGTGCACGGTTTTTACCGACTTTTTTGTTTTTTGACATTTTATTTATATTTGAATGGTTTAGGGTTTAGGGTTTACGTTTTAGGGTTTAGGGTTTCATGTTTAGGGTTTAGGAAATGTTCTTGCATATGTAGGTAATATTCCTCATTTTTTTTCTTGGATTTATTGCTTATAGTACACGGTTTGTACCGACTTTTTTGTTTTTCGACATTTTATTTATATTTGTATGGTTTAGGGTTTAGTGTTTAGGTTTTAGCGCTTAGGGTTTCAGGTTTAGGGGTTAGGTAATGTTCTTGCATATGTAGGGAATATTTCTCATTTTTTTTCTTGGATTTATAGCTTATAATACACGGTTTTTACCGACTTTTTTGTTTTTCGACATTTTATTTCTATTTGTATGGTTTAGGATTTTGGGTTTATGTTTTAGGGTTTAGGGTTTCAGGTCTAGGGTTTAGGTAATGTTCTTGCATATGTAGGGAATATTCCTCATTTTTTTTCTTGGATTTATGGCCTATAGTACACGGTTTTTACCGACTTTTTTGTTTTTTGACATTATATTTATATTTGTATGGTTTAGGGTTTAGGGTTTAGGTTTTAATGTTTAGGGTTTCAGCTTTAGGGGTTAGGTAATGTTCTTGCATATGTAGGGAATATTGCTCATTTTTTTCTTGGATTTATAGCTTATAATACACGGTTTTTACCGACTTTTTTGTTTTTCGATATTTTATTTACATTTGAATGGTTTAGGGTTTAAGGTTTAGGGTTTAGGGTTTAGGGTTTCAGGTTTAGGGTTTAGGTAATGTTCTTGCATATGTAGGGAATATTCCTCATTTTTTTTCTTCGATTTATAGCTTATTGTACACGGTTTTTACCGACTTTTTTGTTTTTCGACATTTTATTTATATTTGTATGGTTTAGGGTTTTGAGTTTAGGTTTTAGGGTTTAGGGTTTCAGGTTTAGGGTTTAGTTAATGTTCTTGCATATGTAGGGAATATTCCTCATTTTTTTTCTTCGATTTATAGCTTATTGTACACGGTTTTTACCGACTTTTTTGTTTTTCTAA
The DNA here is from genome assembly GCA_963682055.1 of Primula veris. Classification (NCBI taxonomy): domain Eukaryota; kingdom Viridiplantae; phylum Streptophyta; class Magnoliopsida; order Ericales; family Primulaceae; genus Primula; species Primula veris. The sequence continues at coordinate 29,417,162 of OY821748.1, forward strand.
ATTTTATTTATATTTGTATGGTTTAGGGTTTAGGGTTTAGGTTTTAATGTTTAGGGTTTCAGCTTTAGGGGTTAGGTAATGTTCTTGCATATGTAGGGAATATTCCTCATTTTTTTTCTTGGATTTATAGCTTATAGTACACGGTTTTTACCGACTTTTTTGTTTTTTGACATTTTATTTATATTTGAATGGTTTAGGGTTTAGGGTTTAGGGTTTAGGGTTTAGGGTTTCATGTTTAGGGTTTAGGAAATGTTCTTGCATATGTAGGTAATATTCCTCATTTTTTTTCTTGGATTTAGTACACGGTTTGTACCGACTTTTTTGTTTTTCGACATTTTATTTATATTTGCATGGTTTAGGGTTTAGGGTTTTGGTTTTAGGGTTTAGGGTTTCAGGTTTAGGGTTTTGGTAATGTTCTTGCATATGTAGGGAATATTCCTCATTTTTTTTTCTTGGTATTATGGCCTAGAGTACACGGTTTTTACCGACTTTTTTGTTTTTTGACATTTTATTTATATTTTTATGGTTTAGGGTTTAGGTTTTAGGGTTTAGGGTTTCAGGTTTAGGGTTTAGGTAATGTTCTTGCATATGTAGGGAATATTCCTCATTTTTTTTCTTGGATTTATGGCCTCTAGTACACGGTTTATACCTACTTTTTTGTTTTTCGATATTTTATTTATATTTGTATGGTTTAGGGTTTAGGGTTTAGGTTTTAATGTTTAGGGTTTCAGCTTTAGGGGTTAGGTAATGTTCTTGCATATGTAGGGAATATTCCTCATTTTTTTTCTTGGATTTATAGCTTATAGTACACGGTTTTTACCGACTTTTTTGTTTTTTGACATTTTATTTATATTTGAATGGTTTAGGGTTTAGGGTTTAGGGTTTAGGGTTTAGGGTTTCATGTTTAGGGTTTAGGAAATGTTCTTGCATATGTAGGTAATATTCCTCATTTTTTTTCTTGGATTTAGTACACGGTTTGTACCGACTTTTTTGTTTTTCGACATTTTATTTATATTTGCATGGTTTAGGGTTTAGGGTTTTGGTTTTAGGGTTTAGGGTTTCAGGTTTAGGGTTTTGGTAATGTTCTTGCATATGTAGGGAATATTCCTCATTTTTTTTTCTTGGTATTATGGCCTAGAGTACACGGTTTTTACCGACTTTTTTGTTTTTTGACATTTTATTTATATTTTTATGGTTTAGGGTTTAGGTTTTAGGGTTTAGGGTTTCAGGTTTAGGGTTTAGGTAATGTTCTTGCATATGTAGGGAATATTCCTCATTTTTTTTCTTGGATTTATGGCCTCTAGTACACGGTTTATACCTACTTTTTTGTTTTTCGATATTTTATTTATATTTGTATGGTTTAGGGTTTAGGGTTTAGGTTTTAATGTTTAGGGTTTCAGCTTTAGGGGTTAGGTAATGTTCTTGCATATGTAGGGAATATTCCTCATTTTTTTTCTTGGATTTATAGCTTATAGTACACGGTTTTTACCGACTTTTTTGTTTTTTGACATTTTATTTATATTTGAATGGTTTAGGGTTTAGGGTTTAGGGTTTAGGTTTTAGGGTTTAGGGTTTCATGTTTAGGGTTTACGAAATGTTCTTGCATATGTAGGTAATATTCCTCATTTTTTTTCTTGGATTTATTGCTTATAGTACACGGTTTGTACCGACTTTTTTGTTTTACGACATTTTATATATATTTGTATGGTTTACCGTTTAGGGTTTAGGTTTTAGGGGTTAGGGTTTCAGGTTTAGGGTTTTGATAATGTTCTTGCATATGTAGGGTATAATCCTCATTTTTTTTCTTGGTATTATGGCCTAGAGTACACGGTTTTTACCGACTTTTTTGTTTTCGATATTTTATTTATATTTGTATGGTTTAGGGTTTAGGGTTTAGGGTTTAGGGTTTCAGGTTTAGGGTTTAGGTAATGTTCTTGCATATGTAGGGAATATTCCACATTTTTTTTCTTGGATTTATGGCCTATAGTACACGGTTTATACCGACTTTTTTGTTTTTCGACATTTTATTTATATTTGTATGGTTTAGGGTTTAGGGTTTAGGTTTTAGGGTTTCAGGTTTAGGTTTTAGGTATTGTTCTTGCATATGTAGGGAATATTCCTCATTTTTTTTCTTGGATTTATAGCTAATTGTACACGGTTTTTACCGACTTTTTTGTTTTTCGACATTTTATTTATATTTGTATGGTTTAGGGTTTAGTGTTTAGGTTTTAGTGCTTAGGGTTTCAGGTTTAGGGTTTATGTAATGTTCTTGCATATATAGGGAATATTCCTCATTTTTTTTCTTGGATTTATAGCTTATAGTACACGGTTTTTACCGACTTTTTTGTTTTTCGACATTATATTTATATTTGTATGGTTTATGGTTTAGGGTTTAGGGTTTAGGGTTTCAGGTTTAGGGTTTAGGTAATGTTCTTGCATATGTAGGGAATATTCCTCATTTTTTTTCTTGGATTTATGGCCTATAGTACACGGTTTATACCTACTTTTTTGTTTTTCGACATTTTATTTATATTTGTATGGTTTAGGGTTTAGGGTTTAGGTTTTAATGTTTAGGGTTTCAGCTTTAGGGGTTAGGTAATGTTCTTGCATATGTAGGGAATATTCTTCATTTTTTTTCTTGGATTTATAGCTTATAGTGCACGGTTTTTACCGACTTTTTTGTTTTTTGACATTTTATTTATATTTGAATGGTTTAGGGTTTAGGGTTTACGTTTTAGGGTTTAGGGTTTCATGTTTAGGGTTTAGGAAATGTTCTTGCATATGTAGGTAATATTCCTCATTTTTTTTCTTGGATTTATTGCTTATAGTACACGGTTTGTACCGACTTTTTTGTTTTTCGACATTTTATTTATATTTGTATGGTTTAGGGTTTAGTGTTTAGGTTTTAGCGCTTAGGGTTTCAGGTTTAGGGGTTAGGTAATGTTCTTGCATATGTAGGGAATATTTCTCATTTTTTTTCTTGGATTTATAGCTTATAATACACGGTTTTTACCGACTTTTTTGTTTTTCGACATTTTATTTCTATTTGTATGGTTTAGGATTTTGGGTTTATGTTTTAGGGTTTAGGGTTTCAGGTCTAGGGTTTAGGTAATGTTCTTGCATATGTAGGGAATATTCCTCATTTTTTTTCTTGGATTTATGGCCTATAGTACACGGTTTTTACCGACTTTTTTGTTTTTCGACATTATATTTATATTTGTATGGTTTAGGGTTTAGGGTTTAGGTTTTAATGTTTAGGGTTTCAGCTTTAGGGGTTAGGTAATGTTCTTGCATATGTAGGGAATATTGCTCATTTTTTTCTTGGATTTATAGCTTATAATACACGGTTTTTACCGACTTTTTTGTTTTTCGATATTTTATTTACATTTGAATGGTTTAGGGTTTAAGGTTTAGGGTTTAGGGTTTAGGGTTTCAGGTTTAGGGTTTAGGTAATGTTCTTGCATATGTAGGGAATATTCCTCATTTTTTTTCTTCGATTTATAGCTTATTGTACACGGTTTTTACCGACTTTTTTGTTTTTCGACATTTTATTTATATTTGTATGGTTTAGGGTTTTGAGTTTAGGTTTTAGGGTTTAGGGTTTCAGGTTTAGGGTTTAGTTAATGTTCTTGCATATGTAGGGAATATTCCTCATTTTTTTTCTTCGATTTATAGCTTATTGTACACGGTTTTTACCGACTTTTTTGTTTTTCTAAATTTTATTTATATTTGTATGGTTTAGGGTTTAGGGTTTAGGTTTTAATGTTTAGGGTTTCAGCTTTAGGGGTTAGGTAATGTTCTTGCATATGTAGGGAATATTCCTCATTTTTTTTCTTGGATTTATAGCTTATAGTACACGGTTTTTACCGACTTTTTTGTTTTTTGACATTTTATTTATATTTGAATGGTTTAGGGTTTAGGGTTTAGGGTTTAGGGTTTAGGGTTTCATGTTTAGGGTTTAGGAAATGTTCTTGCATATGTAGGTAATATTCCTCATTTTTTTTCTTGGATTTAGTACACGGTTTGTACCGACTTTTTTGTTTTTCGACATTTTATTTATATTTGCATGGTTTAGGGTTTAGGGTTTTGGTTTTAGGGTTTAGGGTTTCAGGTTTAGGGTTTTGGTAATGTTCTTGCATATGTAGGGAATATTCCTCATTTTTTTTTCTTGGTATTATGGCCTAGAGTACACGGTTTTTACCGACTTTTTTGTTTTTTGACATTTTATTTATATTTTTATGGTTTAGGGTTTAGGTTTTAGGGTTTAGGGTTTCATGTTTAGGGTTTAGGTAATGTTCTTGCATATGTAGGGAATATTCCTCATTTTTTTTCTTGGTATTATGGCCTAGAGTACACGGTTTTTACCGACTTTTTTGTTTTTCGACATTTTATTTATATTTGTATGGTTTAGGGTTTAGGTATTAGGGTTTAGGGTTTCAGGTTTAGGGTTTAGGTAATGTTCTTGCATATGTAGGGAATATTCCTCATTTTTTATCTTGGATTTATAGCTTATTGTACACGGTTTTTACCGACTTTTTTGTTTTTTGACATTTTATTTATATTTGTATGGTTTAGGGTTTAGTGTTTAGGTTTTAGCGCTTAGGGTTTCAGGTTTAGGGTTTAGGTAATGTACTTGCATATGTAGGGAATATTTCTCATTTTTTTTCTTGGATTTATAGCTTATAATACACGGTTTTTACCGACTTTTTTGTTTTTCGACATTTTATTTCTATTTGTATGGTTTAGGATTTTGGGTTTATGTTTTAGGGTTTATGTTTTAGGGTTTAGGGTTTTAGGTCTAGGGTTTAGGTAATGTTCTTGCATATGTAGGGAATATTCCTCATTTTTTTTCTTGGATTTATGGCCTATAGTACACGGTTTATACCGACTTTTTTGTTTTTCGACATTTTATTTATATTTGTATGGTTTAGGGTTTAGGGTTTAGGTTTTAGGGTTTAGGGTTTCAGGTTTTGGGTTTAGGTAATGTTCTTGCATATGTAGGGAATATTCCTCATTTTTTATCTTGGATTTATAGCTTATTGTACACGGTTTTTACCGACTTTTTTGTTTTTCGATATTTTATTTATATATGTATGGTTTAGGGTTTAGTGTTTAGGTTTTAGCGCTTAGGGTTTCAGGTTTAGGGTTTAGGTAATGTTCTTGCATATATAGGAAATATTCCTCATTTTTTTTCTTGGATTTATAGCTTATAGTACACGGTTTTTACCGACTTTTTTGTTTTTCGACATTTTATTTATATTTGAATGGTTTAGGGTTTAGGGTTTAGGGTTTAGGTTTTAGGGTTTAGGGTTTTAGGTTTAGGGTTTAGGTAATGTTCTTGCATATGTAGGGAATATTCCTCATTTTTTTTCTTGGATTTATAGCTTATAGTACACGGTTTTTACCGACTTTTTTGTTTTTCGACATTTTATTTATATTTGTATGGTTTAGGGTTTAGGGTTTAGGTTTTAATGTTTAGGGTTTCAGCTTTAGGGGTTAGGTAATGTTCTTGCATATGTAGGGAATATTCCTCATTTTTTTTCTTGGATTTATGGCCTATAGTACACGGTTTTTACCGACTTTTTTGTTTTTCGACATTTTATTTATATTTGTATGGTTTAGGGTTTAGGGTTTAGGTTTTAATGTTTAGGGTTTCAGCTTTAGGGGTTAGGTAATGTTCTTGCATATGTAGGGAATATTCCTCATTTTTTTTCTTGGATTTATGGCCTATAGTACACGGTTTTTACCGACTTTTTTGTTTTTCGACATTATATTTATATTTGTATGGTTTAGGGTTTAGGGTTTAGGTTTTAATGTTTAGGGTTTCAGCTTTAGGGGTTAGGTAATGTTCTTGCATATGTAGGGAATATTCCTCATTTTTTTTCTTGGATTTATAGCTTATAGTACACGGTTTTTACCGACTTTTTTGTTTTTCGACATTTTATTTATATTTGAATGGTTTAGGGTTTAGGGTTTAGGGTTTAGGGTTTAGGGTTTAGGTTTTAGGGTTTAGGGTTTTAGGTTTAGGGTTTAGGTAATGTTCTTGCATATGTAGGGAATATTCCTCATTTTTTTTCTTGGATTTATAGCTTATAGTACACGGTTTTTACCGACTTTTTTGTTTTTCGACATTTTATTTATATTTGTATGGTTTAGGGGTTAGGGTTTAGGTTTTAGGGGTTAGGGTTTCAGGTTTAGGGTTTTGGTAATGTTCTTGCATATGTAGGGAATATTTCTCATTTTTTTTCTTGGTATTATGGCCTAGAGTACACGGTTTTTACCGACTTTTTAGTTTTTTGACATTTTATTTATATTTTTATGGTTTAGGGTTTAGGTTTTAGGGTTTAGGGTTTAGGGTTTCATTTTTAGGGTTTAGGTAATGTTCTTGCATATGTAGGGAATATTCCTCATTTTTTTTCTTGGTATTATGGCCTAGAGTACACGGTTTTTACCGACTTTTTTGTTTTTCGACATTATATTTATATTTGTATGGTTTAGGGTTTAGGGTTTAGGTTTTAATGTTTAGGGTTTCAGCTTTATTGGTTAGGTAATGTTCTTGCATATGTAGGGAATATTCCTCATTTTTTTTCTTGGATTTATAGCTTATAGTACACGGTTTTTACCGACTTTTTTGTTTTTCGACATTTTATTTATATTTGAATGGTTTAGGGTTTAGGGTTTAGGGTTTAGGGTTTAGGTTTTAGGGTTTAGGGTTTCAGGTTTAGGGTTTAGGTAATGTTCTTGCATATGTAGGGATTATTCCTCATTTTTTTTCTTCGATTTATAGCTTATTGTACACGGTTTTTACCGACTTTTTTGTTTTTCGACATTTTATTTATATTTGTATGGTTTAGGGTTTTGGGTTTAGGTTTTAGGGTTTAGGGTTTCAGGTTTAGGGTTTAGTTAATGTTCTTGCATATGTAGGGAATATTCCTCATTTTTTATCTTCGATTTATAGCTTATTGTACACGGTTTTTACCGACTTTTTTGTTTTTCTAAATTTTATTTATATTTGTATGGTTTAGGGTTTAGGGTTTAGGTTTTAATGTTTAGGGTTTCAGCTTTAGGGGTTAGGTAATGTTCTTGCATATGTAGGGAATATTCCTCATTTTTTTTCTTGGATTTATGGCCTATAGTACACGGTTTTTACCGACTTTTTTGTTTTTCGACATTTTATTTATATTTGTATGGTTTAGGGTTTAGGGTTTAGGTTTTAATGTTTAGGGTTTCAGCTTTAGGGGTTAGGTAATGTTCTTGCATATGTAGGGAATATTCCTCATTTTTTTTCTTGGATTTATGGCCTATAGTACACGGTTTTTACCGACTTTTTTGTTTTTCGACATTATATTTATATTTGTATGGTTTAGGGTTTAGGGTTTAGGTTTTAATGTTTAGGGTTTCAGCTTTAGGGGTTAGGTAATGTTCTTGCATATGTAGGGAATATTGCTCATTTTTTTCTTGGATTTATAGCTTATAATACACGGTTTTTACCGACTTTTTTGTTTTTCGATATTTTATTTACATTTGAATGGTTTAGGGTTTAAGGTTTAGGGTTTAGGGTTTAGGGTTTCAGGTTTAGGGTTTCAGGTTTAGGGTTTAGGTAATGTTCTTGCATATGTAGGGAATATTCCTCATTTTTTTTCTTCGATTTATAGCTTATTGTACACGGTTTTTACCGACTTTTTTGTTTTTCGACATTTTATTTATATTTGTATGGTTTAGGGTTTTGAGTTTAGGTTTTAGGGTTTAGGGTTTCAGGTTTAGGGTTTAGTTAATGTTCTTGCATATGTAGGGAATATTCCTCATTTTTTTTCTTCGATTTATAGCTTATTGTACACGGTTTTTACCGACTTTTTTGTTTTTCTAAATTTTATTTATATTTGTATGGTTTAGGGTTTAGGGTTTAGGTTTTAATGTTTAGGGTTTCAGCTTTAGGGGTTAGGTAATGTTCTTGCATATGTAGGGAATATTCCTCATTTTTTTTCTTGGATTTATAGCTTATAGTACACGGTTTTTACCGACTTTTTTGTTTTTTGACATTTTATTTATATTTGAATGGTTTAGGGTTTAGGGTTTAGGGTTTAGGGTTTAGGGTTTCATGTTTAGGGTTTAGGAAATGTTCTTGCATATGTAGGTAATATTCCTCATTTTTTTTCTTGGATTTAGTACACGGTTTGTACCGACTTTTTTGTTTTTCGACATTTTATTTATATTTGCATGGTTTAGGGTTTAGGGTTTTGGTTTTAGGGTTTAGGGTTTCAGGTTTAGGGTTTTGGTAATGTTCTTGCATATGTAGGGAATATTCCTCATTTTTTTTTCTTGGTATTATGGCCTAGAGTACACGGTTTTTACCGACTTTTTTGTTTTTTGACATTTTATTTATATTTTTATGGTTTAGGGTTTAGGTTTTAGGGTTTAGGGTTTCATGTTTAGGGTTTAGGTAATGTTCTTGCATATGTAGGGAATATTCCTCATTTTTTTTCTTGGTATTATGGCCTAGAGTACACGGTTTTTACCGACTTTTTTGTTTTTCGACATTTTATTTATATTTGTATGGTTTAGGGTTTAGGTATTAGGGTTTAGGGTTTCAGGTTTAGGGTTTAGGTAATGTTCTTGCATATGTAGGGAATATTCCTCATTTTTTATCTTGGATTTATAGCTTATTGTACACGGTTTTTACCGACTTTTTTGTTTTTCGACATTTTATTTATATTTGTATGGTTTAGGGTTTAGTGTTTAGGTTTTAGCGCTTAGGGTTTCAGGTTTAGGGTTTAGGTAATGTACTTGCATATGTAGGGAATATTTCTCATTTTTTTTCTTGGATTTATAGCTTATAATACACGGTTTTTACCGACTTTTTTGTTTTTCGACATTTTATTTCTATTTGTATGGTTTAGGATTTTGGGTTTATGTTTTAGGGTTTATGTTTTAGGGTTTAGGGTTTTAGGTCTAGGGTTTAGGTAATGTTCTTGCATATGTAGGGAATATTCCTCATTTTTTTTCTTGGATTTATGGCCTATAGTACACGGTTTATACCGACTTTTTTGTTTTTCGACATTTTATTTATATTTGTATGGTTTAGGGTTTAGGGTTTAGGTTTTAGGGTTTAGGGTTTCAGGTTTTGGGTTTAGGTAATGTTCTTGCATATGTAGGGAATATTCCTCATTTTTTATCTTGGATTTATAGCTTATTGTACACGGTTTTTACCGACTTTTTTGTTTTTCGATATTTTATTTATATATGTATGGTTTAGGGTTTAGTGTTTAGGTTTTAGCGCTTAGGGTTTCAGGTTTAGGGTTTAGGTAATGTTCTTGCATATATAGGAAATATTCCTCATTTTTTTTCTTGGATTTATAGCTTATAGTACACGGTTTTTACCGAATTTTTTGTTTTTCGACATTTTATTTATATTTGAATGGTTTAGGGTTTAGGGTTTAGGGTTTAGGTTTTAGGGTTTAGGGTTTTAGGTTTAGGGTTTAGGTAATGTTCTTGCATATGTAGGGAATATTCCTCATTTTTTTTCTTGGATTTATAGCTTATAGTACACGGTTTTTACCGACTTTTTTGTTTTTCGACATTTTATTTATATTTGTATGGTTTAGGGTTTAGGGTTTAGGTTTTAATGTTTAGGGTTTCAGCTTTAGGGGTTAGGTAATGTTCTTGCATATGTAGGGAATATTCCTCATTTTTTTTCTTGGATTTATGGCCTATAGTACACGGTTTTTACCGACTTTTTTGTTTTTCGACATTTTATTTATATTTGTATGGTTTAGGGTTTAGGGTTTAGGTTTTAATGTTTAGGGTTTCAGCTTTAGGGGTTAGGTAATGTTCTTGCATATGTAGGGAATATTCCTCATTTTTTTTCTTGGATTTATGGCCTATAGTACACGGTTTTTACCGACTTTTTTGTTTTTCGACATTATATTTATATTTGTATGGTTTAGGGTTTAGGGTTTAGGTTTTAATGTTTAGGGTTTCAGCTTTAGGGGTTAGGTAATGTTCTTGCATATGTAGGGAATATTCCTCATTTTTTTTCTTGGATTTATAGCTTATAGTACACGGTTTTTACCGACTTTTTTGTTTTTCGACATTTTATTTATATTTGAATGGTTTAGGGTTTAGGGTTTAGGGTTTAGGGTTTAGGTTTTAGGGTTTAGGGTTTTAGGTTTAGGGTTTAGGTAATGTTCTTGCATATGTAGGGAATATTCCTCATTTTTTTTCTTGGATTTATAGCTTATAGTACACGGTTTTTACCGACTTTTTTGTTTTTCGACATTTTATTTATATTTGTATGGTTTAGGGGTTAGGGTTTAGGTTTTAGGGGTTAGGGTTTCAGGTTTAGGGTTTTGGTAATGTTCTTGCATATGTAGGGAATATTTCTCATTTTTTTTCTTGGTATTATGGCCTAGAGTACACGGTTTTTACCGACTTTTTAGTTTTTTGACATTTTATTTATATTTTTATGGTTTAGGGTTTAGGTTTTAGGGTTTAGGGTTTAGGGTTTCATTTTTAGGGTTTAGGTAATGTTCTTGCATATGTAGGGAATATTCCTCATTTTTTTTCTTGGTATTATGGCCTAGAGTACACGGTTTTTACCGACTTTTTTGGTTTTGGACATTATATTTATATTTGTATGGTTTAGGGTTTAGGGTTTAGGTTTTAATGTTTAGGGTTTCAGCTTTAGGGGTTAGGTAATGTTCTTGCATATGTAGGGAATATTCCTCATTTTTTTTCTTGGATTTATAGCTTATAGTACACGGTTTTTACCGACTTTTTTGTTTTTCGACATTTTATTTATATTTGAATGGTTTAGGGTTTAGGGTTTAGGGTTTAGGGTTTAGGTTTTAGGGTTTAGGGTTTCAGGTTTAGGGTTTAGGTAATGTTCTTGCATATGTAGGGATTATTCCTCATTTTTTTTCTTCGATTTATAGCTTATTGTACACGGTTTTTACCGACTTTTTTGTTTTTCGACATTTTATTTATATTTGTATGGTTTCGGGTTTTGGGTTTAGGTTTTAGGGTTTAGGGTTTCAGGTTTAGGGTTTAGTTAATGTTCTTGCATATGTAGGGAATATTCCTCATTTTTTTTCTTCGATTTATAGCTTATTGTACACGGTTTTTACCGACTTTTTTGTTTTTCTAAATTTTATTTATATTTGTATGGTTTAGGGTTTAGGGTTTAGGTTTTAATGTTTAGGGTTTCAGCTTTAGGGGTTAGGTAATGTTCTTGCATATGTAGGGAATATTCCTCATTTTTTTTCTTGGATTTATAGCTTATAGTACACGGTTTTTACCGACTTTTTTGTTTTTCGACATTTTATTTATATTTGAATGGTTTATGGTTTAGGGTTTAGGGTTTAGGGTTTAGGGTTTAGGGTTTAGGTTTTAGGGTTTAGGGTTTTAGGTTTAGGGTTTAGGTAATGTTCTTGCATATGTAGGGAATATTCCTCATTTTTTTTCTTGGATTTATAGCTTATAGTACACGGTTTTTACCGACTTTTTTGTTTTTCGACATTTTATTTATATTTGTATGGTTTAGGGGTTAGGGTTTAGGTTTTAGGGGTTAGGGTTTCAGGTTTAGGGTTTTGGTAATGTTCTTGCATATGTAGGGAATATTTCTCATTTTTTTTCTTGGTATTATGGCCTAGAGTACACGGTTTTTACCGACTTTTTAGTTTTTTGACATTTTATTTATATTTTTATGGTTTAGGGTTTAGGTTTTAGGGTTTCATTTTTAGGGTTTAGGTAATGTTCTTGCATATGTAGGGAATATTCCTCATTTTTTTTCTTGGTATTATGGCCTAGAGTACACGGTTTTTACCGACTTTTTTGTTTTTTGACATTTTATTTATATTTGTATGGTTTAGGGTTTAGGTATTAGGGTTTAGGGTTTCAGGTTTAGGGTTTAGGTAATGTTCTTGCATATGTAGGGAATATTCCTCATTTTTTATCTTGGATTTATAGCTTATTCTACACGGTTTTTACCGACTTTTTTGGTTTTCGACATTTTATTTATATTTGTATGGTTTAGGGTTTAGTGTTTAGGTTTTAGCGCTTAGGGTTTCAGGTTTAGGGTTTAGGTAATGTACTTGCATATGTAGGGAATATTTCTCATTTTTTTTCTTGGATTTATAGCTTATAATACACGGTTTTTACCGACTTTTTTGTTTTTCGACATTTTATTTCTATTTGTATGGTTTAGGATTTTGGGTTTATGTTTTAGGGTTTATGTTTTAGGGTTTAGGGTTTTAGGTCTAGGGTTTAGGTAATGTTCTTGCATATGTAGGGAATATTCCTCATTTTTTTTCTTGGATTTATGGCCTATAGTACACGGTTTATACCGACTTTTTTGTTTTTCGACATTTTATTTATATTTGTATGGTTTAGGGTTTAGGGTTTAGGTTTTAGGGTTTAGGGTTTCAGGTTTTGGGTTTAGGTAATGTTCTTGCATATGTAGGGAATATTCCTCATTTTTTATCTTGGATTTATAGCTTATTGTACACGGTTTTTACCGACTTTTTTGTTTTTCGATATTTTATTTATATTTGTATGGTTTAGGGTTTAGTGTTTAGGTTTTAGCGCTTAGGGTTTCAGGTTTAGGGTTTAGGTAATGTTCTTGCATATATAGGAAATATTCCTCATTTTTTTTCTTGGATTTATAGCTTATAGTACACGGTTTTTACCGACTTTTTTGTTTTTCGACATTTTATTTATATTTGAATGGTTTAGGGTTTAGGGTTTAGGGTTTAGGGTTTAGGTTTTAGGGTTTAGGGTTTTAGGTTTAGGGTTTAGGTAATGTTCTTGCATATGTAGGGAATATTCCTCATTTTTTTTCTTGGATTTATAGCTTATAGTACACGGTTTTTACCGACTTTTTTGTTTTTCGACATTTTATTTATATTTGTATGGTTTAGGGGTTAGGGTTTAGGTTTTAGGGGTTAGGGTTTCAGGTTTAGGGTTTTGGTAATGTTCTTGCATATGTAGGGAATATTTCTCATTTTTTTTCTTGGTATTATGGCCTAGAGTACACGGTTTTTACCGACTTTTTAGTTTTTTGACATTTTATTTATATTTTTATGGTTTAGGGTTTAGGTTTTAGGGTTTAGGGTTTAGGGTTTCATTTTTAGGGTTTAGGTAATGTTCTTGCATATGTAGGGAATATTCCTCATTTTTTTTCTTGGTATTATGGCCTAGAGTACACGGTTTTTACCGACTTTTTTGTTTTTCGACATTATATTTATATTTGTATGGTTTAGGGTTTAGGGTTTAGGTTTTAATGTTTAGGGTTTCAGCTTTAGGGGTTAGGTAATGTTCTTGCATATGTAGGGAATATTCCTCATTTTTTTTCTTGGATTTATAGCTTATAGTACACGGTTTTTACCGACTTTTTTGTTTTTCGACATTTTATTTATATTTGAATGGTTTAGGGTTTAGGGTTTAGGGTTTAGGGTTTAGGTTTTAGGGTTTAGGGTTTCAGGTTTAGGGTTTAGGTAATGTTCTTGCATATGTAGGGATTATTCCTCATTTTTTTTCTTCGATTTATAGCTTATTGTACACGGTTTTTACCGACTTTTTTGTTTTTCGACATTTTATTTATATTTGTATGGTTTAGGGTTTTGGGTTTAGGTTTTAGGGTTTAGGGTTTCAGGTTTAGGGTTTAGTTAATGTTCTTGCATATGTAGGGAATATTCCTCATTTTTTTTCTTCGATTTATAGCTTATTGTACACGGTTTTTACCGACTTTTTTGTTTTTCTAAATTTTATTTATATTTGTATGGTTTAGGGTTTAGGGTTTAGGTTTTAATGTTTAGGGTTTCAGCTTTAGGGGTTAGGTAATGTTCTTGCATATGTAGGGAATATTCCTCATTTTATTTCTTGGATTTATAGCTTATAGTACACGGTTTTTACCGACTTTTTTGTTTTTCGACATTTTATTTATATTTGAATGGTTTAGGGTTTAGGGTTTAGGGTTTAGGGTTTAGGGTTTAGGTTTTAGGGTTTAGGGTTTTAGGTTTAGGGTTTAGGTAATGTTCTTGCATATGTAGGGAATATTCCTCATTTTTTTTCTTGGATTTATAGCTTATAGTACACGGTTTTTACCGACTTTTTTGTTTTTCGACATTTTATTTATATTTGTATGGTTTAGGGGTTAGGGTTTAGGTTTTAGGGGTTAGGGTTTCAGGTTTAGGGTTTTGGTAATGTTCTTGCATATGTAGGGAATATTCCTCATTTTTTTTCTTGGTATTATGGCCTAGAGTACACGGTTTTTACCGACTTTTTTGTTTTTCGACATTATATTTATATTTGTATGGTTTAGGGTTTAGGGTTTAGGTTTTAATGTTTAGGGTTTCAGCTTTAGGGGTTAGGTAATGTTCTTGCATATGTAGGGAATATTCCTCATTTTTTTTCTTGGATTTATAGCTTATAGTACACGGTTTTTACCGACTTTTTTGTTTTTCGACATTTTATTTATATTTGTATGGTTTAGGGGTTAGGGTTTAGGTTTTAGGGGTTAGGGTTTCAGGTTTAGGGTTTTGGTAATGTTCTTGCATATGTAGGGAATATTCCTCATTTTTTTTCTTGGTATTATGGCCTAGAGTACACGGTTTTTACCGACTTTTTTGTTTTTCGACATTATATTTATATTTGTATGGTTTAGGGTTTAGGGTTTAGGTTTTAATGTTTAGGGTTTCAGCTTTAGGGGTTAGGTAATGTTCTTGCATATGTAGGGAATATTCCTCATTTTTTTTCTTGGATTTATAGCTTATAGTACACGGTTTTTACCGACTTTTTTGTTTTTCGACATTTTATTTATATTTGAATGGTTTAGGGTTTAGGGTTTAGGGTTTAGGGTTTAGGTTTTAGGGTTTAGGGTTTCAGGTTTAGGGTTTAGGTAATGTTCTTGCATATGTAGGGATTATTCCTCATTTTTTTTCTTCGATTTATAGCTTATTGTACACGGTTTTTACCGACTTTTTTGTTTTTCGACATTTTATTTATATTTGTATGGTTTAGGGTTTTGGGTTTAGGTTTTAGGGTTTAGGGTTTCAGGTTTAGGGTTTAGTTAATGTTCTTGCATATGTAGGGAATATTCCTCATTTTTTTTCTTCGATTTATAGCTTATTGTACACGGTTTTTACCGACTTTTTTGTTTTTCTAAATTTTATTTATATTTGTATGGTTTAGGGTTTAGGGTTTAGGTTTTAATGTTTAGGGTTTCAGCTTTAGGGGTTAGGTAATGTTCTTGCATATGTAGGGAATATTCCTCATTTTTTTTCTTGGATTTATAGCTTATAGTACACGGTTTTTACCGACTTTTTTGTTTTTCGACATTTTATTTATATTTGAATGGTTTAGGGTTTAGGGTTTAGGGTTTAGGGTTTAGGGTTTAGGTTTTAGGGTTTAGGGTTTTAGGTTTAGGGTTTAGGTAATGTTCTTGCATATGTAGGGAATATTCCTCATTTTTTTTCTTGGATTTATAGCTTATAGTACACGGTTTTTACCGACTTTTTTGTCTTTCGACATTTTATTTATATTTGTATGGTTTAGGGGTTAGGGTTTAGGTTTTAGGGGTTAGGGTTTCAGGTTTAGGGTTTTGGTAATGTTCTTGCATATGTAGGGAATATTTCTCATTTTTTTTCTTGGTATTATGGCCTAGAGTACACGGTTTTTACCGACTTTTTAGTTTTTTGACATTTTATTTATATTTTTATGGTTTAGGGTTTAGGTTTTAGGGTTTCATTTTTAGGGTTTAGGTAATGTTCTTGCATATGTAGGGAATATTCCTCATTTTTTTTCTTGGTATTATGGCCTAGAGTACACGGTTTTTACCGACTTTTTTGTTTTTTGACATTTTATTTATATTTGTATGGTTTAGGGTTTAGGTATTAGGGTTTAGGGTTTCAGGTTTAGGGTTTAGGTAATGTTCTTGCATATGTAGGGAATATTCCTCATTTTTTATCTTGGATTTATAGCTTATTCTACACGGTTTTTACCGACTTTTTTGGTTTTCGACATTTTATTTATATTTGTATGGTTTAGGGTTTAGTGTTTAGGTTTTAGCGCTTAGGGTTTCAGGTTTAGGGTTTAGGTAATGTACTTGCATATGTAGGGAATATTTCTCATTTTTTTTCTTGGATTTATAGCTTATAATACACGGTTTTTACCGACTTTTTTGTTTTTCGACATTTTATTTCTATTTGTATGGTTTAGGATTTTGGGTTTATGTTTTAGGGTTTATGTTTTAGGGTTTAGGGTTTTAGGTCTAGGGTTTAGGTAATGTTCTTGCATATGTAGGGAATATTCCTCATTTTTTTTCTTGGATTTATGGCCTATAGTACACGGTTTATACCGACTTTTTTGTTTTTCGACATTTTATTTATATTTGTATGGTTTAGGGTTTAGGGTTTAGGTTTTAGGGTTTAGGGTTTCAGGTTTTGGGTTTAGGTAATGTTCTTGCATATGTAGGGAATATTCCACATTTTTTATCTTGGATTTATAGCTTATTGTACACGGTTTTTACCGACTTTTTTGTTTTTCGATATTTTATTTATATTTGTATGGTTTAGGGTTTAGTGTTTAGGTTTTAGCGCTTAGGGTTTCAGGTTTAGGGTTTAGGTAATGTTCTTGCATATATAGGAAATATTCCTCATTTTTTTTCTTGGATTTATAGCTTATAGTACACGGTTTTTACCGACTTTTTTGTTTTTCGACATTTTATTTATATTTGAATGGTTTAGGGTTTAGGGTTTAGGGTTTAGGGTTTAGGTTTTAGGGTTTTAGGTTTAGGGTTTAGGTAATGTTCTTGCATATGTAGGGAATATTCCTCATTTTTTTTCTTGGATTTATAGCTTATAGTACACGGTTTTTACCGACTTTTTTGTTTTTCGACATTTTATTTATATTTGTATGGTTTAGGGGTTAGGGTTTAGGTTTTAGGGGTTAGGGTTTCAGGTTTAGGGTTTTGGTAATGTTCTTGCATATGTAGGGAATATTTCTCATTTTTTTTCTTGGTATTATGGCCTAGAGTACACGGTTTTTACCGACTTTTTAGTTTTTTGACATTTTATTTATATTTTTATGGTTTAGGGTTTAGGTTTTAGGGTTTCATTTTTAGGGTTTAGGTAATGTTCTTGCATATGTAGGGAATATTCCTCATTTTTTTTCTTGGTATTATGGCCTAGAGTACACGGTTTTTACCGACTTTTTTGTTTTTTGACATTTTATTTATATTTGTATGGTTTAGGGTTTAGGTATTAGGGTTTAGGGTTTCAGGTTTAGGGTTTAGGTAATGTTCTTGCATATGTAGGGAATATTCCTCATTTTTTATCTTGGATTTATAGCTTATTGTACACGGTTTTTACCGACTTTTTTGGTTTTCGACATTTTATTTATATTTGTATGGTTTAGGGTTTAGTGTTTAGGTTTTAGCGCTTAGGGTTTCAGGTTTAGGGTTTAGGTAATGTTCTTGCATATGTAGGGAATATTTCTCATTTTTTTTCTTGGATTTATAGCTTATAATACACGGTTTTTACCGACTTTTTTGTTTTTCGACATTTTATTTCTATTTGTATGGTTTAGGATTTTGGGTTTATGTTTTAGGGTTTAGGGTTTCAGGTCTAGGGTTTAGGTAATGTTCTTGCATATGTAGGGAATATTCCTCATTTTTTTTCTTGGATTTATGGCCTATAGTACACGGTTTATACCGACTTTTTTGTTTTTCGACATTTTATTTATATTTGTATGGTTTAGGGTTTAGGGTTTAGGTTTTAGGGTTTAGGGTTTCAGGTCTAGGGTTTAGGTAATGTTCTTGCATATGTAGGGAATATTCCTCATTTTTTTTCTTGGATTTATGGCCTATAGTACACGGTTTTTACCGACTTTTTTGTTTTTCGACATTATATTTATATTTGTATGGTTTAGGGTTTAGGGTTTAGGTTTTAATGTTTAGGGTTTCAGCTTTAGGGGTTAGGTAATGTTCTTGCATATGTAGGGAATATTCCTCATTTTTTTTCTTGGATTTATAGCTTATAGTACACGGTTTTTACCGACTTTTTTGTTTTTCGACATTTTATTTATATTTGTATGGTTTAGGGGTTAGGGTTTAGGTTTTAGGGGTTAGAGTTTCAGGTTTAGGGTTTTCGTAATGTTCTTGCATATGTAGGGAATATTTCTCATTTTTTTTCTTGGTATTATGGCCTAGAGTACACGGTTTTTACCGACTTTTTAGTTTTTTGACATTTTATTTATATTTGTATGGTTTAGGGTTTAGGTATTAGGGTTTAGGGTTTCAGGTTTAGGGTTTAGGTAATGTTCTTGCATATGTAGGGAATATTCCTCATTTTTTTTCTTGGTATTATGGCCTAGAGTACACGGTTTTTACCGACTTTTTTGTTTTTTGACATTTTATTTATATTTGTATGGTTTAGGGTTTAGGTATTAGGGTTTAGGGTTTCAGGTTTAGGGTTTAGGTAATGTTCTTGCATATGTAGGGAATATTCCTCATTTTTTATCTTGGATTTATAGCTTATTGTACACGGTTTTTACCGACTTTTTTGTTTTTCGACATTTTATTTATATTTGTATGGTTTAGGGTTTAGTGTTTAGGTTTTAGCGCTTAGGGTTTCAGGTTTAGGGTTTAGGTAATGTTCTTGCATATGTAGGCAATATTCCTCATTTTTTTTCTTGGATTTATAGCTTATAGTACACGGTTTTTACCGACTTTTTTGTTTTTCGACATTTTATTTATATTTGAATGGTTTAGGGTTTAGGGTTTAGGGTTTAGGTTTAAGGGTTTAGGGTTTCAGGTTTAGGGTTTAGGTAATGTTCTTGCATATGTAGGGAATATTGCTCATTTTTTTTCTTCGATTTATAGCTTATTGTACACGGTTTTTACCGACTTTTTTGTTTTTCGACATTTTATTTATATTTGTATGGTTTAGGGTTTTGGGTTTAGGTTTTAGCGTTTAGGGTTTCAGGTTTAGGGTTTAGTTAATGTTCTTGCATATGTAGGGAATATTCCTCATTTTTTTTCTTCGATTTATAGCTTATTGTACACGGTTTTTACCGACTTTTTTGTTTTTCTAAATTTTATTTATATTTGTATGGTTTAGGGTTTAGGGTTTAGGTTTTAATGTTTAGGGTTTCAGCTTTAGGGGTTAGGTAATGTTCTTGCATATGTAGGGAATATTCCTCATTTTTTTTCTTGGATTTATAGCTTATAGTACACGGTTTTTACCGACTTTTTTGTTTTTCGACATTTTATTTATATTTGAATGGTTTAGGGTTTAGGGTTTAGGGTTTAGGGTTTAGGGTTTAGGGTTTAGGGTTTTAGGTTTAGGGTTTAGGTAATGTTCTTGCATATGTAGGGAATATTCCTCATTTTTTTTCTTGGATTTATAGCTTATAGTACACGGTTTTTACCGACTTTTTTGTTTTTCGACATTTTATTTATATTTGTATGGTTTAGGGGTTAGGGTTTAGGTTTTAGGGGTTAGGGTTTCAGGTTTAGGGTTTTGGTAATGTTCTTGCATATGTAGGGAATATTCCTCATTTTTTTTCTTGGTATTATGGCCTAGAGTACACGGTTTTTACCGACTTTTTTGTTTTTCGACATTATATTTATATTTGTATGGTTTAGGGTTTAGGGTTTAGGTTTTAATGTTTAGGGTTTCAGCTTTAGGGGTTAGGTAATGTTCTTGCATATGTAGGGAATATTCCTCATTTTTTTTCTTGGATTTATAGCTTATAGTACACGGTTTTTACCGACTTTTTTGTTTTTCGACATTTTATTTATATTTGAATGGTTTAGGGTTTAGGGTTTAGGGTTTAGGGTTTAGGTTTTAGGGTTTAGGGTTTAGGGTTTCAGGTTTAGGGTTTAGGTAATGTTCTTGCATATGTAGGGATTATTCCTCATTTTTTTTCTTCGATTTATAGCTTATTGTACACGGTTTTTACCGACTTTTTTGTTTTTCGACATTTTATTTATATTTGTATGGTTTAGGGTTTTGGGTTTAGGTTTTAGGGTTTAGGGTTTCAGGTTTAGGGTTTAGTTAATGTTCTTGCATATGTAGGGAATATTCCTCATTTTTTTTCTTGGATTTATGGCCTATAGTACACGGTTTATACCGACTTTTTTGTTTTTCGACATTTTATTTATATTTGTATGGTTTAGGGTTTAGGGTTTAGGTTTTAGGGTTTAGGGTTTCAGGTTTTGGGTTTAGGTAATGTTCTTGCATATGTAGGGAATATTCCTCATTTTTTATCTTGGATTTATAGCTTATTGTACACGGTTTTTACCGACTTTTTTGTTTTTCGATATTTTATTTATATTTGTATGGTTTAGGGTTTAGTGTTTAGGTTTTAGCGCTTAGGGTTTCAGGTTTAGGGTTTAGGTAATGTTCTTGCATATATAGAAAATATTCCTCATTTTTTTTCTTGGATTTATAGCTTATAGTACACGGTTTTTACCGACTTTTTTGTTTTTCGACATTTTATTTATATTTGAATGGTTTAGGGTTTAGGGTTTAGGGTTTAGGGTTTAGGTTTTAGGGTTTAGGGTTTTAGGTTTAGGGTTTAGGTAATGTTCTTGCATATGTAGGGAATATTCCTCATTTTTTTTCTTGGATTTATAGCTTATAGTACACGGTTTTTACCGACTTTTTTGTTTTTCGACATTTTATTTATATTTGTATGGTTTAGGGGTTAGGGTTTAGGTTTTAGGGGTTAGGGTTTCAGGTTTAGGGTTTTGGTAATGTTCTTGCATATGTAGGGAATATTTCTCATTTTTTTTCTTGGTATTATGGCCTAGAGTACACGGTTTTTACCGACTTTTTAGTTTTTTGACATTTTATTTATATTTTTATGGTTTAGGGTTTAGGTTTTAGGGTTTAGGGTTTAGGGTTTCATTTTTAGGGTTTAGGTAATGTTCTTGCATATGTAGGGAATATTCCTCATTTTTTTTCTTGGTATTATGGCCTAGAGTACACGGTTTTTACCGACTTTTTTGTTTTTCGACATTATATTTATATTTGTATGGTTTAGGGTTTAGGGTTTAGGTTTTAATGTTTAGGGTTTCAGCTTTAGGGGTTAGGTAATGTTCTTGCATATGTAGGGAATATTCCTCATTTTTTTTCTTGGATTTATAGCTTATAGTACACGGTTTTTACCGACTTTTTTGTTTTTCGACATTTTATTTATATTTGAATGGTTTAGGGTTTAGGGTTTAGGGTTTAGGTTTTAGGGTTTAGGGTTTCAGGTTTAGGGTTTAGGTAATGTTCTTGCATATGTAGGGAATATTCCTCATTTTTTTTCTTCGATTTATAGCTTATTGTACACGGTTTTTACCGACTTTTTTGTTTTTCGACATTTTATTTATATTTGTATGGTTTAGGGTTTTGGGTTTAGGTTTTAGGGTTTAGGGTTTCAGGTTTAGGGTTTAGTTAATGTTCTTGCATATGTAGGGAATATTCCTCATTTTTTTTCTTCGATTTATAGCTTATTGTACACGGTTTTTACCGACTTTTTTGTTTTTCTAAATTTTATTTATATTTGTATGGTTTAGGGTTTAGGGTTTAGGTTTTAATGTTTAGGGTTTCAGCTTTAGGGGTTAGGTAATGTTCTTGCATATGTAGGGAATATTCCTCATTTTTTTTCTTGGATTTATAGCTTATAGTACACGGTTTTTACCGACTTTTTTGTTTTTCGACATTTTATTTATATTTGAATGGTTTAGGGTTTAGGGTTTAGGGTTTAGGGTTTAGGTTTTAGGGTTTAGGGTTTAGGGTTTTAGGTTTAGGGTTTAGGTAATGTTCTTGCATATGTAGGGAATATTCCTCATTTTTTTTCTTGGATTTATAGCTTATAGTACACGGTTTTTACCGACTTTTTTGTTTTTCGACATTTTATTTATATTTGTATGGTTTAGGGGTTAGGGTTTAGGTTTTAGGGGTTAGGGTTTCAGGTTTAGGGTTTTGGTAATGTTCTTGCATATGTAGGGAATATTTCTCATTTTTTTTCTTGGTATTATGGCCTAGAGTACACGGTTTTTACCGACTTTTTAGTTTTTTGACATTTTATTTATATTTTTATGGTTTAGGGTTTAGGTTTTAGGGTTTCATTTTTAGGGTTTAGGTAATGTTCTTGCATATGTAGGGAATATTCCTCATTTTTTTTCTTGGTATTATGGCCTAGAGTACACGGTTTTTACCGACTTTTTTGTTTTTTGACATTTTATTTATATTTGTATGGTTTAGGGTTTAGGTATTAGGGTTTAGGGTTTCAGGTTTAGGGTTTAGGTAATGTTCTTGCATATGTAGGGAATATTCCTCATTTTTTATCTTGGATTTATAGCTTATTCTACACGGTTTTTACCGACTTTTTTGGTTTTCGACATTTTATTTATATTTGTATGGTTTAGGGTTTAGTGTTTAGGTTTTAGCGCTTAGGGTTTCAGGTTTAGGGTTTAGGTAATGTACTTGCATATGTAGGGAATATTTCTCATTTTTTTTCTTGGATTTATAGCTTATAATACACGGTTTTTACCGACTTTTTTGTTTTTCGACATTTTATTTCTATTTGTATGGTTTAGGATTTTGGGTTTATGTTTTAGGGTTTATGTTTTAGGGTTTAGGGTTTTAGGTCTAGGGTTTAGGTAATGTTCTTGCATATGTAGGGAATATTCCTCATTTTTTTTCTTGGATTTATGGCCTATAGTACACGGTTTATACCGACTTTTTTGTTTTTCGACATTTTATTTATATTTGTATGGTTTAGGGTTTAGGGTTTAGGTTTTAGGGTTTAGGGTTTCAGGTTTTGGGTTTAGGTAATGTTCTTGCATATGTAGGGAATATTCCTCATTTTTTATCTTGGATTTATAGCTTATTGTACACGGTTTTTACCGACTTTTTTGTTTTTCGATATTTTATTTATATTTGTATGGTTTAGGGTTTAGTGTTTAGGTTTTAGCGCTTAGGGTTTCAGGTTTAGGGTTTAGGTAATGTTCTTGCATATATAGGAAATATTCCTCATTTTTTTTCATGGATTTATAGCTTATAGTACACGGTTTTTACCGACTTTTTTGTTTTTCGACATTTTATTTATATTTGAATGGTTTAGGGTTTAGGGTTTAGGGTTTAGGGTTTAGGTTTTAGGGTTTAGGGTTTTAGGTTTAGGGTTTAGGTAATGTTCTTGCATATGTAGGGAATATTCCTCATTTTTTTTCTTGGATTTATAGCTTATAGTACACGGTTTTTACCGACTTTTTTGTTTTTCGACATTTTATTTATATTTGTATGGTTTAGGGGTTAGGGTTTAGGTTTTAGGGGTTAGGGTTTCAGGTTTAGGGTTTTGGTAATGTTCTTGCATATGTAGGGAATATTTCTCATTTTTTTCTTGGTATTATGGCCTAGAGTACACGGTTTTTACCGACTTTTTAGTTTTTTGACATTTTATTTATATTTTTATGGTTTAGGGTTTAGGTTTTAGGGTTTCATTTTTAGGGTTTAGGTAATGTTCTTGCATATGTAGGGAATATTCCTCATTTTTTTTCTTGGTATTATGGCCTAGAGTACACGGTTTTTACCGACTTTTTTGTTTTTTGACATTTTATTTATATTTGTATGGTTTAGGGTTTAGGTATTAGGGTTTAGGGTTTCAGGTTTAGGGTTTAGGTAATGTTCTTGCATATGTAGGGAATATTCCTCATTTTTTATCTTGGATTTATAGCTTATTGTACACGGTTTTTACCAACTTTTTTGGTTTTCGACATTTTATTTATATTTGTATGGTTTAGGGTTTAGTGTTTAGGTTTTAGCGCTTAGGGTTTCAGGTTTAGGGTTTAGGTAATGTTCTTGCATATGTAGGGAATATTTCTCATTTTTTTTCTTGGATTTATAGCTTATAATACACGGTTTTTACCGACTTTTTTGTTTTTCGACATTTTATTTCTATTTGTATGGTTTAGGATTTTGGGTTTATGTTTTAGGGTTTAGGGTTTCAGGTCTAGGGTTTAGGTAATGTTCTTGCATATGTAGGGAATATTCCTCATTTTTTTTCTTGGATTTATGGCCTATAGTACACGGTTTATACCGACTTTTTTGTTTTTCGACATTTTATTTATATTTGTATGGTTTAGGGTTTAGGGTTTAGGTTTTAGGGTTTAGGGTTTCAGGTCTAGGGTTTAGGTAATGTTCTTGCATATGTAGGGAATATTCCTCATTTTTTTTCTTGGATTTATAGCTTATAGTACACGGTTTTTACCGACTTTTTTGTTTTTCGACATTTTATTTATATTTGTATGGTTTAGGATTTTGGGTTTATGTTTTAGGGTTTAGGGTTTCAGGTCTAGGGTTTAGGTAATGTTCTTGCATATGTAGGGAATATTCCTCATTTTTTTTCTTGGATTTATAGCTTATAGTACACGGTTTTTACCGACTTTTTTGTTTTTCGACATTTTATTTATATTTGAATGGTTTAGGGTTTAGGGTTTAGGGTTTAGGTTTTAGGGTTTAGGGTTTTAGGTTTAGGGTTTAGGTAATGTTCTTGCATATGTAGGGAATATTCCTCATTTTTTTTCTTCGATTTATAGCTTATTGTACACGGTTTTTACCGACTTTTTTGTTTTTCGACATTTTATTTATATTTGTATGGTTTAGGGTTTTGGGTTTAGGTTTTAGGGTTTAGGGTTTCAGGTTTAGGGTTTAGTTAATGTTCTTGCATATGTAGGGAATATTCCTCATTTTTTTTCTTCGATTTATAGCTTATTGTACACGGTTTTTACCGACTTTTTTGTTTTTCTAAATTTTATTTATATTTGTATGGTTTAGGGTTTAGGGTTTAGGTTTTAATGTTTAGGGTTTCAGCTTTAGGGGTTAGGTAATGTTCTTGCATATGTAGGGAATATTCCTCATTTTTTTTCTTGGATTTATAGCTTATAGTACACGGTTTTTACCGACTTTTTTGTTTTTCGACATTTTATTTATATTTGAATGGTTTAGGGTTTAGGGTTTAGGGTTTAGGGTTTAGGTTTTAGGGTTTAGGGTTTTAGGTTTAGGGTTTAGGTAATGTTCTTGCATATGTAGGGAATATTCCTCATTTTTTTTCTTGGATTTATAGCTTATAGTACACGGTTTTTACCGACTTTTTTGTTTTTCGACATTTTATTTATATTTGTATGGTTTAGGGGTTAGGGTTTAGGTTTTAGGGGTTAGGGTTTCAGGTTTAGGGTTTTGGTAATGTTCTTGCATATGTAGGGAATATTTCTCATTTTTTTTCTTGGTATTATGGCCTAGAGTACACGGTTTTTACCGACTTTTTTGTTTTTTGACATTTTATTTATATTTGTATGGTTTAGGGTTTAGGTATTAGGGTTTAGGGTTTCAGGTTTAGGGTTTAGGTAATGTTCTTGCATATGTAGGGAATATTCCTCATTTTTTATCTTGGATTTATAGCTTATTCTACACGGTTTTTACCGACTTTTTTGGTTTTCGACATTTTATTTATATTTGTATGGTTTAGGGTTTAGTGTTTAGGTTTTAGCGCTTAGGTTTTCAGGTTTAGGGTTTAGGTAATGTACTTGCATATGTAGGGAATATTTCTCATTTTTTTTCTTGGATTTATAGCTTATAATACACGGTTTTTACCGACTTTTTTGTTTTTCGACATTTTATTTCTATTTGTATGGTTTAGGATTTTGGGTTTATGTTTTAGGGTTTATGTTTTAGGGTTTAGGGTTTTAGGTCTAGGGTTTAGGTAATGTTCTTGCATATGTAGGGAATATTCCTCATTTTTTTTCTTGGATTTATGGCCTATAGTACACGGTTTGTACCGACTTTTTTGTTTTTCGACATTTTATTTATATTTGTATGGTTTAGGGTTTAGGGTTTAGGTTTTAGGGTTTAGGGTTTCAGGTTTTGGGTTTAGGTAATGTTCTTGCATATGTAGGGAATATTCCTCATTTTTTATCTTGGATTTATAGCTTATTGTACACGGTTTTTACCGACTTTTTTGTTTTTCGATATTTTATTTATATTTGTATGGTTTAGGGTTTAGTGTTTAGGTTTTAGCGCTTAGGGTTTCAGGTTTAGGGTTTAGGTAATGTTCTTGCATATATAGGAAATATTCCTCATTTTTTTTCTTGGATTTATAGCTTATAGTACACGGTTTTTACCGACTTTTTTGTTTTTCGACATTTTATTTATATTTGAATGGTTTAGGGTTTAGGGTTTAGGGTTTAGGGTTTAGGTTTTAGGGTTTAGGGTTTTAGGTTTAGGGTTTAGGTAATGTTCTTGCATATGTAGGGAATATTCCTCATTTTTTTTCTTGGATTTATAGCTTATAGTACACGGTTTTTACCGACTTTTTTGTTTTTCGACATTTTATTTATATTTGTATGGTTTAGGGGTTAGGGTTTAGGTTTTAGGGGTTAGGGTTTCAGGTTTAGGGTTTTGGTAATGTTCTTGCATATGTAGGGAATATTTCTCATTTTTTTCTTGGTATTATGGCCTAGAGTACACGGTTTTTACCGACTTTTTAGTTTTTTGACATTTTATTTATATTTTTATGGTTTAGGGTTTAGGTTTTAGGGTTTCATTTTTAGGGTTTAGGTAATGTTCTTGCATATGTAGGGAATATTCCTCATTTTTTTTCTTGGTATTATGGCCTAGAGTACACGGTTTTTACCGACTTTTTTGTTTTTTGACATTTTATTTATATTTGTATGGTTTAGGGTTTAGGTATTAGGGTTTAGGGTTTCAGGTTTAGGGTTTAGGTAATGTTCTTGCATATGTAGGGAATATTCCTCATTTTTTATCTTGGATTTATAGCTTATTGTACACGGTTTTTACCGACTTTTTTGGTTTTCGACATTTTATTTATATTTGTATGGTTTAGGGTTTAGTGTTTAGGTTTTAGCGCTTAGGGTTTCAGGTTTAGGGTTTAGGTAATGTTCTTGCATATGTAGGGAATATTTCTCATTTTTTTTCTTGGATTTATAGCTTATAATACACGGTTTTTACCGACTTTTTTGTTTTTCGACATTTTATTTCTATTTGTATGGTTTAGGATTTTGGGTTTATGTTTTAGGGTTTAGGGTTTCAGGTCTAGGGTTTAGGTAATGTTCTTGCATATGTAGGGAATATTCCTCATTTTTTTTCTTGGATTTATGGCCTATAGTACACGGTTTATACCGACTTTTTTGTTTTTCGACATTTTATTTATATTTGTATGGTTTAGGGTTTAGGGTTTAGGGTTTAGGGTTTAGGTTTTAGGGTTTAGGGTTTCAGGTCTAGGGTTTAGGTAATGTTCTTGCATATGTAGGGAATATTCCTCATTTTTTTTCTTGGATTTATGGCCTATAGTACACGGTTTTTACCGACTTTTTTGTTTTTCGACATTATATTTATATTTGTATGGTTTAGGGTTTAGGGTTTAGGTTTTAATGTTTAGGGTTTCAGCTTTAGGGGTTAGGTAATGTTCTTGCATATGTAGGGAATATTGCTCATTTTTTTCTTGGATTTATAGCTTATAATACACGGTTTTTACCGACTTTTTTGTTTTTCGATATTTTATTTATATTTGAATGGTTTAGGGTTTAAGGTTTAGGGTTTAGGGTTTAGGGTTTCAGGTTTAGGGTTTAGGTAATGTTCTTGCATATGTAGGGAATATTCCTCATTTTTTTTCTTCGATTTATAGCTTATTGTACACGGTTTTTACCGACTTTTTTGTTTTTCGACATTTTATTTATATTTGTATGGTTTAGGGTTTTGGGTTTAGGTTTTAGGGTTTAGGGTTTCAGGTTTAGGGTTTAGTTAATGTTCTTGCATATGTAGGGAATATTCCTCATTTTTTTTCTTCGATTTATAGCTTATTGTACACGGTTTTTACCGACTTTTTTGTTTTTCTAAATTTTATTTATATTTGTATGGTTTAGGGTTTAGGGTTTAGGTTTTAATGTTTAGGGTTTCAGCTTTAGGGGTTAGGTAATGTTCTTGCATATGTAGGGAATATTCCTCATTTTTTTTCTTGGATTTATAGCTTATAGTACACGGTTTTTACCGACTTTTTTGTTTTTTGACATTTTATTTATATTTGAATGGTTTAGGGTTTAGGGTTTAGGGTTTAGGGTTTCATGTTTAGGGTTTAGGAAATGTTCTTGCATATGTAGGTAATATTCCTCATTTTTTTTCTTGGATTTAGTACACGGTTTGTACCGACTTTTTTGTTTTTCGACATTTTATTTATATTTGCATGGTTTAGGGTTTAGGGTTTAGGTTTTAGGGTTTAGGGTTTCAGGTTTAGGGTTTTGGTAATGTTCTTGCATATGTAGGGAATATTCCTCATTTTTTTTTCTTGGTATTATGGCCTAGAGTACACGGTTTTTACCGACTTTTTTGTTTTTTGACATTTTATTTATATTTTTATGGTTTAGGGTTTAGGTTTTAGGGTTTAGGGTTTCATGTTTAGGGTTTAGGTAATGTTCTTGCATATGTAGGGAATATTCCTCATTTTTTTTCTTGGTATTATGGCCTAGAGTACACGGTTTTTACCGACTTTTTTGTTTTTCGACATTTTATTTATATTTGTATGGTTTAGGGTTTAGGTATTAGGGTTTAGGGTTTCAGGTTTAGGGTTTAGGTAATGTTCTTGCATATGTAGGGAATATTCCTCATTTTTTATCTTGGATTTATAGCTTATTGTACACGGTTTTTACCGACTTTTTTGTTTTTCGACATTTTATTTATATTTGTATGGTTTAGGGTTTAGTGTTTAGGTTTTAGCGCTTAGGGTTTCAGGTTTAGGGTTTAGGTAATGTACTTGCATATGTAGGGAATATTTCTCATTTTTTTTCTTGGATTTATAGCTTATAATACACGGTTTTTACCGACTTTTTTGTGTTTCGACATTTTATTTCTATTTGTATGGTTTAGGATTTTGGGTTTATGTTTTAGGGTTTAGGGTTTCAGGTCTAGGGTTTAGGTAATGTTCTTGCATATGTAGGGAATATTCCTCATTTTTTTTCTTGGATTTATGGCCTATAGTACACGGTTTATACCGACTTTTTTGTTTTTCGACATTTTATTTATATTTGTATGGTTTAGGGTTTAGGGTTTAGGTTTTAGGGTTTAGGGTTTCAGGTTTTGGGTTTAGGTAATGTTCTTGCATATGTAGGGAATATTCCTCATTTTTTATCTTGGATTTATAGCTTATTGTACACGGTTTTTACCGACTTTTTTGTTTTTCGATATTTTATTTATATTTGTATGGTTTAGGGTTTAGTGTTTAGGTTTTAGCGCTTAGGGTTTCAGGTTTAGGGTTTAGGTAATGTTCTTGCATATATAGGAAATATTCCTCATTTTTTTTCTTGGATTTATAGCTTATAGTACACGGTTTTTACCGACTTTTTTGTTTTTCGACATTTTATTTATATTTGAATGGTTTAGGGTTTAGGGTTTAGGGTTTAGGGTTTAGGTTTTAGGGTTTAGGGTTTTAGGTTTAGGGTTTAGGTAATGTTCTTGCATATGTAGGGAATATTCCTCATTTTTTTTCTTGGATTTATAGCTTATAGTGCACGGTTTTTACCGACTTTTTTGTTTTTCGACATTTTATTTATATTTGTATGGTTTAGGGGTTAGGGTTTAGGTTTTAGGGGTTAGGGTTTCAGGTTTAGGGTTTTCGTAATGTTCTTGCATATGTAGGGAATATTTCTCATTTTTTTTCTTGGTATTATGGCCTAGAGTACACGGTTTTTACCGACTTTTTAGTTTTTTGACATTTTATTTATATTTTTATGGTTTAGGGTTTAGGTTTTAGGGTTTAGGGTTTCATTTTTAGGGTTTAGGTAATGTTCTTGCATATGTAGGGAATATTCCTCATTTTTTTTCTTGGTATTATGGCCTAGAGTACACGGGTTTTACCGACTTTTTTGTTTTTTGACATTTTATTTATATTTGTATGGTTTAGGGTTTAGGTATTAGGGTTTAGGGTTTCAGGTTTAGGGTTTAGGTAATGTTCTTGCATATGTAGGGAATATTCCTCATTTTTTATCTTGGATTTATAGCTTATTGTACACGGTTTTTACCGACTTTTTTGTTTTTCGACATTTTATTTATATTTGTATGGTTTAGGGTTTAGTGTTTAGGTTTTAGCGCTTAGGGTTTCAGGTTTAGGGTTTAGGTAATGTTCTTGCATATGTAGGGAATATTTCTCATTTTTTTTCTTGGATTTATAGCTTATAATACACGGTTTTTACCGACTTTTTTGTTTTTCGACATTTTATTTCTATTTGTATGGTTTAGGATTTTGGGTTTATGTTTTAGGGTTTAGGGTTTCAGGTCTAGGGTTTAGGTAATGTTCTTGCATATGTAGGGAATATTCCTCATTTTGTTTCTTGGATTTATGGCCTATAGTACACGGTTTATACCGACTTTTTTGTTTTTCGACATTATATTTATATTTGTATGGTTTATGGTTTAGAGTTTTGGGTTTAGGTTTTAGGGTTTAGGGTTTCAGGTTTTGGGTTTAGGTAATGTTCTTGCATATGTAGGGAATATTCCTCATTTTTTATCTTGGATTTATAGCTTATTGTACACGGTTTTTACCGACTTTTTTGTTTTTCGATATTTTATTTATATTTGTATGGTTTAGGGTTTAGTGTTTAGGTTTTAGCGCTTAGGGTTTCAGGTTTAGGGTTTAGGTAATGTTCTTGCATATATAGGAAATATTCCTCATTTTTTTTCTTGGATTTATAGCTTATAGTACACGTTTTTTACCGACTTTTTTGTTTTTCGACATTTTATTTATATTTGAATGGTTTAGGGTTTAGGGTTTAGGGTTTAGGTTTTAGGGTTTAGGGTTTAGGTAATGTTCTTGCATATGTAGGGAATATTCCTCATTTTTTTTCTTGGATTTATAGCTTATAGTACACGGTTTTTACCGACTTTTTTGTTTTTCGACATTTTATTTATATTTGTATGGTTTAGGGGTTAGGGTTTAGGTTTTAGGGGTTAGGGTTTCAGGTTTAGGGTTTTGGTAATGTTCTTGCATATGTAGGGAATATTTCTCATTTTTTTTCTTGGTATTATGGCCTAGAGTACACGGGTTTTACCGACTTTTTTGTTTTTCGATATTTTATTTATATTTTTATGGTTTAGGGTTTAGGTTTTAAGGTTTAGGGTTTCAGGTTTAGGGTTTAGGTAATGTTCTTGCATATGTAGGGAATATTCCACATTTTTTTTCTTGGATTTATGGCCTATAGTACACGGTTTATACCGACTTTTTTGTTTTTCGACATTTTATTTATATTTGTATGGTTTAGGGTTTAGGGTTTAGGTTTTAGGATTTCAGGTTTAGGTTTTAGGTATTGTTCTTGCATATGTAGGGAATATTCCTCATTTTTTTTCTTGGATTTATAGCTAATTGTACACGGTTTTTACCGACTTTTTTGTTTTTCGACATTTTATTTATATTTGTATGGTTTAGGGTTTACTGTTTAGGTTTTAGTGCTTAGGGTTTCAGGTTTAGGGTTTAGGTAATGTTCTTGCATATATAGGGAATATTCCTCATTTTTTTTCTTGGATTTATAGCTTATAGTACACGGTTTTTACCGACTTTTTTGTTTTTCGACATTATATTTATATTTGTATGGTTTATGGTTTAGAGTTTTGGGTTTAGGTTTTAGGGTTTAGGGTTTCAGGTTTAGGGTTTAGGTAATGTTCTTGCATATGTAGGGAATATTCCTCATTTTTTTTCTTGGATTTATGGCCTATAGTACACGGTTTATACCTACTTTTTTGTTTTTCGATATTTTATTTATATTTGTATGGTTTAGGGTTTAGGGTTTAGGTTTTAATGTTTAGGGTTTCAGCTTTTGGGTTTAGGTAATGTTCTTGCATATGTAGGGAATATTCCTCATTTTTGTCTTGGATTTATAGCATATTGTACACGGTTTTTACCGACTTTTTTGTTTTTCGACCTTTTATTTATATTTGTATGGTTTAGGATTTAGTGTTTAGGTTTTAGCGCTTAGGGTTTCAGGTTTAGGGTTTAGGTAATGTTCTTGCATATATAGGGAATATTCCTCATTTTTTTTCTTGGATTTATAGCTTATAGTACACGGTTTTTACCGACTTTTTTGTTTTTCGACATTTTATTTATATTTGTATGGTTTAGGGTTTAGGGTTTAGGTTTTAGGGGTTAGGGTTTCAGGTTTAGGGTTTTGGTAATGTTCTTGCATATGTAGGGAATATTCCTCATTTTTTTTCTTGGTATTATGGCCTATAGTACACGGGTTTTACCGACTTTTTTATTTTTCGACATTTTATTTATATTTTTATGGTTTAGGGTTTAGGTTTTAAGGTTTAGTGTTTCAGGTTTAGGGTTTAGGTAATGTTCTTGCATATGTAGGGAATATTCCACATTTTTTTTTTGGATTTATGGCCTATAGTACACGGTTTATACCGACTTTTTTGTTTTTCGACATTTTATTTATATTTGTATGGTTTAGGGTTTAGGGTTTAGGTTTTAGGATTTCAGGTTTAGGTTTTAGGTATTGTTCTTGCATATGTAGGGAATATTCCTCATTTTTTTTCTTGGATTTATAGCTAATTGGACACGGTTTTTACCGACTTTTTTGTTTTTCGACATTTTATTTATATTTGTATGGTTTAGGGTTTAGTGTTTAGGTTTTAGTGCTTAGGGTTTCAGGTTTAGGGTTTAGGTAATGTTCTTGCATATATAGGGAATATTCCTCATTTTTTTTCTTGGATTTATAGCTTATAGTACACGGTTTTTACCGACTTTTATGTTTTTCGACATTATATTTATATTTGTATGGTTTATGGTTTAGGGTTTTGGGTTTAGGTTTTAGGGTTTAGGGTTTCAGGTTTAGGGTTTAGGTAATGTTCTTGCATATGTAGGGAATATTCCTCATTTTTTTTCTTGGATTTATGGCCTATAGTACACGGTTTATACCTACTTTTTTGTTTTTCGATATTTTATTTATATTTGTATGGTTTAGGGTTTAGGGTTTAGGTTTTAATGTTTAGGGTTTCAGCTTTAGGGGTTAGGTAATGTTCTTGCATATGTAGGGAATATTCCTCATTTTTTTTCTTGGATTTATAGCTTATAGTACACGGTTTTTACCGACTTTTTTGTTATTTGACATTTTATTTATATTTGAATGGTTTAGGGTTTAGGGTTTAGGTTTTAGGGTTTAGGGTTTCATGTTTAGGGTTTAGGAAATGTTCTTGCATATGTAGGTAATATTCCTCATTTTTTTTCTTGGATTTATTGCTTATAGTACACGGTTTGTACCGACTTTTTTGTTTTTCGACATTTTATATATATTTGTATGGTTTAGGGTTTAGGGTTTAGGTTTTAGGGGTTAGGGTTTCAGGTTTAGGGTTTTGCTAATGTTCTTGCATATGTAGGGAATATTCCTCATTTTTTTTCTTGGTATTATGGCCTATAGTACACGGGTTTTACCGACTTTTTTATTTTTCGACATTTTATTTATATTTTTATGGTTTAGGGTTTAGGTTTTAAGGTTTAGTGTTTCAGGTTTAGGGTTTAGGTAATGTTCTTGCATATGTAGGGAATATTCCACATTTTTTTTCTTGGATTTATGGCCTATAGTACACGGTTTATACCGACTTTTTTGTTTTTCGACATTTTATTTATATTTGTATGTTTTAGGGTTTACTGTTTAGGTTTTAGTGCTTAGGGTTTCAGGTTTAGGGTTTAGGTAATGTTCTTGCATATATAGGGAATATTCCTCATTTTTTTTCTTGGATTTATAGCTTATAGTACACGGTTTTTACCGACTTTTTTGTTTTTCGACATTATATTTATATTTGTATGGTTTATGGTTTAGAGTTTTGGGTTTAGGTTTTAGGGTTTAGGGTTTCAGGTTTAGGGTTTAGGTAATGTTCTTGCATATGTAGGGAATATTCCTCATTTTTTTTCTTGGATTTATGGCCTATAGTACACGGTTTATACCTACTTTTTTGTTTTTCGATATTTTATTTATATTTGTATGGTTTAGGGTTTAGGGTTTAGGTTTTAATGTTTAGGGTTTCAGCTTTTGGGTTTAGGTAATGTTCTTGCATATGTAGGGAATATTCCTCATTTTTGTCTTGGATTTATAGCATATTGTACACGGTTTTTACCGACTTTTTTGTTTTTCGACCTTTTATTTATATTTGTATGGTTTAGGATTTAGTGTTTAGGTTTTAGCGCTTAGGGTTTCAGGTTTAGGGTTTAGGTAATGTTCTTGCATATATAGGGAATATTCCTCATTTTTTTTCTTGGATTTATAGCTTATAGTACACGGTTTTTACCGACTTTTTTGTTTTTCGACATTTTATTTATATTTGTATGGTTTAGGGTTTAGGGTTTAGGTTTTAGGGGTTAGGGTTTCAGGTTTAGGGTTTTGGTAATGTTCTTGCATATGTAGGGAATATTCCTCATTTTTTTTCTTGGTATTATGGCCTATAGTACACGGGTTTTACCGACTTTTTTATTTTTCGACATTTTATTTATATTTTTATGGTTTAGGGTTTAGGTTTTAAGGTTTAGTGTTTCAGGTTTAGGGTTTAGGTAATGTTCTTGCATATGTAGGGAATATTCCACATTTTTTTTTTGGATTTATGGCCTATAGTACACGGTTTATACCGACTTTTTTGTTTTTCGACATTTTATTTATATTTGTATGGTTTAGGGTTTAGGGTTTAGGTTTTAGGATTTCAGGTTTAGGTTTTAGGTATTGTTCTTGCATATGTAGGGAATATTCCTCATTTTTTTTCTTGGATTTATAGCTAATTGGACACGGTTTTTACCGACTTTTTTGTTTTTCGACATTTTATTTATATTTGTATGGTTTAGGGTTTAGTGTTTAGGTTTTAGTGCTTAGGGTTTCAGGTTTAGGGTTTAGGTAATGTTCTTGCATATATAGGGAATATTCCTCATTTTTTTTCTTGGATTTATAGCTTATAGTACACGGTTTTTACCGACTTTTATGTTTTTCGACATTATATTTATATTTGTATGGTTTATGGTTTAGGGTTTTGGGTTTAGGTTTTAGGGTTTAGGGTTTCAGGTTTAGGGTTTAGGTAATGTTCTTGCATATGTAGGGAATATTCCTCATTTTTTTTCTTGGATTTATGGCCTATAGTACACGGTTTATACCTACTTTTTTGTTTTTCGATATTTTATTTATATTTGTATGGTTTAGGGTTTAGGGTTTAGGTTTTAATGTTTAGGGTTTCAGCTTTAGGGGTTAGGTAATGTTCTTGCATATGTAGGGAATATTCCTCATTTTTTTTCTTGGATTTATAGCTTATAGTACACGGTTTTTACCGACTTTTTTGTTATTTGACATTTTATTTATATTTGAATGGTTTAGGGTTTAGGGTTTAGGTTTTAGGGTTTAGGGTTTCATGTTTAGGGTTTAGGAAATGTTCTTGCATATGTAGGTAATATTCCTCATTTTTTTTCTTGGATTTATTGCTTATAGTACACGGTTTGTACCGACTTTTTTGTTTTTCGACATTTTATATATATTTGTATGGTTTAGGGTTTAGGGTTTAGGTTTTAGGGGTTAGGGTTTCAGGTTTAGGGTTTTGCTAATGTTCTTGCATATGTAGGGAATATTCCTCATTTTTTTTCTTGGTATTATGGCCTATAGTACACGGGTTTTACCGACTTTTTTATTTTTCGACATTTTATTTATATTTTTATGGTTTAGGGTTTAGGTTTTAAGGTTTAGTGTTTCAGGTTTAGGGTTTAGGTAATGTTCTTGCATATGTAGGGAATATTCCACATTTTTTTTCTTGGATTTATGGCCTATAGTACACGGTTTATACCGACTTTTTTGTTTTTCGACATTTTATTTATATTTGTATGGTTTAGGGTTTACTGTTTAGGTTTTAGTGCTTAGGGTTTCAGGTTTAGGGTTTAGGTAATGTTCTTGCATATATAGGGAATATTCCTCATTTTTTTTCTTGGATTTATAGCTTATAGTACACGGTTTTTACCGACTTTTTTGTTTTTCGACATTATATTTATATTTGTATGGTTTATGGTTTAGAGTTTTGGGTTTAGGTTTTAGGGTTTAGGGTTTCAGGTTTAGGGTTTAGGTAATGTTCTTGCATATGTAGGGAATATTCCTCATTTTTTTTCTTGGATTTATGGCCTATAGTACACGGTTTATACCTACTTTTTTGTTTTTCGATATTTTATTTATATTTGTATGGTTTAGGGTTTAGGGTTTAGGTTTTAATGTTTAGGGTTTCAGCTTTTGGGTTTAGGTAATGTTCTTGCATATGTAGGGAATATTCCTCATTTTTGTCTTGGATTTATAGCATATTGTACACGGTTTTTACCGACTTTTTTGTTTTTCGACCTTTTATTTATATTTGTATGGTTTAGGATTTAGTGTTTAGGTTTTAGCGCTTAGGGTTTCAGGTTTAGGGTTTAGGTAATGTTCTTGCATATATAGGGAATATTCCTCATTTTTTTTCTTGGATTTATAGCTTATAGTACACGGTTTTTACCGACTTTTTTGTTTTTCGACATTTTATTTATATTTGTATGGTTTAGGGTTTAGGGTTTAGGTTTTAGGGGTTAGGGTTTCAGGTTTAGGGTTTTGGTAATGTTCTTGCATATGTAGGGAATATTCCTCATTTTTTTTCTTGGTATTATGGCCTATAGTACACGGGTTTTACCGACTTTTTTATTTTTCGACATTTTATTTATATTTTTATGGTTTAGGGTTTAGGTTTTAAGGTTTAGTGTTTCAGGTTTAGGGTTTAGGTAATGTTCTTGCATATGTAGGGAATATTCCACATTTTTTTTTTGGATTTATGGCCTATAGTACACGGTTTATACCGACTTTTTTGTTTTTCGACATTTTATTTATATTTGTATGGTTTAGGGTTTAGGGTTTAGGTTTTAGGATTTCAGGTTTAGGTTTTAGGTATTGTTCTTGCATATGTAGGGAATATTCCTCATTTTTTTTCTTGGATTTATAGCTAATTGGACACGGTTTTTACCGACTTTTTTGTTTTTCGACATTTTATTTATATTTGTATGGTTTAGGGTTTAGTGTTTAGGTTTTAGTGCTTAGGGTTTCAGGTTTAGGGTTTAGGTAATGTTCTTGCATATATAGGGAATATTCCTCATTTTTTTTCTTGGATTTATAGCTTATAGTACACGGTTTTTACCGACTTTTATGTTTTTCGACATTATATTTATATTTGTATGGTTTATGGTTTAGGGTTTTGGGTTTAGGTTTTAGGGTTTAGGGTTTCAGGTTTAGGGTTTAGGTAATGTTCTTGCATATGTAGGGAATATTCCTCATTTTTTTTCTTGGATTTATGGCCTATAGTACACGGTTTATACCTACTTTTTTGTTTTTCGATATTTTATTTATATTTGTATGGTTTAGGGTTTAGGGTTTAGGTTTTAATGTTTAGGGTTTCAGCTTTAGGGGTTAGGTAATGTTCTTGCATATGTAGGGAATATTCCTCATTTTTTTTCTTGGATTTATAGCTTATAGTACACGGTTTTTACCGACTTTTTTGTTATTTGACATTTTATTTATATTTGAATGGTTTAGGGTTTAGGGTTTAGGTTTTAGGGTTTAGGGTTTCATGTTTAGGGTTTAGGAAATGTTCTTGCATATGTAGGTAATATTCCTCATTTTTTTTCTTGGATTTATTGCTTATAGTACACGGTTTGTACCGACTTTTTTGTTTTTCGACATTTTATATATATTTGTATGGTTTAGGGTTTAGGGTTTAGGTTTTAGGGGTTAGGGTTTCAGGTTTAGGGTTTTGCTAATGTTCTTGCATATGTAGGGAATATTCCTCATTTTTTTTCTTGGTATTATGGCCTATAGTACACGGGTTTTACCGACTTTTTTATTTTTCGACATTTTATTTATATTTTTATGGTTTAGGGTTTAGGTTTTAAGGTTTAGTGTTTCAGGTTTAGGGTTTAGGTAATGTTCTTGCATATGTAGGGAATATTCCACATTTTTTTTCTTGGATTTATGGCCTATAGTACACGGTTTATACCGACTTTTTTGTTTTTCGACATTTTATTTATATTTGTATGGTTTAGGGTTTACTGTTTAGGTTTTAGTGCTTAGGGTTTCAGGTTTAGGGTTTAGGTAATGTTCTTGCATATATAGGGAATATTCCTCATTTTTTTTCTTGGATTTATAGCTTATAGTACACGGTTTTTACCAACTTTTTTGTTTTTCGACATTATATTTATATTTGTATGGTTTATGGTTTAGAGTTTTGGGTTTAGGTTTTAGGGTTTAGGGTTTCAGGTTTAGGGTTTAGGTAATGTTCTTGCATATGTAGGGAATATTCCTCATTTTTTTTCTTGGATTTATGGCCTATAGTACACGGTTTATACCTACTTTTTTGTTTTTCGATATTTTATTTATATTTGTATGGTTTAGGGTTTAGGGTTTAGGTTTTAATGTTTAGGGTTTCAGCTTTTGGGTTTAGGTAATGTTCTTGCATATGTAGGGAATATTCCTCATTTTTGTCTTGGATTTATAGCATATTGTACACGGTTTTTACCGACTTTTTTGTTTTTCGACCTTTTATTTATATTTGTATGGTTTAGGATTTAGTGTTTAGGTTTTAGCGCTTAGGGTTTCAGGTTTAGGGTTTAGGTAATGTTCTTGCATATATAGGGAATATTCCTCATTTTTTTTCTTGGATTTATAGCTTATAGTACACGGTTTTTACCGACTTTTTTGTTTTTCGACATTTTATTTATATTTGTATGGTTTAGGGTTTAGGGTTTAGGTTTTAGGGGTTAGGGTTTCAGGTTTAGGGTTTTGGTAATGTTCTTGCATATGTAGGGAATATTCCTCATTTTTTTTCTTGGTATTATGGCCTATAGTACACGGGTTTTACCGACTTTTTTATTTTTCGACATTTTATTTATATTTTTATGGTTTAGGGTTTAGGTTTTAAGGTTTAGTGTTTCAGGTTTAGGGTTTAGGTAATGTTCTTGCATATTTAGGGAATATTCCACATTTTTTTTTTTGGATTTATGGCCTATAGTACACGGTTTATACCGACTTTATTGTTTTTCGACATTTTATTTATATTTGTATGGTTTAGGGTTTAGGGTTTAGGTTTTAGGATTTCAGGTTTAGGTTTTAGGTATTGTTCTTGCATATGTAGGGAATATTCCTCATTTTTTTTCTTGGATTTATCGCTAATTGTACACGGTTTTTACCGACTTTTTTGTTTTTCGACATTTTATTTATATTTGTATGGTTTAGGGTTTAGGGTTTAGGTTTTAGGGGTTAGGGTTTCAGGTTTAGGGTTTTGGTAATGTTCTTGCATATGTAGGGAATATTCCTCATTTTTTTTCTTGGTATTATGGCCTATACTACACGGGTTTTACCGACTTTTTTATTTTTCGACATTTTATTTATATTTTTATGGTTTAGGGTTTAGGTTTTAAGGTTTAGTGTTTCAGGTTTAGGGTTTAGGTAATGTTCTTGCATATGTAGGGAATATTCCACATTTTTTTTCTCGGATTTATGGCCTATAGTACACGGTTTATACCGACTTTTTTGTTTTTCGACATTTTATTTATATTTGTATGGTTTAGGGTTTAGGGTTTAGGTTTTAGGATTTCAGGTTTAGGTTTTAGGTATTGTTCTTGCATATGTAGGGAATATTCCTCATTTTTTTTCTTGGATTTATAGCTAATTGTACACGGTTTTTACCGACTTTTTTGTTTTTCGACATTTTATTTATATTTGTATGGTTTAGGGTTTACTGTTTAGGTTTTAGTGCTTAGGGTTTCATGTTTAGGGTTTAGGTAATGTTCTTACATATATAGGGAATATTCCTCATTTTTTTTCTTGGATTTATAGCTTATATTACACGGTTTTTACCGACTTTTTTGTTTTTCGACATTATATTTATATTTGTATGGTTTATGGTTTAGAGTTTTGGGTTTAGGTTTTAGGGTTTAGGGTTTCAGGTTTAGGGTTTAGGTAATGTTCTTGCATATGTAGGGAATATTCCTCATTTTTTTTCTTGGATTTATGGCCTATAGTACACGGTTTATACCTACTTTTTTGTTTTTCGATATTTTATTTATATTTGTATGGTTTAGGGTTTAGGGTTTAGGTTTTAATGTTTAGGGTTTCAGCTTTTGGGTTTAGGTAATGTTCTTGCATATGTAGGGAATATTCCTCATTTTTGTCTTGGATTTATAGCATATTGTACACGGTTTTTACCGACTTTTTTGTTTTTCGACCTTTTATTTATATTTGTATGGTTTAGGATTTAGTGTTTAGGTTTTAGCGCTTAGGGTTTCAGGTTTAGGGTTTAGGTAATGTTCTTGCATATATAGGGAATATTCCTCATTTTTTTTCTTGGATTTATAGCTTATAGTACACGGTTTTTACCGAATTTTTTGTTTTTCGACATTTTATTTATATTTGTATGGTTTAGGGTTTAGGGTTTAGGTTTTAGGGGTTAGGGTTTCAGGTTTAGGGTTTTGGTAATGTTCTTGCATATGTAGGGAATATTCCTCATTTTTTTTCTTGGTATTATGGCCTATAGTACACGGGTTTTACCGACTTTTTTATTTTTCGACATTTTATTTATATTTTTATGGTTTAGGGTTTAGGTTTTAAGGTTTAGTGTTTCAGGTTTAGGGTTTAGGTAATGTTCTTGCATATTTAGGGAATATTCCACATTTTTTTTTTTGGATTTATGGCCTATAGTACACGGTTTATACCGACTTTATTGTTTTTCGACATTTTATTTATATTTGTATGGTTTAGGGTTTAGGGTTTAGGTTTTAGGATTTCAGGTTTAGGTTTTAGGTATTGTTCTTGCATATGTAGGGAATATTCCTCATTTTTTTTCTTGGATTTATCGCTAATTGTACACGGTTTTTACCGACTTTTTTGTTTTTCGACATTTTATTTATATTTGTATGGTTTAGGGTTTAGGGTTTAGGTTTTAGGGGTTAGGGTTTCAGGTTTAGGGTTTTGGTAATGTTCTTGCATATGTAGGGAATATTCCTCATTTTTTTTCTTGGTATTATGGCCTATACTACACGGGTTTTACCGACTTTTTTATTTTTCGACATTTTATTTATATTTTTATGGTTTAGGGTTTAGGTTTTAAGGTTTAGTGTTTCAGGTTTAGGGTTTAGGTAATGTTCTTGCATATGTAGGGAATATTCCACATTTTTTTTCTCGGATTTATGGCCTATAGTACACGGTTTATACCGACTTTTTTGTTTTTCGACATTTTATTTATATTTGTATGGTTTAGGGTTTAGGGTTTAGGTTTTAGGATTTCAGGTTTAGGTTTTAGGTATTGTTCTTGCATATGTAGGGAATATTCCTCATTTTTTTTCTTGGATTTATAGCTAATTGTACACGGTTTTTACCGACTTTTTTGTTTTTCGACATTTTATTTATATTTGTATGGTTTAGGGTTTACTGTTTAGGTTTTAGTGCTTAGGGTTTCATGTTTAGGGTTTAGGTAATGTTCTTGCATATATAGGGAATATTCCTCATTTTTTTTCTTGGATTTATAGCTTATATTACACGGTTTTTACCGACTTTTTTGTTTTTCGACATTATATTTATATTTGTATGGTTTATGGTTTAGAGTTTTGGGTTTAGGTTTTAGGGTTTAGGGTTTCAGGTTTAGGGTTTAGGTAATGTTCTTGCATATGTAGGGAATATTCCTCATTTTTTTTCTTGGATTTATGGCCTATAGTACACGGTTTATACCTACTTTTTTGTTTTTCGATATTTTATTTATATTTGTATGGTTTAGGGTTTAGGGTTTAGGTTTTAATGTTTAGGGTTTCAGCTTTTGGGTTTAGGTAATGTTCTTGCATATGTAGGGAATATTCCTCATTTTTGTCTTGGATTTATAGCATATTGTACACGGTTTTTACCGACTTTTTTGTTTTTCGACCTTTTATTTATATTTGTATGGTTTAGGATTTAGTGTTTAGGTTTTAGCGCTTAGGGTTTCAGGTTTAGGGTTTAGGTAATGTTCTTGCATATATAGGGAATATTCCTCATTTTTTTTCTTGGATTTATAGCTTATAGTACACGGTTTTTACCGACTTTTTTGTTTTTCGACATTTTATTTATATTTGTATGGTTTAGGGTTTAGGGTTTAGGTTTTAGGGGTTAGGGTTTCAGGTTTAGGGTTTTGGTAATGTTCTTGCATATGTAGGGAATATTCCTCATTTTTTTTCTTGGTATTATGGCCTATAGTACACGGGTTTTACCGACTTTTTTATTTTTCGACATTTTATTTATATTTTTATGGTTTAGGGTTTAGGTTTTAAGGTTTAGTGTTTCAGGTTTAGGGTTTAGGTAATGTTCTTGCATATTTAGGGAATATTCCACATTTTTTTTTTTGGATTTATGGCCTATAGTACACGGTTTATACCGACTTTATTGTTTTTCGACATTTTATTTATATTTGTATGGTTTAGGGTTTAGGGTTTAGGTTTTAGGATTTCAGGTTTAGGTTTTAGGTATTGTTCTTGCATATGTAGGGAATATTCCTCATTTTTTTTCTTGGATTTATCGCTAATTGTACACGGTTTTTACCGACTTTTTTGTTTTTCGACATTTTATTTATATTTGTATGGTTTAGGGTTTAGGGTTTAGGTTTTAGGGGTTAGGGTTTCAGGTTTAGGGTTTTGGTAATGTTCTTGCATATGTAGGGAATATTCCTCATTTTTTTTCTTGGTATTATGGCCTATACTACACGGGTTTTACCGACTTTTTTATTTTTCGACATTTTATTTATATTTTTATGGTTTAGGGTTTAGGTTTTAAGGTTTAGTGTTTCAGGTTTAGGGTTTAGGTAATGTTCTTGCATATGTAGGGAATATTCCACATTTTTTTTCTCGGATTTATGGCCTATAGTACACGGTTTATACCGACTTTTTTGTTTTTCGACATTTTATTTATATTTGTATGGTTTAGGGTTTAGGGTTTAGGTTTTAGGATTTCAGGTTTAGGTTTTAGGTATTGTTCTTGCATATGTAGGGAATATTCCTCATTTTTTTTCTTGGATTTATAGCTAATTGTACACGGTTTTTACCGACTTTTTTGTTTTTCGACATTTTATTTATATTTGTATGGTTTAGGGTTTACTGTTTAGGTTTTAGTGCTTAGGGTTTCATGTTTAGGGTTTAGGTAATGTTCTTGCATATATAGGGAATATTCCTCATTTTTTTTCTTGGATTTATAGCTTATATTACACGGTTTTTACCGACTTTTTTGTTTTTCGACATTATATTTATATTTGTATGGTTTATGGTTTAGAGTTTTGGGTTTAGGTTTTAGGGTTTAGGGTTTCAGGTTTAGGGTTTAGGTAATGTTCTTGCATATGTAGGGAATATTCCTCATTTTTTTTCTTGGATTTATGGCCTATAGTACACGGTTTATACCTACTTTTTTGTTTTTCGATATTTTATTTATATTTGTATGGTTTAGGGTTTAGGGTTTAGGTTTTAATGTTTAGGGTTTCAGCTTTTGGGTTTAGGTAATGTTCTTGCATATGTAGGGAATATTCCTCATTTTTGTCTTGGATTTATAGCATATTGTACACGGTTTTTACCGACTTTTTTGTTTTTCGACCTTTTATTTATATTTGTATGGTTTAGGATTTAGTGTTTAGGTTTTAGCGCTTAGGGTTTCAGGTTTAGGGTTTAGGTAATGTTCTTGCATATATAGGGAATATTCCTCATTTTTTTTCTTGGATTTATAGCTTATAGTACACGGTTTTTACCGACTTTTTTGTTTTTCGACATTTTATTTATATTTGTATGGTTTAGGGTTTAGGGTTTAGGTTTTAGGGGTTAGGGTTTCAGGTTTAGGGTTTTGGTAATGTTCTTGCATATGTAGGGAATATTCCTCATTTTTTTTCTTGGTATTATGGCCTATAGTACACGGGTTTTACCGACTTTTTTATTTTTCGACATTTTATTTATATTTTTATGGTTTAGGGTTTAGGTTTTAAGGTTTAGTGTTTCAGGTTTAGGGTTTAGGTAATGTTCTTGCATATGTAGGGAATATTCCACATTTTTTTTCTTGGATTTATGGCCTATAGTACACGGTTTATACCGACTTTTTTGTTTTTCGACATTTTATTTATATTTGTATGGTTTAGGGTTTAGGGTTTAGGTTTTAGGATTTCAGGTTTAGGTTTTAGGTATTGTTCTTGCATATGTAGGGAATATTCCTCATTTTTTTTCTTGGATTTATAGCTAATTGTACACGGTTTTTACCGACTTTTTTGTTTTTCGACATTTTATTTATATTTGTATGGTTTAGGGTTTACTGTTTAGGTTTTAGTGCTTAGGGTTTCATGTTTAGGGTTTAGGTAATGTTCTTGCATATATAGGGAATATTCCTCATTTTTTTTCTTGGATTTATAGCTTATAGTACACGGTTTTTACCGACTTTTTTGTTTTTCGACATTATATTTATATTTGTATGGTTTATGGTTTAGAGTTTTGGGTTTAGGTTTTAGGGTTTAGGGTTTCAGGTTTAGGGTTTAGGTAATGTTCTTGCATATGTAGGGAATATTCCTCATTTTTTTTCTTGGATTTAT
Organism: Primula veris; assembly: GCA_963682055.1. Taxonomy (NCBI): domain Eukaryota; kingdom Viridiplantae; phylum Streptophyta; class Magnoliopsida; order Ericales; family Primulaceae; genus Primula; species Primula veris. The sequence goes on from OY821748.1 coordinate 29,461,813, forward strand.
GGCCTATAGTACACGGTTTATACCTACTTTTTTGTTTTTCGATATTTTATTTATATTTGTATGGTTTAGGGTTTAGGGTTTAGGTTTTAATGTTTAGGGTTTCAGCTTTTGTGTTTAGGTAATGTTCTTGCATATGTAGGGAATATTCCTCATTTTTGTCTTGGATTTATAGCATATTGTACACGGTTTTTACCGACTTTTTTGTTTTTCGACCTTTTATTTATATTTGTATGGTTTAGGATTTAGTGTTTAGGTTTTAGCGCTTAGGGTTTCAGGTTTAGGGTTTAGGTAATGTTCTTGCATATATAGGGAATATTCCTCATTTTTTTTCTTGGATTTATAGCTTATAGTACACGGTTTTTACCGACTTTTTTGTTTTTCGACATTTTATTTATATTTGTATGGTTTAGGGTTTAGGGTTTAGGTTTTAGGGGTTAGGGTTTCAGGTTTAGGGTTTTGGTAATGTTCTTGCATATGTAGGGAATATTCCTCATTTTTTTTCTTGGTATTATGGCCTATAGTACACGGGTTTTACCGACTTTTTTATTTTTCGACATTTTATTTATATTTTTATGGTTTAGGGTTTAGGTTTTAAGGTTTAGTGTTTCAGGTTTAGGGTTTAGGTAATGTTCTTGCATATGTAGGGAATATTCCACATTTTTTTTTTGGATTTATGGCCTATAGTACACGGTTTATACCGACTTTTTTGTTTTTCGACATTTTATTTATATTTGTATGGTTTAGGGTTTAGGGTTTAGGTTTTAGGATTTCAGGTTTAGGTTTTAGGTATTGTTCTTGCATATGTAGGGAATATTCCTCATTTTTTTTCTTGGATTTATAGCTAATTGGACACGGTTTTTACCGACTTTTTTGTTTTTCGACATTTTATTTATATTTGTATGGTTTAGGGTTTAGTGTTTAGGTTTTAGTGCTTAGGGTTTCAGGTTTAGGGTTTAGGTAATGTTCTTGCATATATAGGGAATATTCCTCATTTTTTTTCTTGGATTTATAGCTTATAGTACACGGTTTTTACCGACTTTTATGTTTTTCGACATTATATTTATATTTGTATGGTTTATGGTTTAGGGTTTTGGGTTTAGGTTTTAGGGTTTAGGGTTTCAGGTTTAGGGTTTTGGTAATGTTCTTGCATATGTAGGGAATATTCCTCATTTTTTTTCTTGGATTTATGGCCTATAGTACACGGTTTATACCTACTTTTTTGTTTTTCGATATTTTATTTATATTTGTATGGTTTAGGGTTTAGGGTTTAGGTTTTAATGTTTAGGGTTTCAGCTTTAGGGGTTAGGTAATGTTCTTGCATATGTAGGGAATATTCCTCATTTTTTTTCTTGGATTTATAGCTTATAGTACACGGTTTTTACCGACTTTTTTGTTATTTGACATTTTATTTATATTTGAATGGTTTAGGGTTTAGGGTTTAGGTTTTAGGGTTTAGGGTTTCATGTTTAGGGTTTAGGAAATGTTCTTGCATATGTAGGTAATATTCCTCATTTTTTTTCTTGGATTTATTGCTTATAGTACACGGTTTGTACCGACTTTTTTGTTTTTCGACATTTTATATATATTTGTATGGTTTAGGGTTTAGGGTTTAGGTTTTAGGGGTTAGGGTTTCAGGTTTAGGGTTTTGGTAATGTTCTTGCATATGTAGGGAATATTCCTCATTTTTTTTCTTGGTATTATGGCCTATAGTACACGGGTTTTACCGACTTTTTTATTTTTCGACATTTTATTTATATTTTTATGGTTTAGGGTTTAGGTTTTAAGGTTTAGTGTTTCAGGTTTAGGGTTTAGGTAATGTTCTTGCATATGTAGGGAATATTCCACATTTTTTTTCTTGGATTTATGGCCTATAGTACACGGTTTATACCGACTTTTTTGTTTTTCGACATTTTATTTATATTTGTATGGTTTAGGGTTTAGGGTTTCGGTTTTAGGATTTCAGGTTTAGGTTTTAGGTATTGTTCTTGCATATGTAGGGAATATTCCTCATTTTTTTTCTTGGATTTATAGCTAATTGTACACGGTTTTTACCGACTTTTTTGTTTTTCGACATTTTATTTATATTTGTATGGTTTAGGGTTTACTGTTTAGGTTTTAGTGCTTAGGGTTTCAGGTTTAGGGTTTAGGTAATGTTCTTGCATATATAGGGAATATTCCTCATTTTTTTTCTTGGATTTATAGCTTATAGTACACGGTTTTTACCAACTTTTTTGTTTTTCGACATTATATTTATATTTGTATGGTTTATGGTTTAGAGTTTTGGGTTTAGGTTTTAGGGTTTAGGGTTTCAGGTTTAGGGTTTAGGTAATGTTCTTGCATATGTAGGGAATATTCCTCATTTTTTTTCTTGGATTTATGGCCTATAGTACACGGTTTATACCTACTTTTTTGTTTTTCGATATTTTATTTATATTTGTATGGTTTAGGGTTTAGGGTTTAGGTTTTAATGTTTAGGGTTTCAGCTTTTGGGTTTAGGTAATGTTCTTGCATATGTAGGGAATATTCCTCATTTTTGTCTTGGATTTATAGCATATTGTACACGGTTTTTACCGACTTTTTTGTTTTTCGACCTTTTATTTATATTTGTATGGTTTAGGATTTAGTGTTTAGGTTTTAGCGCTTAGGGTTTCAGGTTTAGGGTTTAGGTAATGTTCTTGCATATATAGGGAATATTCCTCATTTTTTTTCTTGGATTTATAGCTTATAGTACACGGTTTTTACCGACTTTTTTGTTTTTCGACATTTTATTTATATTTGTATGGTTTAGGGTTTAGGGTTTAGGTTTTAGGGGTTAGGGTTTCAGGTTTAGGGTTTTGGTAATGTTCTTGCATATGTAGGGAATATTCCTCATTTTTTTTCTTGGTATTATGGCCTATAGTACACGGGTTTTACCGACTTTTTTATTTTTCGACATTTTATTTATATTTTTATGGTTTAGGGTTTAGGTTTTAAGGTTTAGTGTTTCAGGTTTAGGGTTTAGGTAATGTTCTTGCATATTTAGGGAATATTCCACATTTTTTTTTTTGGATTTATGGCCTATAGTACACGGTTTATACCGACTTTATTGTTTTTCGACATTTTATTTATATTTGTATGGTTTAGGGTTTAGGGTTTAGGTTTTAGGATTTCAGGTTTAGGTTTTAGGTATTGTTCTTGCATATGTAGGGAATATTCCTCATTTTTTTTCTTGGATTTATCGCTAATTGTACACGGTTTTTACCGACTTTTTTGTTTTTCGACATTTTATTTATATTTGTATGGTTTAGGGTTTAGGGTTTAGGTTTTAGGGGTTAGGGTTTCAGGTTTAGGGTTTTGGTAATGTTCTTGCATATGTAGGGAATATTCCTCATTTTTTTTCTTGGTATTATGGCCTATACTACACGGGTTTTACCGACTTTTTTATTTTTCGACATTTTATTTATATTTTTATGGTTTAGGGTTTAGGTTTTAAGGTTTAGTGTTTCAGGTTTAGGGTTTAGGTAATGTTCTTGCATATGTAGGGAATATTCCACATTTTTTTTCTCGGATTTATGGCCTATAGTACACGGTTTATACCGACTTTTTTGTTTTTCGACATTTTATTTATATTTGTATGGTTTAGGGTTTAGGGTTTAGGTTTTAGGATTTCAGGTTTAGGTTTTAGGTATTGTTCTTGCATATGTAGGGAATATTCCTCATTTTTTTTCTTGGATTTATAGCTAATTGTACACGGTTTTTACCGACTTTTTTGTTTTTCGACATTTTATTTATATTTGTATGGTTTAGGGTTTACTGTTTAGGTTTTAGTGCTTAGGGTTTCATGTTTAGGGTTTAGGTAATGTTCTTACATATATAGGGAATATTCCTCATTTTTTTTCTTGGATTTATAGCTTATATTACACGGTTTTTACCGACTTTTTTGTTTTTCGACATTATATTTATATTTGTATGGTTTATGGTTTAGAGTTTTGGGTTTAGGTTTTAGGGTTTAGGGTTTCAGGTTTAGGGTTTAGGTAATGTTCTTGCATATGTAGGGAATATTCCTCATTTTTTTTCTTGGATTTATGGCCTATAGTACACGGTTTATACCTACTTTTTTGTTTTTCGATATTTTATTTATATTTGTATGGTTTAGGGTTTAGGGTTTAGGTTTTAATGTTTAGGGTTTCAGCTTTTGGGTTTAGGTAATGTTCTTGCATATGTAGGGAATATTCCTCATTTTTGTCTTGGATTTATAGCATATTGTACACGGTTTTTACCGACTTTTTTGTTTTTCGACCTTTTATTTATATTTGTATGGTTTAGGATTTAGTGTTTAGGTTTTAGCGCTTAGGGTTTCAGGTTTAGGGTTTAGGTAATGTTCTTGCATATATAGGGAATATTCCTCATTTTTTTTCTTGGATTTATAGCTTATAGTACACGGTTTTTACCGACTTTTTTGTTTTTCGACATTTTATTTATATTTGTATGGTTTAGGGTTTAGGGTTTAGGTTTTAGGGGTTAGGGTTTCAGGTTTAGGGTTTTGGTAATGTTCTTGCATATGTAGGGAATATTCCTCATTTTTTTTCTTGGTATTATGGCCTATAGTACACGGGTTTTACCGACTTTTTTATTTTTCGACATTTTATTTATATTTTTATGGTTTAGGGTTTAGGTTTTAAGGTTTAGTGTTTCAGGTTTAGGGTTTAGGTAATGTTCTTGCATATTTAGGGAATATTCCACATTTTTTTTTTTGGATTTATGGCCTATAGTACACGGTTTATACCGACTTTATTGTTTTTCGACATTTTATTTATATTTGTATGGTTTAGGGTTTAGGGTTTAGGTTTTAGGATTTCAGGTTTAGGTTTTAGGTATTGTTCTTGCATATGTAGGGAATATTCCTCATTTTTTTTCTTGGATTTATCGCTAATTGTACACGGTTTTTACCGACTTTTTTGTTTTTCGACATTTTATTTATATTTGTATGGTTTAGGGTTTAGGGTTTAGGTTTTAGGGGTTAGGGTTTCAGGTTTAGGGTTTTGGTAATGTTCTTGCATATGTAGGGAATATTCCTCATTTTTTTTCTTGGTATTATGGCCTATACTACACGGGTTTTACCGACTTTTTTATTTTTCGACATTTTATTTATATTTTTATGGTTTAGGGTTTAGGTTTTAAGGTTTAGTGTTTCAGGTTTAGGGTTTAGGTAATGTTCTTGCATATGTAGGGAATATTCCACATTTTTTTTCTCGGATTTATGGCCTATAGTACACGGTTTATACCGACTTTTTTGTTTTTCGACATTTTATTTATATTTGTATGGTTTAGGGTTTAGGGTTTAGGTTTTAGGATTTCAGGTTTAGGTTTTAGGTATTGTTCTTGCATATGTAGGGAATATTCCTCATTTTTTTTCTTGGATTTATAGCTAATTGTACACGGTTTTTACCGACTTTTTTGTTTTTCGACATTTTATTTATATTTGTATGGTTTAGGGTTTACTGTTTAGGTTTTAGTGCTTAGGGTTTCATGTTTAGGGTTTAGGTAATGTTCTTGCATATATAGGGAATATTCCTCATTTTTTTTCTTGGATTTATAGCTTATATTACACGGTTTTTACCGACTTTTTTGTTTTTCGACATTATATTTATATTTGTATGGTTTATGGTTTAGAGTTTTGGGTTTAGGTTTTAGGGTTTAGGGTTTCAGGTTTAGGGTTTAGGTAATGTTCTTGCATATGTAGGGAATATTCCTCATTTTTTTTCTTGGATTTATGGCCTATAGTACACGGTTTATACCTACTTTTTTGTTTTTCGATATTTTATTTATATTTGTATGGTTTAGGGTTTAGGGTTTAGGTTTTAATGTTTAGGGTTTCAGCTTTTGGGTTTAGGTAATGTTCTTGCATATGTAGGGAATATTCCTCATTTTTGTCTTGGATTTATAGCATATTGTACACGGTTTTTACCGACTTTTTTGTTTTTCGACCTTTTATTTATATTTGTATGGTTTAGGATTTAGTGTTTAGGTTTTAGCGCTTAGGGTTTCAGGTTTAGGGTTTAGGTAATGTTCTTGCATATATAGGGAATATTCCTCATTTTTTTTCTTGGATTTATAGCTTATAGTACACGGTTTTTACCGACTTTTTTGTTTTTCGACATTTTATTTATATTTGTATGGTTTAGGGTTTAGGGTTTAGGTTTTAGGGGTTAGGGTTTCAGGTTTAGGGTTTTGGTAATGTTCTTGCATATGTAGGGAATATTCCTCATTTTTTTTCTTGGTATTATGGCCTATAGTACACGGGTTTTACCGACTTTTTTATTTTTCGACATTTTATTTATATTTTTATGGTTTAGGGTTTAGGTTTTAAGGTTTAGTGTTTCAGGTTTAGGGTTTAGGTAATGTTCTTGCATATTTAGGGAATATTCCACATTTTTTTTTTTGGATTTATGGCCTATAGTACACGGTTTATACCGACTTTATTGTTTTTCGACATTTTATTTATATTTGTATGGTTTAGGGTTTAGGGTTTAGGTTTTAGGATTTCAGGTTTAGGTTTTAGGTATTGTTCTTGCATATGTAGGGAATATTCCTCATTTTTTTTCTTGGATTTATCGCTAATTGTACACGGTTTTTACCGACTTTTTTGTTTTTCGACATTTTATTTATATTTGTATGGTTTAGGGTTTACTGTTTAGGTTTTAGTGCTTAGGGTTTCATGTTTAGGGTTTAGGTAATGTTCTTGCATATGTAGGGAATATTCCTCATTTTTTTTCTTGGTATTATGGCCTATACTACACGGGTTTTACCGACTTTTTTGTTTTTCGACATTTTATTTATATTTTTATGGTTTAGGGTTTAGGTTTTAAGGTTTAGTGTTTCAGGTTTAGGGTTTAGGTAATGTTCTTGCATATGTAGGGAATATTCCACATTTTTTTTCTCGGATTTATGGCCTATAGTACACGGTTTATACCGACTTTTTTGTTTTTCGACATTTTATTTATATTTGTATGGTTTAGGGTTTAGGGTTTAGGTTTTAGGATTTCAGGTTTAGGTTTTAGGTATTGTTCTTGCATATGTAGGGAATATTCCTCATTTTTTTTCTTGGATTTATAGCTAATTGTACACGGTTTTTACCGACTTTTTTGTTTTTCGACATTTTATTTATATTTGTATGGTTTAGGGTTTACTGTTTAGGTTTTAGTGCTTAGGGTTTCATGTTTAGGGTTTAGGTAATGTTCTTGCATATATAGGGAATATTCCTCATTTTTTTTCTTGGATTTATAGCTTATATTACACGGTTTTTACCGACTTTTTTGTTTTTCGACATTATATTTATATTTGTATGGTTTATGGTTTAGAGTTTTGGGTTTAGGTTTTAGGGTTTAGGGTTTCAGGTTTAGGGTTTAGGTAATGTTCTTGCATATGTAGGGAATATTCCTCATTTTTTTTCTTGGATTTATGGCCTATAGTACACGGTTTATACCTACTTTTTTGTTTTTCGATATTTTATTTATATTTGTATGGTTTAGGGTTTAGGGTTTAGGTTTTAATGTTTAGGGTTTCAGCTTTTGGGTTTAGGTAATGTTCTTGCATATGTAGGGAATATTCCTCATTTTTGTCTTGGATTTATAGCATATTGTACACGGTTTTTACCGACTTTTTTGTTTTTCGACCTTTTATTTATATTTGTATGGTTTAGGATTTAGTGTTTAGGTTTTAGCGCTTAGGGTTTCAGGTTTAGGGTTTAGGTAATGTTCTTGCATATATAGGGAATATTCCACATTTTTTTTCTTGGATTTATAGCTTATAGTACACGGTTTTTACCGACTTTTTTGTTTTTCGACATTTTATTTATATTTGTATGGTTTAGGGTTTAGGGTTTAGGTTTTAGGGGTTAGGGTTTCAGGTTTAGGGTTTTGGTAATGTTCTTGCATATGTAGGGAATATTCCTCATTTTTTTTCTTGGTATTATGGCCTATAGTACACGGGTTTTACCGACTTTTTTATTTTTCGACATTTTATTTATATTTTTATGGTTTAGGGTTTAGGTTTTAAGGTTTAGTGTTTCAGGTTTAGGGTTTAGGTAATGTTCTTGCATATGTAGGGAATATTCCACATTTTTTTTCTTGGATTTATGGCCTATAGTACACGGTTTATACCGACTTTTTTGTTTTTCGACATTTTATTTATATTTGTATGGTTTAGGGTTTAGGGTTTAGGTTTTAGGATTTCAGGTTTAGGTTTTAGGTATTGTTCTTGCATATGTAGGGAATATTCCTCATTTTTTTTCTTGGATTTATAGCTAATTGTACACGGTTTTTACCGACTTTTTTGTTTTTCGACATTTTATTTATATTTGTATGGTTTAGGGTTTACTGTTTAGGTTTTAGTGCTTAGGGTTTCATGTTTAGGGTTTAGGTAATGTTCTTGCATATATAGGGAATATTCCTCATTTTTTTTCTTGGATTTATAGCTTATAGTACACGGTTTTTACCGACTTTTTTGTTTTTCGACATTATATTTATATTTGTATGGTTTATGGTTTAGAGTTTTGGGTTTAGGTTTTAGGGTTTAGGGTTTCAGGTTTAGGGTTTAGGTAATGTTCTTGCATATGTAGGGAATATTCCTCATTTTTTTTCTTGGATTTATGGCCTATAGTACACGGTTTATACCTACTTTTTTGTTTTTCGATATTTTATTTATATTTGTATGGTTTAGGGTTTAGGGTTTAGGTTTTAATGTTTAGGGTTTCAGCTTTTGTGTTTAGGTAATGTTCTTGCATATGTAGGGAATATTCCTCATTTTTGTCTTGGATTTATAGCATATTGTACACGGTTTTTACCGACTTTTTTGTTTTTCGACCTTTTATTTATATTTGTATGGTTTAGGATTTAGTGTTTAGGTTTTAGCGCTTAGGGTTTCAGGTTTAGGGTTTAGGTAATGTTCTTGCATATATAGGGAATATTCCTCATTTTTTTTCTTGGATTTATAGCTTATAGTACACGGTTTTTACCGACTTTTTTGTTTTTCGACATTTTATTTATATTTGTATGGTTTAGGGTTTAGGGTTTAGGTTTTAGGGGTTAGGGTTTTAGGTTTAGGGTTTTGGTAATGTTCTTGCATATGTAGGGAATATTCCTCATTTTTTTTCTTGGTATTATGGCCTATAGTACACGGGTTTTACCGACTTTTTTATTTTTCGACATTTTATTTATATTTTTATGGTTTAGGGTTTAGGTTTTAAGGTTTAGTGTTTCAGGTTTAGGGTTTAGGTAATGTTCTTGCATATGTAGGGAATATTCCACATTTTTTTTCTTGGATTTATGGCCTATAGTACACGGTTTATACCGACTTTTTTGTTTTTCGACATTTTATTTATATTTGTATGGTTTAGGGTTTAGGGTTTAGGTTTTAGGATTTCAGGTTTAGGTTTTAGGTATTGTTCTTGCATATGTAGGGAATATTCCTCATTTTTTTTCTTGGATTTATAGCTAATTGTACACGGTTTTTACCGACTTTTTTGTTTTTCGACATTTTATTTATATTTGTATGGTTTAGGGTTTACTGTTTAGGTTTTAGTGCTTAGGGTTTCAGGTTTAGGGTTTAGGTAATGTTCTTGCATATATAGGGAATATTCCTCATTTTTTTTCTTAGATTTATAGCTTATAGTACACGGTTTTTACCAACTTTTTTGTTTTTCGACATTATATTTATATTTGTATGGTTTATGGTTTAGAGTTTTGGGTTTAGGTTTTAGGGTTTAGGGTTTCAGGTTTAGGGTTTAGGTAATGTTCTTGCATATGTAGGGAATATTCCTCATTTTTTTTCTTGGATTTATGGCCTATAGTACACGGTTTATACCTACTTTTTTGTTTTTCGATATTTTATTTATATTTGTATGGTTTAGGGTTTAGGGTTTAGGTTTTAATGTTTAGGGTTTCAGCTTTTGGGTTTAGGTAATGTTCTTGCATATGTAGGGAATATTCCTCATTTTTGTCTTGGATTTATAGCATATTGTACACGGTTTTTACCGACTTTTTTGTTTTTCGACCTTTTATTTATATTTGTATGGTTTAGGATTTAGTGTTTAGGTTTTAGCGCTTAGGGTTTCAGGTTTAGGGTTTAGGTAATGTTCTTGCATATATAGGGAATATTCCTCATTTTTTTTCTTGGATTTATAGCTTATAGTACACGGTTTTTACCGACTTTTTTGTTTTTCGACATTTTATTTATATTTGTATAGTTTAGGGTTTAGGGTTTAGGTTTTAGGGGTTAGGGTTTCAGGTTTAGGGTTTGGTAATGTTCTTGCATATGTAGGGAATATTCCTCATTTTTTTTCTTGGTATTATGGCCTATAGTACACGGGTTTTACCGACTTTTTTATTTTTCGACATTTTATTTATATTTTTATGGTTTAGGGTTTAGGTTTTAAGGTTTAGTGTTTCAGGTTTAGGGTTTAGGTAATGTTCTTGCATATTTAGGGAATATTCCACATTTTTTTTTTGGATTTATGGCCTATAGTACACGGTTTATACCGACTTTTTTGTTTTTCGACATTTTATTTATATTTGTATGGTTTAGGGTTTAGGGTTTAGGTTTTAGGATTTCAGGTTTAGGTTTTAGGTATTGTTCTTGCATATGTAGGGAATATTCCTCATTTTTTTTCTTGGATTTATCGCTAATTGTACACGGTTTTTACCGACTTTTTTGTTTTTCGACATTTTATTTATATTTGTATGGTTTAGGGTTTAGGGTTTAGGTTTTAGGGGTTAGGGTTTCAGGTTTAGGGTTTTGGTAATGTTCTTGCATATGTAGGGAATATTCCTCATTTTTTTTCTTGGTATTATGGCCTATAGTACACGGGTTTTACCGACTTTTTTATTTTTCGACATTTTATTTATATTTTTATGGTTTAGGGTTTAGGTTTTAAGGTTTAGTGTTTCAGGTTTAGGGTTTAGGTAATGTTCTTGCATATGTAGGGAATATTCCACATTTTTTTTCTTGGATTTATGGCCTATAGTACACGGTTTATACCGACTTTTTTGTTTTTCGACATTTTATTTATATTTGTATGGTTTAGGGTTTAGGGTTTAGGTTTTAGGATTTCAGGTTTAGGTTTTAGGTATTGTTCTTGCATATGTAGGGAATATTCCTCATTTTTTTTCTTGGATTTATAGCTAATTGTACACGGTTTTTACCGACTTTTTTGTTTTTCGACATTTTATTTATATTTGTATGGTTTAGGGTTTACTGTTTAGGTTTTAGTGCTTAGGGTTTCATGTTTAGGGTTTAGGTAATGTTCTTGCATATATAGGGAATATTCCTCATTTTTTTTCTTGGATTTATAGCTTATAGTACACGGTTTTTACCGACTTTTTTGTTTTTCGACATTTTATTTATATTTGTATGGTTTAGGGTTTAGGGTTTAGGTTTTAGGGGTTAGGGTTTCAGGTTTAGGGTTTTGGTAATGTTCTTGCATATGTAGGGAATATTCCTCATTTTTTTTCTTGGTATTATGGCCTATAGTACACGGGTTTTACCGACTTTTTTATTTTTCGACATTTTATTTATATTTTTATGGTTTAGGGTTTAGGTTTTAAGGTTTAGTGTTTCAGGTTTAGGGTTTAGGTAATGTTCTTGCATATTTAGGGAATATTCCACATTTTTTTTTTGGATTTATGGCCTATAGTACACGGTTTATACCGACTTTATTGTTTTTCGACATTTTATTTATATTTGTATGGTTTAGGGTTTAGGGTTTAGGTTTTAGGATTTCAGGTTTAGGTTTTAGGTATTGTTCTTGCATATGTAGGGAATATTCCTCATTTTTTTTCTTGGATTTATCGCTAATTGTACACGGTTTTTACCGACTTTTTTGTTTTTCGACATTTTATTTATATTTGTATGGTTTAGGGTTTAGGGTTTAGGTTTTAGGGGTTAGGGTTTCAGGTTTAGGGTTTTGGTAATGTTCTTGCATATGTAGGGAATATTCCTCATTTTTTTTCTTGGTATTATGGCCTATAGTACACGGGTTTTACCGACTTTTTTATTTTTCGACATTTTATTTATATTTTTATGGTTTAGGGTTTAGGTTTTAAGGTTTAGTGTTTCAGGTTTAGGGTTTAGGTAATGTTCTTGCATATGTAGGGAATATTCCACATTTTTTTTCTTGGATTTATGGCCTATAGTACACGGTTTATACCGACTTTTTTGTTTTTCGACATTTTATTTATATTTGTATGGTTTAGGGTTTAGGGTTTAGGTTTTAGGATTTCAGGTTTAGGTTTTAGGTATTGTTCTTGCATATGTAGGGAATATTCCTCATTTTTTTTCTTGGATTTATAGCTAATTGTACACGGTTTTTACCGACTTTTTTGTTTTTCGACATTTTATTTATATTTGTATGGTTTAGGGTTTACTGTTTAGGTTTTAGTGCTTAGGGTTTCATGTTTAGGGTTTAGGTAATGTTCTTGCATATATAGGGAATATTCCTCATTTTTTTTCTTGGATTTATAGCTTATAGTACACGGTTTTTACCGACTTTTTTGTTTTTCGACATTATATTTATATTTGTATGGTTTATGGTTTAGAGTTTTGGGTTTAGGTTTTAGGGTTTAGGGTTTCAGGTTTAGGGTTTAGGTAATGTTCTTGCATATGTAGGGAATATTCCTCATTTTTTTTCTTGGATTTATGGCCTATAGTACACGGTTTATACCTACTTTTTTGTTTTTCGATATTTTATTTATATTTGTATGGTTTAGGGTTTAGGGTTTAGGTTTTAATGTTTAGGGTTTCAGCTTTTGTGTTTAGGTAATGTTCTTGCATATGTAGGGAATATTCCTCATTTTTGTCTTGGATTTATAGCATATTGTACACGGTTTTTACCGACTTTTTTGTTTTTCGACCTTTTATTTATATTTGTATGGTTTAGGATTTAGTGTTTAGGTTTTAGCGCTTAGGGTTTCAGGTTTAGGGTTTAGGTAATGTTCTTGCATATATAGGGAATATTCCTCATTTTTTTTCTTGGATTTATAGCTTATAGTACACGGTTTTTACCGACTTTTTTGTTTTTCGACATTTTATTTATATTTGTATGGTTTAGGGTTTAGGGTTTAGGTTTTAGGGGTTAGGGTTTTAGGTTTAGGGTTTTGGTAATGTTCTTGCATATGTAGGGAATATTCCTCATTTTTTTTCTTGGTATTATGGCCTATAGTACACGGGTTTTACCGACTTTTTTATTTTTCGACATTTTATTTATATTTTTATGGTTTATGGTTTAGGTTTTAAGGTTTAGTGTTTCAGGTTTAGGGTTTAGGTAATGTTCTTGCATATGTAGGGAATATTCCACATTTTTTTTCTTGGATTTATGGCCTATAGTACACGGTTTATACCGACTTTTTTGTTTTTCGACATTTTATTTATATTTGTATGGTTTAGGGTTTAGGGTTTAGGTTTTAGGATTTCAGGTTTAGGTTTTAGGTATTGTTCTTGCATATGTAGGGAATATTCCTCATTTTTTTTCTTGGATTTATAGCTAATTGTACACGGTTTTTACCGACTTTTTTGTTTTTCGACATTTTATTTATATTTGTATGGTTTAGGGTTTACTGTTTAGGTTTTAGTGCTTAGGGTTTCAGGTTTAGGGTTTAGGTAATGTTCTTGCATATATAGGGAATATTCCTCATTTTTTTTCTTAGATTTATAGCTTATAGTACACGGTTTTTACCAACTTTTTTGTTTTTCGACATTATATTTATATTTGTATGGTTTATGGTTTAGAGTTTTGGGTTTAGGTTTTAGGGTTTAGGGTTTCAGGTTTAGGGTTTAGGTAATGTTCTTGCATATGTAGGGAATATTCCTCATTTTTTTTCTTGGATTTATGGCCTATAGTACACGGTTTATACCTACTTTTTTGTTTTTCGATATTTTATTTATATTTGTATGGTTTAGGGTTTAGGGTTTAGGTTTTAATGTTTAGGGTTTCAGCTTTTGGGTTTAGGTAATGTTCTTGCATATGTAGGGAATATTCCTCATTTTTGTCTTGGATTTATAGCATATTGTACACGGTTTTTACCGACTTTTTTGTTTTTCGACCTTTTATTTATATTTGTATGGTTTAGGATTTAGTGTTTAGGTTTTAGCGCTTAGGGTTTCAGGTTTAGGGTTTAGGTAATGTTCTTGCATATATAGGGAATATTCCTCATTTTTTTTCTTGGATTTATAGCTTATAGTACACGGTTTTTACCGACTTTTTTGTTTTTCGACATTTTATTTATATTTGTATAGTTTAGGGTTTAGGGTTTAGGTTTTAGGGGTTAGGGTTTCAGGTTTAGGGTTTGGTAATGTTCTTGCATATGTAGGGAATATTCCTCATTTTTTTTCTTGGTATTATGGCCTATAGTACACGGGTTTTACCGACTTTTTTATTTTTCGACATTTTATTTATATTTTTATGGTTTAGGGTTTAGGTTTTAAGGTTTAGTGTTTCAGGTTTAGGGTTTAGGTAATGTTCTTGCATATTTAGGGAATATTCCACATTTTTTTTTTGGATTTATGGCCTATAGTACACGGTTTATACCGACTTTTTTGTTTTTCGACATTTTATTTATATTTGTATGGTTTAGGGTTTAGGGTTTAGGTTTTAGGATTTCAGGTTTAGGTTTTAGGTATTGTTCTTGCATATGTAGGGAATATTCCTCATTTTTTTTCTTGGATTTATCGCTAATTGTACACGGTTTTTACCGACTTTTTTGTTTTTCGACATTTTATTTATATTTGTATGGTTTAGGGTTTAGGGTTTAGGTTTTAGGGGTTAGGGTTTCAGGTTTAGGGTTTTGGTAATGTTCTTGCATATGTAGGGAATATTCCTCATTTTTTTTCTTGGTATTATGGCCTATAGTACACGGGTTTTACCGACTTTTTTATTTTTCGACATTTTATTTATATTTTTATGGTTTAGGGTTTAGGTTTTAAGGTTTAGTGTTTCAGGTTTAGGGTTTAGGTAATGTTCTTGCATATGTAGGGAATATTCCACATTTTTTTTCTTGGATTTATGGCCTATAGTACACGGTTTATACCGACTTTTTTGTTTTTCGACATTTTATTTATATTTGTATGGTTTAGGGTTTAGGGTTTAGGTTTTAGGATTTCAGGTTTAGGTTTTAGGTATTGTTCTTGCATATGTAGGGAATATTCCTCATTTTTTTTCTTGGATTTATAGCTAATTGTACACGGTTTTTACCGACTTTTTTGTTTTTCGACATTTTATTTATATTTGTATGGTTTAGGGTTTACTGTTTAGGTTTTAGTGCTTAGGGTTTCATGTTTAGGGTTTAGGTAATGTTCTTGCATATATAGGGAATATTCCTCATTTTTTTTCTTGGATTTATAGCTTATAGTACACGGTTTTTACCGACTTTTTTGTTTTTCGACATTTTATTTATATTTGTATGGTTTAGGGTTTAGGGTTTAGGTTTTAGGGGTTAGGGTTTCAGGTTTAGGGTTTTGGTAATGTTCTTGCATATGTAGGGAATATTCCTCATTTTTTTTCTTGGTATTATGGCCTATAGTACACGGGTTTTACCGACTTTTTTATTTTTCGACATTTTATTTATATTTTTATGGTTTAGGGTTTAGGTTTTAAGGTTTAGTGTTTCAGGTTTAGGGTTTAGGTAATGTTCTTGCATATTTAGGGAATATTCCACATTTTTTTTTTGGATTTATGGCCTATAGTACACGGTTTATACCGACTTTATTGTTTTTCGACATTTTATTTATATTTGTATGGTTTAGGGTTTAGGGTTTAGGTTTTAGGATTTCAGGTTTAGGTTTTAGGTATTGTTCTTGCATATGTAGGGAATATTCCTCATTTTTTTTCTTGGATTTATCGCTAATTGTACACGGTTTTTACCGACTTTTTTGTTTTTCGACATTTTATTTATATTTGTATGGTTTAGGGTTTAGGGTTTAGGTTTTAGGGGTTAGGGTTTCAGGTTTAGGGTTTTGGTAATGTTCTTGCATATGTAGGGAATATTCCTCATTTTTTTTCTTGGTATTATGGCCTATAGTACACGGGTTTTACCGACTTTTTTATTTTTCGACATTTTATTTATATTTTTATGGTTTAGGGTTTAGGTTTTAAGGTTTAGTGTTTCAGGTTTAGGGTTTAGGTAATGTTCTTGCATATGTAGGGAATATTCCACATTTTTTTTCTTGGATTTATGGCCTATAGTACACGGTTTATACCGACTTTTTTGTTTTTCGACATTTTATTTATATTTGTATGGTTTAGGGTTTAGGGTTTAGGTTTTAGGATTTCAGGTTTAGGTTTTAGGTATTGTTCTTGCATATGTAGGGAATATTCCTCATTTTTTTTCTTGGATTTATAGCTAATTGTACACGGTTTTTACCGACTTTTTTGTTTTTCGACATTTTATTTATATTTGTATGGTTTAGGGTTTACTGTTTAGGTTTTAGTGCTTAGGGTTTCATGTTTAGGGTTTAGGTAATGTTCTTGCATATATAGGGAATATTCCTCATTTTTTTTCTTGGATTTATAGCTTATAGTACACGGTTTTTACCGACTTTTTTGTTTTTCGACATTATATTTATATTTGTATGGTTTATGGTTTAGAGTTTTGGGTTTAGGTTTTAGGGTTTAGGGTTTCAGGTTTAGGGTTTAGGTAATGTTCTTGCATATGTAGGGAATATTCCTCATTTTTTTTCTTGGATTTATGGCCTATAGTACACGGTTTATACCTACTTTTTTGTTTTTCGATATTTTATTTATATTTGTATGGTTTAGGGTTTAGGGTTTAGGTTTTAATGTTTAGGGTTTCAGCTTTTGTGTTTAGGTAATGTTCTTGCATATGTAGGGAATATTCCTCATTTTTGTCTTGGATTTATAGCATATTGTACACGGTTTTTACCGACATTTTTGTTTTTCGACCTTTTATTTATATTTGTATGGTTTAGGATTTAGTGTTTAGGTTTTAGCGCTTAGGGTTTCAGGTTTAGGGTTTAGGTAATGTTCTTGCATATATAGGGAATATTCCTCATTTTTTTTCTTGGATTTATAGCTTATAGTACACGGTTTTTACCGACTTTTTTGTTTTTCGACATTTTATTTATATTTGTATGGTTTAGGGTTTAGGGTTTAGGTTTTAGGGGTTAGGGTTTCAGGTTTAGGGTTTTGGTAATGTTCTTGCATATGTAGGGAATATTCCTCATTTTTTTTCTTGGTATTATGGCCTATAGTACACGGGTTTTACCGACTTTTTTATTTTTCGACATTTTATTTATATTTTTATGGTTTATGGTTTAGGTTTTAAGGTTTAGTGTTTCAGGTTTAGGGTTTAGGTAATGTTCTTGCATATGTAGGGAATATTCCACATTTTTTTTCTTGGATTTATGGCCTATAGTACACGGTTTATACCGACTTTTTTGTTTTTCGACATTTTATTTATATTTGTATGGTTTAGGGTTTAGGGTTTAGGTTTTAGGATTTCAGGTTTAGGTTTTAGGTATTGTTCTTGCATATGTAGGGAATATTCCTCATTTTTTTTCTTGGATTTATAGCTAATTGTACACGGTTTTTACCGACTTTTTTGTTTTTCGACATTTTATTTATATTTGTATGGTTTAGGGTTTACTGTTTAGGTTTTAGTGCTTAGGGTTTCAGGTTTAGGGTTTAGGTAATGTTCTTGCATATATAGGGAATATTCCTCATTTTTTTTCTTGGATTTATAGCTAGTACACGGTTTTTACCAACTTTTTTGTTTTTCGACATTATATTTATATTTGTATGGTTTATGGTTTAGAGTTTTGGGTTTAGGTTTTAGGGTTTAGGGTTTCAGGTTTAGGGTTTAGGTAATGTTCTTGCATATGTAGGGAATATTCCTCATTTTTTTTCTTGGATTTATGGCCTATAGTACACGGTTTATACCTACTTTTTTGTTTTTCGATATTTTATTTATATTTGTATGGTTTAGGGTTTAGGGTTTAGGTTTTAATGTTTAGGGTTTCAGCTTTTGGGTTTAGGTAATGTTCTTGCATATGTAGGGAATATTCCTCATTTTTGTCTTGGATTTATAGCAACTTGTACACGGTTTTTACCGACTTTTTTGTTTTTCGACCTTTTATTTATATTTGTATGGTTTAGGATTTAGTGTTTAGGTTTTAGCGCTTAGGGTTTCAGGTTTAGGGTTTAGGTAATGTTCTTGCATATATAGGGAATATTCCTCATTTTTTTTCTTGGATTTATAGCTTATAGTACACGGTTTTTACCGACTTTTTTGTTTTTCGACATTTTATTTATATTTGTATGGTTTAGGGTTTAGGGTTTAGGTTTTAGGGGTTAGGGTTTCAGGTTTAGGGTTTTGGTAATGTTCTTGCATATGTAGGGAATATTCCTCATTTTTTTTCTTGGTATTATGGCCTATAGTACACGGGTTTTACCGACTTTTTTATTTTTCGACATTTTATTTATATTTTTATGGTTTAGGGTTTAGGTTTTAGGGTTTAGTGTTTCAGGTTTAGGGTTTAGGTAATGTTCTTGCATATGTAGGGAATATTCCACATTTTTTTTTTTGGATTTATGGCCTATAGTACACGGTTTATACCGACTTTTTTGTTTTTCGACATTTTATTTATATTTGTATGGTTTAGGGTTTAGGGTTTAGGTTTTAGGATTTCAGGTTTAGGTTTTAGGTATTGTTCTTGCATATGTAGGGAATATTCCTCATTTTTTTTCTTGGATTTATCGCTAATTGTACACGGTTTTTACCGACTTTTTTGTTTTTCGACATTTTATTTATATTTGTATGGTTTAGGGTTTAGGGTTTAGGTTTTAGGGGTTAGGGTTTCAGGTTTAGGGTTTTGGTAATGTTCTTGCATATGTAGGGAATATTCCTCATTTTTTTTCTTGGTATTATGGCCTATAGTACACGGGTTTTACCGACTTTTTTATTTTTCGACATTTTATTTATATTTTTATGGTTTAGGGTTTAGGTTTTAAGGTTTAGTGTTTCAGGTTTAGGGTTTAGGTAATGTTCTTGCATATGTAGGGAATATTCCACATTTTTTTTTTTGGATTTATGGCCTATAGTACACGGTTTATACCGACTTTTTTGTTTTTCGACATTTTATTTATATTTGTATGGTTTAGGGTTTAGGGTTTAGGTTTTAGGATTTCAGGTTTAGGTTTTAGGTATTGTTCTTGCATATGTAGGGAATATTCCTCATTTTTTTTCTTGGATTTATCGCTAATTGTACACGGTTTTTACCGACTTTTTTGTTTTTCGACATTTTATTTATATTTGTATGGTTTAGGGTTTAGGGTTTAGGTTTTAGGGGTTAGGGTTTCAGGTTTAGGGTTTTGGTAATGTTCTTGCATATGTAGGGAATATTCCTCATTTTTTTTCTTGGTATTATGGCCTATAGTACACGGGTTTTACCGACTTTTTTATTTTTCGACATTTTATTTATATTTTTATGGTTTAGGGTTTAGGTTTTAAGGTTTAGTGTTTCAGGTTTAGGGTTTAGGTAATGTTCTTGCATATGTAGGGAATATTCCACATTTTTTTTCTTGGATTTATGGCCTATAGTACACGGTTTATACCGACTTTTTTGTTTTTCGACATTTTATTTATATTTGTATGGTTTAGGGTTTAGGGTTTAGGTTTTAGGATTTCAGGTTTAGGTTTTAGGTATTGTTCTTGCATATGTAGGGAATATTCCTCATTTTTTTTCTTGGATTTATAGCTAATTGTACACGGTTTTTACCGACTTTTTTGTTTTTCGACATTTTATTTATATTTGTATGGTTTAGGGTTTACTGTTTAGGTTTTAGTGCTTAGGGTTTCAGGTTTAGGGTTTAGGTAATGTTCTTGCATATATAGGGAATATTCCTCATTTTTTTTCTTGGATTTATAGCTAGTACACGGTTTTTACCAACTTTTTTGTTTTTCGACATTATATTTATATTTGTATGGTTTATGGTTTAGAGTTTTGGGTTTAGGTTTTAGGGTTTAGGGTTTCAGGTTTAGGGTTTAGGTAATGTTATTGCATATGTAGGGAATATTCCTCATTTTTTTTCTTGGATTTATGGCCTATAGTACACGGTTTATACCTACTTTTTTGTTTTTCGATATTTTATTTATATTTGTATGGTTTAGGGTTTAGGGTTTAGGTTTTAATGTTTAGGGTTTCAGCTTTTGGGTTTAGGTAATGTTCTTGCATATGTAGGGAATATTCCTCATTTTTGTCTTGGATTTATAGCAACTTGTACACGGTTTTTACCGACTTTTTTGTTTTTCGACCTTTTATTTATATTTGTATGGTTTAGGATTTAGTGTTTAGGTTTTAGCGCTTAGGGTTTCAGGTTTAGGGTTTAGGTAATGTTCTTGCATATATAGGGAATATTCCTCATTTTTTTTCTTGGATTTATAGCTTATAGTACACGGTTTTTACCGACTTTTTTGTTTTTCGACATTTTATTTATATTTGTATGGTTTAGGGTTTAGGGTTTAGGTTTTAGGGGTTAGGGTTTCAGGTTTAGGGTTTTGGTAATGTTCTTGCATATGTAGGGAATATTCCTCATTTTTTTTCTTGGTATTATGGCCTATAGTACACGGGTTTTACCGACTTTTTTATTTTTCGACATTTTATTTATATTTTTATGGTTTAGGGTTTAGGTTTTAGGGTTTAGTGTTTCAGGTTTAGGGTTTAGGTAATGTTCTTGCATATGTAGGGAATATTCCACATTTTTTTTTTTGGATTTATGGCCTATAGTACACGGTTTATACCGACTTTTTTGTTTTTCGACATTTTATTTATATTTGTATGGTTTAGGGTTTAGGGTTTAGGTTTTAGGATTTCAGGTTTAGGTTTTAGGTATTGTTCTTGCATATGTAGGGAATATTCCTCATTTTTTTTCTTGGATTTATCGCTAATTGTACACGGTTTTTACCGACTTTTTTGTTTTTCGACATTTTATTTATATTTGTATGGTTTAGGGTTTAGGTTTTAGGGGTTAGGGTTTCAGGTTTAGGGTTTTGGTAATGTTCTTGCATATGTAGGGAATATTCCTCATTTTTTTTCTTGGTATTATGGCCTATAGTACACGGGTTTTACCGACTTTTTTATTTTTCGACATTTTATTTATATTTTTATGGTTTAGGGTTTAGGTTTTAAGGTTTAGTGTTTCAGGTTTAGGGTTTAGGTAATGTTCTTGCATATGTAGGGAATATTCCACATTTTTTTTCTTGGATTTATGGCCTATAGTACACGGTTTATACCGACTTTTTTGTTTTTCGACATTTTATTTATATTTGTATGGTTTAGGGTTTAGGGTTTAGGTTTTAGGATTTCAGGTTTAGGTTTTAGGTATTGTTCTTGCATATGTAGGGAATATTCCTCATTTTTTTTCTTGGATTTATAGCTAATTGTACACGGTTTTTACCGACTTTTTTGTTTTTCGACATTTTATTTATATTTGTATGGTTTAGGGTTTACTGTTTAGGTTTTAGTGCTTAGGGTTTCATGTTTAGGGTTTAGGTAATGTTCTTGCATATATAGGGAATATTCCTCATTTTTTTTCTTGGATTTATAGCTTATAGTACACGGTTTTTACCGACTTTTTTGTTTTTCGACATTTTATTTATATTTGTATGGTTTAGGGTTTAGGGTTTAGGTTTTAGGGGTTAGGGTTTCAGGTTTAGGGTTTTGGTAATGTTCTTGCATATGTAGGGAATATTCCTCATTTTTTTTCTTGGTATTATGGCCTATAGTACACGGGTTTTACCGACTTTTTTATTTTTCGACATTTTATTTATATTTTTATGGTTTAGGGTTTAGGTTTTAAGGTTTAGTGTTTCAGGTTTAGGGTTTAGGTAATGTTCTTGCATATTTAGGGAATATTCCACATTTTTTTTTTGGATTTATGGCCTATAGTACACGGTTTATACCGACTTTATTGTTTTTCGACATTTTATTTATATTTGTATGGTTTAGGGTTTAGGGTTTAGGTTTTAGGATTTCAGGTTTAGGTTTTAGGTATTGTTCTTGCATATGTAGGGAATATTCCTCATTTTTTTTCTTGGATTTATCGCTAATTGTACACGGTTTTTACCGACTTTTTTGTTTTTCGACATTTTATTTATATTTGTATGGTTTAGGGTTTAGGGTTTAGGTTTTAGGGGTTAGGGTTTCAGGTTTAGGGTTTTGGTAATGTTCTTGCATATGTAGGGAATATTCCTCATTTTTTTTCTTGGTATTATGGCCTATAGTACACGGGTTTTACCGACTTTTTTATTTTTCGACATTTTATTTATATTTTTATGGTTTAGGGTTTAGGTTTTAGGGTTTAGTGTTTCAGGTTTAGGGTTTAGGTAATGTTCTTGCATATGTAGGGAATATTCCACATTTTTTTTTTTGGATTTATGGCCTATAGTACACGGTTTATACCGACTTTTTTGTTTTTCGACATTTTATTTATATTTGTATGGTTTAGGGTTTAGGGTTTAGGTTTTAGGATTTCAGGTTTAGGTTTTAGGTATTGTTCTTGCATATGTAGGGAATATTCCTCATTTTTTTTCTTGGATTTATCGCTAATTGTACACGGTTTTTACCGACTTTTTTGTTTTTCGACATTTTATTTATATTTGTATGGTTTAGGGTTTAGGTTTTAGGGGTTAGGGTTTCAGGTTTAGGGTTTTGGTAATGTTCTTGCATATGTAGGGAATATTCCTCATTTTTTTTCTTGGTATTATGGCCTATAGTACACGGGTTTTACCGACTTTTTTATTTTTCGACATTTTATTTATATTTTTATGGTTTAGGGTTTAGGTTTTAAGGTTTAGTGTTTCAGGTTTAGGGTTTAGGTAATGTTCTTGCATATGTAGGGAATATTCCACATTTTTTTTCTTGGATTTATGGCCTATAGTACACGGTTTATACCGACTTTTTTGTTTTTCGACATTTTATTTATATTTGTATGGTTTAGGGTTTAGGGTTTAGGTTTTAGGATTTCAGGTTTAGGTTTTAGGTATTGTTCTTGCATATGTAGGGAATATTCCTCATTTTTTTTCTTGGATTTATAGCTAATTGTACACGGTTTTTACCGACTTTTTTGTTTTTCGACATTTTATTTATATTTGTATGGTTTAGGGTTTACTGTTTAGGTTTTAGTGCTTAGGGTTTCATGTTTAGGGTTTAGGTAATGTTCTTGCATATATAGGGAATATTCCTCATTTTTTTTCTTGGATTTATAGCTTATAGTACACGGTTTTTACCGACTTTTTTGTTTTTCGACATTTTATTTATATTTGTATGGTTTAGGGTTTAGGGTTTAGGTTTTAGGGGTTAGGGTTTCAGGTTTAGGGTTTTGGTAATGTTCTTGCATATGTAGGGAATATTCCTCATTTTTTTTCTTGGTATTATGGCCTATAGTACACGGGTTTTACCGACTTTTTTATTTTTCGACATTTTATTTATATTTTTATGGTTTAGGGTTTAGGTTTTAAGGTTTAGTGTTTCAGGTTTAGGGTTTAGGTAATGTTCTTGCATATTTAGGGAATATTCCACATTTTTTTTTTGGATTTATGGCCTATAGTACACGGTTTATACCGACTTTATTGTTTTTCGACATTTTATTTATATTTGTATGGTTTAGGGTTTAGGGTTTAGGTTTTAGGATTTCAGGTTTAGGTTTTAGGTATTGTTCTTGCATATGTAGGGAATATTCCTCATTTTTTTTCTTGGATTTATCGCTAATTGTACACGGTTTTTACCGACTTTTTTGTTTTTCGACATTTTATTTATATTTGTATGGTTTAGGGTTTAGGGTTTAGGTTTTAGGGGTTAGGGTTTCAGGTTTAGGGTTTTGGTAATGTTCTTGCATATGTAGGGAATATTCCTCATTTTTTTTCTTGGTATTATGGCCTATAGTACACGGGTTTTACCGACTTTTTTATTTTTCGACATTTTATTTATATTTTTATGGTTTAGGGTTTAGGTTTTAAGGTTTAGTGTTTCAGGTTTAGGGTTTAGGTAATGTTCTTGCATATGTAGGGAATATTCCACATTTTTTTTCTTGGATTTATGGCCTATAGTACACGGTTTATACCGACTTTTTTGTTTTTCGACATTTTATTTATATTTGTATGGTTTAGGGTTTAGGGTTTAGGTTTTAGGATTTCAGGTTTAGGTTTTAGGTATTGTTCTTGCATATGTAGGGAATATTCCTCATTTTTTTTCTTGGATTTATAGCTAATTGTACACGGTTTTTACCGACTTTTTTGTTTTTCGACATTTTATTTATATTTGTATGGTTTAGGGTTTACTGTTTAGGTTTTAGTGCTTAGGGTTTCATGTTTAGGGTTTAGGTAATGTTCTTGCATATATAGGGAATATTCCTCATTTTTTTTCTTGGATTTATAGCTTATAGTACACGGTTTTTACCGACTTTTTTGTTTTTCGACATTATATTTATATTTGTATGGTTTATGGTTTAGAGTTTTGGGTTTAGGTTTTAGGGTTTAGGGTTTCAGGTTTAGGGTTTAGGTAATGTTCTTGCATATGTAGGGAATATTCCTCATTTTTTTTCTTGGATTTATGGCCTATAGTACACGGTTTATACCTACTTTTTTGTTTTTCGATATTTTATTTATATTTGTATGGTTTAGGGTTTAGGGTTTAGGTTTTAATGTTTAGGGTTTCAGCTTTTGTGTTTAGGTAATGTTCTTGCATATGTAGGGAATATTCCTCATTTTTGTCTTGGATTTATAGCATATTGTACACGGTTTTTACCGACATTTTTGTTTTTCGACCTTTTATTTATATTTGTATGGTTTAGGATTTAGTGTTTAGGTTTTAGCGCTTAGGGTTTCAGGTTTAGGGTTTAGGTAATGTTCTTGCATATATAGGGAATATTCCTCATTTTTTTTCTTGGATTTATAGCTTATAGTACACGGTTTTTACCGACTTTTTTGTTTTTCGACATTTTATTTATATTTGTATGGTTTAGGGTTTAGGGTTTAGGTTTTAGGGGTTAGGGTTTCAGGTTTAGGGTTTTGGTAATGTTCTTGCATATGTAGGGAATATTCCTCATTTTTTTTCTTGGTATTATGGCCTATAGTACACGGGTTTTACCGACTTTTTTATTTTTCGACATTTTATTTATATTTTTATGGTTTAGGGTTTAGGTTTTAAGGTTTAGTGTTTCAGGTTTAGGGTTTAGGTAATGTTCTTGCATATGTAGGGAATATTCCACATTTTTTTTCTTGGATTTATGGCCTATAGTACACGGTTTATACCGACTTTTTTGTTTTTCGACATTTTATTTATATTTGTATGGTTTAGGGTTTAGGGTTTAGGTTTTAGGATTTCAGGTTTAGGTTTTAGGTATTGTTCTTGCATATGTAGGGAATATTCCTCATTTTTTTTCTTGGATTTATAGCTAATTGTACACGGTTTTTACCGACTTTTTTGTTTTTCGACATTTTATTTATATTTGTATGGTTTAGGGTTTACTGTTTAGGTTTTAGTGCTTAGGGTTTCAGGTTTAGGGTTTAGGTAATGTTCTTGCATATATAGGGAATATTCCTCATTTTTTTTCTTGGATTTATAGCTAGTACACGGTTTTTACCAACTTTTTTGTTTTTCGACATTATATTTATATTTGTATGGTTTATGGTTTAGAGTTTTGGGTTTAGGTTTTAGGGTTTAGGGTTTCAGGTTTAGGGTTTAGGTAATGTTCTTGCATATGTAGGGAATATTCCTCATTTTTTTTCTTGGATTTATGGCCTATAGTACACGGTTTATACCTACTTTTTTGTTTTTCGATATTTTATTTATATTTGTATGGTTTAGGGTTTAGGGTTTAGGTTTTAATGTTTAGGGTTTCAGCTTTTGGGTTTAGGTAATGTTCTTGCATATGTAGGGAATATTCCTCATTTTTGTCTTGGATTTATAGCAACTTGTACACGGTTTTTACCGACTTTTTTGTTTTTCGACCTTTTATTTATATTTGTATGGTTTAGGATTTAGTGTTTAGGTTTTAGCGCTTTGGGTTTCAGGTTTAGGGTTTAGGTAATGTTCTTGCATATATAGGGAATATTCCTCATTTTTTTTCTTGGATTTATAGCTTATAGTACACGGTTTTTACCGACTTTTTTGTTTTTCGACATTTTATTTATATTTGTATGGTTTAGGGTTTAGGGTTTAGGTTTTAGGGGTTAGGGTTTCAGGTTTAGGGTTTTGGTAATGTTCTTGCATATGTAGGGAATATTCCTCATTTTTTTTCTTGGTATTATGGCCTATAGTACACGGGTTTTACCGACTTTTTTATTTTTCGACATTTTATTTATATTTTTATGGTTTAGGGTTTAGGTTTTAGGGTTTAGTGTTTCAGGTTTAGGGTTTAGGTAATGTTCTTGCATATGTAGGGAATATTCCACATTTTTTTTTTTGGATTTATGGCCTATAGTACACGGTTTATACCGACTTTTTTGTTTTTCGACATTTTATTTATATTTGTATGGTTTAGGGTTTAGGGTTTAGGTTTTAGGATTTCAGGTTTAGGTTTTAGGTATTGTTCTTGCATATGTAGGGAATATTCCTCATTTTTTTTCTTGGATTTATCGCTAATTGTACACGGTTTTTACCGACTTTTTTGTTTTTCGACATTTTATTTATATTTGTATGGTTTAGGGTTTAGGGTTTAGGTTTTAGGGGTTAGGGTTTCAGGTTTAGGGTTTTGGTAATGTTCTTGCATATGTAGGGAATATTCCTCATTTTTTTTCTTGGTATTATGGCCTATAGTACACGGGTTTTACCGACTTTTTTATTTTTCGACATTTTATTTATATTTTTATGGTTTAGGGTTTAGGTTTTAAGGTTTAGTGTTTCAGGTTTAGGGTTTAGGTAATGTTCTTGCATATGTAGGGAATATTCCACATTTTTTTTCTTGGATTTATGGCCTATAGTACACGGTTTATACCGACTTTTTTGTTTTTCGACATTTTATTTATATTTGTATGGTTTAGGGTTTAGGGTTTAGGTTTTAGGATTTCAGGTTTAGGTTTTAGGTATTGTTCTTGCATATGTAGGGAATATTCCTCATTTTTTTTCTTGGATTTATAGCTAATTGTACACGGTTTTTACCGACTTTTTTGTTTTTCGACATTTTATTTATATTTGTATGGTTTAGGGTTTACTGTTTAGGTTTTAGTGCTTAGGGTTTCAGGTTTAGGGTTTAGGTAATGTTCTTGCATATATAGGGAATATTCCTCATTTTTTTTCTTGGATTTATAGCTAGTACACGGTTTTTACCAACTTTTTTGTTTTTCGACATTATATTTATATTTGTATGGTTTATGGTTTAGAGTTTTGGGTTTAGGTTTTAGGGTTTAGGGTTTCAGGTTTAGGGTTTAGGTAATGTTATTGCATATGTAGGGAATATTCCTCATTTTTTTTCTTGGATTTATGGCCTATAGTACACGGTTTATACCTACTTTTTTGTTTTTCGATATTTTATTTATATTTGTATGGTTTAGGGTTTAGGGTTTAGGTTTTAATGTTTAGGGTTTCAGCTTTTGGGTTTAGGTAATGTTCTTGCATATGTAGGGAATATTCCTCATTTTTGTCTTGGATTTATAGCAACTTGTACACGGTTTTTACCGACTTTTTTGTTTTTCGACCTTTTATTTATATTTGTATGGTTTAGGATTTAGTGTTTAGGTTTTAGCGCTTAGGGTTTCAGGTTTAGGGTTTAGGTAATGTTCTTGCATATATAGGGAATATTCCTCATTTTTTTTCTTGGATTTATAGCTTATAGTACACGGTTTTTACCGACTTTTTTGTTTTTCGACATTTTATTTATATTTGTATGGTTTAGGGTTTAGGGTTTAGGTTTTAGGGGTTAGGGTTTCAGGTTTAGGGTTTTGGTAATGTTCTTGCATATGTAGGGAATATTCCTCATTTTTTTTCTTGGTATTATGGCCTATAGTACACGGGTTTTACCGACTTTTTTATTTTTCGACATTTTATTTATATTTTTATGGTTTAGGGTTTAGGTTTTAGGGTTTAGTGTTTCAGGTTTAGGGTTTAGGTAATGTTCTTGCATATGTAGGGAATATTCCACATTTTTTTTTTTGGATTTATGGCCTATAGTACACGGTTTATACCGACTTTTTTGTTTTTCGACATTTTATTTATATTTGTATGGTTTAGGGTTTAGGGTTTAGGTTTTAGGATTTCAGGTTTAGGTTTTAGGTATTGTTCTTGCATATGTAGGGAATATTCCTCATTTTTTTTCTTGGATTTATCGCTAATTGTACACGGTTTTTACCGACTTTTTTGTTTTTCGACATTTTATTTATATTTGTATGGTTTAGGGTTTAGGGTTTAGGTTTTAGGGGTTAGGGTTTCAGGTTTAGGGTTTTGGTAATGTTCTTGCATATGTAGGGAATATTCCTCATTTTTTTTCTTGGTATTATGGCCTATAGTACACGGGTTTTACCGACTTTTTTATTTTTCGACATTTTATTTATATTTTTATGGTTTAGGGTTTAGGTTTTAAGGTTTAGTGTTTCAGGTTTAGGGTTTAGGTAATGTTCTTGCATATGTAGGGAATATTCCACATTTTTTTTCTTGGATTTATGGCCTATAGTACACGGTTTATACCGACTTTTTTGTTTTTCGACATTTTATTTATATTTGTATGGTTTAGGGTTTAGGGTTTAGGTTTTAGGATTTCAGGTTTAGGTTTTAGGTATTGTTCTTGCATATGTAGGGAATATTCCTCATTTTTTTTCTTGGATTTATAGCTAATTGTACACGGTTTTTACCGACTTTTTTGTTTTTTGACATTTTATTTATATTTGTATGGTTTAGGATTTAGTGTTTAGGTTTTAGCGCTTAGGGTTTCAGGTTTAGGGTTTAGGTAATGTTCTTGCATATATAGGGAATATTCCTCATTTTTTTTCTTGGATTTATAGCTTATAGTACACGGTTTTTACCGACTTTTTTGTTTTTCGACATTTTATTTATATTTGTATGGTTTAGGGTTTAGGGTTTAGGTTTTAGGGGTTAGGGTTTCAGGTTTAGGGTTTTGGTAATGTTCTTGCATATGTAGGGAATATTCCTCATTTTTTTTCTTGGTATTATGGCCTATAGTACACGGGTTTTACCGACTTTTTTATTTTTCGACATTTTATTTATATTTTTATGGTTTAGGGTTTAGGTTTTAAGGTTTAGTGTTTCAGGTTTAGGGTTTAGGTAATGTTCTTGCATATGTAGGGAATATTCCACATTTTTTTTTTTGGATTTATGGCCTATAGTGCACGGTTTATACCGACTTTTTTGTTTTTCGACATTTTATTTATATTTGTATGGTTTAGGGTTTAGGGTTTAGGTTTTAGGATTTCAGGTTTAGGTTTTAGGTATTGTTCTTGCATATGTAGGGAATATTCCTCATTTTTTTTCTTGGATTTATCGCTAATTGTACACGGTTTTTACCGACTTTTTTGTTTTTCGACATTTTATTTATATTTGTATGGTTTAGGGTTTAGGGTTTAGGTTTTAGGGGTTAGGGTTTCAGGTTTAGGGTTTTGGTAATGTTCTTGCATATGTAGGGAATATTCCTCATTTTTTTTCTTGGTTTTATGGCCTATAGTACACGGGTTTTACCGACTTTTTTATTTTTTGACATTTTATTTATATTTTTATGGTTTAGGGTTTAGGTTTTAAGGTTTAGTGTTTCAGGTTTAGGGTTTAGGTAATGTTCTTGCATATGTAGGGAATATTCCACATTATTTTTCTTGGATTTATGGCCTATAGTACAAGGTTTATACCGACTTTTTTGTTTTTCGACATTTTATTTATATTTGTATGGTTTAGGGTTTAGGGTTTAGGTTTTAGGGTTTCAGGTTTAGGTTTTAGGTATTGTTCTTGCATATGTAGGGAATATTCCTCATTTTTTTTCTTGGATTTATAGCTAATTGTACACGGTTTTTACCGACTTTTTTGTTTTTCGACATTTTATTTATATTTGTATGGTTTAGGGTTTAGTGTTTAGGTTTTAGTGCTTAGGGTTTCAGGTTTAGGGTTTAGGTAATGTTCTTGCATATATAGGGAATATTCCTCATTTTTTTTCTTGGATTTATAGCTTATAGTACACGGTTTTTACCGACTTTTTTGTTTTTCGACATTATATTTATATTTGTATGGTTTATGGTTTAGGGTTTTGGGTTTAGGTTTTAGGGTTTAGGGTTTCAGGTTTAGGGTTTAGGTAATGTTCTTGCATATGTAGGGAATATTCCTCATTTTTTTTCTTGGATTTATGGCCTATATAGTACACGGTTTATACCTACTTTTTTGTTTTTCGACATTTTATTTATATTTGTATGGTTTAGGGTTTAGGGTTTAGGTTTTAATGTTTAGGGTTTCAGCTTTAGGGGTTAGGTAATGTTCTTGCATATGTAGGGAATATTCCTCATTTTTTTTCTTGGATTTATAGCTTATAGTACACGGTTTTTACCGACTTTTTTGTTTTTTGACATTTTATTTATATTTGAATGGTTTAGGGTTTAGGGTTTAAGTTTTAGGGTTTAGGGTTTCATGTTTAGGGTTTAGGAAATGTTCTTGCATATGTAGGTAATATTCCTCATTTTTTTTCTTGGATTTATTGCTTATAGTACACGGTTTGTACCGACTTTTTTGTTTTTCGACATTTTATTTATATTTGTATGGTTTAGGGTTTAGGGTTTAGGTTTTAGGGTTTAGGGTTTCAGGTTTAGGGTTTTGGTAATGTTCTTGCATATGTAGGGAATATTCCTCATTTTTTTTCTTGGTTTTATGGCCTATAGTACACGGGTTTTACCGACTTTTTTATTTTTCGACATTTTATTTATATTTTTATGGTTTAGGGTTTAGGTTTTAAGGTTTAGTGTTTCAGGTTTAGGGTTTAGGTAATGTTCTTGCATATGTAGGGAATATTCCACATTATTTTTCTTGGATTTATGGCCTATAGTACAAGGTTTATACCGACTTTTTTGTTTTTCGACATTTTATTTATATTTGTATGGTTTAGGGTTTAGGGTTTAGGTTTTAGGGTTTCAGGTTTAGGTTTTAGGTATTGTTCTTGCATATGTAGGGAATATTCCTAATTTTTTTTCTTGGATTTATAGCTAATTGTACACGGTTTTTACCGACTTTTTTGTTTTTCGACATTTTATTTATATTTTTATGGTTTAGGGTTTAGTGTTTAGGTTTTAGTGCTTAGGGTTTCAGGTTTAGGGTTTAGGTAATGTTCTTGCATATATAGGGAATATTCCTCATTTTTTTTCTTGGATTTATAGCTTATAGTACACGGTTTTTACCGACTTTTTTGTTTTTCGACATTATATTTATATTTGTATGGTTTATGGTTTAGGGTTTTGGGTTTAGGTTTTAGGGTTTAGGGTTTCAGGTTTAGGGTTTAGGTAATGTTCTTGCATATGTAGGGAATATTCCTCATTTTTTTTCTTGGATTTATGGCCTATAGTACACGGTTTATACCTACTTTTTTGTTTTTCGACATTTTATTTATATTTGTATGGTTTAGGGTTTAGGGTTTAGGTTTTAATGTTTAGGGTTTCAGCTTTAGGGGTTAGGTAATGTTCTTGCATATGTAGGGAATATTCCTCATTTTTTTTCTTGGATTTATTGCTTATAGTACACGGTTTGTACCGACTTTTTTGTTTTTCGACATTTTATTTATATTTGTATGGTTTAGGGTTTAGGGTTTAGGTTTTAGGGTTTAGGGTTTCAGGTTTAGGGTTTTGGTAATGTTCTTGCATATGTAGGGAATATTCCTCATTTTTTTTCTTGGTTTTATGGCCTATAGTACACGGGTTTTACCGACTTTTTTATTTTTCGACATTTTATTTATATTTTTATGGTTTAGGGTTTAGGTTTCAAGGTTTAGTGTTTCAGGTTTAGGGTTTAGGTAATGTTCTTGCATATGTAGGGAATATTCCACATTTTTTTTCTTGGATTTATGGCCTATAGTACACCGTTTATACCGACTTTTTTGTTTTTCGACATTTTATTTATATTTGTATGGTTTAGGGTTTAGGGTTTCAGGTTTAGGTTTTAGGTATTGTTCTTGCATATGTAGGGAATATTCCTCATTTTTTTTCTTGGATTTATAGCTTATTGTACACGGTTTTTACCAACTTTTTTGTTTTTCGACATTATATTTATATTTGTATGGTTTATGGTTTAGAGTTTTGGGTTTAGGTTTTAGGGTTTAGGGTTTCAGGTTTAGGGTTTAGGTAATGTTCTTGCATATGTAGGGAATATTCCTCATTTTTTTTCTTGGATTTATGGCCTATAGTACACGGTTTATACCTACTTTTTTGTTTTTCGATATTTTATTTATATTTGTATGGTTTAGGGTTTAGGGTTTAGGTTTTAATGTTTAGGGTTTCAGCTTTTGGGTTTAGGTAATGTTCTTGCATATGTAGGGAATATTCCTCATTTTTGTCTTGGATTTATAGCATATTGTACACGGTTTTTACCGACTTTTTTGTTTTTCGACCTTTTATTTATATTTGTATGGTTTAGGATTTAGTGTTTAGGTTTTAGCGCTTAGGGTTTCAGGTTTAGGGTTTAGGTAATGTTCTTGCATATATAGGGAATATTCCTCATTTTTTTTCTTGGATTTATAGCTTATAGTACACGGTTTTTACCGACTTTTTTGTTTTTCGACATTTTATTTATATTTGTATGGTTTAGGGTTTAGGGTTTAGGTTTTAGGGGTTAGGGTTTCAGGTTTAGGGTTTTGGTAATGTTCTTGCATATGTAGGGAATATTCCTCATTTTTTTTCTTGGTATTATGGCCTATAGTACACGGGTTTTACCGACTTTTTTATTTTTCGACATTTTATTTATATTTTTATGGTTTAGGGTTTAGGTTTTAAGGTTTAGTGTTTCAGGTTTAGGGTTTAGGTAATGTTCTTGCATATGTAGGGAATATTCCACATTTTTTTTTTTGGATTTATGGCCTATAGTGCACGGTTTATACCGACTTTTTTGTTTTTCGACATTTTATTTATATTTGTATGGTTTAGGGTTTAGGGTTTAGGTTTTAGGATTTCAGGTTTAGGTTTTAGGTATTGTTCTTGCATATGTAGGGAATATTCCTCATTTTTTTTCTTGGATTTATCGCTAATTGTACACGGTTTTTACCGACTTTTTTGTTTTTCGACATTTTATTTATATTTGTATGGTTTAGGGTTTAGGGTTTAGGTTTTAGGGGTTAGGGTTTCAGGTTTAGGGTTTTGGTAATGTTCTTGCATATGTAGGGAATATTCCTCATTTTTTTTCTTGGTATTATGGCCTATAGTACACGGGTTTTACCGACTTTTTTATTTTTCGACATTTTATTTATATTTTTATGGTTTAGGGTTTAGGTTTTAAGGTTTAGTGTTTCAGGTTTAGGGTTTAGGTAATGTTCTTGCATATGTAGGGAATATTCCACATTATTTTTCTTGGATTTATGGCCTATAGTACAAGGTTTATACCGACTTTTTTGTTTTTCGACATTTTATTTATATTTGTATGGTTTAGGGTTTAGGGTTTAGGTTTTAGGGTTTCAGGTTTAGGTTTTAGGTATTGTTCTTGCATATGTAGGGAATATTCCTCATTTTTTTTCTTGGATTTATAGCTAATTGTACACGGTTTTTACCGACTTTTTTGTTTTTCGACATTTTATTTATATTTGTATGGTTTAGGGTTTAGTGTTTAGGTTTTAGTGCTTAGGGTTTCAGGTTTAGGGTTTAGGTAATGTTCTTGCATATATAGGGAATATTCCTCATTTTTTTTCTTGGATTTATAGCTTATAGTACACGGTTTTTACCGACTTTTTTGTTTTTCGACATTATATTTATATTTGTATGGTTTATGGTTTAGGGTTTTGGGTTTAGGTTTTAGGGTTTAGGGTTTCAGGTTTAGGGTTTAGGTAATGTTCTTGCATATGTAGGGAATATTCCTCATTTTTTTTCTTGGATTTATGGCCTATATAGTACACGGTTTATACCTACTTTTTTGTTTTTCGACATTTTATTTATATTTGTATGGTTTAGGGTTTAGGGTTTAGGTTTTAATGTTTAGGGTTTCAGCTTTAGGGGTTAGGTAATGTTCTTGCATATGTAGGGAATATTCCTCATTTTTTTTCTTGGATTTATAGCTTATAGTACACGGTTTTTACCGACTTTTTTGTTTTTTGACATTTTATTTATATTTGAATGGTTTAGGGTTTAGGGTTTAAGTTTTAGGGTTTAGGGTTTCATGTTTAGGGTTTAGGAAATGTTCTTGCATATGTAGGTAATATTCCTCATTTTTTTTCTTGGATTTATTGCTTATAGTACACGGTTTGTACCGACTTTTTTGTTTTTCGACATTTTATTTATATTTGTATGGTTTAGGGTTTAGGGTTTAGGTTTTAGGGTTTAGGGTTTCAGGTTTAGGGTTTTGGTAATGTTCTTGCATATGTAGGGAATATTCCTCATTTTTTTTCTTGGTTTTATGGCCTATAGTACACGGGTTTTACCGACTTTTTTATTTTTCGACATTTTATTTATATTTTTATGGTTTAGGGTTTAGGTTTTAAGGTTTAGTGTTTCAGGTTTAGGGTTTAGGTAATGTTCTTGCATATGTAGGGAATATTCCACATTATTTTTCTTGGATTTATGGCCTATAGTACAAGGTTTATACCGACTTTTTTGTTTTTCGACATTTTATTTATATTTGTATGGTTTAGGGTTTAGGGTTTAGGTTTTAGGGTTTCAGGTTTAGGTTTTAGGTATTGTTCTTGCATATGTAGGGAATATTCCTAATTTTTTTTCTTGGATTTATAGCTAATTGTACACGGTTTTTACCGACTTTTTTGTTTTTCGACATTTTATTTATATTTGTATGGTTTAGGGTTTAGTGTTTAGGTTTTAGTGCTTAGGGTTTCAGGTTTAGGGTTTAGGTAATGTTCTTGCATATATAGGGAATATTCCTCATTTTTTTTCTTGGATTTATTGCTTATAGTACACGGTTTTTACCGACTTTTTTGTTTTTCGACATTATATTTATATTTGTATGGTTTATGGTTTAGGGTTTTGGGTTTAGGTTTTAGGGTTTAGGGTTTCAGGTTTAGGGTTTAGGTAATGTTCTTGCATATGTAGGGAATATTCCTCATTTTTTTTCTTGGATTTATGGCCTATATAGTACACGGTTTATACCTACTTTTTTGTTTTTCGACATTTTATTTATATTTGTATGGTTTAGGGTTTAGGGTTTAGGTTTTAATGTTTAGGGTTTCAGCTTTAGGGGTTAGGTAATGTTCTTGCATATGTAGGGAATATTCCTCATTTTTTTTCTTGGATTTATAGCTTATAGTACACGGTTTTTACCGACTTTTTTGTTTTTTGACATTTTATTTATATTTGAATGGTTTAGGGTTTAGGGTTTAAGTTTTAGGGTTTAGGGTTTCATGTTTAGGGTTTAGGAAATGTTCTTGCATATGTAGGTAATATTCCTCATTTTTTTTCTTGGATTTATTGCTTATAGTACACGGTTTGTACCGACTTTTTTGTTTTTCGACATTTTATTTATATTTGTATGGTTTAGGGTTTAGGGTTTAGGTTTTAGGGTTTAGGGTTTCAGGTTTAGGGTTTTGGTAATGTTCTTGCATATGTAGGGAATATTCCTCATTTTTTTTCTTGGTTTTATGGCCTATAGTACACGGGTTTTACCGACTTTTTTATTTTTCGACATTTTATTTATATTTTTATGGTTTAGGGTTTAGGTTTTAAGGTTTAGTGTTTCAGGTTTAGGGTTTAGGTAATGTTCTTGCATATGTAGGGAATATTCCACATTATTTTTCTTGGATTTATGGCCTATAGTACAAGGTTTATACCGACTTTTTTGTTTTTCGACATTTTATTTATATTTGTATGGTTTAGGGTTTAGGGTTTAGGTTTTAGGGTTTCAGGTTTAGGTTTTAGGTATTGTTCTTGCATATGTAGGGAATATTCCTAATTTTTTTTCTTGGATTTATAGCTAATTGTACACGGTTTTTACCGACTTTTTTGTTTTTCGACATTTTATTTATATTTGTATGGTTTAGGGTTTAGTGTTTAGGTTTTAGTGCTTAGGGTTTCAGGTTTAGGGTTTAGGTAATGTTCTTGCATATATAGGGAATATTCCTCATTTTTTTTCTTGGATTTATAGCTTATAGTACACGGTTTTTACCGACTTTTTTGTTTTTCGACATTATATTTATATTTGTATGGTTTGTGGTTTAGGGTTTTGGGTTTAGGTTTTAGGGTTTAGGGTTTCAGGTTTAGGGTTTAGGTAATGTTCTTGCATATGTAGGGAATATTCCTCATTTTTTTTCTTGGATTTATGGCCTATAGTACACGGTTTATACCTACTTTTTTGTTTTTCGACATTTTATTTATATTTGTATGGTTTAGGGTTTAGGGTTTAGGTTTTAATGTTTAGGGTTTCAGCTTTAGGGGTTAGGTAATGTTCTTGCATATGTAGGGAATATTCCTCATTTTTTTTCTTGGATTTATTGCTTATAGTACACGGTTTGTACCGACTTTTTTGTTTTTCGACATTTTATTTATATTTGTATGGTTTAGGGTTTAGGGTTTAGGTTTTAGGGTTTAGGGTTTCAGGTTTAGGGTTTTGGTAATGTTCTTGCATATGTAGGGAATATTCCTCATTTTTTTTCTTGGTTTTATGGCCTATAGTACACGGGTTTTACCGACTTTTTTATTTTTCGACATTTTATTTATATTTTTATGGTTTAGGGTTTAGGTTTCAAGGTTTAGTGTTTCAGGTTTAGGGTTTAGGTAATGTTCTTGCATATGTAGGGAATATTCCACATTTTTTTTCTTGGATTTATGGCCTATAGTACACCGTTTATACCGACTTTTTTGTTTTTCGACATTTTATTTATATTTGTATGGTTTAGGGTTTAGGGTTTCAGGTTTAGGTTTTAGGTATTGTTCTTGCATATGTAGGGAATATTCCTCATTTTTTTTCTTGGATTTATAGCTTATTGTACACGGTTTTTACCAACTTTTTTGTTTTTCGACATTATATTTATATTTGTATGGTTTATGGTTTAGAGTTTTGGGTTTAGGTTTTAGGGTTTAGGGTTTCAGGTTTAGGGTTTAGGTAATGTTCTTGCATATGTAGGGAATATTCCTCATTTTTTTTCTTGGATTTATGGCCTATAGTACACGGTTTATACCTACTTTTTTGTTTTTCGATATTTTATTTATATTTGTATGGTTTAGGGTTTAGGGTTTAGGTTTTAATGTTTAGGGTTTCAGCTTTTGGGTTTAGGTAATGTTCTTGCATATGTAGGGAATATTCCTCATTTTTGTCTTGGATTTATAGCATATTGTACACGGTTTTTACCGACTTTTTTGTTTTTCGACCTTTTATTTATATTTGTATGGTTTAGGATTTAGTGTTTAGGTTTTAGCGCTTAGGGTTTCAGGTTTAGGGTTTAGGTAATGTTCTTGCATATATAGGGAATATTCATCATTTTTTTTCTTGGATTTATAGCTTATAGTACACGGTTTTTACCGACTTTTTTGTTTTTCGACATTTTGTTTATATTTGTATGGTTTAGGGTTTAGGGTTTAGGTTTTAGGGGTTAGGGTTTCAGGTTTAGGGTTTTGGTAATGTTCTTGCATATGTAGGGAATATTCCTCATTTTTTTTCTTGGTATTATGGCCTATAGTACACGGGTTTTACCGACTTTTTTATTTTTCGACATTTTATTTATATTTTTATGGTTTAGGGTTTAGGTTTTAAGGTTTAGTGTTTCAGGTTTAGGGTTTAGGTAATGTTCTTGCATATGTAGGGAATATTCAACATTTTTTTTCTTGGATTTATGGCCTATAGTACACGGTTTATACCGACTTTTTTGTTTTTCGACATTTTATTTATATTTGTATGGTTTAGGGTTTAGGGTTTAGGTTTTAGGATTTCAGGTTTAGGTTTTAGGTATTGTTCTTGCATATGTAGGGAATATTCCTCATTTTTTTTCTTGGATTTATAGCTAATTGTACACGGTTTTTACCGACTTTTTTGTTTTTCGACATTTTATTTATATTTGTATGGTTTAGGGTTTACTGTTTAGGTTTTAGTGCTTAGGGTTTCAGGTTTAGGGTTTAGGTAATGTTCTTGCATATATAGGGAATATTCCTCATTTTTTTTCTTGGATTTATAGCTTATAGTACACGGTTTTTACCGACTTTTTTGTTTTTCGACATTATATTTATATTTGTATGGTTTATGGTTTAGAGTTTTGGGTTTAGGTTTTAGGGTTTAGGGTTTCAGGTTTAGGGTTTAGGTAATGTTCTTGCATATGTAGGGAATATTCCTCATTTTTTTTCTTGGATTTATGGCCTATAGTACACGGTTTATACCTACTTTTTTGTTTTTCGATATTTTATTTATATTTGTATGGTTTAGGGTTTAGGGTTTAGGTTTTAATGTTTAGGGTTTCATCTTTTGGGTTTAGGTAATGTTCTTGCATATGTAGGGAATATTCCTCATTTTTGTCTTGGATTTATAGCATATTGTACACGGTTTTTACCGACTTTTTTGTTTTTCGACCTTTTATTTATATTTGTATGGTTTAGGATTTAGTGTTTAGGTTTTAGCGCTTAGGGTTTCAGGTTTAGGGTTTAGGTAATGTTCTTGCATATATAGGGAATATTCCTCATTTTTTTTCTTGGATTTATAGCTTATAGTACACGGTTTTTACCGACTTTTTTGTTTTTCGACATTTTATTTATATTTGTATGGTTTAGGGTTTAGGGTTTAGGTTTTAGGGGTTAGGGTTTCAGGTTTAGGGTTTTGGTAATGTTCTTGCATATGTAGGGAATATTCCTCATTTTTTTTCTTGGTATTATGGCCTATAGTACACGGGTTTTACCGACTTTTTTATTTTTCGACATTTTATTTATATTTTTATGGTTTAGGGTTTAGGTTTTAAGGTTTAGTGTTTCAGGTTTAGGGTTTAGGTAATGTTCTTGCATATGTAGGGAATATTCCACATTTTTTTTTTTGGATTTATGGCCTATAGTACACGGTTTATACCGACTTTTTTGTTTTTCGACATTTTATTTATATTTGTATGGTTTAGGGTTTAGGGTTTAGGTTTTAGGATTTCAGGTTTAGGTTTTAGGTATTGTTCTTGCATATGTAGGGAATATTCCTCATTTTTTTTCTTGGATTTATCGCTAATTGTACACGGTTTTTACCGACTTTTTTGTTTTTCGACATTTTATTTATATTTGTATGGTTTAGGGTTTAGTGTTTAGGTTTTAGTGCTTAGGGTTTCAGGTTTAGGGTTTAGGTAATGTTCTTGCATATATAGGGAATATTCCTCATTTTTTTTCTTGGATTTATAGCTTATAGTACACGGTTTTTACCGACTTTTATGTTTTTCGACATTATATTTATATTTGTATGGTTTATGGTTTAGGGTTTTGGGTTTAGGTTTTAGGGTTTAGGGTTTCAGGTTTAGGGTTTAGGTAATGTTCTTGCATATGTAGGGAATATTCCTCATTTTTTTTCTTGGATTTATGGCCTATAGTACACGGTTTATACCTACTTTTTTGTTTTTCGACATTTTATTTATATTTGTATGGTTTAGGGTTTAGTGTTTAGGTTTTAATGTTTAGGGTTTCAGCTTTAGGGGTTAGGTAATGTTCTTGCATATGTAGGGAATATTCCTCATTTTTTTTCTTGGATTTATAGCTTATAGTACACGGTTTTTACCGACTTTTTTGTTTTTTGACATTTTATTTATATTTGAATGGTTTAGGGTTTAGGGTTTAGGTTTTAGGGTTTAGGGTTTCATGATTAGGGTTTAGGAAATGTTCTTGCATATGTAGGTAATATTCCTCATTTTTTTTCTTGGATTTATTGCTTATAGTACACGGTTTGTACCGACTTTTTTGTTTTTCGACATTTTATTTATATTTGTATGGTTTAGGGTTTAGGGTTTAGGTTTTAGGGTTTAGGGTTTCAGGTTTAGGGTTTTGGTAATGTTCTTGCATATGTAGGGAATATTCCTCATTTTTTTTCTTGGTTTTATGGCCTATAGTACACGGGTTTTACCGACTTTTTTATTTTTCGACATTTTATTTATATTTTTAGGGTTTAGGGTTTAGGTTTTAAGGTTTAGTGTTTCAGGTTTAGGGTTTAGGTAATGTTCTTGCATATGTAGGGAATATTCCACATTTTTTTTCTTGGATTTATGGCCTATAGTACACCGTTTATACCAACTTTTTTGTTTTTCGACATTTTATTTATATTTGTATGGTTTAGGGTTTAGGGTTTAGGTTTTAGGGTTTCAGGTTTAGGTTTTAGGTATTGTTCTTGCATATGTAGGGAATATTCCTCATTTTTTTTCTTGGATTTATAGCTAATTGTACACGGTTTTTACCGACTTTTTTGTTTTTCGACATTTTATTTATATTTGTATGGTTTAGGGTTTAGTGTTTAGGTTTTAGTGCTTAGGGTTTCAGGTTTAGGGTTTAGGTAATGTTCTTGCATATATAGGGAATATTCCTCATTTTTTTTCTTGGATTTATAGCTTATAGTACACGGTTTTTACCGACTTTTTTGTTTTTCGACATTATATTTATATTTGTATGGTTTATGGTTTAGGGTTTTGGGTTTAGGTTTAAGGGTTTAGGGTTTCAGGTTTAGGGTTTAGGTAATGTTCTTGCATATGTAGGGAATATTCCTCATTTTTTTTCTTGGATTTATGGCCTATAGTACACGGTTTATACCTACTTTTTTGTTTTTCGACATTTTATTTATATTTGTATGGTTTAGGGTTTAGGGTTTAGGTTTTAATGTTTAGGGTTTCAGCTTTAGGGGTTAGGTAATGTTCTTGCATATGTAGGGAATATTCCTCATTTTTTTTCTTGGATTTATAGCTTATAGTACACGGTTTTTACCGACTTTTTTGTTTTTCGACATTATATTTATATTTGTATGGTTTATGGTTTAGGGTTTTGGGTTTAGGTTTAAGGGTTTAGGGTTTCAGGTTTAGGGTTTAGGTAATGTTCTTGCATATGTAGGGAATATTCCTCATTTTTTTTCTTGGATTTATGGCCTATAGTACACGGTTTATACCTACTTTTTTGTTTTTCGACATTTTATTTATATTTGTATGGTTTAGGGTTTAGGGTTTAGGTTTTAATGTTTAGGGTTTCAGCTTTAGGGGTTAGGTAATGTTCTTGCATATGTAGGGAATATTCCTCATTTTTTTTCTTGGATTTATAGCTTATAGTACACGGTTTTTACCGACTTTTTTGTTTTTCGACATTATATTTATATTTGTATGGTTTATGGTTTAGGGTTTTGGGTTTAGGTTTAAGGGTTTAGGGTTTCAGGTTTAGGGTTTAGGTAATGTTCTTGCATATGTAGGGAATATTCCTCATTTTTTTTCTTGGATTTATGGCCTATAGTACACGGTTTATACCTACTTTTTTGTTTTTCGACATTTTATTTATATTTGTATGGTTTAGGGTTTAGGGTTTAGGTTTTAATGTTTAGGGTTTCAGCTTTAGGGGTTAGGTAATGTTCTTGCATATGTAGGTAATATTCCTCATTTTTTTTCTTGGATTTATTGCTTATAGTACACGGTTTGTACCGACTTTTTTATTTTTCGACATTTTATTTATATTTTTATGGTTTAGGGTTTAGGTTTTAAGGTTTAGTGTTTCAGGTTTAGGGTTTAGGTAATGTTCTTGCATATGTAGGGAATATTCCACATTATTTTTCTTGGATTTATGGCCTATAGTACAAGGTTTATACCGACTTTTTTGTTTTTCGACATTTTATTTATATTTGTATGGTTTAGGGTTTAGGGTTTAGGTTTTAGGGTTTCAGGTTTAGGTTTTAGGTATTGTTCTTGCATATGTAGGGAATATTCCTCATTTTTTTTCTTGGATTTATAGCTAATTGTACACGGTTTTTACCGACTTTTTTGTTTTTCGACATTTTATTTATATTTGTATGGTTTAGGGTTTAGTGTTTAGGTTTTAGTGCTTAGGGTTTCAGGTTTAGGGTTTAGGTAATGTTCTTGCATATGTAGGGAATATTCCTCATTTTTTTTCTTGGATTTATGGCCTATATAGTACACGGTTTATACCTACTTTTTTGTTTTTCGACATTTTATTTATATTTGTATGGTTTAGGGTTTAGGGTTTAGGTTTTAATGTTTAGGGTTTCAGCTTTAGGGGTTAGGTAATGTTCTTGCATATGTAGGGAATATTCCTCATTTTTTTTCTTGGATTTATTGCTTATAGTACACGGTTTGTACCGACTTTTTTGTTTTTCGACATTTTATTTATATTTGTATGGTTTAGGGTTTAGGGTTTAGGTTTTAGGGTTTAGGGTTTCAGGTTTAGGGTTTTGGTAATGTTCTTGCATATGTAGGGAATATTCCTCATTTTTTTTCTTGGTTTTATGGCCTATAGTACACGGGTTTTACCGACTTTTTTATTTTTCGACATTTTATTTATATTTTTATGGTTTAGGGTTTAGGTTTCAAGGTTTAGTGTTTCAGGTTTAGGGTTTAGGTAATGTTCTTGCATATGTAGGGAATATTCCACATTTTTTTTCTTGGATTTATGGCCTATAGTACACCGTTTATACCGACTTTTTTGTTTTTCGACATTTTATTTATATTTGTATGGTTTAGGGTTTAGGGTTTCAGGTTTAGGTTTTAGGTATTGTTCTTGCATATGTAGGGAATATTCCTCATTTTTTTTCTTGGATTTATAGCTTATTGTACACGGTTTTTACCAACTTTTTTGTTTTTCGACATTATATTTATATTTGTATGGTTTATGGTTTAGAGTTTTGGGTTTAGGTTTTAGGG
This sequence comes from Primula veris, assembly GCA_963682055.1. Lineage (NCBI taxonomy): Eukaryota > Viridiplantae > Streptophyta > Magnoliopsida > Ericales > Primulaceae > Primula > Primula veris. The sequence goes on from OY821748.1 coordinate 29,504,762, forward strand.
TTTAGGGTTTCAGGTTTAGGGTTTAGGTAATGTTCTTGCATATGTAGGGAATATTCCTCATTTTTTTTCTTGGATTTATGGCCTATAGTACACGGTTTATACCTACTTTTTTGTTTTTCGATATTTTATTTATATTTGTATGGTTTAGGGTTTAGGGTTTAGGGTTTAATGTTTAGGGTTTCAGCTTTTGGGTTTAGGTAATGTTCTTGCATATGTAGGGAATATTCCTCATTTTTGTCTTGGATTTATAGCATATTGTACACGGTTTTTACCGACTTTTTTGTTTTTCGACCTTTTATTTATATTTGTATGGTTTAGGATTTAGTGTTTAGGTTTTAGCGCTTAGGGTTTCAGGTTTAGGGTTTAGGTAATGTTCTTGCATATATAGGGAATATTCCTCATTTTTTTTCTTGGATTTATAGCTTATAGTACACGGTTTTTACCGACTTTTTTGTTTTTCGACATTTTATTTATATTTGTATGGTTTAGGGTTTAGGGTTTAGGTTTTAGGGGTTAGGGTTTCAGGTTTAGGGTTTTGGTAATGTTCTTGCATATGTAGGGAATATTCCTCATTTTTTTTCTTGGTATTATGGCCTATAGTACACGGGTTTTACCGACTTTTTTATTTTTCGACATTTTATTTATATTTTTATGGTTTAGGGTTTAGGTTTTAAGGTTTAGTGTTTCAGGTTTAGGGTTTAGGTAATGTTCTTGCATATGTAGGGAATATTCCACATTATTTTTCTTGGATTTATGGCCTATAGTACAAGGTTTATACCGACTTTTTTGTTTTTCGACATTTTATTTATATTTGTATGGTTTAGGGTTTAGGGTTTAGGTTTTAGGGTTTCAGGTTTAGGTTTTAGGTATTGTTCTTGCATATGTAGGGAATATTCCTAATTTTTTTTCTTGGATTTATAGGTAATTGTACACGGTTTTTACCGACTTTTTTGTTTTTCGACATTTTATTTATATTTGTATGGTTTAGGGTTTAGTGTTTAGGTTTTAGTGCTTAGGGTTTCAGGTTTAGGGTTTAGGTAATGTTCTTGCATATATAGGGAATATTCCTCATTTTTTTTCTTGGATTTATAGCTTATAGTACACGGTTTTTACCGACTTTTTTGTTTTTCGACATTATATTTATATTTGTATGGTTTATGGTTTAGGGTTTTGGGTTTAGGTTTTAGGGTTTAGGGTTTCAGGTTTAGGGTTTAGGTAATGTTCTTGCATATGTAGGGAATATTCCTCATTTTTTTTCTTGGATTTATGGCCTATAGTACACGGTTTATACCTACTTTTTTGTTTTTTGACATTTTATTTATATTTGTATGGTTTAGGGTTTAGGGTTTAGGTTTTAATGTTTAGGGTTTCAGCTTTAGGGGTTAGGTAATGTTCTTGCATATGTAGGGAATATTCCTCATTTTTTTTCTTGGATTTATTGCTTATAGTACACGGTTTGTACCGACTTTTTTGTTTTTCGACATTTTATTTATATTTGTATGGTTTAGGGTTTAGGGTTTAGGTTTTAGGGGTTAGGGTTTCAGGTTTAGGGTTTTGGTAATGTTCTTGCATATGTAGGGAATATTCCTCATTTTTTTTCTTGGTTTTATGGCCTATAGTACACGGGTTTTACCGACTTTTTTATTTTTCGACATTTTATTTATATTTTTATGGTTTAGGGTTTAGGTTTCAAGGTTTAGTGTTTCAGGTTTAGGGTTTAGGTAATGTTCTTGCATATGTAGGGAATATTCCACATTTTTTTTCTTGGATTTATGGCCAATAGTACACCGTTTATACCGACTTTTTTGTTTTTCGACATTTTATTTATATTTGTATGGTTTAGGGTTTAGGGTTTCAGGTTTAGGTTTTAGGTATTGTTCTTGCATATGTAGGGAATATTCCTCATTTTTTTTCTTGGATTTATAGCTTATTGTACACGGTTTTTACCAACTTTTTTGTTTTTCGACATTATATTTATATTTGTATGGTTTATGGTTTAGAGTTTTGGGTTTAGGTTTTAGGGTTTAGGGTTTCAGGTTTAGGGTTTAGGTAATGTTCTTGCATATGTAGGGAATATTCCTCATTTTTTTTCTTGGATTTATGGCCTATAGTACACGGTTTATACCTACTTTTTTGTTTTTCGATATTTTATTTATATTTGTATGGTTTAGGGTTTAGGGTTTAGGTTTTAATGTTTAGGGTTTCAGCTTTTGGGTTTAGGTAATGTTCTTGCATATGTAGGGAATATTCCTCATTTTTGTCTTGGATTTATAGCATATTGTACACGGTTTTTACCGACTTTTTTGTTTTTCGACCTTTTATTTATATTTGTATGGTTTAGGATTTAGTGTTTAGGTTTTAGCGCTTAGGGTTTCAGGTTTAGGGTTTAGGTAATGTTCTTGCATATATAGGGAATATTCCTCATTTTTTTTCTTGGATTTATAGCTTATAGTACACGGTTTTTACCGACTTTTTTGTTTTTCGACATTTTATTTATATTTGTATGGTTTAGGGTTTAGGGTTTAGGTTTTAGGGGTTAGGGTTTCAGGTTTAGGGTTTTGGTAATGTTCTTGCATATGTAGGGAATATTCCTCATTTTTTTTCTTGGTATTATGGCCTATAGTACACGGGTTTTACCGACTTTTTTATTTTTCGACATTTTATTTATATTTTTATGGTTTAGGGTTTAGGTTTTAAGGTTTAGTGTTTCAGGTTTAGGGTTTAGGTAATGTTCTTGCATATGTAGGGAATATTCCACATTTTTTTTTTTGGATTTATGGCCTATAGTGCACGGTTTATACCGACTTTTTTGTTTTTCGACATTTTATTTATATTTGTATGGTTTAGGGTTTAGGGTTTAGGTTTTAGGATTTCAGGTTTAGGTTTTAGGTATTGTTCTTGCATATGTAGGGAATATTCCTCATTTTTTTTCTTGGATTTATCGCTAATTGTACACGGTTTTTACCGACTTTTTTGTTTTTCGACATTTTATTTATATTTGTATGGTTTAGGGTTTAGGGTTTAGGTTTTAGGGGTTAGGGTTTCAGGTTTAGGGTTTTGGTAATGTTCTTGCATATGTAGGGAATATTCCTCATTTTTTTTCTTGGTATTATGGCCTATAGTACACGGGTTTTACCGACTTTTTTATTTTTCGACATTTTATTTATATTTTTATGGTTTAGGGTTTAGGTTTTAAGGTTTAGTGTTTCAGGTTTAGGGTTTAGGTAATGTTCTTGCATATGTAGGGAATATTCCACATTATTTTTCTTGGATTTATGGCCTATAGTACAAGGTTTATACCGACTTTTTTGTTTTTCGACATTTTATTTATATTTGTATGGTTTAGGGTTTAGGGTTTAGGTTTTAGGGTTTCAGGTTTAGGTTTTAGGTATTGTTCTTGCATATGTAGGGAATATTCCTCATTTTTTTTCTTGGATTTATAGCTAATTGTACACGGTTTTTACCGACTTTTTTGTTTTTCGACATTTTATTTATATTTGTATGGTTTAGGGTTTAGTGTTTAGGTTTTAGTGCTTAGGGTTTCAGGTTTAGGGTTTAGGTAATGTTCTTGCATATATAGGGAATATTCCTCATTTTTTTTCTTGGATTTATAGCTTATAGTACACGGTTTTTACCGACTTTTTTGTTTTTCGACATTATATTTATATTTGTATGGTTTATGGTTTAGGGTTTTGGGTTTAGGTTTTAGGGTTTAGGGTTTCAGGTTTAGGGTTTAGGTAATGTTCTTGCATATGTAGGGAATATTCCTCATTTTTTTTCTTGGATTTATGGCCTATATAGTACACGGTTTATACCTACTTTTTTGTTTTTCGACATTTTATTTATATTTGTATGGTTTAGGGTTTAGGGTTTAGGTTTTAATGTTTAGGGTTTCAGCTTTAGGGGTTAGGTAATGTTCTTGCATATGTAGGGAATATTCCTCATTTTTTTTCTTGGATTTATAGCTTATAGTACACGGTTTTTACCGACTTTTTTGTTTTTTGACATTTTATTTATATTTGAATGGTTTAGGGTTTAGGGTTTAAGTTTTAGGGTTTAGGGTTTCATGTTTAGGGTTTAGGAAATGTTCTTGCATATGTAGGTAATATTCCTCATTTTTTTTCTTGGATTTATTGCTTATAGTACACGGTTTGTACCGACTTTTTTGTTTTTCGACATTTTATTTATATTTGTATGGTTTAGGGTTTAGGGTTTAGGTTTTAGGGTTTAGGGTTTCAGGTTTAGGGTTTTGGTAATGTTCTTGCATATGTAGGGAATATTCCTCATTTTTTTTCTTGGTTTTATGGCCTATAGTACACGGGTTTTACCGACTTTTTTATTTTTCGACATTTTATTTATATTTTTATGGTTTAGGGTTTAGGTTTTAAGGTTTAGTGTTTCAGGTTTAGGGTTTAGGTAATGTTCTTGCATATGTAGGGAATATTCCACATTATTTTTCTTGGATTTATGGCCTATAGTACAAGGTTTATACCGACTTTTTTGTTTTTCGACATTTTATTTATATTTGTATGGTTTAGGGTTTAGGGTTTAGGTTTTAGGGTTTCAGGTTTAGGTTTTAGGTATTGTTCTTGCATATGTAGGGAATATTCCTAATTTTTTTTCTTGGATTTATAGCTAATTGTACACGGTTTTTACCGACTTTTTTGTTTTTCGACATTTTATTTATATTTGTATGGTTTAGGGTTTAGTGTTTAGGTTTTAGTGCTTAGGGTTTCAGGTTTAGGGTTTAGGTAATGTTCTTGCATATATAGGGAATATTCCTCATTTTTTTTCTTGGATTTATAGCTTATAGTACACGGTTTTTACCGACTTTTTTGTTTTTCGACATTATATTTATATTTGTATGGTTTGTGGTTTAGGGTTTTGGGTTTAGGTTTTAGGGTTTAGGGTTTCAGGTTTAGGGTTTAGGTAATGTTCTTGCATATGTAGGGAATATTCCTCATTTTTTTTCTTGGATTTATGGCCTATAGTACACGGTTTATACCTACTTTTTTGTTTTTCGACATTTTATTTATATTTGTATGGTTTAGGGTTTAGGGTTTAGGTTTTAATGTTTAGGGTTTCAGCTTTAGGGGTTAGGTAATGTTCTTGCATATGTAGGGAATATTCCTCATTTTTTTTCTTGGATTTATTGCTTATAGTACACGGTTTGTACCGACTTTTTTGTTTTTCGACATTTTATTTATATTTGTATGGTTTAGGGTTTAGGGTTTAGGTTTTAGGGTTTAGGGTTTCAGGTTTAGGGTTTTGGTAATGTTCTTGCATATGTAGGGAATATTCCTCATTTTTTTTCTTGGTTTTATGGCCTATAGTACACGGGTTTTACCGACTTTTTTATTTTTCGACATTTTATTTATATTTTTATGGTTTAGGGTTTAGGTTTCAAGGTTTAGTGTTTCAGGTTTAGGGTTTAGGTAATGTTCTTGCATATGTAGGGAATATTCCACATTTTTTTTCTTGGATTTATGGCCTATAGTACACCGTTTATACCGACTTTTTTGTTTTTCGACATTTTATTTATATTTGTATGGTTTAGGGTTTAGGGTTTCAGGTTTAGGTTTTAGGTATTGTTCTTGCATATGTAGGGAATATTCCTCATTTTTTTTCTTGGATTTATAGCTTATTGTACACGGTTTTTACCAACTTTTTTGTTTTTCGACATTATATTTATATTTGTATGGTTTATGGTTTAGAGTTTTGGGTTTAGGTTTTAGGGTTTAGGGTTTCAGGTTTAGGGTTTAGGTAATGTTCTTGCATATGTAGGGAATATTCCTCATTTTTTTTCTTGGATTTATGGCCTATAGTACACGGTTTATACCTACTTTTTTGTTTTTCGATATTTTATTTATATTTGTATGGTTTAGGGTTTAGGGTTTAGGTTTTAATGTTTAGGGTTTCAGCTTTTGGGTTTAGGTAATGTTCTTGCATATGTAGGGAATATTCCTCATTTTTGTCTTGGATTTATAGCATATTGTACACGGTTTTTACCGACTTTTTTGTTTTTCGACCTTTTATTTATATTTGTATGGTTTAGGATTTAGTGTTTAGGTTTTAGCGCTTAGGGTTTCAGGTTTAGGGTTTAGGTAATGTTCTTGCATATATAGGGAATATTCATCATTTTTTTTCTTGGATTTATAGCTTATAGTACACGGTTTTTACCGACTTTTTTGTTTTTCGACATTTTGTTTATATTTGTATGGTTTAGGGTTTAGGGTTTAGGTTTTAGGGGTTAGGGTTTCAGGTTTAGGGTTTTGGTAATGTTCTTGCATATGTAGGGAATATTCCTCATTTTTTTTCTTGGTATTATGGCCTATAGTACAAGGGTTTTACCGACTTTTTTATTTTTCGACATTTTATTTATATTTTTATGGTTTAGGGTTTAGGTTTTAAGGTTTAGTGTTTCAGGTTTAGGGTTTAGGTAATGTTCTTGCATATGTAGGGAATATTCCACATTTTTTTTTTTGGATTTATGGCCTATAGTACACGGTTTATACCGACTTTTTTGTTTTTCGACATTTTATTTATATTTGTATGGTTTAGGGTTTAGGGTTTAGGTTTTAGGATTTCAGGTTTAGGTTTTAGGTATTGTTCTTGCATATGTAGGGAATATTCCTCATTTTTTTTCTTGGATTTATCGCTAATTGTACACGGTTTTTACCGACTTTTTTGTTTTTCGACATTTTATTTATATTTGTATGGTTTAGGGTTTAGGGTTTAGGTTTTAGGGGTTAGGGTTTCAGGTTTAGGGTTTTGGTAATGTTCTTGCATATGTAGGGAATATTCCTCATTTTTTTTCTTGGTATTATGGCCTATAGTACACGGGTTTTACCGACTTTTTTATTTTTCGACATTTTATTTATATTTTTATGGTTTAGGGTTTAGGTTTTAAGGTTTAGTGTTTCAGGTTTAGGGTTTAGGTAATGTTCTTGCATATGTAGGGAATATTCAACATTTTTTTTCTTGGATTTATGGCCTATAGTACACGGTTTATACCGACTTTTTTGTTTTTCGACATTTTATTTATATTTGTATGGTTTAGGGTTTAGGGTTTAGGTTTTAGGATTTCAGGTTTAGGTTTTAGGTATTGTTCTTGCATATGTAGGGAATATTCCTCATTTTTTTTCTTGGATTTATAGCTAATTGTACACGGTTTTTACCGACTTTTTTGTTTTTCGACATTTTATTTATATTTGTATGGTTTAGGGTTTAGTGTTTAGGTTTTAGTGCTTAGGGTTTCAGGTTTAGGGTTTAGGTAATGTTCTTGCATATATAGGGAATATTCCTCATTTTTTTTCTTGGATTTATAGCTTATAGTACACGGTTTTTACCGACTTTTTTGTTTTTCGACATTATATTTATATTTGTATGGTTTATGGTTTAGAGTTTTGGGTTTAGGTTTTAGGGTTTAGGGTTTCAGGTTTAGGGTTTAGGTAATGTTCTTGCATATGTAGGGAATATTCCTCATTTTTTTTCTTGGATTTATGGCCTATAGTACACGGTTTATACCTACTTTTTTGTTTTTCGATATTTTATTTATATTTGTATGGTTTAGGGTTTAGGGTTTAGGTTTTAATGTTTAGGGTTTCATCTTTTGGGTTTAGGTAATGTTCTTGCATATGTAGGGAATATTCCTCATTTTTGTCTTGGATTTATAGCATATTGTACACGGTTTTTACCGACTTTTTTGTTTTTCGACCTTTTATTTATATTTGTATGGTTTAGGATTTAGTGTTTAGGTTTTAGCGCTTAGGGTTTCAGGTTTAGGGTTTAGGTAATGTTCTTGCATATATAGGGAATATTCCTCATTTTTTTTCTTGGATTTATAGCTTATAGTACACGGTTTTTACCGACTTTTTTGTTTTTCGACATTTTATTTATATTTGTATGGTTTAGGGTTTAGGGTTTAGGTTTTAGGGGTTAGGGTTTCAGGTTTAGGGTTTTGGTAATGTTCTTGCATATGTAGGGAATATTCCTCATTTTTTTTCTTGGTATTATGGCCTATAGTACACGGGTTTTACCGACTTTTTTATTTTTCGACATTTTATTTATATTTTTATGGTTTAGGGTTTAGGTTTTAAGGTTTAGTGTTTCAGGTTTAGGGTTTAGGTAATGTTCTTGCATATGTAGGGAATATTCCACATTTTTTTTTTTGGATTTATGGCCTATAGTACACGGTTTATACCGACTTTTTTGTTTTTCGACATTTTATTTATATTTGTATGGTTTAGGGTTTAGGGTTTAGGTTTTAGGATTTCAGGTTTAGGTTTTAGGTATTGTTCTTGCATATGTAGGGAATATTCCTCATTTTTTTTCTTGGATTTATCGCTAATTGTACACGGTTTTTACCGACTTTTTTGTTTTTCGACATTTTATTTATATTTGTATGGTTTAGGGTTTAGTGTTTAGGTTTTAGTGCTTAGGGTTTCAGGTTTAGGGTTTAGGTAATGTTCTTGCATATATAGGGAATATTCCTCATTTTTTTTCTTGGATTTATAGCTTATAGTACACGGTTTTTACCGACTTTTATGTTTTTCGACATTATATTTATATTTGTATGGTTTATGGTTTAGGGTTTTGGGTTTAGGTTTTAGGGTTTAGGGTTTCAGGTTTAGGGTTTAGGTAATGTTCTTGCATATGTAGGGAATATTCCTCATTTTTTTTCTTGGATTTATGGCCTATAGTACACGGTTTATACCTACTTTTTTGTTTTTCGACATTTTATTTATATTTGTATGGTTTATGGTTTAGGGTTTAGGTTTTAATGTTTAGGGTTTCAGCTTTAGGGGTTAGGTAATGTTCTTGCATATGTAGGGAATATTCCTCATTTTTTTTCTTGGATTTATAGCTTATAGTACACGGTTTTTACCGACTTTTTTGTTTTTTGACATTTTATTTATATTTGAATGGTTTAGGGTTTAGGGTTTAGGTTTTAGGGTTTAGGGTTTCATGTTTAGGGTTTAGGAAATGTTCTTGCATATGTAGGTAATATTCCTCATTTTTTTTCTTGGATTTATTGCTTATAGTACACGGTTTGTACCGACTTTTTTGTTTTTCGACATTTTATTTATATTTGTATGGTTTAGGGTTTAGGGTTTAGGTTTTAGGGTTTAGGGTTTCAGGTTTAGGGTTTTGGTAATGTTCTTGCATATGTAGGGAATATTCCTCATTTTTTTTCTTGGTTTTATGGCCTATAGTACACGGGTTTTACCGACTTTTTTATTTTTCGACATTTTATTTATATTTTTAGGGTTTAGGGTTTAGGTTTTAAGGTTTAGTGTTTCAGGTTTAGGGTTTAGGTAATGTTCTTGCATATGTAGGGAATATTCCACATTTTTTTTCTTGGATTTATGGCCTATAGTACACCGTTTATACCGACTTTTTTGTTTTTCGACATTTTATTTATATTTGTATGGTTTAGGGTTTAGGGTTTAGGTTTTAGGGTTTCAGGTTTAGGTTTTAGGTATTGTTCTTGCATATGTAGGGAATATTCCTCATTTTTTTTCTTGGATTTATAGCTAATTGTACACGGTTTTTACCGACTTTTTTGTTTTTCGACATTTTATTTATATTTGTATGGTTTAGGGTTTAGTGTTTAGGTTTTAGTGCTTAGGGTTTCAGGTTTAGGGTTTAGGTAATGTTCTTGCATATATAGGGAATATTCCTCATTTTTTTTCTTGGATTTATAGCTTATAGTACACGGTTTTTACCGACTTTTTTGTTTTTCGACATTATATTTATATTTGTATGGTTTATGGTTTAGGGTTTTGGGTTTAGGTTTAAGGGTTTAGGGTTTCAGGTTTAGGGTTTAGGTAATGTTCTTGCATATGTAGGGAATATTCCTCATTTTTTTTCTTGGATTTATGGCCTATAGTACACGGTTTATACCTACTTTTTTGTTTTTCGACATTTTATTTATATTTGTATGGTTTAGGGTTTAGGGTTTAGGTTTTAATGTTTAGGGTTTCAGCTTTAGGGGTTAGGTAATGTTCTTGCATATGTAGGGAATATTCCTCATTTTTTTTCTTGGATTTATAGCTTATAGTACACGGTTTTTACCGACTTTTTTGTTTTTTGACATTTTATTTATATTTGAATGGTTTAGGGTTTAGGGTTTAGGTTTTAGGGTTTAGGGTTTCATGTTTAGGGTTTAGGAAATGTTCTTGCATATGTAGGGAATATTCCTCATTTTTTTTCTTGGATTTATGGCCTATAGTACACGGTTTATACCTACTTTTTTGTTTTTCGATATTTTATTTATATTTGTATGGTTTAGGGTTTAGGGTTTAGGTTTTAATGTTTAGGGTTTCAGCTTTTGGGTTTAGGTAATGTTCTTGCATATGTAGGGAATATTCCTCATTTTTGTCTTGGATTTATAGCATATTGTACACGGTTTTTACCGACTTTTTTGTTTTTCGACCTTTTATTTATATTTGTATGGTTTAGGATTTAGTGTTTAGGTTTTAGCGCTTAGGGTTTCAGGTTTAGGGTTTAGGTAATGTTCTTGCATATATAGGGAATATTCCTCATTTTTTTTCTTGGATTTATAGCTTATAGTACACGGTTTTTACCGACTTTTTTGTTTTTCGACATTTTATTTATATTTGTATGGTTTAGGGTTTAGGGTTTAGGTTTTAGGGGTTAGGGTTTCAGGTTTAGGGTTTTGGTAATGTTCTTGCATATGTAGGGAATATTCCTCATTTTTTTTCTTGGTATTATGGCCTATAGTACACGGGTTTTACCGACTTTTTTATTTTTCGACATTTTATTTATATTTTTATGGTTTAGGGTTTAGATTTTAAGGTTTAGTGTTTCAGGTTTAGGGTTTAGGTAATGTTCTTGCATATGTAGGGAATATTCCACATTTTTTTTTTTGGATTTATGGCCTATAGTACACGGTTTATACCGACTTTTTTGTTTTTCGACATTTTATTTATATTTGTATGGTTTAGGGTTTAGGGTTTAGGTTTTAGGATTTCAGGTTTAGGTTTTAGGTATTGTTCTTGCATATGTAGGGAATATTCCTCATTTTTTTTCTTGGATTTATCGCTAATTGTACACGGTTTTTACCGACTTTTTTGTTTTTCGACATTTTATTTATATTTGTATGGTTTAGGGTTTAGTGTTTAGGTTTTAGTGCTTAGGGTTTCAGGTTTAGGGTTTAGGTAATGTTCTTGCATATATAGGGAATATTCCTCATTTTTTTTCTTGGATTTATAGCTTATAGTACACGGTTTTTACCGACTTTTATGTTTTTCGACATTATATTTATATTTGTATGGTTTATGGTTTAGGGTTTTGGGTTTAGGTTTTAGGGTTTAGGGTTTCAGGTTTAGGGTTTAGGTAATGTTCTTGCATATGTAGGGAATATTCCTCATTTTTTTTCTTGGATTTATGGCCTATAGTACACGGTTTATACCTACTTTTTTGTTTTTCGACATTTTATTTATATTTGTATGGTTTAGGGTTTAGGGTTTAGGTTTTAATGTTTAGGGTTTCAGCTTTAGGGGTTAGGTAATGTTCTTGCATATGTAGGGAATATTCCTCATTTTTTTTCTTGGATTTATAGCTTATAGTACACGGTTTTTACCGACTTTTTTGTTTTTTGACATTTTATTTATATTTGAATGGTTTAGGGTTTAGGGTTTAGGTTTTAGGGTTTAGGGTTTCATGTTTAGGGTTTAGGAAATGTTCTTGCATATGTAGGTAATATTCCTCATTTTTTTTCTTGGATTTATTGCTTATAGTACACGGTTTGTACCGACTTTTTTGTTTTTCGACATTTTATTTATATTTGTATGGTTTAGGGTTTAGGGTTTCAGGTTTAGGTTTTAGGTATTGTTCTTGCATATGTAGGGAATATTCCTCATTTTTTTTCTTGGATTTATAGCTTATTGTACACGGTTTTTACCAACTTTTTTGTTTTTCGACATTATATTTATATTTGTATGGTTTATGGTTTAGAGTTTTGGGTTTAGGTTTTAGGGTTTAGGGTTTCAGGTTTAGGGTTTAGGTAATGTTCTTGCATATGTAGGGAATATTCCTCATTTTTTTTCTTGGATTTATGGCCTATAGTACACGGTTTATACCTACTTTTTTGTTTTTCGATATTTTATTTATATTTGTATGGTTTAGGGTTTAGGGTTTAGGTTTTAATGTTTAGGGTTTCAGCTTTTGGGTTTAGGTAATGTTCTTGCATATGTAGGGAATATTCCTCATTTTTGTCTTGGATTTATAGCATATTGTACACGGTTTTTACCGACTTTTTTGTTTTTCGACCTTTTATTTATATTTGTATGGTTTAGGATTTAGTGTTTAGGTTTTAGCGCTTAGGGTTTCAGGTTTAGGGTTTAGGTAATGTTCTTGCATATATAGGGAATATTCCTCATTTTTTTTCTTGGATTTATAGCTTATAGTACACGGTTTTTACCGACTTTTTTGTTTTTCGACATTATATTTATATTTGTATGGTTTATGGTTTAGGGTTTAGGGTTTAGGTTTTAGGGGTTAGGGTTTCAGGTTTAGGGTTTTGGTAATGTTCTTGCATATGTAGGGAATATTCCTCATTTTTTTTCTTGGTATTATGGCCTATAGTACACGGGTTTTACCGACTTTTTTATTTTTCGACATTTTATTTATATTTTTATGGTTTAGGGTTTAGGTTTTAAGGTTTAGTGTTTCAGGTTTAGGGTTTAGGTAATGTTCTTGCATATGTAGGGAATATTCCACATTTTTTTTTTTGGATTTATGGCCTATAGTACACGGTTTATACCGACTTTTTTGTTTTTCGACATTTTATTTATATTTGTATGGTTTAGGGTTTAGGGTTTAGGTTTTAGGATTTCAGGTTTAGGTTTTAGGTATTGTTCTTGCATATGTAGGGAATATTCCTCATTTTTTTTCTTGGATTTATCGCTAATTGTACACGGTTTTTACCGACTTTTTTGTTTTTCGACATTTTATTTATATTTGTATGGTTTAGGGTTTAGTGTTTAGGTTTTAGTGCTTAGGGTTTCAGGTTTAGGGGTTAGGTAATGTTCTTGCATATATAGGGAATATTCCTCATTTTTTTTCTTGGATTTATAGCTTATAGTACACGGTTTTTACCGACTTTTATGTTTTTCGACATTATATTTATATTTGTATGGTTTATGGTTTAGGGTTTTGGGTTTAGGTTTTAGGGTTTAGGGTTTCAGGTTTAGGGTTTAGGTAATGTTCTTGCATATGTAGGGAATATTCCTCATTTTTTTTCTTGGATTTATGGCCTATAGTACACGGTTTATACCTACTTTTTTGTTTTTCGACATTTTATTTATATTTGTATGGTTTAGGGTTTAGGGTTTAGGTTTTAATGTTTAGGGTTTCAGCTTTAGGGGTTAGGTAATGTTCTTGCATATGTAGGGAATATTCCTCATTTTTTTTCTTGGATTTATAGCTTATAGTACACGGTTTTTACCGACTTTTTTGTTTTTTGACATTTTATTTATATTTGAATGGTTTAGGGTTTAGGGTTTAGGTTTTAGGGTTTAGGGTTTCATGTTTAGGGTTTAGGAAATGTTCTTGCATATGTAGGTAATATTCCTCATTTTTTTTCTTGGATTTATTGCTTATAGTACACGGTTTGTACCGACTTTTTTGTTTTTCGACATTTTATTTATATTTGTATGGTTTAGGGTTTAGGGTTTAGGTTTTAGGGTTTAGGGTTTCAGGTTTAGGGTTTTGGTAATGTTCTTGCATATGTAGGGAATATTCCTCATTTTTTTTCTTGGTTTTATGGCCTATAGTACACGGGTTTTACCGACTTTTTTATTTTTCGACATTTTATTTATATTTTTAGGGTTTAGGGTTTAGGTTTTAAGGTTTAGTGTTTCAGGTTTAGGGTTTAGGTAATGTTCTTGCATATGTAGGGAATATTCCACATTTTTTTTCTTGGATTTATGGCCTATAGTACACCGTTTATACCGACTTTTTTGTTTTTCGACATTTTATTTATATTTGTATGGTTTAGGGTTTAGGGTTTAGGTTTTAGGGTTTCAGGTTTAGGTTTTAGGTATTGTTCTTGCATATGTAGGGAATATTCCTCATTTTTTTTCTTGGATTTATAGCTAATTGTACACGGTTTTTACCGACTTTTTTGTTTTTCGACATTTTATTTATATTTGTATGGTTTAGGGTTTAGTGTTTAGGTTTTAGTGCTTAGGGTTTCAGGTTTAGGGTTTAGGTAATGTTCTTGCATATATAGGGAATATTCCTCATTTTTTTTCTTGGATTTATAGCTTATAGTACACGGTTTTTACCGACTTTTTTGTTTTTCGACATTATATTTATATTTGTATGGTTTATGGTTTAGGGTTTTGGGTTTAGGTTTAAGGGTTTAGGGTTTCAGGTTTAGGGTTTAGGTAATGTTCTTGCATATGTAGGGAATATTCCTCATTTTTTTTCTTGGATTTATGGCCTATAGTACACGGTTTATACCTACTTTTTTGTTTTTCGACATTTTATTTATATTTGTATGGTTTAGGGTTTAGGGTTTAGGTTTTAATGTTTAGGGTTTCAGCTTTAGGGGTTAGGTAATGTTCTTGCATATGTAGGGAATATTCCTCATTTTTTTTCTTGGATTTATAGCTTATAGTACACGGTTTTTACCGACTTTTTTGTTTTTTGACATTTTATTTATATTTGAATGGTTTAGGGTTTAGGGTTTAGGTTTTAGGGTTTAGGGTTTCATGTTTAGGGTTTAGGAAATGTTCTTGCATATGTAGGTAATATTCCTCATTTTTTTTCTTTTTATTTATTGCTTATAGTACACGGTTTGTACCGACTTTTTTGTTTTTCGACATTTTATTTATATTTGTATGGTTTAGGGTTTAGGGTTTAGGTTTTAGGGTTTAGGGTTTCAGGTTTAGGGTTTTGGTAATGTTCTTGCATATGTAGGGAATATTCCTCATTTTTTTTCTTGGTTTTATGGCCTATAGTACACGGGTTTTACCGACTTTTTTATTTTTCGACATTTTATTTATATTTTTATGGTTTAGGGTTTAGGTTTTAAGGTTTAGTGTTTCAGGTTTAGGGTTTAGGTAATGTTCTTGCATATGTAGGGAATATTCCACATTATTTTTCTTGGATTTATGGCCTATAGTACAAGGTTTATACCGACTTTTTTGTTTTTCGACATTTTATTTATATTTGTATGGTTTAGGGTTTAGGGTTTAGGTTTTAGGGTTTCAGGTTTAGGTTTTAGGTATTGTTCTTGCATATGTAGGGAATATTTCTCATTTTTTTTCTTGGATTTATAGCTAATTGTACACGGTTTTTACCGACTTTTTTGTTTTTCGACATTTTATTTATATTTGTATGGTTTAGGGTTTAGTGTTTAGGTTTTAGTGCTTAGGGTTTCAGGTTTAGGGTTTAGGTAATGTTCTTGCATATATAGGGAATATTCCTCATTTTTTTTCTTGGATTTATAGCTTATAGTACACGGTTTTTACCGACTTTTTTGTTTTTCGACATTATATTTATATTTGTATGGTTTATGGTTTAGGGTTTTGGGTTTAGGTTTTAGGGTTTAGGGTTTCAGGTTTAGGGTTTAGGTAATGTTCTTGCATATGTAGGGAATATTCCTCATTTTTTTTCTTGGATTTATGGCCTATATAGTACACGGTTTATACCTACTTTTTTGTTTTTCGACATTTTATTTATATTTGTATGGTTTAGGGTTTAGGGTTTAGGTTTTAATGTTTAGGGTTTCAGCTTTAGGGGTTAGGTAATGTTCTTGCATATGTAGGGAATATTCCTCATTTTTTTTCTTGGATTTATTGCTTATAGTACACGGTTTGTACCGACTTTTTTGTTTTTCGACATTTTATTTATATTTGTATGGTTTAGGGTTTTGGGTTTAGGTTTTAGGGTTTAGGGTTTCAGGTTTAGGGTTTAGGTAATGTTCTTGCATATGTAGGGAATATTCCTCATTTTTTTTCTTGGATTTATGGCCTATAGTACACGGTTTATACCTACTTTTTTGTTTTTCGACATTTTATTTATATTTGTATGGTTTAGGGTTTAGGGTTTAGGTTTTAATGTTTAGGGTTTCAGCTTTAGGGGTTAGGTAATGTTCTTGCATATGTAGGGAATATTCCTCATTTTTTTTCTTGGATTTATAGCTTATAGTACACGGTTTTTACCGACTTTTTTGTTTTTTGACATTTTATTTATATTTGAATGGTTTAGGGTTTAGGGTTTAGGTTTTAGGGTTTAGGGTTTCATGTTTAGGGTTTAGGAAATGTTCTTGCATATGTAGGTAATATTCCTCATTTTTTTTCTTGGATTTATTGCTTATAGTACACGGTTTGTACCGACTTTTTTGTTTTTCGACATTTTATTTATATTTGTATGGTTTAGGGTTTAGGGTTTAGGTTTTAGGGTTTAGGGTTTCAGGTTTAGGGTTTTGGTAATGTTCTTGCATATGTAGGGAATATTCCTCATTTTTTTTCTTGGTTTTATGGCCTATAGTACACGGGTTTTACCGACTTTTTTATTTTTCGACATTTTATTTATATTTTTAGGGTTTAGGGTTTAGGTTTTAAGGTTTAGTGTTTCAGGTTTAGGGTTTAGGTAATGTTCTTGCATATGTAGGGAATATTCCACATTATTTTTCTTGGATTTATGGCCTATAGTACAAGGTTTATACCGACTTTTTTGTTTTTCGACATTTTATTTATATTTGTATGGTTTAGGGTTTAGGGTTTAGGTTTTAGGGTTTCAGGTTTAGGTTTTAGGTATTGTTCTTGCATATGTAGGGAATATTTCTCATTTTTTTTCTTGGATTTATAGCTAATTGTACACGGTTTTTACCGACTTTTTTGTTTTTCGACATTTTATTTATATTTGTATGGTTTAGGGTTTAGTGTTTAGGTTTTAGTGCTTAGGGTTTCAGGTTTAGGGTTTAGGTAATGTTCTTGCATATATAGGGAATATTCCTCATTTTTTTTCTTGGATTTATAGCTTATAGTACACGGTTTTTACCGACTTTTTTGTTTTTCGACATTATATTTATATTTGTATGGTTTATGGTTTAGGGTTTTGGGTTTAGGTTTTAGGGTTTAGGGTTTCAGGTTTAGGGTTTAGGTAATGTTCTTGCATATGTAGGGAATATTCCTCATTTTTTTTCTTGGATTTATGGCCTATATAGTACACGGTTTATACCTACTTTTTTGTTTTTCGACATTTTATTTATATTTGTATGGTTTAGGGTTTAGGGTTTAGGTTTTAATGTTTAGGGTTTCAGCTTTAGGGGTTAGGTAATGTTCTTGCATATGTAGGGAATATTCCTCATTTTTTTTCTTGGATTTATTGCTTATAGTACACGGTTTGTACCGACTTTTTTGTTTTTCGACATTTTATTTATATTTGTATGGTTTAGGGTTTAGGGTTTAGGTTTTAGGGTTTAGGGTTTCAGGTTTAGGGTTTTGGTAATGTTCTTGCATATGTAGGGAATATTCCTCATTTTTTTTCTTGGTTTTATGGCCTATAGTACACAGGTTTTACCGACTTTTTTATTTTTCGACATTTTATTTATATTTTTATGGTTTAGGGTTTAGGTTTCAAGGTTTAGTGTTTCAGGTTTAGGGTTTAGGTAATGTTCTTGCATATGTAGGGAATATTCCACATTTTTTTTCTTGGATTTATGGCCTATAGTACACCGTTTATACCGACTTTTTTGTTTTTCGACATTTTATTTATATTTGTATGGTTTAGGGTTTAGGGTTTCAGGTTTAGGTTTTAGGTATTGTTCTTGCATATGTAGGGAATATTCCTCATTTTTTTTCTTGGATTTATAGCTTATTGTACACGGTTTTTACCAACTTTTTTGTTTTTCGACATTATATTTATATTTGTATGGTTTATGGTTTAGAGTTTTGGGTTTAGGTTTTAGGGTTTAGGGTTTCAGGTTTAGGGTTTAGGTAATGTTCTTGCATATGTAGGGAATATTCCTCATTTTTTTTCTTGGATTTATGGCCTATAGTACACGGTTTATACCTACTTTTTTGTTTTTCGATATTTTATTTATATTTGTATGGTTTAGGGTTTAGGGTTTAGGTTTTAATGTTTAGGGTTTCAGCTTTTGGGTTTAGGTAATGTTCTTGCATATGTAGGGAATATTCCTCATTTTTGTCTTGGATTTATAGCATATTGTACACGGTTTTTACCGACTTTTTTGTTTTTCGACCTTTTATTTATATTTGTATGGTTTAGGATTTAGTGTTTAGGTTTTAGCGCTTAGGGTTTCAGGTTTAGGGTTTAGGTAATGTTCTTGCATATATAGGGAATATTCCTCATTTTTTTTCTTGGATTTATAGCTTATAGTACACGGTTTTTACCGACTTTTTTGTTTTTCGACATTTTATTTATATTTGTATGGTTTAGGGTTTAGGGTTTAGGTTTTAGGGGTTAGGGTTTCAGGTTTAGGGTTTTGGTAATGTTCTTGCATATGTAGGGAATATTCCTCATTTTTTTTCTTGGTATTATGGCCTATAGTACACGGGTTTTACCGACTTTTTTATTTTTCGACATTTTATTTATATTTTTATGGTTTAGGGTTTAGGTTTTAAGGTTTAGTGTTTCAGGTTTAGGGTTTAGGTAATGTTCTTGCATATGTAGGGAATATTCCACATTTTTTTTTTTGGATTTATGGCCTATAGTACACGGTTTATACCGACTTTTTTGTTTTTCGACATTTTATTTATATTTGTATGGTTTAGGGTTTAGGGTTTAGGTTTTAGGATTTCAGGTTTAGGTTTTAGGTATTGTTCTTGCATATGTAGGGAATATTCCTTATTTTTTTTCTTGGATTTATCGCTAATTGTACACGGTTTTTACTGACTTTTTTGTTTTTCGACATTTTATTTATATTTGTATGGTTTAGGGTTTAGGGTTTAGGTTTTAGGGGTTAGGGTTTCAGGTTTAGGGTTTTGGTAATGTTCTTGCATATGTAGGGAATATTCCTCATTTTTTTTCTTGGTATTATGGCCTATAGTACACGGGTTTTACCGACTTTTTTATTTTTCGACATTTTATTTATATTTTTATGGTTTAGGGTTTAGGTTTTAAGGTTTAGTGTTTCAGGTTTAGGGTTTAGGTAATGTTCTTGCATATGTAGGGAATATTCCTCATTTTTTTTCTTGGATTTATGGCCTATAGTACACGGTTTATACCTACTTTTTTGTTTTTCGACATTTTATTTATATTTGTATGGTTTAGGGTTTAGGGTTTAGGTTTTAATGTTTAGGGTTTCAGCTTTAGGGGTTAGGTAATGTTCTTGCATATGTAGGGAATATTCCTCATTTTTTTTCTTGGATTTATAGCTTATAGTACACGGTTTTTACCGACTTTTTTGTTTTTTGACATTTTATTTATATTTGAATGGTTTAGGGTTTAGGGTTTAGGTTTTAGGGTTTAGGGTTTCATGTTTAGGGTTTAGGAAATGTTCTTGCATATGTAGGTAATATTCCTCATTTTTTTTCTTGGATTTATTGCTTATAGTACACGGTTTGTACCGACTTTTTTGTTTTTCGACATTTTATTTATATTTGTATGGTTTAGGGTTTAGGGTTTCAGGTTTAGGTTTTAGGTATTGTTCTTGCATATGTAGGGAATATTCCTCATTTTTTTTCTTGGATTTATAGCTTATTGTACACGGTTTTTACCAACTTTTTTGTTTTTCGACATTATATTTATATTTGTATGGTTTATGGTTTAGAGTTTTGGGTTTAGGTTTTAGGGTTTAGGGTTTCAGGTTTAGGGTTTAGGTAATGTTCTTGCATATGTAGGGAATATTCCTCATTTTTTTTCTTGGATTTATGGCCTATAGTACACGGTTTATACCTACTTTTTTGTTTTTCGATATTTTATTTATATTTGTATGGTTTAGGGTTTAGGGTTTAGGTTTTAATGTTTAGGGTTTCAGCTTTTGGGTTTAGGTAATGTTCTTGCATATGTAGGGAATATTCCTCATTTTTGTCTTGGATTTATAGCATATTGTACACGGTTTTTACCGACTTTTTTGTTTTTCGACCTTTTATTTATATTTGTATGGTTTAGGATTTAGTGTTTAGGTTTTAGCGCTTAGGGTTTCAGGTTTAGGGTTTAGGTAATGTTCTTGCATATATAGGGAATATTCCTCATTTTTTTTCTTGGATTTATAGCTTATAGTACACGGTTTTTACCGACTTTTTTGTTTTTCGACATTATATTTATATTTGTATGGTTTATGGTTTAGGGTTTAGGGTTTAGGTTTTAGGGGTTAGGGTTTCAGGTTTAGGGTTTTGGTAATGTTCTTGCATATGTAGGGAATATTCCTCATTTTTTTTCTTGGTATTATGGCCTATAGTACACGGGTTTTACCGACTTTTTTATTTTTCGACATTTTATTTATATTTTTATGGTTTAGGGTTTAGGTTTTAAGGTTTAGTGTTTCAGGTTTAGGGTTTAGGTAATGTTCTTGCATATGTAGGGAATATTCCAAATTTTTTTTTTTGGATTTATGGCCTATAGTACACGGTTTATACCGACTTTTTTGTTTTTCGACATTTTATTTATATTTGTATGGTTTAGGGTTTAGGGTTTAGGTTTTAGGATTTCAGGTTTAGGTTTTAGGTATTGTTCTTGCATATGTAGGGAATATTCCTCATTTTTTTTCTTGGATTTATCGCTAATTGTACACGGTTTTTACCGACTTTTTTGTTTTTCGACATTTTATTTATATTTGTATGGTTTAGGGTTTAGTGTTTAGGTTTTAGTGCTTAGGGTTTCAGGTTTAGGGGTTAGGTAATGTTCTTGCATATATAGGGAATATTCCTCATTTTTTTTCTTGGATTTATAGCTTATAGTACACGGTTTTTACCGACTTTTATGTTTTTCGACATTATATTTATATTTGTATGGTTTATGGTTTAGGGTTTTGGGTTTAGGTTTTAGGGTTTAGGGTTTCAGGTTTAGGGTTTAGGTAATGTTCTTGCATATGTAGGGAATATTCCTCATTTTTTTTCTTGGATTTATGGCCTATAGTACACGGTTTATACCTACTTTTTTGTTTTTTGACATTTTATTTATATTTGTATGGTTTAGGGTTTAGGGTTTAGGTTTTAATGTTTAGGGTTTCAGCTTTAGGGGTTAGGTAATGTTCTTGCATATGTAGGGAATATTCCTCATTTTTTTTCTTGGATTTATAGCTTATAGTACACGGTTTTTACCGACTTTTTTGTTTTTTGACATTTTATTTATATTTGAATGGTTTAGGGTTTAGGGTTTAGGTTTTAGGGTTTAGGGTTTCATGTTTAGGGTTTAGGAAATGTTCTTGCATATGTAGGTAATATTCCTCATTTTTTTTCTTGGATTTATTGCTTATAGTACACGGTTTGTACCGACTTTTTTGTTTTTCGACATTTTATTTATATTTGTATGGTTTAGGGTTTAGGGTTTAGGTTTTAGGGTTTAGGGTTTCAGGTTTAGGGTTTTGGTAATGTTCTTGCATATGTAGGGAATATTCCTCATTTTTTTTCTTGGTTTTATGGCCTATAGTACACGGGTTTCACCGACTTTTTTATTTTTCGACATTTTATTTATATTTTTAGGGTTTAGGGTTTAGGTTTTAAGGTTTAGTGTTTCAGGTTTAGGGTTTAGGTAATGTTCTTGCATATGTAGGGAATATTCCACATTTTTTTTCTTGGATTTATGGCCTATAGTACACCGTTTATACCGACTTTTTTGTTTTTCGACATTTTATTTATATTTGTATGGTTTAGGGTTTAGGGTTTAGGTTTTAGGGTTTCAGGTTTAGGTTTTAGGTATTGTTCTTGCATATGTAGGGAATATTCCTCATTTTTTTTCTTGGATTTATAGCTAATTGTACACGGTTTTTACCGACTTTTTTGTTTTTCGACATTTTATTTATATTTGTATGGTTTAGGGTTTAGTGTTTAGGTTTTAGTGCTTAGGGTTTCAGGTTTAGGGTTTAGGTAATGTTCTTGCATATATAGGGAATATTCCTCATTTTTTTTCTTGGATTTATAGCTTATAGTACACGGTTTTTACCGACTTTTTTGTTTTTCGACATTATATTTATATTTGTATGGTTTATGGTTTAGGGTTTTGGGTTTAGGTTTAAGGGTTTAGGGTTTCAGGTTTAGGGTTTAGGTAATGTTCTTGCATATGTAGGGAATATTCCTCATTTTTTTTCTTGGATTTATGGCCTATAGTACACGGTTTATACCTACTTTTTTGTTTTTCGACATTTTATTTATATTTGTATGGTTTAGGGTTTAGGGTTTAGGTTTTAATGTTTAGGGTTTCAGCTTTAGGGGTTAGGTAATGTTCTTGCATATGTAGGGAATATTCCTCATTTTTTTTCTTGGATTTATAGCTTATAGTACACGGTTTTTACCGACTTTTTTGTTTTTTGACATTTTATTTATATTTGAATGGTTTAGGGTTTAGGGTTTAGGTTTTAGGGTTTAGGGTTTCATGTTTAGGGTTTAGGAAATGTTCTTGCATATGTAGGTAATATTCCTCATTTTTTTTCTTGGATTTATTGCTTATAGTACACGGTTTGTACCGACTTTTTTGTTTTTCGACATTTTATTTATATTTGTATGGTTTAGGGTTTAGGGTTTAGGTTTTAGGGTTTAGGGTTTCAGGTTTAGGGTTTTGGTAATGTTCTTGCATATGTAGGGAATATTCCTCATTTTTTTTCTTGGTTTTATGGCCTATAGTACACGGGTTTTACCGACTTTTTTATTTTTCGACATTTTATTTATATTTTTATGGTTTAGGGTTTAGGTTTTAAGGTTTAGTGTTTCAGGTTTAGGGTTTAGGTAATGTTCTTGCATATGTAGGGAATATTCCACATTATTTTTCTTGGATTTATGGCCTATAGTACAAGGTTTATACCGACTTTTTTGTTTTTCGACATTTTATTTATATTTGTATGGTTTAGGGTTTAGGGTTTAGGTTTTAGGGTTTCAGGTTTAGGTTTTAGGTATTGTTCTTGCATATGTAGGGAATATTCCTCATTTTTTTTCTTGGATTTATAGCTAATTGTACACGGTTTTTACCGACTTTTTTGTTTTTCGACATTTTATTTATATTTGTATGGTTTAGGGTTTAGTGTTTAGGTTTTAGTGCTTAGGGTTTCAGGTTTAGGGCTTAGGTAATGTTCTTGCATATATAGGGAATATTCCTCATTTTTTTTCTTGGATTTATAGCTTTTAGTACACGGTTTTTACCGACTTTTTTGTTTTTCGACATTATATTTATATTTGTATGGTTTATGGTTTAGGGTTTTGGGTTTAGGTTTTAGGGTTTAGGGTTTCAGGTTTAGGGTTTAGGTAATGTTCTTGCATATGTAGGGAATATTCCTCATTTTTTTTCTTGGATTTATGGCCTATATAGTACACGGTTTATACCTACTTTTTTGTTTTTCGACATTTTATTTATATTTGTATGGTTTAGGGTTTAGGGTTTAGGTTTTAATGTTTAGGGTTTCAGCTTTAGGGGTTAGGTAATGTTCTTGCATATGTAGGGAATATTCCTCATTTTTTTTCTTGGATTTATTGCTTATAGTACACGGTTTGTACCGACTTTTTTGTTTTTCGACATTTTATTTATATTTGTATGGTTTAGGGTTTAGGGTTTAGGTTTTAGGGTTTAGGGTTTCAGGTTTAGGGTTTTGGTAATGTTCTTGCATATGTAGGGAATATTCCTCATTTTTTTTCTTGGTTTTATGGCCTATAGTACACGGGTTTTACCGACTTTTTTATTTTTCGACATTTTATTTATATTTTTATGGTTTAGGGTTTAGGTTTCAAGGTTTAGTGTTTCAGGTTTAGGGTTTAGGTAATGTTCTTGCATATGTAGGGAATATTCCACATTTTTTTTCTTGGATTTATGGCCTATAGTACACCGTTTATACCGACTTTTTTGTTTTTCGACATTTTATTTATATTTGTATGGTTTAGGGTTTAGGGTTTCAGGTTTAGGTTTTAGGTATTGTTCTTGCATATGTAGGGAATATTCCTCATTTTTTTTCTTGGATTTATAGCTTATTGTACACGGTTTTTACCAACTTTTTTGTTTTTCGACATTATATTTATATTTGTATGGTTTATGGTTTAGAGTTTTGGGTTTAGGTTTTAGGGTTTAGGGTTTCAGGTTTAGGGTTTAGGTAATGTTCTTGCATATGTAGGGAATATTCCTCATTTTTTTTCTTGGATTTATGGCCTATAGTACACGGTTTATACCTACTTTTTTGTTTTTCGATATTTTATTTATATTTGTATGGTTTAGGGTTTAGGGTTTAGGTTTTAATGTTTAGGGTTTCAGCTTTTGGGTTTAGGTAATGTTCTTGCATATGTAGGGAATATTCCTCATTTTTTTCTTGGATTTATAGCATATTGTACACGGTTTTTACCGACTTTTTTGTTTTTCGACCTTTTATTTATATTTGTATGGTTTAGGATTTAGTGTTTAGGTTTTAGCGCTTAGGGTTTCAGGTTTAGGGTTTAGGTAATGTTCTTGCATATATAGGGAATATTCCTCATTTTTTTTCTTGGATTTATAGCTTATAGTACACGGTTTTTACCGACTTTTTTGTTTTTCGACATTTTATTTATATTTGTATGGTTTAGGGTTTAGGGTTTAGGTTTTAGGGGTTAGGGTTTCATGTTTAGGGTTTAGGAAATGTTCTTGCATATGTAGGTAATATTCCTCATTTTTTTTCTTGGATTTATTGCTTATAGTACACGGTTTGTACCGACTTTTTTGTTTTTCGACATTTTATTTATATTTGTATGGTTTAGGGTTTAGGGTTTAGGTTTTAGGGTTTAGGGTTTCAGGTTTAGGGTTTTGGTAATGTTCTTGCATATGTAGGGAATATTCCTCATTTTTTTTCTTGGTTTTATGGCCTATAGTACACGGGTTTTACCGACTTTTTTATTTTTCGACATTTTATTTATATTTTTAGGGTTTAGGGTTTAGGTTTTAAGGTTTAGTGTTTCAGGTTTAGGGTTTAGGTAATGTTCTTGCATATGTAGGGAATATTCCACATTTTTTTTCTTGGATTTATGGCCTATAGTACACCGTTTATACCGACTTTTTTGTTTTTCGACATTTTATTTATATTTGTATGGTTTAGGGTTTAGGGTTTAGGTTTTAGGGTTTCAGGTTTAGGTTTTAGGTATTGTTCTTGCATATGTAGGGAATATTCCTCATTTTTTTTCTTGGATTTATAGCTAATTGTACACGGTTTTTACCGACTTTTTTGTTTTTCGACATTTTATTTATATTTGTATGGTTTAGGGTTTAGTGTTTAGGTTTTAGTGCTTAGGGTTTCAGGTTTAGGGTTTAGGTAATGTTCTTGCATATATAGGGAATATTCCTCATTTTTTTTCTTGGATTTATAGCTTATAGTACACGGTTTTTACCGACTTTTTTGTTTTTCGACATTATATTTATATTTGTATGGTTTATGGTTTAGGGTTTTGGGTTTAGGTTTAAGGGTTTAGGGTTTCAGGCTTAGGGTTTAGGTAATGTTCTTGCATATGTAGGGAATATTCCTCATTTTTTTTCTTGGATTTATGGCCTATAGTACACGGTTTATACCTACTTTTTTGTTTTTCGACATTTTATTTATATTTGTATGGTTTAGGGTTTAGGGTTTAGGTTTTAATGTTTAGGGTTTCAGCTTTAGGGGTTAGGTAATGTTCTTGCATATGTAGGGAATATTCCTCATTTTTTTTCTTGGATTTATAGCTTATAGTACACGGTTTTTACCGACTTTTTTGTTTTTTGACATTTTATTTATATTTGAATGGTTTAGGGTTTAGGGTTTAGGTTTTAGGGTTTAGGGTTTCATGTTTAGGGTTTAGGAAATGTTCTTGCATATGTAGGTAATATTCCTCATTTTTTTTCTTGGATTTATTGCTTATAGTACACGGTTTGTACCGACTTTTTTGTTTTTCGACATTTTATTTATATTTGTATGGTTTAGGGTTTAGGGTTTAGGTTTTAGGGTTTAGGGTTTCAGGTTTAGGGTTTTGGTAATGTTCTTGCATATGTAGGGAATATTCCTCATTTTTTTTCTTGGTTTTATGGCCTATAGTACACGGGTTTTACCGACTTTTTTATTTTTCGACATTTTATTTATATTTTTATGGTTTAGGGTTTAGGTTTTAAGGTTTAGTGTTTCAGGTTTAGGGTTTAGGTAATGTTCTTGCATATGTAGGGAATATTCCACATTATTTTTCTTGGATTTATGGCCTATAGTACAAGGTTTATACCGACTTTTTTGTTTTTCGACATTTTATTTATATTTGTATGGTTTAGGGTTTAGGGTTTAGGTTTTAGGGTTTCAGGTTTAGGTTTTAGGTATTGTTCTTGCATATGTAGGGAATATTCCTCATTTTTTTTCTTGGATTTATAGCTAATTGTACACGGTTTTTACCGACTTTTTTGTTTTTCGACATTTTATTTATATTTGTATGGTTTAGGGTTTAGTGTTTAGGTTTTAGTGCTTAGGGTTTCAGGTTTAGGGTTTAGGTAATGTTCTTGCATATATAGGGAATATTCCTCATTTTTTTTCTTGGATTTATAGCTTATAGTACACGGTTTTTACCGACTTTTTTGTTTTTCGACATTATATTTATATTTGTATGGTTTATGGTTTAGGGTTTTGGGTTTAGGTTTTAGGGTTTAGGGTTTCAGGTTTAGGGTTTAGGTAATGTTCTTGCATATGTAGGGAATATTCCTCATTTTTTTTCTTGGATTTATGGCCTATATAGTACACGGTTTATACCTACTTTTTTGTTTTTCGACATTTTATTTATATTTGTATGGTTTAGGGTTTAGGGTTTAGGTTTTAATGTTTAGGGTTTCAGCTTTAGGGGTTAGGTAATGTTCTTGCATATGTAGGGAATATTCCTCATTTTTTTTCTTGGATTTATTGCTTATAGTACACGGTTTGTACCGACTTTTTTGTTTTTCGACATTTTATTTATATTTGTATGGTTTAGGGTTTAGGGTTTAGGTTTTAGGGTTTAGGGTTTCAGGTTTAGGGTTTTGGTAATGTTCTTGCATATGTAGGGAATATTCCTCATTTTTTTTCTTGGTTTTATGGCCTATAGTACACGGGTTTTACCGACTTTTTTATTTTTCGACATTTTATTTATATTTTTATGGTTTAGGGTTTAGGTTTCAAGGTTTAGTGTTTCAGGTTTAGGGTTTAGGTAATGTTCTTGCATATGTAGGGAATATTCCACATTTTTTTTCTTGGATTTATGGCCTATAGTACACCGTTTATACCGACTTTTTTGTTTTTCGACATTTTATTTATATTTGTATGGTTTAGGGTTTAGGGTTTCAGGTTTAGGTTTTAGGTATTGTTCTTGCATATGTAGGGAATATTCCTCATTTTTTTTCTTGGATTTATAGCTTATTGTACACGGTTTTTACCAACTTTTTTGTTTTTCGACATTATATTTATATTTGTATGGTTTATGGTTTAGAGTTTTGGGTTTAGGTTTTAGGGTTTAGGGTTTCAGGTTTAGGGTTTAGGTAATGTTCTTGCATATGTAGGGAATATTCCTCATTTTTTTTCTTGGATTTATGGCCTATAGTACACGGTTTATACCTACTTTTTTGTTTTTCGATATTTTATTTATATTTGTATGGTTTAGGGTTTAGGGTTTAGGTTTTAATGTTTAGGGTTTCAGCTTTTGGGTTTAGGTAATGTTCTTGCATATGTAGGGAATATTCCTCATTTTTGTCTTGGATTTATAGCATATTGTACACGGTTTTTACCGACTTTTTTGTTTTTCGACCTTTTATTTATATTTGTATGGTTTAGGATTTAGTGTTTAGGTTTTAGCGCTTAGGGTTTCAGGTTTAGGGTTTAGGTAATGTTCTTGCATATATAGGGAATATTCCTCATTTTTTTTCTTGGATTTATAGCTTATAGTACACGGTTTTTACCGACTTTTTTGTTTTTCGACATTTTATTTATATTTGTATGGTTTAGGGTTTAGGGTTTAGGTTTTAGGGGTTAGGGTTTCATGTTTAGGGTTTAGGAAATGTTCTTGCATATGTAGGTAATATTCCTCATTTTTTTTCTTGGATTTATTGCTTATAGTACACGGTTTGTACCGACTTTTTTGTTTTTCGACATTTTATTTATATTTGTATGGTTTAGGGTTTAGGGTTTAGGTTTTAGGGTTTAGGGTTTCAGGTTTAGGGTTTTGGTAATGTTCTTGCATATGTAGGGAATATTCCTCATTTTTTTTCTTGGTTTTATGGCCTATAGTACACGGGTTTTACCGACTTTTTTATTTTTCGACATTTTATTTATATTTTTAGGGTTTAGGGTTTAGGTTTTAAGGTTTAGTGTTTCAGGTTTAGGGTTTAGGTAATGTTCTTGCATATGTAGGGAATATTCCACATTTTTTTTCTTGGATTTATGGCCTATAGTACACCGTTTATACCGACTTTTTTGTTTTTCGACATTTTATTTATATTTGTATGGTTTAGGGTTTAGGGTTTAGGTTTTAGGGTTTCAGGTTTAGGTTTTAGGTATTGTTCTTGCATATGTAGGGAATATTCCTCATTTTTTTTCTTGGATTTATAGCTAATTGTACACGGTTTTTACCGACTTTTTTGTTTTTCGACATTTTATTTATATTTGTATGGTTTAGGGTTTAGTGTTTAGGTTTTAGTGCTTAGGGTTTCAGGTTTAGGGTTTAGGTAATGTTCTTGCATATATAGGGAATATTCCTCATTTTTTTTCTTGGATTTATAGCTTATAGTACACGGTTTTTACCGACTTTTTTGTTTTTCGACATTATATTTATATTTGTATGGTTTATGGTTTAGGGTTTTGGGTTTAGGTTTAAGGGTTTAGGGTTTCAGGCTTAGGGTTTAGGTAATGTTCTTGCATATGTAGGGAATATTCCTCATTTTTTTTCTTGGATTTATGGCCTATAGTACACGGTTTATACCTACTTTTTTGTTTTTCGACATTTTATTTATATTTGTATGGTTTAGGGTTTAGGGTTTAGGTTTTAATGTTTAGGGTTTCAGCTTTAGGGGTTAGGTAATGTTCTTGCATATGTAGGGAATATTCCTCATTTTTTTTCTTGGATTTATAGCTTATAGTACACGGTTTTTACCGACTTTTTTGTTTTTTGACATTTTATTTATATTTGAATGGTTTAGGGTTTAGGGTTTAGGTTTTAGGGTTTAGGGTTTCATGTTTAGGGTTTAGGAAATGTTCTTGCATATGTAGGTAATATTCCTCATTTTTTTTCTTGGATTTATTGCTTATAGTACACGGTTTGTACCGACTTTTTTGTTTTTCGACATTTTATTTATATTTGTATGGTTTAGGGTTTAGGGTTTAGGTTTTAGGGTTTAGGGTTTCAGGTTTAGGGTTTTGGTAATGTTCTTGCATATGTAGGGAATATTCCTCATTTTTTTTCTTGGTTTTATGGCCTATAGTACACGGGTTTTACCGACTTTTTTATTTTTCGACATTTTATTTATATTTTTATGGTTTAGGGTTTAGGTTTTAAGGTTTAGTGTTTCAGGTTTAGGGTTTAGGTAATGTTCTTGCATATGTAGGGAATATTCCACATTATTTTTCTTGGATTTATGGCCTATAGTACAAGGTTTATACCGACTTTTTTGTTTTTCGACATTTTATTTATATTTGTATGGTTTAGGGTTTAGGGTTTAGGTTTTAGGGTTTCAGGTTTAGGTTTTAGGTATTGTTCTTGCATATGTAGGGAATATTCCTCATTTTTTTTCTTGGATTTATAGCTAATTGTACACGGTTTTTACCGACTTTTTTGTTTTTCGACATTTTATTTATATTTGTATGGTTTAGGGTTTAGTGTTTAGGTTTTAGTGCTTAGGGTTTCAGGTTTAGGGTTTAGGTAATGTTCTTGCATATATAGGGAATATTCCTCATTTTTTTTCTTGGATTTATAGCTTATAGTACACGGTTTTTACCGACTTTTTTGTTTTTCGACATTATATTTATATTTGTATGGTTTATGGTTTAGGGTTTTGGGTTTAGGTTTTAGGGTTTAGGGTTTCAGGTTTAGGGTTTAGGTAATGTTCTTGCATATGTAGGGAATATTCCTCATTTTTTTTCTTGGATTTATGGCCTATATAGTACACGGTTTATACCTACTTTTTTGTTTTTCGACATTTTATTTATATTTGTATGGTTTAGGGTTTAGGGTTTAGGTTTTAATGTTTAGGGTTTCAGCTTTAGGGGTTAGGTAATGTTCTTGCATATGTAGGGAATATTCCTCATTTTTTTTCTTGGATTTATTGCTTATAGTACACGGTTTGTACCGACTTTTTTGTTTTTCGACATTTTATTTATATTTGTATGGTTTAGGGTTTAGGGTTTAGGTTTTAGGTTTTAGGGTTTAGGGTTTCAGGTTTAGGGTTTTGGTAATGTTCTTGCATATGTAGGGAATATTCCTCATTTTTTTTCTTGGTTTTATGGCCTATAGTACACGGGTTTTACCGACTTTTTTATTTTTCGACATTTTATTTATATTTTTATGGTTTAGGGTTTAGGTTTCAAGGTTTAGTGTTTCAGGTTTAGGGTTTAGGTAATGTTCTTGCATATGTAGGGAATATTCCACATTTTTTTTCTTGGATTTATGGCCTATAGTACACCGTTTATACCGACTTTTTTGTTTTTCGACATTTTATTTATATTTGTATGGTTTAGGGTTTAGGGTTTCAGGTTTAGGTTTTAGGTATTGTTCTTGCATATGTAGGGAATATTCCTCATTTTTTTTCTTGGATTTATAGCTTATTGTACACGGTTTTTACCAACTTTTTTGTTTTTCGACATTATATTTATATTTGTATGGTTTATGGTTTAGAGTTTTGGGTTTAGGTTTTAGGGTTTAGGGTTTCAGGTTTAGGGTTTAGGTAATGTTCTTGCATATGTAGGGAATATTCCTCATTTTTTTTCTTGGATTTATGGCCTATAGTACACGGTTTATACCTACTTTTTTGTTTTTCGATATTTTATTTATATTTGTATGGTTTAGGGTTTAGGGTTTAGGTTTTAATGTTTAGGGTTTCAGCTTTTGGGTTTAGGTAATGTTCTTGCATATGTAGGGAATATTCCTCATTTTTGTCTTGGATTTATAGCATATTGTACACGGTTTTTACCGACTTTTTTGTTTTTCGACCTTTTATTTATATTTGTATGGTTTAGGATTTAGTGTTTAGGTTTTAGCGCTTAGGGTTTCAGGTTTAGGGTTTTGGTAATGTTCTTGCATATATAGGGAATATTCCTCATTTTTTTTCTTGGATTTATAGCTTATAGTACACGGTTTTTACCGACTTTTTTGTTTTTCGACATTTTATTTATATTTGTATGGTTTAGGGTTTAGGGTTTAGGTTTTAGGGGTTAGGGTTTCATGTTTAGGGTTTAGGAAATGTTCTTGCATATGTAGGTAATATTCCTCATTTTTTTTCTTGGATTTATTGCTTATAGTACACGGTTTGTACCGACTTTTTTGTTTTTCGACATTTTATTTATATTTGTATGGTTTAGGGTTTAGGGTTTAGGTTTTAGGGTTTAGGGTTTCAGGTTTAGGGTTTTGGTAATGTTCTTGCAAATGTAGGGAATATTCCTCATTTTTTTTCTTGGTTTTATGGCCTATAGTACACGGGTTTTACCGACTTTTTTATTTTTCGACATTTTATTTATATTTTTAGGGTTTAGGGTTTAGGTTTTAAGGTTTAGTGTTTCAGGTTTAGGGTTTAGGTAATGTTCTTGCATATGTAGGGAATATTCCACATTTTTTTTCTTGGATTTATGGCCTATAGTACACCGTTTATACCGACTTTTTTGTTTTTCGACATTTTATTTATATTTGTATGGTTTAGGGTTTAGGGTTTAGGTTTTAGGGTTTCAGGTTTAGGTTTTAGGTATTGTTCTTGCATATGTAGGGAATATTCCTCATTTTTTTTCTTGGATTTATAGCTAATTGTACACGGTTTTTACCGACTTTTTTGTTTTTTGACATTTTATTTATATTTGTATGGTTTAGGGTTTAGTGTTTAGGTTTTAGTGCTTAGGGTTTCAGGTTTAGGGTTTAGGTAATGTTCTTGCATATATAGGGAATATTCCTCATTTTTTTTCTTGGATTTATAGCTTATAGTACACGGTTTTTACCGACTTTTTTGTTTTTCGACATTATATTTATATTTGTATGGTTTATGGTTTAGGGTTTTGGGTTTAGGTTTAAGGGTTTAGGGTTTCAGGTTTAGGGTTTAGGTAATGTTCTTGCATATGTAGGGAATATTCCTCATTTTTTTTCTTGGATTTATGGCCTATAGTACACGGTTTATACCTACTTTTTTGTTTTTCGACATTTTATTTATATTTGTATGGTTTAGGGTTTAGGGTTTAGGTTTTAATGTTTAGGGTTTCAGCTTTAGGGGTTAGGTAATGTTCTTGCATATGTAGGGAATATTCCTCATTTTTTTTCTTGGATTTATAGCTTATAGTACACGGTTTTTACCGACTTTTTTGTTTTTTGACATTTTATTTATATTTGAATGGTTTAGGGTTTAGGGTTTAGGTTTTAGGGTTTAGGGTTTCATGTTTAGGGTTTAGGAAATGTTCTTGCATATGTAGGTAATATTCCTCATTTTTTTTCTTGGATTTATTGCTTATAGTACACGGTTTGTACCGACTTTTTTGTTTTTCGACATTTTATTTATATTTGTATGGTTTAGGGTTTAGGTTTTAGGTTTTAGGGTTTAGGGTTTCAGGTTTAGGGTTTTGGTAATGTTCTTGCATATGTAGGGAATATTCCTCATTTTTTTTCTTGGTTTTATGGCCTATAGTACACGGGTTTTACCGACTTTTTTATTTTTCGACATTTTATTTATATTTTTATGGTTTAGGGTTTAGGTTTTAAGGTTTAGTGTTTCAGGTTTAGGGTTTAGGTAATGTTCTTGCATATGTAGGGAATATTCCACATTATTTTTCTTGGATTTATGGCCTATAGTACAAGGTTTATACCGACTTTTTTGTTTTTCGACATTTTATTTATATTTGTATGGTTTAGGGTTTAGGGTTTAGGTTTTAGGGTTTCAGGTTTAGGTTTTAGGTATTGTTCTTGCATATGTAGGGAATATTCCTCATTTTTTTTCTTGGATTTATAGCTAATTGTACACGGTTTTTACCGACTTTTTTGTTTTTCGACATTTTATTTATATTTGTATGGTTTAGGGTTTAGTGTTTAGGTTTTAGTGCTTAGGGTTTCAGGTTTAGGGTTTAGGTAATGTTCTTGCATATATAGGGAATATTCCTCATTTTTTTTCTTGGATTTATAGCTTATAGTACACGGTTTTTACCGACTTTTTTGTTTTTCGACATTATATTTATATTTGTATGGTTTATGGTTTAGGGTTTTGGGTTTAGGTTTTAGGGTTTAGGGTTTCAGGTTTAGGGTTTAGGTAATGTTCTTGCATATGTAGGGAATATTCCTCATTTTTTTTCTTGGATTTATGGCCTATATAGTACACGGTTTATACCTACTTTTTTGTTTTTCGACATTTTATTTATATTTGTATGGTTTAGGGTTTAGGGTTTAGGTTTTAATGTTTAGGGTTTCAGCTTTAGGGGTTAGGTAATGTTCTTGCATATGTAGGGAATATTCCTCATTTTTTTTCTTGGATTTATTGCTTATAGTACACGGTTTGTACCGACTTTTTTGTTTTTCGACATTTTATTTATATTTGTATGGTTTAGGTTTTAGGGTTTAGGGTTTCAGGTTTAGGGTTTTGGTAATGTTCTTGCATATGTAGGGAATATTCCTCATTTTTTTTCTTGGTTTTATGGCCTATAGTACACGGGTTTTACCGACTTTTTTATTTTTCGACATTTTATTTATATTTTTATGGTTTAGGGTTTAGGTTTCAAGGTTTAGTGTTTCAGGTTTAGGGTTTAGGTAATGTTCTTGCATATGTAGGGAATATTCCACATTTTTTTTCTTGGATTTATGGCCTATAGTACACCGTTTATACCGACTTTTTTGTTTTTCGACATTTTATTTATATTTGTATGGTTTAGGGTTTAGGGTTTCAGGTTTAGGTTTTAGGTATTGTTCTTGCATATGTAGGGAATATTCCTCATTTTTTTTCTTGGATTTATAGCTTATTGTACACGGTTTTTACCAACTTTTTTGTTTTCCGACATTATATTTATATTTGTATGGTTTATGGTTTAGAGTTTTGGGTTTAGGTTTTAGGGTTTAGGGTTTCAGGTTTAGGGTTTAGGTAATGTTCTTGCATATGTAGGGAATATTCCTCATTTTTTTTCTTGGATTTATGGCCTATAGTACACGGTTTATACCTACTTTTTTGTTTTTCGATATTTTATTTATATTTGTATGGTTTAGGGTTTAGGGTTTAGGTTTTAATGTTTAGGGTTTCAGCTTTTGGGTTTAGGTAATGTTCTTGCATATGTAGGGAATATTCCTCATTTTTGTCTTGGATTTATAGCATATTGTACACGGTTTTTACCGACTTTTTTGTTTTTCGACCTTTTATTTATATTTGTATGGTTTAGGATTTAGTGTTTAGGTTTTAGCGCTTAGGGTTTCAGGTTTAGGGTTTAGGTAATGTTCTTGCATATATAGGGAATATTCCTCATTTTTTTTCTTGGATTTATAGCTTATAGTACACGGTTTTTACCGACTTTTTTGTTTTTCGACATTTTATTTATATTTGTATGGTTTAGGGTTTAGGGTTTAGGTTTTAGGGGTTAGGGTTTCAGGTTTAGGGTTTTGGTAATGTTCTTGCATATGTAGGGAATATTCCTCATTTTTTTTCTTGGTATTATGGCCTATAGTACACGGGTTTTACCGACTTTTTTATTTTTCGACATTTTATTTATATTTTTATGGTTTAGGGTTTAGGTTTTAAGGTTTAGTGTTTCAGGTTTAGGGTTTAGGTAATGTTCTTGCATATGTAGGGAATATTCCACATTTTTTTTTTTGGATTTATGGCCTATAGTACACGGTTTATACCGACTTTTTTGTTTTTCGACATTTTATTTATATTTGTATGGTTTAGGGTTTAGGGTTTAGGTTTTAGGATTTCAGGTTTAGGTTTTAGGTATTGTTCTTGCATATGTAGGGAATATTCCTTATTTTTTTTCTTGGATTTATCGCTAATTGTACACGGTTTTTACCGACTTTTTTGTTTTTCGACATTTTATTTATATTTGTATGGTTTAGGGTTTAGGGTTTAGGTTTTAGGGGTTAGGGTTTCAGGTTTAGGGTTTTGGTAATGTTCTTGCATATGTAGGGAATATTCCTCATTTTTTTTCTTGGTATTATGGCCTATAGTACACGGGTTTTACCGACTTTTTTATTTTTCGACATTTTATTTATATTTTTATGGTTTAGGGTTTAGGTTTTAAGGTTTAGTGTTTCAGGTTTAGGGTTTAGGTAATGTTCTTGCATATGTAGGGAATATTGCACATTTTTTTTCTTGGATTTATGGCCTATAGTACACGGTTTATACCGACTTTTTTGTTTTTCGACATTTTATTTATATTTGTATGGTTTAGGGTTTAGGGTTTAGGTTTTAGGATTTCAGGTTTAGGTTTTAGGTATTGTTCTTGCATATGTAGGGAATATTCCTCATTTTTTTTCTTGGATTTATAGCTAATTGTACACGGTTTTTACCGACTTTTTTGTTTTTCGACATTTTATTTATATTTGTATGGTTTAGGGTTTACTGTTTAGGTTTTAGTGCTTAGGGTTTCTGGTTTAGGGTTTAGGTAATGTTCTTGCATATATAGGGAATATTCCTCATTTTTTTTCTTGGATTTATAGCTTATAGTACACGGTTTTTACCGACTTTTTTGTTTTTCGACATTATATTTATATTTGTATGGTTTATGGTTTAGAGTTTTGGGTTTAGGTTTTAGGGTTTAGGGTTTCAGGTTTAGGGTTTAGGTAATGTTCTTGCATATGTAGGGAATATTCCTCATTTTTTTTCTTGGATTTATGGCCTATAGTACACGGTTTATACCTACTTTTTTGTTTTTCGATATTTTATTTATATTTGTATGGTTTAGGGTTTAGGGTTTAGGTTTTAATGTTTAGGGTTTCATCTTTTGGGTTTAGGTAATGTTCTTGCATATGTAGGGAATATTCCTCATTTTTGTCTTGGATTTATAGCATATTGTACACGGTTTTTACCGACTTTTTTGTTTTTCGACCTTTTATTTATATTTGTATGGTTTAGGATTTAGTGTTTAGGTTTTAGCGCTTAGGGTTTCAGGTTTAGGGTTTAGGTAATGTTCTTGCATATATAGGGAATATTCCTCATTTTTTTTCTTGGATTTATAGCTTATAGTACACGGTTTTTACCGACTTTTTTGTTTTTCGACATTTTATTTATATTTGTATGGTTTAGGGTTTAGGGTTTAGGTTTTAGGGGTTAGGGTTTCAGGTTTAGGGTTTTGGTAATGTTCTTGCATATGTAGGGAATATTCCTCATTTTTTTTCTTGGTATTATGGCCTATAGTACACGGGTTTTACCGACTTTTTTATTTTTCGACATTTTATTTATATTTTTATGGTTTAGGGTTTAGGTTTTAAGGTTTAGTGTTTCAGGTTTAGGGTTTAGGTAATGTTCTTGCATATGTAGGGAATATTCCACATTTTTTTTTTTTGATTTATGGCCTATAGTACACGGTTTATACCGACTTTTTTGTTTTTCGACATTTTATTTATATTTGTATGGTTTAGGGTTTAGGGTTTAGGTTTTAGGATTTCAGGTTTAGGTTTTAGGTATTGTTCTTGCATATGTAGGGAATATTCCTCATTTTTTTTCTTGGATTTATCGCTAATTGTACACGGTTTTTACCGACTTTTTTGTTTTTCGACATTTTATTTATATTTGTATGGTTTAGGGTTTAGTGTTTAGGTTTTAGTGCTTAGGGTTTCAGGTTTAGGGTTTAGGTAATGTTCTTGCATATATAGGGAATATTCCTCATTTTTTTTCTTGGATTTATAGCTTATAGTACACGGTTTTTACCGACTTTTATGTTTTTCGACATTATATTTATATTTGTATGGTTTATGGTTTAGGGTTTTGGGTTTAGGTTTTAGGGTTTAGGGTTTCAGGTTTAGGGTTTAGGTAATGTTCTTGCATATGTAGGGAATATTCCTCATTTTTTTTCTTGGATTTATGGCCTATAGTACACGGTTTATACCTACTTTTTTGTTTTTCGACATTTTATTTATATTTGTATGGTTTAGGGTTTAGGGTTTAGGTTTTAATGTTTAGGGTTTCAGCTTTAGGGGTTAGGTAATGTTCTTGCATATGTAGGGAATATTCCTCATTTTTTTTCTTGGATTTATAGCTTATAGTACACGGTTTTTACCGACTTTTTTGTTTTTTGACATTTTATTTATATTTGAATGGTTTAGGGTTTAGGGTTTAGGTTTTAGGGTTTAGGGTTTCATGTTTAGGGTTTAGGAAATATTCTTGCATATGTAGGTAATATTCCTCATTTTTTTTCTTGGATTTATTGCTTATAGTACACGGTTTGTACCGACTTTTTTGTTTTTCGACATTTTATTTATATTTGTATGGTTTAGGGTTTAGGGTTTAGGTTTTAGGGTTTAGGGTTTCAGGTTTAGGGTTTTGGTAATGTTCTTGCATATGTAGGGAATATTCCTCATTTTTTTTCTTGGTTTTATGGCCTATAGTACACGGGTTTTACCGACTTTTTTATTTTTCGACATTTTATTTATATTTTTAGGGTTTAGGGTTTAGGTTTTAAGGTTTAGTGTTTCAGGTTTAGGGTTTAGGTAATGTTCTTGCATATGTAGGGAATATTCCACATTATTTTTCTTGGATTTATGTCCTATAGTACAAGGTTTATACCGACTTTTTTGTTTTTCGACATTTTATTTATATTTGTATGGTTTAGGGTTTAGGGTTTAGGTTTTAGGGTTTCAGGTTTAGGTTTTAGGTATTGTTCTTGCATATGTAGGGAATATTCCTCATTTTTTTTCTTGGATTTATAGCTAATTGTACACGGTTTTTACCGACTTTTTTGTTTTTCGACATTTTATTTATATTTGTATGGTTTAGGGTTTAGTGTTTAGGTTTTAGTGCTTAGGGTTTCAG
Organism: Primula veris; assembly: GCA_963682055.1. Classification (NCBI taxonomy): domain Eukaryota; kingdom Viridiplantae; phylum Streptophyta; class Magnoliopsida; order Ericales; family Primulaceae; genus Primula; species Primula veris. Next base: position 29,543,024 of record OY821748.1, read on the forward strand.
GTTTAGGGTTTAGGTAATGTTCTTGCATATATAGGGAATATTCCTCATTTTTTTTCTTGGATTTATAGCTTATAGTACACGGTTTTTACCGACTTTTTTGTTTTTCGACATTATATTTATATTTGTATGGTTTATGGTTTAGGGTTTTGGGTTTAGGTTTTAGGGTTTAGGGTTTCAGGTTTAGGGTTTAGATAATGTTCTTGCATATGTAGGGAATATTCCTCATTTTTTTTCTTGGATTTATGGCCTATATAGTACACGGTTTATACCTACTTTTTTGTTTTTCGACATTTTATTTATATTTGTATGGTTTAGGGTTTAGGGTTTAGGTTTTAATGTTTAGGGTTTCAGCTTTAGGGGTTAGGTAATGTTCTTGCATATGTAGGGAATATTCCTCATTTTTTTTCTTGGATTTATTGCTTATAGTACACGGTTTGTACCGACTTTTTTGTTTTTCGACATTTTATTTATATTTGTATGGTTTAGGGTTTAGGGTTTAGGTTTTAGGGTTTAGGGTTTCAGGTTTAGGGTTTTGGTAATGTTCTTGCATATGTAGGGAATATTCCTCATTTTTTTTCTTGGTTTTATGGCCTATAGTACACGGGTTTTACCGACTTTTTTATTTTTCGACATTTTATTTATATTTTTATGGTTTAGGGTTTAGGTTTCAAGGTTTAGTGTTTCAGGTTTAGGGTTTAGGTAATGTTCTTGCATATGTAGGGAATATTCCACATTTTTTTTCTTGGATTTATGGCCTATAGTACACCGTTTATACCGACTTTTTTGTTTTTCGACATTTTATTTATATTTGTATGGTTTAGGGTTTAGGGTTTCAGGTTTAGGTTTTAGGTATTGTTCTTGCATATGTAGGGAATATTCCTCATTTTTTTTCTTGGATTTATAGCTTATTGTACACGGTTTTTACCAACTTTTTTGTTTTTCGACATTATATTTATATTTGTATGGTTTATGGTTTAGAGTTTTGGGTTTAGGTTTTAGGGTTTAGGGTTTCAGGTTTAGGGTTTAGGTAATGTTCTTGCATATGTAGGGAATATTCCTCATTTTTTTTCTTGGATTTATGGCCTATAGTACACGGTTTATACCTACTTTTTTGTTTTTCGATATTTTATTTATATTTGTATGGTTTAGGGTTTAGGGTTTAGGTTTTAATGTTTAGGGTTTCAGCTTTTGGGTTTAGGTAATGTTCTTGCATATGTAGGGAATATTCCTCATTTTTGTCTTGGATTTATAGCATATTGTACACGGTTTTTACCGACTTTTTTGTTTTTCGACCTTTTATTTATATTTGTATGGTTTTGGATTTAGTGTTTAGGTTTTAGCGCTTAGGGTTTCAGGTTTAGGGTTTAGGTAATGTTCTTGCATATATAGGGAATATTCCTCATTTTTTTTCTTGGATTTATAGCTTATAGTACACGGTTTTTACCGACTTTTTTGTTTTTCGACATTTTATTTATATTTGTATGGTTTAGGGTTTAGGGTTTAGGTTTTAGGGGTTAGGGTTTCAGGTTTAGGGTTTTGGTAATGTTCTTGCATATGTAGGGAATATTCCTCATTTTTTTTCTTGGTATTATGGCCTATAGTACACGGGTTTTACCGACTTTTTTATTTTTCGACATTTTATTTATATTTTTATGGTTTAGGGTTTAGGTTTTAAGGTTTAGTGTTTCAGGTTTAGGGTTTAGGTAATGTTCTTGCATATGTAGGGAATATTCCACATTTTTTTTTTTGGATTTATGGCCTATAGTACACGGTTTATACCGACTTTTTTGTTTTTCGACATTTTATTTATATTTGTATGGTTTAGGGTTTAGGGTTTAGGTTTTAGGATTTCAGGTTTAGGTTTTAGGTATTGTTCTTGCATATGTAGGGAATATTCCTTATTTTTTTTCTTGGATTTATCGCTAATTGTACACGGTTTTTACCGACTTTTTTGTTTTTCGACATTTTATTTATATTTGTATGGTTTAGGGTTTAGGGTTTAGGTTTTAGGGGTTAGGGTTTCAGGTTTAGGGTTTTGGTAATGTTCTTGCATATGTAGGGAATATTCCTCATTTTTTTTCTTGGTATTATGGCCTATAGTACACGGGTTTTACCGACTTTTTTATTTTTCGACATTTTATTTATATTTTTATGGTTTAGGGTTTAGGTTTTAAGGTTTAGTGTTTCAGGTTTAGGGTTTAGGTAATGTTCTTGCATATGTAGGGAATATTCCACATTTTTTTTCTTGGATTTATGGCCTATAGTACACGGTTTATACCGACTTTTTTGTTTTTCGACATTTTATTTATATTTGTATGGTTTAGGGTTTAGGGTTTAGGTTTTAGGATTTCAGGTTTAGGTTTTAGGTATTGTTCTTGCATATGTAGGGAATATTCCTCATTTTTTTTCTTGGATTTATAGCTAATTGTACACGGTTTTTACCGACTTTTTTGTTTTTCGACATTTTATTTATATTTGTATGGTTTAGGGTTTACTGTTTAGGTTTTAGTGCTTAGGGTTTCTGGTTTAGGGTTTAGGTAATGTTCTTGCATATATAGGGAATATTCCTCATTTTTTTTCTTGGATTTATAGCTTATAGTACACGGTTTTTACCGACTTTTTTGTTTTTCGACATTATATTTATATTTGTATGGTTTATGGTTTAGAGTTTTGGGTTTAGGTTTTAGGGTTTAGGGTTTCAGGTTTAGGGTTTAGGTAATGTTCTTGCATATGTAGGGAATATTCCTCATTTTTTTTCTTGGATTTATGGCCTATAGTACACGGTTTATACCTACTTTTTTGTTTTTCGATATTTTATTTATATTTGTATGGTTTAGGGTTTAGGGTTTAGGTTTTAATGTTTAGGGTTTCATCTTTTGGGTTTAGGTAATGTTCTTGCATATGTAGGGAATATTCCTCATTTTTGTCTTGGATTTATAGCATATTGTACACGGTTTTTACCGACTTTTTTGTTTTTCGACCTTTTATTTATATTTGTATGGTTTAGGATTTAGTGTTTAGGTTTTAGCGCTTAGGGTTTCAGGTTTAGGGTTTAGGTAATGTTCTTGCATATATAGGGAATATTCCTCATTTTTTTTCTTGGATTTATAGCTTATAGTACACGGTTTTTACCGACTTTTTTGTTTTTCGACATTTTATTTATATTTGTATGGTTTAGGGTTTAGGGTTTAGGTTTTAGGGGTTAGGGTTTCAGGTTTAGGGTTTTGGTAATGTTCTTGCATATGTAGGGAATATTCCTCATTTTTTTTCTTGGTATTATGGCCTATAGTACACGGGTTTTACCGACTTTTTTATTTTTCGACATTTTATTTATATTTTTATGGTTTAGGGTTTAGGTTTTAAGGTTTAGTGTTTCAGGTTTAGGGTTTAGGTAATGTTCTTGCATATGTAGGGAATATTCCACATTTTTTTTTTTTGATTTATGGCCTATAGTACACGGTTTATACCGACTTTTTTGTTTTTCGACATTTTATTTATATTTGTATAGTTTAGGGTTTAGGGTTTAGGTTTTAGGATTTCAGGTTTAGGTTTTAGGTATTGTTCTTGCATATGTAGGGAATATTCCTCATTTTTTTTCTTGGATTTATCGCTAATTGTACACGGTTTTTACCGACTTTTTTGTTTTTCGACATTTTATTTATATTTGTATGGTTTAGGGTTTAGTGTTTAGGTTTTAGTGCTTAGGGTTTCAGGTTTAGGGTTTAGGTAATGTTCTTGCATATATAGGGAATATTCCTCATTTTTTTTCTTGGATTTATAGCTTATAGTACACGGTTTTTACCGACTTTTATGTTTTTCGACATTATATTTATATTTGTATGGTTTATGGTTTAGGGTTTTGGGTTTAGGTTTTAGGGTTTAGGGTTTCAGGTTTAGGGTTTAGGTAATGTTCTTGCATATGTAGGGAATATTCCTCATTTTTTTTCTTGGATTTATGGCCTATAGTACACGGTTTATACCTACTTTTTTGTTTTTCGACATTTTATTTATATTTGTATGGTTTAGGGTTTAGGGTTTAGGTTTTAATGTTTAGGGTTTCAGCTTTAGGGGTTAGGTAATGTTCTTGCATATGTAGGGAATATTCCTCATTTTTTTTCTTGGATTTATAGCTTATAGTACACGGTTTTTACCGACTTTTTTGTTTTTTGACATTTTATTTATATTTGAATGGTTTAGGGTTTAGGGTTTAGGTTTTAGGGTTTAGGGTTTCATGTTTAGGGTTTAGGAAATATTCTTGCATATGTAGGTAATATTCCTCATTTTTTTTCTTGGATTTATTGCTTATAGTACACGGTTTGTACCGACTTTTTTGTTTTTCGACATTTTATTTATATTTGTATGGTTTAGGGTTTAGGGTTTAGGTTTTAGGGTTTAGGGTTTCAGGTTTAGGGTTTTGGTAATGTTCTTGCATATGTAGGGAATATTCCTCATTTTTTTTCTTGGTTTTATGGCCTATAGTACACGGGTTTTACCGACTTTTTTATTTTTCGACATTTTATTTATATTTTTAGGGTTTAGGGTTTAGGTTTTAAGGTTTAGTGTTTCAGGTTTAGGGTTTAGGTAATGTTCTTGCATATGTAGGGAATATTCCACATTTTTTTTCTTGGATTTATGGCCTATAGTACACCGTTTATACCGACTTTTTTGTTTTTCGACATTTTATTTATATTTGTATGGTTTAGGGTTTAGGGTTTAGGTTTTAGGGTTTCAGGTTTAGGTTTTAGGTATTGTTCTTGCATATGTAGGGAATATTCCTCATTTTTTTTCTTGGATTTATAGCTAATTGTACACGGTTTTTACCGACTTTTTTGTTTTTCGACATTTTATTTATATTTGTATGGTTTAGGGTTTAGTGTTTAGGTTTTAGTGCTTAGGGTTTCAGGTTTAGGGTTTAGGTAATGTTCTTGCATATATAGGGAATATTCCTCATTTTTTTTCTTGGATTTATAGCTTATAGTACACGGTTTTTACCGACTTTTATGTTTTTCGACATTATATTTATATTTGTATGGTTTATGGTTTAGGGTTTTGGGTTTAGGTTTTAGGGTTTAGGGTTTCAGGTTTAGGGTTTAGGTAATGTTCTTGCATATGTAGGGAATATTCCTCATTTTTTTTCTTGGATTTATGGCCTATAGTACACGGTTTATACCTACTTTTTTGTTTTTCGACATTTTATTTATATTTGTATGGTTTAGGGTTTAGGGTTTAGGTTTTAATGTTTAGGGTTTCAGCTTTAGGGGTTAGGTAATGTTCTTGCATATGTAGGGAATATTCCTCATTTTTTTTCTTGGATTTATAGCTTATAGTACACGGTTTTTACCGACTTTTTTGTTTTTTGACATTTTATTTATATTTGAATGGTTTAGGGTTTAGGGTTTAGGTTTTAGGGTTTAGGGTTTCATGTTTAGGGTTTAGGAAATATTCTTGCATATGTAGGTAATATTCCTCATTTTTTTTCTTGGATTTATTGCTTATAGTACACGGTTTGTACCGACTTTTTTGTTTTTCGACATTTTATTTATATTTGTATGGTTTAGGGTTTAGGGTTTAGGTTTTAGGGTTTAGGGTTTCAGGTTTAGGGTTTTGGTAATGTTCTTGCATATGTAGGGAATATTCCTCATTTTTTTTCTTGGTTTTATGGCCTATAGTACACGGGTTTTACCGACTTTTTTATTTTTCGACATTTTATTTATATTTTTAGGGTTTAGGGTTTAGGTTTTAAGGTTTAGTGTTTCAGGTTTAGGGTTTAGGTAATGTTCTTGCATATGTAGGGAATATTCCACATTATTTTTCTTGGATTTATGTCCTATAGTACAAGGTTTATACCGACTTTTTTGTTTTTCGACATTTTATTTATATTTGTATGGTTTAGGGTTTAGGGTTTAGGTTTTAGGGTTTCAGGTTTAGGTTTTAGGTATTGTTCTTGCATATGTAGGGAATATTCCTCATTTTTTTTCTTGGATTTATAGCTAATTGTACACGGTTTTTACCGACTTTTTTGTTTTTCGACATTTTATTTATATTTGTATGGTTTAGGGTTTAGTGTTTAGGTTTTAGTGCTTAGGGTTTCAGGTTTAGGGTTTAGGTAATGTTCTTGCATATATAGGGAATATTCCTCATTTTTTTTCTTGGATTTATAGCTTATAGTACACGGTTTTTACCGACTTTTTTGTTTTTCGACATTATATTTATATTTGTATGGTTTATGGTTTAGGGTTTTGGGTTTAGGTTTTAGGGTTTAGGGTTTCAGGTTTAGGGTTTAGATAATGTTCTTGCATATGTAGGGAATATTCCTCATTTTTTTTCTTGGATTTATGGCCTATATAGTACACGGTTTATACCTACTTTTTTGTTTTTCGACATTTTATTTATATTTGTATGGTTTAGGGTTTAGGGTTTAGGTTTTAATGTTTAGGGTTTCAGCTTTAGGGGTTAGGTAATGTTCTTGCATATGTAGGGAATATTCCTCATTTTTTTTCTTGGATTTATTGCTTATAGTACACGGTTTGTACCGACTTTTTTGTTTTTCGACATTTTATTTATATTTGTATGGTTTAGGGTTTAGGGTTTAGGTTTTAGGGTTTAGGGTTTCAGGTTTAGGGTTTTGGTAATGTTCTTGCATATGTAGGGAATATTCCTCATTTTTTTTCTTGGTTTTATGGCCTATAGTACACGGGTTTTACCGACTTTTTTATTTTTCGACATTTTATTTATATTTTTATGGTTTAGGGTTTAGGTTTCAAGGTTTAGTGTTTCAGGTTTAGGGTTTAGGTAATGTTCTTGCATATGTAGGGAATATTCCACATTTTTTTTCTTGGATTTATGGCCTATAGTACACCGTTTATACCGACTTTTTTGTTTTTCGACATTTTATTTATATTTGTATGGTTTAGGGTTTAGGGTTTCAGGTTTAGGTTTTAGGTATTGTTCTTGCATATGTAGGGAATATTCCTCATTTTTTTTCTTGGATTTATAGCTTATTGTACACGGTTTTTACCAACTTTTTTGTTTTTCGACATTATATTTATATTTGTATGGTTTATGGTTTAGAGTTTTGGGTTTAGGTTTTAGGGTTTAGGGTTTCAGGTTTAGGGTTTAGGTAATGTTCTTGCATATGTAGGGAATATTCCTCATTTTTTTTCTTGGATTTATGGCCTATAGTACACGGTTTATACCTACTTTTTTGTTTTTCGATATTTTATTTATATTTGTATGGTTTAGGGTTTAGGGTTTAGGTTTTAATGTTTAGGGTTTCAGCTTTTGGGTTTAGGTAATGTTCTTGCATATGTAGGGAATATTCCTCATTTTTGTCTTGGATTTATAGCATATTGTACACGGTTTTTACCGACTTTTTTGTTTTTCGACCTTTTATTTATATTTGTATGGTTTTGGATTTAGTGTTTAGGTTTTAGCGCTTAGGGTTTCAGGTTTAGGGTTTAGGTAATGTTCTTGCATATATAGGGAATATTCCTCATTTTTTTTCTTGGATTTATAGCTTATAGTACACGGTTTTTACCGACTTTTTTGTTTTTCGACATTTTATTTATATTTGTATGGTTTAGGGTTTAGGGTTTAGGTTTTAGGGGTTAGGGTTTCAGGTTTAGGGTTTTGGTAATGTTCTTGCATATGTAGGGAATATTCCTCATTTTTTTTCTTGGTATTATGGCCTATAGTACACGGGTTTTACCGACTTTTTTATTTTTCGACATTTTATTTATATTTTTATGGTTTAGGGTTTAGGTTTTAAGGTTTAGTGTTTCAGGTTTAGGGTTTAGGTAATGTTCTTGCATATGTAGGGAATATTCCACATTTTTTTTTTTGGATTTATGGCCTATAGTACACGGTTTATACCGACTTTTTTGTTTTTCGACATTTTATTTATATTTGTATGGTTTAGGGTTTAGGGTTTAGGTTTTAGGATTTCAGGTTTAGGTTTTAGGTATTGTTCTTGCATATGTAGGGAATATTCCTTATTTTTTTTCTTGGATTTATCGCTAATTGTACACGGTTTTTACCGACTTTTTTGTTTTTCGACATTTTATTTATATTTGTATGGTTTAGGGTTTAGGGTTTAGGTTTTAGGGGTTAGGGTTTCAGGTTTAGGGTTTTGGTAATGTTCTTGCATATGTAGGGAATATTCCTCATTTTTTTTCTTGGTATTATGGCCTATAGTACACGGGTTTTACCGACTTTTTTATTTTTCGACATTTTATTTATATTTTTATGGTTTAGGGTTTAGGTTTTAAGGTTTAGTGTTTCAGGTTTAGGGTTTAGGTAATGTTCTTGCATATGTAGGGAATATTCCACATTTTTTTTCTTGGATTTATGGCCTATAGTACACGGTTTATACCGACTTTTTTGTTTTTCGACATTTTATTTATATTTGTATGGTTTAGGGTTTAGGGTTTAGGTTTTAGGATTTCAGGTTTAGGTTTTAGGTATTGTTCTTGCATATGTAGGGAATATTCCTCATTTTTTTTCTTGGATTTATAGCTAATTGTACACGGTTTTTACCGACTTTTTTGTTTTTCGACATTTTATTTATATTTGTATGGTTTAGGGTTTACTGTTTAGGTTTTAGTGCTTAGGGTTTCTGGTTTAGGGTTTAGGTAATGTTCTTGCATATATAGGGAATATTCCTCATTTTTTTTCTTGGATTTATAGCTTATAGTACACGGTTTTTACCGACTTTTTTGTTTTTCGACATTATATTTATATTTGTATGGTTTATGGTTTAGAGTTTTGGGTTTAGGTTTTAGGGTTTAGGGTTTCAGGTTTAGGGTTTAGGTAATGTTCTTGCATATGTAGGGAATATTCCTCATTTTTTTTCTTGGATTTATGGCCTATAGTACACGGTTTATACCTACTTTTTTGTTTTTCGATATTTTATTTATATTTGTATGGTTTAGGGTTTAGGGTTTAGGTTTTAATGTTTAGGGTTTCATCTTTTGGGTTTAGGTAATGTTCTTGCATATGTAGGGAATATTCCTCATTTTTGTCTTGGATTTATAGCATATTGTACACGGTTTTTACCGACTTTTTTGTTTTTCGACCTTTTATTTATATTTGTATGGTTTAGGATTTAGTGTTTAGGTTTTAGCGCTTAGGGTTTCAGGTTTAGGGTTTAGGTAATGTTCTTGCATATATAGGGAATATTCCTCATTTTTTTTCTTGGATTTATAGCTTATAGTACACGGTTTTTACCGACTTTTTTGTTTTTCGACATTTTATTTATATTTGTATGGTTTAGGGTTTAGGGTTTAGGTTTTAGGGGTTAGGGTTTCAGGTTTAGGGTTTTGGTAATGTTCTTGCATATGTAGGGAATATTCCTCATTTTTTTTCTTGGTATTATGGCCTATAGTACACGGGTTTTACCGACTTTTTTATTTTTCGACATTTTATTTATATTTTTATGGTTTAGGGTTTAGGTTTTAAGGTTTAGTGTTTCAGGTTTAGGGTTTAGGTAATGTTCTTGCATATGTAGGGAATATTCCACATTTTTTTTTTTTGATTTATGGCCTATAGTACACGGTTTATACCGACTTTTTTGTTTTTCGACATTTTATTTATATTTGTATAGTTTAGGGTTTAGGGTTTAGGTTTTAGGATTTCAGGTTTAGGTTTTAGGTATTGTTCTTGCATATGTAGGGAATATTCCTCATTTTTTTTCTTGGATTTATCGCTAATTGTACACGGTTTTTACCGACTTTTTTGTTTTTCGACATTTTATTTATATTTGTATGGTTTAGGGTTTAGTGTTTAGGTTTTAGTGCTTAGGGTTTCAGGTTTAGGGTTTAGGTAATGTTCTTGCATATATAGGGAATATTCCTCATTTTTTTTCTTGGATTTATAGCTTATAGTACACGGTTTTTACCGACTTTTATGTTTTTCGACATTATATTTATATTTGTATGGTTTATGGTTTAGGGTTTTGGGTTTAGGTTTTAGGGTTTAGGGTTTCAGGTTTAGGGTTTAGGTAATGTTCTTGCATATGTAGGGAATATTCCTCATTTTTTTTCTTGGATTTATGGCCTATAGTACACGGTTTATACCTACTTTTTTGTTTTTCGACATTTTATTTATATTTGTATGGTTTAGGGTTTAGGGTTTAGGTTTTAATGTTTAGGGTTTCAGCTTTAGGGGTTAGGTAATGTTCTTGCATATGTAGGGAATATTCCTCATTTTTTTTCTTGGATTTATAGCTTATAGTACACGGTTTTTACCGACTTTTTTGTTTTTTGACATTTTATTTATATTTGAATGGTTTAGGGTTTAGGGTTTAGGTTTTAGGGTTTAGGGTTTCATGTTTAGGGTTTAGGAAATATTCTTGCATATGTAGGTAATATTCCTCATTTTTTTTCTTGGATTTATTGCTTATAGTACACGGTTTGTACCGACTTTTTTGTTTTTCGACATTTTATTTATATTTGTATGGTTTAGGGTTTAGGGTTTAGGTTTTAGGGTTTAGGGTTTCAGGTTTAGGGTTTTGGTAATGTTCTTGCATATGTAGGGAATATTCCTCATTTTTTTTCTTGGTTTTATGGCCTATAGTACACGGGTTTTACCGACTTTTTTATTTTTCGACATTTTATTTATATTTTTAGGGTTTAGGGTTTAGGTTTTAAGGTTTAGTGTTTCAGGTTTAGGGTTTAGGTAATGTTCTTGCATATGTAGGGAATATTCCACATTTTTTTTCTTGGATTTATGGCCTATAGTACACCGTTTATACCGACTTTTTTGTTTTTCGACATTTTATTTATATTTGTATGGTTTAGGGTTTAGGGTTTAGGTTTTAGGGTTTCAGGTTTAGGTTTTAGGTATTGTTCTTGCATATGTAGGGAATATTCCTCATTTTTTTTCTTGGATTTATAGCTAATTGTACACGGTTTTTACCGACTTTTTTGTTTTTCGACATTTTATTTATATTTGTATGGTTTAGGGTTTAGTGTTTAGGTTTTAGTGCTTAGGGTTTCAGGTTTAGGGTTTAGGTAATGTTCTTGCATATATAGGGAATATTCCTCATTTTTTTTCTTGGATTTATAGCTTATAGTACACGGTTTTTACCGACTTTTATGTTTTTCGACATTATATTTATATTTGTATGGTTTATGGTTTAGGGTTTTGGGTTTAGGTTTTAGGGTTTAGGGTTTCAGGTTTAGGGGTTAGGTAATGTTCTTGCATATGTAGGGAATATTCCTCATTTTTTTTCTTGGATTTATAGCTTATAGTACACGGTTTTTACCGACTTTTTTGTTTTTTGACATTTTATTTATATTTGAATGGTTTAGGGTTTAGGGTTTAGGTTTTAGGGTTTAGGGTTTCATGTTTAGGGTTTAGGAAATGTTCTTGCATATGTAGGTAATATTACTCATTTTTTTTCTTGGATTTATTGCTTATAGTACACGGTTTGTACCGACTTTTTTGTTTTTCGACATTTTATTTATATTTGTATGGTTTAGGGTTTAGGGTTTAGGTTTTAGGGTTTAGGGTTTCAGGTTTAGGGTTTTGGTAATGTTCTTGCATATGTAGGGAATATTTTTTTTCTTGGTTTTATGGCCTATAGTACACGGGTTTTACCGACTTTTTTATTTTTCGACATTTTATTTATATTTTTAGGGTTTAGGGTTTAGGTTTTAAGGTTTAGTGTTTCAGGTTTAGGGTTTAGGTAATGTTCTTGCATATGTAGGGAATATTCCACATTTTTTTTCTTGGATTTATGGCCTATAGTACACCGTTTATACCGACTTTTTTGTTTTTCGACATTTTATTTATATTTGTATGGTTTAGGGTTTAGGGTTTAGGTTTTAGGGTTTCAGGTTTAGGTTTTAGGTATTGTTCTTGCATATGTAGGGAATATTCCTCATTTTTTTTCTTGGATTTATAGCTAATTGTACACGGTTTTTACCGACTTTTTTGTTTTTCGACATTTTATTTATATTTGTATGGTTTAGGGTTTAGTGTTTAGGTTTTAGTGCTTAGGGTTTCAGGTTTAGGGTTTAGGTAATGTTCTTGCATATATAGGGAATATTCCTCATTTTTTTTCTTGGATTTATAGCTTATAGTACACGGTTTTTACCGACTTTTATGTTTTTCGACATTATATTTATATTTGTATGGTTTATGGTTTAGGGTTTTGGGTTTAGGTTTTAGGGTTTAGGGTTTCAGGTTTAGGGTTTAGGTAATGTTCTTGCATATGTAGGGAATATTCCTCATTTTTTTTCTTGGATTTATGGCCTATAGTACACGGTTTATACCTACTTTTTTGTTTTTCGACATTTTATTTATATTTGTATGGTTTAGGGTTTAGGGTTTAGGTTTTAATGTTTAGGGTTTCAGCTTTAGGGGTTAGGTAATGTTCTTGCATATGTAGGCAATATTCCTCATTTTTTTTCTTGGATTTATAGCTTATAGTACACGGTTTTTACCGACATTTTTGTTTTTTGACATTTTATTTATATTTGAATGGTTTAGGGTTTAGGGTTTAGGTTTTAGGGTTTAGGGTTTCATGTTTAGGGTTTAGGAAATGTTCTTGCATATGTAGGTAATATTCCTCATTTTTTTTCTTGGATTTATTGCTTATAGTACACGGTTTGTACCGACTTTTTTGTTTTTCGACATTTTATTTATATTTGTATGGTTTAGGGTTTAGGGTTTAGGGTTTAGGTTTTAGGGTTTAGGGTTTCAGGTTTAGGGTTTTGGTAATGTTCTTGCATATGTAGGGAATATTCCTCATTTTTTTTCTTGGTTTTATGGCCTATAGTACACGGGTTTTACCGACTTTTTTATTTTTCGACATTTTATTTATATTTTTAGGGTTTAGGGTTTAGGTTTTAAGGTTTAGTGTTTCAGGTTTAGGGTTTAGGTAATGTTCTTGCATATGTAGGGAATATTCCACATTTTTTTTCTTGGATTTATGGCCTATAGTACACCGTTTATACCGACTTTTTTGTTTTTCGACATTTTATTTATATTTGTATGGTTTAGGGTTTAGGGTTTAGGTTTTAGGGTTTCAGGTTTAGGTTTTAGGTATTGTTCTTGCATATGTAGGGAATATTCCTCATTTTTTTTCTTGGATTTATAGCTAATTGTACACGGTTTTTACCGACTTTTTTGTTTTTCGACATTTTATTTATATTTGTATGGTTTAGGGTTTAGTGTTTAGGTTTTAGTGCTTAGGGTTTCAGGTTTAGGGTTTAGGTAATGTTCTTGCATATATAGGGAATATTCCTCATTTTTTTTCTTGGATTTATAGCTTATAGTACACGGTTTTTACCGACTTTTATGTTTTTCGACATTATATTTATATTTGTATGGTTTATGGTTTAGGGTTTTGGGTTTAGGTTTTAGGGTTTAGGGTTTCAGGTTTAGGGTTTAGGTAATGTTCTTGCATATGTAGGGAATATTCCTCATTTTTTTTCTTGGATTTATGGCCTATAGTACACGGTTTATACCTTCTTTTTTGTTTTTCGACATTTTATTTATATTTGTATGGTTTAGGGTTTAGGGTTTAGGTTTTAATGTTTAGGGTTTCAGCTTTAGGGGTTAGGTAATGTTCTTGCATATGTAGGGAATATTCCTCATTTTTTTTCTTGGATTTATAGCTTATAGTACACGGTTTTTACCGACTTTTTTGTTTTTTGACATTTTATTTATATTTGAATGGTTTAGGGTTTAGGGTTTAGGTTTTAGGGTTTAGGGTTTCATGTTTAGGGTTTAGGAAATGTTCTTGCATATGTAGGTAATATTCCTCATTTTTTTTCTTGGATTTATTGCTTATAGTACACGGTTTGTACCGACTTTTTTGTTTTTCGACATTTTATTTATATTTGTATGGTTTAGGGTTTAGGGTTTAGGGTTTAGGTTTTAGGGTTTAGGTTTTAGGGTTTAGGGTTTCAGGTTTAGGGTTTTGGTAATGTTCTTGCATATGTAGGGAATATTCCTCATTTTTTTTCTTGGTTTTATGGCCTATAGTACACGGGTTTTACCGACTTTTTTATTTTTCGACATTTTATTTATATTTTTATGGTTTAGGGTTTAGGTTTTAAGGTTTAGTGTTTCAGGTTTAGGGTTTAGGTAATGTTCTTGCATATGTAGGGAATATTCCACATTTTTTTTTTTTGATTTATGGCCTATAGTACACGGTTTATACCGACTTTTTTGTTTTTCGACATTTTATTTATATTTGTATGGTTTAGGGTTTAGGGTTTAGGTTTTAGGATTTCAGGTTTAGGTTTTAGGTATTGTTCTTGCATATGTAGGGAATATTCCTCATTTTTTTTCTTGGATTTATCGCTAATTGTACACGGTTTTTACCGACTTTTTTGTTTTTCGACATTTTATTTATATTTGTATGGTTTAGGGTTTAGTGTTTAGGTTTTAGTGCTTAGGGTTTCAGGTTTAGGGTTTAGGTAATGTTCTTGCATATATAGGGAATATTCCTCATTTTTTTTCTTGGATTTATAGCTTATAGTACACGGTTTTTACCGACTTTTATGTTTTTCGACATTATATTTATATTTGTATGGTTTATGGTTTAGGGTTTTGGGTTTAGGTTTTAGGGTTTAGGGTTTCAGGTTTAGGGTTTAGGTAATGTTCTTGCATATGTAGGGAATATTCCTCATTTTTTTTCTTGGATTTATGGCCTATAGTACACGGTTTATACCTACTTTTTTGTTTTTCGACATTTTATTTATATTTGTATGGTTTAGGGTTTAGGGTTTAGGTTTTAATGTTTAGGGTTTCAGCTTTAGGGGTTAGGTAATGTTCTTGCATATGTAGGGAATATTCCTCATTTTTTTTCTTGGATTTATAGCTTATAGTACACGGTTTTTACCGACTTTTTTGTTTTTTGACATTTTATTTATATTTGAATGGTTTAGGGTTTAGGGTTTAGGTTTTAGGGTTTAGGGTTTCATGTTTAGGGTTTAGGAAATGTTCTTGCATATGTAGGTAATATTCCTCATTTTTTTTCTTGGATTTATTGCTTATAGTACACGGTTTGTACCGACTTTTTTGTTTTTCGACATTTTATTTATATTTGTATGGTTTAGGGTTTAGGGTTTAGGGTTTAGGTTTTAGGGTTTAGGGTTTCAGGTTTAGGGTTTTGGTAATGTTCTTGCATATGTAGGGAATATTCCTCATTTTTTTTCTTGGTTTTATGGCCTATAGTACACGGGTTTTACCGACTTTTTTATTTTTCGACATTTTATTTATATTTTTAGGGTTTAGGGTTTAGGTTTTAAGGTTTAGTGTTTCAGGTTTAGGGTTTAGGTAATGTTCTTGCATATGTAGGGAATATTCCACATTTTTTTTCTTGGATTTATGGCCTATAGTACACCGTTTATACCGACTTTTTTGTTTTTCGACATTTTATTTATATTTGTATGGTTTAGGGTTTAGGGTTTAGGTTTTAGGGTTTCAGGTTTAGGTTTTAGGTATTGTTCTTGCATATGTAGGGAATATTCCTCATTTTTTTTCTTGGATTTATAGCTAATTGTACACGGTTTTTACCGACTTTTTTGTTTTTCGACATTTTATTTATATTTGTATGGTTTAGGGTTTAGTGTTTAGGTTTTAGTGCTTAGGGTTTCAGGTTTAGGGTTTAGGTAATGTTCTTGCATATATAGGGAATATTCCTCATTTTTTTTCTTGGATTTATAGCTTATAGTACACGGTTTTTACCGACTTTTATGTTTTTCGACATTATATTTATATTTGTATGGTTTGTGGTTTAGGGTTTTGGGTTTAGGTTTTAGGGTTTAGGGTTTCAGGTTTAGGGTTTAGGTAATGTTCTTGCATATGTAGGGAATATTCCTCATTTTTTTTCTTGGATTTATGGCCTATAGTACACGGTTTATACCTACTTTTTTGTTTTTCGACATTTTATTTATATTTGTATGGTTTAGGGTTTAGGGTTTAGGTTTTAATGTTTAGGGTTTCAGCTTTAGGGGTTAGGTAATGTTCTTGCATATGTAGGGAATATTCCTCATTTTTTTTCTTGGATTTATAGCTTATAGTACACGGTTTTTACCGACTTTTTTGTTTTTTGACATTTTATTTATATTTGAATGGTTTAGGGTTTAGGGTTTAGGTTTTAGGGTTTAGGGTTTCATGTTTAGGGTTTAGGAAATGTTCTTGCATATGTAGGTAATATTCCTCATTTTTTTTCTTGGATTTATTGCTTATAGTACACGGTTTGTACCGACTTTTTTGTTTTTCGACATTTTATTTATATTTGTATGGTTTAGGGTTTAGGGTTTAGGGTTTAGGTTTTAGGGTTTAGGGTTTCAGGTTTAGGGTTTTGGTAATGTTCTTGCATATGTAGGGAATATTCCTCATTTTTTTTCTTGGTTTTATGGCCTATAGTACACGGGTTTTACCGACTTTTTTATTTTTCGACATTTTATTTATATTTTTAGGGTTTAGGGTTTAGGTTTTAAGGTTTAGTGTTTCAGGTTTAGGGTTTAGGTAATGTTCTTGCATATGTAGGGAATATTCCACATTTTTTTTCTTGGATTTATGGCCTATAGTACACCGTTTATACCGACTTTTTTGTTTTTCGACATTTTATTTATATTTGTATGGTTTAGGGTTTAGGGTTTAGGTTTTAGGGTTTCAGGTTTAGGTTTTAGGTATTGTTCTTGCATATGTAGGGAATATTCCTCATTTTTTTTCTTGGATTTATAGCTAATTGTACACGGTTTTTACCGACTTTTTTGTTTTTCGACATTTTATTTATATTTGTATGGTTTAGGGTTTAGTGTTTAGGTTTTAGTGCTTAGGGTTTCAGGTTTAGGGTTTAGGTAATGTTCTTGCATATATAGGGAATATTCCTCATTTTTTTTCTTGGATTTATAGCTTATAGTACACGGTTTTTACCGACTTTTTTGTTTTTCGACATTATATTTATATTTGTATGGTTTATGGTTTAGGGTTTTGGGTTTAGGTTTAAGGGTTTAGGGTTTCAGGTTTAGGGTTTAGGTAATGTTCTTGCATATGTAGGGAATATTCCTCATTTTTTTTCTTGGATTTATGGCCTATAGTACACGGTTTATACCTACTTTTTTGTTTTTCGACATTTTATTTATATTTGTATGGTTTAGGGTTTAGGGTTTAGGTTTTAATGTTTAGGGTTTCAGCTTTAGGGGTTAGGTAATGTTCTTGCATATGTAGGGAATATTCCTCATTTTTTTTCTTCGATTTATAGCTTATAGTACACGGTTTTTACCGACTTTTTTGTTTTTTGACATTTTATTTATATTTGAATGGTTTAGGGTTTAGGGTTTAGGTTTTAGGGTTTAGGGTTTCATGTTTAGGGTTTAGGAAATGTTCTTGCATATGTAGGTAATATTCCTCATTTTTTTTCTTGGATTTATTGCTTATAGTACACGGTTTGTACCGACTTTTTTGTTTTTCGACATTTTATTTATATTTGTATGGTTTAGGGTTTAGGGTTTAGGTTTTAGGGTTTAGGGTTTCAGGTTTAGGGTTTTGGTAATGTTCTTGCATATGTAGGGAATATTCCTCATTTTTTTTCTTGGTTTTATGGCCTATAGTACACGGGTTTTACCGACTTTTTTATTTTTCGACATTTTATTTATATTTTTATGGTTTAGGGTTTAGGTTTTAAGGTTTAGTGTTTCAGGTTTAGGGTTTAGGTAATGTTCTTGCATATGTAGGGAATATTCCACATTATTTTTCTTGGATTTATGTCCTATAGTACAAGGTTTATACCGACTTTTTTGTTTTTCGACATTTTATTTATATTTGTATGGTTTAGGGTTTAGGGTTTAGGTTTTAGGGTTTCAGGTTTAGGTTTTAGGTATTGTTCTTGCATATGTAGGGAATATTCCTCATTTTTTTTCTTGGATTTATAGCTAATTGTACACGGTTTTTACCGACTTTTTTGTTTTTCGACATTTTATTTATATTTGTATGGTTTAGGGTTTAGTGTTTAGGTTTTAGTGCTTAGGGTTTCAGGTTTAGGGTTTAGGTAATGTTCTTGCATATATAGGGAATATTCCTCATTTTTTTTCTTGGATTTATAGCTTATAGTACACGGTTTTTACCGACTTTTTTGTTTTTCGACATTATATTTATATTTGTATGGTTTATGGTTTAGGGTTTTGGGTTTAGGTTTTAGGGTTTAGGGTTTCAGGTTTAGGGTTTAGGTAATGTTCTTGCATATGTAGGGAATATTCCTCATTTTTTTTCTTGGATTTATGGCCTATAGTACACGGTTTATACCTACTTTTTTGTTTTTCGACATTTTATTTATATTTGTATGGTTTAGGGTTTAGGGTTTAGGTTTTAATGTTTAGGGTTTCAGCTTTAGGGGTTAGGTAATGTTCTTGCATATGTAGGGAATATTCCTCATTTTTTTTCTTGGATTTATAGCTTATAGTACACGGTTTTTACCGACTTTTTTGTTTTTTGACATTTTATTTATATTTGAATGGTTTAGGGTTTAGGGTTTAAGTTTTAGGGTTTAGGGTTTCATGTTTAGGGTTTAGGAAATGTTCTTGCATATGTAGGTAATATTCCTCATTTTTTTTCTTGGATTTATTGCTTATAGTACACGGTTTGTACCGACTTTTTTGTTTTTCGACATTTTATTTATATTTGTATGGTTTAGGGTTTAGGGTTTAGGTTTTAGGGTTTAGGGTTTCAGGTTTAGGGTTTTGGTAATGTTCTTGCATATGTAGGGAATATTCCTCATTTTTTTTCTTGGTTTTATGGCCTATAGTACACGTGTTTTACCGACTTTTTTATTTTTCGACATTTTATTTATATTTTTATGGTTTAGGGTTTAGGTTTTAAGGTTTAGTGTTTCAGGTTTAGGGTTTAGGTAATGTTCTTGCATATGTAGGGAATATTCCACATTTTTTTTCTTGGATTTATGGCCTATAGTACACCGTTTATACCGACTTTTTTGTTTTTCGACATTTTATTTATATTTGTATGGTTTTGGGTTTAGGGTTTAGGTTTTAGGGTTTCAGGTTTAGGTTTTAGGTATTGTTCTTGCATATGTAGGGAATATTCCTCATTTTTTTTCTTGGATTTATAGCTAATTGTACACGGTTTTTACCGACTTTTTTGTTTTTCGACATTTTATTTATATTTGTATGGTTTAGGGTTTAGTGTTTAGGTTTTAGTGCTTAGGGTTTCAGGTTTAGGGTTTAGGTAATGTTCTTGCATATATAGGGAATATTCCTCATTTTTTTTCTTGGATTTATAGCTTATAGTACACGGTTTTTACCGACTTTTTTGTTTTTCGACATTATATTTATATTTGTATGGTTTATGGTTTAGGGTTTTGGGTTTAGGTTTTAGGGTTTAGGGTTTCAGGTTTAGGGTTTAGGTAATGTTCTTGCATATGTAGGGAATATTCCTCATTTTTTTTCTTGGATTTATGGCCTATAGTACACGGTTTATACTTACTTTTTTGTTTTTCGACATTTTATTTATATTTGTATGGTTTAGGGTTTAGGGTTTAGGTTTTAATGTTTAGGGTTTCAGCTTTAGGGGTTAGGTAATGTTCTTGCATATGTAGGGAATATTCCTCATTTTTTTTCTTGGATTTATAGCTTATAGTACACGGTTTTTACCGACTTTTTTGTTTTTTGACATTTTATTTATATTTGAATGGTTTAGGGTTTAGGGTTTAAGTTTTAGGGTTTAGGGTTTCATGTTTAGGGTTTAGGAAATGTTCTTGCATATGTAGGTAATATTCCTCATTTTTTTTCTTGGATTTATTGCTTATAGTACACGGTTTGTACCGACTTTTTTGTTTTTCGACATTTTATTTATATTTGTATGGTTTAGGGTTTAGGGTTTAGGTTTTAGGGTTTAGGGTTTCAGGTTTAGGGTTTTGGTAATGTTCTTGCATATGTAGGGAATATTTCTCATTTTTTTTCTTGGTTTTATGGCCTATAGTACACGTGTTTTACCGACTTTTTTATTTTTCGACATTTTATTTATATTTTTATGGTTTAGGGTTTAGGTTTTAAGGTTTAGTGTTTCAGGTTTAGGGTTTAGGTAATGTTCTTGCATATGTAGGGAATATTCCACATTTTTTTTCTTGGATTTATGGCCTATAGTACACCGTTTATACCGACTTTTTTGTTTTTCGACATTTTATTTATATTTGTATGGTTTAGGGTTTAGGGTTTCAGGTTTAGGTTTTAGGTATTGTTCTTGCATATGTAGGGAATATTCCTCATTTTTTTTCTTGGATTTATAGCTTATTGTACACGGTTTTTACCGACTTTTTTGTTTTTCGACATTTTATTTATATTTGTATGGTTTAGGGTTTAGTGTTTAGGTTTTAGTGCTTAGGGTTTCAGGTTTAGGGTTTAGGTAATGTTCTTGCATATATATGGAATATTCCTCATTTTTTTTCTTGGATTTATAGCTTATAGTACACGGTTTTTACCGACTTTTTTGTTTTTCGACATTATATTCATATTTGTATGGTTTATGGTTTAGGGTTTTGGGTTTAGGTTTTAAGGTTTAGGGTTTCAGGTTTAGGGTTTAGGTAATGTTCTTGCATATGTAGGGAATATTCCTCATTTTTTTTCTTGGATTTATGGCCTATAGTACACGGTTTATACCTACTTTTTTGTTTTTCGACATTTTATTTATATTTGTATGGTTTAGGGTTTAGGGTTTAGGTTTTAATGTTTAGGGTTTCAGCTTTAGGGGTTAGGTAATGTTCTTGCATATGTAGGGAATATTCCTCATTTTTTTTCTTGGATTTATAGCTTATAGTACACGGTTTTTACCGACTTTTTTGTTATTTGACATTTTATTTATATTTGAATGGTTTAGGTTTTAGGGTTTAGGGTTTAGGGTTTAGGGTTTCATGTTTAGGGTTTAGGAAATGTTCTTGCATATGTAGGTAATATTCCTCATTTTTTTTCTTGGATTTATTGCTTATAGTACACGGTTTGTACCGACTTTTTTGTTTTTCGACATTTTATTTATATTTGTATGGTTTAGGGTTTAGGGTTTAGGTTTTAGGGTTTAGGGTTTCAGGTTTAGGGTTTTGGTAATGTTCTTGCATATGTAGGGAATATTCCTCATTTTTTTTCTTGGTTTTATGGCCTATAGTACACGGGTTTTACCGACTTTTTTATTTTTCGACATTTTATTTATATTTTTATGGTTTAGGGTTTAGGTTTTAAGGTTTAGTGTTTCAGGTTTAGGGTTTAGGTAATGTTCTTGCATATGTAGGGAATATTCCACATTTTTTTTCTTGGATTTATGGCCTATAGTACACGGTTTATACCGACTTTTTTGTTTTTCAACATTTTATTTATATTTGTATGGTTTAGGGTTTAGGGTTTAGGTTTTAGGGTTTCAGGTTTAGGTTTTAGGTATTGTTCTTGCATATGTAGGGAATATTCCTCATTTTTTTTCTTGGATTTATAGCTTATTGTACACGGTTTTTACCGACTTTTTTGTTTTTTGACATTTTATTTATATTTGTATGGTTTAGGGTTTAGTGTTTAGGTTTTAGTGCTTAGGGTTTCAGGTTTAGGGTTTAGGTAATGTTCTTGCATATATAGGGAATATTCCTCATTTTTTTTCTTGGATTTATAGCTTATAGTACACGGTTTTTACCGACTTTTTTGTTTTTCGACATTATATTTATATTTGTATGGTTTATGGTTTAGGGTTTTGGGTTTAGGTTTTAGGGTTTAGGGTTTCAGGTTTAGGGTTTAGGTAATGTTCTTGCATATGTAGGGAATATTCCTCATTTTTTTTCTTGGATTTATGGCCTGTAGTACACGGTTTATACCTACTTTTTTGTTTTTCGACATTTTATTTATATTTGTATGGTTTAGGGTTTAGGGTTTAGGTTTTCGGGTTTCAGGTTTAGGTTTTAGGTATTGTTCTTGCATATGTAGGGAATATTCCTCATTTTTTTTCTTGGATTTATAGCTTATTGTACACGGTTTTTACCGACTTTTTTTTTTTTCGACATTTTATTTATATTTGTATGGTTTAGGGTTTAGTGTTTAGGTTTTAGTGCTTAGGGTTTCAGGTTTAGGGTTTAGGTAATGTTCTTGCATATATAGGGAATATTCCTCATTTTTTTTCTTGGATTTATAGCTTATAGTACACGGTTTTTACCGACTTTTTTGTTTTTCGACATTATATTCATATTTGTATGGTTTATGGTTTAGGGTTTTGGGTTTAGGTTTTAAGGTTTAGGGTTTCAGGTTTAGGGTTTAGGTAATGTTCTTGCATATGTAGGGAATATTCCTCATTTTTTTTCTTGGATTTATGGCCTATAGTACACGGTTTATACCTACTTTTTTGTTTTTCGACATTTTATTTATATTTGTATGGTTTAGGGTTTAGGGTTTAGGTTTTAATGTTTAGGGTTTCAGCTTTAGGGGTTAGGTAATGTTCTTGCATATGTAGGGAATATTCCTCATTTTTTTTCTTGGATTTATAGCTTATAGTACACGGTTTTTACCGACTTTTTTGTTATTTGACATTTTATTTATATTTGAATGGTTTAGGGTTTAGGGTTTAGGGTTTAGGGTTTAGGGTTTCATGTTTAGGGTTTAGGAAATGTTCTTGCATATGTAGGTAATATTCCTCATTTTTTTTCTTGGATTTATTGCTTATAGTACACGGTTTGTACCGACTTTTTTGTTTTTCGACATTTTATTTATATTTGTATGGTTTAGGGTTTAGGGTTTAGGTTTTAGGGTTTAGGGTTTCAGGTTTAGGGTTTTGGTAATGTTCTTGCATATGTAGGGAATATTCCTCATTTTTTTTCTTGGTTTTATGGCCTATAGTACACGGGTTTTACCGACTTTTTTATTTTTCGACATTTTATTTATATTTTTATGGTTTAGGGTTTAGGTTTTAAGGTTTAGTGTTTCAGGTTTAGGGTTTAGGTAATGTTCTTGCATATGTAGGGAATATTCCACATTTTTTTTCTTGGATTTATGGCCTATAGTACACGGTTTATACCGACTTTTTTGTTTTTCAACATTTTATTTATATTTGTATGGTTTAGGGTTTAGGGTTTAGGTTTTAGGGTTTCAGGTTTAGGTTTTAGGTATTGTTCTTGCATATGTAGGGAATATTCCTCATTTTTTTTCTTGGATTTATAGCTTATTGTACACGGTTTTTACCGACTTTTTTGTTTTTTGACATTTTATTTATATTTGTATGGTTTAGGGTTTAGTGTTTATGTTTTAGTGCTTAGGGTTTCAGGTTTAGGGTTTAGGTAATGTTCTTGCATATATAGGGAATATTCCTCATTTTTTTTCTTGGATTTATAGCTTATAGTACACGGTTTTTACCGACTTTTTTGTTTTTCGACATTATATTTATATTTGTATGGTTTATGGTTTAGGGTTTTGGGTTTAGGTTTTAGGGTTTAGGGTTTCAGGTTTAGGGTTTAGGTAATGTTCTTGCATATGTAGGGAATATTCCTCATTTTTTTTCTTGGATTTATGGCCTGTAGTACACGGTTTATACCTACTTTTTTGTTTTTCGACATTTTATTTATATTTGTATGGTTTAGGGTTTAGGGTTTAGGTTTTCGGGTTTCAGGTTTAGGTTTTAGGTATTGTTCTTGCATATGTAGGGAATATTCCTCATTTTTTTTCTTGGATTTATAGCTTATTGTACACGGTTTTTACCGACTTTTTTTTTTTTCGACATTTTATTTATATTTGTATGGTTTAGGGTTTAGGGTTTAGGTTTTAGGGTTTAGGGTTTCAGGTTTAGGGTTTTGGTAATGTTCTTGCATATGTAGGGAATATTCCTCATTTTTTTTCTTGGTTTTATGGCCTATAGTACACGGGTTTTACCGACTTTTTTATTTTTCGACATTTTATTTATATTTTTATGGTTTAGGGTTTAGGTTTTAAGGTTTAGTGTTTCAGGTTTAGGGTTTAGGTAATGTTCTTGCATATGTAGGGAATATTCCACATTTTTTTTCTTGGATTTATGACCTATAGTACACCGTTTATACCGACTTTTTTGTTTTTCGACATTTTATTTATATTTGTATGGTTTAGGGTTTAGGGTTTAGGTTTTAGGGTTTCAGGTTTAGGTTTTAGGTATTGTTCTTGCATATGTAGGGAATATTCCTCATTTTTTTTCTTGGATTTATAGCTAATTGTACACGGTTTTTACCGACTTTTTTGTTTTTCGACATTTTATTTATATTTGTATGGTTTAGGGTTTAGTGTTTAGGTTTTAGTGCTTAGGGTTTCAGGTTTAGGGTTTAGGTAATGTTCTTGCATATATAGGGAATATTCCTCATTTTTTTTCTTGGATTTATAGCTTATAGTACACGGTTTTTACCGACTTTTTTGTTTTTCGACATTATATTTATATTTGTATGGTTTATGGTTTAGGGTTTTGGGTTTAGGTTTTAGGGTTTAGGGTTTCAGGTTTAGGGTTTAGGTAATGTTCTTGCATATGTAGGGAATATTCCTCATTTTTTTTCTTGGATTTATGGCCTGTAGTACACGGTTTATACCTACTTTTTTGTTTTTCGACATTTTATTTATATTTGTATGGTTTAGGGTTTAGGGTTTAGGTTTTCGGGTTTCAGGTTTAGGTTTTAGGTATTGTTCTTGCATATGTAGGGAATATTCCTCATTTTTTTTCTTGGATTTATAGCTTATTGTACACGGTTTTTACCGACTTTTTTTTTTTTCGACATTTTATTTATATTTGTATGGTTTAGGGTTTAGGGTTTAGGTTTTAGGGTTTAGGGTTTCAGGTTTAGGGTTTTGGTAATGTTCTTGCATATGTAGGGAATATTCCTCATTTTTTTTCTTGGTTTTATGGCCTATAGTACACGGGTTTTACCGACTTTTTTATTTTTCGACATTTTATTTATATTTTTATGGTTTAGGGTTTAGGTTTTAAGGTTTAGTGTTTCAGGTTTAGGGTTTAGGTAATGTTCTTGCATATGTAGGGAATATTCCACATTTTTTTTCTTGGATTTATGACCTATAGTACACCGTTTATACCGACTTTTTTGTTTTTCGACATTTTATTTATATTTGTATGGTTTAGGGTTTAGGGTTTAGGTTTTAGGGTTTCAGGTTTAGGTTTTAGGTATTGTTCTTGCATATGTAGGGAATATTCCTCATTTTTTTTCTTGGATTTATAGCTAATTGTACACGGTTTTTACCGACTTTTTTGTTTTTCGACATTTTATTTATATTTGTATGGTTTAGGGTTTAGTGTTTAGGTTTTAGTGCTTAGGGTTTCAGGTTTAGGGTTTAGGTAATGTTCTTGCATATATAGGGAATATTCCTCATTTTTTTTCTTGGATTTATAGCTTATAGTACACGGTTTTTACCGACTTTTTTGTTTTTCGACATTATATTTATATTTGTATGGTTTATGGTTTAGGGTTTTGGGTTTAGGTTTTAGGGTTTAGGGTTTCAGGTTTAGGGTTTAGGTAATGTTCTTGCATATGTAGGGAATATTCCTCATTTTTTTTCTTGGATTTATGGCCTATAGTACACGGTTTATATCTACTTTTTTGTTTTTCGACATTTTATTTATATTTGTATGGTTTAGGGTTTAGGGTTTAGGTTTTAATGTTTAGGGTTTCAGCTTTAGGGGTTAGGTAATGTTCTTGCATATGTAGGGAATATTCCTCATTTTTTTTCTTGGATTTATAGCTTATAGTACACGGTTTTTACCGACTTTTTTGTTTTTTGACATTTTATTTATATTTGAATGGTTTAGGGTTTAGGGTTTAGGTTTTAGGGTTTAGGGTTTCATGTTTAGGGTTTAGGAAATGTTCTTGCATATGTAGGTAATATTCCTCATTTTTTTTCTTGGATTTATTGCATATAGTACACGGTTTGTACCGACTTTTTTGTTTTTCGACATTTTATTTATATTTGTATGGTTTAGGGTTTAGGGTTTAGGTTTTAGGGTTTAGGGTTTCAGGTTTAGGGTTTTGGTAATGTTCTTGCATATGTAGGGAATATTCCTCATTTTTTTTCTTGGTTTTATGGCCTATAGTACACGGGTTTTACCGACTTTTTTATTTTTCGACATTTTATTTATATTTTTATGGTTTAGGGTTTAGGTTTTAAGGTTTAGTGTTTCAAGTTTAGGGTTTAGGTAATGTTCTTGCATATGTAGGGAATATTCCACATTTTTTTTCTTGGATTTATGGCCTATAGTACACGGTTTATACCGACTTTTTTGTTTTTCAACATTTTATTTATATTTGTATGGTTTAGGGTTTAGGGTTTAGGTTTTAGGGTTTCAGGTTTAGGTTTTAGGTATTGTTCTTGCATATGTAGGGAATATTCCTCATTTTTTTTCTTGGATTTATAGCTTATTGTACACGGTTTTTACCGACTTTTTTGTTTTTTGACATTTTATTTATATTTGTATGGTTTAGGGTTTAGTGTTTAGGTTTTAGTGCTTAGGGTTTCATGTTTAGGGTTTAGGTAATGTTCTTGCATATATAGGGAATATTCCTCATTTTTTTTCTTGGATTTATAGCTTATAGTACACGGTTTTTACCGACTTTTTTGTTTTTCGACATTATATTTATATTTGTATGGTTTATGGTTTAGGATTTTGGGTTTAGGTTTTAGGGTTTAGGGTTTCAGGTTTAGGGTTTAGGTAATGTTCTTGCATATGTAGGGAATATTCCTCATTTTTTTTCTTGGATTTATGGCCTGTAGTACACGGTTTATACCTACTTTTTTGTTTTTCGACATTTTATTTATATTTGTATGGTTTAGGGTTTAGGGTTTAGGTTTTCGGGTTTCAGGTTTAGGTTTTAGGTATTGTTCTTGCATATGTAGGGAATATTCCTCATTTTTTTTCTTGGATTTATAGCTTATTGTACACGGTTTTTACCGACTTTTTTTTTTTTCGACATTTTATTTATATTTGTATGGTTTAGGGTTTAGGGTTTAGGTTTTAGGGTTTAGGGTTTCAGGTTTAGGGTTTTGGTAATGTTCTTGCATATGTAGGGAATATTCCTCATTTTTTTTCTTGGTTTTATGGCCTATAGTACACGGGTTTTACCGACTTTTTTATTTTTCGACATTTTATTTATATTTTTATGGTTTAGGGTTTAGGTTTTAAGGTTTAGTGTTTCAGGTTTAGGGTTTAGGTAATGTTCTTGCATATGTAGGGAATATTCCACATTTTTTTTCTTGGATTTATGACCTATAGTACACCGTTTATACCGACTTTTTTGTTTTTCGACATTTTATTTATATTTGTATGGTTTAGGGTTTAGGGTTTAGGTTTTAGGGTTTCAGGTTTAGGTTTTAGGTATTGTTCTTGCATATGTAGGGAATATTCCTCATTTTTTTTCTTGGATTTATAGCTAATTGTACACGGTTTTTACCGACTTTTTTGTTTTTCGACATTTTATTTATATTTGTATGGTTTAGGGTTTAGTGTTTAGGTTTTAGTGCTTAGGGTTTCAGGTTTAGGGTTTAGGTAATGTTCTTGCATATATAGGGAATATTCCTCATTTTTTTTCTTGGATTTATAGCTTATAGTACACGGTTTTTACCGACTTTTTTGTTTTTCGACATTATATTTATATTTGTATGGTTTATGGTTTAGGGTTTTGGGTTTAGGTTTTAGGGTTTAGGGTTTCAGGTTTAGGGTTTAGGTAATGTTCTTGCATATGTAGGGAATATTCCTCATTTTTTTTCTTGGATTTATGGCCTATAGTACACGGTTTATACCTACTTTTTTGTTTTTCGACATTTTATTTATATTTGTATGGTTTAGGGTTTAGGGTTTAGGTTTTAATGTTTAGGGTTTCAGCTTTAGGGGTTAGGTAATGTTCTTGCATATGTAGGGAATATTCCTCATTTTTTTTCTTGGATTTATTGCTTATAGTACACGGTTTGTACCGACTTTTTTGTTTTTCGACATTTTATTTATATTTGTATGGTTTAGGGTTTAGGGTTTAGGTTTTAGGGTTTAGGGTTTCAGGTTTAGGGTTTTGGTAATGTTCTTGCATATGTAGGGAATATTCCTCATTTTTTTTCTTGGTTTTATGGCCTATAGTACACGGGTTTTACCGACTTTTTTATTTTTCGACATTTTATTTATATTTTTATGGTTTAGGGTTTAGGTTTCAAGGTTTAGTGTTTCAGGTTTAGGGTTTAGGTAATGTTCTTGCATATGTAGGGAATATTCCACATTTTTTTTCTTGGATTTATGGCCTATAGTACACCGTTTATACCGACTTTTTTGTTTTTCGACATTTTATTTATATTTGTATGGTTTAGGGTTTAGGGTTTAGGGTTTAGGTTTTCGGGTTTCAGGTTTAGGTTTTAGGTATTGTTCTTGCATATGTAGGGAATATTCCTCATTTTTTTTCTTGGATTTATAGCTTATTGTACACGGTTTTTACCGACTTTTTTGTTTTTCGACATTTTATTTATATTTGTATGGTTTAGGGTTTAGTGTTTAGGTTTTAGTGCTTAGGGTTTTAGGTTTAGGGTTTAGGTAAAGTTCTTGCATATATAGGGAATATTCCTCATTTTTTTTCTTGGATTTATGGCTTATAGTACACGGTTTTTACCGACTTTTTTGTTTTTCGACATTATATTTATATTTGTATGGTTTATGGTTTAGGGTTTTGGGTTTAGGTTTTAGGGTTTAGGGTTTCAGGTTTAGGGTTTAGGTAATGTTCTTGCATATGTAGGGAATATTCCTCATTTTTTTTCTTGGATTTATGGCCTATAGTACACGGTTTATATCTACTTTTTTGTTTTTCGACATTTTATTTATATTTGTATGGTTTAGGGTTTAGGGTTTAGGTTTTAATGTTTAGGGTTTCAGCTTTAGGGGTTAGGTAATGTTCTTGCATATGTAGGGAATATTCCTCATTTTTTTTCTTGGATTTATAGCTTATAGTACACGGTTTTTACCGACTTTTTTGTTTTTTGACATTTTATTTATATTTGAATGGTTTAGGGTTTAGGGTTTAGGTTTTAGGGTTTAGGGTTTCATGTTTAGGGTTTAGGAAATGTTCTTGCATATGTAGGTAATATTCCTCATTTTTTTTCTTGGATTTATTGCATATAGTACACGGTTTGTACCGACTTTTTTGTTTTTCGACATTTTATTTATATTTGTATGGTTTAGGGTTTAGGGTTTAGGTTTTAGGGTTTAGGGTTTCAGGTTTAGGGTTTTGGTAATGTTCTTGCATATGTAGGGAATATTCCTCATTTTTTTTCTTGGTTTTATGGCCTATAGTACACGGGTTTTACCGACTTTTTTATTTTTCGACATTTTATTTATATTTTTATGGTTTAGGGTTTAGGTTTTAAGGTTTAGTGTTTCAGGTTTAGGGTTTAGGTAATGTTCTTGCATATGTAGGGAATATTCCACATTTTTTTCTTGGATTTATGGCCTATAGTACACGGTTTATACCGACTTTTTTGTTTTTCGACATTTTATTTATATTTGTATGGTTTAGGGTTTAGGGTTTAGGTTTTATGGTTTCAGGTTTAGGTTTTAGGTATTGTTCTTGCATATGTAAGGAATATTCCTCATTTTTTTTCTTGGATTTATAGCTTATTGTACACGGTTTTTACCGACTTTTTTGTTTTTCGACATTTTATTTATATTTGTATGGTGTAGGGTTTAGTGTTTAGGTTTTAGTGCTTAGGGTTTCAGGTTTAGGGTTTAGGTAATGTTCTTGCATATATAGGGAATATTCCTCATTTTTTTTCTTGGATTTATAGCTTATAGTACACGGTTTTTACCGACTTTTTTGTTTTTCGACATTATATTCATATTTGTATGGTTTATGGTTTAGGGTTTTGGGTTTAGGTTTTAAGGTTTAGGGTTTCAGGTTTAGGGTTTAGGTAATGTTCTTGCATATGTAGGGAATATTCCTCATTTTTTTTCTTGGATTTATGGCCTATAGTACACGGTTTATACCTACTTTTTTGTTTTTCGACATTTTATTTATATTTGTATGGTTTAGGGTTTAGGGTTTAGGTTTTAATGTTTAGGGTTTCAGCTTTAGGGGTTAGGTAATGTTCTTGCATATGTAGGGAATATTCCTCATTTTTTTTCTTGGATTTATAGCTTATAGTACACGGTTTTTACCGACTTTTTTGTTATTTGACATTTTATTTATATTTGAATGGTTTAGGGTTTAGGGTTTAGGGTTTAGGGTTTAGGGTTTCATGTTTAGGGTTTAGGAAATGTTCTTGCATATGTAGGTAATATTCCTCATTTTTTTTCTTGGATTTATTGCTTATAGTACACGGTTTGTACCGACTTTTTTGTTTTTCGACATTTTATTTATATTTGTATGGTTTAGGGTTTAGGGTTTAGGTTTTAGGGTTTAGGGTTTCAGGTTTAGGGTTTTGGTAATGTTCTTGCATATGTAGGGAATATTCCTCATTTTTTTTCTTGGTTTTATGGCCTATAGTACACGGGTTTTACCGACTTTTTTATTTTTCGACATTTTATTTATATTTTTATGGTTTTGGGTTTAGGTTTTAAGGTTTAGTGTTTCAGGTTTAGGGTTTAGGTAATGTTCTTGCATATGTAGGGAATATTCCACATTTTTTTCTTGGATTTATGGCCTATAGTACACGGTTTATACCGACTTTTTTGTTTTTCGACATTTTATTTATATTTGTATGGTTTAGGGTTTAGGGTTTAGGTTTTATGGTTTCAGGTTTAGGTTTTAGGTATTGTTCTTGCATATGTAAGGAATATTCCTCATTTTTTTTCTTGGATTTATAGCTTATTGTACACGGTTTTTACCGACTTTTTTGTTTTTCGACATTTTATTTATATTTGTATGGTGTAGGGTTTAGTGTTTAGGTTTTAGTGCTTAGGGTTTCAGGTTTAGGGTTTAGGTAATGTTCTTGCATATATAGGGAATATTCCTCATTTTTTTTCTTGGATTTATAGCTTATAGTACACGGTTTTTACCGACTTTTTTGTTTTTCGACATTATATTCATATTTGTATGGTTTATGGTTTAGGGTTTTGGGTTTAGGTTTTAAGGTTTAGGGTTTCAGGTTTAGGGTTTAGGTAATGTTCTTGCATATGTAGGGAATATTCCTCATTTTTTTTCTTGGATTTATGGCCTATAGTACACGGTTTATACCTACTTTTTTGTTTTTCGACATTTTATTTATATTTGTATGGTTTAGGGTTTAGGGTTTAGGTTTTAATGTTTAGGGTTTCAGCTTTAGGGGTTAGGTAATGTTCTTGCATATGTAGGGAATATTCCTCATTTTTTTTCTTGGATTTATAGCTTATAGTACACGGTTTTTACCGACTTTTTTGTTATTTGACATTTTATTTATATTTGAATGGTTTAGGGTTTAGGGTTTAGGGTTTAGGGTTTAGGGTTTCATGTTTAGGGTTTAGGAAATGTTCTTGCATATGTAGGTAATATTCCTCATTTTTTTTCTTGGATTTATTGCTTATAGTACACGGTTTGTACCGACTTTTTTGTTTTTCGACATTTTATTTATATTTGTATGGTTTAGGGTTTAGGGTTTAGGTTTTAGGGTTTAGGGTTTCAGGTTTAGGGTTTTGGTAATGTTCTTGCATATGTAGGGAATATTCCTCATTTTTTTTCTTGGTTTTATGGCCTATAGTACACGGGTTTTACCGACTTTTTTATTTTTCGACATTTTATTTATATTTTTATGGTTTAGGGTTTAGGTTTTAAGGTTTAGTGTTTCAGGTTTAGGGTTTAGGTAATGTTCTTGCATATGTAGGGAATATTCCACATTTTTTTCTTGGATTTATGGCCTATAGTACACGGTTTATACCGACTTTTTTGTTTTTCGACATTATATTTATATTTGTATGGTTTATGGTTTAGGGTTTTGGGTTTAGGTTTTAGGGTTTAGGGTTTCAGGTTTAGGGTTTAGGTAATGTTCTTGCATATGTAGGGAATATTCCTCATTTTTTTTCTTGGATTTATGGCCTGTAGTACACGGTTTATACCTACTTTTTTGTTTTTCGACATTTTATTTATATTTGTATGGTTTAGGGTTTAGGGTTTAGGTTTTCGGGTTTCAGGTTTAGGTTTTAGGTATTGTTCTTGCATATGTAGGGAATATTCCTCATTTTTTTTCTTGGATTTATAGCTTATTGTACACGGTTTTTACCGACTTTTTTTTTTTTCGACATTTTATTTATATTTGTATGGTTTAGGGTTTAGGGTTTAGGTTTTAGGGTTTAGGGTTTCAGGTTTAGGGTTTTGGTAATGTTCTTGCATATGTAGGGAATATTCCTCATTTTTTTTCTTGGTTTTATGGCCTATAGTACACGGGTTTTACCGACTTTTTTATTTTTCGACATTTTATTTATATTTTTATGGTTTAGGGTTTAGGTTTTAAGGTTTAGTGTTTCAGGTTTAGGGTTTAGGTAATGTTCTTGCATATGTAGGGAATATTCCACATTTTTTTTCTTGGATTTATGACCTATAGTACACCGTTTATACCGACTTTTTTGTTTTTCGACATTTTATTTATATTTGTATGGTTTAGGGTTTAGGGTTTAGGTTTTAGGGTTTCAGGTTTAGGTTTTAGGTATTGTTCTTGCATATGTAGGGAATATTCCTCATTTTTTTTCTTGGATTTATAGCTAATTGTACACGGTTTTTACCGACTTTTTTGTTTTTCGACATTTTATTTATATTTGTATGGTTTAGGGTTTAGTGTTTAGGTTTTAGTGCTTAGGGTTTCAGGTTTAGGGTTTAGGTAATGTTCTTGCATATATAGGGAATATTCCTCATTTTTTTTCTTGGATTTATAGCTTATAGTACACGGTTTTTACCGACTTTTTTGTTTTTCGACATTATATTTATATTTGTATGGTTTATGGTTTAGGGTTTTGGGTTTAGGTTTTAGGGTTTAGGGTTTCAGGTTTAGGGTTTAGGTAATGTTCTTGCATATGTAGGGAATATTCCTCATTTTTTTTCTTGGATTTATGGCCTGTAGTACACGGTTTATACCTACTTTTTTGTTTTTCG
Organism: Primula veris; assembly: GCA_963682055.1. Classification (NCBI taxonomy): domain Eukaryota; kingdom Viridiplantae; phylum Streptophyta; class Magnoliopsida; order Ericales; family Primulaceae; genus Primula; species Primula veris. The sequence continues at coordinate 29,576,064 of OY821748.1, forward strand.
ACATTTTATTTATATTTGTATGGTTTAGGGTTTAGGGTTTAGGTTTTCGGGTTTCAGGTTTAGGTTTTAGGTATTGTTCTTGCATATGTAGGGAATATTCCTCATTTTTTTTCTTGGATTTATAGCTTATTGTACACGGTTTTTACCGACTTTTTTTTTTTTCGACATTTTATTTATATTTGTATGGTTTAGGGTTTAGGGTTTAGGTTTTAGGGTTTAGGGTTTCAGGTTTAGGGTTTTGGTAATGTTCTTGCATATGTAGGGAATATTCCTCATTTTTTTTCTTGGTTTTATGGCCTATAGTACACGGGTTTTACCGACTTTTTTATTTTTCGACATTTTATTTATATTTTTATGGTTTAGGGTTTAGGTTTTAAGGTTTAGTGTTTCAGGTTTAGGGTTTAGGTAATGTTCTTGCATATGTAGGGAATATTCCACATTTTTTTTCTTGGATTTATGACCTATAGTACACCGTTTATACCGACTTTTTTGTTTTTCGACATTTTATTTATATTTGTATGGTTTAGGGTTTAGGGTTTAGGTTTTAGGGTTTCAGGTTTAGGTTTTAGGTATTGTTCTTGCATATGTAGGGAATATTCCTCATTTTTTTTCTTGGATTTATAGCTAATTGTACACGGTTTTTACCGACTTTTTTGTTTTTCGACATTTTATTTATATTTGTATGGTTTAGGGTTTAGTGTTTAGGTTTTAGTGCTTAGGGTTTCAGGTTTAGGGTTTAGGTAATGTTCTTGCATATATAGGGAATATTCCTCATTTTTTTTCTTGGATTTATAGCTTATAGTACACGGTTTTTACCGACTTTTTTGTTTTTCGACATTATATTTATATTTGTATGGTTTATGGTTTAGGGTTTTGGGTTTAGGTTTTAGGGTTTAGGGTTTCAGGTTTAGGGTTTAGGTAATGTTCTTGCATATGTAGGGAATATTCCTCATTTTTTTTCTTGGATTTATGGCCTATAGTACACGGTTTATATCTACTTTTTTGTTTTTCGACATTTTATTTATATTTGTATGGTTTAGGGTTTAGGGTTTAGGTTTTAATGTTTAGGGTTTCAGCTTTAGGGGTTAGGTAATGTTCTTGCATATGTAGGGAATATTCCTCATTTTTTTTCTTGGATTTATAGCTTATAGTACACGGTTTTTACCGACTTTTTTGTTTTTTGACATTTTATTTATATTTGAATGGTTTAGGGTTTAGGGTTTAGGTTTTAGGGTTTAGGGTTTCATGTTTAGGGTTTAGGAAATGTTCTTGCATATGTAGGTAATATTCCTCATTTTTTTTCTTGGATTTATTGCATATAGTACACGGTTTGTACCGACTTTTTTGTTTTTCGACATTTTATTTATATTTGTATGGTTTAGGGTTTAGGGTTTAGGTTTTAGGGTTTAGGGTTTCAGGTTTAGGGTTTTGGTAATGTTCTTGCATATGTAGGGAATATTCCTCATTTTTTTTCTTGGTTTTATGGCCTATAGTACACGGGTTTTACCGACTTTTTTATTTTTCGACATTTTATTTATATTTTTATGGTTTAGGGTTTAGGTTTTAAGGTTTAGTGTTTCAAGTTTAGGGTTTAGGTAATGTTCTTGCATATGTAGGGAATATTCCACATTTTTTTTCTTGGATTTATGGCCTATAGTACACGGTTTATACCGACTTTTTTGTTTTTCAACATTTTATTTATATTTGTATGGTTTAGGGTTTAGGGTTTAGGTTTTAGGGTTTCAGGTTTAGGTTTTAGGTATTGTTCTTGCATATGTAGGGAATATTCCTCATTTTTTTTCTTGGATTTATAGCTTATTGTACACGGTTTTTACCGACTTTTTTGTTTTTTGACATTTTATTTATATTTGTATGGTTTAGGGTTTAGTGTTTAGGTTTTAGTGCTTAGGGTTTCATGTTTAGGGTTTAGGTAATGTTCTTGCATATATAGGGAATATTCCTCATTTTTTTTCTTGGATTTATAGCTTATAGTACACGGTTTTTACCGACTTTTTTGTTTTTCGACATTATATTTATATTTGTATGGTTTATGGTTTAGGATTTTGGGTTTAGGTTTTAGGGTTTAGGGTTTCAGGTTTAGGGTTTAGGTAATGTTCTTGCATATGTAGGGAATATTCCTCATTTTTTTTCTTGGATTTATGGCCTGTAGTACACGGTTTATACCTACTTTTTTGTTTTTCGACATTTTATTTATATTTGTATGGTTTAGGGTTTAGGGTTTAGGTTTTCGGGTTTCAGGTTTAGGTTTTAGGTATTGTTCTTGCATATGTAGGGAATATTCCTCATTTTTTTTCTTGGATTTATAGCTTATTGTACACGGTTTTTACCGACTTTTTTTTTTTTCGACATTTTATTTATATTTGTATGGTTTAGGGTTTAGGGTTTAGGTTTTAGGGTTTAGGGTTTCAGGTTTAGGGTTTTGGTAATGTTCTTGCATATGTAGGGAATATTCCTCATTTTTTTTCTTGGTTTTATGGCCTATAGTACACGGGTTTTACCGACTTTTTTATTTTTCGACATTTTATTTATATTTTTATGGTTTAGGGTTTAGGTTTTAAGGTTTAGTGTTTCAGGTTTAGGGTTTAGGTAATGTTCTTGCATATGTAGGGAATATTCCACATTTTTTTTCTTGGATTTATGACCTATAGTACACCGTTTATACCGACTTTTTTGTTTTTCGACATTTTATTTATATTTGTATGGTTTAGGGTTTAGGGTTTAGGTTTTAGGGTTTCAGGTTTAGGTTTTAGGTATTGTTCTTGCATATGTAGGGAATATTCCTCATTTTTTTTCTTGGATTTATAGCTAATTGTACACGGTTTTTACCGACTTTTTTGTTTTTCGACATTTTATTTATATTTGTATGGTTTAGGGTTTAGTGTTTAGGTTTTAGTGCTTAGGGTTTCAGGTTTAGGGTTTAGGTAATGTTCTTGCATATATAGGGAATATTCCTCATTTTTTTTCTTGGATTTATAGCTTATAGTACACGGTTTTTACCGACTTTTTTGTTTTTCGACATTATATTTATATTTGTATGGTTTATGGTTTAGGGTTTTGGGTTTAGGTTTTAGGGTTTAGGGTTTCAGGTTTAGGGTTTAGGTAATGTTCTTGCATATGTAGGGAATATTCCTCATTTTTTTTCTTGGATTTATGGCCTATAGTACACGGTTTATACCTACTTTTTTGTTTTTCGACATTTTATTTATATTTGTATGGTTTAGGGTTTAGGGTTTAGGTTTTAATGTTTAGGGTTTCAGCTTTAGGGGTTAGGTAATGTTCTTGCATATGTAGGGAATATTCCTCATTTTTTTTCTTGGATTTATTGCTTATAGTACACGGTTTGTACCGACTTTTTTGTTTTTCGACATTTTATTTATATTTGTATGGTTTAGGGTTTAGGGTTTAGGTTTTAGGGTTTAGGGTTTCAGGTTTAGGGTTTTGGTAATGTTCTTGCATATGTAGGGAATATTCCTCATTTTTTTTCTTGGTTTTATGGCCTATAGTACACGGGTTTTACCGACTTTTTTATTTTTCGACATTTTATTTATATTTTTATGGTTTAGGGTTTAGGTTTCAAGGTTTAGTGTTTCAGGTTTAGGGTTTAGGTAATGTTCTTGCATATGTAGGGAATATTCCACATTTTTTTTCTTGGATTTATGGCCTATAGTACACCGTTTATACCGACTTTTTTGTTTTTCGACATTTTATTTATATTTGTATGGTTTAGGGTTTAGGGTTTAGGTTTTCGGGTTTCAGGTTTAGGTTTTAGGTATTGTTCTTGCATATGTAGGGAATATTCCTCATTTTTTTTCTTGGATTTATAGCTTATTGTACACGGTTTTTACCGACTTTTTTGTTTTTCGACATTTTATTTATATTTGTATGGTTTAGGGTTTAGTGTTTAGGTTTTAGTGCTTAGGGTTTTAGGTTTAGGGTTTAGGTAAAGTTCTTGCATATATAGGGAATATTCCTCATTTTTTTTCTTGGATTTATGGCTTATAGTACACGGTTTTTACCGACTTTTTTGTTTTTCGACATTATATTTATATTTGTATGGTTTATGGTTTAGGGTTTTGGGTTTAGGTTTTAGGGTTTAGGGTTTCAGGTTTAGGGTTTAGGTAATGTTCTTGCATATGTAGGGAATATTCCTCATTTTTTTTCTTGGATTTATGGCCTATAGTACACGGTTTATATCTACTTTTTTGTTTTTCGACATTTTATTTATATTTGTATGGTTTAGGGTTTAGGGTTTAGGTTTTAATGTTTAGGGTTTCAGCTTTAGGGGTTAGGTAATGTTCTTGCATATGTAGGGAATATTCCTCATTTTTTTTCTTGGATTTATAGCTTATAGTACACGGTTTTTACCGACTTTTTTGTTTTTTGACATTTTATTTATATTTGAATGGTTTAGGGTTTAGGGTTTAGGTTTTAGGGTTTAGGGTTTCATGTTTAGGGTTTAGGAAATGTTCTTGCATATGTAGGTAATATTCCTCATTTTTTTTCTTGGATTTATTGCATATAGTACACGGTTTGTACCGACTTTTTTGTTTTTCGACATTTTATTTATATTTGTATGGTTTAGGGTTTAGGGTTTAGGTTTTAGGGTTTAGGGTTTCAGGTTTAGGGTTTTGGTAATGTTCTTGCATATGTAGGGAATATTCCTCATTTTTTTTCTTGGTTTTATGGCCTATAGTACACGGGTTTTACCGACTTTTTTATTTTTCGACATTTTATTTATATTTTTATGGTTTAGGGTTTAGGTTTTAAGGTTTAGTGTTTCAGGTTTAGGGTTTAGGTAATGTTCTTGCATATGTAGGGAATATTCCACATTTTTTTCTTGGATTTATGGCCTATAGTACACGGTTTATACCGACTTTTTTGTTTTTCGACATTTTATTTATATTTGTATGGTTTAGGGTTTAGGGTTTAGGTTTTATGGTTTCAGGTTTAGGTTTTAGGTATTGTTCTTGCATATGTAAGGAATATTCCTCATTTTTTTTCTTGGATTTATAGCTTATTGTACACGGTTTTTACCGACTTTTTTGTTTTTCGACATTTTATTTATATTTGTATGGTGTAGGGTTTAGTGTTTAGGTTTTAGTGCTTAGGGTTTCAGGTTTAGGGTTTAGGTAATGTTCTTGCATATATAGGGAATATTCCTCATTTTTTTTCTTGGATTTATAGCTTATAGTACACGGTTTTTACCGACTTTTTTGTTTTTCGACATTATATTCATATTTGTATGGTTTATGGTTTAGGGTTTTGGGTTTAGGTTTTAAGGTTTAGGGTTTCAGGTTTAGGGTTTAGGTAATGTTCTTGCATATGTAGGGAATATTCCTCATTTTTTTTCTTGGATTTATGGCCTATAGTACACGGTTTATACCTACTTTTTTGTTTTTCGACATTTTATTTATATTTGTATGGTTTAGGGTTTAGGGTTTAGGTTTTAATGTTTAGGGTTTCAGCTTTAGGGGTTAGGTAATGTTCTTGCATATGTAGGGAATATTCCTCATTTTTTTTCTTGGATTTATAGCTTATAGTACACGGTTTTTACCGACTTTTTTGTTATTTGACATTTTATTTATATTTGAATGGTTTAGGGTTTAGGGTTTAGGGTTTAGGGTTTAGGGTTTCATGTTTAGGGTTTAGGAAATGTTCTTGCATATGTAGGTAATATTCCTCATTTTTTTTCTTGGATTTATTGCTTATAGTACACGGTTTGTACCGACTTTTTTGTTTTTCGACATTTTATTTATATTTGTATGGTTTAGGGTTTAGGGTTTAGGTTTTAGGGTTTAGGGTTTCAGGTTTAGGGTTTTGGTAATGTTCTTGCATATGTAGGGAATATTCCTCATTTTTTTTCTTGGTTTTATGGCCTATAGTACACGGGTTTTACCGACTTTTTTATTTTTCGACATTTTATTTATATTTTTATGGTTTAGGGTTTAGGTTTTAAGGTTTAGTGTTTCAGGTTTAGGGTTTAGGTAATGTTCTTGCATATGTAGGGAATATTCCACATTTTTTTCTTGGATTTATGGCCTATAGTACACGGTTTATACCGACTTTTTTGTTTTTCGACATTTTATTTATATTTGTATGGTTTAGGGTTTAGGGTTTAGGTTTTATGGTTTCAGGTTTAGGTTTTAGGTATTGTTCTTGCATATGTAAGGAATATTCCTCATTTTTTTTCTTGGATTTATAGCTTATTGTACACGGTTTTTACCGACTTTTTTGTTTTTCGACATTTTATTTATATTTGTATGGTGTAGGGTTTAGTGTTTAGGTTTTAGTGCTTAGGGTTTCAGGTTTAGGGTTTAGGTAATGTTCTTGCATATATAGGGAATATTCCTCATTTTTTTTCTTGGATTTATAGCTTATAGTACACGGTTTTTACCGACTTTTTTGTTTTTCGACATTATATTCATATTTGTATGGTTTATGGTTTAGGGTTTTGGGTTTAGGTTTTAAGGTTTAGGGTTTCAGGTTTAGGGTTTAGGTAATGTTCTTGCATATGTAGGGAATATTCCTCATTTTTTTTCTTGGATTTATGGCCTATAGTACACGGTTTATACCTACTTTTTTGTTTTTCGACATTTTATTTATATTTGTATGGTTTAGGGTTTAGGGTTTAGGTTTTAATGTTTAGGGTTTCAGCTTTAGGGGTTAGGTAATGTTCTTGCATATGTAGGGAATATTCCTCATTTTTTTTCTTGGATTTATAGCTTATAGTACACGGTTTTTACCGACTTTTTTGTTATTTGACATTTTATTTATATTTGAATGGTTTAGGGTTTAGGGTTTAGGGTTTAGGGTTTAGGGTTTCATGTTTAGGGTTTAGGAAATGTTCTTGCATATGTAGGTAATATTCCTCATTTTTTTTCTTGGATTTATTGCTTATAGTACACGGTTTGTACCGACTTTTTTGTTTTTCGACATTTTATTTATATTTGTATGGTTTAGGGTTTAGGGTTTAGGTTTTAGGGTTTAGGGTTTCAGGTTTAGGGTTTTGGTAATGTTCTTGCATATGTAGGGAATATTCCTCATTTTTTTTCTTGGTTTTATGGCCTATAGTACACGGGTTTTACCGACTTTTTTATTTTTCGACATTTTATTTATATTTTTATGGTTTAGGGTTTAGGTTTTAAGGTTTAGTGTTTCAGGTTTAGGGTTTAGGTAATGTTCTTGCATATGTAGGGAATATTCCACATTTTTTTCTTGGATTTATGGCCTATAGTACACGGTTTATACCGACTTTTTTGTTTTTCGACATTTTATTTATATTTGTATGGTTTAGGGTTTAGGGTTTAGGTTTTATGGTTTCAGGTTTAGGTTTTAGGTATTGTTCTTGCATATGTAAGGAATATTCCTCATTTTTTTTCTTGGATTTATAGCTTATTGTACACGGTTTTTACCGACTTTTTTGTTTTTCGACATTTTATTTATATTTGTATGGTGTAGGGTTTAGTGTTTAGGTTTTAGTGCTTAGGGTTTCAGGTTTAGGGTTTAGGTAATGTTCTTGCATATATAGGGAATATTCCTCATTTTTTTTCTTGGATTTATAGCTTATAGTACACGGTTTTTACCGACTTTTTTGTTTTTCGACATTATATTCATATTTGTATGGTTTATGGTTTAGGGTTTTGGGTTTAGGTTTTAAGGTTTAGGGTTTCAGGTTTAGGGTTTAGGTAATGTTCTTGCATATGTAGGGAATATTCCTCATTTTTTTTCTTGGATTTATGGCCTATAGTACACGGTTTATACCTACTTTTTTGTTTTTCGACATTTTATTTATATTTGTATGGTTTAGGGTTTAGGGTTTAGGTTTTAATGTTTAGGGTTTCAGCTTTAGGGGTTAGGTAATGTTCTTGCATATGTAGGGAATATTCCTCATTTTTTTTCTTGGATTTATAGCTTATAGTACACGGTTTTTACCGACTTTTTTGTTATTTGACATTTTATTTATATTTGAATGGTTTAGGGTTTAGGGTTTAGGGTTTAGGGTTTAGGGTTTCATGTTTAGGGTTTAGGAAATGTTCTTGCATATGTAGGTAATATTCCTCATTTTTTTTCTTGGATTTATTGCTTATAGTACACGGTTTGTACCGACTTTTTTGTTTTTCGACATTTTATTTATATTTGTATGGTTTAGGGTTTAGGGTTTAGGTTTTAGGGTTTAGGGTTTCAGGTTTAGGGTTTTGGTAATGTTCTTGCATATGTAGGGAATATTCCTCATTTTTTTTCTTGGTTTTATGGCCTATAGTACACGGGTTTTACCGACTTTTTTATTTTTCGACATTTTATTTATATTTTTATGGTTTAGGGTTTAGGTTTTAAGGTTTAGTGTTTCAGGTTTAGGGTTTAGGTAATGTTCTTGCATATGTAGGGAATATTCCACATTTTTTTTCTTGGATTTATGGCCTATAGTACACGGTTTATACCGACTTTTTTGTTTTTCAACATTTTATTTATATTTGTATGGTTTAGGGTTTAGGGTTTAGGTTTTAGGGTTTCAGGTTTAGGTTTTAGGTATTGTTCTTGCATATGTAGGGAATATTCCTCATTTTTTTTCTTGGATTTATAGCTTATTGTACACGGTTTTTACCGACTTTTTTGTTTTTTGACATTTTATTTATATTTGTATGGTTTAGGGTTTAGTGTTTAGGTTTTAGTGCTTAGGGTTTCAGGTTTAGGGTTTAGGTAATGTTCTTGCATATATAGGGAATATTCCTCATTTTTTTTCTTGGATTTATAGCTTATAGTACACGGTTTTTACCGACTTTTTTGTTTTTCGACATTATATTTATATTTGTATGGTTTATGGTTTAGGGTTTTGGGTTTAGGTTTTAGGGTTTAGGGTTTCAGGTTTAGGGTTTAGGTAATGTTCTTGCATATGTAGGGAATATTCCTCATTTTTTTTCTTGGATTTATGGCCTGTAGTACACGGTTTATACCTACTTTTTTGTTTTTCGACATTTTATTTATATTTGTATGGTTTAGGGTTTAGGGTTTAGGTTTTCGGGTTTCAGGTTTAGGTTTTAGGTATTGTTCTTGCATATGTAGGGAATATTCCTCATTTTTTTTCTTGGATTTATAGCTTATTGTACACGGTTTTTACCGACTTTTTTTTTTTTCGACATTTTATTTATATTTGTATGGTTTAGGGTTTAGGGTTTAGGTTTTAGGGTTTAGGGTTTCAGGTTTAGGGTTTTGGTAATGTTCTTGCATATGTAGGGAATATTCCTCATTTTTTTTCTTGGTTTTATGGCCTATAGTACACGGGTTTTACCGACTTTTTTATTTTTCGACATTTTATTTATATTTTTATGGTTTAGGGTTTAGGTTTTAAGGTTTAGTGTTTCAGGTTTAGGGTTTAGGTAATGTTCTTGCATATGTAGGGAATATTCCACATTTTTTTTCTTGGATTTATGACCTATAGTACACCGTTTATACCGACTTTTTTGTTTTTCGACATTTTATTTATATTTGTATGGTTTAGGGTTTAGGGTTTAGGTTTTAGGGTTTCAGGTTTAGGTTTTAGGTATTGTTCTTGCATATGTAGGGAATATTCCTCATTTTTTTTCTTGGATTTATAGCTAATTGTACACGGTTTTTACCGACTTTTTTGTTTTTCGACATTTTATTTATATTTGTATGGTTTAGGGTTTAGTGTTTAGGTTTTAGTGCTTAGGGTTTCAGGTTTAGGGTTTAGGTAATGTTCTTGCATATATAGGGAATATTCCTCATTTTTTTTCTTGGATTTATAGCTTATAGTACACGGTTTTTACCGACTTTTTTGTTTTTCGACATTATATTTATATTTGTATGGTTTATGGTTTAGGGTTTTGGGTTTAGGTTTTAGGGTTTAGGGTTTCAGGTTTAGGGTTTAGGTAATGTTCTTGCATATGTAGGGAATATTCCTCATTTTTTTTCTTGGATTTATGGCCTATAGTACACGGTTTATACCTACTTTTTTGTTTTTCGACATTTTATTTATATTTGTATGGTTTAGGGTTTAGGGTTTAGGTTTTAATGTTTAGGGTTTCAGCTTTAGGGGTTAGGTAATGTTCTTGCATATGTAGGGAATATTCCTCATTTTTTTTCTTGGATTTATTGCTTATAGTACACGGTTTGTACCGACTTTTTTGTTTTTCGACATTTTATTTATATTTGTATGGTTTAGGGTTTAGGGTTTAGGTTTTAGGGTTTAGGGTTTCAGGTTTAGGGTTTTGGTAATGTTCTTGCATATGTAGGGAATATTCCTCATTTTTTTTCTTGGTTTTATGGCCTATAGTACACGGGTTTTACCGACTTTTTTATTTTTCGACATTTTATTTATATTTTTATGGTTTAGGGTTTAGGTTTTAAGGTTTAGTGTTTCAGGTTTAGGGTTTAGGTAATGTTCTTGCATATGTAGGGAATATTCCACATTTTTTTCTTGGATTTATGGCCTATAGTACACGGTTTATACCGACTTTTTTGTTTTTCGACATTTTATTTATATTTGTATGGTTTAGGGTTTAGGGTTTAGGTTTTATGGTTTCAGGTTTAGGTTTTAGGTATTGTTCTTGCATATGTAAGGAATATTCCTCATTTTTTTTCTTGGATTTATAGCTTATTGTACACGGTTTTTACCGACTTTTTTGTTTTTCGACATTTTATTTATATTTGTATGGTGTAGGGTTTAGTGTTTAGGTTTTAGTGCTTAGGGTTTCAGGTTTAGGGTTTAGGTAATGTTCTTGCATATATAGGGAATATTCCTCATTTTTTTTCTTGGATTTATAGCTTATAGTACACGGTTTTTACCGACTTTTTTGTTTTTCGACATTATATTCATATTTGTATGGTTTATGGTTTAGGGTTTTGGGTTTAGGTTTTAAGGTTTAGGGTTTCAGGTTTAGGGTTTAGGTAATGTTCTTGCATATGTAGGGAATATTCCTCATTTTTTTTCTTGGATTTATGGCCTATAGTACACGGTTTATACCTACTTTTTTGTTTTTCGACATTTTATTTATATTTGTATGGTTTAGGGTTTAGGGTTTAGGTTTTAATGTTTAGGGTTTCAGCTTTAGGGGTTAGGTAATGTTCTTGCATATGTAGGGAATATTCCTCATTTTTTTTCTTGGATTTATAGCTTATAGTACACGGTTTTTACCGACTTTTTTGTTATTTGACATTTTATTTATATTTGAATGGTTTAGGGTTTAGGGTTTAGGGTTTAGGGTTTAGGGTTTCATGTTTAGGGTTTAGGAAATGTTCTTGCATATGTAGGTAATATTCCTCATTTTTTTTCTTGGATTTATTGCTTATAGTACACGGTTTGTACCGACTTTTTTGTTTTTCGACATTTTATTTATATTTGTATGGTTTAGGGTTTAGGGTTTAGGTTTTAGGGTTTAGGGTTTCAGGTTTAGGGTTTTGGTAATGTTCTTGCATATGTAGGGAATATTCCTCATTTTTTTTCTTGGTTTTATGGCCTATAGTACACGGGTTTTACCGACTTTTTTATTTTTCGACATTTTATTTATATTTTTATGGTTTAGGGTTTAGGTTTTAAGGTTTAGTGTTTCAGGTTTAGGGTTTAGGTAATGTTCTTGCATATGTAGGGAATATTCCACATTTTTTTTCTTGGATTTATGGCCTATAGTACACGGTTTATACCGACTTTTTTGTTTTTCAACATTTTATTTATATTTGTATGGTTTAGGGTTTAGGGTTTAGGTTTTAGGGTTTCAGGTTTAGGTTTTAGGTATTGTTCTTGCATATGTAGGGAATATTCCTCATTTTTTTTCTTGGATTTATAGCTTATTGTACACGGTTTTTACCGACTTTTTTGTTTTTTGACATTTTATTTATATTTGTATGGTTTAGGGTTTAGTGTTTAGGTTTTAGTGCTTAGGGTTTCAGGTTTAGGGTTTAGGTAATGTTCTTGCATATATAGGGAATATTCCTCATTTTTTTTCTTGGATTTATAGCTTATAGTACACGGTTTTTACCGACTTTTTTGTTTTTCGACATTATATTTATATTTGTATGGTTTATGGTTTAGGGTTTTGGGTTTAGGTTTTAGGGTTTAGGGTTTCAGGTTTAGGGTTTAGGTAATGTTCTTGCATATGTAGGGAATATTCCTCATTTTTTTTCTTGGATTTATGGCCTGTAGTACACGGTTTATACCTACTTTTTTGTTTTTCGACATTTTATTTATATTTGTATGGTTTAGGGTTTAGGGTTTAGGTTTTCGGGTTTCAGGTTTAGGTTTTAGGTATTGTTCTTGCATATGTAGGGAATATTCCTCATTTTTTTTCTTGGATTTATAGCTTATTGTACACGGTTTTTACCGACTTTTTTTTTTTTCGACATTTTATTTATATTTGTATGGTTTAGGGTTTAGGGTTTAGGTTTTAGGGTTTAGGGTTTCAGGTTTAGGGTTTTGGTAATGTTCTTGCATATGTAGGGAATATTCCTCATTTTTTTTCTTGGTTTTATGGCCTATAGTACACGGGTTTTACCGACTTTTTTATTTTTCGACATTTTATTTATATTTTTATGGTTTAGGGTTTAGGTTTTAAGGTTTAGTGTTTCAGGTTTAGGGTTTAGGTAATGTTCTTGCATATGTAGGGAATATTCCACATTTTTTTTCTTGGATTTATGACCTATAGTACACCGTTTATACCGACTTTTTTGTTTTTCGACATTTTATTTATATTTGTATGGTTTAGGGTTTAGGGTTTAGGTTTTAGGGTTTCAGGTTTAGGTTTTAGGTATTGTTCTTGCATATGTAGGGAATATTCCTCATTTTTTTTCTTGGATTTATAGCTAATTGTACACGGTTTTTACCGACTTTTTTGTTTTTCGACATTTTATTTATATTTGTATGGTTTAGGGTTTAGTGTTTAGGTTTTAGTGCTTAGGGTTTCAGGTTTAGGGTTTAGGTAATGTTCTTGCATATATAGGGAATATTCCTCATTTTTTTTCTTGGATTTATAGCTTATAGTACACGGTTTTTACCGACTTTTTTGTTTTTCGACATTATATTTATATTTGTATGGTTTATGGTTTAGGGTTTTGGGTTTAGGTTTTAGGGTTTAGGGTTTCAGGTTTAGGGTTTAGGTAATGTTCTTGCATATGTAGGGAATATTCCTCATTTTTTTTCTTGGATTTATGGCCTATAGTACACGGTTTATACCTACTTTTTTGTTTTTCGACATTTTATTTATATTTGTATGGTTTAGGGTTTAGGGTTTAGGTTTTAATGTTTAGGGTTTCAGCTTTAGGGGTTAGGTAATGTTCTTGCATATGTAGGGAATATTCCTCATTTTTTTTCTTGGATTTATTGCTTATAGTACACGGTTTGTACCGACTTTTTTGTTTTTCGACATTTTATTTATATTTGTATGGTTTAGGGTTTAGGGTTTAGGTTTTAGGGTTTAGGGTTTCAGGTTTAGGGTTTTGGTAATGTTCTTGCATATGTAGGGAATATTCCTCATTTTTTTTCTTGGTTTTATGGCCTATAGTACACGGGTTTTACCGACTTTTTTATTTTTCGACATTTTATTTATATTTTTATGGTTTAGGGTTTAGGTTTTAAGGTTTAGTGTTTCAGGTTTAGGGTTTAGGTAATGTTCTTGCATATGTAGGGAATATTCCACATTTTTTTCTTGGATTTATGGCCTATAGTACACGGTTTATACCGACTTTTTTGTTTTTCGACATTTTATTTATATTTGTATGGTTTAGGGTTTAGGGTTTAGGTTTTATGGTTTCAGGTTTAGGTTTTAGGTATTGTTCTTGCATATGTAAGGAATATTCCTCATTTTTTTTCTTGGATTTATAGCTTATTGTACACGGTTTTTACCGACTTTTTTGTTTTTCGACATTTTATTTATATTTGTATGGTGTAGGGTTTAGTGTTTAGGTTTTAGTGCTTAGGGTTTCAGGTTTAGGGTTTAGGTAATGTTCTTGCATATATAGGGAATATTCCTCATTTTTTTTCTTGGATTTATAGCTTATAGTACACGGTTTTTACCGACTTTTTTGTTTTTCGACATTATATTCATATTTGTATGGTTTATGGTTTAGGGTTTTGGGTTTAGGTTTTAAGGTTTAGGGTTTCAGGTTTAGGGTTTAGGTAATGTTCTTGCATATGTAGGGAATATTCCTCATTTTTTTTCTTGGATTTATGGCATATAGTACACGGTTTATACCTACTTTTTTGTTTTTCGACATTTTATTTATATTTGTATGGTTTAGGGTTTAGGGTTTAGGTTTTAATGTTTAGGGTTTCAGCTTTAGGGGTTAGGTAATGTTCTTGCATATGTAGGGAATATTCCTCATTTTTTTTCTTGGATTTATAGCTTATAGTACACGGTTTTTACCGACTTTTTTGTTATTTGACATTTTATTTATATTTGAATGGTTTAGGGTTTAGGGTTTAGGGTTTAGGGTTTAGGGTTTCATGTTTAGGGTTTAGGAAATGTTCTTGCATATGTAGGTAATATTCCTCATTTTTTTTCTTGGATTTATTGCTTATAGTACACGGTTTGTACCGACTTTTTTGTTTTTCGACATTTTATTTATATTTGTATGGTTTAGGGTTTAGGGTTTAGGTTTTAGGGTTTAGGGTTTCAGGTTTAGGGTTTTGGTAATGTTCTTGCATATGTAGGGAATATTCCTCATTTTTTTTCTTGGTTTTATGGCCTATAGTACACGGGTTTTACCGACTTTTTTATTTTTCGACATTTTATTTATATTTTTATGGTTTAGGGTTTAGGTTTTAAGGTTTAGTGTTTCAGGTTTAGGGTTTAGGTAATGTTCTTGCATATGTAGGGAATATTCCACATTTTTTTTCTTGGATTTATGGCCTATAGTACACGGTTTATACCGACTTTTTTGTTTTTCAACATTTTATTTATATTTGTATGGTTTAGGGTTTAGGGTTTAGGTTTTAGGGTTTCAGGTTTAGGTTTTAGGTATTGTTCTTGCATATGTAGGGAATATTCCTCATTTTTTTTCTTGGATTTATAGCTTATTGTACACGGTTTTTACCGACTTTTTTGTTTTTTGACATTTTATTTATATTTGTATGGTTTAGGGTTTAGTGTTTAGGTTTTAGTGCTTAGGGTTTCAGGTTTAGGGTTTAGGTAATGTTCTTGCATATATAGGGAATATTCCTCATTTTTTTTCTTGGATTTATAGCTTATAGTACACGGTTTTTACCGACTTTTTTGTTTTTCGACATTATATTTATATTTGTATGGTTTATGGTTTAGGGTTTTGGGTTTAGGTTTTAGGGTTTAGGGTTTCAGGTTTAGGGTTTAGGTAATGTTCTTGCATATGTAGGGAATATTCCTCATTTTTTTTCTTGGATTTATGGCCTGTAGTACACGGTTTATACCTACTTTTTTGTTTTTCGACATTTTATTTATATTTGTATGGTTTAGGGTTTAGGGTTTAGGTTTTCGGGTTTCAGGTTTAGGTTTTAGGTATTGTTCTTGCATATGTAGGGAATATTCCTCATTTTTTTTCTTGGATTTATAGCTTATTGTACACGGTTTTTACCGACTTTTTTTTTTTTCGACATTTTATTTATATTTGTATGGTTTAGGGTTTAGGGTTTAGGTTTTAGGGTTTAGGGTTTCAGGTTTAGGGTTTTGGTAATGTTCTTGCATATGTAGGGAATATTCCTCATTTTTTTTCTTGGTTTTATGGCCTATAGTACACGGGTTTTACCGACTTTTTTATTTTTCAACATTTTATTTATATTTTTATGGTTTAGGGTTTAGGTTTTAAGGTTTAGTGTTTCAGGTTTAGGGTTTAGGTAATGTTCTTGCATATGTAGGGAATATTCCACATTTTTTTTCTTGGATTTATGACCTATAGTACACCGTTTATACCGACTTTTTTGTTTTTCGACATTTTATTTATATTTGTATGGTTTAGGGTTTAGGGTTTAGGTTTTAGGGTTTCAGGTTTAGGTTTTAGGTATTGTTCTTGCATATGTAGGGAATATTCCTCATTTTTTTTCTTGGATTTATAGCTAATTGTACACGGTTTTTACCGACTTTTTTGTTTTTCGACATTTTATTTATATTTGTATGGTTTAGGGTTTAGTGTTTAGGTTTTAGTGCTTAGGGTTTCAGGTTTAGGGTTTAGGTAATGTTCTTGCATATATAGGGAATATTCCTCATTTTTTTTCTTGGATTTATAGCTTATAGTACACGGTTTTTACCGACTTTTTTGTTTTTCGACATTATATTTATATTTGTATGGTTTATGGTTTAGGGTTTTGGGTTTAGGTTTTAGGGTTTAGGGTTTCAGGTTTAGGGTTTAGGTAATGTTCTTGCATATGTAGGGAATATTTCTCATTTTTTTTCTTGGATTTATGGCCTATAGTACACGGTTTATACCTACTTTTATGTTTTTCGACATTTTATTTATATTTGTATGGTTTAGGGTTTAGGGTTTAGGTTTTAATGTTTAGGGTTTCAGCTTTAGGGGTTAGGTAATGTTCTTGCATATGTAGGGAATATTCCTCATTTTTTTTCTTGGATTTATTGCTTATAGTACACGGTTTGTACCGACTTTTTTGTTTTTCGACATTTTATTTATATTTGTATGGTTTAGGGTTTAGGGTTTAGGTTTTAGGGTTTAGGGTTTCAGGTTTAGGGTTTTGGTAATGTTCTTGCATATGTAGGGAATATTCCTCATTTTTTTTCTTGGTTTTATGGCCTATAGTACACGGGTTTTACCGACTTTTTTATTTTTCGACATTTTATTTATATTTTTATGGTTTAGGGTTTAGGTTTCAAGGTTTAGTGTTTCAGGTTTAGGGTTTAGGTAATGTTCTTGCATATGTAGGGAATATTCCACATTTTTTTTCTTGGATTTATGGCCTATAGTACACCGTTTATACCTACTTTTATGTTTTTCGACATTTTATTTATATTTGTATGGTTTAGGGTTTAGGGTTTAGGTTTTAATGTTTAGGGTTTCAGCTTTAGGGGTTAGGTAATGTTCTTGCATATGTAGGGAATATTCCTCATTTTTTTTCTTGGATTTATTGCTTATAGTACACGGTTTGTACCGACTTTTTTGTTTTTCGACATTTTATTTATATTTGTATGGTTTAGGGTTTAGGGTTTAGGTTTTAGGGTTTAGGGTTTCAGGTTTAGGGTTTTGGTAATGTTCTTGCATATGTAGGGAATATTCCTCATTTTTTTTCTTGGTTTTATGGCCTATAGTACACGGGTTTTACCGACTTTTTTATTTTTCGACATTTTATTTATATTTTTATGGTTTAGGGTTTAGGTTTCAAGGTTTAGTGTTTCAGGTTTAGGGTTTAGGTAATGTTCTTGCATATGTAGGGAATATTCCACATTTTTTTTCTTGGATTTATGGCCTATAGTACACCGTTTATACCGACTTTTTTGTTTTTCGACATTTTATTTATATTTGTATGGTTTAGGGTTTAGGGTTTAGGTTTTCGGGTTTCAGGTTTAGGTTTTAGGTATTGTTCTTGCATATGCAGGGAATATTCCTCATTTTTTTTCTTGGATTTATAGCTTATTGTACACGGTTTTTACCGACTTTTTTGTTTTTCGACATTTTATTTATATTTGTATGGTTTAGGGTTTAGTGTTTAGGTTTTAGTGCTTAGGGTTTTAGGTTTAGGGTTTAGGTAAAGTTCTTGCATATATAGGGAATATTCCTCATTTTTTTTCTTGGATTTATGGCTTATAGTACACGGTTTTTACCGACTTTTTTGTTTTTCGACATTATATTTATATTTGTATGGTTTATGGTTTAGGGTTTTGGGTTTAGGTTTTAGGGTTTAGGGTTTCAGGTTTAGGGTTTAGGTAATGTTCTTGCATATGTAGGGAATATTCCTCATTTTTTTTCTTGGATTTATGGCCTATAGTACACGGTTTATATCTACTTTTTTGTTTTTCGACATTTTATTTATATTTGTATGGTTTAGGGTTTAGGGTTTAGGTTTTAATGTTTAGGGTTTCAGCTTTAGGGGTTAGGTAATGTTCTTGCATATGTAGGGAATATTCCTCATTTTTTTTCTTGGATTTATAGCTTATAGTACACGGTTTTTACCGACTTTTTTGTTTTTTGACATTTTATTTATATTTGAATGGTTTAGGGTTTAGGGTTTAGGTTTTAGGGTTTAGGGTTTCATGTTTAGGGTTTAGGAAATGTTCTTGCATATGTAGGTAATATTCCTCATTTTTTTTCTTGGATTTATTGCTTATAGTACACGGTTTGTACCGACTTTTTTGTTTTTCGACATTTTATTTATATTTGTATGGTTTAGGGTTTAGGGTTTAGGTTTTAGGGTTTAGGGTTTCAGGTTTAGGGTTTTGGTAATGTTCTTGCATATGTAGGGAATATTCCTCATTTTTTTTCTTGGTTTTATGGCCTATAGTACACGGGTTTTACCGACTTTTTTATTTTTCGACATTTTATTTATATTTTTATGGTTTAGGGTTTAGGTTTTAAGGTTTAGTGTTTCAGGTTTAGGGTTTAGGTAATGTTCTTGCATATGTAGGGAATATTCCACATTTTTTTTCTTGGATTTATGGCCTATAGTACACGGTTTATACCGACTCTTTTGTTTTTCGACATTTTATTTATATTTGTATGGTTTAGGGTTTAGGGTTTAGGTTTTATGGTTTCAGGTTTAGGTTTTAGGTATTGTTCTTGCATATGTAAGGAATATTCCTCATTTTTTTTCTTGGATTTATAGCTTATTGTACACGGTTTTTACCGACTTTTTTGTTTTTCGACATTTTATTTATATTTGTATGGTTTAGGGTTTAGTTATTAGGTTTTAGTGCTTAGGGTTTCAGGTTTAGGGTTTAGGTAATGTTCTTGCATATATAGGGAATATTCCTCATTTTTTTTCTTGGATTTATAGCTTATAGTACACGGTTTTTACCGACTTTTTTGTTTTTCGACATTATATTTATATTTGTATGGTTTATGGTTTAGGGTTTTGGGTTTAGGTTTTAAGGTTTAGGGTTTCAGGTTTAGGGTTTAGGTAATGTTCTTGCATATGTAGGGAATATTCCTCATTTTTTTTCTTGGATTTATGGCCTATAGTACACGGTTTATACCTACTTTTTTGTTTTTCGACATTTTATTTATATTTGTATGGTTTAGGGTTTAGGGTTTAGGTTTTAATGTTTAGGGTTTCAGCTTTAGGGGTTAGGTAATGTTCTTGCATATGTAGGGAATATTCCTCATTTTTTTTCTTGGATTTATTGCTTATAGTACACGGTTTGTACCGACTTTTTTGTTTTTCGACATTTTATTTATATTTGTATGGTTTAGGGTTTAGGGTTTAGGTTTTAGGGTTTAGGGTTTCAGGTTTAGGGTTTTGGTAATGTTCTTGCATATGTAGGGAATATTCCTCATTTTTTTTCTTGGTTTTATGGCCTATAGTACACGGGTTTTACCGACTTTTTTATTTTTCGACATTTTATTTATATTTTTATGGTTTAGGGTTTAGGTTTTAAGGTTTAGTGTTTCAGGTTTAGGGTTTAGGTAATGTTCTTGCATATGTAGGGAATATTCCACATTTTTTTCTTGGATTTATGGCCTATAGTACACGGTTTATACCGACTTTTTTGTTTTTCGACATTTTATTTATATTTGTATGGTTTAGGGTTTAGGGTTTAGGTTTTATGGTTTCAGGTTTAGGTTTTAGGTATTGTTCTTGCATATGTAAGGAATATTCCTCATTTTTTTTCTTGGATTTATAGCTTATTGTACACGGTTTTTACCGACTTTTTTGTTTTTCGACATTTTATTTATATTTGTATGGTGTAGGGTTTAGTGTTTAGGTTTTAGTGCTTAGGGTTTCAGGTTTAGGGTTTAGGTAATGTTCTTGCATATATAGGGAATATTCCTCATTTTTTTTCTTGGATTTATAGCTTATAGTACACGGTTTTTACCGACTTTTTTGTTTTTCGACATTATATTCATATTTGTATGGTTTATGGTTTAGGGTTTTGGGTTTAGGTTTTAAGGTTTAGGGTTTCAGGTTTAGGGTTTAGGTAATGTTCTTGCATATGTAGGGAATATTCCTCATTTTTTTTCTTGGATTTATGGCCTATAGTACACGGTTTATACCTACTTTTTTGTTTTTCGACATTTTATTTATATTTGTATGGTTTAGGGTTTAGGGTTTAGGTTTTAATGTTTAGGGTTTCAGCTTTAGGGGTTAGGTAATGTTCTTGCATATGTAGGGAATATTCCTCATTTTTTTTCTTGGATTTATAGCTTATAGTACACGGTTTTTACCGACTTTTTTGTTATTTGACATTTTATTTATATTTGAATGGTTTAGGGTTTAGGGTTTAGGGTTTAGGGTTTAGGGTTTCATGTTTAGGGTTTAGGAAATGTTCTTGCATATGTAGGTAATATTCCTCATTTTTTTTCTTGGATTTATTGCTTATAGTACACGGTTTGTACCGACTTTTTTGTTTTTCGACATTTTATTTATATTTGTATGGTTTAGGGTTTAGGGTTTAGGTTTTAGGGTTTAGGGTTTCAGGTTTAGGGTTTTGGTAATGTTCTTGCATATGTAGGGAATATTCCTCATTTTTTTTCTTGGTTTTATGGCCTATAGTACACGGGTTTTACCGACTTTTTTATTTTTCGACATTTTATTTATATTTTTATGGTTTAGGGTTTAGGTTTTAAGGTTTAGTGTTTCAGGTTTAGGGTTTAGGTAATGTTCTTGCATATGTAGGGAATATTCCACATTTTTTTTCTTGGATTTATGGCCTATAGTACACGGTTTATACCGACTTTTTTGTTTTTCAACATTTTATTTATATTTGTATGGTTTAGGGTTTAGGGTTTAGGTTTTAGGGTTTCAGGTTTAGGTTTTAGGTATTGTTCTTGCATATGTAGGGAATATTCCTCATTTTTTTTCTTGGATTTATAGCTTATTGTACACGGTTTTTACCGACTTTTTTGTTTTTTGACATTTTATTTATATTTGTATGGTTTAGGGTTTAGTGTTTAGGTTTTAGTGCTTAGGGTTTCAGGTTTAGGGTTTAGGTAATGTTCTTGCATATATAGGGAATATTCCTCATTTTTTTTCTTGGATTTATAGCTTATAGTACACGGTTTTTACCGACTTTTTTGTTTTTCGACATTATATTTATATTTGTATGGTTTATGGTTTAGGGTTTTGGGTTTAGGTTTTAGGGTTTAGGGTTTCAGGTTTAGGGTTTAGGTAATGTTCTTGCATATGTAGGGAATATTCCTCATTTTTTTTCTTGGATTTATGGCCTGTAGTACACGGTTTATACCTACTTTTTTGTTTTTCGACATTTTATTTATATTTGTATGGTTTAGGGTTTAGGGTTTAGGTTTTCGGGTTTCAGGTTTAGGTTTTAGGTATTGTTCTTGCATATGTAGGGAATATTCCTCATTTTTTTTCTTGGATTTATAGCTTATTGTACACGGTTTTTACCGACTTTTTTTTTTTTCGACATTTTATTTATATTTGTATGGTTTAGGGTTTAGGGTTTAGGTTTTAGGGTTTAGGGTTTCAGGTTTAGGGTTTTGGTAATGTTCTTGCATATGTAGGGAATATTCCTCATTTTTTTTCTTGGTTTTATGGCCTATAGTACACGGGTTTTACCGACTTTTTTATTTTTCAACATTTTATTTATATTTTTATGGTTTAGGGTTTAGGTTTTAAGGTTTAGTGTTTCAGGTTTAGGGTTTAGGTAATGTTCTTGCATATGTAGGGAATATTCCACATTTTTTTTCTTGGATTTATGACCTATAGTACACCGTTTATACCGACTTTTTTGTTTTTCGACATTTTATTTATATTTGTATGGTTTAGGGTTTAGGGTTTAGGTTTTAGGGTTTCAGGTTTAGGTTTTAGGTATTGTTCTTGCATATGTAGGGAATATTCCTCATTTTTTTTCTTGGATTTATAGCTAATTGTACACGGTTTTTACCGACTTTTTTGTTTTTCGACATTTTATTTATATTTGTATGGTTTAGGGTTTAGTGTTTAGGTTTTAGTGCTTAGGGTTTCAGGTTTAGGGTTTAGGTAATGTTCTTGCATATATAGGGAATATTCCTCATTTTTTTTCTTGGATTTATAGCTTATAGTACACGGTTTTTACCGACTTTTTTGTTTTTCGACATTATATTTATATTTGTATGGTTTATGGTTTAGGGTTTTGGGTTTAGGTTTTAGGGTTTAGGGTTTCAGGTTTAGGGTTTAGGTAATGTTCTTGCATATGTAGGGAATATTCCTCATTTTTTTTCTTGGATTTATGGCCTATAGTACACGGTTTATACCTACTTTTATGTTTTTCGACATTTTATTTATATTTGTATGGTTTAGGGTTTAGGGTTTAGGTTTTAATGTTTAGGGTTTCAGCTTTAGGGGTTAGGTAATGTTCTTGCATATGTAGGGAATATTCCTCATTTTTTTTCTTGGATTTATTGCTTATAGTACACGGTTTGTACCGACTTTTTTGTTTTTCGACATTTTATTTATATTTGTATGGTTTAGGGTTTAGGGTTTAGGTTTTAGGGTTTAGGGTTTCAGGTTTAGGGTTTTGGTAATGTTCTTGCATATGTAGGGAATATTCCTCATTTTTTTTCTTGGTTTTATGGCCTATAGTACACGGGTTTTACCGACTTTTTTATTTTTCGACATTTTATTTATATTTTTATGGTTTAGGGTTTAGGTTTCAAGGTTTAGTGTTTCAGGTTTAGGGTTTAGGTAATGTTCTTGCATATGTAGGGAATATTCCACATTTTTTTTCTTGGATTTATGGCCTATAGTACACCGTTTATACCTACTTTTATGTTTTTCGACATTTTATTTATATTTGTATGGTTTAGGGTTTAGGGTTTAGGTTTTAATGTTTAGGGTTTCAGCTTTAGGGGTTAGGTAATGTTCTTGCATATGTAGGGAATATTCCTCATTTTTTTTCTTGGATTTATTGCTTATAGTACACGGTTTGTACCGACTTTTTTGTTTTTCGACATTTTATTTATATTTGTATGGTTTAGGGTTTAGGGTTTAGGTTTTAGGGTTTAGGGTTTCAGGTTTAGGGTTTTGGTAATGTTCTTGCATATGTAGGGAATATTCCTCATTTTTTTTCTTGGTTTTATGGCCTATAGTACACGGGTTTTACCGACTTTTTTATTTTTCGACATTTTATTTATATTTTTATGGTTTAGGGTTTAGGTTTCAAGGTTTAGTGTTTCAGGTTTAGGGTTTAGGTAATGTTCTTGCATATGTAGGGAATATTCCACATTTTTTTTCTTGGATTTATGGCCTATAGTACACCGTTTATACCGACTTTTTTGTTTTTCGACATTTTATTTATATTTGTATGGTTTAGGGTTTAGGGTTTAGGTTTTCGGGTTTCAGGTTTAGGTTTTAGGTATTGTTCTTGCATATGCAGGGAATATTCCTCATTTTTTTTCTTGGATTTATAGCTTATTGTACACGGTTTTTACCGACTTTTTTGTTTTTCGACATTTTATTTATATTTGTATGGTTTAGGGTTTAGTGTTTAGGTTTTAGTGCTTAGGGTTTTAGGTTTAGGGTTTAGGTAAAGTTCTTGCATATATAGGGAATATTCCTCATTTTTTTTCTTGGATTTATGGCTTATAGTACACGGTTTTTACCGACTTTTTTGTTTTTCGACATTATATTTATATTTGTATGGTTTATGGTTTAGGGTTTTGGGTTTAGGTTTTAGGGTTTAGGGTTTCAGGTTTAGGGTTTAGGTAATGTTCTTGCATATGTAGGGAATATTCCTCATTTTTTTTCTTGGATTTATGGCCTATAGTACACGGTTTATATCTACTTTTTTGTTTTTCGACATTTTATTTATATTTGTATGGTTTAGGGTTTAGGGTTTAGGTTTTAATGTTTAGGGTTTCAGCTTTAGGGGTTAGGTAATGTTCTTGCATATGTAGGGAATATTCCTCATTTTTTTTCTTGGATTTATAGCTTATAGTACACGGTTTTTACCGACTTTTTTGTTTTTTGACATTTTATTTATATTTGAATGGTTTAGGGTTTAGGGTTTAGGTTTTAGGGTTTAGGGTTTCATGTTTAGGGTTTAGGAAATGTTCTTGCATATGTAGGTAATATTCCTCATTTTTTTTCTTGGATTTATTGCTTATAGTACACGGTTTGTACCGACTTTTTTGTTTTTCGACATTTTATTTATATTTGTATGGTTTAGGGTTTAGGGTTTAGGTTTTAGGGTTTAGGGTTTCAGGTTTAGGGTTTTGGTAATGTTCTTGCATATGTAGGGAATATTCCTCATTTTTTTTCTTGGTTTTATGGCCTATAGTACACGGGTTTTACCGACTTTTTTATTTTTCGACATTTTATATATATTTTTATGGTTTAGGGTTTAGGTTTTAA
Organism: Primula veris; assembly: GCA_963682055.1. Classification (NCBI taxonomy): domain Eukaryota; kingdom Viridiplantae; phylum Streptophyta; class Magnoliopsida; order Ericales; family Primulaceae; genus Primula; species Primula veris. The sequence continues at coordinate 29,600,521 of OY821748.1, forward strand.
GGTTTAGTGTTTCAGGTTTAGGGATTTAGGTAATGTTCTTGCATATGTAGGGAATATTCCACATTTTTTTTCTTGGATTTATGGCCTATAGTACACGGTTTGTACCGACTTTTTTATTTTTCGACATTTTATATATATTTTTATGGTTTAGGGTTTAGGTTTTAGGGTTTAGGGTTTCATGTTTAGGGTTTAGGAAATGTTCTTGCATATGTAGGTAATATTCCTCATTTTTTTTCTTGGATTTATTGCTTATAGTACACGGTTTGTACCGACTTTTTTGTTTTTCGACATTTTATTTATATTTGTATGGTTTAGGGTTTAGGGTTTAGGTTTTAGGTTTTAGGGTTTAGGGTTTCAGGTTTAGGGTTTTGGTAATGTTCTTGCATATGTAGGGAATAATCCTCATTTTTTTTCTTGGTATTATGGCCTAGAGTACACGGTTTTTACCGACTTTTTTGTTTTCGATATTTTATTTATATTTGTATGGTTTAGGGTTTAGGGTTTAGGGTTTAGGGTTTTAGGTTTAGGGTTTAGGTAATGTTCTTGCATATGTAGGGAATATTCCACATTTTTTTTCTTGGATTTATGGCCTATAGTACACGGTTTATACCGACTTTTTTATTTTTTGACATTTTAATTATATTTGTATGGTTTATGGTTTAGGGTTTAGGGTTTAGGGTTTAGGGTTTCAGGTTTTGGGTTTAGGTAATGTTCTTGCATATGTAGGGAATATTACTCATTTTTTATCTTGGATTTATAGCATATTGTACACGGTTTTTACCGACTTTTTTTGTTTTTATTTATATTTGTATGGTTTAGGATTTAGTGTTTAGGTTTTAGCGCTTAGGGTTTCAGGTTTAGGGTTTAGGTAATGTTCTTGCATATATAGGGAATATTCCTCATTTTTTTTCTTGGATTTATAGCTTATAGTACACGGTTTTTACCGACTTTTTTGTTTTTCGACATTTTATTTATATTTGAATGGTTTAGGGTTTAGGTTTTAGGGTTTAGGGTTTTAGGTTTAGGGTTTAGGTAATGTTCTTGCATATGTAGGGAATATTCCTCATTTTTTTTCTTGGATTTATAGCTTATAGTACACGGTTTTTACCGACTTTTTTGTTTTTCGACATTTTATTTATATTTGTATGGTTTAGGGTTTAGGGTTTAGGGTTTAGGTTTTAGGGGTTAGGGTTTCAGGTTTAGGGTTTTGGTAATGTTCTTGCATATGTAGGGAATATTCCTCATTTTTTTTCTTGGTATTATGGCCTATAGTACACGGGTTTACCGACTTTTTTATTTTTCGACATTTTATTTATATTTTTATGGTTTAGGGTTTAGGTTTTAAGGTTTAGTGTTTCAGGTTTAGGGTTTAGGTAATGTTCTTGCATATGTAGGGAATATTCCACATTTTTTTTCTTGGATTTATGGCCTATAGTACACGGTTTATACCGACTTTTTTGTTTTTTGACATTTTATATATATTTGTATGGTTTAGGGTTTAGGGTTTAGGTTTTAGCGTTTCAGGTTTAGGTTTTAGGTATTGTTCTTGCATATGTAGGGAATATTCCTCATTTTTTTTCTTGGATTTATAGCTAATTGTACACGGTTTTTACCGACTTTTTTGTTTTTCGACATTTTATTTATATTTGTATGGTTTAGGGTTTAGTGTTTAGGTTTTAGTGCTTAGGGTTTCAGGTTTAGGGTTTAGGTAATGTTCTTGCATATATAGGGAATATTCCTCATTTTTTTTCTTGGATTTATAGCTTATAGTACACGGTTTTTACCGACTTTTTTGTTTTTCGACATTATATTTATATTTGTATGGTTTATGGTTTAGGGTTTTGGGTTTAGGTTTTAGGGTTTAGGGTTTCAGGTTTAGGGTTTAGGTAATGTTCTTGCATATGTAGGGAATATTCCTCATTTTTTTTCTTGGATTTATGGCCTGTAGTACACGGTTTATACCTACTTTTTTGTTTTTCGACATTTTATTTATATTTGTATGGTTTAGGGTTTAGGGTTTAGGTTTTAATGTTTAGGGTTTCAGCTTTAGGGGTTAGGTAATGTTCTTGCATATGTAGGGAATATTCCTCATTTTTTTTCTTGGATTTATAGCTTATAGTACACGGTTTTTACCGACTTTTTTGTTATTTGACATTTTATTTATATTTGAATGGTTTAGGGTTTAGGGTTTAGGGTTTAGGGTTTAGGGTTTCATGTTTAGGGTTTAGGAAATGTTCTTGCATATGTAGGTAATATTCCTCATTTTTTTTCTTGGATTTATTGCTTATAGTACACGGTTTGTACCGACTTTTTTGTTTTTCGACATTTTATTTATATTTGTATGGTTTAGGGTTTAGGGTTTAGGTTTTAGGGTTTAGGGTTTCAGGTTTAGGGTTTTGGTAATGTTCTTGCATATGTAGGGAATATTCCTCATTTTTTTTCTTGGTTTTATGGCCTATAGTACACGGGTTTTACCGACTTTTTTATTTTTCGACATTTTATATATATTTTTATGGTTTAGGGTTTAGGTTTTAAGGTTTAGTGTTTCAGGTTTAGGGTTTAGGTAATGTTCTTGCATATGTAGGGAATATTCCACATTTTTTTTCTTGGATTTATGGCCTATAGTACACGGTTTATACCGACTTTTTTGTTTTTCAACATTTTATTTATATTTGTATGGTTTAGGGTTTAGGGTTTAGGTTTTAGGGTTTCAGGTTTAGGTTTTAGGTATTGTTCTTGCATATGTAGGGAATATTCCTCATTTTTTTTCTTGGATTTATAGCTTATTGTACACGGTTTTTACCGACTTTTTTGTTTTTCGACATTTTATTTATATTTGTATGGTTTAGGGTTTAGTGTTTAGGTTTTAGTGCTTAGGGTTTCAGGTTTAGGGTTTAGGTAATGTTCTTGCATATATAGGGAATATTCCTCATTTTTTTTCTTGGATTTATAGCTTATAGTACACGGTTTTTACCGACTTTTTTGTTTTTCGACATTATATTTATATTTGTATGGTTTATGGTTTAGGGTTTTGGGTTTAGGTTTTAGGGTTTAGGGTTTCAGGTTTAGGGTTTAGGTAATGTTCTTGCATATGTAGGGAATATTCCTCATTTTTTTTCTTGGATTTATGGCCTGTAGTACACGGTTTATACCTACTTTTTTGTTTTTCGACATTTTATTTATATTTGTATGGTTTAGGGTTTAGGGTTTAGGTTTTAATGTTTAGGGTTTCAGCTTTAGGGGTTAGGTAATGTTCTTGCATATGTAGGGAATATTCCTCATTTTTTTTCTTGGATTTATAGCTTATAGTACACGGTTTTTACCGACTTTTTTGTTTTTTGACATTTTATTTATATTTGAATGGTTTAGGGTTTAGGGTTTAGGTTTTAGGGTTTAGGGTTTCATGTTTAGGGTTTAGGAAATGTTCTTGCATATGTAGGTAATATTCCTCATTTTTTTTCTTGGATTTATTGCTTATAGTACACGGTTTGTACCGACTTTTTTGTTTTTCGACATTTTATTTATATTTGTATGGTTTAGGGTTTAGGGTTTAGGTTTTAGGTTTTAGGGTTTAGGGTTTCAGGTTTAGGGTTTTGGTAATGTTCTTGCATATGTAGGGAATAATCCTCATTTTTTTTCTTGGTATTATGGCCTAGAGTACACGGTTTTTACCGACTTTTTTGTTTTCGATATTTTATTTATATTTGTATGGTTTAGGGTTTAGGGTTTAGGGTTTCAGGTTTCAGGTTTAGGGTTTAGGTAATGTTCTTGCATATGTAGGGAATATTCCACATTTTTTTTCTTGGATTTATGGCCTATAGTACACGGTTTATACCGACTTTTTTATTTTTCGACATTTTAATTATATTTGTATGGTTTATGGTTTAGGGTTTAGGGTTTAGGGTTTAGGGTTTCAGGTTTTGGGTTTAGGTAATGTTCTTGCATATGTAGGGAATATTCCTCATTTTTTATCTTGGATTTATAGCATATTGTACACGGTTTTTACCGACTTTTTTGTTTTTCGACCTTTTATTTATATTTGTATGGTTTAGGATTTAGTGTTTAGGTTTTAGCGCTTAGGGTTTCAGGTTTAGGGTTTAGGTAATGTTCTTGCATATATAGGGAATATTCCTCATTTTTTTTCTTGGATTTATAGCTTATAGTACACGGTTTTTACCGACTTTTTTGTTTTTCGACATTTTATTTATATTTGAATGGTTTAGGGTTTAGGTTTTAGGGTTTAGGGTTTTAGGTTTAGGGTTTAGGTAATGTTCTTGCATATGTAGGGAATATTCCTCATTTTTTTTCTTGGTATTATGGCCTATAGTACACGGGTTTACCGACTTTTTTATTTTTCGACATTTTATTTATATTTTTATGGTTTAGGGTTTAGGTTTTAAGGTTTAGTGTTTCAGGTTTAGGGTTTAGGTAATGTTCTTGCATATGTAGGGAATATTCCACATTTTTTTTCTTGGATTTATGGCCTATAGTACACGGTTTATACCGACTTTTTTGTTTTTCGACATTTTATATATATTTGTATGGTTTAGGGTTTAGGGTTTAGGTTTTAGCGTTTCAGGTTTAGGTTTTATGTATTGTTCTTGCATATGTAGGGAATATTCCTCATTTTTTTTCTTGGATTTATAGCTAATTGTACACGGTTTTTACCGACTTTTTTGTTTTTCGACATTTTATTTATATTTGTATGGTTTAGGGTTTAGTGTTTAGGTTTTAGTGCTTAGGGTTTCAGGTTTAGGGTTTAGGTAATGTTCTTGCATATATAGGGAATATTCCTCATTTTTTTTCTTGGATTTATAGCTTATAGTACACGGTTTTTACCGACTTTTTTGTTTTTCGACATTATATTTATATTTGTATGGTTTATGGTTTAGGGTTTTGGGTTTAGGTTTTAGGGTTTAGGGTTTCAGGTTTAGGGTTTAGGTAATGTTCTTGCATATGTAGGGAATATTCCTCATTTTTTTTCTTGGATTTATGGCCTGTAGTACACGGTTTATACCTACTTTTTTGTTTTTCGACATTTTATTTATATTTGTATGGTTTAGGGTTTAGGGTTTAGGTTTTAATGTTTAGGGTTTCAGCTTTAGGGGTTAGGTAATGTTCTTGCATATGTAGGGAATATTCCTCATTTTTTTTCTTGGATTTATAGCTTATAGTACACGGTTTTTACCGACTTTTTTGTTTTTTGACATTTTATTTATATTTGAATGGTTTAGGGTTTAGGGTTTAGGTTTTAGGGTTTAGGGTTTCATGTTTAGGGTTTAGGAAATGTTCTTGCATATGTAGGTAATATTCCTCATTTTTTTTCTTGGATTTATTGCTTATAGTACACGGTTTGTACCGACTTTTTTGTTTTTCGACATTTTATTTATATTTGTATGGTTTAGGGTTTAGGGTTTAGGTTTTAGGTTTTAGGGTTTAGGGTTTCAGGTTTAGGGTTTTGGTAATGTTCTTGCATATGTAGGGAATAATCCTCATTTTTTTTCTTGGTATTATGGCCTAGAGTACACGGTTTTTACCGACTTTTTTGTTTTCGATATTTTATTTATATTTGTATGGTTTAGGGTTTAGGGTTTAGGGTTTAAGGTTTCAGGTTTAGGGTTTAGGTAATGTTCTTGCATATGTAGGGAATATTCCACATTTTTTTTCTTGGATTTATGGCCTATAGTACACGGTTTATACCGACTTTTTTATTTTTCGACATTTTAATTATATTTGTATGGTTTATGGTTTAGGGTTTAGGGTTTAGGGTTTAGGGTTTCAGGTTTTGGGTTTAGGTAATGTTCTTGCATATGTAGGGAATATTCCTCATTTTTTATCTTGGATTTATAGCATATTGTACACGGTTTTTACCGACTTTTTTGTTTTTCGACCTTTTATTTATATTTGTATGGTTTAGGATTTAGTGTTTAGGTTTTAGCGCTTAGGGTTTCAGGTTTAGGGTTTAGGTAATGTTCTTGCATATATAGGGAATATTCCTCATTTTTTTTCTTGGATTTATAGCTTATAGTACACGGTTTTTACCGACTTTTTTGTTTTTCGACATTTTATTTATATTTGAATGGTTTAGGGTTTAGGTTTTAGGGTTTAGGGTTTTAGGTTTAGGGTTTAGGTAATGTTCTTGCATATGTAGGGAATATTCCTCATTTTTTTTCTTGGTATTATGGCCTATAGTACACGGGTTTACCGACTTTTTTATTTTTCGACATTTTATTTATATTTTTATGGTTTAGGGTTTAGGTTTTAAGGTTTAGTGTTTCAGGTTTAGGGTTTAGGTAATGTTCTTGCATATGTAGGGAATATTCCACATTTTTTTTCTTGGATTTATGGCCTATAGTACACGGTTTATACCGACTTTTTTGTTTTTCGACATTTTATATATATTTGTATGGTTTAGGGTTTAGGGTTTAGGTTTTAGCGTTTCAGGTTTAGGTTTTATGTATTGTTCTTGCATATGTAGGGAATATTCCTCATTTTTTTTCTTGGATTTATAGCTAATTGTACACGGTTTTTACCGACTTTTTTGTTTTTCGACATTTTATTTATATTTGTATGGTTTAGGGTTTAGTGTTTAGGTTTTAGTGCTTAGGGTTTCAGGTTTAGGGTTTAGGTAATGTTCTTGCATATATAGGGAATATTCCTCATTTTTTTTCTTGGATTTATAGCTTATAGTACACGGTTTTTACCGACTTTTTTGTTTTTCGACATTATATTTATATTTGTATGGTTTATGGTTTAGGGTTTTGGGTTTAGGTTTTAGGGTTTAGGGTTTCAGGTTTAGGGTTTAGGTAATGTTCTTGCATATGTAGGGAATATTCCTCATTTTTTTTCTTGGATTTATGGCCTGTAGTACACGGTTTATACCTACTTTTTTGTTTTTCGACATTTTATTTATATTTGTATGGTTTAGGGTTTAGGGTTTAGGTTTTAATGTTTAGGGTTTCAGCTTTAGGGGTTAGGTAATGTTCTTGCATATGTAGGGAATATTCCTCATTTTTTTTCTTGGATTTATAGCTTATAGTACACGGTTTTTACCGACTTTTTTGTTTTTTGACATTTTATTTATATTTGAATGGTTTAGGGTTTAGGGTTTAGGTTTTAGGGTTTAGGGTTTCATGTTTAGGGTTTAGGAAATGTTCTTGCATATGTAGGTAATATTCCTCATTTTTTTTCTTGGATTTATTGCTTATAGTACACGGTTTGTACCGACTTTTTTGTTTTTCGACATTTTATTTATATTTGTATGGTTTAGGGTTTAGGGTTTAGGTTTTAGGTTTTAGGGTTTAGGGTTTCAGGTTTAGGGTTTTGGTAATGTTCTTGCATATGTAGGGAATAATCCTCATTTTTTTTCTTGGTATTATGGCCTAGAGTACACGGTTTTTACCGACTTTTTTGTTTTCGATATTTTATTTATATTTGTATGGTTTAGGGTTTAGGGTTTAGGGTTTAAGGTTTCAGGTTTAGGGTTTAGGTAATGTTCTTGCATATGTAGGGAATATTCCACATTTTTTTTCTTGGATTTATGGCCTATAGTACACGGTTTATACCGACTTTTTTATTTTTCGACATTTTAATTATATTTGTATGGTTTATGGTTTAGGGTTTAGGGTTTAGGGTTTAGGGTTTCAGGTTTTGGGTTTAGGTAATGTTCTTGCATATGTAGGGAATATTCCTCATTTTTTATCTTGGATTTATAGCATATTGTACACGGTTTTTACCGACTTTTTTGTTTTTCGACCTTTTATTTATATTTGTATGGTTTAGGATTTAGTGTTTAGGTTTTAGCGCTTAGGGTTTCAGGTTTAGGGTTTAGGTAATGTTCTTGCATATATAGGGAATATTCCTCATTTTTTTTCTTGGATTTATAGCTTATAGTACACGGTTTTTACCGACTTTTTTGTTTTTCGACATTTTATTTATATTTGAATGGTTTAGGGTTTAGGTTTTAGGGTTTAGGGTTTTAGGTTTAGGGTTTAGGTAATGTTCTTGCATATGTAGGGAATATTCCTCATTTTTTTTCTTGGATTTATAGCTTATAGTACACGGTTTTTACCGACTTTTTTGTTTTTCGACATTTTATTTATATTTGTATGGTTTAGGGTTTAGGGTTTAGGGTTTAGGTTTTAGGGGTTAGGGTTTCAGGTTTAGGGTTTTGGTAATGTTCTTGCATATGTAGGGAATATTCCTCATTTTTTTTCTTGGTATTATGGCCTATAGTACACGGGTTTACCGACTTTTTTATTTTTCGACATTTTATTTATATTTTTATGGTTTAGGGTTTAGGTTTTAAGGTTTAGTGTTTCAGGTTTAGGGTTTAGGTAATGTTCTTGCATATGTAGGGAATATTCCACATTTTTTTTCTTGGATTTCTGGCCTATAGTACACGGTTTATACCGACTTTTTTGTTTTTTGACATTTTATATATATTTGTATGGTTTAGGGTTTAGGGTTTAGGTTTTAGCGTTTCAGGTTTAGGTTTTAGGTATTGTTCTTGCATATGTAGGGAATATTCCTCATTTTTTTTCTTGGATTTATAGCTAATTGTACACGGTTTTTACCGACTTTTTTGTTTTTCGACATTTTATTTATATTTGTATGGTTTAGGGTTTAGTGTTTAGGTTTTAGTGCTTAGGGTTTCAGGTTTAGGGTTTAGGTAATGTTCTTGCATATATAGGGAATATTCCTCATTTTTTTTCTTGGATTTATAGCTTATAGTACACGGTTTTTACCGACTTTTTTGTTTTTCGACATTATATTTATATTTGTATGGTTTATGGTTTAGGGTTTTGGGTTTAGGTTTTAGGGTTTAGGGTTTCAGGTTTAGGGTTTAGGTAATGTTCTTGCATATGTAGGGAATATTCCTCATTTTTTTTCTTGGATTTATGGCCTGTAGTACACGGTTTATACCTACTTTTTTGTTTTTCGACATTTTATTTATATTTGTATGGTTTAGGGTTTAGGGTTTAGGTTTTAATGTTTAGGGTTTCAGCTTTAGGGGTTAGGTAATGTTCTTGCATATGTAGGGAATATTCCTCATTTTTTTTCTTGGATTTATAGCTTATAGTACACGGTTTTTACCGACTTTTTTGTTTTTTGACATTTTATTTATATTTGAATGGTTTAGGGTTTAGGGTTTAGGTTTTAGGGTTTAGGGTTTCATGTTTAGGGTTTAGGAAATGTTCTTGCATATGTAGGTAATATTCCTCATTTTTTTTCTTGGATTTATTGCTTATAGTACACGGTTTGTACCGACTTTTTTGTTTTTCGACATTTTATTTATATTTGTATGGTTTAGGGTTTAGGGTTTAGGTTTTAGGTTTTAGGGTTTAGGGTTTCAGGTTTAGGGTTTTGGTAATGTTCTTGCATATGTAGGGAATAATCCTCATTTTTTTTCTTGGTATTATGGCCTAGAGTACACGGTTTTTACCGACTTTTTTGTTTTCGATATTTTATTTATATTTGTATGGTTTAGGGTTTAGGGTTTAGGGTTTAAGGTTTCAGGTTTAGGGTTTAGGTAATGTTCTTGCATATGTAGGGAATATTCCACATTTTTTTTCTTGGATTTATGGCCTATAGTACACGGTTTATACCGACTTTTTTATTTTTCGACATTTTAATTATATTTGTATGGTTTATGGTTTAGGGTTTAGGGTTTAGGGTTTAGGGTTTCAGGTTTTGGGTTTAGGTAATGTTCTTGCATATGTAGGGAATATTCCTCATTTTTTATCTTGGATTTATAGCATATTGTACACGGTTTTTACCGACTTTTTTGTTTTTCGACCTTTTATTTATATTTGTATGGTTTAGGATTTAGTGTTTAGGTTTTAGCGCTTAGGGTTTCAGGTTTAGGGTTTAGGTAATGTTCTTGCATATATAGGGAATATTCCTCATTTTTTTTCTTGGATTTATAGCTTATAGTACACGGTTTTTACCGACTTTTTTGTTTTTCGACATTTTATTTATATTTGAATGGTTTAGGGTTTAGGTTTTAGGGTTTAGGGTTTTAGGTTTAGGGTTTAGGTAATGTTCTTGCATATGTAGGGAATATTCCTCATTTTTTTTCTTGGATTTATAGCTTATAGTACACGGTTTTTACCGACTTTTTTGTTTTTCGACATTTTATTTATATTTGTATGGTTTAGGGTTTAGGGTTTAGGGTTTAGGTTTTAGGGGTTAGGGTTTCAGGTTTAGGGTTTTGGTAATGTTCTTGCATATGTAGGGAATATTCCTCATTTTTTTTCTTGGTATTATGGCCTATAGTACACGGGTTTACCGACTTTTTTATTTTTCGACATTTTATTTATATTTTTATGGTTTAGGGTTTAGGTTTTAAGGTTTAGTGTTTCAGGTTTAGGGTTTAGGTAATGTTCTTGCATATGTAGGGAATATTCCACATTTTTTTTCTTGGATTTCTGGCCTATAGTACACGGTTTATACCGACTTTTTTGTTTTTTGACATTTTATATATATTTGTATGGTTTAGGGTTTAGGGTTTAGGTTTTAGCGTTTCAGGTTTAGGTTTTAGGTATTGTTCTTGCATATGTAGGGAATATTCCTCATTTTTTTTCTTGGATTTATAGCTAATTGTACACGGTTTTTACCGACTTTTTTGTTTTTCGACATTTTATTTATATTTGTATGGTTTAGGGTTTAGTGTTTAGGTTTTAGTGCTTAGGGTTTCAGGTTTAGGGTTTAGGTAATGTTCTTGCATATATAGGGAATATTCCTCATTTTTTTTCTTGGATTTATAGCTTATAGTACACGGTTTTTACCGACTTTTTTGTTTTTCGACATTATATTTATATTTGTATGGTTTATGGTTTAGGGTTTTGGGTTTAGGTTTTAGGGTTTAGGGTTTCAGGTTTAGGGTTTAGGTAATGTTCTTGCATATGTAGGGAATATTCCTCATTTTTTTTCTTGGATTTATGGCCTGTAGTACACGGTTTATACCTACTTTTTTGTTTTTCGACATTTTATTTATATTTGTATGGTTTAGGGTTTAGGGTTTAGGTTTTAATGTTTAGGGTTTCAGCTTTAGGGGTTAGGTAATGTTCTTGCATATGTAGGGAATATTCCTCATTTTTTTTCTTGGATTTATAGCTTATAGTACACGGTTTTTACCGACTTTTTTGTTTTTTGACATTTTATTTATATTTGAATGGTTTAGGGTTTAGGGTTCAGGTTTTAGGGTTTAGGGTTTCATGTTTAGGGTTTAGGAAATGTTCTTGCATATGTAGGTAATATTCCTCATTTTTTTTCTTGGATTTATTGCTTATAGTACACGGTTTGTACCGACTTTTTTGTTTTTCGACATTTTATTTATATTTGTATGGTTTAGGGTTTAGGGTTTAGGTTTTAGGTTTTAGGGTTTAGGGTTTCAGGTTTAGGGTTTTGGTAATGTTCTTGCATATGTAGGGAATAATCCTCATTTTTTTTCTTGGTATTATGGCCTAGAGTACACGGTTTTTACCGACTTTTTTGTTTTCGATATTTTATTTATATTTGTATGGTTTAGGGTTTAGGGTTTAGGGTTTAAGGTTTCAGGTTTAGGGTTTAGGTAATGTTCTTGCATATGTAGGGAATATTCCACATTTTTTTTCTTGGATTTATGGCCTATAGTACACGGTTTATACCGACTTTTTTATTTTTCGACATTTTAATTATATTTGTATGGTTTATGGTTTAGGGTTTAGGGTTTAGGGTTTAGGGTTTCAGGTTTTGGGTTTAGGTAATGTTCTTGCATATGTAGGGAATATTCCTCATTTTTTATCTTGGATTTATAGCATATTGTACACGGTTTTTACCGACTTTTTTGTTTTTCGACCTTTTATTTATATTTGTATGGTTTAGGATTTAGTGTTTAGGTTTTAGCGCTTAGGGTTTCAGGTTTAGGGTTTAGGTAATGTTCTTGCATATATAGGGAATATTCCTCATTTTTTTTCTTGGATTTATTGCTTATAGTACACGGTTTGTACCGACTTTTTTGTTTTTCGACATTTTATTTATATTTGAATGGTTTAGGGTTTAGGTTTTAGGGTTTAGGGTTTTAGGTTTAGGGTTTAGGTAATGTTCTTGCATATGTAGGGAATATTCCTCATTTTTTTTCTTGGATTTATAGCTTATAGTACACGGTTTTTACCGACTTTTTTGTTTTTCGACATTTTATTTATATTTGTATGGTTTAGGGTTTAGGGTTTAGGGTTTAGGTTTTAGGGGTTAGGGTTTCAGGTTTAGGGTTTTGGTAATGTTCTTGCATATGTAGGGAATATTCCTCATTTTTTTTCTTGGTATTATGGCCTATAGTACACGGGTTTACCGACTTTTTTATTTTTCGACATTTTATTTATATTTTTATGGTTTAGGGTTTAGGTTTTAAGGTTTAGTGTTTCAGGTTTAGGGTTTAGGTAATGTTCTTGCATATGTAGGGAATATTCCACATTTTTTTTCTTGGATTTATGGCCTATAGTACACGGTTTATACCGACTTTTTTGTTTTTCGACATTTTATATATATTTGTATGGTTTAGGGTTTAGGGTTTAGGTTTTAGCGTTTCAGGTTTAGGTTTTATGTATTGTTCTTGCATATGTAGGGAATATTCCTCATTTTTTTTCTTGGATTTATAGCTAATTGTACACGGTTTTTACCGACTTTTTTGTTTTTCGACATTTTATTTATATTTGTATGGTTTAGGGTTTAGTGTTTAGGTTTTAGTGCTTAGGGTTTCAGGTTTAGGGTTTAGGTAATGTTCTTGCATATATAGGGAATATTCCTCATTTTTTTTCTTGGATTTATAGCTTATAGTACACGGTTTTTACCGACTTTTTTGTTTTTCGACATTATATTTATATTTGTATGGTTTATGGTTTAGGGTTTTGGGTTTAGGTTTTAGGGTTTAGGGTTTCAGGTTTAGGGTTTAGGTAATGTTCTTGCTTATGTAGGGAATATTCCTCATTTTTTTTCTTGGATTTATGGCCTGTAGTACACGGTTTATACCTACTTTTTTGTTTTTCGACATTTTATTTATATTTGTATGGTTTAGGGTTTAGGGTTTAGGTTTTAATGTTTAGGGTTTCAGCTTTAGGGGTTAGGTAATGTTCTTGCATATGTAGGGAATATTCCTCATTTTTTTTCTTGGATTTATAGCTTATAGTACACGGTTTTTACCGACTTTTTTGTTTTTTGACATTTTATTTATATTTGAATGGTTTAGGGTTTAGGGTTTAGGTTTTAGGGTTTAGGGTTTCATGTTTAGGGTTTAGGAAATGTTCTTGCATATGTAGGTAATATTCCTCATTTTTTTTCTTGGATTTATTGCTTATAGTACACGGTTTGTACCGACTTTTTTGTTTTTCGACATTTTATTTATATTTGTATGGTTTAGGGTTTAGGGTTTAGGTTTTAGGTTTTAGGGTTTAGGGTTTCAGGTTTAGGGTTTTGGTAATGTTCTTGCATATGTAGGGAATAATCCTCATTTTTTTTCTTGGTATTATGGCCTAGAGTACACGGTTTTTACCGACTTTTTTGTTTTCGATATTTTATTTATATTTGTATGGTTTAGGGTTTAGGGTTTAGGGTTTAAGGTTTCAGGTTTAGGGTTTAGGTAATGTTCTTGCATATGTAGGGAATATTCCACATTTTTTTTCTTGGATTTATGGCCTATAGTACACGGTTTATACCGACTTTTTTATTTTTCGACATTTTAATTATATTTGTATGGTTTATGGTTTAGGGTTTAGGGTTTAGGGTTTAGGGTTTCAGGTTTTGGGTTTAGGTAATGTTCTTGCATATGTAGGGAATATTCCTCATTTTTTATCTTGGATTTATAGCATATTGTACACGGTTTTTACCGACTTTTTTGTTTTTCGACCTTTTATTTATATTTGTATGGTTTAGGATTTAGTGTTTAGGTTTTAGCGCTTAGGGTTTCAGGTTTAGGGTTTAGGTAATGTTCTTGCATATATAGGGAATATTCCTCATTTTTTTTCTTGGATTTATAGCTTATAGTACACGGTTTTTACCGACTTTTTTGTTTTTCGACATTTTATTTATATTTGAATGGTTTAGGGTTTAGGTTTTAGGGTTTAGGGTTTTAGGTTTAGGGTTTAGGTAATGTTCTTGCATATGTAGGGAATATTCCTCATTTTTTTTCTTGGATTTATAGCTTATAGTACACGGTTTTTACCGACTTTTTTGTTTTTCGACATTTTATTTATATTTGTATGGTTTAGGGTTTAGGGTTTAGGGTTTAGGTTTTAGGGGTTAGGGTTTCAGGTTTAGGGTTTTGGTAATGTTCTTGCATATGTAGGGAATATTCCTCATTTTTTTTCTTGGTATTATGGCCTATAGTACACGGGTTTACCGACTTTTTTATTTTTCGACATTTTATTTATATTTTTATGGTTTAGGGTTTAGGTTTTAAGGTTTAGTGTTTCAGGTTTAGGGTTTAGGTAATGTTCTTGCATATGTAGGGAATATTCCACATTTTTTTTCTTGGATTTCTGGCCTATAATACACGGTTTATACCGACTTTTTTGTTTTTTGACATTTTATATATATTTGTATGGTTTAGGGTTTAGGGTTTAGGTTTTAGCGTTTCAGGTTTAGGTTTTAGGTATTGTTCTTGCATATGTAGGGAATATTCCTCATTTTTTTTCTTGGATTTATAGCTAATTGTACACGGTTTTTACCGACTTTTTTGTTTTTCGACATTTTATTTATATTTGTATGGTTTAGGGTTTAGTGTTTAGGTTTTAGTGCTTAGGGTTTCAGGTTTAGGGTTTAGGTAATGTTCTTGCATATATAGGGAATATTCCTCATTTTTTTTCTTGGATTTATAGCTTATAGTACACGGTTTTTACCGACTTTTTTGTTTTTCGACATTATATTTATATTTGTATGGTTTATGGTTTAGGGTTTTGGGTTTAGGTTTTAGGGTTTAGGGTTTCAGGTTTAGGGTTTAGGTAATGTTCTTGCATATGTAGGGAATATTCCTCATTTTTTTTCTTGGATTTATGGCCTGTAGTACACGGTTTATACCTACTTTTTTGTTTTTCGACATTTTATTTATATTTGTATGGTTTAGGGTTTAGGGTTTAGGTTTTAATGTTTAGGGTTTCAGCTTTAGGGGTTAGGTAATGTTCTTGCATATGTAGGGAATATTCCTCATTTTTTTTCTTGGATTTATAGCTTATAGTACACGGTTTTTACCGACTTTTTTGTTTTTTGACATTTTATTTATATTTGAATGGTTTAGGGTTTAGGGTTTAGGTTTTAGGGTTTAGGGTTTCATGTTTAGGGTTTAGGAAATGTTCTTGCATATGTAGGTAATATTCCTCATTTTTTTTCTTGGATTTATTGCTTATAGTACACGGTTTGTACCGACTTTTTTGTTTTTCGACATTTTATTTATATTTGTATGGTTTAGGGTTTAGGGTTTAGGTTTTAGTGCTTAGGGTTTCAGGTTTAGGGTTTAGGTAATGTTCTTGCATATATAGGGAATATTCCTCATTTTTTTTCTTGGATTTATAGCTTATAGTACACGGTTTTTACCGACTTTTTTGTTTTTCGACATTATATTTATATTTGTATGGTTTATGGTTTAGGGTTTTGGGTTTAGGTTTTAGGGTTTAGGGTTTCAGGTTTAGGGTTTAGGTAATGTTCTTGCATATGTAGGGAATATTCCTCATTTTTTTTCTTGGATTTATGGCCTGTAGTACACGGTTTATACCTACTTTTTTGTTTTTCGACATTTTATTTATATTTGTATGGTTTAGGGTTTAGGGTTTAGGTTTTAATGTTTAGGGTTTCAGCTTTAGGGGTTAGGTAATGTTCTTGCATATGTAGGGAATATTCCTCATTTTTTTTCTTGGATTTATAGCTTATAGTACACGGTTTTTACCGACTTTTTTGTTTTTTGACATTTTATTTATATTTGAATGGTTTAGGGTTTAGGGTTTAGGTTTTAGGGTTTAGGGTTTCATGTTTAGGGTTTAGGAAATGTTCTTGCATATGTAGGTAATATTCCTCATTTTTTTTCTTGGATTTATTGCTTATAGTACACGGTTTGTACCGACTTTTTTGTTTTTCGACATTTTATTTATATTTGTATGGTTTAGGGTTTAGGGTTTAGGTTTTAGGTTTTAGGGTTTAGGGTTTCAGGTTTAGGGTTTTGGTAATGTTCTTGCATATGTAGGGAATATTCCTCATTTTTTTTCTTGGTATTATGGCCTAGAGTACACGGTTTTTACCGACTATTTTGTTTTTTGACATTTTATTTATATTTTTATGGTTTAGGGTTTAGGTTTTAGGGTTTAGGGTTTCATGTTTAGGGTTTAGGTAATGTTCTTGCATATGTAGGGAATATTCCATATTTTTTTCTTGGATTTATGGCCTATAGTACACGGTTTTTACCGACTTTTTTGTTTTTCGACATTTTATTTATATTTGTATGGTTTAGGGTTTAGGTATTAGGGTTTAGGGTTTCAGGTTTAGGGTTTTGGTAATGTTCTTGCATATGTAGGGAATATTCCTCATTTTTTTTCTTGGATTTATAGCTTATAGTACACGGTTTTTACCGACTTTTTTGTTTTTCGACATTTTATTTATATTTGTATGGTTTAGGGTTTTGGGTTTAGGTTTTAGGGTTTAGGGTTTCAGGTTTAGGGTTTAGGTAATGTTCTTGCATATGTAGGGAATATTCCTCATTTTTTTTAGGGTTTCATGTTTAGGGTTTGATCGATTGGTATTGATAAGTTCAAGATTTTACGTTTTTCCCGTGTCAGCTGGGAAAACTAATTTTATTCCTACCATAAATTGTTGGAGAAATATAAAATTAGGTGACGTGTTGCATAACATGACTCGGAAAACTATACAACTGAGATTCATCCGTTTGGATGAGCAGACAATTATTTATGAGTTTTCAAATTGGCGTTCAATTTTTCATATGAGGACAACGTTGATTGTAGTCAAAAAAACTCTGTGTCCTGCTGGGTTATTTATTTATGAGTATACTCTTATATTATTGCGAGATGGTGTTATTCGTTGGTTATCATATATTTTGGGTAAACCACCAAGTGTTTACGTCGATCTATATTGGGATCCTTTTCAGTTTGAATATTTAAATGTATTTGATGATCAAGCGGAGTATATGAATGGCATTTTGAGTATTCATGGTGCATTGTCCATATGAGATATTTCGAGACGATATTTGGTTCTTTTGGGGATGTTGGTTCGGTCGGGTGCCCAAGATACGGAGATACAATCATTTGATACATTGGAGGAGTTTGATTGACGTCCCAACTGGCCGTAGTAGAATTCGCTTGAGGGGATGAAGGAGTGTGTTCGGACTTCTGCCAGACCGTGAGAAACAAGACCCAAATGTGATATGATTTTCCGGACGTCGCACTTGAGAGTAACTTTGAGGCCAAGGTTATTTTTAAGGGAGATGGAATGATAAGGCCGGTTCTTTTTGTCATTTAACATTATTTATTGGACTATCTTGTTATTTGTTTATTCGCACTTTTGGTCCTTTTGAGACCTATTTGTAGAGGGGTTTTGCTCTCAGTTTGCATTATGTTTTATGTGATTAGTAAAATGGGGCAATACTAACTCTGTTTCTTCCCTCAAATCTCGGTTTATCTCTTCTATATTTCTCTGATTATAATCTAAATTCTCCTAAACCCTACGGGTTTTATAAGTAATTCAGTCTCATGGATTTAAGGTAAATGATGCTGACAAATGTATTTATAGTAAATTAATTGACGGTGTTGGTATCATTATTTGTTTATATATACGTGAACGATATGTTAATATTTGGTGCTAATCTTCAATGCGTTGAAGAAACAAAACAGATACTATCATCTAATTTTTATATGAAAGACATTGGAGAAGCTGACGTAATTCTCGGAGTTAAAATAGTGAAAAAATAAAATGCAATTGTATTAACCCAATCTCATTATATTGAAAAGGTTCTTACAAAATATTATCATATGGATTGTAAACCAGCAACAACTCCTTTTGATCCAAGTATAAAATTAATAAAAAATGACGGGCACTGTTTGGACCAACTTAGATATGCTAGTGTCATCGGAAGTATTATGTATGGAATGCATTGCCCAAGACCCGACATTGCATAATAAGATTTTAGCAATTGCAAAATTACCACAGCTTCGATCTTTTGTAAAGTATCTCTCGTTCAATACTTGAAAATTGAAATTGATAAAATGTTCGAGTCTTATGAGGATTAAGCATGATAGCTTATGATCCAATATAGTAATATTTGAGCAATTGCAAAACGCCCACAATTTCGGTCTTTTGTATGTTATCACTTCCTCCTTGTCCAATCCTTCAAAATTGATAAACTGCTCGAGTCTTATGAGGGTTTGGCGTGATAGTCTCTGATCCCGTATAATAAGATTTGAGCAATTCCAAAACGACCACAATTTCGGCCTTTAGCAAGTTATCACTTTATTTCTCGTCCAATCCTTGAAAACTTACAAAATGCTCGAGTCTTATAAGGCTTAGGCGTGATAGCATCTCATCCCGTATAATATAATTTGAATAATTCCATATCGACCATAAATTCGGTCATTTGCAATTTATCACTTCATTCTTGTCCCAATCTTGAAAAGTGATAAAATTCTCGAGTCTTATGAGGGTTCGGCGTGATAGCCTATGATCCTGTATAATAAGATTTGAGCAATTGTAAAACAACCACAACTTCAGTATTTTGTAAGTTACCACTTTCCTTCTTGTCCAATTCTTGAAAACTGATAAAATGCTCGAGTCTTATGAGGATTAGCCATGATAGACTCTGATCCCGCATAGTACGATTTGAACAATTGAAAAACTACCACAACTTCGGTCTTTTATAAGTTATCACTTTTCTTCTCGTCTAATCCTTGAAAACTGATAAAATGCACGAGTCTTATAAAGGGTTACCCGTGATAGCCTCAGATCCCGTATAGTAATATTTGAGCAATTACGAAACAACCTTAACTTCGGTCTTTTGTAAGCTATCTTTTTTTTTTCTCGTCCACTCTATTGAAAAATGATAACTATGCTCGGATCTTATGAAGGGTTAGGCGTGATAGCCTATGATCCTGTATAGTAAGATTTCAGCAATTGCCAAACAACTACAACTTCAGTCTTTTGCAAGTTATAACTTCCTTTCTCGTCCAATCCTTGAAAACTAATAAAATGTTCGAATCTTACGAGGGTTAGGCGTGATAGCCTCCGATCTCGTATAGTGAGATTTGAACAATTCCAAAACGACCACAAATTCGGTCTTTTACAAGTTATCACTTCATTTCTGATCCAATCCTTGAAAAATGATAAAATGCTCAAGTCTTATGAGGGTTAGGCGTGATAATCTCTAATCCAATATAGTAAGATTTGAGTAATTCCAAAACGACCACAACTTTGGTCTTTTGCAAGTTATCACTTCATTTCTCGTCCCATCTTCGAAAACTGATAAAATGCTCGAGTCATATGAGGGTTCGGCGTGATAGTCTCTGATCCCGTATAATAAGATTTGAGCAATTACAAAATGACCACAAATTCAGTCTTTTGCAAGTTATCATTTTCCTTATCGTCCAATCCTTGAAAAATGATAAAATGCTGGAGTCTTATGAGTATTACACGTGATAGCCTCTGATCCCATATAGAACGATTTGAGCAATTGCAAAACGACCATAACTTCGGTCTTTCGCAAGTTATCACTTCATTTCTCATCTAATTCTTGAAAACCGATTAAATGCACGAGTTTTATGAGGGTTAGGCGTGATAGCCGATGATCCTTTATGGTAAGATTTAAGCAATTGTAGAACGACCATAACTTTGTTCTTTTGCAAGTTATCAAATCCCTTCTCGTCCAATCCTTGAAAACTCATAAAATTTTTGAGTCTTCTAAAGGTCGGACGTGATAGCCTCTGGTCCCATATAATAAGATTTGAGCATTTGTAAAACCTCAAGAACTTCGGTCTTTTGCAAGTTATCACTTTTCTTCTTGTCCAATCCTTGAAAACTAATAAAAGGCTCGAGTCTTATAAAGAGTTACGCGTGATAGCCTATGATCCCATATAGTAAGATTTGAGCTATTCCAGCACAACCACAACTTCGCTCTTTTGCAAGTTATCACTTCATTTCTCGTCCCATCCTTGAAAAATGATAAAATACTCGAGTCTTATGAGGGTTCGGCATGATAGACTCTGATCCCGTTTAATATGATTTGAGCAATTGCAAAATGACCACAAATTCGCTCTTTTGTAAATTATCACTTTCCTTCTCGTCCAATCCTTGAAAACTTATAAAAAAGCTCGAGTCTTTTGAAGATTAGGCGTGATAGCCTCTGATCGCGTATAATATGATTTGAACAATTGTCAAACGATCATAAATTCGGTCTTTTGCAAGTTATCACTTCATTTCTCGTCCAATCCTTGAAAACTGATAAAATGCTCGAGTCTTATAAATGGTTACCCATGATAGTCTCTGATCCCGTATAGTAATATTTGATCAATTGCGAAACGATCTTAATTTCGGTATTTTGCAAGTTATCCCTTTCTTTTCTTGTTCACTCCATTGAGAAATGATAAATATGCTAGAGTGTTATGAAAGGTTAAGCGTGATAGTCTCTGATCCATTATAGTAAGATTTGAGAAATTGCAAAATGACTACAAGTTCGGTCTTTTACAAGTTATCACTTTCTTTCTCGTACAATACTTGAAAACTGATAAAATGCTCGAGTTTTATGAGGGTTAGGCGTGATACTAGAATAAAATTTATAATTAGAATGTCGTACGAACCCATGACGGTACCGGATATTCTCAATTAAAGGTTAAGTTTCCCATTCTATAAATAAATTATAACTATAAATATAGAAAGATAAAGAAATTCCACCTATACAATCTAAGTTGGCATAGATTCACGTGACCTTTTAAAGTTTAAACAGTACGGTCAGAAACCCCGACAGCCTTCAAAAGCTGCCCACCTCATTTGTCACATTGCACTCTTTTTCTTAAAAAAAAAGAAAAACACTACAGCTCAATTTCTTTGGAAATGATAATACTAATACTACGGACCGATAAGTTATGCTACAAATAATATTTGATTTAGTGAGAGTAAAAAACAGTCACAAGTCTGTCAATAATTTAAAAATCTGTCACAAATTTGTCGTAAATTAACTAAACTGTCACAAAACCGTCACAAAAACCGTCGCTAATAAGCTTGTAACAAAAAATACCGTCACTAATCCCGTCACGATTTGGGTATTTTTTTATAGTGTTAATAAAACTACACCTAACTTAATACTCTTTCACAAAACCCTCTAACCAAAACAATGAACAATAAAACATCACTCAAACATGTCATTTTTATTGAAAATGATAATAATATTACTAATATTAAATTACTTTTTCTCATAAATGACATGTTGTTACGACGTATTAGATGAAACAATCATTTTCATTATGATTTTAAAGAACATTTTTCATTAAATATGTAATTGATACATCTAATCCGTCATATCAATGGTAAAGTTATTGGGGTATAATATATTTAGCTGAATATACCAAATTAGCAACAATATTTATAATAACACTATAATTTTTTATTCTTTTTCTTTACTCTCTCTGTCTCAAAATATTATGCCTCTATGTATTTACGTGCAATTTTGACCGGCAAATATATCGTGATTAAATTATTAAAATATAAATTTTTTAAATTTATTTATATAGTTTAATATTTAAACTATGTGATTAAATTTTAAAAATTTGGATTAGGATTAAATCAGTTATTTGTGGCGAAATACATGGAGCCGTCACTAAGAGCATCCGTACCAGTTACCTCAACCATTTCCTCAAACCTAACATATTTTATACCTTTTAAGAAACCGTTTACATTTACACAAAATTTCAGCTTTCTTATTAATTTCATTATAATAACCCTACATTATTTCTTTTATTTGTTTATTATATTTTAATAATCATAACAATATTACAACTCCAAAAATGTGGACCCCATGATAGTTTATTACTATTATACTCCATCCGTTTCTAAACAAATATCCCCTACGAAAATACATGCAACTTTAACCATCAAAATTTTCATATCAAAATTACCGAAATAAAAAAATTAAAAATTTCATCATATAGTTCTAACCATAAACTACGTGATTAACTTTTGAAATAATTTTTTCTGGCAATCTAAATATGAAAAAATTATCGGTCAAAATTGTACGTATTTTCGTAAGAGACATTTGTTTAGAGACGGAAAAAGTATTAATCTATAAAATCATATGCATTCCTCGTTTAAATTTTATATTTACTTTGAATTTAGAGGTTTCTAATATCTGAGCAAGAAATGAGATCCGGTGCTCAAAACACCATACCTATATCTCACTACTCTTTCACAAAACGCTCAAGCCCTCACTTCCTCCTCAACTCACAAACCAAAACAATGAACAAAAAAACCTCACTCGAACATGTCATTTTTCTCCTATGCATTTTCTACTCAGTTTCAGCTAAAAACATTTTAATTCCCATGGAAGCCTCAGCTCTACTAGCCTTCAAATCCAAAGCAGATTTAAGAAACAAACTCACATTCTCTTCAAACAAGACTTTCGCCTTTTGTGAATGGACCGGTGTGCATTGCGACAGAAACAAACCTGTTCGCGTAGTCCTTGAAGGGCTTAGCCTAAATGGAGTCTTCGAACACGATACATTGTCCCGACTCAACCAGCTTAGGGTACTTAGTCTACAAAACAACTCTTTAACAGGTCCTATTCCGGTTTTATCTGGTTTAGTAAACCTTAAGTCGTTATATTTGAATCGTAACTTGTTTTCCGGTTCAGTTCCTCTTTCGATATGTACTATCCATCGGCTTCGTATTTTGGATCTTTCTTTCAATCAGTTAAATAATTCAATTCCGGACAAGCTGGATGCTTTGTTTAAGTTGTATTATCTTCGTTTAGACTCGAACAAGTTCACTGGTTCTGTTCCTTGGCTAAACCAAACTTCCCTGGAGATATTTAATGTTTCGAATAATAACTTGACTGGTCCTGTACCGGTAACCCAGGCGTTTCTCCGGTTCGGAAATGCCTCGTTTTTTTCGAATCCGGAGTTATGTGGGAAGATTCTAGAGAGGGAATGCGTCACGCATTCCCTCTCTCCTTTCTTCGTCGCGTCGAGAGCTCCGTCTTCGCCTCCGCCGGTGTCCTCTCTGACTGAGTCGACTCGGGGTGAGTTGGCTGGGCCGAGGCATAAAAGGACTTCCTTGATAGTTGGGATCTTGTCGGGGGCCTTGTTGCTAATTGGTTTGGCATTGTGTTTGGCGATGGCGGTGAGGAAAGGGTGGAACGGGAGAGAAAAGGGTGCGGGTGAGGTGCTAGATGTGTCCGACTTCTCGGGTGCTTGCCACGTGGCGAGGACTGAGGACGAGATAGGCGAGAGGGTGAAGAGAATGCAAGGTATTGGAATATTACCCTATCAAATTTTCTATGGTTACTAGAAAATAGTTGATTTGATTCATATACATAGATTAGATTTGATTTTATTCATGTTAACAAAGTGTTATGTAATTTTCCAACACCATAACATCAATAAACTTTTACTAATTTATGTCTCTACCTCTAGGCTTATATACTTTATTTTAAAGGGAAAATGATCATTTAGTACATGATTTGAGACTTGATTATCGAAAATCCATGATTATAATTTCTTTTAAAACTTAAGTACATATGATACATGATGCTACTTCATTTTACTCTTTGTTTTTAACATTGATGCTTAATAAGAGTTGAAAATGTGTGTTTCTATGTACTGATCAATGATTCCGCCTTCATTAAACACAAGGTTTACAAATGGGGAAGAGCGGGAGCTTAGTATTCTGTGCGGGTGAGGCGCAGGTGTATACGCTGGAGCAGCTAATGAGAGCGCCGGCCGAGATGCTGGGGAGGGGTAGTATGGGG
The DNA here is from genome assembly GCA_963682055.1 of Primula veris. Taxonomy (NCBI): domain Eukaryota; kingdom Viridiplantae; phylum Streptophyta; class Magnoliopsida; order Ericales; family Primulaceae; genus Primula; species Primula veris. Next base: position 29,624,501 of record OY821748.1, read on the forward strand.
ACTACTTACAAGGCTGTACTTGATAGCCCTCTGATCGTGACAGTGAAGAAATTGGATTCTGTTAGATTTACGGGTGCAGACAAGGAAGAGTTTGAGCGGCACATGGGATCAGTGGGTGGGTTACGTCATCCGAATTTGGTACCCTTGAGGGCTTATTTTCAGGCGAAAGACGAGAGGATTGTTGTGTATGATTATCAGCCTAATGGTAGCCTATTCTCGCTCATCCATGGTCAGTTTGCGAAATTTTGCTTATCAACCCTTAGTTTTCTGAATCTAGGAAACATGATTTAATTATTATTTATTAGTATATGGTTCTACTTTAATCTAGTATGTTCTGATAGAACGGATCGCTTTACAGTTACTGAGAGGACATTTGATATATCATCCATTTTCATGTTTGTTTACACTGAACTTAACAGCTATGCTGGATATGAAATCAGTAAAATAGATTACTAGATATGGAATTTTAATTTTAGTAGATTTAGAAAACCAAAAGTTCCTGTGGAACCTGATTTTGGAGAAGATCTCCCATTTCAGAGAGACTAAGAATGGAATGGTTGATCATTGTTATGAGAAGAAGTATAGTAAAAGCCATTCAGTTATTTATGTATACCACTACAACATTGCTTTGGTGAAGATCGAGTCTTACTATAATGGTACAGATACCAAAGGGAAGGGGTCTTGTCCATTGAGTATTTATGTTTTGAAAAGAGAATCTTAGTAAATATTATAGTATACCGTAAGACAGTAATATATGGTAAAAATACAGATGTTGCTTTTCGCACATAATGTCTCCAGTCGAACGATATTTAATGTAACATTGATGGGGACCTAAGATCTCTCTCCTTTCTTTGAGAAAATATTGGATTGGGTTTGTGTTTTACTTGAAAGGGAGAAGTAAAAATATTGGGTTGGGTTTGTGCACCTAAACAATCACTTCGTGTTTTATTTTTCTTTAATACCAGGGTAGGTTCGCAAAGATTAACTACATGTGTTGGGTTTTTATTGGGTTCTCTCACTAAAAATAATGTTCTAGATTCATACAATAATCACTTTTTTTCTCGTCTCCCAATATAAGTGTTGACATGCAAATTTTACATCCATTCAAAATGTGACACGTGTCATTCAAATCAAATATCAATTAATTACTAATTTTTCAGTTTGAGAATAGACTTATTATTAGTAATTTAAAATCGAAAAAAAAATTATATTTTATCATCTTATAAAATCTATGATTATAATTTATATAAAATAAATGTATTTCTTTTTCTAAAAAACATTAAATGTAGTATAAACAATGAGATACTTGTTGTAAGATATTATTGGACTATTGGGCCTTACTCATAGTGGGCCTAAGTTGGGTTTTCTATCTTGTATAACCCTAACCTCTAGTATATAAAGAAGGTTAGGGTCCACTTATATTCATACATTCTGATTAATAAAGTCTCCCTTATTGTCTCTCATACCTCTCTCTATATCTATACATATCTCTATATATATCTATAACGAGCTAATATGTCACACAACACGTTATCGGCACTTTGCTCGCGCAGAATAGAATATTGTGATATTTGTTCAAAGAACATCTCGAATACTGGGTTATAAACATACGGCCAAACTCTGAAGTTTTTTTTGGTGTTCAATCGACCTTTCCAAAATACATGGCGTACGGTATAATATTTTATCCTTCTTGCAATTAAAATAGCGGATGTATGTCTATTAATATTATGAACTTAAATTGCATGCCATCATGGATTGGTCTGACTAATGATAGTTGTAAAAATATACATGCATGCTTATATGAAATAGTATAACTATGTGTGTGATTTTTGTAGAACACGTCATAGTTGATAATACTGAAACTTTGATTGCAACACAAAATACCCAGTTGTGTTTTTATTATATCAATCGGAACTAACATACACCCATGTATACCCTGATGGTGTTAGAATTTGTATAGTATCACATGTTTAATTATGAGCTGTATGTAAATCTCATATGTTAATGGGATAATAGATATTGCATGTTACTATGCTATTAATTGTAGCCCTAACCACATGTTATAGTGAAACTATATATACTGGTAAAAGAAACATATTGATATTGCTAGTACTCACACTGCTATTGATTTTACAAGTAAAATTGGAATCATTTGTATTTATCCTAATCAATTAAGGCGAACACAGGTTTCTACCTCATAATTTTGCGTATAGATACTTCCCCAGTAGCACGTGGATAGTTTTGAGTATTTTTTAAGTTACCATGTATGTAATGTATGCATATGGCAGTCGTATCATAAATATTGAATCAAATCTTGTGAATGTGATTTGTTATATAAATTGTTACGATGATTAATATTTGATTTCATGATATAATTAATCTTGTGAATTACCATGTATTTAACCTGTGTGTGTATTGTAAATTGGTAAATAAAATATATTATATACATGAATGATTTAGTTACCATGTATAGAATTATTCATATGGCGATAAACATAGATAATTGATTGATATCTTGTTAGCGTAATCATATCTTTTGATATTATCATATATAAATATCACATATGTCAGTAAATTATTGGATTGGATCTAATTGATTTGATTTGATATGTTAGAATATTTATGGATTGATTGATAATCTTAAATTGATTTATTTATAACACCAAATCTCCTGCATGATTAGATAGATCATAAAATATATTTACTGCCTGTTTATATATGTGTGGTTAATCTAGATAGATATTCTCTATGCTGTTAATATTATTGCCATATATAAAATGCGAAAATCATATATATTCACATTTAAGTTGGAAAAATTATGAATCTTCCCCAAATAGGCTCACCTATTTGGATACGATGTCTAGGAAAGATAAAGGCGGAAGTCGTTCTCCTAATGAGGTCGGTTTTTAAGAGGCATTCGTGCCCACCCCCCTCACCGTCTTTCCTGGTCGTGTTCAAATAGAGCTACCGAAAGGGGTTGACTAAATAATAATTTCCCCGAGTGTGTTTATATAGTGATGTATGTTTCGCTGAATTGGTGTTTCAGAATCGACCCGTCGTTCGATCAATGAGAACCGATTCACATGAAAAGCAAAACTAATGTTTTCGAACCTGTCGTTTCGAAAAAAAAGTTTGTGCTTGTGCAAACCATAAACATATAAACCAGTCGTTTTATATGAAAAATAATCCAGAACTCCCAACAAATGTTGGATGCCATCTATGATGAGAAAAATCGTAAAACATACTTGCGAAATGACTGTTTAGACGTTGATGTTATTCCGTCACCACATGTTAGTCACCCTGATGTGTGAAAATGTGATGCCCAAAATTTTTTTTTGGATGCCATCTTTGATGAGTAAAACATGAGTTTGTTCTTACCCTCAGGATGAATACTAAGGCGTTGATTTTATTCCGCCGCCACATTTGAGACGTGATGACGTCTATGGTGAACAAGTGTCTGAAATTGACATATTGGAACTATACTTCACCAAAATACTAGCTTGGAAATTGTATTCCATAAGCAGTATCGTGAATTTATATTCACAATGTTCCTTTATCGCCCATCTGTTATTGGATAAGAAAATTACCCCGGTGAGTAGTTTTAATCCTATTGGGTCAATGGCAAATTGTTTGCCTGATATTAATGCTCTTCGTGTACATTTTTTTTCCACGAATCGAGAACCGAGACAAGTGTTATTTGTCTCGAACTGTCGCGATCCCGATGAATCGCCTAGCCAAGCGAGATTTTAGACAATCGTCAAAATCAAAAACCTGTGGCTCCAAGATAGTAATTGAAAGGAACAATATGGCCCGTTGTCACAAAGCAAGAGATAATGCTCAATGAGGTAACTCTATGCTATAAAGACAAAGGTCATGCACGGTTACTCCTTAAATAGTTCAAAACTATTACAAAGGTGCAAAAACCGATGCTAATGTGGTTAAAGCTAACTGAAAGGAAACTCTTGAGACCCCCGATTTTGTGGCTCAAATGAGTTTGATACCTTTCTTTATAGATTTTGATAAATCATTGAGTCATTTTTTCGCTCATCTGGATTATGTTTTCCATTTGGATTATTATTTTTCCATTTGGACCATACTTTTGGATTATGGTTTGCCTGTTTACGAAATTTCTCGAAATAATTTAAAGTGTTTTGAGCAAACTCCTTTGAAAAATGTGACCAGACTTTAAATTATGAAATTTTAGGCAATACTTGTGGGGTAGTTGATTTTTTTTGAAAATAGTGGGTAACAGTGTACCACATGATTTCACCAACTATTTACCTAAAAGAGTACTCAGTGACAATGATTCTGGACCTGTCGTTCCAAAATCGAAATCTTTGGTAAAACCAATTGATTTGTCAAATATGAAGTCTTATACTCATGTAGGTCCTGCCGTACCTTGTTGAGTTATAAAATATTCGAGAAAACCAGTATTATCTGGTAATAGCTCATGAAAGAATTAAAATTTCTTTACATAGCCTCCATTCAATACGACCAAAAGCGTATTTTAGAGGAGTTGAAATGTCTTTCAAGTGGTTGCTACCACATTCTTTAAAGCATTTAAAGTTACCTTATCATTTCGCCTGTCGTCGAAATGATAAATGATTTAGATGCTAAGACATGATTGTCTGTACTATCATTCGCCTGTCGTCGATTGATAAGAGCATTTTGATATTGTGGCATTGACCGGATGAGATATTCCCGGGTCAAAAGACGATGCTTGATTTATAATCGCATCGTATTTGGATTCTCTCTGAGAATATATTTCGCGATTAATCCGAAATTCATGCCATTAATGCTCACTTTGAAAGACTAGTATGTGTAAAGATCACGAAATGAACTCGTAGAATTCTTGTAAAGAATTGAAGGAGTTATTGTGGACTTATCCAACCATAAGACGGACCATAAATATAAATGGTTATGGTTGATGCAACGACAATATGGTCACATTTTAATGTTGTCCACATAAATGCAGCACTTTCCAAACTTTTAGCCCTATCATTAAGTTGATGGCTCATGATCTGGATTATCCTGAAAAGTCTAGTCGACTTGATAATTCCGAAGAGTAATAATCAAAATTTCGATTTGAATTACTTGAGTTTGGAAATTGAAATTGAACATCCTGTCGATTATGTTCAGACCCAAATGGACTCACGGAAAGTTTGATGATGCGACTGCAAATGATTGCACGCATTTCTTGGTCTTGCGCACCAAGATTTATATTTCCTTGTGGGGTTATGCTATTTTGCTGCATTGGTCCGTTATGAGGCCCATAGACACTCAAACACCATGTGCGTACCAGCTGGTTACTGGTTATGAGCCAGAAGTCTCATATTAACGCGTGTTTAGAGTGATTAATTAATATTTTGATTGAGCCGCTCTAGCGTTCAAAATATGGACCTCTGAAGGGGACATAAGTCGATTATTAATCTCCTGCCTATCATTTGATAGAGTGACCTTGGCAAGCGATCTCTTTACCGCATGATATGCGAAAGTGACATCGCTAAGACTGTTCTCCCCGTCGTTAGGGGGATATTTGCACGTTACCGTTGATAAGGAACGACGTGAAGTAACGTGGCATAACCCACTCAGTCTTAGCTTGATCCCCAAAACTGCACTTAGTGATAAGTAAGTGCATAGACTCCCTCAAGTCGAACTAAATTCCAGACGCATTTAATGACTTTATGAGATGTCACGAGATCATTTATACCTGCTGCAAAATGCTTGCAAGGATAGACGTCCCTGTCGGACGCCGTGTTCCTGTCGTAACACGTTGCTTTGGCCGAACCCGCCAAGCAAAGGACGCTGCCGTCGGCCGTCAGTCTGTCGTCCTTCCCAAGATATGAGGAAGTTGACCGGTTCTTAATTCGTTCAGCCCCAGAGGTGGTGAACTGAAACTCGTTTGTTGCACGAGATTATAAAGGATCAAGGAGATGTGTGATTTCCTCCTCATCCTAAGAATCTCGAAATATCTGTCGATCATGATATCTTAGACGATATTGAAGCGAAACGAGACTGTCATTGATTACTTGTTCATATATTCGGTGACGACTGATAATATGAACAAATTATGACAGAGAACCATGTACCGTTGCCTGAAGTCAACGTAGAATAGACTGACCTAATGGAAACTTACAATCCAAGTAGACTCCTTAGCGAAAGTGTGTTCGGACCTGTAGCTCCAACACCACCAATGTTAAACGAGTTCGTTTATTTGGTTATTCGTAAGGAAAGGTGATGAGAATAATGAGATTGTAGAATGCTCGCCTAGTAGCGCAAGACTTCTCTCACACCTTGGAATTGATTACGAGATGGTTGATTTCCTCGTAATGGACATTATAATAGTCCCCTACTTTACCAGTTTAGTAGTTTCCGAAAAACTGAGTAATGCAGCCATGAATGTGGTCACGGTTTTATCTCTATGGGGATTTAGACAAAGTGATATAGATGAAGGTCCCTGTGTGACTTCATAATGCTTTAATCAAGTAGTTCCTGACCACGGAACACGATCTCAATTAAATGAGACGTTCACTATATGGATTAATATAATCCGAGCGGATGTGGTATACCCGCCTAAGTGAGTACTTGATGAGCTTGGGATACTTGAACAAGTATTATGACCTTGCGTGTTTTATTACGCGATCCATTTTTGGATTTGCCTTCGAGATGAAGGATCTTGGGAAGAATCGGTAGTGACTCGGCCTGATGATCGAGTCCCGTGAGATTGAATCTAAGTCCATGATTCAGACTACACCCAGAAGGTGTTATGACGTTTTAGTCATTATGACGCTAAATCGTCAGATTCTCCCATGATCGTTCGATCACTAGACATTGATATAGACCCGGTCCGTCCCTGATGAGACGACATAGAGATATTGAACCATGATGTTCATATCTAAGTACAATAAGCGCATCATTGTACTTGGTCTAATGTACTAGGACGAACATCTTGTCTGCTGTGAATGGTATAGCTCGACACAGCATCGCGCTAACACGCTGCCATCGAAATGGCATAAAAGACATTTTCCCATTACCTTAAGGTAACTGTGGATGAGGGCTTGTCTTATCCCATTTGCGTCATCGAGTGTACCTACCCCCTTCGGTACTCGAATTAACGCAACCCTTTTTTCGGTTATACCGATGCCGGTTACTTATCAGACCCGCATAAGTGATATTCCTAACATGGTCTGTCTTTACCATTAGGAATAAGGCAATATATTGGAGGTCTTGGAATGACTCCAAACGAATCACTTTGATCTACTCGTGCTCTATGAGACGACTAGAGAGTGTATATGGCTTCGAGCTCGTATTAGCCATATTTGAATTACATATGCTCTGTCTGACGATTCAGATAAAACACTTGTCTTATTTGAGGACAACTTGTTGTTATCGATCAAGAGAGACATGACTAGATTATGCTATTTAGCATTTCTTGCCGAAATAAATCTTCACATATGAAGTTTAAGAGCATCCAGTTGAATGCTCGTTCTATTCTAGGTTAGATTTTCTTGCATCCAATCGTGTGCAAGTAAATGAAGCATCCAGTCGAATGCTCGTACTCTTTATTCGAATATGAAATCATTGCACCCAGTCGTGTGCAAGTGAGGGGGAGCATCCAAGTGAATGCTTATTGCACTAATTACTACTTAGTCGAAATCCTCGCACCCTGTCGTGTGCAAGTGAGGGGGAGCATCCAGTCGCATGCTCGTGTACTCTTTTTGTCCTTAGACCAAGGTTTTTTCCCACTGGGTTTTCCTTGGCAAGGTTTTTAGCGAGACACGTTCCCATCTTATCTCACTTAAGATTGCCGAAATTAGGGGGAGTATCCTGTTGTATACTTCTTACCACTGTGTACTCTTTTGTCCTTCGACTAGAGATTTTTTCCCACTGGGTTTACTCTAGCAAGGTTTTGATGAGGCACCTGTTTTGTGGTTGATCCCTACTACTACCATTGTTGCACTCTTTTTCCTTCGATCAGAGATTTTCCCATTGGGTTTGCTCTGGCAAGGTTTTGATGAGGCACACTGTTTTGTGGTTAGTTACTTACATGATATTTCGGCCTATATCATTCGGCTACACAGTTTCTCCTAGGTACCGGTTTTGTCCCACACTGGGTTTTCCGGCTCTAAGGTTTTTATGTGTTTAGCACTGCGAATGAACTCGACTCAGATTGACTGTATGAAGACGAAGAATTCAAGACGTCCAAAGGGGGAGTGTTGTAAGATATTATTGGACTATTGGGCCTTACTCATAGTGGGCCTAAGTTGGGTTTTCTATCTTGTATAACCCTAACCTCTAGTATATAAAGAAGGTTAGGGTCCACTTATATTCATACATTCTGATTAATAAAGTCTCCCTTATTGTCTATCATACCTCTCTCTATATCTATACATATCTCTATATATATCTATAACGAGCTAATATGTCACACAACAATACTAAAATTATAGTACTCATTAGTGATGTTTTCAAATATAAATACAATTTTGATTTATTTACATAAGTCATGAGATCTTTAAGATAATGGGCCCAAACTTAAGAAGGTGATTTTGACAATCAAAAAAGCCTTGAAATCTACAACAAACCGCCATTCGATCTTAGGAAGGACTACACAAAAGCAAAAACACATTTATTTAGATCAAAATCTTCAAGTTCTTCCCCAAATCTGAGGAGCATCAAAATCATCAACGAAATCAACAAAAGTACAAAGTTCTTCATCAAATCCGAAGAATTTTACTCAATTTAAGCAAACTCAACAAAATTCATCAAATAGTCTACAACAGCATTTCGAGCCATCACAAATTGTTCGAAGAGGAGAATTAAAGTACTTTCATTTTTATATATTTTTTTTAGAAATTATTAGAGATTGTACCCGCAAATTAATTGATAAATAAAATTTACTTTGCTTCGCATTTATTTTTCCTGTTTTCAGCACTTGGTGAAAATTTGTGTGAAACAAAAAGTTAACCACAGATGTTGACCTGCCATCCATCTTGATTACATCTATAATTAATTTGGCTTTACAATGACTGGTAAGCGTGTTTTTCACTGTCCCTATTTTAAATTTTATAAATATATGCGTAATTTTCTTCTTAATTGCTAGCAAGATTTGGCTAATTGCTCAAGTGGGCTGTTGGGCGTAATTGTAAGAAACACTTTTCATTTATTTGAAGTTTGAACTCTACCATCAACCAATAGCCCTCAAACTTGATATCGTTGCCTTTCAAACGATCATATAGAACTTTTTTTTGCCACTTCTTTCAAAGTCAAGATCTAATCTTGGGTTTGCAAAATGACTCAAATTGGATCTTACAATTGTAACAATAAAACCCAAACCTAGTGCAGTATCTTTTACAATCTTAATCAGTTCTACACAATGTTTAAAAACCTAAAATAATATAATGAAAATTAGGTTCTTTTTACCAGTCTTAAGGCTCGTATGATCGATGCAATATCTAATCAAACAAAAGCAGATCTTTGCGTCGATATTAGAAATTATTTTCTATACCAGAATTCGGTGTTTAATCTATAGATAACAAGGCACATTGATTTTGAACGAACTATAACCAGATTATATGGCATGGGCATTTGCATCACAGTTGCAGGGAAAGCAGAAAGCACCCATTGTCTACGAAAAATAGCAGCCGGAACACTAAAGACAGTAGTATAGGGTCGGGTCCTACGCTTTTTCTCTTTCTTCTCTTAAGTTATGTAGCAGTTGCATGAACTTGCTTTGGGTTGTTACTATATACTATAGAGTATAGCCTGGATCCTAGGAATCAGTTAGTTTATAGGTCCTACACTTTTTTATTCTCTTCTAGTTCTTAGTCTGCAATGGTAAGAACTTACTTTGATTTATTTCTACAGAGTATTACCTGGATCCCGGAATTTAGTAAGTTTATTGGTATTAGTCCCAACCTTTAGTTACATTGACTTTTTATCTTAGATTGATTATTATGTTGTAGGTTTGTATTGCAATGTCGTGAAACTTTGAGAAACTCAACTAATTGACAGGAATTATTATTGCACTTGATCATCGTGAAGTGTGCTTTTAAGGCAGAGGTAACAATAGAAATTGGTTAATTTTGACTTACAAACAAAGCCGTACTTGGTTAACAAGATAGTGGGGTAGCAAATCTTCAACACATAATATTATTATAGTACTGTATCAATCTAATAGCAACTTATTCATATAGTTACTTTGACAAAGTATTAGCGTATCATTTAGTGTCATTTTGCAAAAGTAAAGACCTTTCAGGCCTTCAATATCAGTACACCTGTCACAAAAGTCTAACGGCCCATGACTTTTTGACATCCACATTCAGGAGAAGTCATCGCATTCTCCTCTATTTTTTAATTTTATGTAGTGTCAAAATAACAAGATCTCCTTCTATCGGGGTATCGATCCTAAATACATTGACAATTCTTGAGTGTGACATTTTGGTTCCTCGATTGTGGTAATGTATCAGACTTGATTATTTTGGACAGGTTCAAAATCAACAAGAGCAAGGCCACTACACTGGACTTCATGCTTAAAAATAGCAGAAGATGTAGCACAAGGCCTATCCTACATACACCAAGCATGGCGCCTCGTCCATGGCAACCTCAAGTCCACCAACATCCTCCTTGGATCAGACTTCGAAGCCTGTCTCACTGACTACTGCCTATCTGCTCTCGCCACATCGTCAACCGACCCCGTCGAAGACAACCACAAAGCACCCGAAGACCGGAAAAATCCGAACAACCAAACTACTTCAAAATCGGATGTTTATTCGTTCGGTTTACTTTTACTTGAGATTCTGACAGGGCAGCCCGTATCTAAGCTTTTACGTTTAGAGCTCGAATATATGATAAATTGGGTGAAGTCTCTGAGAGAAGATGATGGGGAAGGTGTGAATCGGTTGGGAATGCTTGTTGAGGTGGCAGTGAGTTGTTCTGCCATGTCAGCGGAGCAGAGGCCGACGATGTGGCAGGTTTTGAAGATGATTCAAGAGGTGAAAGAGGCAGCTGTTGTTGAGAGTGGCGAACTTCTAAAACTTGAAGGAGCATCTTGAACTAAGATTTTCATCACGTTTTTGTAAGTATTGTTTTAGTGTTCGCTTGTGTTTTTGTACTTTTGGAATTTGCTAGGTGATTGGTTGTGTAGATCAATTGGCTCATGACTCATGAGTTAGTTATTCAATGGTGAAGAAAGCTTTCTTAAATCAGGGACCTTGACCAGGGACTTTAGTTTCTATGAAAGTTTATTAAGAAAGAATAGTTTATCTTGTAATCATGGGAATCATAAAGTACTACCATCAAGTATTATCAAACTTAGAACTTAGTTAAAGGTCAAAATCTTGAGCTTATAATCGGAATAAACAAAATATTGCGATGCTTAAAACTAAAAAGATGAAATGATGAACTATATCAAACATGATCAATGTGAATCAAAACTGTCTATGTACATCGTTAGGGACTTGGGTTGTGAGTCAAGTATGCCTAACGTGTATAAACACACAACGAATAGTTGAGTTATTCGATTTCCAAGTCTTTTGGGAATTGTTGAGCATTGATTTTTTTGGAGTCCCTTTTTCTTTGCACTAATCGGCCTTTTAATAAAATCCAATAACATACTCTCGATGTGGTATAACAGGTTTCATTTCATCTCAAGTACACAATTGTCATTGCAAAGTTAGAATTGTGTATCAAAAAATGCACTAAACCTAAACAAATCAATCAAAGAAGATGCTAACAGCACATACCCAAGAACTTTAAATGTTCAGGTCTTTTGGCGCCTACTTTTCAATTAACTAATGCACTATTTTTTGTATGACTTAATGTCTTCTATAAGGATCTTCAAGTCGCCATACGAAGAACCCCCTTTTTCAACAACATTCTTCGCCGATTTACTTAAACTCTTCACTATGTTCCTAATTTCCACGGCCTCATCTCCACCGTCCATCACCTTATTCACTGCCATCTTAATCTTCTCTCCTTTAATCAACGGTGTTTCCTCTGTTGCCCAGATCTTCCAATCCTCATTCCCCACAGGCACGCCAAATTTCAACACCTGAGTTACTAGCTTCTCGTTATAGAATTGGTCAGCAATTAACGGCCACGTTATCATTGGCACCCCTGCAGTCACACCTGCAAAAAGACCAAGTTAAGTTAGTTGGATGCAAGGATAGCAGGAAAAAAAATCTGGTGCACTAAGTAAAATCACTAAAGTGAAATTTCAAATTTGTATTGACCAACTAACTTAAAGAACAGAAATTGAACTACTAAGTATATACAGTACTTGTATTGTATCAACGCTTTTTGCGCTTGGAGACGTTTATTATTGTAAATGGTGTGCCAAGAATCTAAATGACCATCGATTACTTTCACTAGGCCACAAAAATAAGAGAGGTTTGATTTGAACTAGCGAACTGGGAAATTGCGTAACAATGATAATATATCTGCTCTAAATATCGTCTCAACGTAATTAAGCTTTAGTTTGTTTTGGGATTGTCGTGGAATGATTATAAGATTATTTGATTGTATCGTTTGGTGAGACCAGGGGCGGCCCAGGCCCAAGTCCAGTAAGGCTTGGACCTGGGGCAGAGACTGGGCTGGGACAAAAAACAAAAATTTGTTTTTTTTGCTATGGTTCAGCCCAATAAAATTATATAAATCTTAGTTTATTATAAACTCAGTTTTAGCCCAAATTGGCAATTAGATTAATTCAACATTTACAAAAGAAAACACTCACCTATATATATACATATATATATCAATTAAAATTAAGCTGATTTTATTTTTGCTCGACAACCAAAAGCAGTGGGCCGCCCCTGGGTAAGACTTAACTTCCTGGATAGTTTTACATGAAAAATACATTGGAACTAAAAAGGCATTTCTCACTGTAAATGGTGTGTTTAGAACCTAGATGACCGTCAGTTGCTTTCACTACTCACCGCTAAATGAAATAGCCTGTCAAAATTTTAGTTTAATTTGAATGAACTATGCAGTGTATGCGAAGTGGAAAATTGCTTAACAATGATAATACGCCTGATCTAAATATTTTTTCATTTTAATGAGTAAGTTTTAGTCTGGTCTGCAAGGGTCCTGACTGTATATGATTTTTAAAAAGCTCTATATACCCCCCAAGGAATTAATCTACAGATTTTATCTACTCCAAACAAACCCTTACAGTTAGTAGTTATACGTGACATTCTTCCGTTTCATTTTGTTTCGTGAGGTTGTTTAGCACTTAATGATACAGAAGTAAGACAAGCGAATTCACATTTGTACAAGGAATAATGGACAAATGTTATCGTTTTTCCCATGAACAAGACCCATGGAATCTAAAATTACAACATGTACCTTCAAGAACGGAGTTCCACCCACAATGCGTCACGAACCCCCCAACGGCAGGGTGCTCGAGAATCATAACTTGTGGGGCCCAGCCCTTTATCAGCATCCCTTTCCCGAACTTGTCCATTTTCTCCTCGAACCCTTGCGGCAACCACCAATGATCCTCTCCTTTCTCTTTCTCCAAGACTTTTGGCACAACCCATAAGAAACAACTCCTCATATCTTCTAGTGCATTCACAATTTCTCCAATCTGAGCTTTGCTCAATCTCACCAAACTCCCAAAACATACATACAAAACCGAGTTCTCGCCCTTGGTATCCAGCCAATCTAGACAACCATGCCATTCTTTTTCCGCCACATTAATCTCTCCTCTATGGTACAGAGACACTGGCCCTATATTCCAAGCCCTAATTCCAATCAATTTCCGATAATAATCAGTGTAACCTGGTTCTAACTCATGGAAGCTATTTGCTACCCACCCGAAACTGTTCCGTTCAGCATCTTCTAATTTCTCAAACAACTCCGTAAACTTTGTTTTCTTCTGGGTCTTTACAATGTCCGGTAGTTGAGACCTCGTGAGCACAACCTGGCCAGGAAAATCAGGCACAACAAACGGCTCGTATTCATAATCTTGGCCTGCCGATATCTTCCCCGCATTTTCTTGATCAGGCAACGAAGAGTAAAAGCGTTTCACTGCTTTTGAAAGGGAGTGGTTAAAAAATCCACTCCCTGTAAAAGCTAGGCGCGGAACAGATAACTCTGCAGCTAGGAAGGTAGTCCAGGGGAACAAAGCGTCCGAGAAAATGCAATCTGGTTTGATCTCTCGTATAAGGCTTTTGATTTTCGGTTGGAGTAAATTGATGGTGTCAAAAATCTTGATAGTCATTTCTGGGGTCGTGCATTGGCTTATGTTTTCACAGTTTTTTGGTAGTCCCGTTTGAGCGGATGAGGGGAAAGGAATGGTTTGTAGGGTAATTGGTTTTCCGGATTTGATATCCTGATCAATGGTGGATTCAAAGTGTTTGGCGTTAGCGGCGGTAGTGATGATGGTCGAGTGAATGTTGTGATCAGATGAGAAGACCCTTGCAATTTCGACCATAGGCATTATATGACCCGGTGCCATGTAAGGGACGAAAACGACGTGGAACCGGCCATCTGCGGAAGAAGGCATGACAGAAAAAAGGGAGAAAGAAAAAAACAGAAAAAAGAGAAGATAATTTGTGTTATTTTCAGGCAAATGAAATTTTTGAGCGGTCAATTGTTTAGCTTGAAAGTCTCCTAACCTTTAAAATTGATGTTTAGTTTTGGTTGGTGCTAAGTAGAGTGAGATTTGTACGGTTAAAACTAATTTGAATAATAAATACCCTACTGATAATTATATGGATAAATAGATCTACATGTAGATTCACACCCCATACAAACAAAACAAAACTAATAGATCCAATTTTGGGTATTTTCTGTTTCGAAAAGTTAATAATTGCTCCATCAAAACAAAACTAATAGATCGAATTTTGGGTATTTTCCATTTTGGGAAATTAATAATTGCTCCATCAAAAAAAACTATTTAAACATTGGTCACCCTATAAAATTTAATTAATAATTGGTCTATTATTTGTAAAATTAATTAAGGATTGATCACCCACCTAATTACCTAATAAAAATAAAATGGAGAAAATAGGAAAACCTCAAAAAATAAAATTAAAATCAGAAAAATCAGAATTTTTTTAAAAAAAAATGAAAATACAAAAAAAAAAAAACTGAAAAAACCTTTCAAAAAAAGTCGGGAACCCGAAAAAACCCCGAAAAAATGCTAAAAAACCAAGAAAATTCCAAAAAACAAAAAATACAAAAAAAATGAAAAAAAGTTCAAAAAAATCGGAAACCCGAAAAAATAAAAAAAATTTAGAAAAATCTAAAATCACAAAAAAAAATGAAAAAACGTTTAAAAAAGAAGAAAATCCAAAAAACCCCGAAAAATGGTAAAAAATGAAAACCAATAAAAATCCAAAATCACCAAAAAATGAAAAAATGTTCAAAAAAGCCGGGAACCCGAAAAAAATCCAAAAATTGGTAAAAAATCAAAAAAAAAACAAGAAAAATCCAAAAAAATGAAAAAACATTCCAAAAAGTCGGGAACCCAAAACAACCCAAAAAATGGTAAAAAATTAAAAAAAAACAAGAAAAATCAAAATTCGCAAAAAAATGAAAAAACATTCAAAAAAGCCGGGAACCCAAAAAACCCCGAAAAATATTATTAAAAAAAAAAGCAAGAAAAATCCAACAAAAAAATGAAAAAACATTCAAAATAGTCGGAGCAAAAAAAAACCCAAAAAATGGTTTAAAAAAACCAAGAAAAATCCAAAATCACAAAAAAATGAAAAAACGTTCAAAATAAAATGACTCTGTTTATTTTTAAAATTACTCAGAGTGTTTTTAAAATAAATTAAATCGACTCATACTCTTTTTAAAATGACTTAAAACGACTCATACTGTTTTTAAAATGACTTAAATCGACTCATACTGTTTTTAAAATGACTTAAATCGACTCATACTGTTTTTAAAATGAATTAAATCGACTCATACTGTTTTTAAAATGACTTAAATTGACTCATACTGTTTTCCAAAATCGACTTATACTCTTTTTAAAATGACTTAAATCGACTCAGACTATTTTTAAAATGACTTATTCGACTCATACTGTTTTTAAAATGACTTAAATCGACTCAGAATGTTTTTAAAATTAATTAAATCGACTCATACTGTTTTTACAATGACTTAAATCGACTCAGACTGTCTTAAAATGACTTAAATCGACTCATAATGTTTTTAAAATGACTTAAATCGACTCATAATGTTTTTAAAATGACTTAAATCGACTCATACTGTTTTTATAATGACTTAAATCGACTCATACTTTTTTTAAAATAACTTAAACCGACTCATACTATTTTTAAAATGACTGAAAACAACCTTTACTGTTTTTAAAATGACTGAAAATGACTCATACTGTTTGTAAAATGACTTAAAACGACTTATTGTTTTTAAAATGACTTAAATCGACTCATACTGTTTTTAAAATGAATTAAATCGACTCATACTATTTTTAAAATAAATTAAATTGACTCATAGTGTTTTTAAAATGACTTAAATCAACTCATACTGTTTTTAAAATGACTTAAATCGACTCATACTGTTTTTAAAATGACTACGACTCAGACTGTTTTTAAAATGAATTAAATCGACTCATGCTGTTTTTAAAATGATTTAAATCGACTCATACTGTTTTTAAAATGACTTAAAACGACTCATACTGTTTTTAAAATGACTTAAATCGACTCAGACTGTTTTTTAAAATGACTTAAATCGACTCATATTGTTTTTAAAATGACTTAAATCGACTCATACTATTTTTAAAATGACTTAAATCGACTCATACTGTTTTTAAAATGATTTCAAACGACCCATATTGTTTGTTTGTTTTTTGCGTTTTTGGATGTTTGTTGATTTTAGATTTTTTGGGATTTTATTTTTATTTTTTGGGATATTTAAAATTTTATTCGTGTTTTTTCGGGGTTTTGCTTCTTTTATTTTTATTTTTTCACATTTTTTTTTCCATTTTTCCGTTTTATTTTTTTCTGGAATTTTTTCATTTTTTCTTATTTTTTACATTTTTATTAGTTAGTTAGGGGAAATGGATTAATAATTAATTAGTTTCAGTTTAATAAACTAATCCTTAATTGAGTTGTACATAAGATAACAATATAACATTTATCCACAATCATAGTAAATCAATTCGTGTGTACCAATGATAAATATCTCATGATGATTACTTGTTGTTACCTTATTTAGTTGGATATGGTAAAATAATGTCAACTAGACTAGTGAGAAATATCAATAAAACTATTGAGCGAGACAAATGAAGCAGACTATATAACCGATTGTTGTCTCTCATACTTCTCTCTATATCTATACATATCTCTATATATCTCTATAACGAGCTAATATGTCACGCAACACATTATCAGCACGTTGCTCGTGGAGACTATGATATACGCTCGCGGATATGGAAGATTTTTGGTAAACGCACAGATATTGGGTATCTATAAATCTTAAGATTTATCCGGTTTTTATTGGGTTCGTTTCGATCTTCTACAAAATACCTGGACTACGGTACATAATTTATTTATAGCTCTGACCGGGTGAAAATTGCATGCTTACTGCTATTGAATATAGTGACGTTCGTAAACATGCTTGTATGAAATTGCATGTATATTCCCGTGAATATCTAGTATCATATGTATGTTATATGAAATCGTTGAAGATACCATCTGGAATTAAAAGAACTAGTTATATTGCATAAATTTTGAACGCTGCCGTGTGTAAACAGATGTAGTACTCAATTGCATGTTAGTAGCTTGTTTTTTTTTTGAAAAGAACTAAATTACTATTGCATGCCATATTCGGAATTGGACATGATTGTGTCAGTGCCTATTTGTATGGAGTAAATCTTTGTTAACCTAGACTTAATTTCCTCTAAAAGGAAAAGTTAAAAGATTCGTCGTATCCCCCATCACGATTAGCTAGAAACAAAATTTCTACTGCCTTGTTTACATTAATTGTAAAATCAAATACCATGATTATAATTTACACATATAAGCATAGATTTGTAAAATATTGAGTAATATCTTGCTAAGTATAAACTGGTAATTTTAGATTGTGCTAATATGTACTAACATGCTACTGCTATATTATTTAATCATGCAAGCAGATACAATCTATATATTTATTTACTGCCATGTGTAATATATGGTAATTTGCGAAATCATATATTTTCACATTTAAGTTGGAAAAACTATGAACATTCCCCAACTAGGCTCACCTATTTGGATACGATGTCTAGGAAAGATATAGGCGGAAGTCGATATCCTAATGATGTCGGGTTTTAAGTGGTATTCGTGCCCTCCACCCTCACCGTCTTTCCTGGTCATTCTTCAAGTAGAGCTACCGAAAGGGGTTGACTAAATAATAATTTCCCCGAGTGTGTTTATATAGTGATGTATGTTTTGCCGAATTGGTGTCTCTGTATCGACCCGTCGTTCGATCAATGAGAACCTATTCACATTAAAAGCAAAAATATTTTTCAAACCTATCGTTTCGAAATAAAGTTTATGCTTGTGCAAACTATAAACATATAAACCAGTCGTTTTATATGATAAATAATCCAGAACTCCCAACACATGTTGGATGCCATCTATGATGAGAAAAATCGTAAAAACATACTTGCAAAATGACTGTTTAAACGTTGATTTTAATCCGTCACCACATGTTACTCACCCTGATGTGTGAAAATGTGATGCTCAAAATTTTTTTTGGATGCCATCTTTGATGAGTAAAACACGAGTTTGTTGTTACCATCAGGATGAATGCTAAGGCGTTGATTTTATTCCGCTGCCACATTTGAGACGTGATGACGTCTATGGTGAACAAATGTCTGAAATTGACATATTGGAGCATACCTTCACCAAACTACTAGCTTGGAAATTGTATTCCATAAGCAGTATCGTGAATTTATATTCACCATGTTCCTTTATCGCCCATCTGTTATTGGATAAGAAAATTACCCTGATGAGTAGTTTTAATCCTATTGGGTCAATGGCGAATTGTTTGCCTGATATTAATGCTCTTTGTGTACATTTTTTTCCACGAATCGAGAACCGAGACAAGTGTTATTTGTCTCGAACTGTCGCGATCCCGATGAATCGCCTAGCCAAGCGAGATTTTAGACAATCGTCAAAATCGAAAACCTGTGGCCCCAAGACAGTAATTGAAAGGAACAATATGGCCCGTTGTCACAAAGCAAGAGATAATGCTCAAGGAGCCAACTCTATGCTATAAAGACAAATATCATGCACAGTTACTCCTTAAATAGTTCACAACTATTATAAAGGTGGAAAAACCGATGCTAATGTGGTTAAATTTAATTGAAAGAATACTCTTGAGACCCTTGATTTTGTGGCTCAAATGAGTTAGATACATTTCTTTATTGATTTTGATAAATCATTGAGCCATTTTTTCGCTCATCTGGATTATGTTTTTCCATTTGGATTATGATTTTTCCATTTGGACATACTTTTGGATTATGGTTTGCCTGTTTACGAAATTTCTCGAAATAATTTAAAGTGTTTTGAGCAAATTCCTTTTACAAATGTGACCAAACTTTAAATTATGAAATTTTAGGCAATACTTGTGGTGTAGTTGGTTTTTTGGAAATATTGGGTAACAGTGTACCACATAATTTCACCAACTATTTGCCTAAAAGAGTACTCAGTGACAATGATTCTGGACCTATCGTTCCAAAAATCGAAATCTTTGTTAAAACCAAATTGATTTGTCAAATATGAGGTCTTATACTCATGTAGGTCCTGCCGTACCTTGTTGAGTTATAAAATATTCGAGAAAACCAGTGTTATCTGTTAATAGCTCATGAAAGAATTAAAATTTCTTTACATAGCCTCCATTCAATACGACCAAAAGCGTATTTTAGAGGAGTTGAAATGTCTTTCAAGTGATTTCTACCACAATTTTTAAAAGCATTTAAAGTTACCTTATCATTTTGCCTATCATCAAAATGATAAATGATTTAGATGCTAAGACATGATTGTCTATACTATCATTCGCATGTCGTCGATTGATAAGAGCATTTTGATATTGTGGCATTGACCGGATGAGATATTCTCGGGTCAAAAGACGATGCTTGATTTATAATCGCATCGCATTTGGATTCTCTCTGAGAATATATTTCGTGATTAATCCGAAATTCATGCCATTAATGCTAACTTTGAAAGACTAGTAAGTGTAAAGATCACGAAATGAACTCGTAGAATTCTCGTAAAGAATTAAAGGAGTTATTGTGGACTTATCCAACCATAAGACGGACCAAAAATATAAATGGTTATGGTTGATGGATCGACAATAAGGTCACATGATTATTGTTGTCCACGGATATGCAGCATTTCCTAAACTTTTAGCCCTATCATTAAGTTGATGGCTCATGATCCGGATTATCCTGAAAAGTCTAGTCGACTTGATAATTCTTAAGAGTAAGAATCGAAATTTCGATTTGAATTACTTGAGTTTGGAAATTGAAATTGAACATCTTGTCGATTATGTTCAGACCCAAATGGACTAACGAAAAGTTTGATGATGCGACTGCAAATGGTTGCACGCACTTCTTGGTCTTGCGCACCAAGATTTATATTTCCGTGTGGGGTCATGCTATTTTGCTGCATTGGTCCGTCTGAGGCCCATAGTCACTCAAAACACTAAAGCGTACCAGTTGGTTACTGGTTATGAGCCAGACGCCTCATATGAACGCGTGTTTGAGTGCTTAATATTTTGATTAAGCCGCTATAGCGTTCAAAATATGAACCTCTTAAGGGGACATAAGTCGATTATGAATCTCCTGCCTATCATTTGATAGAGTAACCTTGGCAAGCGATCTCTTTACTGCATGATATGCGAAAGTGACATCGCTAAGACTGTTCTCCCCGTCGTTAGGGGGAGATTTGCATGTTACCATTGATAAGGAACGACGTGAAGTAACGTGGCATAACCCACTCAGTCTTAGCTTGATCCCCAAAACTACACTTAGTGATAAGTAAGTGCATACACTCCCTCAAGTCTAACTAAATGTCAAACGCATTTAATGACTTTATGAGATGTCACGAGATTATTTATACCTGCTGCAAAATGCTTGTAAGGATAGACGTCCCTGTCGGACACCGTGTTCCTATCGTAACACGTTGCTTTGGCCGAACCCGCCTAGCAAATGAAGCTGTCGTCGGCCGTCAGTCTGTTGTCCTTCCCAAAATATGAGGAAGTTGATTGTTTCTTAATTCGTTCAGCCTCAGAGGTGGTGAACTAAAACTCGTTTGTCGCACGAGATTATAAAGGATCAAGGAGATGTGTGATTTCCTCCTCATCCTAAAAATCTCGAAATATCTGTCGATCATGATATCTTAGACGATATTGAAGCAAAACGAGACTGTCATTGATTACTTGTTCATATATTCAGTGACGACTGATAATATGAACAAATTATGATAGGGAACCATGTACCGTTGCCTGAAGTCAACGGAGAATAGACTGTACTAATGGAAACTTGAAATCCAAGTAGACTCCTTAGCGAAAGTGTGTTCGGACCTATAGATCCAACACCACCAATGTTAAACGAGTTCGTTTATTTGGTTATTCGTAAGGTAAAGTGATGAGAATAATGAGATTGTAGAATGTTTGCCTAGTAGCACAAGGCTTCTCTCACACCTTGGAATTGATTACGAGATGGTTGATTTCCTCGTAATGGACGTTATAGCGGTCCCCTACTTTATCAGTTTAGTAGTTTTCGAAAAACTGATTATGCAGCATATGATTGTGGTCACTGTTTTATCTCTATGAGAATTTAGACAAAGAGATATAGATGAAGGTCCCTGTGTGACTTCATATGCTTTAATCAAGTAGTTCCTGACCACGGAACACGATCTCAATTAAATAAGACGTTCACCATATGGATTAATATAATCCAAGCGGATGTGGTATACCCGCCTAAGTGAGTACTTGTTTAGCTTGGGATACTTGAACAAGTATTATGCCCTTGCGTGTTTTATTACGCGATCCATTTTTGGATTTGCCTTCGAGATGAAGGATCTTGGGAAGACACGGTAGTGACCCGGCTCGATGATCGAGTCCCGTAAAGATTGAATCTAAGTCCATGATTCAGACTACACCTAGAAGGTGTTGTGACGTTTTAGTCATCATGACGCTAAGTCGTCAGATTCTCCCATGATCGTTCGATCACTAGACATTGATATATACCCAGTCTGTCCATGATGAGACGATGAAGAGATATTGAACCATGATGTTTATATCTAAGTACAATAAGCGTATCATTGTACTTGGTCTAATGTGCTAGGACGAACATCTCGTCTGCTGTGAATGGTATAGCTCGACACAGTATTGCGCTAACACGCTGCCATCGAAATGGCATAAAAGGCATTTTCTCATTACCTTAAGGTAACAGCGGATGAGGGCTTGTCTTATCCCATTTGCGTCATCGAGTGTACCTACCCCCTTCGTACTCGAATTAACGCAACCCTTTTTCGGTTATACCGATCCCTGTTAATTATCAGACCCGCATAAGGGATATTCTTAACATGGTATGTCTTTACCATTAGGAATAAGACAATATCTTGGAGGTCTTGGAATGACTCCAAACGAATCACTCTGATCTACTCGTGCTCTATGAGACGACTAGAGAATGTATATGGCTTCGAGCTCATATTAGCCATATTTGAATTACATATGCTCTGTCTCACGATCCAGATAAAACACTTGTCTTATTTGAGGACAACTTGTTGTTATCGATCAAGAGAGACATGACTAGATTATGCTATTTAGCATTTCTTTCCGAAATAAATCTTCACATATGAAGTTTAAGAGCATCTTGTCGAATGCTCGGTTTATTCCATGTTATATTTTCTTGCATACAGTCGTGTGCAAGTAAATGAGGCATCCATTCGAATGCTCGTACTCTTTATTCGAATATGAAATCATTGCACCCAGTCGTGTGCAAGTGAGGGGGAGCATCCAGGTGAATGCTTATTGCACTAATGACTACTTAGTCGAAATCCTCGTACCCTGTCGTGTGCAAGTGAGGGGGAGCATCCAGTCGCTTGCTCGTGTACTCTTTTTGTCCTTAGACCAAGGTTTTTTCCCACTAGGTTTTCCTTGGCAAGGTTTTTAGCGAGACACGTTCTCATCATATCTCACTTAAGATTGCCGAAATTAGGGGGAGTATCCTGTTGTATACTTCTTACCACTGTGTACTCTTTTGTCCTTCGACTAGAGGTTTTTCCCACTGGGTTTACTCTAGCAAGGTTTTGATGAGGCACCTGTTTTGTGGTTGATCCCCTACTACTACCACTGTTGCACTCTTTTTTCTTCGATCAGAGATTTTCCCATTGGGTTTGCTCTAGGAAGGTTTTGATGAGACACACTGTTTTGTGGTTAGTTAATTACATGAAATTTCGGCCTATATCATTCGGCTACACAGTTTCTCCTAGTTACCGGTTTTGTCCCATACTGGGTTTTTCGGCCCTAAGGTTTTTATGTGTTTAGCACTGCGAATGAACTCGACTCACATCGATAGCATGAAGACGAATAAATCAAGACGTCCAAATGGGGAGTGTTGTAGGATATTATTGGCCATCTTGGGCCTTACTCTGTTGGGCCTATCTTGGGCTTTCCTAGCATATGTAACCCTACCCTCTATTATATAAAGAGGATGGGGTCTCTTGATGTATCTATCTATCACTTATATGAATAAATAAAGTCTTCCTTATTGTTGTCTCTCATACTTCTCTCTATATCTATACATATATCTATATATCTCTATAACGAGCTAATATGTCACACAACATATATATATATGGGGAGGGATCCATACACACATAAAAATACACATTATCTTTACACATCAATCACAACCCTCTATTTACTTACTTTTAATGGTCAAGATTAGTTCATCTAATAACAATAATTAACACTTAATCTTGACCATTAAAAGTAAGTAAATAGAGGGTTGTGATTGATGTGTAAAGATAATATGTATTTTTATGTGTGTATAAATCCTTCCCATATATATATTTTAAAAGTCTACAAGAAAGACTGCAACTAATCTACAGTTGAAAGAAATAGTAAAAAGGGAGAGTGAGAGGAAAAAACATAAGTGAAAAAAAGCAGTCGGGTATGAAGTCTATCACTGTCTCTCTAGCATTATTGGAGAAATATATATCATGTATCAATCAATGATGATTAATATTTGTTGTTACTTATTTAGTGGTATATTGTAAAATATATGTCAACTACAATCATAGTAAATCAATTGGTGCATGGTAGTAGGGGTGTCAAAAATATTATAGACCCGAAAATCGTACACTAAATACCTAAAAATCGTAAAAACTGACCCGTCACGAAACAGTTTTTGGGTTTACCTAATCCGACTCCGCTAGTTCTTAGGATGGGTATGGTTCTCAACTCTATACCGTGGACCCGTAGACCTGACCTGCAGAACCGGCCCGCATACCCGAATTGTAGAACCGCAATATATACCATTATTTTAAAAATATATATACATATGTGCAACAAAAATTGGATAAATGCATGAGAAAAAATATAAGAAGAAACTAATAAAACAGCGAGTGAAGAAAGAAGAAACGTTTTTTAATATGTGCGAAGATACGTTTGAAGATTTAACATTGAACAATTAGTTTTTAGGATGTTTTTATACTTGTTTTGTTTTTCATTAGTTGAAGCTTCTGTACTTTTTTTTTCTTTTTTTTTTTTCTTGTGGGGTTTTTTCCCCATATTTTTATATTTTTATCATTAATAATATAAAAATATGGGTTTTTCCCACCATTTAATAAAAAAATAGTTGTTAATCTTTGTTCTGATTCCAAGTTTTACGATTTGTTTTTAATTCAGTCTATCTTTCTAAATAATTTAGGAAAATCATTAATAATAAAATGGATAATTAAGAAAATGAAAAATAGAACCAGTTTGTAATGTTTAAGTGACTGTGTAATGTTTACGTAATTCAGTAATCAACCAAACACATTGTTAACCAATATGAAGCAAAAAAAATTGATAGTACCTCGTTACATTATTTATTTTTAAGAAGTGAATTAAGAAATAACTTGGAAAAATATATTCATTATCAATATGTAAAAATACCATTTAGAAAAGAACATCTAGAAAATTAGAATAAATTTTACGAATTTTGGATATTTTGGATAAATAACTGCAGCGAGAACCATTATACACATTACAAATACGGGTATGGGTCAGGTAAAAAAAGTTAAATAGACCCGATCCGACCCGTACATGATGAGAGAACCGCTAAAACTGTTACCCAAATACACAAAAACCGTTACCCGAATA
The DNA here is from genome assembly GCA_963682055.1 of Primula veris. Lineage (NCBI taxonomy): Eukaryota > Viridiplantae > Streptophyta > Magnoliopsida > Ericales > Primulaceae > Primula > Primula veris. The sequence goes on from OY821748.1 coordinate 29,649,830, forward strand.
TCCAAAAACCATCGGGTCGGGTCGGATCGGACCGGGTCGAATAAAATTGACACCTACTACTGAGAAATATATATATCATGTATCAATTAATGATTAATATTTGTTGTTACCTTATTTAGTGCTATATTGTAAAATATATGTCAACTACAATCATAGTAAATCAATTGGTGAATATATATCATGTATCAATTAATAATGATTAATATTTGTTGTTAGCTTATTTAGTGGGATATTATTTTATAGAGTTATTATATAATTGTATCTATGTATAATTATCAATAAAACACACAGATTTTTGTTTATAATCAATAACATATAGAATTATTTGTTATCTTTCTACATCATTTACTTTTAATAGTTTTAGTCCTTAAAGTCTTGGTTAATTTCACTCATCACCTTCTGCCATTTCCGTGTGTTAACTCGATGTAGGTGCAAACACACTTGGAACTATTATTACCGCTCTCTCCCAAGACCAGAGCATCTATATTGCAATAAGATAAATTATACTTTTGTGTCATAAGTTTGGTAGACGTGGATTTTTTTGTTGTATTTGTTAGAATGATAAGTTTGGTACAAACAGATATTTTTCAAGGAGCCAATAGCATATATTGTGCAAACTTAAGAAGTCTCTAGACTTAAGCAGACATATGGATCTTAATTTATCCATTTTGATCAGTCTATAAAGTCTTATGACTTTGATCAATGGTCGGATAAGTAGTTTAAGTACTGGAAGCATGATGAGTACGTTTTGATAATTTTGATACTGTGTAAATTAATTTAAACATCATATATGATGTGAGATTGTTATTTACAGTAAATGTATGCTCATCCAGATAATTAGATATTATATTTATTTTGTATTTGACATTGATAGTAGATATAAATCTAGCTCATAGCGAGATTGTTTAAATATGATAAAATATTTAATGAAATATCTTAAATAATTAAAGATTAAATATAGTTTTACCAAGAATTTAGTATTTAATCATTTTGATTAGTAGACTTAGATTTTAGTCGAGTAGTAATTCTAGAAAATCAACATAGAGTTAAAGATTACATCCTATCTTTCTAGTAAACTCTTTATAAAGACTTTTTCGGTAAGGTCTTAGATAAATAGAGAGAATGAGAGTTTAATGTAGAAAATCATGGCTTTATGTATAAGTGGAAGATTGTTAGAATGATATACTAAAAGACATGATTTATTGCTGGTTTTTAGTATTTATTTATTAACAATGAATGATTTATTTGAGAATACATGTGAGCAATGTTGTACATATTATTTATCTGTACATGTGTCTTTATTTTGTATAATAATTGATTTGGTGTGTAGAGTACGAGTTACACAGGGAATATAAAATCATTGGTTCTTACAGAATATATATTTTAGCGTTCACAACTTTAGATGGAGTGGACAACCATCGGTATAGTTGTAGCACAGAGTTTTAGTAGGTCTGTCCTGACTACAGGGAACGGTTGAGTTCCGACTCTTTGTGCTAGTATACTTAGAGTATAATGAACAGGACAAAATGGTATTATTTTATGGTACTGACTAGATTAAAATAATTATAACTAAGAAATTATTATGATTACTTATACTCTTAATCCATAGATTATTTTTGGTACACATATTTATAATATATACTGCTTTGATTTATAATGGGTGAAATTTGTTGTGGTCAACAAACTCGTACGTTGGGTAGTAATATTATTTATATGGTGTGTGTCTATAATCGAAGGAATTCACGTCCCTTAACAATGATTGATGATATCCCCTCGAGAACTTTATAAGTTTTGTTTGTGTCAAATCTTGCAAATGGATTTTATATCCGACACAACAAATAAGTTAAGTGGAAAGGTCAAGAAAATAATATGCCGAGTAAAATGATTGTCAGTAATTTATTTACTTGGTGGATATCTGTGATCTTAACGTGAGTAGAAAATTAAGTATTTAATAATGTGCTCTCAAATATTATTTTGAGAAGAATTAAGAGTGCAATTATGTTCTCTAATGAAAATGAATATAATTTACTGATAGATTATCCTATGATTATAAAAATATTAATTCAATAATATTATATTAGCTTTTTAATTAAGACTAGATAATATTTATTAATTAAATTATAATCTAATTAGCGTTAGAGATCTAGTTTAAGTAAAAGTCTTATTCTTCTTGTGCATTGAGTCCTTACTGTAGTATATAAATATACTCCTATGCTGTGGAAAAGAAAAGAAGTCTCATAAAATATTTTTGTAGCCTATAAATATACTTCTATGCTGTGGAAAATAAAAAGTCTTATAAAATATTTTTCTAGAATTTCTATATCAGTTGAGAGCCGTAAGAAGTAAATAATATTATAGAAATACGGTAGAAGATCAAGTGTGATATAACTCTGCTCGTGAGATATTTCTGTATTGTTTTTATTAAATTCATATAAACTATAATCGGGATCAAAGGCCAATTTTTCCGCTGCAAAATTAAAAGTGTTTTCAACAATCGGTAACAGAACCATGATTATACTGTATTCTGTATTTAACTTAATTTATATGTATGATGACGATTAAATTTTCAATCGTTTTTTTGTTGATACGTTAACCTGACCTGTAACATCTATTGTGTACATATAAGGACATGATATGTTTTGTTTTACTAAGACCCAACTGTATGTGTTTTAAACATTTGACTTGGATTTATATTAAAATATATGTAGTCAATGATACGTTGTGGGTATTGCTAATTGGAAGTAGATATATGCATATGGTCTATATAATTGATTATTGATCTAGCATCTAGAAACATAATGTATATAAGTTGTATATATATCTTTGCTATTGTATGGTATTGCATACGGTTGAAATAATAGTGAAATTCACTGGGATTGAATTTTAACAATTGTAATTGATTTTCGTAAATTTAATCAAAGGACCATGTTTTGTAAATTTAAAGTGTCCAGGGACCACTACTCGTAAATTTAAAGAAAGAAGAGACTCACTTTGTTATTTCTTTACTTTTTCTGTAATTATGGAATGGTACTTATAAGTTGTTACTTTAATGAACCAGACCCATGTAACTAAACATAAACATTTTTGATCCAAAAGAGTTTCAGAAAATTACAATTTGACCCACTAGTTAAAGATTTGGACATATATAGTATTACAGTTTATATATAATCTAAAAATCTGCATGTAATTAATTATTAATTATTTAGATTTAATTAATTCTTGTAATTGATTAATAATAGTTAAGGTGTACTTAATTATTAACTATTTATATTTAATTGATTTTTGTTATTGATTAATAATAATTAAGGTGTAATTAATTATTAATTATTTAGATTTAATTGATTTTTGTTATTGATTAATAATAGTTAAGGTGTAATTAATCATTAACTATTTAGATTTAATTGATTTTTATTATTGATTAATAATAGTTAAGGAGTAATTAATTAATAACTATTTAGATTTAATTGATAATTGTTATTGATTAATAATAGTTAAGTTTTAATTAATTAGAAACTATTTATATTGAATTGATATTTAGTTTATTGATTTATAATAGTTTGAATTTGATTACCTGGATTAATTAATATTGTTTATACTTAATTAATTTGTTTTAATTAATTAATAACAATTAGATTTAATTAATAGTTAATTGAATTGACTGCAACAAATTATAAGTGATGTATTTAATTATCACGCGTTGGCTATAGTTCCTTTCTTCACATCGGATGATATTAATTACAGATCACTAAGTATAATTTGTATCCCTAAAACGTATAAATAAGTAAGTGGGAGAGTGAATTTATTTCGAATAAATGTCACGGTCTCCATCACTACTTTATAGATGAAGAAATTATTTTACGCGTTGGCTATAATGCCTTCCTCTCCATAGGATGGAATAACTACGGAATTATCAAGTATAAAGTATAAATATTTTGTTAGTATCTAATCATCTCTCCATCTGAGAGATTATATACTAGAACAATGGATTTATAATGGCCGATGGTATTCACTTAGATATAATTATTATTATCCCTGACCAAAGTTATGCCAAATATTTAATTTTTACTTTGGCATTTGTCTAGACAGTAAAATTAAATGGCTAAACAAGCATATCGAATGTTAAATAATATACGTCCTCCCATCGAAGCATATTATTTACGGTGATTAGGCTGGTGGTGGATTAAAGTTTTAAATATTGGATTATGGACCATATTTATTAATAATTCATAATTATTTTTGTTGCTCATTTAATATTTTATTAGAAATAGTCTTCTCATGATAATAAATAGCATTTATACCACTAGTTATTAAACTTAAAAGGTTAAGTTGTTTCTTTGAATTATTATAACTCAAAAATAAAACTTAGATATTTTTATTTGACTGCTAATAAGAAAAGTTTTGTGTTTTAAGCTATGTCCATCGGTTCCGAGTGAGTGGGTAACTAATTAGTTGACCCGGGCTTATCAGAGATGGATTGAATATAATTTGATGAGATATAGCGGTAATACATAATGTCATTCATGACTAATGTATTGCGTCATCAGCATCAATTATGCTATATTTCTATGACATCACAATGAATCTAAAATGTAAGTTTGAGATTCGAGATTGTGATAATAGAGAAAATAACATCTGAAATTTCATAAACACAATAATGACGAACATACACAATTTAAGGATCATGTTCTTGAACTATGGATTCTTAAAGGTGAAATCAATGGTGAAAGCCAAGTTGATAGTTAAGGCACCAAAATGTCTCATGAAAGTCTAGTGTTGCTTAGGTTAATGAAAAGTTTCTGTTTCTAAACCGAAAGGTTATAAGAAAAGGAAAAAGTCACATGAACCGGTAGAAAGTCATTTAAAGTAATATTTTCCAATACATTTAACTTAAAATTAAGCTATAAGTTATATCTCTTTCACTTGTTGCTGAAAAATATTTAGTGATTGTATCTACCGTAAGTTGTTGTGTAGATATTGGAATCACTAATCATGGTTGCAATTTATTGCAAATGTTCTAGTAAAGCAGACAGTTTAGTGATGGCGAGATATTATACTTTTTGGAAGATTGCACAAGGTGCAAGTAGTTAGAGTGGAAGATATTAGAATTGATTAGTATTAATCATATATTGATAATATTAGACATTTTATATAGACTTTCCATTAGAAAGAACTTCAGTTCGGTTTCTAAGATAATGGATGAAGACATTTTGTTTATTTTAATAACTCTTCGGTTATTAGGTAAAATAGACAATTTTTCGGATATGGTAAATAAGTGATTGATCTTTATATTATTGTTAATTTCTAATTCTACATAGCAATTAAAATTTGAATAATATTATTAACATACTATATTAGAGAAATTAACTTTAAAGTAATGAACTATCCATAATTTTGGCATGTACCTAAGTTATTTTAATCTAAAAAGGATGTCAAAGTTGGTTTAAAATGGTCCATTTGGATCATTGAAAGTGGAGCCACTACCAACTCTTGAATCATGTTTAGATAGTAAAATGACCAAGTGATCTTTCACGATCAAAGGTTGTATGAGTTAAAGAAATGTAAGGATTAGTTCATTATGATTCGTGTAATACTATGAGATCCATAGTAGATGAGTTTTTTGAATAGACGGTCACATTTATTTGTGACTATTCTGTTGGAAAAAGTTGGAAAATATGTAGTTTAAACATATTTGTTCCAAGTGGTCAGGGACCACCTTTGAGTCAATTTTTAATGCGACTCCTCAGTTTTTCTGAGGCCATACTCTATGCGTTTGAGTAGCTCGTGCGACGAGCTTCGCAACGGTATATCGCATGACCAATTCGGAGGAATGGTGTGAATGATAATTGGACTCGAATGTTGGTACTCGAAAGAGGGAAAAACCGAAATCTGGAAAATGGAGTAGAGAGTGGGAATAAACCATGAGGGTTATCCCATATTGGAAAATCAAGGTTGATTTTCACTCTATATATACAAACCCATCCCATGTAGTTGGTAAACTAATTAAGTCCACATACCCATGAGTGGGTTAGTGTGTACCACACACGCGCTCGCTCGGGTCTCGGGTCTCGGGTCTCGGGACTCGGGACGCGGGCCGCGGGCCACGGGATGCGGGATGCGGGATTTGGGATTTGGGGAATGTCTCGGGTCTTGGGTCTTGGGGTCTTGGGTCTTGTACTAAATCTGAAAAGGGACTTTTGCATATTTGCAAGAGCAGTCCCTAGAGTTCCAGAAAGGTTGAAACTCCAGCAGTAATGGAGGCGGATTCTGGGGATGTAACTCCTAGAATTAAATGACCACATTCAATTCTGCGGTTTCAGAATCCTCTATAAAGAGGCAGCCATCCCTTCACATTTCATACATTCAAAATCAGTATCTCCTTCTCTCTAAAAGCTGCATATAATTTTTTATTCATAGCATATTAGACCAGAGAGAACCACCCACTAAAAGCTCGACTTAGACTCGTCGCCAGTTTCCGGCGAGTCTTCTGAGAGACGTTGTACCTTGGGATCGAAGCGCCAACGCAACCAGAAACCTTAAGGTGGTTGGGCGAATATCGGTTAAGGGCATACTGTTAACAGTAGCCTCGTCCGTTTATTTTTTACATTCTGTCCGTTTATTTTTCGCACTTAAATTCAGTCTTTTACATTCTCGTTTTTCAATTCAGTATTTAAATTTCAGTTTTTAATATTCTGTCCTTAGTAGTAGCCTTTTTATTCTGTTTGTACTATTCTGTAATTATTTTAAAATTCTGTTTCTGTTCTGTAATTTCAATTCTGTAATTTAATTCTGTAATTAGATTAGTTTCAATTCAGTCCTGTATTTTAAATTCATAACAGAACAGTCCGGCTGTTAAGTTTTTACTTTCCAGTCCGGCAGTTTCTTTTAATTACAAAACAGTACATCAGATTATTAATTGATAATAATCTGATTACGTTTGTTTTATTTACATTTCAGTACCTACATGTTGTAATCATTTTATTGTATTTCATTTGGAAATTAATAAAGATTACACTGGTTTTATTTAATTACTGTTTAGTCATTTATTTATTATTAATTGTTATTTCGTACACGGAAACCAACATATTCAAAGTAAATTTACATTCATTTGATGTGTTATACGTTTAAGTGGTTTGAATTATTCAATGCATTTAAGACGAAGACAGATAAGTATATTGGAAATGTATATCGACACTTTGATTTGATCAAGGCGGCGAGTAACTCTTTGGATAGCTAGTGGACTACTTATGAGATGTAGAGATTATATCCCAGTTTAATTCACCTAGTAAATAATCATCAAACAGTGTAGTAAAATGAAGGTAAAAAGACTTATAGGAATGGTTTGGTTGATGGTGAGTTATTCAGTTAATTTTATTCATTTTTAGGATACGTAGTAGAAAAATTAGCGTACATTTTCCACTCGGTTTTATCTTAGCTATTATCTAGTACTTTCATAGAACTTTATATTTGGTGCAAGCCTAGTCTTAAGAAGTTCTGTTACGTGGGAGTCCAACACACATGTTGAAGGAAAAAGAAAAATAATTTTGAATCGAGTATTGATGTTTGTTTTTTTAATGTTATCCAAAAGAAATGAAAAATGGTTTCTTATTGTCCTAAGAATCGGAAGTCATTGTTAGCACACATTGATTGATCTTTGGAAAAGGATAAGATGTTACCACGAATCCAAAATAAAGTTAGCTTGATAGTAGTTAAGAGTAAGTAGATTGACATTTATTTTTATTATATACCTATAGTTAAAATTGAAACGTCGCATGATGGACTCACGGATACGTTTTCTTAGTGGGAGAAATCGAGTGATTTATGCAGAGGATGTTGGTGTATAACACCAGTTCAAAGGTTCTTAATACTTAGTACTTATAGGGATGTTCATCGTAGTGGGAGGGTCATGAAACGACCTAGACGTTTCTTATACTTAGGATAATCTTATGAGATGATCATTGATAAGTTGGAAACTGAACCCAGTAGATACAATGAATATTGATTTGAGATAAAGATGCAAGATATTGGAAAATAGCTGTGAAATCTGGTCAAGACAGTTATCCTTAATGAAAGTTTTGTGGGGTACTTTTATAGTACAACCAGATATTCTTCAAGGAGCCAATAGAACATATTGTGCAACCTTAAGAAGTCTCTCGAGTTAAGCAGACATATAGATCTTAATTTATCCATCTTGATCAGGCTATAAAGTCTTATGACTTTGATTAATGGTCGGATAAGTAGTTTAAGTATTGTAAGCGTGATTAGTACGTTTTGATAATTTTGATACTATGTGTAAATTAATTTAGACATCATATATGATGTGAGATTGTTGTTTACAGTAAAGGCATGATCATCCAGATAATTAGATATTATATTTATTTTGTCTTTGGCATTGATAGTAGATATAAATCTAGCTCATAGCGAGATTGTATAAGTATGGTAAAATATTTAATGAATTATCTTAAATGATTAAGGATTAAATATAGTTTTACCAAGAATTTAGTCTTTAATCATTTTGATTAGTAGACTTAGATTTTAGTCGAGTAGTAATTCTAGAAAATCAACATAGAGTTAAAGATTACATTCTATCTTTCTAGTAAACTCTTTATAAAGACTTTTTCGGTAAGGTCTTAGATAAATAGAGGGAATGAGAGTTTAATGTAGAAAATCATGGCTTTTAAGTATAAGTGGGAGATTGTTAGAATGATATACTAAAAGACATGATTTATTGTTGGTTTTTAGTATTTCTTTATTAACAGATGGGCGATGAAGGAACATGCTGAATATAAATTCATAACACTGCTTATGTGATACATTTTCCAAGCTATTATTTTGGTGAATGATCGCTCCAATGTGTCAATTTCAGACAATTGTTAACCATAGACGTCATTACGTCTCAAATGCAGCGGAGAAATAACATTAATGCCTTAACTTTCATCTCGTGAGTAACAACAAACTCGTGTTTTACTCATCAAAGATGGCAAGGATTTCATATTTCAAGAAAGAGTACAAGCATTCTACTGGATGCTTTATTTTTTACTTGAACATGACTGGGTGTAGTAAAATCCAAACATGCAATGGAACGAGCATGCGACGGGATGCTCTTGTACTTCATATGTGAAGATTTGTTTTGACGAGATATGCCAAATAGCATAATCTAGTCGTGTCTCTCTTGATCGATGGCATCATGTTGGCTAATACCAGTCTTCAAGACCTCCAAGATTTCGTCTTATTCCTAATGGTAAAGACGTAATCATCTAGGAAGAGTCCCTTATGCAGGTTTGATTAGTAACCGGCGTTGGTATAATCGAAAAAGGGTTGCGTTAATTCGAGTACCGAAGGGGGTAGGTACACTAGATGACGCAAATGGGATAAACAAGCCCACTTTCAAAATTACCATAAGGTAAAGGAATATGTCTTTAGTGCCATTTCGGTGGCAGCGTGTTAGCGTGATACTGTGTCGAGATGTTCGTCCTAGCACATTAGACCGAGTACAATGAAGCATTTATTGTACTTAAATATGAACATCATGGTTCAATATCTCATCATCGTCTCATCAGGGACGGGCCAGGTCTATATCAATGTCTAGTGATCGAACGATCATGGAAAAATCTGACGATTTAGTGTCATGATGACTAAAGCGTCACAACACCTTCTGGGTGTAGTCTGAATCATAGACTTAGATTCAATATTTACGGGACTCGATCATCAGGCCGATTCACTATCGTGTCTTCCCAGGATCCTTCATCTCGAAGGGTAAATCCAAAATGTGGATTGCTTCATAACACACAAGGGCATAATACTTGTTTAAGTATTCCAAGATGATCAAGTACTCACTTTGGTGGGTATACCACATCCACTCAGATTATATTAATCCATACAGTGAACGTCTCAGTCAATTGAGATCGTGTTCCGTGGTCAGGAACTACTTTATTCAAGCACATAACGTCACACAGGTATCTTCATCTACATCTCTTGTCTAAATCCCTATGGAGATAAAATATGACCACATTCATGGCTGCATACTCAGTTTTTCAGAAACTACTAAACTAGTAAAGTATGGGACAATTATAACGTCCATTATGAGGAAGTAAACCATCTCGTAATTAATTTCAATTTGTGAGAGAATCCTTACACTAGTAGGCGAGCACTTATGTAGTCTCATTATTCTCATCACGCTTCCTTATGAATACCCAAATAAACAAACTAGTTTAAAATTGGGTGGTGTTTGAACGAGAGGTCCATACACACTTCGTTCGCTAAGGAATTTGACTTGGAAAGTAAGTTTCCATATAAACCAGTATGATCTTTGTTGGTTTATAGCAATGATACATGGTTCCCTATCATCATTTGCTCATATTATCAGTCGTCACCGAATATATGAACAAGTAATCAATGATAATCTTGTTTTGCTTCAATATCATCTAAGATATCATGATCGACATATATTGTGAGACTCTCAGGATGAAGAGGAAAATTACACATCTCCTTGATCCTTTATAATCTCGTGCGACAAACGAGTTTCAGTTCACCTCTCCAAGGGATGAACGAATTAAGAACCGGTAAACTTCCAATGTCTTTGATTTTGACGATTGTCTAAACCTCGCTTGGCTAGGCAAGCATCAGGCTCGTGACAGTTCGAGACAAATAACCCTTGTCTCGGTTATCGATTCGAGAAAAAATGTCCACGAAGAACATTAGTATCAGGCAAACAATTCGCCAGTGACCCAATAGGATTAACAATTGCTCATCGAGGCAATTTTCTTATCCAATAACAGATGGGCGATGAAGGAACATGCTGAATATAAATTCATAACACTGCTTATGTGATACATTTTCCAAGCTATTATTTTGGTGAATGATCGCTCCAATGTGTCAATTTCAGACAATTGTTAACCATAGATGTCATTACGTCTCAAATGCAGCGGAGAAATAACATTAATGCCTTAACTTTCATCTCGCGAGTAACAACAAACTCGTGTTTTACTCATCAAAGATGGCATCCAAAAAATTTGGGCATCACATTTTCACACATCAGGGTGACTAATATGTGGTGACGGAATAACATCAACGTCTAAACAGTCATTTCGCAAGTATGCTTTGCGATTTTGCTCATCATAGATGACATCCAACATGTGTTGGGAATTATGGATTAGTTATCATATAAAATGACCAGTTTACATGTTTATGGTTTGCATAAGCACAAAATTTGTTTCGAAACGACAGGTTCAAAAATAGTTTTTCTTTTAATGTGAATAGGTTCTCATTGATCGAACGATACGTCGATACCGAGGTACCAACCAAGTGACGGTGAGGGTGGTGGGAACGAATGGAACTTATACACCGACATCATTAGGATAGCAACTATCCGGCTATATCTTTCCTAGACATCGTATCCAAATAAGTGAAGCTATTTGAGAAAGGTTCATAATTTTTTCAACTTAAATGTGAATATATATGATTTCGCAAATTTACATATTGTAAACATGGTAGTGATAAATATATATATTGTACATGTTGCCATAATCAATAATTCTAACATGCTAGCACATATTCCTAATAAGAAAATCAAATTAATTAAGGTTACAAATCTAGGATTTATTAATAATTATCAATTTACACTAGTAAGATCTAAATAAAAATTATACAAATCTATTACTTTTATGCGTTAGTTTTATTCATAATAATTTACAAAATACATCACATCATGCAAGGAAACAATTTTAATTGTTTAGTTAATTAGCAAGATCTATGTTTGGATATGTTTACCAAAATCGGGTAGGTTTTAAATACATGGACCATATTTGTATTTTAAGTTAACTATCTCAGCTATAGCCTTATTGCAGAGTCAGTCCAGAAGATTTATAACGTCAAACAAGCCGGTATACATTTTTTAGTAGATTCATATACTTAACCCTACCTTTAAATTAAGTAACAGTTACGATGTTGCGTTGCTAGGGTTTTCACTAGCGTGTAATTTATTTGTCTGGTAGACATCACATGATATTTAGTTTTACATAGCTAGGCATCTATCGCCGCAAGTAGGGATGGCAATTTCACAGGTTTCAACCCGACCTGATGACAAAGTTGCACTTTTACCCGACCCGACCCATTTGATCCGTTTTTAAATTTTATTTTTAAAAAATAAATCTCATAAATGTCAAAGATTTGAAATAAAATTTGTTAGTTAGATTAAAAAATTATTTGATTTAAAACTATAATATAAAAATAATATAAAAGAGAGAGTTTAATATATATGAGAGAGAATTTTTATCCATTTCAACCCGACCCGATCCGAATATAATTGCAATTTTACCTGACCCGCGACGGGTCGGATTGGGTTGAAACCCGCGAAATTGTCATCACTAGCTACGAGTCTATTGCAATAACAAGCAAGCAGGTTTCCAACATCATATCATACATACGCATAATGTGATTACAATTTAACATGCAGTTGCTATTTTTTTATTAGGCCGGTTAACAGACAAGGAACCAAACAACTACTATGTATTACGTATATGTATAGGTCTACGTATGCTTAACAATTTATATGCAAGCTGGTACATACATGTTACTAGTAATTATATAACAAAGTTGGAATTCACATCCAATACACGGATCGAGTAGCAGTGATTTTATTATCTAAAATATGGTACGACTACACACACACACACACATATATATATATATATATTCATGTTTTAGTAATATTATCTATATATACTTAGTTTTGTTAGAACATCCAACACCCAATGTCCGTCTCCAAGTGCAAACATAATAATTATACAACAAAATGAACATAATTGTTTTATAGTTAGAAACTTAGCATATAGGCAAGGAGTCACCCAACTACTCTAATATTGGAGTATGTGGTCAGGTAAGTTTGATTATTACCTATATCAAAGTATATACTCATTCCGTCCTAAATTCTTGTGGCTATACGAAACTACGTGTAATTTTAACCGACTAATAATTCATATCTAAATTGTCGAAATCGAATTTTTAAAAGTTAATCACATAGTTCAAATGTTAAACTATATGAACAAATTTTAAAAATTTACATTTCAATAATTTAAAGACGAGATATTTACCGGTCAAAGTTGCACGTAGATACATAGAGCCCTAATATTTTGGGACAGAAGGAGTAACATTTATATATGTTAATTATATTATATTATATTAATTACTTTGTCTTAAATAAATATCCACTACGAATTTTATTTTGTAATAATCATGTAATTTAAATTTCTCAAATTAAAATTTTCAAAAGGTTAAGAAATAATTTAAATATTAAACTACATGATTAACTTTTTCAAAACCAACATTAACTTTTAAAAGAATTTATTTAGAGACGGAGAGAGTAGTACTGCTACAACGTGTCTGAGAAAACCTCCACTTCAACCAAAACGAACCAAGATGTTTGTCGGTCGCACAGTGCGATCCCTCTGCAAGGCTCCATCCATGTAGGCACAAACGAAAATAAGTTTGGTTTGGTTTTTGATGATGCAAACGCAAACCAATCTAATTGTAAATTCATTGGTTCAATTCGCTTTGGTTTGGACCTAATTAATACTCGAAACCAAACAAGACCAAAACAATAAAAAATGATTTTATTTGGCTCGTATTAATCGGAATAAACTTTAACTAATAATACAATCAAAACATGTTTTTAGCTAGAATGGGACATGTTTTTTATGTAAGAAAAAAAAACTTGCTAATGGAACATAACGAATAAGTCATTAGTCATTATAATTAAAACGCATTTTACGTAAAAAGAATGTATGAAATTAGAATAACAAAATCACATAAAATAATTAAGTTACCTACAAATTATATGCGCGTATGCATATATATATATATATAATAAACCATCTTTGTTCGCTTTCAACAACGATCAAGCCGTTAACCGAACAAAATAAATATGGGCTCTACCGTTAATTTGAATAATTATAATCTAATTGGACAAATCCTATTTCTTTTTACACCAACCTACCCAATATTTTTTCTGAGGGTCTCGGACTCTCTTTGTACATACGTTAGGAGGGTCAATTTTACCCGACCCAATCCAACGGTTTTTGAGTATTTGGGTAACGATTTTAACGGTTCTCTTATCATTTACGGGTCGGGTCGGGTCGGGTCGGGTTTATATCACTATTTTTACTTATTTTACCCGACCCATACCCATATTTGTAATGGGTATGACGGTTCTTGGTGTGGGTATTTACCCAAAATACCCAAAATTCGTAAAATTTATTCTACTTTTCTAGATGTTATTTTCTAAATTATATTTTTACATATTAATAATGAATATATTTTTTCAAGTTATTTCTTAAATTACTTGTTAAAAATAAATAAAGTAATGAGATACTATCAATTTTTTTGTTTCATATGTGTTTGGTTGATTACTGAATCACGTAAATATTACACAATCACTTAAACATTACAAATTAATGGTTCTATTTTTCAGTTTCTTAATTACCCATTTTATTATTAATGATTTACCTAAATTATTAAGAATATAGACTGGATTAAAAATAAATCGTAAAACTTGGAATCACAACAAAAATTAACAACTATTTTTTTTATTAAATGGTGAGAAAAACTCATATTTTTATATTATTAATGATAAAGATATAAAAATATGGGAAAAAACCGCACAAGACATAGAAGAAAAAAAGTAAATAAGCGTCAACTAATGAAAAACAAAACAAGTGCAAAAACATTATAAGAACTAATTGTTAAATGTTAAATGTTCAACCGTGTCTTCGTACATATTCAAAAACGTTTCATTTTTCTTCACTTGCCGGTGTATGGGTTCTTCTTGTGTTGTTTCTCGTGCACTTATCCAATTTTCGTTGCACATACATAATATGTATATATATTTTTAAAATAAGGGTATATATTACGGTTCTACAATTCGGGTATGTGGGTCGGGTCCACGTTATAGAGTTAAGAACCATACCCGTCCCAAAAATCAATGGGGTCGGGTTGGATAGACCCAAAAACAGTTCCGTGACGGGTCGATTCTTACGGTTTTTGGGGTTTTTGGATGTGGTTTTCGGGTTCATTTTTTAACACCCCTAACATACCTACAACTCTCTGAATATTTTTATATTTTATAATCCTCTAAATTTAGCATATTAACAAATACGATAAATAAAGGGTTTGGTTAACTCTATATTCTTAGCGCATTAATAGCTTCCTCCATTTGACTGCTTCATATCCCTTGCTCTCTTCTTGGAGAATTTCCTGGTACCTCTCTCTCTTTTCTTGTAATTTTTACCTTTTTTTGTAATTATTTATCTTGTTTGTATGTCGTGTTACGTTCATGCATGCTAATAGGTTTTTTTCTTGTTGGCAGTTTTATTCTTCTTCTTCTTTTGTTTTTTTCAAACTTTTTAGCCTTTTGATATGTTTATTTTGATAAACATGCATTCAAGTAGAAGATGGTTGAATCATGATTGGCAGAAATAGAGAAAAACGATACGGAAAATCGAAAACGGTTAACACATGTAAAATAATATATATAAGAAAGTAGAAATAAGGATACCATTGAGAATAAAATATGAATCTCTCTAATTATGAAATCGCATAAGAGTGTCGATTTGACTTGTTATGTTATATCTAGCTAGATTTAGTAATTTACATTAGCGTATTACTACGATATTTATGATGGCATGCATGATATACTCTTCTTTTAACTCAAAAGTGCTAAATAGTAAAAGCTTGTTCTTACTGTTTTTTTTTACAATTTTCTTATTCCTTCCATCAAGTTTCTAAGAAATTTTTATCGAGTTTCCTATGTAATTCCAATGTTTTCAAATACGAGGCAATCAGTTGCATCTTGCATGTTTCGATTTGGGAGCTATCCTATTCCATGGTGAATTAGGTGTATCGGAGACGTCTCATGATATATTTCCTTAAAAAATAAACAAAGTGCCATCTCCCTCTTCCAAAACTAGGACTGTTTCGTGAGGAGGGACTAGAAGTCTAGAAACCTAGAATTATGAGTGAAAAACTGAAAATTGTTCTTGGTTGTGTGAAGCTAAAGCGATGGAAGAGTAAGATTGTTAATCAAAATACATGGTAAACAAAATTACATATTCTCAATCCTACTCCAAACAGAATAGGCTCCATCTCCTCCTAGCTCCTTACATATTTTCTTCATAAACATGTTTCCTTAGTGTTTTTTAACCATATTGGTTCCTATGGTTTGAATATGGTACAATATCTATTGAAGTACGCTAATGAGTTAGCGATATGCCTATGATTCAAGATTTCAATCTACTTTGGTTGAAAATGTCAATATTTTGCATTTTTGCTTACTATTGTTTGCTGAAAATGTAGTCCTTGAGGAGTTTACTTTTATGAAATGCCATGATAGTCTTTGGTTTGATAAAATTGAGTAATTTCCTAAAGAAGAAAACATGTAACCCAATATAAAATGAACTATACAATTAAATCGAAGAATATAAAATAGAAATTTGAAAATGGAAATACCGAAAAGAAGGAAGAGCAAAGCATCGCTTGACTTACACAAGCTATAGTTACACTGAGTTTTTCAGCAAAACGGCATATTTCTCCAACTCTGCGTTTTAGGATATTCATATACGTCAGATCTTTATCATAGTGTTTACTAATACATTGTTTGGAGTATTTTGATGCATAGGTTTTTTTTTTTGCTTTTAGTTATTGTTTTTTAAATTGATTACTGTTCTTGTTCCTATAGTACTTCATGAACCAGACTAATTTGTACTCTCTCTCCTAAGAATTTAGTTGTAAGCTGAAGTGCGATAAAATTTACCCTTGACTTATTTGTTTCCTACCTTCAAGATTGTTCTTGTTGTTTTTATCTTTTTTCGATCTATAGTTAATTAAGTTCATATTTCAGGTAGGAATTAGGGAATTCTCTAGCACTTCAAAGACATGAGGGATGTGAAAAATGCCCAAGATGATCATCCTCTAGATTTCTTTGAAGCGCACACGAAGGATCATTTAAACGATGAGCAGGAAAATAATTACCCAAAGCTTCTAGTACGAGCTTCTGAAGAGGAGCAAATGAATGTGTTTTCAGATGATATACTAAACAAGGCATTACAAGTTCCAGATGAGGAGGACGTGATTACAGACTTTTTACTATCCGTTTCATCCTCTCCAGAAAAAGAAATTGATGGCGAATTTCATCAATCTCCAAAAGAGGATGATTTTGAAGCTCAAAATGAAGGGAAATTGACAAGTGTTAGCAGCTCGGATTCTTGTGCTGAAAACTCGAACACTGATTCTCCTAACAAAACAGAAATGGTTGGGGCAAACAGAGTTCTAATTGATACAACAGCGGCATTTGAATCTGTTAAAGCAGCGGTGTCAAAGTTTGGAGGAATTCTTGACTGGAAAGCTCATAGACTCCAGACTCTGGAGGTATACTATATTTCAATGAATACACTTTTTTTTTCTTATTCTACTTTGTTGGTTTACTGTGTGTTTTGTCTTGATTGGAGTTCTTTATTGCTATTGTGTTGTAGCTAAGGTTCTATAAAAGATTGAGGACTTGTTAAGCTCCGCTTTTTAAGAAATACCATATGAATACTTCAAAAGTGTCAATAAGTGTCATTTAAAGAGTAGAAGTTCTATTATGGTGTGTGTATATACAGTTTCATTGAGGATCTTTTTATTATTAACTTTTTCCGTCTTCTTTTTAATCTGTTTATATTTTTACTTCTTGTTTTCAATGTGAGTTCTTATTTAGATTTGTGTTCTGCTCAATTTATGTTTGTCTTCTTAATAGATGGAAAATGTGTTTTCCCAAATTATGAGCTATATTGACTGTGTTATGATTTCGAAAATGTAAAATGTACTAAGAAAACGTTTTAAGCTGAATGATCCCAGCTTTAATCTCAATTTTACATAAGCTGGCTTCATTTACTTTAAACTTGCAGTCAGACAAGCAAATTCTAAATTCTGCTTGCAGAGAGACTGCTTTTTCTTACCTCTTGCAAACAGATTATATTTTCTTCATGTTAACTAAATGCTAACACAAGGATTAGTAATCCTAATCCTTTGACACTGATTATAATACTCATATTTCGGCCATTGCAGAGAAGAAAGCTCATAGAGCAAGAACTTGGGCAAGCACGAGAAGAAATCCCGATCTACAAAAAACAATACGAAGAAACTGAAAAGTCAAAGCTCAGTGTACTAAAAGAACTCGATAGCACAAAAAGGCTCATCGAAGAACTAAAACTCAATCTTGACAGGACACACACAGAGGAACAACAAGCCAAACAAGATGATGTTCTGGCAAAGCTCAGAGTCGAAGAGCTTGAACAAGGGATCGAAGATGAGGCCAGCATTGCCGCTAAGACCCAGCTCGAGGTTTTATTTAATTAAATTAATATTCTAGGGCATGACTATGAGTTATACAAATAATTTCGGATCTAGAAACTGCTTTTATGTTAATAAATTGATGTTCGTAAGTAGCACGCTTTTCTTACCTAATGGATGTTTGAGATTGAATCTTACCTTGTTAGTTTCTATAAAGAAGGAAAATCTCATATCACTTGTGTGACACTTGAAAATTATTGTAGTACAAATAATAATTCGGCAAACGGGGAAAAACTCACTTAACTTAGGTTCTAGTTCACCCAAACGATTCCCTTTAAGGCTAAGGTATAATTATTACTTGTTGATTTATATCGGTATGGACCTTGTCACCTTCTTGTAGAAATCGAGATTCTTTCTAGCTATATTTTATTCATTTGTCAATCTAGCAAATAATTAGGATATCTTTGGACAAATTTTACAGGTTGCACGGTCAAGACAAAAAGCCGCTACTTCTGAGCTAAGAATCGTGAAAACCGAGCTAAAGCAGCTCAAAAAAGACTACGAACTGTTGGTTTCCGAGAGAGAAAGAGCCATCAAAAAGGCTGAGGTGTCTGTTTCGGCTTCCAAAGATGTCAATAAGCTTGTCGAGGAGATGATGATCGAACTTATCGATGTGAAGGAGTCGTTGAGGTTTGCTCATGGGGCTCATCTAGAGGCCGAGGAGAAAAAACTCCTTTCGAGTGCGGATAAAGAGAGAGTGGCTATGGATTGCGAAAAGGAGTTAAACGATCTCGAAGAGAAAAGAGAGAGATTGAGAAATAAGATTTTGTTGAGGAAGGATAAAAAAACGAAACTAGACATTGACTTAGCTGCACTTGTGGAGCTAAAATCCGAACTTGCAGCTTATGTAGAGACTAAACCAGGATTGGATACCAAAAAAGAAACGGTGAAAAAAGAACTTGAGGAAGTAAAGGGCAGTATTAACAAAGTTTTACTCGACAAAAATAACTTGAAAACAACTGAGGTGGATTTGAAGTCGGAGATTGAAAATGAGAGGTCGGAGATTTGTGCTTTTAAGCAGAGAAAAGAATTAATGATGGCTCGTGTTGCGTCCTTAAATGAGAATCTAAATGAGAGTCAGGCCGATATACTGTCTCTCCAGATTAGCGCGAGGGAGAGAGGAGATAGAATGGCTGAGCTGCCGACGAAGTTGGAATTAGCCGGTCAAGAATCAGATAAGGCAAAAACACTTGCTCAATTGGCTCGTGAGGAGTGGCAAAAGCAAAAGGACGACTTTGACCAGGCTAAGGGCGAGGAGAAAGCTATGGAGAATAAATTAATCGAAGCTGAAAAGGAAATTGAAGCTGCTAAGGCTTCTGAAAAACTAGCATTAGCAGCTATTGATGCTTCAAAAATGAGCGAAATTGACGGTGATAATGTAGATAAAGATGTTATAACTCTCTCCTTAGAAGAGTACTACGTGCTAACTAAACGGGCCCACAAAGCCCAGGAAAGCGCGGATGCCATGGTGACCTCAGTGATTTCACAAATCGAGATAGCGAAAGAGTCTGAGAAAAAACTGTTGCAGAAACTAGAGGAAGTTGATTTAGAAATGGTGGCTCAAAAAGAAGCTTTGGTGGTTGCTATTCATAAAGCAGAAAATGCTAAAGAAAGTAAAATATCCGCGGAACAGGAATTGAGGATTTTGCGAGCAGAAAATGAGAAACGAAGGAGAGACTATGTTCAAGTGAGTCGAAACCCGAGGTTGAGCTTTGAAAATAGTAATGTTTCCAATAGTTTTATAGACATGGCACACACGGTTCTCCCCCAAAACGGGTCTTCACATGGGAATGATACTGACGCCAATTATGGTGCAGAACTCAAGGGTGCAAAGAAAAAGAAGAAACCCTTATTCCCTCGGTTTTTCATGTTCTTAGCTAGAAGGAAGGCGCATGCAAGCAAATCGAAGTGACCGTATTTCGTTCTTATTTTTGCAGTTTAATGCCGAAACGGAGCAGGCTTATAATTTTTTATTCTTAATTTATCAGGTTGTACGTGTACATGCCAGTTAATTTATGTCTCATAAGCTGACTTAAATGTACGTGACTAGCTAAAGGAATAATTTTCGTTAGACATAATTTATACTTTGGTGATGTGTTTGTTTTTTGCTCACAACTTGGTGATGTGTTTACTATTGTCATTTGTGAATATTTCAGTCTACTGCCCATGATTTAAATCGCCAATGCTAAGGTAAGTAAAATTTATGTGGAACAGAAAAAAGGGTAAAGTAGACCTTGTTTAATTCTTAATTTCCAAAATAAAGTAGTTTTGCATTTCCTGGTTCAATTCTTAATTTCTTTGGTCTCCTACTTGGCCGTCTCTTTGCTAGCAATAATCCTACTAAGATCTATCAATGTAATTACCGAGCAAGATGCACAAAACATATATCATCCACCCGGACACAAAAATAAGACCACTTTCTCGACCTATGAAATGTAGTACTTGGTCACCTTCCATCATTGCCTTCGTTTTCCGTCACTGACAAAGTGAACTTATTCTACTCATACAATCACGTGATGCACGATTACAAAACTGACACATCCGCACTTTCTAGCAAGACCGCACAGGCGTAGTTTCAAGATATGTCATTTTATTTTTATATCAATTTTTAACGGATTAGAGCCTGGAGAATCTATCCCATGCGCTAGGCTCTTATTATGTTAAATTACTAATTCTATTTCTACTAAGAGCTCGGGCACCTCAAGTGGCGTTTTACTCTTCTAAAGGGACCAACCCAATAAACCAGGGAGTTATAAAACTAGATACTTTTGCTCCTGGAACCGACATCTTACATGTAAGAGTAAAAATAGTTAGTCATTGATCATGATTACAAGGCTTTGTGAGGGACTTGAGACTTCTATGACAGAGGCACATATTGCAGGTATGGTTACAAAAGCACAATTCATTTAGTATCGTCGTACAAATTTACAGTCTAAAGATTAGCATGTGACTAGTAATGTACCTTTTCGAGTTTAAGTCTTTTGAAACTAGTACAATTTAAAGTATATGTTGTTCAAAGTCGAGAAATCTAGATTCTATCATGGAGAATACTAATTTATAATGGGAAGACCTTTATATTTGGGAGTAGTAGTTATGCAACGCTTGTCATATTTTGCAGTATCTTGAAAACCTACTGCGGAAATTCTTCATATTTATATTGGACAGTATTAATAATACTATTTGAATTTATTAGAAATGATCATCTTCAAGGAGTGACCTTGTAATAGGATCTTGTGGTTTCTTCGTGTTGATGGGATAATGCAGTAGTATCCCAGCATAGATCTTGTGGATTTCAATAATGTATACCTCTTAGAGCAAAGGATTGATACCCCGGTTCTACCTTCCAGAGGTTCCTGCAACCTAATAGCTAGTTCTCGGTTCTCACAAACTTAACTTATATGATAAGCACTTCTGATAGATCGATACATATTATTTGGAAGACATCTCCCGCAACTTCCAAGTTTTTCCATTATGTATGACTTTCAATATGAACTAGAACTCCGATTTTTACTACCAAATATGGAATATTGAAAAACCATAGACATGTCTTGTTTCGCTGGGTTCTTACAAAAGCAATCGGTCAGAGCTAAAAATCAGTTTAGTCTTCAAGAAGAATATGTAAAAATAGTAGCAAGACATTAGCATGCAAGATTCTAGCAAGAATAATCAAATCCATATAATAAAACTAATAATCATGTGGTAGAAAAATACTGCCAATAAGGAATCTGAATATAATTCATAAAAGATTGTAAATTAATCAAATCCTTTACGAAGCTAAAACAGGAGAAAGCAAATCATAATGAGAAATGTCTTTGAATCTTTTAGAGCTGATGGAATCGAGGATTTCCAAAGAGAGCCCATTAAGCTGCCCCGTGACAAAATCCATGCAATTTAGTGTTCTTTCATTTATTAAGGGCAGTTGTTTTACAAATAGGGCACAAGTTCTTGAGCATAAGCCACTCTTTGATACATTGACTATGAAATTCATGACCACATTTCAGTGTTCCTACATCCTCCCCATCATTATATACCTCCTACAATAACATCAAGAAATTCAAAAGCTATATAAGAAATTAAGAATCAATAGGGAAAAAAATAAACATTCACAAAACTAGGGCTGGGTTCGGTCCGGTTCGGTTCGGTTTTTAGCAAAACCGAAACCGAGCATATTTTTCGGTGCGGTTTTTTTCGGTCCAGTTTCGGTTATTTTCGGTTATTTTCCGGTTGTTTTCGGTTTTTTTCGGTTTTTTTTGGTTTTTTTCGGTTTTTTTCGGTTTCGGTCTTTTTCGGTTCGGTTTTATTGAAAACCGAAACCGACCCGAAAATTTTTCGGTTTTTCGGTTTCGGTCTTTTTCTGTTCGGTTATCGGTCCGGTTCGGTTTTTCCGGTTTTTCGCCCAGCCCTACACAAAACTAGTATTTGTTTGTCACTTTTCTAAACTGAACATTTGTGCCTCAGATTTGTTGTGCATTTGTTTGTTTAGAGTACATTGACAGATTTGTTGTGCATTTGTTTGTTTAGAGTACATTGACCTTTTTTCTGAACTAAAAAGTAAGTAGCCTGAAGTTATATTCAACCAGCTTTATTGCTTTTTTATGTTCAAAGGTAAAGAAGGGAAAGGTTACCAAAACTACATCCTGCCTAAAGAATCTTAAATCCTACTTTGGAAATTTTAAATGTCCCCCAAATGCTACATTTGGATTTGTTTTCCGTAATGACGTTCGATGTTCATTTTATTTTTTACAAACTTCAACTCGGTTCAGAAAATGTGCTGCTATATCTAAAAGGAAGCGCCACTAAATTGACAGCAACTAAAGAGTGAGGGAGTAAAACGGAGTTTGGCAGAATCTTACGAAAGAAGCAAAATAAAAGCACAAAAAAAAAACCAAAGACCCAAGCTAAGGTCAACTATCATCTACTCAAATGTAAAATGAGAATTTTGATAAAGAAAAATATAATACCTGACAGACGCAACAAGATTCCACCTCAGTTTTTGGACTCATTGCAACTGTGAAATATCTTCTTTGTACCATACAATTCAATATCGTTCCTTCATTCAACCCAGTATTCACATTGCCGATGCGGTCTTCCAAAGCTAGTAACTCCTATAAAGAATAATAAAAGTTATCAAAATAACGTTTTGAAATAATTCTGAACTCTTTTGTGTGTGGAAACAAGGTCACTTTGTAGTATCTTACCTCATAAGACATATTATCAACATCAAGCCGCATGTCCCTATGACGGTCATGCAGATTCCTCATCCCCAAAAGTATGGAATGATCAAGCAGAGGAACACCCTAACAAATAAAAGCACTGACAGTGAGATAATACTTCATAATTGTCTCGAAAGCTTTATACGTATCAGTTTATAATTCAGACAGAAATCTCAAATACTTTTTTTATGCATATAAATACATGCAATAGAACACGAGATCCTGAGAGGAAGTCAAGTGATTCATCATGATTTTCAATTTCTGGTTTTCATGCTATTACCGTTTCATGTCATCTAAATGCGTCCACCATCATCCAATTTTTATAACTAAATCATTAGCGAAGAAGAGTCCTCTGGAATGCCATTTTAAAGGATTATTGTTTTTTTTTATTGATTTACCATTAATCCTGGCTCATCTGTACCCAGGTCTAAGTTACGGATTCACCTTATCGGAGTAACTCCGCTACTACACATACTTATTCATTTAAGGACAACTTATTTGCCAATCAGATCATTATTGTCTACCGAATCACCGACTACCACAAAGGCACATCCTTAGAGAAGCTGTGAAGCATTTAAAACACCGATATTAACACTAAATAAACCAAAATTATAGAAACTGACCTCACACCGTAAATTCTCATTCCTGTGCATGAAGTCCAAGACACTACGAATCTGCTCCAAACAAAATGAGAATGTTAGGCCATTGTTCCTTTGTGAATTTAATACATAATCGAGTAATGTAAAGAAAAAGCTGCATAAATAGTGACCAACTTTTAAAAGATGAGCAAGCTATTTAGGAAATAAAAATTCGCAGTGCAATCAAAATAAAGATAGGTAAACAAAGTTTTCAGCTAAGGATATACTTGATTCCAAATCTAAAACTCATATTTCAATTGGATTGGCATGGTAACATCAAAAGCCTAATCTATAGTATTACTATTAATGAGCATTTTGTTTCACATTGTTCTCAAAATATTGAAAATAAGATACTGCTACATAGTAAGCAATACAGATTAAGCATAGCAAATGTAGAACAAACCTCACTCACGAGCCTACTCCTTCCTTCACTAGCACTAGCCAAACCTTGTAACGAATTAGGTAAACCATTTACCATTTCACGATGTCTATTCAACAACAATGCTGACCTAGGGTTCACAAAACGAAGGCTTCGATTTCGACCATCAGACGATATTCCCCCTGAAGGTACTGCAAAATTGCTACCCCGCACCTCATTATCAGCAGAAGCCAACAACGATCTACGAACTAATTCTGATAATCTACGAGGGTATTGTGAACGATTACGGTGAGAAGTACCTAAACTCGAACCAACAGAATTTTGAGCTGAATTTTGAGAATAGCTTCTTGGCATAAACACAGGATGATGTTCCGGAAGATTTCTTGGCAAGGTAATTAGGTTCGGCTCCTCGTGTGGCACTTCATTTCTCTCTCTAGGAGTCGACGAATGCCCGTGTCTCGAGCTATAACCTTCCGTCCACCGAGACAGATTCAATGTTCTTCTAGAAGAACCAACATGAAATGCATTAGATTGCCTTTGAGGACCCGAATCGTGTTCTAATAAGTGATCAGGGGAAAAATGGTCAAAAGTACTTGATGGAATTACTGGTGGTGAAGTCCTTGTTAAAGGTAAATTCTCTACTCTATGAGAAGGACTTGACCTCGAATGGTAGTTACTTAACGAGCTTTGAGAGTTTACATTCAAGTTTAGAGATAAAGGTCTCTCTGTAGCATTTTCTCCTGAGCTTATTAAGTGGTTGGAAGTGCTTGCATTGCTGCTAGAACTAGAAAAATCTTGCCAACCAGTGCGTTGAGATGGTTGGAAGTTACTCGAACTTTCAGCTTTCGAGGATTGGCTAAAATTTCTTTCTAGAGATTTTCTTTTTCGACGACTATCAAACAAATGACTCGAACCAGAAGGCTGTCCCCATAGACAATCAGAGAAAGTACTAAAAGTGACAGGTGGAGCCTCCAAAATACGACAGTTGTTACTGTCATCCTCGGTGTTCTCGGAACCCATATTAAAATCTTGAGAACTACCATTATCAGATATACGTACATTACGTATATTGTGGTTTTGGGGAATGATAGAATTGGTCCCACCCATAGTCCACTCGTCGAAATTATGTCCTTGTTGAGTTTCGATATGGCGATACATATTAGTATGATCATGTCTGGAGTCTAAATAATCTTGTAGTGCATTATTATGATCAGAATTGTGCATGTTGTTAAAGCTAATCAGATGATTTACATTCGTATCATCTGATGAAGAAGCATCATCAAAGGTCAGTAGAAACGGACTCTTTGAACTCCTGTGCCCCTGCATTTAAGCTAGGGCTCAACCTGGTAAGAATTAGACAGAATACATTTTTAGGATAAAAGAGATGAGCATAACTTAAAAATAGGTAGAAAGAAGCAAAATTGATATGAATTTTTTTAAGAGATGAGGATACGAGAACATTTTCCATGATATGAAGATCAACTAGATAATTTTTGATTGATTGCGATCATTTCATTGAATGTGAGAAATACAACAATGCAACCTTTGACAACTCCTAAATTTTTTACTTGTATGATTTTTAACAGAGATTTTCATGAACTAGCAAATGGCCGACCAGCCAATGCTTTTCCATTAGTGAATTATGTAAACCAGAAACAGTTTTAAAAAGCATCACAAAGTCAGTAAGCTAAATATTTCATTAGTCATAGCATAACAACTTCTCATACCGGTGGAAAATGCAAATGGATACTGTGACTACTATAACAAACAGTACATTTAAGACCTGAATAAGAACCTTAAAATGAAAAATATTGCAAGTACAGGGTTGCGTGCAGGCAGCACCTAGTATAGTCAAATGGCATTTAACAGCTACAAGCAATGAGGTAAAAAAAGAAAGCATAAAAGCAACAAGGCCTAGCTCATACATATGATACCTTGGTATCCCTTCTAAGTTCTAAGTTCTAAGTTCTAACATAATCCCTTAATCATCATATTTAATCCATTTAATCTCACGAAAGTTAACCAATTATGTTTAGTTCTCAAAAAGCCCCTATCAAAGCTAGGATTTAATCTGGTAAGAGATAGGCACCATTAACTTTCAGGTTAGAACAAATAAATAAAGTTAAACGATTGATAGCAACTTAAACAAAAGAGATGAGTATACAAGAGCATTTGTTATCCAAAGATTATTCAATTATGTAAGATTTTGTCTTCCGTTTTGTTAATTGCAAGAAAAACAACATTACAACCTTCAAAATCTCCTCATTTTTCCTTTCCTATTTGATATTTGTATGGAACATTTTAAAGAACCAGCAAAAATCTTCTATGTTTATGAGTCTCAAAATCTAGGGTGTTGTCATGATAAGCTTCTGAAGAATACTTAAAAGCCAAACTGTCAATGCAGATTTGTGATTCTATATTTCTATTAGTCGTACAAGGGAAATTTTCAGAATCATGACAAACATAACGTATCAGCAGGCATAACATGCGGGAAACATAAAGGGTGTTAATCAGTTCTGCCAATCAAGACCTCCATTACACCAAAAAAAGAATAAAATCAGTATTTCTAGTAATTGCGACTAATGTGCAATTAAGACCTGAATAAGAACCTTAAATTGAAAACATTATAAAATCTACAGTAACGCCAGGGCAGCACCTAGTATAGTCTAAACAGGTAAAAGGGATGAGAATACTTAATATCCCTTTTATCTAAAAACATATTCCCTTATAAGTAGCTCATATCATAGGTAATCCATTTAATCTCACAAATCTCAGCAAAATGGAGTATCTTTAATTTTTTTTAAAAAGCGCTCATATTTTCACCAAAAACATGAGTCCTTGTAAAAGTAAGTATACACTTCCATACACAGTCGGCTTATAATCGAATCTTCAACTTGCATTTATTTTAGGTAAAACTACCATCCCCCAAAACTGAACCAAAAAGTTAGGAGAGGTAAGTTTAATAAAATCGACATATTGTTAGAAATTTAATTGGTTGCAGTTTCTAAGGTAAATTTCTTTAGCTTATAATTTGTTGGGCCTTTGGTTTCCCAGCTTATAAGCCATGATTTATTTGGTTTCAAACCTGAAAAAGATCGGTTCTTTTGCTTAAAAAAATCATCCAAACAAAGGCTAATTGCTCAAAAATACCATCTTACCAGGATAAAGAATCTTCAAGAAATAATGTGAACACAAAGGAATTATCTTAATTTGTTTCTCACACCAGAATACACCAAATTACCTTAAATGCCAAACTTAAACAGGGCTAAAAAAAGAGAACTTATAGAAAGCCCAATTCAAACAGACCATTTTATCAACTTGGTAAAAAGAACAAAACTTTTACACACATAACATAGGAGCTAAAATCTGATAATCAAATATAAAATTCACAAAAGAAAATTTCAGAGATAAAAATTTGGAAAAAGAAAAATCAGATTAAACAGAAACTTACAAACAAATTGCTAGAAAATTGAGTATGGATCTGGGACTAGAACCTGAAAACACAAATCCTAGATGAAAATAAAAATCTTGATAAATTATCAAAAAATGAACAAACTTTTTGATAAAAAAAAAACAGCCAAAGAACAAATCTTTCTCTCTCTATCTCCTCATGATTCTTGAACCAATATAAAAAAGGAATAGGGTTATAAAAAAAAAGTGTATGAAAAAGGAGTTTAATGTGGGGGAATTAAAGAGGAAAAATTAAAAACTTTGATAAATTATCAAAAAATGAACAGATTTTCTTGATAAATAATCTAAAAAAAAAAAAAACTTTCTTTCTCTCTTGATAATTCTTGTGACAATATAAAAAGTGAATGAAAAAGGTGTTTAATGTGGGGGAGTTAAAGAAGGCACTAATAATATCTTTAATTCAAGAAATGGCCAAAAAAGTCTCTGTCTTTTGAAAAATGTGAACAGAGATGATAGAAAGAAAGAGAATTTTTTTAATTTTTTTAAAATAATGATTAGTTAATGAACAGAGTAATGACTATTGAATGGAGTTCAGCTCACCAAATGGTCTCCTTTTTTCCACCATTCTCTCTCTCTCTCTCTCTCTATATATATATATATATATATATTGCAGTGTAACGTGTTCAAATAGATTATTATAATTAATATATGTACCATGTTTTTTTTTAAAAATGGCTAAATTGGGCATAGTCATTCTTATTCTAATAAAATAATATATATATTATTGTAGTATATTATTAGCCATCTTGTACCTTATCTTGGCTTTACTAGCATATGTAAACTCTACTATTGGTCTCTTAATATATATCTCTATCACTTATTAATTAATAAAGAATCGTATTGTTATCTCTCTCTATATTATCTCTATATCTACTATATACATATATACTGAACTAATAAAACTCATAACACGTTATCGGCACTTTGCTCGCGCAGACTAAGATATCATTTGATAGAGTAACATTGGCAAGCGATCTATTCATCGCATGATATGCGAAAGTGACATCGCTAAGACTGTTCTCCCCGTCGTTAGGGGGAGATTTGCACGTTACCGTTGATAAGAAACGACGTGAAATAACGTGGCATAACCCACTCAGTCTTAGCCTGATCCCGAAAAGTGCACTTAGTGATAAGTAAGTGCATAGACTCCCTCAAGTCTAACTAAATGTCAGACGCATTTAATTACTTTATGAGATGTCACCAAATCATTTATAACTACTGTAAAATGCTTGCAAGGATAGACGTCCCTGTTGGACGCCGTGTTGACGCTACCGTCGGACGTCAGTCTGTCGTCCTTCCCAGGATATGAGGAAGTTGTCCGGTTCTTAATTCGTTCAGCCTCAGAGGTGGTGAACTGAAACTCTTTTGTCGCACGAGATTATAAAGGATCTAGGAGATGTGTGATTCCTCCTCATCCTGAGAATCTTGAAATATCTTTCGATCATGATATCTTAGACGATATTGAAGAGAAACGAGACTGTCATTGATTACTTGTTCATATATTCGGTGACGACTGATAATATGAACAAATTATGACATGAAACCATGTACCGTTGCCTGAAATCAACGTAGAATAGACTAGACTAATGAAAATTGCAATCCAAGTAGACTCATTAGCGAAAGTGTGTTCGGACCTATAGCTCCAACACCACCAATGTTAAACGAATTCGTTTATTTAGTTATTCGTAAGGAAGAGTGATGAGAATAATGAGATTGTAGAATGCTCGCTTAGTAGCGCAAGTCTTCTCTCACACCTTGGAATTGATTACGAGATGGTTTATTTTCTCGTAATGGACGTTATAACGGTCCCCTACTTTATCAGTTTAGTAGTTTCCGGAAAACTATTATGCAGCATGTGATTGTGGTCACGATTTTATCTCTGTGGAGATTTAGACTAGAGATGTGGATGAAGGTCACTGTGTGACTTCATGTGCTTGAATCAAGTAGTTCCTGACCATGGAACACGATCTCAATTAACTGAGACGTTCACTATATGGATTTATATAATCCGAGCGGATGTAGTATACCCGCCTAAGTGAGTACTTGATCAGTTTGAGATACTTGAACAAGTATTATGCCCTTGCGTGTTTGCGTGTTTTA
Organism: Primula veris; assembly: GCA_963682055.1. Classification (NCBI taxonomy): domain Eukaryota; kingdom Viridiplantae; phylum Streptophyta; class Magnoliopsida; order Ericales; family Primulaceae; genus Primula; species Primula veris. The sequence goes on from OY821748.1 coordinate 29,680,009, forward strand.
TTATGCGATCCACTTTTGGATTTGCCTTCGAGATGAAGGATCTTAGGAAAACACGGTAGTGACTCGGCCTGATGATCGAGTCCCGTAAAGATTGAATCTAAGTCCATGATTCAGACTACATCCAGAAGGTGTTATGACGTTTTAGTCATCATGATGCTAAGTCGTCAGATTCTTCCATGATTGTTCGATCACTAGACATTGATATAGACCCGGTCCGTCCCTGATGAGACGATGAAGAGATATTGAACCATGATGCTCATATCTAAGTACAATAAGCGCATCATTGTACTTGGTCCAATATGCTAGGACGACCATCTTGTCTGCTGTGAATGGTATAGCTCGACACAGCATCGCGCTAACACGCTGCTATCGAAAGGGCATAAAAGACATTTTCCTATTACCTTAAGGTAACTGTGAATAAGGGCTTGTCTTATCCCATTTTGCGTCATCGAGTGTACCTACCCCATTCGGTACTCGAATTAATACAACCCTTTTTTTAGTTATACCAATGCCGGTTACTTATCAGACCCGCGTGAGGGATATTCCTAGTATGGTTATGTCTTTACCAGTAGGAATAAGGCAATATCTTGGAGGTCTTGGAATGACTCCAAAAGAATCACTCTGATCTACTCGTGCTCTTTGAGACGACTAGAGAGTATATATGGATTCGAGCTAGTATTAGTCATATTTGAATTACATATGTTCTGTCTCACGATCCAGATAAAACACTTGTCTTATTTGAGGACAACTTGTTGTTATCGATGAAGAGAGACATGACTAGATTATGCTATTTAGTATATCTTGCCGAAATAAATCTTCACATATGAAGTTTAAGAGCATCCATTTGAATGCTCGTTCTATTCCATGTTAGATTTTCTTGCATCAGGTCGTGTGCAAGTAAATGAAGCATCCAGTCGAATGCTCGTATTCTTTTTTGAAATATGAAATCCTTGTATCCAGTCGTGTGCAAATGAGTGGGAGCATCCAAATGAATGCTTATTACACTAATTACTACTTAGTCGAAATCCTCGCACCCTGTCGTGTGCAAGTGAGTGGGAGCATCCAGTCGCATGCTCGTGTACTCTTTTTGTCCTTAGACCATGGTTTTTCCCACTGGGTTTTCCTTGGCAAAGTTTTTAGCGAGACACGTTCCCATCATATCTCACTTAAGATTGCCGAAATTAGGGGGAGTATCCTGTTATATACTTCTTACCATTGTGTATTCTTTTATCCTTCAAGTAGAGGTTTTTCCCACTGTGTTTACTCTAGCAAGGTTTTGATGAGACACTTGTTTTGTGGTTGATCCCCTACTACTACCACTGTTGCGCTCTTTTTCCTTCGATCAGATATTTTTTCATTGGGTTTGCTGTGACAAGGTTTTAATGAGACACACTATTTTGTGGTTAGTTACTTACATGGTATTTCAGCCTATATCATTCGGCTAAATAGTTTCTCCTAGATACCGGTTTTGTCCCACACTGGGTTTTTTGTCTTTCTTGTTGTCTCTCTCTATATTCTCTCTATATCTACTGTATACATATCTATACTGAGCTAATAAGACTCACAACATATATATATATATATATATATAGTTGGGAAAAAAGCAAATAACCTCCTGGAACTATGGGTCATTTGCAAATAACCTCCCGGAACTAGCAACTATCTAGAAAATAGTTTTTCTCATTAAAATATTATTTTTCAAAATTAAACCGCTTCTGATTACTTTTCTACGATAATTGTTATATTACCTCGTGTGCATTGAAAAAAATACATAAATCAAACATATAATTTTGTAAAACAAACAAATGAATAAAAAGTAGTATATCGTTTAAAAGATAGAATTGGGGTTAATTGCAAAAGTTAGAAATTTATGGGGGTTAGTTACAAGAATTTATAGTTTTTTTGCAAATGATCCATAGTTTCAGTGGGTTATTTGCATTTTAACCCTGTATATATATATTAGTAATCGCGTGCCGACAGGTTGAGTGTAACGCGTAATATGATTAAAATATAGGAAATAAGTATAGTGTATAATACGTTGAGAATAAAAAATATATATAAGATGAGAATACTTAAAAGAATTTTGAGTTGTTAAAAGATGAACAAAGAGTGCTAATTAGATTTTTATTTTTCTATTATTTATGAGAGTGACATTACGGTAATTAATAAAAAAGTATAAGGATAATTTTGAAGAAAAAATAATAAAATTTGTCAGTCTTAAAAAAATCTTAAGTTGAATTATTATAATAGAATAATGATATATATTTAATATATATAAATAAATGCTCGTACATCTATGCGCGCCGAGTAACCCACTTGCTAATTATCTCTTGTCACGCCAAGCACCTGTTTCCATTCCCATTACATACATTTTACTTATTTATTTCAAAAAAACAACAAATAAATTTTCTTATTATTACAAACAGACTTATTAAAAAAAAATTATTATTATTAATTGTGAGCAATATTTTACATTGAGAGAGAGAGAGACAGACTTATTATTTCTTATCTAAAGTGAAGACATACCTTCTCTTAAATAGGCAACAAATCTAGAATAAACCGGCAACCGGATACTATTCTAAGATTCGGTAAAAGAAAAAGTAAGAAAAAGCCAAAACATGGGCGGCTGAAAAAGAAAAAGAAAGTCAAAAAGAGCCAAAACATAATGACCCACAAAAAGAAAAGATTCTCAGCTTTTCCGTTAATCACCCCGGGTGCTCATTGGGCCCCATCGAACACGTGAAATTTGGTAGTGAGTGAAGGAATCTTTCTTTACAGAATAAAAAATACAAAATTTGCTTAGGCCTTAGCTTTACCTTTATCCTTGTTAGTGGCATTTTTGGCCACTCTTTCTTCGAGAAGATGGTCCAAATAATCTTTCATATCTTCATTACTCTGTGCAAAATCTTCTTCGGCCCTAGAGTCTTCATCCATTAAGGAATTAGATTTTGAAGAGGTAGTTTTAAAACAATCAGAAAAATCAATATCTAATTGGCTTTGTAATAAAGCAAATAATTTTTCTTTTAATTCAATAGGGGAAGCTGAAGGAAACTTCTTTTGGAGATCTGTAATAGAAGGCAGATCTAATTTGGTAGTTTTTTCAGGGGGCGCATATTCTCTTTCCATCTTTTTAAAGGACTCAATAGTCTTTTGGATTTTTATGAGGACTAGTTTGTAATCAAAATTTGTCCACCATTTATAAAAGGATTGCCTGACCAAAGCCATAATACCAATTTCAGTTGGTTTAACTGCATAGGACCATTGCCAAATCCAAGGCAACTAAACGTTGTAATAAATCGAAGTAAATTACTTCCTTTGATAACTTTGACCCCTCGGATTTTGGGGTTAGGCAAAAGATAGTCTTCATATTTCAGGAAAATATCCAGAGGGAGAATATCCTCGTTGGGTCCGATAAAGGAAAACCAATGATAAAACCAATATGGTAGTTCTTGGGTTAATAAGAATGGTTCTAACCGGATGAACCAAGTATGCTTTTCTGCCCTATTCTGGTAATAAAAGGCATGCTTCCAGGCAGAAATATAATCCCAATAATTAAAATTTTTATGAGAAAAATTTAGCTGCATAGGCTTGTTTGGGTTTAAACCCCATTCGGTAATAGGAATGACTTTTTTAATGAAAGCTTTGCTAAACGAAATATCTGCAGTGTGTTTATTTTGATTCATATGGTTGAAAGCCACTGAACCAGTTTCAATTAAAATAGACTGAAAATATTTCAGGTCTTTATTATCAATAAGAGGGAAATTAACCTCCGTATCAAAATAACGTTTGGCCAATATGTTGGGGGAGGTAAATAACCTCTCATCCCCTTTGTGAAGAAGAATAATTATTTCTTCCTCAACCTTTTTTGTACCAGGAAGAACTGGCTCTTTAAGTGTCTCAAGAAAGCTCTCTTGAGTTTTACCAGAGGATAAATAATCCTCATAATCCGCTGGTTCCCTCTTGGATCGTGGTAGGGAGCCTTTGGATGAGCTGGAGCTTTTCGCAGAGCCCGAAATAGACTACGCAGAGGAATATCTCTGTTTATAATACTCATGCTTATCATGTGAAGAGGAATGTCCCCTTCTTCCGTGACTGGATTGGCTCATGCGGAGCCCAAGAGAAATTCTCTTGTTAGAAAATCAGGAAGGGAATTATTTTCTCCTTTAATGTATTCAATATCAAAGTCAAAAATAGACAAAATAGATTGCCATCTCGCAAATATCTGTTTGGAGGCCAAATTTTTTACATCCTTTTCTAAGACATCTTTTGCTGCCTTGCAATCAATTATTAGAAGAAATTTTTGATTTAATAAATTATCTTGAAATTTGGTAATACAATTTACAACAGAAAGAATTTCCTTCTTTGTAGTGGAATAATTTGCCTGCGCGTTATTCCATTTTCCAGAAGTATATCGAGATAATATCTCTTTATCTTTAGAGGGAAATTTTTGTTTTAATATTCCTCCATAACCTATATCTGATGCATCTGTTTCCATAATTTTAAAATTTGTTGGAGAGATTAGTGCTAAACAGGGTAAACTTTTGACTTTAGACTTAATAAGTCTTACTGCATTTGCATGAATAGTACTCCATGAAGGTAGATTTTTCTTTAATCGCTCATATAAGGGAGAACTGTCAATAGAGAGGTTCTTATAATAATCAGCAATATAATTGAGACTTCCCAAAAACCTTTGTAATTGGGTTTTTTCTTGTAAAATATCTTGAAATTTATCCGCAAATTGAATAGCTCGATTAATAGGAATAATTTTCCCCTGGTCGATTTCTTGACCTAAAAATCGAATATGTGTCTGAAATAAAGACATTTTAATAGCAGAAACTACTAATCCGGCAGTTTTTATTAGTTTTATAAAAATATTTATATGTTTAAAATGTTGGTCTATGTTTTGGAAAAATATAAGAATATCATCAATATAGACTATACTGAATGAAGAATAGGGATAAAAAATATCATTCATAATGTTTTGAAATTCTGAAGGAGCATTTTTTAACTCGAATGGCATTACATTCCATTCATAATGTCCCATAGGAACTACAAAAGCCGTTTTGTACTTATCTTTTTCATCAATTTGGATTTGCCAATAACCAGATTTTAAATCAAATTTAGAAAATACATTTGCAGACTGAGTAAATCTTTTTTATTAGGGATAGGATACCTAATCCATTTTAAAACTTTATTTAAAGGTTTATAATTAATAACCAATCGAGGAGCTCCTCGTTCTATTTCTGCATTTTTGTATACATAAAAAGCAGTGCAACTTCAAGAGAAATAAGATTTACGAATAAGTTTCTTTTTTAATAAAAAATTTATTTCTTCTTTGCAGTATTCAATAAGATCGGGTCCCATTTGGGCCGGTCTAGCCATAGTGGTAATATTGGAATCTTTAAAGTCTTCTTCATAGGGAAGTGTGACAATATGTTTCTTTCTATCCCAAAAGGCAGTGGGGAGATCACTAGAAATCTCTTTTTTGATAAAGTTGGTGATAAAAATAATTTTATCTTTTTGAGAAATAATCTATTTAGAAATATTCATAATTTTTAGATCCTTTTTGAGAAAATTGATTTGATTTTCTTTATAAACTAATGTTTTTTTTATCATATCAATCTCTCTTGTCTGAGGTTTAGTAATAAAATCAAACATAATATTTTGACCATTAGTTTCAAAAACAATACCTTTTGAAGTAACGATAAAAGATTCAATCAAATTTAAGAAGGGAGTTCCTAGAATAATTTGTTGGGTAAGACCCCGAACCATAACAAAAGTAGTCTGGAAACATATCCCAGAATTGCATATATAAGCATTAGACTATTTATAATGGATCTTCATACGCGATCCATCTGCAGTGTTAAGGGATTGTGAGGTTTTATCATAATATTGTGTATGGGATTAAACCTTCACAGATGCAATTTAAATCAGCCCCACTATCGATAAGAGCTTGACCAGAAAAAGTATATTTTTTATTTATAACAATAGTAACTTGAGAATGCCATTTTTGATAAGTAACTCTATCAATAGTATTAAGAAAAGTCTCATCATTCTTTTCTTCTATAAAAGGATTATCCTTTTGAATGAAATCTTTTAGAAATTTTACTTCATTTTTTAAAATATGGATTCACTACATAAATCTGCAATAGAAATATCGTTTATTTTGAGGACATTAACCTCCTCTTGAAGGGTTTTTATTTCTTTATAAATCTCTTCAGAAGAAATATTTTTTGAGGGAAGGGACGGGAGCCCTTGAAAAACTTGTTTTAATGAGTAAGCTTCTTTAGAAATATGAGGGGTTTCCTTTTGCTTACCTTTGGTAAGAACATCTAAATAATGTTCAATCATTTTTTTCTTAACATCAGAATTATCAATTTCATTAATAAGATCTAATATAGATCGTTTTTGGGATGTAAGAACATTAATACTTAAACCATTCATATCAAGCATAGCTTTATAGTGATTATCTTTACGACCACAATCAGAGTTGGAAGAAGATTAGCTGTTATGGTCAGACTCACTGCTATAATCTTCTATATTATTAGCATCTGATTCTTCACCAGATAAATATAACATAACAGCTATAAGCTGTTTCTTAAGACCTTCATCAGAAATTTCATTTAATTTCTTCTTTGTCCAACATTTATTGGCATAATGACCTATTTTTCCACATTTTCGACACACAATAGAACGATTTGGATTACTATGTGGTTTATTTCTGAATTTAGAAACATAATGATTATCAGGATTTTCTTTCCTAGGTTTGGTGGATTTTTTAGAAAATCTTCGAGATTTAGAAAAATGTTTTCTCTTATAAACTTTTTCATATGGTTTGTGAGGGATTTGTAAATCAAATCCAAATTGGTCACAAAAATTACCAATTTCTTTTCTGCCAGTTAAATTCTGACTTTTTAATTAGGCTTTGAGTTTTATGTCATTACAAAGGGATAACCCTTCACCGACACATTCACTAATCAATTGGCCATATGTATAATCATGGTAAGGAATAGTATGTTCCCCAGTTTTTCTTAAAATACGATCTTTAACTTTTTGAGCAAATAAATTAGGGAGACCTGCCAGAAATTTTTCTTTCCAAAAATCAACATTAGCATCAGGTCTCATCATAATTTTAGTAAGGAAAACATCCTTATACCACCTAAAATGGGTTAAAGTTGGGCATTTGAGATTAATTAATAAATCTTTATTTCTTTCAATAGACACGGGATTTGCACCAATAAAAGCTTGTACAATAGCAGTTAAAAGAGTATATACTGCATTAGGTAAAACTGTATCTGTATAAGAATCTAAACCTTGCTCAGTTTTAATAGGATTCCTAACAATTTTAGTAGCTGTTAGAATCATTCTTTGTTGTCCAGGAGACAAAATATTGTCCCACCAACCACGTAGTTGGCCAGCAAAACCTGCCACAATAAACTCGGCAATTTGGTAGTCTGTGTTATTCGCACTAAGATATACTGTGGAATACATAGTTACTCTATGTAATATTACCATGATTTGGTATTCAGTCATACCATCTATATTCCATTCATAAATGGTTCGAGCACTAAAATTAGCAGCAAGATTAGCACTTTATTCCTCATAGAGAATATCCTGTGGTGTAGGTCTAGAATAATAATGTTTCATAGGGGCAGTAGGAATAGTTTTTTTACCAAAAGCTGTAGATTTTTCAAAAACATTTTGGTTTATACTAGCTTGTTGATCTGGAGTAGAATCCATAGCTAAAAGTTGTTCCTCAAAATTATTGATACTATCTATATCAGTAGGTATTTCTGATAGGGTAGCAATTTGTTTACCTTTACCAATATTAAGGCTTTCTAGCTGTTGTGTTAATAATATAATAATATCATTATTAGTATTAGTATTAGAAATGGTAATATCAATACTAGGTTTTAACATAGTAGGTTCAATAACCTGCTGACGTATAATAGACGTAGGAACTTTAGAAGTACTAGGCATATCTATGTGTGGTTCTTTAGTGTGGACTATAAGTGCACTATTTTCTTCTATACGACCTAATTGGGAGCAAATGGTCTAGAGTGTTAAATTAGTATAATTTAAATGTTTTTCATTGGAAAATGCTACAGAATCAATAATAACATCTCCTGCACGTAATTTTAAATGTTCTGAAGGAGGGTGAATAGCAGAAATAACTTCTCCTTTGGCAGTTGTCCAATTTTTTTGAAATGTCTTTAACATATTTAAAAACGGACTATTTTCTGTAGTGGCTTGATCAATAAACCAACAAGGGAAAGAAACCAAATTTTGGATAAAATCAATATGATTGTAAAATAAAGTTTTATAATTTTGTTGTTCTTTATGACTATAAGTAGAAAAGAACCATTTGTGAAAAGAAGCATATTTCTCTTGATTTAGATCTTTCACACAATCTTGTCTATCATATGTGAAAGGAATGGATAACATATTAATAGCAGAAATATTGTCAAACTCAGATAAAGTTTCTGGTTCGTTTTTCTCTTCGTGATAAATAGCACGAGGAATAGTTTGTGGGGAATTACAAACACCATCAAAAACTAAATTGGAAGTTTTGAAAGATGCTAGAGAAGGGTTTGGAGTAAAAAACCTGGAGGATTGACCTTGTTTAAAAGAACTTTCATAATCTGAAAAGGAACTTCTAGAAGCTAATCTTTTTCTTTTATCAAATTTAACGAAGACATGTCCTTCTTTGGTTTGAATGATTTCTTCAATATTTTTATTTTCTACTGGTTCAGTTGGGCTAGCTGACAGCAAATTCCATTCTATGGGAGGTTCAATATCTTCCCATTTAATAGTTTGAGGAGTTTGGACATCTGATTTTAATAAGTTTGTTTCTATCAAAACAGTTTTGCCCTTTGTGTCAAATACTTTTGCTCGAGGACTAAGAGTAGTCATAGCTTTGTAATAAACCCTATAAGTGATATTTAAAGGTTCAGTTCCTTCTTTGAGTTTATAACCATGAGTTTTGACATTTAATGTGAGAACGTCTAAAATATTTTTATCTGTTAAAGAAACAGAGAAGTTTGGAAAACAATTGAAATAAACTGGACCATTACACAACTGGTTTGAATAATGCCTAATAAAGAATCTTTAAACTCTAAATGCCTACAATCACGTAAGGCAATAAGAACGGATGTATTTAATCCCTGAGCTGTAAGAGGTTTAACAGCTACCTGTACCATACCTAGATGGACATATTTGTATTTATCAAAATATCTTTTTAGTTCTTCCTTATGAAGCAATTGAATGGTTTCCATATCCCTTTCTACAGGGATAGTTTGTTCTATTGTTTTAATGGTCATAGCCATTTTAAAATCGAACATACCAATAGAATATATTTCGGAAGGCTTAACCTTAGGAAGGTGCCAATTTGCTAACTGTTCTTCAAAGTTAGTCATTTCGGGAATATCATTATATTGACATTCTTCTGTATTCCTTATATTGGAATTTTTATAAGAATTGGAAGCATAGCTTCTTGATGAAAAATTAGAAGAATTAGACCTTTTCATTTTAGAAAACATAATAAGTAATCATTAATAAAAGTCTATTACGGAATAAGAATAAACCTTGATACGACTGTCAACGACTTAAAAAAATCTTTACTTTGGAACGCCTCTTCTTGGGCTTATAAGGTGTGATCAAAAACGCGACTAAGGTGTCGTGCGATCAAGACTGACTCTGATACCAAGCACTTGCTAATTATCTCTTGTCACGCCAAGCACCTGTTTCCATTCCCATTACATACATTTTACTTATTTATTTCAAAAAAACAACAAATAAATTTACTTATTATTACTCACTTTTAAGACAAGTACTAAACTAGTTTTTTTTTTTTTTTTTTTAATCTAACTAAACTAGCTGTCTCTGGTTATCGTTTGCCATGTTTTCATATAATGGATATTACATTAAATATACTTAAGTTTTTTCAAAGTTATGTAATTTAGGGATGAAATAAATCTGTTGGTTCATGTTCGCTCGTTAAATAAATGTACTGAGCATAAACAAGAAATTAACGTTAGTTAATTGAATGAACCGAACATGAAAACGAAACTAGTTGTCTATAAGTTTCCCATGTTTTCATACTATATATGTTACATTAAATTTAATATTCGAAATTGCCTCATTATTAGTTTTTAAAAATACCTTTTATGATTATGGATGAATCGTACCGTTTTATCAACATTTGATGCTCTTACTTAACAATTTGGTTCGTATTTGTTTGTTAAATAAATGAACCGAACATGACGCATACTTATTTGTTCGTATTTGTTTATTATTTTTTACATTTTTATTGGTTAGTTAGGAAAGAATGACGCATATTTAATTAGTTTCAGTTTTATGGACTAATACTTTATTAAAATGTAGATAGGATGACAATACAAAATTTACCCCGCCTTGTCCCTACTCTAAATTAGAGTTTGACTCCATATAGTCTCCATATCCTCTAATAAATAAAGAGCCTTAGTGGTTTATTCTATGTATGTATATCAATAAACAAGAGCTCTTGCGTTCTCTCTCTATACTTTTCTCTGGGTTGTTTGAAAAATTGTATGTTAGGGTTAATTTTGCGACGTCTGCGAATACATACCTGATTAAAAGTATGAACTTAGTTAGTACCCCATAGATTCAACCCAAATCTGATTTTGCATGTTACAATTAATTACCAATTACTACCTGTGTGATATATGGTTAATATGATACGGATTCAGTCTAATAGGGTACTACAAATGGAATTTTCTCAGTATACCAGCATGTTTTAGTACTTCATGACTAAAAAATATTACAGTATAAATATTAACCATTTTTATTCATGTTTTATCATGCCCGTAATAACTCATATCAGTAGCAATTAATATACGTACATAGTAATTTTCAAGAATCATGCTGGAATGATCTAATTTGACTTTTCCAAATCATAAACAAACAGTGCCCCACATGTTGTGTGTGTGACGTGTAATACAATTAAAATATAGAAAATAAGTATAGTTCTAATACAAATATCTGGATAATAAAAAAAAATATATATAAGATGAGAATACTTAAAAGAATTTTGAATTGTTAAAAGATTAATAAAAAGTGCTAATTAGTTTTTTATTTTTCTATTATTTATGAGAGTGGCATTACGCTAATTGATAAAAAAGTGTAAGGGTAATTTTGGAAAAAAATGCAAAATTTGGCAGCTTCAAAAAATCTTGAGTTGACTTATTATAATAGAAGGACTTGTTTGTAACTCACTGTAAATTACAGATTGTATTGTTAATCTTAAGGACTAAACTGCAACAAGATAGAAACTATTGCACTGACTACATAATAAGGTTGTAACTGAAAGTTGGTTCTTTCTTCCAACAGCTCCTATGATGGCACTTGCCCTCTTTCCGAGTTGTATTTCCTATCAGACTAAAAGCAAGTCAATCTATTAGCCATCTCCCCTCGGCTCCTCTTTAGGAAGATAGCAGCCATCAAGCCACCCTTGTCTATCCCGTCAACCTCTCTATCTCCATTGTCTTACTGCTTGTCTTGCCCAAGCGGAATAAATTTCCTACTCCTCCTACGAACTACCATGCTATAATCCTCCCGGCTAGGTAAATAAATCTATCCTTCTTTCCAAGCAGGCGGCAATTGGATTCTATTAATAAGAAAACTAAGGAAGCCAGGGCTAAATTATCTTTCATCTCAGTGTGAATTTCCCTCAAATGTCTATAGGCTGACCTTTTCGGATTAGTAACGAAATTCACCAAATTACAAGCGTAGTCTCTAAAATGTATTATTGTGTGCAAAACAGTATGCATATGTGGTTAATAAAAGTTTATATTCGGTCAATTAAGATACACCCGCATGCATATAAGTTAAATTAAAAGGCAATTGAATAAAAATTATATGTTAATTGAACTAGTTGATATGTTTTCATAATTTGTACCCAATTTGCATGTGATATGATTAAATGGTAATTGAAAAATATTTGATTTTGCATGATTGCAGTGTATCTTACGAATTACCATGATCAGAATTTACACATATGACAGTTACATAGTAAATTGAATTCGATATTGCAAATTGTGATTCATAATATATGCGTGTTATGATTGTCTGCTATATTAGTTAATTATGGAAGAAGGTACAATATAATATTTAATTACGGCCATGTAGTATTTATTTACTATTATGTACACATGTGTATAATATGATAATTTGCGCAATCATATATTTTCACATTTAATTTGGAAAAATTCTGAAACTTCTCCAAATAGGCTCAACTATTTGGATACGATGTTTAGGAAATATATAGGCGGATAGTTGCTATCCTAATGAGGTCGGTGTATAAGTGGTATTCGTGCCCACCACCCTCACCGTCTTACCTTGTCGTATTCAAGTAGAGGTACCGAAAGGGGTTGACTAAATAATAATTTTTCCGAATGTGTTTATATAGTGATGTATGTTTTGCTAAATTAGTGTCTCGGTATCTACTCGTCGATCGATAAACGAGTACCTATTCAGTGGCTAGTTTATTAATTTCTAAACTATGTGGGCTGGATTGTAAGTTTTTAAATTTGTAAAGTTAAGTAGGTTTTCAAATCAATTTTTTTTAATAAACTGAGATCACTAAATCAAAGATTATGTTAACTTGAGTGCACTAAATCAACATTTTCGAAACATGATATACTAAACCAAAAAACATGTAAAATACATGGCCCTATAGTGAAATTAGCCCCAATTTGAAGCTATATAGGCAGATAATACCAAAGAACAAAATAAAAAGAAAACTTTTAATTGCCAGTATACTAAAACTAACTAACCAACTGATCAAAAAATTTATTTAACAAAAATGTTGAATTATGAAATTTTAAGAAAATAGGAGAATTGCAAATGAGGAAAGTGTGAAAAAAACTTATGTCCTTTCCTACAAAAATATGTCGTCGTAAATAATCATCAACCATAAATTTTGTTACAGTAGCTTATGTAGCCCCGGGTCCATCGATCTTGCACCGCACCATAAAAACAAAACTTCACTTGGATGGTGTAGTTCAATAGAATTTCTGCTTTCTTGCAGAACTCAATCGTCTAAGATTATTAAATTTCAGTAATGTTCAAAGTACATAAAAACGATAGACTCAAATATAAGGAAAATTAAATATATTAATCTTTCATGCTCTGATGATACGAATGAACTCTCTCATTTTTATTCTCTTCATTGAGACATATGTTCCTCGCCATTTCCCATGGTAGACTATACCAAATGTAACAAAACCAAGTTCCTCGGTTTTTCAAGATCTACGTTCTTTATTATCTGATAAAAATCCGGAGTATGAGATCATTACATAAACAATCAAAAGCAACAGACTGCATAATAATCTCTAAGCTAGGTAACGTGCACATCTTGATATATATACTATACTACAAAGACTAATGTTTTTTTTAGCAATATTAAATCAGAAAATATATAAGTTCTTTGTTCATGTCCTATTTGGTTTGAAAGTAGTACCATCGACCGTTACCTAATTCTTGCAACTAATGCGTGGTACCACATTCCAGTTCAATACACATTTACCAAAATCTGTGTGTGTCTGATCAAGCCAATTTCTGCTGATGTTGCTCGGTCTTTTCAGGCAAAAGATTACTAAAGTTAGGTAACTTGGTTGAGCTTTATAAAAATGGAAAGACAAAACTTGATATACTTCACAAATGATAATAACGAAGATAACTATGTTAGAGTTCAAACTTAAATATATTGTTTATCATGTTAGAAAATCAGGTGTACTTAAAGAAAAACAATAATGTAGACCGCACACACACTTTGATAACGGAGTTCACCTAACAATGGCTACGTCTCCGGACCGCTACACGTGGCACTTATATATATTATAAGGAGGATTACAAACGTAATCTACCTTTATCACAAAGCTATGATTCTCTCACAATTAGAACTCTCTCGCTATAATATTCTCTTTCAAATATGTGATAAATAAAATACAAGATAAGTGGGACGCATATAGAACCCATAGTTGGTCTTATTACAATTTTTAGTGATGTGAGATAATTAGTGAACATGGCCAAAACACATTTGGCTCCACAACTCAACAATCTCCCACTTGTAGTCAAATGTCGAATGCTTCAAAAGAACTCTGATTATCCCCGACCACCGAACTCACTGTGCTCCCCGAGCATAATGCTCCCATCGGTATCCTTGTATAGTAATTAGTACTCTTCCGTCGTCGGCGAGTTACCCATACTTCCAGTGTAGTGGCGACCTGGAGTCTCAAGCTCGAAATCCTACTGAGGTCACACATAACCTCAGTTTGTCGATTGTAACAGCCTTCGTTAGCATATCAGCGGGGTTCTTAGCACCCTTAATCTTTTATAGCACGAAGATTCCATCTTCTAGAACAGCCCGGATAAAATGGTAACAGATCTGTATGTGCTTGGTGCGCGAATGGAATACATGATTCTTAGATAGCTGAACTGCACTTTGACTATCATAGTGCAGAACTCCCTTGTCAGTCTTCTGACCGAGCTCCTCTAAGAAACCTTGCAACCAAATCATCTCTTTACTTGCTTCCGTCATCGCGACGTACTCAGCCTTTGTGGTTTATAGGGCAACGATCTTTTGCAGCTTAGATGTCCAACTCACAGCAGTACCACCGTAGGTACAAACACATCCCATTGTGCTCTTTCAGCTATCCAGATCAGCAGTCATGTCAGCATCAACATAGCCGTGCAGGCCTACCGAGTTCTTTCGAAAACATAATGACGAGCTCACAGTACCCGAGAGATATCTCAATATCCACTTCACAGTTTCCCAATAGTGCTTGCCCGGGTTACTCATGTAACGACTGACAACTCCCACTGCGTGGCAAATGTCCGGTTTTGTACACACCATAGCGTACATCAAGCTACCAATTGCTAAAGCGTAGGGTATGTTCGACATACGATCATTTTCTTTCTCGTCCGAGGGTGATTGTTCATTCGACAAGTTAAAGTGTGCGGCTAGGGATGTGCCTACAGCCTTGGCATCACTCATGCTAAACCGAGCCAACACTTTCTTCACATACTCGGCTTGCGACAGAAACAAAGACCCATCCCTTCCTTGGGTAATCCTCATACCAATGATCTGATTTGCGGCACCCAAATCCTTCATCTCAAAGTGTTTCGCCAACTGTTGCTTCACCTTGTTAATTTCTACAAGGCTCGACCCGACGAGTAACATGTCATCTACATACAGAAGTAGAATGACACACGAAGAGTTCTCAAATCTCTTCATGGAACAGCAGTGATCACTATCACTTCTTTCGAACCCGGTACCCACCATGAAACTGTCAAACTTTTTATACCACTGCCGTGGTGCTTGTTTTAGCCCATACAAGCTCTTCTTTAGTTTGTAGACCAGTCTCTCTTTTCCCTTTTCGGCAAAACATTTAGGTTGTAGCATGTAAATTTCTTCTTCAAGATTTCCGTGGAGAAAAGCAGTTTTCACATCTAACTGTTCAAGATGAAGATTCTCATTTACAACAATGCTCAACAATAGCCGAACAGTCGTCAATTTTAGGACCAGAGAAAAGATCTCAGTGTAGTCAATTCCTTCATTTTGTTGGAACCCTTTGACTACTAATCGTGTCTTGTACCGTTTTGAGCCACTTGTTCCTCCTCTAGTCGGATCACCCATTTGTTACTCAGTGCCCTTTTCCCCTTGGGCAGTTCGGCTAACTGCCAAGTCACATTCTCCTTAGTGATTTCATCTCATCCTTCATCATTGAATAGTATGAAATGCATGGAAGGAGAGTATCGGACAGTATGTCTCCTCTCGCGATGACCTTGGACCAATTCAAGTTGAGGAGTTTGGGGTAACTCCTCGTCATCTTCAGCATTTGCTGGTAGGTTGTCGAGCACCACTGGCTCATCTTCAGTGTTATCTTCCAACTCCATTCTTGGAAACGCATTCATGTCGACTATACCACTTTCCTCGAACGGGAGCGCGTGTTCTTCCACTACCACATTTTGTCGATCTTTGTACAAAATGCTTTCGTTGAAGATGGCATCCTTACTGCGAATGATCTTTTTTGTTTGACCATCCCAGAAGCGATATCCGAACTCAGCTCCACCGTACCACACAAAGTAACAAACTTTGGACTTCGAGTCAAGCTTGGTACGCTCGTTTATATCGAAATGCATATATGATAGACAACCGAACACTTGCAGGTGTTAATAAAAGATAGGCTTTCCTATCCAGAGTTCCTCGGGAATTCTCTTTTCTAATGGCACTGAGGGTCCGCGGTTAATGAGATAAACCACCGTGCTTACTATATGTGCCCATAAGGCTTTGGGCAGCCCACTTTGCAGCCTCATACTTTTAGCACACTCGTTGATTGTTTCTGTTCATTCTCTCGGCCATGCCATTTTGATGTGGCGTTCTTCGGATGGTCTTCTCCATTCGAATGCCTCTTTGTGTATAAAACTCTATGAACTTCGCATCAGTGTACTCTCCACCGTTATCGGACCTCAAACATTTCAGTTTATTCCCGGTCTCTAGTTCGAGCATGGCCTTCCATTCTTGAAATGTCTTAAACACTTCAGACTTGTGTTTCAAGAAGTATATCCATGTCTTCCTTGTAGAATCGTCGATGAAGGTCACATAGTAATGAGATCCTCCCAGTGATGTTACCGGGGATGGCCCCCATACATCGGAGTGGACAAGTGCTAGCTTTTCCTCCCTAGGACTTTTCCACCTTTCTGGAAGCTCACTTTCTTTTGCTTCCCAAAGATGCAACCTTCACACATGTTGAGGATGACAGACTTCAAGCCTGTAAGTTTACTGTCCTTTGCTAACACCTTCATCCCATCCTCACTCATGTGACCTAAACGTCGATGCCACAGTTTAGAGAAATTTTGTGACACAGCTGCCACAATTGTACATTCATCATCGGTCGTCATGTACAATGTACTTACCTTGCTCCCTCGTGCTATCACCATAGCTCCTCGTGAAACTTTCCAAGCTCCACTGCTAAATGAAATGGAGTGCCCCTCTGTATCGAGCTGTCCTACTGAAATCAGATTCTTGGTCAACCTTAGAACATGCCTCACTTTCGTCAGCTTCCATATCAACCCGTTTGGAATGCGAATCTTCATATCGCCCATTCTAACAACATCCAACGCTTCTCCGTCGGCTAGATACACTTTACCGAAATTACCCGCAATGTAATTTTCGAATAAATCCTTCTGAGCGGTCGTGTGAAATGATGCTCCAGAGTCTAGAATCCACGAATCTATATTTCTCTGTATGGCAAGAATTAAACAGTCACCCGAATCCTCTTCGCTCGTAACATTTGCCACATGACATCAGTCGGTTTCCTTCTTCGGCTGCTTGTACTCATGGGCGAAGTGCCCCATACCCTGGCAGTTATAGCATCGAAGACTCTTCTTTCTTCGATCGCTATTTTTGCCACCTCGGCTTTGCCCCCTTCTACCTCTCGATTTTAAATGACCTCTTTCATCCAATATGTCCTTACCCCGGTATCTTTAACCGACGTTCAAGGCTGCTCCATCATTTAAGCATTCACCCATATCTTGTCTTATGAGTTCCTCAGCGAGTATTTGATCTCGGATGCCGTTGTAAGTCAGTTTCTCCTTTCCAATTGAGTTGCTGACAACAGCTCGCATGAACTCCCAACTGTTCGGTAGAGAGGCTAGCAGTATTAGGGCTCTCACTTCATTTTCAAAAGTTATCTCAACCACATCCAACTGATTTACGGTGTCGATGAACTTATTCACGTGGTTTGCGACAGGTGTGTTCTCAGCCATGCGTAGGTTAAACAATTTACGCATGAGATGTACGTTGTTGTTTGTGGATGGTTTTTCGTACATGTCGGTGAGGACCTTCATCATCCCCATCGTCGTCGTCTCTCTTGCGACGTTGTGCGCCACGCTCCTAGATAGTGTTAGGCGGATCACTCCCAACACTTGTCGGTCTATGAGTTTTCACGCCTCCTCGGTGGTCGTGGTCGGCCTCTCCTCGAGAAGAAGTGGCTGATGCATCTTCCTCCCGTACAGATAATCCTCTATTTGCATTCTCCAGAAAGCGAAGTCCTTTCCGTCGAACTTCTCGATCCCATGTGCGCTTCTGTCTTCTTTCGCCATTGATTTTCCTCCCGATCTTCGATCTTGGTTCTACAAACCCCGAGCTCTGATACCACTTTGTTAGGAAATCAGGTGTATTTAAAGAAAGACAATAATGTAGACCGCACACACACTTTGATAACGGAGTTCATCCAACAATGGCTACGTCTCCGGGCTGCTGCACGTGGCACTTATATATATTATAAGGATGATTACAAACGTAATCTATCTTGATCACAGAGCTATGGCTCTCTCACAAATAGAACTCTCTCGCTATAATATTCTCTCTCAAATATGTGATAATTAAAATATAAGATAGGTGAGACATATATAGAACTCATAGTGGGTCTTATTACAATTGTTAGTGATGTGGGATAATTAGTAAATATAGTCAAAACACATTTGGCTCCACAACTCAACATATCACTCCTGAGCACATCATGCACATGACCTTACTGTTGGTTCTTACTATATCGAAAAGCAATAAAGTAAAAGACAAGGATTGGAATGGAAATAAATAATTTTATTTCACTTTAAAAGGAATATAACTCGATTACAAAATTCCTGACTCGTACAGAATTTAAATTGCAATAATTACATTCTAGATAGATTTAATATAAATTATTAAACTGCTGGACTGAATTGTAATTGCTTGAAACTGTCAGACAGAATAGTATAATTACTAAACTGCTGGACTGTTTAACAATTAAAAGAAACTGCCAGACAGAATAGTATGATTACTAAACTTCTGGACTGTTTCTGTTCATAAAAGAAATTACAAAACTGGAATGTAAATTACATAATAGAAAGACTGGAAATGTAAATTATAGAAAAGTAAACAGTACAGAATTAAAAGGACTGGAAAGTAAATAGGGAATTTAAACAGTAATGAAATGAAATGAACAGAATATAAATGACTGAAATAAAATAAACGGAATTGAAAAGAAGAGGTAACTGCTGGGCAGTTTCCCTTAAACAATATTTCCCGAACCACCTTTTAGGTTTCTGGTTCTCGGGATTTTGTTTCCAAGGTACAACTTCTGTCACAGAGTGGTTCACGTGGAAACGGCACCGAACCACAGGCGAGCTGTTGGTGGAGCGATTCTCTCTCTAATATGATGTAGTATGCTGTGTTGTGTGTTTATGAATTGTGTTTGAATGAGAGGGGGAGGGCTGCCTCTTATAGGCTTTTCTGAAATCGCAGCCATTAATAGTCATTTAATTCTAGGAGTTACACCCTCATAATCCGCCCATTCAATTTCCGAAACTGCAGCACTCAATCTGCAATTTATTCTCATTGAATGTTGGCATTTCAATTTGCTGGAAACTCTAGCGACTACTTTTATATTTTATACAAAACTCTCTTTTCAGATTTGACCCAAGACCCGAGACAAATCACAAATCACAAATCACAAATCCGAAATCCGAAATCCGAAATCCCAAATCCCAAATCCCGTGCCCCGAGGCCCGAGACCCGAGCGAGCGCGTGGTACACACTAATACACTTTAGTTGTAATAACCTGAGTTTATATATATATATATATATATTTTTTAAATAAATAAATGTCTTTAGTAGTAAACCAAATGGATATATATGCAGGAATATCTTTAGTAGTAATAAAAATAAGTGGGGTCCTTTATTTTTCGTCATCTATTAGAAACAGATGTATATGGAAATATATATATATATATATATATATATATATATATATATATATATATATATATATATATATATTTCCATATATAACATAGGGATAGATATATATATAGAGAAAGGAAATACAGAGAGAGAGATAGTTATATATATATATATATATATATATATATATATAAACACACTTTTTGAACCCTGTTTTCTTTTGAATCGATTATCCGTTTTTCAATCCATCTTCTCCGTTACATAGCTATCGCAGAGGAGAGTATTTTGAGTTTTAACAAGTCCTTTTGTTGCATCGCTCGTGGGTTTGAGCTGAGTTTGGAGGCTAAGCACGAGGAGTTTCAGCCCTTTTTATTACTTGCCTATCGTAGCGTATCTGTCCAGACCTTTTGAGATTCGATTAAGGTACCGTTTCGGTACTGAAAGGGGAGTCTTCCTTGTTTTATGCGGGAATCGCTTTCCTGCTTGTGTTTACTTATTATTGTTTGAAGAACAAATATTTCTTGTGGTTATTAGTGACATGTTTGGCTGCAAGTTTCAGGAAATAAGCAGTCTTATTCGGAGTCTGAGTAAATGTTTTGGACTCATTAATCTTTAAAAAGTCTATATTTGGACATAGGAACCAGAAAGGCTTAGCTGGTCAACCAGAAATTTGATAGAAATTATAAGTAAATAAACAAAGACAAGATTTTGAAACCAATGGAAACTGCCGAAGTTTTATGTATAAAAACAGAGAACTAAAATGAGAGTGTGAATATTTGGATTGCTTACATATTAATAACCCAGTTTTTTTGTTGTTGTGGAGATTGAGCTTTTGTGCTCGGGTTAATCTTAGGCACATTATACCCAGTGTTCATCTCTCTGGTGAGTGTCTTCCGAAGTTAGAGGGGCCAGTCAGTAAACTTAGTAGCTAAACACCTTAAATTTTCATATTTTTTGTAACTCTGCACTTAAATTTTGGAATTTGACAGATTGTTAGATGTCGATATGAAATCTTAGGCTTTCGTATCGGAATGTCAACAGCTAATTTGGTATTGTCGAATTATTTTGTTTTTACCACTATTTTTTTTTATGTTAATTAGTAGTTTAATTTCTTATATGTTATTAGCTTACTGAAGTTGAGATTATTTAATTTGGTTTCAACTTTTTGCGGCCTTTCGCTTAAAGTCAGTAATTGTATTTTAATTCGAGATTCAGGCAAATAGTAGTATCACAAAACTTGTTATTTGTTTATACAAAGCTGAAATTGCTCCATTACCGTTATTTGTTAATCGATTATTACTCTACATCAGCTTGTTGTTAAGCTAGATGTACTCGATAGGTCTCCAGGTGCCCCGCAGTTAATATCATTACTTAGTTATGCTATTGAAGTTGGATTTTTGAATAAATTGTAGTACTGTTGCCAATTATTGTTGAGTAATTACTCTATTTATGGTTTTGAAGTGTGTAAATATTTTATTGTTCATTGTTTATGCTTTAAAATGAGCTAAAATGAGGATTTTGAAGTGTGGTTGGAGGTAGATGAGTTGGTGGTCAGTCGGTTGTTGTTGTCAGTCTTTTATATTTCTTTTAGGGTTCACGTGCCAAAAGGGGTTCCGGTGGGCCTGGTGCTCACGGAAAATACGGCAATAGCCGGCGTATGGTTTCATGAGGAGTTGACTCCATACGTGGATCTGAGGAGTGATCCGGCACTTTATTTGTGAATCCGACTTTATACACATTTGAGTCGTTTATCGAGTCACGCCACTTGGCGTAAGTAGTTGTGGTAGAGGAGGTTAGCGGAGGAGAAATAAACAGACAAGAACATATATAAATAACTAAATATATATGCATTGCATTATTTATTTATTTTTAGTTTGTTGACGTATATATATAATGAATAGTTGACTCACTCTTTTCCTTCGTTTTCTCGTCTTTGTTTATTTTATTATTCTAGGTGGAGGTTTGGATGTACATAGTTCCAGGACAGGTTAAGCTGTTGAGCGGGGCTGCGAGCGGGCTAGATTTTGGGTTGTGTGGGTAGCCTAGACACTCAGAGCCTATTTAGTTTGGTGTAATACTTTGTAAATGATGTACATTAGGAGTAGTTGTGTAGAAAACGTACTAATGTAATATAATATTTTTGTGTAATATAAGTGGGAGAAGTGTGCTTAGAAAGTTGTATTCTCTTCCAGTGTGTTTTCTTTAGTTTTCAAATTCAGGTCTCGGGTTTTATTAAAAAAAATCTGGGGCGTGACATAAGTGTATGTGGACATGATAGTTTAACAACTACATGGGTTGGACTTGTATATATATTGTAAAATTAACTCTTAATTTTCCAATATAGGATAACCCTCGTTGGTTTTTCCATTTATTCATTCCATTTTCCAGCATTGAAGTTTTCTCCTCTTTCGAGAACCCAATTTTGAAACCGATTAGTATTCACATCCATTCTCCGAATAGATCATGCGATATACCGTTACGAAACTCGTCACACGAGCTAATCAAACGCGTTGAGTACGGCATTGACAACTCAGTGTTGTCACATGTAATATCGACTCGAAGTTGGTCATGTGAACATTCAGAAAAAATATGTAAAAACATGTTTTTCCAACACTTACTCATTGTGTTCAACCTATGGTCAACTTGATTATCCTAATAATGGAAAACGATAATGGGTGATAATAACATGCACATGTAATCGTCAAGTATTTTATGAAAAACTCACGTTAAACCAAGCTTGGTACTCACTATAGTACATATTTTAAAGTTTAAGTTTTCTGTTGTCACTCTTAACTGTAAGTCACGTGGCGGAAATATCTGATATTGTAAACTATGAGAATTGTTAAACAAAGTCAACTAAAAATACAAAGAAAAAATATTTGCATTTAGCTTATAAAACCAAAATGAAAGTAGAATTTAAAAAAAACATATGTTTCTGCTATAATTCTTGACACTCATTTCACTCTTCTAGAATTCAAAAAGGCCATAATCTAGGGTTATTTTTATTTTTTTAAATGTTGTCCCGTCTACATTATGGGTTATTAAGAGTTAATAACCCTATAAACATGATTAGTGATGGTAATTTTACGGGTTTCAACCTAACTCAACCCGACCCGGGTCGGGTAAAAGTGCAATTCTATTCGGGTCGGGTCGGGTCGGGTTTAAATGGTTAAAAGTGCAACTTAAAAAAATGCAAATTAAGACTCTCTCTCATATACATTAAACTCTCTCTTTTATATCATTTTTATATTATAGTTCTAAATCAAATGATTTTTTAATCTAACTAACAAATTTTATTTGAAATATTTGACATTTATGAGATTTATTTTTTAAAAGGAAAAAAAATATTTTTTTAAAAACGGATCAAATTGGTCGGGTCGGGTCGGGTTGAAACCCGTAAAATTGCCATCCTAGACATGATATAGTATGACAATCGTATTTCGCAACACAACTACTGATTATGGTGGTAATAAGGAAGCATGGATATATACAAGTCTCTTTTCACATTTTTAGATTACAATTGATTTCTATTAGTAGCATAAGACTGCTTAAAAGTTATATAGTCATTTTACAAGTATTTCATTGAAACACGATATATCGTAAAAACAACACCACCAGCCAAGAAATATGACATAAGTTATTTAAAACATGGTACAACAGAAACCAACAACCCCGCGTCTTGCATGGAGCGTTTCCACTAATATTTATAGTATATATTGTGATTATTTTTATATAAAAATATTGATATATATCTAAACGAAAATCGTTTAATTTTAATAAGAATATAACGTTACATTAAGTTTGATATAGCATGACGTAAAATTTCACCAAAAGAGGTTTGCGACAAATGGTAACTCTTTATAACGGTAATACTTAGGTTCGGTTTTATGGTACTTATGAGACTAATTTAAGCTAATAAACGTATGTTAGATACTTTTATGGATTTTATTAGTTTTGTGACAGTTTTTTTTTTTTTGTTTTGTTTACTTCACAAAATTTGTGGATTAAATGATGAAATATTGACATGGTGAGCGAAAATAAGTATTGAGCTGGCGGACTCAAAATGTTTAAATTGGAAGTAACATGACTAAAAGTGAATAAGAAAACGAGCGAACCGGTTGAATTAGTAAAAATCGAAAATGGAACATGAACAAAAGGGTAAACAACTAGTAACTTTAGGAACTACAAACGAAAATAGAGAAAATAAAATAAAAATAAAACTTTAGTGTCTAGGAAAAGTCAATGAGTAAAAGGGTTTTTAACTCTGTTCATTTGTTCTCATGCTATCCTCCATTAAAAAATAATGATATAAGAACAGATTGGTACACAGATGCTAGCAGTGGGATCCATAAAAATAAATTTAAATATTTTCAAATTTAACTCACGGTTTGGGATTCAACCACTAATTAATATATGAACCAGGTACACTCTAATCAAAGATGTGTCAGCCAATAACAAATTTAGTTTTAATTTAAATTAATTTTGGGATAGTTTTTTTTTATGTTTATTAATAGGTTTTTTTTTTTATTGAGTGATACATAATAAATTATTATTATGCATGATTGAAGTTAAAACAAATAATGCACAATAGGTATCACTTTTGAACTTATATTAAACTGGTCCATTAAAGGAAGTAATTTACTTCGTTTTCTTACTATGTTCAGCTTACCCTGCATTTGGCAATGGTCTTTTGCCATTAAACCAACTGATATTGGCATTATGACATTATCTCGGCAATCCTATTATAAATGGTGGGCTAAGTTTGATTACAAATTAGTCCTCATAAAAATTCAAGAGGCGATTGAGTCCTTTAATAAAATGGAACGGGAATATGCTTCCAAGAAAAAGACAATTGGAGCATTAGACCTAGGATTAGGTTTGGTTCTAAATTTAGAAACATAATTAGTAGGTGTAAGTCTATATTATAACTTATCCTACATTACTCAAGTTCTAAAAATATATAATATGCGGAATTGTAGTTCTACTGTTGTTCCCATACAAAAGGGAGACAAGTTCAACTTAAGTCAATGTCCCCAAAATGAACTCGAACGTAACAGTATGAAAAACATTCCTTATGCCTCTGTGGTTGGGAGCTTAATGTATGCTATGGTCTGTACTAGACCAGATATTAGTTTTGGTGTTGGGATGCTAGGAAGATACCAAAGCAATCCGGGACTGGATCATTGGAAAGCTGCAAAGAAAATATTGAGGTACTTGCAAGGAACCAAGGATCACATGCTCACTTATAGAAAAACCGATCACCTTGAAGTGGTTGGCTTTACAGATTCAGATTATGGTGGTTGTTATGATACTAGGGTAAACACTTTTGGCTATATTTATCGTCTAGCCGGAGGAACCATTTCATGGAAAAGTGCTAAGGAAGGTACCCTAGCAACATCCACCATGGAGGCTGAGTTTATAGCCTGTTATGAAGCTTCAAATCATGGTTTATGGCTGCGTAACTTTATTTCAGCCTTGGCAGTGGTTGACTCCATCTCCAAGCCACTGAAAATTTATTGTGATAACGTCGCTGCGGTATTCTTTTCAAAGAATGACAGATATTCAAAAGTTGCAAAGCACATTGATATGAAGTATCTGTCAGTTAAGGAGGATGTTCAGAACAAAAAAGTATCAATTGAACACATTGGTACAAGTGTTAATATAGCAGATTCACTAACAAAAGGCCTACCACCAAAGACATTCATTAAGCATGTTGAAGATATGGGTCTTGGTAGTAGCATTTAAAGTTTAATGGGTGGTTTTGCTTAGTGCTTATATGTTTGATACATTTTGATATCATTACTGAATTTCTGAATAAATATAATTTCTGTTAACCTTATGTTTTACATGCATGTATTATTTATGTGACAGAAATAGTCTTTCCTCAAAGACATTATGGGACTATTACAAGATAACTCACATTAAAGGTTTTTCAAGATAAGTTGTTAGTATAGTAGTACATGGAAGGAACCATACTCTTGATGTAGTATGAAACCGCCATGACTCTTACTGACGATTTGTTTAGCAAATCATGTGATATTATAATTGCGCTCTTATGATTGGTTATGAAATGTTCAATAGACCAAGTGGGAGAATGTAAGAATAATTCCAACCAAGAGTTACAATACATAAATTTTTGGTCATTAGTGTGGTCTTTTGACATTCATAGGTTAAAATGTTTATGACTTAGTGGTAATGAATGGTGAGTTACAACCTTTCATTTCTTGACATTATGGATGGTCAAGATTGATCCTACCATGATGGATGGTTGAGATCGGAAAGTCTTTTCATGAGGTTGAGTCCTCTCCCCACCTATATAAAGGACTCAAATCCATCACTTTGAAACACACCAAAAATTATAAGAAATAACATAGGTAAGGGGGAGAAACTCAACAATCAAGTTCGTGTTCAAGTCTCGAGCTCACAAGCATTCCCATGGCTCAAGGTATGCGTTTCGACATACTTTTCGTAACGTTAAATGTATGATCATCATGTAGAAATAAAATCCTAGCTTATTATGTTTGTAACATAATTATATAAGTTATAATATAGACTTACAGTAGGATGATTACGAGTCTCTCTCCTAGGTTGAGAGGATCTTTTAGAAAATCTTTTAGATTTAGAAAAATGTTTTCTTTTAGAAGAAACCTTATTATAATGGTTTTGAGGAATTTGTAAATCAAATCCAAATTGGTCGCAAAAATTACCAATTTCTTTTCTTCCTATCAAACTTTGACTATTTAGTTGGGCTCTAAGTTTTATGTCGTTACAAAGGGATAATCCCTCACCAACACATTCACTAATAAGTTGACCATAAGTATAATTATGGTAGGGGATAGTAGTTTCCCCTGTTTGCCGTAAAATTCTATCTTTAACTTTCTGGGCAAATAAATTGGGTAGACCTGCTATAAATTTTTCTTTCTAAAAATCGGCATTAGCATCAGGTCTTAACATAATTTTAGTCAAGAGAACATCCTTATACCAACTAAAGTGAGTTAAAGTTGGACATTTAAGATTAATTAATAAGTCCTTATTTCTTTCAAATGAGACTGGATTAGAACCAATAAAAGCTTGTACAATAGCAGTCAAAAGAGTATATACTGCATTTGGTGAAACAGTATCTGTATAAGAATCCAGACCCTGTTCAGTTTTTATAGGATTTCTAATAATTTTAGTAGCAGATAAAACCATTCTTTGATGGTCAGGGGACATAATATTATCCCACCAGCCACGTAGTTGGCCAGCAAAACCTGCAATTATAAATTCCGCAATTTGGGAATCCGTGTTATTAGCACTAAGACATACCGTAGAATACATAGTCATTCTATGTAATACAACCATAATTTGGTATTCAGTCAGACCATCTATATTCCATTCATAAATGGTTCTGGCGCTAAAACTAGTACCAAGATTAGCACTCTCTTCTTCATAAAGAATATCCTGTGGTGTGGGCCTAGAATAATAATGTTTCATAGGGGCCGTAGGCATAATTTTTCTTCCAAAAGCTGTGGATTTACCAAAAACATTTTGGTTTAAGCTAGCCTGTTGGTCTGGCGTATGTTCCATAGCTAAAAGCTGTTCTTCAAAGTTATGAAGACTATCTATATCCATAGGAAGTTCGGATAGAGTAGCAATTGATTTACCCTTATTCAGATTAAGGCTTTCTAATTGCTGGGTTAATAAAGTAATAATATCTGTATTATTATTATTCGAAACAGTAATATCAATACTGGGTTTTAATATAGTAGGTTCAATAACCTTTTGTTGAGGAGTGGAAGAAGAACTAGCTATATATGCTATTTCCTTATGAACTATAATAGTTCCTTTGTCTTCAATACGACTTAGTTGGACACAAATAGTTTGCAAAGTTAAATTAGTAAAATTTAACTGTTTTTTATGCGAAAAAGCTACAGATTCAATAATAGCATCACCAGCACGAAGTTTTAAAAGTTCGGAAGGGGGGTGTATAGCAGAAATCGTGTCCCCTTTTGCTGTTGTCCAATTTTTTTAAAAAGTTTTCAATACATTTAAAAAGGGACTATTACCTATGGTTGCTTGCTCAATAAACCATAAAAGAAAAGAAACCAATTGTCTTATGCAATCAATATGATCGTAAAATAGAGTTTTATAATTCTCTTGTTCTTGTTTACTATATGTGGCAAAGAACCATTTACACAATCTTGTCTATCATATATAAAAGGAACAGATAGAACATTAATAGATGCAATATCATCAAACTCGGATAAAGTTTCTAGTTCTCTTTTCTCTTCATGATAAATAGCACGAGGAATACTTTGTGCAGAATTATTATAAACTCCTTCAAAAACCAAATTCGTAGGTTTGGTAGGTGCTACAGAAGGGGTTGCTAAAGTAGGGTTTGGGGTATAAAACCTTGAAGATTGACCGCCTTGTCTAAAAGAATTTTCATAATCTGAAAAAGAACTCCTAGCAGCTAATCTTTTTCCCTTATCAAATTTGATAAAGACATTTGCTTCTTTGGTTTGAATAATTTCATCAATTTTTTTAGTGTCCATAGGTTCAGCTGGACTAACAGAATTTAAATTCCATTCTGTTGGAGGTTCAATATCCTCCCATTTAATAGTTTGTGGGGTTTGAACATCTGATTTTAAAAGGTTTGTTTCTATTAAAATAGTTTTTCCTTTTGTGTCAAATATTTTTGCCCTTGGGCTCAAAGTAGTCATGGCTTTATAAAAAACTCTATAAGTTATGTTTAAAGGCTCAATGCCTTCCTTAACCTTATAACCATGAGTTTTGATATTCAAAATAAGAACATACAAAATATTTTTATCTGTTAAAGAAACATAAAAGTTGGGAAAACAGTTGAAATAAACTGGTCCATTACAAAGATTTGTTTGGATAATTCCTAATAAGGAATCCTTAAACTCTAAATGACGACAGTCACGTAAAGCAATAAGTACTGAAGTATTTAATCCTTGCGCTGTAAGGGGTTTAACAGCTACTTATACCATACCTAGATGGACATACTTATACTTATCAAAATACCTTTTCAGTTCTTCTTTATGTAATAACTGAATAGTTTCTATATCCTTTTCGACTGGGATAGTTTGTTCTATAGTTTTAATGGTCATAGCCATTCTAAAATCAAACATTCCTATAGAATAAATTTCTGAGGGCTTAACCTTGGGAAGATGCCCATTAGCTAATTGTTCTTCAAAATTACCCATCTCTGGAATATCATTATATTGACATTCTTCTTGATTCCTCATATTATGAGAAGTATTTTTATAAGAAGTAGAAGCATAGCTTCCTGACGAAAAATTAGTAGAAGAATTGGATCTTCTCATCTTAGACAACATAATAAGCTATCATTAATATAAGAATAATGCGGATAAAAAGGCGTAAGGATTTAAAACAACAGTCAACGAACAAAGATGCTCTTTACCTTCGGTGCCTCTTCTGGGCTTATGAGGTTGGCTCTTAACGCGACGAGATGTAATAAAAACTTGGCTCTGATACCAAACAACACTATTATATTATTAAAAACTTATATTAAATACTTGATCAAATATTTTACAATGAGAGAGAGAGAGAGACACACGTTTATTTGCTTGCTTATTTGAGAAGACATACCTTCTCTTATATAGGCAAGAATAGAAAGAAAAGGCCAAAACATGGGCGGCCAAAAAGCAGAAAATAATGGAAGGAAAAGGCCAAAACATGGGCGGCCAAAAAGCAGTACAGAAAAATAATGGCCAACATACTGGCCCACCAGAAAGAAAAGATTCGCAGATTTTCCTTGAATTGCGTCGGGTGCTCATTGGGCCCCATCGTTCATGCGAGAAAAGGTAGTAAGTGAAGGAATCAATTCTTTAAAAGGTAAAATAAAAGATTTTAAATCTTATTCTTGCCCTTATCCTTTTTAGCTTTGTCTTCTTCGGTACTGAGAGGGCTTCGAAAACTGGTGAGGTTATCTAAATAATCTTCCATGTCCTCATTATCAGTCTCTGCATCTTCATCCATAAGAGAGTCTGATTTGGAAGAATTGGCTTGGAAGCAATCAGAAAAATCAACGTCTAATTGCTGTTGGAGAAATTCTAAATATTTTTCCTTGACCTCAATAGTAGAGGCTAAAGGAAATTTCTTTTTAAAATCAAAAATTGATGGTAGACCAATTGTCTTTTTCTCGGGAGCATATTCCCGTTCCATTTTATTAAAGGACTCAATCGCCTCTTGAATTTTTATGAGGACTAATTTGTAATCAAAATTAGCCCACCATTTATAATAGGATTGCCGAGATAAGGCCATAATGCCAATATCAGTTGGTTTAATGGCAAAAGACCATTGCCAAATACAGGGTAAGCTGAACATGGTAAGAAAACGAAGTAAATTACTTCCTTTAACAACTTTAACCCCCCGAATTTTTGGGTTACTGGAAAGGTAATTTTCATATTTTTCAAAAATATCAGAAGGAAGAATATCCTCTTCAGGTCCAATAAAAGAAAACCAATTGTAAAACCAATATGGTAATTCTTGGGCCAATAGGGAAGGTTCGAGACGAATAAACCAAGTGTGTTTTTCTGCCCGATTCTGATAATAGAATTCATGTTTCCAGGCAGAAATATAATCCCAATAATTGTAATTTTTGTGGGAAAAATTTAACTGAAGAGGTTTATTAGGATTTAACCCCCATTCAGTAATATAAATAACTTTTTAAATAAAAGCTTTACTAAAAGAAATATCTCCCATATGCTAATTTTGGTTCATATGATTAAAAACTACTGAACCAGTTTCAATAAGGATGGTCTGAAAATATTTCAGATCTTTATTATCAATAAGAGGGAAATAAACCTCTGTATCGAAATATCGTTTGGCCAGTGTATTAGGAGAGGTAAATAATCTCTCATCGCCTTTATGAAGGTAAATAATTATTTCTTCAAGATCTTTTTTCTTGCCAGGAAGAACTGGCTCTTTGAGAGCTTCAAGAAAACTCTCTTCGGTTTTACCAGAAGATAAATAATCTTCATAATCAGCAGGTTCTCTCTTTGATCTAGGCACGTGGCTAGATGAGGACCTAGATATACTCTTTGCAGAAGAATATTTCTGCTATTTTTCTTGTGAGGAAGAGGAATGTCCTCTTCGTCCATGACTGGAATGGCTCATTTAGAGCCCAAAAATATATTACCTGGTGAGAAAATCAGGAAGAGAATTATTTTCACCTTTTATATATTCAATATCAAAGTCAAAAATAGAAAAAATAGATTGCCATCGAGCAAAAATTTGTTTTGATGCTAAATTTTTTACATTCTTTTCCAAAACATCTTTTGCAGCTTTGCAATCGATGCGTAAAAGAAATTTTTGATTTAATAAATCATCTTGGAATTTAGTAATACAATTAACGACAGAAAGAATTTCTTTCTTTATAGTAGAGTAATTTCTCTGTGAACTATTCCATTTACCAGAAGTATACCGAGATAATATCTCATTATTCTTAGAAGGAAATTTCTGCTTTAAAATACCACCATAGCCAATATCTGATGCATTTGTCTCCATAATTTTAAAACTAGTGGGAGATATAAGGGCGAGACAGGGAACACTTTTGACTTAATAAGTCTAACAGCATTTGTATGAATATCACTCCATAGGGGTGGATTTTTCTTTAACCTTTCATATAAAGGAGCGCTATCAATAGAGAGGTTTTTATAATAGTCAGCAATATAATTGAGACTTCCCAAAAATCTTTGTAATTGGGTTTTTTCTTATAAAATATCTGGGAATTTATCCGCAAATTGAATAGCTCGGTCAATTGGAATAATTTTTCCTTGATCGATTTCTTGGCCTAAGAATCGAATATGTGTTTGAAATAAAGACATTTTAGTAGCAGACACTACCAATCCAGCATTTTTAATCAGTTTAATAAAAATATTTATGTGCTTAAAATGTTGGTCTATGTCTTGGGAAAAGATGAGAATATCATCAATATAAAAAATGCTGAAAGACGAATAAGGATAAAAAAATATCATTCATAATGTTTTGAAACTCAGAAGGAGCATTTTTTAAACCAAATGGCATTACATTCCATTCATAATGTTCCATGGGAACAACAAAAGCGGTCTTATACTTATCTGCTTCTGCAATTTGGATTTGCCAATAGCCAGACTTTAAGTCAAATTTTGAAAAAACATTTGCAGACTGGATCCTAGTAAGTAAATCTTTTTTATTAGGAATAGGATACCTAATCCATTTAAGAACTTTGTTTAAAGGTTTATAATTAATAACTAATCGAGGAGCTCCTCTTTCAATTTCTGCATTTTTATAAACGTAGAAAGCAGTGCAACTCCAAGGGGAATAAGATTTACGAATAAGCTTTTTATGTAATAAGGAATTTATTTCTTCCTTACAATACTCAATGAGGTCTGGACCCATCTGAGCAGGCCGAGCCATAGTGGTAATATTAGTATCTTTAAAACCTTCCTCATAGGGAAGTGTGACTATATGCTTTTTTCTGTCCCAAAAAGCAGTGGGAAGGTCACTACAAATTTCTCTTTTGATGAGATTGGTGATAAAACTAATTTTATCCTTTTGAGAAATAATTTGTCTAGAAATATTCATGATTTTTAAATCTTTTTGCAGAAAATTGATTTGCTTTTCTTTATAAATCAAAGTTTCTTTTATCATATCAATTTCTCTGGTTTGTGGTTTAGTAATAAAGTCAAACATAATATCTTGACCATTTGTTTCAAAAATAATACCCTTTGATGTAACCATAAAAGGTTCTATAAGATTTAAAAAAGGAGTACCCAAAATAATTTGTTGTGTCAGGCCTCAAACCATAACAAAAGTAGTTTGGAAACATATGCCAGAATTACAAATATAAGCATTAGATAATTTATATTGGATCTTCATACGAGATCCATCTGCAGTATTTAAAGATTGTAAAGTTTTGTCATAATACTGTGTGGGGATTAAACCTTCACAAATACAATTTAAATCAGCTCCACTATCAATAAGAGCTTGACCAGAAAACGTATATTTTTTAGTGACAACAATAGTGACCTGAGAATGCCACTTTTGATAAGTAATCATATCCAAAGTATTAAGAAAAGTTTCATCATCCGAACTGGAACTAGCTTTTTCTTCAATAAAAGGAATATCCTTTTGAATAAAATCTTTAAGAAATTTAACCTTATTTTTTAAATTAGAAATTTCGCTGCGTAAATCAGGAATAGAAATCTCTTTTATTTTAAGGATATTAATATCCTCTTTTAGAGTTTTTACCTCTTTATGAATTTCTTCAATTGAAATATTCTTTGAGGGAAGGGACTGAAGTCCTTGAAACACCTGTTTTAAAGAGTAAGCTTCTTTAGGGATATAAGGGGTTTCTTTTTGCTTACATTTTGTAAGAATATCTAAATAATGTTCAATCATTTTTTTCTTAACATCACAATTATCAATTTCATTAATAAGATCTAAGATAGATCGTTCTTGGGATGTAAGAACATTAATACTTAAACCATTCATATCAAGCATAGCTTTATAGTGATTTTCCTTACAACCACAATCAGAAGCAGATGAGCTACTATTATGTTCAGATTCATCATTAGAATCTGCGTTTATCTCATTAGTATTTTCTGACTCATCATCAGAGGAATATAACATGATAGCTATAAGCTGTTTCTTTAGACCTTCATCAGAAATTTCATTTAATTTCTGCTTAGTCCAACATTTATTGGCATAGTGGCCTGTTTTTCCACACTTTCTACAAACAATTGGAGCATTACCCTGGATTAAATACTTATATTATTAAAAACAACACTCTTATATTATTGAGTGACACATAATAAATTATTATTATGCATGATTGAAGTTAAAACAAATAATGTCCAATAAGTATCACTTTTGAACTTATATTACTCCTAGCTACCACCATAACTTCATATTCCCTATATGTACCACTTTTTAATTATTTAATTTATTTACCAAAACGCCATACACATATTTCACAAAAAATGAAAAAAAAAAACATAAAATTATATAAAATGCAAAAAATCTCAAAATAAATAAAAAAATCACAAAAAATTGTAAAAATTAAAAAAAATGTATTTTTATAAAAAAAAATAACAAAAATTATAAAAATCAAACAAATCAAACAAAAAAATGATTTTTTTTAAAAAATCACAAAACATCACAAACAATCACAAAAAATCATAAATTTTTTAAAAAATTACAAAAAATAAATAAAAAAATAATGAAAAATGAAAAAAATTGCATAAAATTATAAAAAATGAAAAAAATCATAAAATATTATAAAAATATAAAAAAATATATAAAATTTATAAAAAATGAAAAAACTCACAAAAAATTATAAAAAAAAATCAAAAAAATCACAAAATTATAAAAAATTTTAAAAAAAATCACTTTTATTAAACTTTATACATTTTTGACTGTATTAGATGCACTTTCGACTGAACCAGATGCACTTTTAGCTGAACTATATGCACTTTTAGTTGAACCAGATGCACTTTTAGTTGAACCAGATGCACTTTTAGTTGAATCAGATGCATTTTTAACAAAAATATATGCACTTTCGACTGTACTATATTCATTTTCGACTAGACTTTATGCACTTTTGACTTAACTATATGTATTTTCCATTAAATTAGATGCACTTTAAGCTGAACCAGATGTACTTTCAGCTGAACCAGATGCATTTTTAGCTGAACTATATCCATACTCGCTTTTATTGAACTATATTTACTTTCGACTGAATTGTATACACTTTCAACGGAACTAGATGTACTTTCAGCTGAATTGAATGCAATTCCGACTGAATTTTATACATTTTTTACTAACTATATACACTTTTGACTGAACTATATGCACTTTTATTGAACTATATACGCTTTTGACTGAAGTATATGTATTTTTGACTGAACTAGATGCATTTTCAGCTCATTTAGATTAAAAAAAGGCACATTTTCATGGAAAAACCATTTTTTTGTATAAAAAAATTCACTTTTCGGTATAAAGTGTTATATTGACCCAAAAAAATTATATATTTTTTGTAATTTTTTAAAAAGTTTATGATTTTTTCATTTTTTTAAAATTCTTTTTATTTTTGTGATTTTTGTGATTTTTTTATAATTTTTATAATTTTTTGTGAGTTTTGTTATTTTTTTTATAATGTTTTGTGATTTTTTTGTGATTTTTGTGATTTTTTTTTATTTATTTGATTTATTTGATTTTTTATAAGTTTTTATAATTTTTTATGATTTTTTATGATTTTTTTAATAATTTTTATGATTTTTTTTCATTTTTTTGTGATTTTTTTTGGTTTTATAGAATTTTGTTGTAATTTAAAACTATTTTTTTGGATTTATATAGAGATAAAATATGTATATTATATTTTGGTTTGTATGACCATTTAGTAAATAAACTAAATAATTAAAAAATGTTAAGTATGAGAAATATGAAATTATTAAGATATTTAGAAGGAATATAAGTTGGTAAAAGTTAGTTATATGGAATTCCCCCAAGTTAAAATACAGATGGAAACAATTCCCCGTTAATTTAGAACCCACGTTAGGATAAAATTCTAAAAGATTTGAATGGGTCTGTGTATCCATTTGTGTATCTCTGTGTTCTTATAATATTACTGTATACTCCCCATATTCAAATCTCACAGAAGAAATTAAAGTTTTATCTACAACTGTGGAGATATAGGACTTGAAGAATTTCGTGAATTTCGTCCACATGATCATCAGTCACATACTTGGATGTATATATACTTGCTTTGGCCAAGACCAAATAAAAGAGGTGGCACCAAATAAAGAAAAAAAAATGGGCAACATTATAAAGAATAAGAAAGAAAAAAATATGAGAATATAGGGGGGGAAACGAATTTAAATGGAGCATTAGTAAATTATTTGACAATATAAATCTTTTTACTTCTCATCCATTAGTCACTTACCATCAATTAGGGAAAGAAAAAAGAGAGCAGTTTTAAGTTGGATTCTAATCGGTTTACGGTACCAATTGGACGGGTTATTATTTTCAAATCACCGGTGTTCTACGTCGTCGGCTCCTGTGATTCGTGGTTTTTGGTTATTGTTGTAATTTGTTATCGCTATTGCTCGACAAACGATTCCCGGTTTTGTCATCTCTTCTCATTTGCTTTTATAATTCTAATTTGTAGTTTTTAGACCAATGTAATTCGTGTTAGTTTTATAGTATTATTGGTACTTTGTTAAGTCTATTAGTACTCAAACTACACTTATTAATATATTTATAAGTATATGTGGGTTTGATTACTAAAAGTATAAAAAAATAAATCGGCATAGTAAAAAAAAGTTGGTATAATATTTTATCGGAAAGTATATTTTAAAAAATATATATGTTAGCATAAGTAAAAACTACCATAAGTAAAACTATAAAAATATGAAACTAGCATAAGTAAAAATATGAAACTACAATAAGTAAAAATTACCATAAGTAAAAACTAACATAATTAAAAATATGAAACTAACATCAACAGAAACTACCATAAGTAAAAATATGAAACTATCATAAATAAAAACTACCCTAAGTAAAAATATGAAACTACCATAAATAAAAACTACCCTAAGTAAAAATATGAAACTACCATAGTAACATTTGTATATCTGTCACTTTATAAATAAAAACTACCATAGGGTAAGTAATAGTACCATATTTTTGGGGGTGGTAGCCCCCACTTATCTTGTGCAATTTGTAGAAAACAAAAACAAAAAACAAAAACACAAAAATGGAGTCCTTCCAAAACCACTCATCTCTCTCTCCACCACCGTCCACCGCCTTAGCACACACATCACCACCGCCTTCCTCAACCTCCTTCCTCCTCCTCCGCCCTTCGCTTCTATCTCTACAAAACACTCGATGTTCGACGTGTCGTTATCGAGGACGCTGGCAGGCACGTGCGTGTGCACAATGACCAACTCGGACAATGAGTTCGTGCTCATGTCTGATCCTAATACCAACGTTAAGTCCAGAGCCGGCCTCAAGACCAAAATAATCACACATAAAATTGGGGGCTCCCCACCTAATTAATGGAGACTCTATTTTTAGTTCATATGTATTATTATACATATATATTGAGATATGATCAATTGATCAATTGATATAGTATATTCTACATAAGGCTAATAATGAGGCGCGAAAACGGTTTATTTTGTTTTCGTTTCGTTTTGTGAAATTTTCGTTTCATTTCGACTCATAAACCATTTTTAATGCTATATATGATAAGAAAAAATAATTCGTGAATGTTTTACCGAGCTATAGTTTGAAGAAGGGACGACACTTGTCGCCCAACTTACTTAGAAACCGGTTTAACGCGGCCGCTTTCCCGCCTGACTTACTCAAAAACCGGTATTTCATTGACCGTACTCGGCCATCAAATTCTATATGGCTTCAATTTGGTCTGAATTAGCTTCTATTCCTCGGTTGTGGACCATGAACACGAGAATTTTTCCTGAGCCCATTCCAAACGCGCACTTCGAGGCATTCAACTTGATTCAATTCTCTCTGATAGTAGCGAAGAATTTTTCGAGATCTTTTAGATAATCATGCTTCCCCTCTGATCGGATGACCATGTCATCAATATACACCTCCATTCGTTTTCCGATATGTTCCCTGAAAATCTTCATCATCGTCCTCTGGTATGTGGATCCCGCATTCTTCAGTCCACAGGGCATTACCTTATAGCAGAAATTTTCGATAGGGGTGATAAATGCTGTTTTTTGTTGATTTTCTTTGTTCATCTTGATTTGGTGATATCCGGAGTATGCATCGAGAAAACTCATACGCTCGGCTCCAGCAGTTGTGTCTACCAGTTGATCTATCTTTGGCATAGGGAATGGGTCTTTCAAACATGATCTGTTAAGGTCCGTATAGTCCACGCATACCCGAGACTTCATGTTCTTCTTTGGTACCACGATACAATTATCGAGTCATGTGGGGTAGAGCACTTCTTTCATTATTTCCTCAGCGTTATGCGGAGACATTCTTCATCCACTTTGTATAATTGGCTTCATTTCGAGACAGATGTTCATACTATAAAGGGCTATTATTGGATCTATTCCGGGCATTTTGCTTGGGTTCCAGGAAAAACTATCGATGTTCTTCAGTATGAAGGTTTCCATATTACGCGCTTCCGCTTCGTTCAAATTCTCGCATGTAAGAAAGTACTTTTCCTCATCCTCTCCGGGTATTTGGAATTTCCTCAATCCTTCGACTGCCGTTCTCTTCAATAACTTCTTTTTCTTGGTAAATTATTTCACAAATTTGGCGTTGCATTGACGGAGAGCGTGCTCCGGAGTTCAGAGACAGGGCCATGCAATTCCGAAACATATTTTGACTACCGCAGACAGTTTCAATGCCACTGGGTCCGGAGAATTTCACCTTCTGATTGTATGTCGAGGGGAGCACCTTCATGGCGTTATGACCAGATTTTACATCGACTACCAAGAACTCGATGTTGACAGTGACTAATAATGTATGCACGGGCAGGGTCACTTTCCCGAGAGGTTTTACGAACTCCGAGATGAATCCCATCAGCTGCACAAATGAGGGGGTCAGGTCCTGGAGGGTTATCCCATTTTGCGATAGACCGTACCATAAAGTATATCTACGACACTACCCTAGTCAACCAAGACAATTTTTACCATTAGACTGATCGCATTGTTGTGCGAGAACTCCACTCCATATAGGTCTTCATCGGAAAAGTCGATGGGTTCACTGCAGATTTCTAGATAGTGTCGTTTTTCTTGGGGTTTCGTTCCACTTATCCCACAACGGAGAGAGTATGGGCTGACTTATGTATCATGCTTCAATTACACCTTCCCTGGTTGGGGTTGATTTGGTATATAATCGCGTAATGAATTTTTCCCTTGTCTGGGCATAGACCCTCCCGGTTTTCTCCTTCCTTCTCAAGGTATTTTTCGAGTTTGCCCTCCTTCCACCATTCTGATAGCTTCCACTTTAGGTTCCGGGAGTCTTGCCTGAAATGCCTGGGATCCTGATGATATTTGCACCATTGTCTTGTTGGCCTCATGGTACCGTCAGAGATCATTTTAGGTGCATTTGTGAAGAAAAGCTCATTCGCTAACTCAGGCAACATTTCTTTGAATGGTTTTTTGAACTGGGGCAGTTCAATTTCCACATACTCAATCCTCTCAGTGCAGGGCCGTTTATTAGGCCGGTCATGGTGGGCTCAGACGATTCGGCCTCCCTTGACCTTGATTATTATCCGTTCTTTCTCGGTAACTGTTTCTATCTCGGGGCCGGTTTTGGTTAGAACTTTTTTTCAGTGCCGATTCTTTGGCTTCTCCTTGTTCTTATGTCCTATTCTTGCTTCCTTTACCTCCTTCGTTGGCTCGAGAGCATCCTCGGCCATTCTTGACAGTTTGTTGCAGTATTTTTTCAGGTCTCCCATAGTTTGGAAAAGTTATCCGGCAAGGTGGGTTGTAGCCCAATGCCCCCGGGGAATCCTGTTGATAAAATTTTGAGCGGCAATTTTTCCAAACAGTCCTCTACCTGGTTGAACATCTCAGAATGCTTCTAGCAGAAGTCATTGATCCTCTCATCGGAATTGATCTTTATTTTCAGAAGCTTGTCAAGGGTTTCCGTGGGTCAGAGACATGAAGAGAACTTTCGGCAGAAGTCTTGGTATAAATCTTCCCAAGTTCATATTGAACGGTCGGGAATCATGTGATACCATTCTAGGGGTACTGGCCCCAGACTGGCTGAAAAAGTTCGGGCTTTAAGATTGTCATCCCTGGGATAGGCACTCATGGCTTGGCAGAATTGACTGAGATGCACGACCGACTAGCTCTTCCCGTCGTATTTTTGAACTTTGGTATTTGGAAGGCAGAAGGGTTAGGCGTCATCCAGATGGTATGACAGAACAGGTTCCTTGTCACCACTCTCCTAGCCCTTTCCACGATCTCATCCACAACAGTAAAGTAGAGAAGGATTGGCCCCTATCCTGTCATGAGCGCTTATTCGTTTGGGGGACGGTGAGCGATCGCGTCTTCTTGGTTTTGGTGATCTTCAGCTCCTTCTAGGGTCGGCGACTTCCGGTCTCTTCACGGGGTTATAGAACTTCTATCTCTCTTTGGGGAGGGTGACCTTTGAAGTTGCTCTCTATGGCTGGAGATAACTCTCTCGGATGTTCTCTCTCTTCAGGATTCTCGTTTGGGTTCATGATGGCTGCGTGCGTTGCTTCTTGAACTTTCTCCGTCCTTCGCATGCGTTTGCTTGCTATAGATGGTTTATCGGGCATATCGGCTTCAGACTATGAGGTCTATATGTTCTCTTAGGTTGGGGGCACTTTCTACCATTGCGGGCCCCGTTCTTCATTGTTTTGGGTGTCAAAGCCGGGATTCTATTGATCTTCGGGATTCCTGACGCCGGTGGCCGGGCCCGACGTAACTGGAGCTTCTCTTCCGGGCTGATGGCGGGTTTTTCTTTGGTAAGGTGGTTCGGTTTCAATCTCTTCATCGACCATATCGTCGGTTTCGTCGCCCTCCAGGATACCTCTCATGAGTCGTTCGGCTCTCTTTTGTATGTCCACGATTGTCTTGTCGTAAAAACGTTTGAGGGCGGCGTGGTCTAACTCTCTGATTTTATCGGCGAAACGGCTAGTGGTTCCTACGTCTGTGCTCCCCGGAGGGGGTGCGGGTGCACATTCTGGTACAAGCGGGATGACTGCGTGTAGAACAGGGGTGGATTGTCGTGTTACTGGAGCCATGACTTATCAACCGATCTGTTGACACCTGAATTTGTCTATTTAGAGTTTAGGCTAATAGGCAGACGGGGACCATTTGAGATGGCGCCAGCTGATAAGAAAAAATAATTAGTGAAGGTTTTACCGAGCTATAGTTCGGGTAGATGCGTGGTGTCAGATTGATAACGTTATGGCTCTAGTTTTTTATGTTATAAATCGTTTCTTTTTAATGTTATTTAGTATAAAAATCCTCAAGTTGTAGATGAATATTATTTATATATTATTTGGTTATGCAATTACATGTGTTATCCGATCAAGGGGTTATAAATATTATATACTGGTGGGAGAACCTCCCGGTGGATGACAAGCGGCGGAATCATGACCAACAATTAGGTAGTGGGCTTTATCCTTTACTTGATAATAAGCAACACCCATACCTAATTGGGCCTTACAAGCTCTTGCTAACTATGCACTTAATCGATCCGGTTACGAGTATAATGATAAAACTATTTTCTTTACATTTCTAGGTTAAAAACAGATACAAATAAAACATGTGATAAAAATAAAGGCGCATCAATATATGTTTTATTAAGGATAAATTAACAAAATATACTACTTTTGAAACTAAATTAACAAAAACATACCCAAAAATTTCTAATTAACAAAAACATACTCAAAAGTTCATACCCTAATTTGTTTATTTCATACGCTTATTCAAAAAGTTCATACGCTTATTTCAAAATTTCATACTCTAATTTGTATATTTTCATACCCTTATTCCAAAAGTTCATACCCTAATTTGTATATTTCATACAATTCTAAAAGTTCATATACTTATTTCAACAGTTTATACCATAATTCGTAGAGTTCACCCTTATTTTCAAAGTCCATACCCCAATTTACAGAATTTATATCCTTATTTACATAATTCATATCCACAATTTTCTACTTCATACCCTTAATTCACGAAATTCATACACTTATTTTTCAAACTTATACACTAGTTAACAAATTCAACATTTGCACGTCCTCTGATTTCGAACTACCACGTCATCGTAGTGTGCCTATCCTTTGACGACCGCATCTCCGTCGCCATCAACTTTGTGTTTTCGACCTCCTTCTACACCCTCGTCGTCCACTCTGACGGATGTTTTCGTTTCAATCTGCACCGAATAGAGAGATCAGAGAGAGAGAGAGGAGGAGGAGAGAAAGATCGGAAAGAGAGTGTGATGAGCAGAGAGAGATCAGAAAGAGGGAGGGAGGATGAGAGAGAGATCGGAAAGAGAGCGGAAGGAGGAGGGATCAGAGAGAAAGAGAGAAAGAGGAGAAGAGAAAGATTGGAGAGAGCCGATAATGTAGAAGTATTTGCAGAAGTAAAACATACCAAGTTATAGATGAAGGTCATTATACCGGTGGGCATTTAGTCATATATGGGGGTCCTTCTAGTTACTAAAAGCTCATATATATATATATTGGGAAAACCCTTTTAGTATTATATCATTCTAATATTTTAAGGACTCCCATTGTTTCCATATTCATTTTGGTTTAAAATTTCTCTCTCTCGGCCTCTTAAAGTACAAGAGTAGAATAAAAAACAAAAGTTAGGTAAATTTATCTTCTCCTATGGCGACGCTACGACGGAGGTGAATCCCTATGTTTGTCGCGGAGGTCTCTCTCCTCATTATGTTAGTCTTTCGCTCTTCTGGAGACAACGTGTTGCAGATTGTGACAGGAGGGGATCCTGAACACCATATATATATATATATATACTAGTAATCGTGTCCCACGCGTTGCGTATGCGGCGCGTAATGCAATAAAAATATAAAAAATAGCTATAGTTATGATATAAATATGTGGATAATATAAAAAAAGATAGTTTAAAATTTAAAAGAATGTTTGGTTGTTAAAGAAAAATAAATAGTTTTATTAGTTTTTAATTTTTATATTTTTATGTTAGTATGCTATTATTGTAATTAATATAAAGGTGTATGAGTACTTTTTGAAAAAAATTGGCTAAATTTGGCAGGCTCAATTGACTTGGATTGTGTTATTATAATAGAATGGTATATATATAGAGATAGAGAGGGAGGGGAATGATCTATACACATAAAAAAAAAATACACTATATTTATATAGTCATCATAACCATTCATTTAGTTTATATATCAATTATTTTAAGTGAGTATTTTTGTTGAATAGTTAAAAGTAATCTAGACCATTGAAAATTAACTAAATGTATGGTTAGAATGACTGTAACACATAGTGTTTTTTTTTTTATTTGTGTATCTTTCCATATATCATACTATTAACATAACCAAATCCAAGAAAAATTGAGGCTGCCCAATTTTGCCAAATTTTTCCAAAAATACCCTCACTCTCTTTTAATAATTACCAATATACATAATCTAATTAATTAACTATTAGTCCTCAATATATTTACTAATTACGGATGTATCCTAATTAATTAATAATTCGTTTTAACCTCCGTAACTATAATAAATTATACCAAATCTGAATATTATAATTATGTTAAAAATAAAATATATTACGAGATTTATGTCATTACGCGTCTCACACGTAATGCGTGGGTAACTTTTACTAGTATATATATATATATAGCGCACGTGTCCACGCGATGCGTGGTGTAACACATAGATTTGTTTTATATTTCAAATATCAATCACAAAATAATATGCTTTATTAATTAGATTTAATTAGAATTATAAATGATATCAAATACCTGGGAAAAAAATATATCGAAATGGAGAGAAAAGGGTACATCAATCATAAAATAATCCGGTTTATTAGATCTAATTGGAATTATAAATGAAATCAAATACGTGTAAAAAAAATATCAAAATAGAGAGAAAGGGTGCTAACCTATCTTCTCATTGTTTGATCATAGTAAAATTTTGCTCTATTTTTCAATGTTTTTCAAATTTGTACTTTGTAGAGAAAGGAGAAAGAATAAACCAACGCATATGGTATGATAATGGGATAACTGAAATTAAATAATACAATATAAATGTAGAAAGTCGGTTACATCATGGGCAGTTAGTTTTTCTATTCAAATGTCAAGTGTGAGTTTCTTTTTGTAATTAATGTTAAGAACATGGGTTATTTTGTAATTATATGTTTCAAACCTTCATAAAACATCTACACATAAACTATTAGTATAGATATATGTATATATATTTGGAAAATATAGTAGTATATCGTATTATACATGCATAATATTTGAATTGTTATACCAATTTTTTTTCTTTTAGCTTAAAACTATGTACATAATTATATTCACATGACCAATAGTTATAATCTTATTTATAACCAACTAAATTAAGGAAATAATTTATTTATTTTTACAATTGTAAACATACCATAGAATATATCTATTCTTGACAAGAAAACAACTAAACCAAGTCAATCAAA
Source organism: Primula veris (assembly GCA_963682055.1). NCBI lineage: Eukaryota > Viridiplantae > Streptophyta > Magnoliopsida > Ericales > Primulaceae > Primula > Primula veris. The sequence goes on from OY821748.1 coordinate 29,723,943, forward strand.
GTAAGCATTTTTTTTTAATCAATATCAGCAAACTTTTATTGAAACAAAGAGTAACATCTTGTGAGCTATGCCCTCACGATGACTATTCCGACCAAGTCTATCAACATTAAAAGCTAAAAAGGCACATACAAATCTTAGGCTCTAAACCTGCTTTTAAAATAGGAAATGAAGCTTTTAAAAGAGAAAACAAACTTATCAGCACAAATTCAGAAGCATTCTCTTTAAAAACTAAACCTTCATATCTTCATAAACCATCACATAAGATTTCGAAAGAAAACAGTCAAGAGATGTATCAAAAACGATCACATAAGATTTCGAAAGAAAACAGTCAAGAGATGTATCAAAAACGATCTTTTCAAAGTCTGTTTCTTAATTAACACTAAAAGTTTTCATTCTTCTATTTTTCTGCAACCTGAAATATAAGAAGAACGGAAAGTCTAAAACCACAAAGGCTATTTGACAAAACAACTTTACAACTGTTAAAGTGGTAAAGATGTAAAATCTCCAGCCATTTCACAAAAAAATGCTATCTTAGAAGAAAAATTAAAACAAGGAAAGAGGGAAGATCACTAAGATGCAGCTTTGCAACTGTCAAACAAATAAATCAACTTCTCCAGCTGAGCCATCTTAGAAGACAAAATTGGGTCAAGTAACACTGAAAACAACCAACACAAAGTTGCTGCAAACCATTTGAAAAAAGAAACCTTATTTAAAATTCCCAAGAGAGGGTAATCACAAATAAAACCAACAGCTTTACAACTGTCCAATTTTTTTGAAATCTCCAGCCATTCACCCAGAATGCTATCTTAGAAAGTCAAAATTACAGACACCAAAAAAGGTTATAACATTGTAGCTTTGCAACTATAAGTTTAAAAGGGAAACTTTTTTCTAGCCATACACAAAATTTGCTATCTTAGAAAAGCGCTACTAATAAACTAGAAAGGTAATCACTATAGCTTTACAATTAAGTTTATAAAAAGCATCTCCAGCCATTTAAAAAACATGATATCCTAGATGCAAATTTGAGAACAAAAAGGTAATCACATGCAGCTTTGCAACCGACAATCAACAACTTTAGCTTCTCCAACCATTCAATAAAAAATGCTATCCTAGAACCAAAGTAGATGATAGAGAGAATCACATAACATCAGCTTTGCAACTAATTTTAAAATTATTTTCTTTTTCAGCCATATACAAAATATGTTATCGTAGAAGTGAAAAAATAATAAACAAAAGGGGTGATCACAAAAATTTAGCTTATTAAAATCTTTCCACTCTCAAACAATACATACTTTTTTAGTCCAAAACATAAAATGCATATGTTTGATTTGTGAGCTCACTTGATGAGAAAAAATAACCAGTAGAACTAGTGGCACCTTTTTTTTCTAAAGCATCTGCAAACTGATTTTGTTCCCTGTAAATATGACTTAAACCACTACTTACAAAATTCATCAATTCACAGATATCATGACATAAATTGTCAAATTTAGGGCTAGGGTTGGTGTTTTTTTTTCCACCAATTGTCTAGTAGTTCATAGTCAGTTTCTATTTCCACATTACACAAACCTAGACTATAACAAATAATCAAACCTTCCTTAATGGCCATCAACTCTGCATAGGTGTTACTTTGAATGTCTAAATAGAAAGAAATGGTAAAAATTAAAATACATTTATCATCTCTTACAACACGTCCACATCCACTATGATCAGGGTTGTCATATGCAGAGCTATCACAATTGAGCTTTAATCTATCGGAAGGTGGGCATTTGCAAGAAACCAGAAAAGACCTCTTCATTCTAAAAGGAACATGTTTAATAAGCAAAGATTGCAGAGTTATAACTTGGAATTTTTTAATATGGACTTTAGTTTCATAGAATTATTAAGCTCTCTCAACCAATTATTAACTTTAAGAATAATATCAGAGATATTCATACAAATATTCTCAAATCTAAAATTATTTTTACCCAACCAAATCTCCTAGAAAATAAGGAAATGGACTAACTTAGCAAGTTGACCCACTTGAGTATTATCACATTGATTACATCAATTCAAAACATAAGATCTCCAATTACCATTGAACTTAAAAAATCCAAAAATATCACTAAAATGATTTCACACAGCTTTAGAAATATCACTATTATTGTATAGATGGTAGATAGAGTCCAGCTCATGAATGTTACAGCAAGAACATTAGTAACCATATAAATACCAAAGTTCTTTAAATTTTTATCAAATTTGATGGCAAAAACCCAGGTTTTCCAAAAATAAACAATAATTTTAGGAGGTAAAATAGGGTTCTAGATGTATTTAGGTAAAGAAATAAAATGTTTTTTCTCACTAAAAAAATTAAAATCATTTTTAGAGGTGTAAACACCATTGACTGTAAGGGGCCAGTACCTAGAGTTCTCATCCTCTCTCAAATAAAGACCGGAGTAACTACTAGTTGAGATTTTAATGATAAGTTCATTCCCCCCATAGCATAAAGAAGATTAGTGTCACACTCATTAGAATTACACACTTGATTAAGCAAGACATGTGTGAAAATAACAGTAAAAGAATTAAATAAAGGTCCATCACCAAGCCAATTTTTATACCAAAAATTAATATAGCCCTCTTTAATGCTCCACTTACTGTTCTCCACTAGAGTTTTAAAATAAAAACTGAAATTATTGCACAAGTGAAAAGGAGACTCAAGAGTGACAGGGTTACCTCAATTATAATTGTTAGCAAAATACTTCTTAAACATGAAAGTAGTCCAATGAGAGCCTTTATCTAAAAGTTTACAACTCATTTTACTATGCAAAACTACCATAGTGTCATGTAAACTTCTAATTCCTATACCCACTCCTCTACAGGACAAATCATCTTGAACCATTTAAGCCAATGATATTTTTTAGTACCCTCAAATTGTTCCCAGAAAAAGTTAACAAAAACTTTCTCAATATTGTCAAGAACTAATTTAGGGGGTTGTGGTACAGAGAGTAAGTGTATATATAGCTATAGAATATAATGCATGGTAGAAGTTAGCCTAGAGTAATGCAATGGTAGCCCCAAATACTTAGTTGGGAATCTACCTTCAACAAAGCCGGTGGTTCTAACAATAATAAATTCCTATTATATAACATGTTATGAGTAAGAAAAACACTTTTACTCTTGTTTAAAAGTTACCAGAAGATTTTTCATAAGATTTAATAAAATTTATAAGAATTTCTAAATTATTTTTACTGCCATTAGTAAAAATAAGCACATCATCTGCAAATATAATGTGAGACACCGGAGCAATATTTATAGAAGTTTTGTAAGGGGTAAGAGTGCCACTATTAATAAGACTAGAGACATACCCCTAATTAGAACTTTTTCAGCAGTAATAAATAGAAGAGTAGAAAGGAGATGCATCTACTTTAACCCTGTTGAAGAAGAAAAGAAATCAGAGGTAGTTCTATTGATACAGACGGAATCAATGGATTGGTATATGATTAACGATTTTATTCAGGAAAGTTTTACATACATACCACCAAAGGGTATATAGTCATATGAATGCAAAAATAAAATAAAATGAATGCATCAAGCACATTTTGAACATACATATTAGGCTAAGGGTATTTTCGTCTTTATAAAAACGAAAAGTAAGGGGTGGCACTTGACTCCCCTCTTGCATTTGAAAGCATCAACCCCTGAGATTGTCCAGGATGTTGTGCGATAAACATTGTAACGTCCCGTATTTTTATAAATGGTTTTATTCATGATTTAATTTATCCAAAAACGTTTTATACAAATTTTACCAAAAACCGGTCACTCGACTAATTTTTAGCCAAAAACCGAAACTCTTCCGAAAAACTTTATTTTTAAAACCTGTTACTAATTTTATAAATAAAAAGGACCCAATAGTTTTGTTTCTAAAGATTGGTTATTTTTGAGCAGTAAAATAATAAATTGGATTAAGAGTTAACTTTTAGAACTTTGGGGACCAAATAGTTCGCTTCCACAAACTTTCTCAAAACAGTTTTTCTAAACTTCAAATCAGCCCACTTTTAATTCATTAAACCTAAAACAAGAGAGAAAAAAAGAGAAAAGAGAGAAAAAGAAGAAGAAGAAGAGGAGGAAACCACCATTAGCGGGTTCTTACCGGAAGCATCTCCTCTACGCTCTAAGGTAACGGGGGTTATCCATTGCGACTAGACGAGGGTGTATGCTAGGATTAGGTTTCGCGTTTATTATAAATTAAGGGATTTTGCCTTTTATATTAATTATGTTCTTAAATTGCTAATTGGGGTTATTTATGGTAATTTTAATTCCATTATTTGAATTGGAGAAGTTGATGAGTTAGTTATATTAATTTCGGATTAATGAGATCATGGATGGGTTTGCATGTTTTATGCGTTGATTATGTGATTATATAGTTGTTGATGAAATTGGGTAATTTATTGTTGATTAAAGATGAATTGTAGTTTATGCATACAAGGTGTTTGTTAAAATGCCTGAATGAGGTTTATGTTGTTAGACTTATTTGGCTAGTTGTGAATCTAGCACCTATACTTATGGGTTATGTTGAATTACGTTAGAGTGACGTATGAGAATGTGTTATTTGCGTGAATTTATATTATTGGCCGAGGCCGTATGAGAATGTGATATTTGCGTGGATTTATATTATTGGCCGAGACCGTATGAGAATGTATTATTTGCATGGATTTATATTATTGGCCGAGGCCTTGTGATTTAGCTGTAGTGGCAATGGTCTCTGTCTCTCCCTAATTCCGGGGACAGAAGACGGCCGAGTGGATAGGGAATGACTCGTCTTACGGACTGGGGCGAGTGGCGTGAGAGGCCCCAGTGTGCACTATATTTATTTTATTGTTAGCAATGGTCTATGTCTCTCCCTAATTCCGGGGACATAAGACGGCCGAAGGGATAGGGAATGACTCGTCTTACGGACTGGGACGAGTGGCGTGAGAGGTCCAAGTGCGCACTATAAATCTACTTTTATGTTAGCAATGGTCTATGTCTCTCCCTAATTCCGGGGGCATAAGACGGCCGTAGGGATAGGGAATGACCTACCTTACGGACTGGGGTAGGTGGCGTGAGAGGTCCATGTATGCTATTGATGTGTGTAGAAGTTATTTATTTATCTCGTTGTAGGATGTTATTATATTTCTTTTTATATGTTGATTATCGTAGTTGTTATTTGTGGGTTATTGCATTTATGGGATGGAGTGATAGTATTTTGTGGTGCCGTCCCGTCTATTTATGTGTGTGGGACTCACCGTTACATTTTTGTATTTCAGGTACAACTTAGGTCAAGGCGTTTGGTTATGAGCATTAGCGAGGTATCACATGGGTTCGGGCTTTTGCTTTCTTTTTACTTAGATTGTTTTTGAGGTTGTAGCCTACGGGCAAATTCATTCGTTTGTTATTTTTAGCTTTTATAAATCCTGTCTTGTAGCCGCGTTTGGCAAACAATTTATTTTATTCATTTAATTGTTCCATTAGCTCGCAAATGTTTTCTTTTAAAATTTAAATTTTGTACCAACAGGTTTCAGTTTTCTTTTATTTAAAAATATCATGCCTCGATGTCCGTGTTTATGGAACTTGGGGCGTGACAAGTTGGTATCCGAGCTAACTAGGTTCTTGTATACTTTGGGACGACGGGAAGATGGGTAACCATTGGACCAAGATCCATCGTATCATTTTCACAAAACTTTTTCCGAAAACTTAAACTTTTTCTAAAAACGGGGGGTAGCATTTAGCTTATGACATATAGATAGAATTTAGTATTAGTTGATGGAAGGAAAGTCCACATGTGAGGCAAGTTGGGGACAATGAGGACGCTTGTTGATCCCGTCTTGCCAAACTAGTGGGTGGACCTCTCGTCGGTATGTGTGAAGGAATACCTTAGCGATGTGGAATTCTAGAGTATGCGAGGACGCTCGGGTGCTTTAGGATAACGTATCGTGATGGGTTATCCCTTGCACTTTTGTGTTGTTTGTATGCGTGTGTAGATTGATATAGTGTGTATGAGGTATAAGTTTGCATGTCAAGTAGTAGCGAACTATTAGAGTGCGAGAATTGTAAGGTTGATGGTTTTAGGTAGTGCATTTTTAAATTATTTACTTGCGTGGTAATGAATATTTTATGCGAATAGATGTTGATATGTCGTGGACTAAAATGATGTGGTTGTGTGATATGTTCTATGTAAGGAATTTATAAGTGTTGAAGAAATTTACGTTTTTGTATCGATAATTTTCTGCAGAAAAACGATCGGTTGTTTGTCAAAACGATCGGTCGAAAATTTAGATTGGTCTGGTCCCTAAGTCTGTTGGTTTCTGAAATAGAAAATTGTCTTAACTGAAGTGTTCATGTAACCTTGGTAACATATTTGGTTTATATCGAATGGCGACAAAGAGAAGTTAGTATTTGAGCATCGGTGGCAAGTTAGGTGTGATACAATTGATTATGTCATTATTATGTATGCACGGACTTGTCTAATTTTGTATGACTAAATTTTTGTACATTGATTGATAATTTGAGGTTTCCGTATAGGCATGGGGATGATAGTTTGAATCATTTGAGCGAGCGGTGAGACAGGGTTATGGGTATGTGATCCATCTTTATACTGTACAGTACTCGGTTATTGTTTGCTTGAAAAATTTATGAAAGTTGGATATAGGAATTTATGAGAGTACCAAATTTTGTTGGGTTGATTACTGATATTTTAGTAGGTGGCATGTAAGCAGTATTTTAGTAAATATGCTGGCCAATTATTAGTAATTCATCTTTGGCAGGAATTTGTTAGAGCAATTTTTCTAGTATGTTAAACTGTGTAAGAATTGTCATTAGGGTCGCCAATGTTGCTAATTTATGGTTGTGTTGGTTTTAGTACTTGATGCTAGTGATTATAAACTATAAAAGACTATTCAGTTTTAGGGATTCTTCTTTTCTAGCATAGGAACCAGATTAAATCGCGAATTGGCGAATTGAAGGAGACTACTAACTACTTGGTGAAACAATGAATGAGAAACTGTAAAAGGAAAGGTCTGTGTCTGACCCGCTTTTGGATTGAGGATTAGATTAGGAGTATATTTTGTGGTGAATGAGAATGTAAGTTTAATGACAGAATTTTTATGCCTAAGGTTTGGAAGTAGGTCGATGAGCTGATTTCAAGATAAGTGTGCAAATTAACTTGATGATTAGTTTACGTGAGATTAATTCAGGTATGGTTTGTAGTGTTCAGTTGGATAGGTCGTTACATGATTGTTGATCTTGATGATAAGGTGCAGTACCCGAAGTTTGGTTTGTTGTGAGAGAGGGTTGTTTGTTCTTGTTTTCATGATAGAATGGATTAACATTAATTAGGTGTTTTATTTTTATTTTTGGAGATGGCTGATGGTTGAAGAATTGTTATTTCAACTTGCTTTTATCAGGTGGTGTTGGTTGTGGTTTGAACATGTAAGAATAATGTTGAGCACGCACGAATTTAGATTACCCAGGTTCCTTATTGAATGCTACTAAGGGATGTTTGTTCAATTTTCTCATTTAGTACAGATAAGATTATAATTTTTAAGAGGATCTGTAGATTGATTTAAAATTTCATCCGAGGCAAGTAACAACCTAGAGAGAAAGAAAAAGGGGTTGAACAGCCTGGTTTTTATGCGCTTCTATAATTGAATGATTGTGCTAAATTATTGATTTTGGATGACTAGATTATGGAGGGAAATAGTAGGAGTGTTTCTTTCTCCGGGCGAATCGGAACTCAGTTTTAAAGTCGGTTACGGTAAGTAAGGCTAGTCATGAGTTATTATAATTGCTTGGAGTGTTGGCAGGCTATTCAATTGTATTATAACAAATTGGGTAATCTTGAATTATGTACATGAGTTCAAATCGTGTGGATCTATGTATGTTTTTTTTGTTTGTGTTATAAAAAAGAAAAAAAAAATAATAAATAAAAATTGACATTTCAGCTTGTGCGTAGCGAAAGTACAGGAGAAGAAAATAAATAAAATATATTAGAAGTGTGTACTGGGATTCGGTTAGTAGCCCAAAATACGTTCTTTTTCTTCTTTTCTTTCTACCATCGAAGCGACGGGAAGGTGATAGTTGCAATTGTTGTACGAATTTCTATTAACTATTTGTTTGTTCGGATTGCATGATACTTTAAATAAAAACATTGTGAATATCGTGATTGGGTTTGTGATATCAATAAAGGTTATGTTCCTGATTTTTTTTTTAAACTAGTAAGTACTTCCACTCTGTTATATCATAGGTGAATCTGAATTATTAATGGTGCATCTTTGGCTGGGCAATCTAGTACAATTTATGACCCTTATAAAGAGTAAGGATATCAAATAGATTATTATGGCTGTTATTATGAAGCTTAATTGGATAACATTTTCTTGGTGGCGTGTGTGGTGGGTTACAAATTAGAAGTGTCTATTTAGTTTTCAAGAGATTCATGTTTGAGCATATGCAAAAGTTTATTTCCAGGTTTGGGAAAGATTTTTTTTTTTACTACTTGGTGAACCATGAAAGAAAGGTGGTAAAAAGAAAGGTCATGGGAGAATTTATACATACAAAAGGAATTGGAAGAGTGTACCTCGAGTTTGCTGAGAATCTGACATGTAATTCAAGTAGATGCTCGCCTTGTGTGATTAGCTCACGTCTTGTTCTAATAGAATAATTGGTTAAGTCCTTGCGTGATGATGGTTCTCAATGATGAGTAGGTATAATTTTAGGTGGTTATAGAGAAAAATTGCTTCTTTTATTTGATTGGATAGTTTATAATGATATTGAAACTGATTAAATGGTATTTAGGCATTAGATTAAAGGATGTATTCATAGAATTACGTAGGAAATATAAACCCTGGTCTGTTTATAGTTGTTGTTTGTATTTGTAGTGACATGTTAGGAATAAGACGTTTAAGCATAGAAAGAATTGGTTACCCGATGTTTCTGATTGGATGTTAACTAGGGAGAAACTTGTTTTCGTTTTACAGCTATATTGAGAAATCAAAAACTGGAAGTTGAATTTGTTTTACAAATTATAAGGTTGGGGGTACATGAGTTTTCTACCATTGGTTAGAACATAAAGGATGCCGATTAATTGAAGTTTTATATTCTGGTTATATGTAATTTTGCGAGTTAGTCGAAACCTTGTTTGATATAGTTTTGTTACTTTTGTATACTTTAGTAGAGACCGTGTAGCTGGGCAGTTGTATATGACCAGAAAATATTAAGGCATACGTGTATCAGTTGTCGGGCAAATTAGTACAGTTATTAAAGTCGGTTAAAATGGTCAGGATTGTCATCTGGATTGTTATGCTAATACCCATTTTATAATTATTATTATTTTTGTGTTAATGTCTTACTGTGAGTGATTCTAAGCTACAGACAGATTATCTGAGTTCTGGACAAGTTTTTTTTTTTTGTTCATCATATGTAGTGTGTGTGTTGAGTATTTGGGAAGATTGTTGATGCTTGGTGAAACCCTGAAATAAAACCGGAAAAGGAAAAAAAATGTCTGTATCTGTACTTCCTTTAGGCTTTTAGACCGAGTGTTTTAGGATATAGCTAATTAAAATACAAGTCTAATGATATTAGAAACAGAGTACAATGTTAGCACCACGATTATTATTATTTTATCATAGCGTGCACCGGAAGAACGGGAAATAGAAATAGATGTTAAGGTAAAGGTAAAGGAGTCATTTCGTTTTATTGATGGAACTTTCGCGATTCAGAGATAGTGTGAAAACTAAGATCTACTATTTTTTTTATTTTTTTTTAAATTCACTTGTGTTGGGTAAATAGGAATTATTACACTAGGGAAAATAAAGAGCGGAGGTTAGCAGGTAACTGACTGTGGAGATAAATTCAAGGGACGAAACCTTATCAGGGGAAGAATGCGACACCCATAGTTGTTAATCGACATTTTTGAGTAAATGTTTCACACATTTTAAGGAGTGGCATCTTTATCGAGATAGGTTGATAACAGAGTTTGAGTTATATAAGGAGCTGTTATTTAAAGACATGTTTGCATCTGGTATATATTCACCGAGACTTGAACTAAGGTTAAGTTTCGGGACGAAACTTCTTTAAGTGGGAAAGAGTGTGAAATCCCGTATTTTAATTCTATTTTATATTTGCTATTAGTGTTATAATATGATCTTCTTGGGACTATTTTTGATATTATGGATAGACAGCGAGATCGTTTGGTAATTGGCAATAAGTTAGGATTCATGTATTAAGATTATGTTATGCTATGGTAGTTAATTAAATGAGAAGACAGAGAGTTTTGTAACAGATGAGTTATTAGGACGCATAATTGGGACTTAAAGAGTTGGTCCTTTCATTTTTTTTTTTTACAAGCTTATATATTCCCTGTATAAAATGTGTTCACCATAAAATCAGCACCATACCTCTGTGTGTGTATATACATAAAAAGGCCGAATTTTGAGTTTTGTAGACGTTGTGGAGTTGTTGAGATAGAAGAATGTCATCTTAGTTGTTGAGCTAGAAGCATGTTATCTATGTTACATTATTGTCTTTTATTTTATTAGTTATTGTTTTACATTATCGAGATACTTACGTATCTTTCGTTTACTTGAGTTATGGATGGAGGAGTTGTTATGAGTTGTGTACCCTGATTATTTTATTTCCTAGATTATGACACGAATTATACGTTTAAATTTTTATGGCCTTATTTATAAAACTTTATAATTTCTGAGTATAGTTGTTTAGAGAGTAAACTTCGGGACGAAATTCTTTTAAGTAGGGTTAGTTGTAACGTCCCGTATTTTTATAAATGGTTTTATTCATGATTTAATTTATCCAAAAACGTTTTATACAAATTTTACCAAAAACCGGTCACTCGACTAATTTTTAGCCAAAAACCAAAACTCTTCCGAAAAACTTTATTTTTAAAACCTGTTACTAATTTTATAAATAAAAATGACCCAATAGTTTTGTTTCTAAAGATTGGTTATTTTTTAGCAGTAAAATAATAAATTGGATTAAGAGTTAACTTTTAGAACTTTAGGGACCAAATAGTTCGCTTCCACAAACTTTCTCAAAACAGTTTTTCTAAACCTCAAATCAGCCCACTTTTAATTCATTAAACCTAAAACAAGAGAGAAAAAAAGAGAAAAGAGAGAAAAAGAAGAGAAAAGAGAGAAAAAGAAGAGCAGGAAACCACCATTAGCGGGTTCTTACCGGAAGCATCTCCTCTACGCTCTAAGGTAACGGGGGTTATCCATTGCGACTAGACGAGGGTGTATGCTAGGATTAGGTTTTGCGTTTATTATAAATTGAGTGATTTTGCCTTTTATATTAAGTATGTTCTTAAATTGCTAATTGGGGTTATTTGTGGTAATTTTAATTCCATTATTTGAATTGGAGAAGTTGATGAGTTAGTTATATTAATTTCGGATTAATGAGATCATGGATGGGTTTGCATGTTTTATGCGTTGATTATATGATTATATAGTTGTTGATGAAATTGGGTAATTTATTGTTGATTAAAGATGAATTGTATTTTATGCATACCAGGTGTTTGTTAAAATGCCTGAATGAGTTTTATTTGGCTAGTTGTGAATCGTGCACCTATGCTTATGGGTTATGTTGAATTACGTTAGAGTGACGTATGAGAATGTGTTATTTGCGTGAATTTATATTATTGACCGAGTCCGTATGAGAATGTGATATTTGCGTGGATTTATATTATTGGCCGAGGCCGTATGAGAATGTGTTATTTGCATGGATTTATATTATTGGCCGAGGCCTTGTGATTTAGCTGTAGTGGCAATGGTCTCTGTCTCTCCCTAATTCCGGGGACAGAAGACGGCCGAGGGGATAGGGAATGACTCGTCTTACGGACTGGGGCGAGTGGCGTGAGAGGTCCCAGTGTGCACTATATTTATTTTATTGTTAGCAATGGTCTATGTCTCTCTCTAATTCCGGGGACATAAGACGGCCGAAGGGATAGGAAATGACTCGTCTTACGGACTGGGACGAGTGGCGTGAGAGGTCCAAGTGCGCACTATAAATCTACTTTTATGTTAGCAATGGTCTATGTCTCTCCCTAATTCCGGGGACATAAGACGGCCGTAGGGATAGGAAATGACCTACCTTACGGACTGGCGTAGGTGGCGTGAGAGGTCCATGTACGCTATTGATGTGTGTAGAAGTTATTTATTTATCTCGTTGTAGGATGTTATTATATTTCTTTTTATATGTTGATTATCGTAGTTGTTGTTTGTGGGTTATTGCATTTATGGGATGGAGTGACAGTATTTTGTGGTGCCGTCCCGTCTATTTATGTGCGTGGGACTCACCGTTACATTTTTGTATTTCAGGTACAACTTAGGTCAAGGCGTTTGGTTATGAGCATTAGCGAGGTATCACATGGGTTCGGGCTTTTGCTTTCTTTTTACTTAGATTGTTTTTGAGGTTGTAGCCTACGGACAAATTCATTCGTTTGTTATTTTTAGCTTTTATAAATCCTGTCTTGTAGCCGTGTTTGGCAAACAATTTATTTTATTCATTTAATTGTTCCATTAGCTCGCAAATGTTTTCTTTTAAAATTTAAATTTTGTACCAACAGGTTTCAGTTTTCTTTTATTTAAAAAGATCATGCCTCGATGTCCGTGCTTATGGAACTTGGGGCATGACAAACATGTTCAGCATCTCCGACGTCATAAAGATCCAGTCTCAGGTTGTTTAATTGTAGATATTATTATTTTAAAGCTCTTTTATGCTTTAGTTCTCAGACAATTTTTAGGATTTTGTTTTTATCCTAAAATCGAGTTTGATAAAAATTAAAAGTTATTGTTTCAGTTTCTTGCATGTATCTATTTTGTAAGTTCGTGATCAGCCACTACCAATTTGATCAACTGTTATAGATCGTCTCTTCCTACACCACAAAGATCAAACCTAAGATTTTTTTAGATGATTTCGTTTTGGAATTCTTGTATTCTTCAATTTTTAAGCTAGACTTTGTGTAGTTCAGAATTCTGTCAATCTAAATCAAGTTTAAATAGTAATTGCAAATTACGGTTTTGCTAACGAGTGTAGCGGGGCATTGTTTAAGCATTTAAAATATTTTCAAAATTAAGTTGTATTTAATATAAAAACACTTGTTTTTTTAATATTTTATTGTTATATCTAGCATATCATTATAACATTATCAAAAGTATGCACTTAATCTACAATATAAAGGAAATACAAACAATTATTATACGAAACAGTACTTTAAAAACATAAAATCAAGCAATCTTAACCAATGCCTAGGAGGGATTGGTTAGCTTTTCCCTAAGCACAATAGTATCAAGTTTTTATGTGGTTTTGGGCTTTTAGTAACTTCATAGCTTAGTGTAATTGGAAGTACAAATTTTAGGTTAATTTTTGTTGTTTTGTGGATTAGCAACCTTCAAGATCTTAGGTTCGTTTTGTTATCAATACTAAAACTAGTCAAGGCAGCAATAACATATTACAATAGCTCTTGATGCTAAAATTGGTAGTTGGAATTATATTTTATTTGGCCTGTATGTGGTAAAAGTCGTCTTATAATTTTTGGGGTTCAAGACTTAAAAATTGATTTTTTTTGCGAAAGAAGTTATATAAATTGTGCAAGTGTCCTAAAGTGTGATAAAACTATAAAAAACTTATTTACGGAGACAACTAAGATTTGTTGTATTTGGATCGTCAAAGTTGGGAATGTATAACTTTCAAGAGTTGAACGAATTATTATCGGTATTTTGTGCTTGTTCTTTGGTGCTATTGAAAACTATTTTTTCGGATGGCAAACGGAAAGATTTCTTCGAAGCTCGTGGACGAAATATATCCGCGATTTTTAGGTGCGTTTTGGGACTTGAATGGGTCCATTCAGACATGCGGGCAATTAATTATTAATTTTTAAATTTGAGTATATGCTCAGATTTTTTATTTCTTGACTGCTCGAATGCTGTGTAGAAAAATAATTATTTACCATAGCAAACAATGTCCAACTCGTTCCAAATTTTGTGAGTCAGTATTGGACTTGTATGCGGTCGCGTGGGAGGTAAAATCTTTGCATTTGGATCACCGAGAACCGGGTAATGGTCTTTTAAAGTTTCTAGAAAACTGCTGAAAAAACTGCACGGTGGTGTTCATGAAAATTATCTTTTCATGTAGCTAACAATTTTATTTTTCAGAACTGTTTGGGTGCATGGTTTATAGCTTGGACATTAAGGAACGTTCTGAAACTTGAATAGCTGCATTTGGATGTACGGTTCATGATATATGAATTTTTAAGTTTGCATTGCGATTCAATTTTTTTATGGGCATATTTGATGTGCTGCACAAAAACCATTTTTATGCCACTTAAAAAATCGTTTAAATTCTGCACAACTTTGTGTGAAGATGATGTCGAATGCCTTTAACAGGCTGTTACCTCGAGGGCGTTTAAGGGACATAGACCTGCGAGTTTCCTTTCATTAGACATCATATTTGACTTTGAAGTTAGGAGGTCAGGCCTTAACAGTGTTATAAAAGTCACATCTAAATTTAAATTATGTCGCCTTTAAACGATAGACGGTGTCTAGAAAAATAATAGTTTAGGTGGATTAAGCGGGATTGGATAAAAAAAAATTAGACGGTGTATATGCGGTGATTAGACGCTAGACGATCAATATATTTTAAATTCGGTCTTGCACCTTTTAGAACACTGAGCTTTTAATTAATTTAAAAAATTTAGATAAATTTGTGTTATTTTATGGATTAGCAACTGTCAGGATCTCAGACTCGTTTTGTTATCATCAATACTAAAATTAGTCGAGGCAGCAATAACATATTATAATAGCTCTTGATATTTTAAGGATTATGATAGTTGGTACTATTTTTCTTGATAAGACGGGTCAGTGCACACTTTATTAATGAATTTGGTCAAAAATCTCTTTTTTCTAGCTTATTTTTTTTGTTTTGTTTTCTGATAAGTCATTTCTTACTGTCGTGACTTATATGATAGCTCCAACTGTATTATATTATTACTGTACGATCATTTTTCTGACAAATCTTAAAAAAAGATATGGCTCAGTGAATTATTTTAAAACAAAACTTGTATCAACCGATTCCTAATTTATAATTATTTATGAGTAGTTGGGAACATAATATATATGGAAATAAAACAAAGGGTATATTTAAGTCTTGCAGAATTCAATATTTCAATGCAAGTTCGTAGTTTTTGATTGTTGAATCTAATTGAAAGGTTCAGTTTAGTTAAAAAAAAATTTAGCAAAGTAATAAATTACTTCATTAATGAATAGATGGATACATGTCGGATTTCTCTAATTCTTTACAAAAATATAGAATTTAGGAAACCAATACATAAAAATGGTGATGAAAATCATATAAAATGAAATCACTTCACTAAATACAAAAAAATAATAGAGAAACCAACTAGATGTCCCTGACAACCGAAACATTCTCTACAAATAGTAAATTCTAACCACATCACACCATCATAGCTCATAGCCAAATACAGTTACATTGCAAACATTTACCAGTCATTGCTATATATCATCAAATTCTACAAATCATTGATTACTACATATGTTAATAAGTCTCGGATTTAGGCAAAGGTTCTACAATCAACGTTTCCTCCCCAAAACATGACTAATTCCGTCACAAGACCATCCAAAACTCATCAAAACCAGACAAAAAAACAACTCTAACTTTGAATAAGACTCAACAAATCGTCTCATATAGACTACGCAATCTTGCCATAAAAAAAAAACAAGCCGAAGTATCTGAACACTATGACGTGTGATCAAGTTCCGATTTACTCACGGCACCTATGCCTTAACCATAAGAACAACTTGATTTTGAATCTCGCCGAGTTCAATGATAAATAGTATTAATTTGAACAATAAACCTAATCTATGCTCTGATTTTTCCAGTCAGCGTCATCCGTTTTATTCTTAAAAACGGCTCGATAAACATAAGTCCATAATTTGGATTGACTAAATTCAAAAATTAAGGGTTGAGCAATGAAATCAATTCCGTATCTAGGTTAAGATTGAAATGGGGCCGAGAGGGAATTTCAGATATAGATCTAGGAAAGTTTAATTTGGAAAATTTTAAAAATTTAGGGCTTGTAATAAAATCGAGGGTAAAACCGGCGGAATTGATGATATATATTGAAATTTTGGAGAAATTATTGAGTAATTCCTAGTAATTCCCGATATAAGAGGAAGAGTGTGTGCAAAAAAATAAGTACACAAATTGAAATACACTATTTTTCCTTATAGTTCAGCAAAAAGTTTATTTGGTCCTCATAGATTCATTTTTTTTTGGCTTCTAAACGTTGGTTATAACACTTATAGATTCCATTTAAACACTAATAATATACATATATGCATGGGCGATAATGAGCCGAAATATGATCATTAATTAATTGTTCGTTTTGAGTTTGTTTGATTTTTCAGCTTTCTCGTTTTCGTTCACCTGATAATTAAATTAATGTTTGTATTCTGATCATGAAATTTTTAAAAGTTTGGGTCGTATTCATTTTGGCACATGAAATTTAACCTATTGAGGTTTAACCATAATGTTTGTTTCAGATAGTTTCAAAGAGTTCAACGATTTCGTCTCATTAGGACTAAACGCGATCTAATTTATCAAGGTGGCCATGATACTATACGTAAAGAAAAGTTATAGGTAATATTTATTATCCTAAACGCGATCTAATTTATATAACTTTATACTTTTAGAGGTCTTTCAACTATTGAAGTTGCTATATGGAAACGGAAATCAATACTAGAAAAGATCGAGAACTTACAAAATTGAGATGTTCGAAGTCTTAATTCTTACCGATGTAACTAAAGGAAAACGTGAAAAAAAAATGAAAAATAGGAAATGAAAAAAGTGGTTTCCGAAGATGAATTTCGTTGTCGGTCTGGGACTATGTGCCTATGTTTACAACAATGAAAAGGCCCCTCTTAAATATTAAGAACCATTGATGTTTTAATGTGAAACGTGTGCACCAAAAAGCTTCGAGAACAAACTTTGGGAACCATTGCTGTTTTATTCTCCAAGATGGTGACTTGTCAAAGTTTCAGAAACGCACACACAATTTTTATTTTTATTTTCTAAAAGAAAAGAGGTTTTTACCACAGTAGAAATAATGTCGTAATTTGCAATTCTGATCGTATAAGTGGAAACTGTACAAACAAAAGTGAGCAACAACCGGATCAAACTACAAGAAAATACGCTTCCGGCAATGAAAAAATCCGTTGCCTTTATTTCATTTTCCGTTGTTAAAATTATCCGGCAACAAATTATTGTCGTAAGTCGTTGCGGACGCCCTGTTACTGAAAGCAACTGGAAACAGATTGAAGAATCGTTGTTGAAAACAAATTATTTGCAACAGAAAAATTTGTTGCAATTTCGAAATAATATTGTTGCCAAATGAAAATAAGTTGTTGTCATTCCTTTAGTTTTTCGTTGGTAAATGTTACGATTTCGTTGCTGATTTTTAACTAATTTGTTGCATTAGAGAAATAAAATGTTCCCAAATGTGGAAAAAAAAATCTGCAATTCAAACATTGGTCGTTACATCAATTGAAACATGCTCCTTGAGGGAGTCCCTCAAAAACCAAAGAACAATGTTTCTTTTCATTATAATTCCCGTTTAATTTGGCAAAATTGTTTTGTAAAGTTGTTTATTATTGATGTAAACATGATGTCAAGTTGTTAATTTTTAAATGAGTTTTCACTGATACATTTTATTTGTCGATGTTTGTTTTTATCTTGTCTTTATTTGTCAGTGATTATTAAATGTTACATTATATTTATGGTGACGGTGTTCCAACCAATTGACAATTTTAATTAATATAATGATTTTTATTTTTAGGTTCTCTTATATATATTGAGGTTTTAATGGTTATTAACGAGAAACACTAATATGAACCCGGTGCACTATAATTAAGGGTGTGACAACCAATATAAATTTTTAATTTTAATTTTGAATTGATTTTCGGGTAGTCATTTTTAAGTTTATTAATATGTGTTGAATTTTTAGTTGATGACGCATCCTAAATTATAGTGCACCGGTTATACGGTAGTGTTACTCGGTTATTAAGAACCAATGTAACATAACTAATTCGCATAACTTATATACTTTAAAGACGTGTGTAGTGGCATGGGCGGAACATGCATATGACCAGGGGTTGCTACGGCAACCCCATAATTTTCAATAATTTTATTTTTTATGTATTGTTTTTCGAATTAATTTGTAAGTATAATATTTCGACAACCTCTTAAATTTTATTTTTGACAAACACTTTTAAAATTTTATTTTGTTTTTTTACTTACATACTATTACGTACATTTTTATAGTGATATTATTTAAAAAAGATTGAAGATTATAAATAGTAGCAGTAAATAAAAATTCAAATTGGGGGCGTATGGACTTAACTTAGAATAACACATGGCATAACTAACAAACGAATGTTTTATTTATTAGTGGTTACTTAGTGTCCCAAACACTAATTTAACACCATTCGGGATGCTTCTATCCTTTTCAATGTACCATATTTTATTATCTGTTATCTAAATTATTCAAACTTTTATTCGAGAAAATTAGAAAAACAAATCTCAAATTAAGATTAAATATTTTGCTATATATTTCAACGGTTTTAAACAAAATAAAATCATTCATATTTTAATTTAGAGAAAACAATAAAATAATAAATTTAAAAATTATACATTTTGATTAACATGTTGCACATAAATTATGAAATTTATCAAGAAGAAATGACAAAATTTCATTAAGAAAAAATCAAAATTTTAACAATTTGAGCAAATATTTTCTGAACTTGAGTATTAAATATAAGTTTGATTCTTTATGTTATCTTTATTAAATTATGTTTTTAGGTCGTATTTTATCTAGTTCTTTCAAAAAAATCAAGTTTATATATTTTGAATGAGTAATTTTTAGCTGTCAAAACGGTGAGACAATTGGGGTGACAGTTTGATATATATATATATATATATATATATATATATATATATATATATTAAACTATACAAAATAGTGAATTTTTTTTAAGAGTAAGATGCTGAGACTTTTGAATGTCATTTTTTTGGTAACTCCAAATTTAAAATGTTGGTTCCGCCCCTGAGTAGTGGGAAAGGTACGGTGCAAACAAAAATTGAATTTGATTTTAATTAAGTATTTCGGTACAAACAGTCGTATTATTAAAATAACATGTGTAATTAATTTATTGGATGATGCATAGGTTACATGTGGTACACCCGGGTCATCATAGTGTTTCTCTTACCATTAAGACTTATAAAGTTCAATATTACGTGTCACGTGAAGTTTATGGATGGCATGAAGTTAAAACAATCACGTTCACGTGTGGTTGTTTTATGGTTTTCACTACAATAAAAAATTCATTTAACATTATAATTTTTTTCGGTTATATTGTTAAAATGGTTGTGACTAAATTTTAGCAACAGTTTAGCAACAAATAGCAACATAATTTATTGTTAAACTGTTGCTAAAATTTAGCCACAACCACTTTAGCAACATAATCGGAAAAAAATTATGATACTAAATGAACTTTTTCTTGTAGTGTGCTATAAGAAAATTCGTGCAACGATAAAAAAAATATGTTGCCGAAAAGATAGTGTTCGGCAACAAAATAGCAACTTTGTTGTTGAATAACATCCTTCGAGATTTTATTGTTGAATAGTGGTCTATTAGTAACAAACGGCCATAAACGTTGCTGAAAATCCATTTTATCTGCAAAAAGAGGAAAATATTGTTGTTGAATCCCAAAAATTTTGGCAACAACACAAATGACATTACAGACTGAATGGTTTGCATTGCAAAAAAATGTCGTTGACAATTGATATTTTGTTGGAAATTTCTTTTTCTTTTAATAAGTAAATCATTTTGATTATAAAATTTGAACAATACTTAACTTTTTAACATAATTTTTTTTTATGAATGAGTCTTAATAAAATTAAAATTTTATGGATTATACTTATTAATGGTGAGAATTTTAATGTATGTTAGAAAGTTAAAATATAAAATTTTGATTTCATTTTTTATAATGACCGTGTACGAACAACCTTTTGAGTGGCATATTGAAAGGGTGTATATATGTGTGTGTGTGTATATATATATATATATATTATTCTTTTCATCCAATGTTTATGGTTTATAAGTGTTAGAGTTTGAAGGTTATATAGAATAAAAGGATTACTTGATACACTTTCATTTCGATAATACCCTTAAATTTTAAACTATTTACAAGTATTGCCATTACTTGAAAAAAATATTTTAATTCAAAAATGAAAATTGGATTTTCACATGTTTTTAAGTCTTAAATAATTTGGAAATTACACTACATGTAAATTGTTAATATATATAAATATCACTAATGTCCAAATAATATAGAGAGAGTAAACAATCCTATATTGTATTTTTCAGAAAAAATAAACAAGTCTAAATATGACGGGGCATCTTTCGAAATTAATTTAACATTAGTTTTATGACTCCATTTTTTAGTCTTCATTATTTATTTAAATACTTTCGAATTAAAACCAGGCTAGAGATCTCAATTGATTCGTCCAACTACTACTGGTATAACTGGTGTGTTGAAAGATATATATACTACGCGTTCCGTGTATGACGCGTAATGGCATAAATCTCGTAATATATTTTATTTTAAACATAATATTCAGATTTGTTATCATTTATTATAGTTATGCAGGTTAAAACGAATTGTTAATTAAACCTAAAGTATCTAACACAATTTTATTCTTGATGGCTCAACCTTTTTTAATCGCATATTAAATAATTAACTTTGGAGTTAATTTGAAACTAAAATTTTGAAACCATTAATTGCAGGTTGCTCTAAGGAGGATGCTAATAAATGAACAACTCACAACATCATGGATTGACTTTCCCATGGAAGGAGAAAATAGAATATGATATTGAACTTGAGTATTGTGATAGTTGAACTATCTTGTTTTCAATATTAAAATGACATACTGATGGTTTGAATATGGCACGTATGTTAAAGAGAAAAAGAATTACATAATTAATAAATAAATTATTTAGATTTAAATGATACTAAAATTCTGGCAGAAATAAAAAATGGTGAGAACACAAATATAAAGTAATTTTAAAATAGTATTTGAAATTGAAATAATCCTACAGCAACAACAGAAATCTATTTGCGATTTGATTATTATCAACATGATAGATTCTATTTGCAACAATAATGGATCAAATTAGCAACAATATAATCTGTTGCAGTTATATGTTGGAAAAAATTGGGAAAAACATGTTGTTTAAACATGGTTGTTCCAAGTGGTCAGGAACCATCTTTGAGTCAATTTTTAATGCGACTCCTCAGTTTTTCTGAGGCCATACTCTATGCGTTTGAGTAGTTCGTGCGACGAGCTTCGCAACGGTATATCGCATGACCCATTCGGAGGAAGGGTGTGAATGATAATTGGACTCGAAGGTTGGTACTCGAAAGAGGGAAAAAACCGAAATCTGGAAAATGGAGTAGAGAGTGGGATAACCCTCGAATAAACCATGAGGGTTATCCCACATTGGAAAATCAAGGTTGATTTTTACTCTATATATACAAGTCCATCACATGTAGTTGGTAAACTAATAAAGTCCACATACCCATGAGTGGGTTAATGTGTACCACACACGCATGCTCGCTCGTGTTTCGGGACGCGGGATTTGGGATTTGGGATTTGTCTCGGGTCTTGGGTCTTGTGATGTAACTCCCATAATTAAATGACCACAATTAATTCTGCGGTTTCAGAATCCTCTATAAAGAGGCAGCCATCCCCTCACATTCTAACACACATGAAATTAGATCTTCTCTCTAACAAAACAGCATATATTTTTTCTCCATAGCATATTAGAACTAGAGAGAACCACCCACTAAAAGCTCGTATTTGACTCGTCGCCAGTTTCTGGCGAGTCATCCGAGAGACGTTGTACCTTGGGATCGAAGCGCCAACGCAACCAGAAACATCAAGGTGGTTGAGCGAATATCGGTTAAGGGCATACTGTTAACAGTAGCCTCGTCTATTTTATTTTATATTCTGTCCATTTCAATTTCCGTATTTAAATACTGTTATTTACATTCTGTTTTTTTTCAATTCTGTATTTTTTATTTCAGTATTTTAATTTCCTGTACTTAGCTGTACCTTTTATATTCTGTTTTTACCTTTCTATAATTTACTTAAAGTACTGTTTTATTCTGTAATTTCAATTCTGTAATTAAATTCAGTAATTAGAATAGTTTCAATTCAGTCCTGTTATTTCAATTTAAATCAGAACAGTCCGGCTGTTAAGTTTATACTTTCCAGTCCGGCAGTTTCTATTTATTGCAAATCAGTACATCAGATTATTAATTAATAATAATCTGATAACGTTTGCTTTATTTACGTTTCAGTACCTACATGTTGTAATCATTAATTTCTGTATCAGTTTCGAAATTAATAAAGATTACACTGGTTTTTTGTTTATTAGTTTAGTCCTTTATTTATTGTTAATTGTTATTTCGTACACGGAAACCAAGAATCTTAACCGATATTCTGTTGTTTCTTTCGTGTATTGATTAATACAATTATTTATTTTTATAAGGAAAAATTCCAAACAGTTTTTATTTTATTTTATTTTCTTGTTGATACCAACCGTATTGGTATTCAATAAGAATCGTTTAAATCCTTTTAATATCAACCGTATTGATATTCAAAAGGATAAAAGTTTAATTTTATTGATTGTTTAATAATTCTTTTACAAACCCAAATATCAGTTTTGGTGTTTGTTTATAGAATTTATTGTACACGTATCTCATACGTTTTGTGTTGTCGTTTCAGATGACTAACACGTCGCCTATTCAGTTGCCTAGCGGGGGTAAGCATGACCCAGTGGTTGGTGGGGTTGTCCATAACACTGGGGGCGATACGAATGTTGTGGCTAATGCCGATGACGTAGCTGCAGCGGCTGCGGCCATGGCGGATGCTACGGCCAAAGCTGAGGCTGCGGCCGAAGCAGCGGCAACGGCCAAGGCCGCAGCTAAGGCTGCGGCTAGAGCCAAGGCTACGGCCAAGGGCAAGGCACTGATGTATTCGGTTGTGCCTACTTTGCCGACTTCTCATCTGGAGAAACCGGAAAAATTCAGGGGAGACAACTTTAAACGTTGGCAGCAAAAGATGCTGTTTTATCTCACGACCCTGAATCTGACCAGGTTTCTCAAGGAGACTGCTCCCGTCCTAAGCGAGGACGATCTGGACGAGCAGTCATTCTCTGCGGTTGAGGCATGGAGACATGCCGACTACCTATGCAAGAACTATATCATGTGTGCTCTAGATGACACGCTGTTCAGTGTTTTCGAGCCCAAAGCTACTGCAAAGGAGTTGTGGGAGACTTTCAAAAATAAGTACAAGGTGAATAACGCTGGCACAAAGAGATTTGTTGTCACGGACTTTCACGAGTACCGTATGACTGACAGCAGGGGTGTCATGGAGCAAGTTGAGGAGCTCCAACTGATTTATCACCGCCTTGAGGCTGAGGGGCTAGTTATTAATGAGCCTTTCCAGGTGGCACTCATGATTGAGAAATTGCCGTCGTCTTGGAAAGACTTTCAAAACTACCTGAAGCACAAGCGGAAGGAAATGAGGTTGGAGGGGCTCATTGAGAAGCTCAATATCGAGGTGAGCAACCATCGCTCCGTGAGGAGAGTCGGTGGTGCTAACATCCCGATGGCAAAGGCCAATGTGGTCGAAAACTCCAACGTCAAACGGAAACGTTTTGACAATGGAGGCAGTGCTGTTGTCGCAAAGAAATTTGCGGGAACCTGCTTTGTGTGTAACAGGACCGGCCATCGTGCCGCGGACTATTATGACAATAAAGGCGTTGTTAAGCCTAAGCCCCCCCCCCCCCCCCACCCTCGAGGAACTTCAAGGGCAAGGGAAAGAGAAAAGCTCCAGCTCAGGCACATCTGGCCGAGGGAGGACGAGATGATGACCACTTTATTGTTGTGGTCTCTGAGGTGAATCTCGTGGGGAGCAACCCCAAAGAGTGGTGGCTGGATACCGGCGCCATGAGCCACATCTGCTCAACAAGGTGGATGTTTAATACCTACGAAGCGATAGAGGGAGAAAGCTGCTTCATGGGAAATTCTGCTACTTCCAAGGTGGAAGGAAAAGGAATGGTGGTGATGAAGATGACCTCTGGAAAAGAGCTGAGGTTGACAAATGTGCTTCATGTTCCGGATATCCGCAAGAATCTGGTATCAGGATCGGGGATGGTGAAGAACGGATTTAAACTAGTTTTAGAATCCGATAAAATTGTAATCACCAAAAATGGTGTCTATGTAGGCCGTGGCTATATGACCAACGGCATGTTTAAGTTAAACGTAGGGACACCTGCTCCCAATAAAGGAGCTAAAGCTGAGGCTAGCACTAGTGCTGTAATGACTGTTCCCCAAGAGGCCAATAAAAATTCTGAGTTTAATTATTTATCTGAGTCATTTCATTTGTGGCATGGTAGATTAGGTCACGTGAATTATAATTCTTTAAGGAAATTAATATCACTAAAACTAATACCAAATTTTGTTTTTGATAAGCAACACAAATGTGAGATTTGTGTAGAGGCAAAATTAACGAAATCATCGTTTCAACATGTTGAACGAGAAAGTGAACCTCTCGGTCTAATACACACGGATGTATGCGACTTAAAGTTTATACAAACGCGAGGAGAGAAAAAGTACTTTATCACCTTTATAGATGATTGTACTAGATACTGTTACGTTTACTTAATGAGAAGTAAAGACGAAGCAATAGAGAAATTCGCTCTTTATAAGACCGAAGTTGAAAATCAACTCAACAGAAAAATTAAAACAGTGACAAGTGATAGAGGCGGTGAATATGAATCACCGTTTGAACAGATATGAAGTGAAAGCGGCATTATACATCAAACCACAGCCCCATACACTCCCGAGCAAAATGGGGTTGCTGAGCGTAAAAATAGAACGCTAAAAGAAATGATGAATGCTATGCTAATCAGTTCTGGGTTACCCCAGAACATGTGGGGGGAAGCGATACTTTCCGCTAACTATGTTTTAAACAAGTTACCACATAAGAAGCAAGAAAAGACTCCATATGAATTATGGAAAGGTCATCAACCCAGTTATAAGAACCTGCGGGTTTGGGGTTGTCTCGCAAAGGTCCTAGTTCCCACTCCTAAGAGGATGAGAATTGGTCCTAAGACGGTGGACTGTGTGTTCATCGGATATGCACATAATAGTAGTGCATATCGGTTTCTCATGCACAAGTCGGACAATCCCGATGTGCACGTAGATACGTATATGGAAAGTCGAGAGGCCTCTTTCTTTGAAGATATCTTTCCCCGTAAATTACCTACATCTGTAGCAACTGAAGAGTTGAACATTGAAGGAAATGTGGGGGCAAGTGAACCGACAGAGGAAGAGGAAGAGGAAGAGCCTCGGCGTAGCAAAAGGGCAAGGAAGGAAACTTCCTTTGGACCTGACTTCTTAACCTTCATGGTTGAAGGCGAACCGATGACATATAAACAAGCTATGTCAACACCGGATTCCCAATATTGGGAAGAAGCCATTCAAAATGAAATTGAATCAATCATGCAAAACCACACTTGGGAACTAGTGGATCTTCTGAAAGGATGTAAGCCCCTAGGTCACAACTGGATCTTCAAGAGGAAGTTAAGGGTTGACGGCACGATTGAGAAATACAAGGCGAGACTTGTAGTAAAAGGCTTCAGGCAAACGGAAGGTGTCGATTATTTTGACACGTATGCCCCTGTCTCCAGGAAAACGTCTATCCAAATCGTTATTGCTCTCGCAGCTTTGTTTGATATGGAAATACATCAAATGGATGTAAAGATGGCATTTCTAAATGGAGAACTGGAAGAAGAGATTTACATGGAACAACCGGAAGGGTTTGTAGTTCCTGGTAAAGAGCACGAAGTGTGCAAACTTGTAAAGTCTCTATATGGACTCAAACAAGCGCCAAAGCAATGGCATGAAAAGTTTGATAGAATTATGCTATCAAACGGTTTTCGCATTAATGAGTGCGATAAATGTGTCTACTCTAAAGGAAGTGGAAGAGACTGTGTTGTAGTCTGTCTCTATGTGGATGACATGATCATAATTGGGAGTAATGATAGAATCAGCTCCACAAATAAAATGTTATCACAACACTTCGATATGAAGGATCTGGGTATAGCTGATGTAATACTTGGTATGAAGATTACCATAACATCAGAAGGATATGCCTTGTCCCAAGGTCACTATGTTAAACAAGTTTTAGACAAGTTTGACAAGGGCAGTAAGGCTATGTCTAGAACCCCAATTGGGTTCAACTGTAACCTGAAAAAGAATTTCGGTAAAAGTGTGAATCAATTGGAGTTCTCTCGAGTCATAGGCAGTCTCATGTATATAATGAATTGCACTAGACCAGACATAGCAAACTCAGTGGGTAGACTGAGCAGGTACACCAGTAATCCAAATGAGGAACACTGGAAGGCCATAATGAAACTTCTCAGGTATATGAGGTTTTCAGCCGATTACGGGCTGCACTATACCAGATATCCAGCGGTACTGGAAGGGTATTCAGATGCCAACTGGATATCAGACTCCAATAGCACAAGATCCACGAGTGGATATGTGTTTATAATGGGAGGAGCTGCTGTGTCTTGGAGATCCTCCAAACAGACGTGTATTGCAAGGTCAACTATGGAATCTGAATTCATAGCGTTAGACTTAGCAACCGAAGAGGCAGACTGGCTGAGAAGTCTATTGGAAGGAATTTCAATGTGGCCGAAACCTGTTCCCGCAATAAGCATGCATTGCGATAGTCAATCAGCTATTGCGCGGGCTCAGGATCATATGTATAATGGAACGTCTCGACATATACGTCGGAGACATAAATCCGTAAGGGAATTGTTATCCAACGGTGTGGTATCCTTAGATTTTGTGAGATCAAAGGAAAACATAGTGGATCCATTAACAAAAGGCTTGACTCAAGTGGGAGTCGAGACGTCATCGAACGGAATGGGATTAAAGCCCATTAAATTGGTGGCCCCAACATAGGAAACCCAACCTAAACGGAATACTTCCAGATAGGTTCAAAGGAAAACTGAACTGTGAGGGCAACCGAACAAAGCACTCGGGAACCTGGAGTTCCCAGTCCATTTCCGCGATGACAGAGTGATAGACCTGTACCATTGTAAGGGTGAGCATGAGGCTCTTAATGATCCAAGTAACTCGACGGTCGAGTAAAGTGAGTCAGGACACTTTCGACTTGGAACACCTATAACGAGTGTGTAAGGCCGGTACCATGTGATGAGCTTGGGCTAATTCACTAGAGCACTCAGTTGAAGTTGCCAAGGCAGTCCAGGCCAAATATGGACAACAACTAAAGGGCCTAGTACGTGGGTAGAGAGGTCACTGTGCGGGTGCCATTTTGGGATACACAAAACTTGATGGTTCAAAGCTTTACAGCTACCTAATAGCAGTATTCTGGGTGGTACTCCGCTACGGCAGGTTCAAGGCGCGTGCTACCTGACCTTAGGCAGTGAACTTTTGCGGTTCTCTTGATTTGCATTTAGGACATAGGCTTTCGAGCCAATTGCATTCGTGTGGGGGATTGTTGGAAAAAATTGGGAAAAACATGTAGTTTAAACATGGTTGTTCCAAGTGGTCAGGGACCATCTTTGAGTCAATTTTTAATGCGACTCCTTAGTTTTTCTGAGGCCATACTCTATGCGTTTGAGTAGTTCGTGCGACGAGCTTCGCAACGGTATATCGCATGACCCATTCGGAGGAAGGGTGTGAATGATAATTGGACTCGAAGGTTGGTACTCGAAAGAGGGAAAAAACCGAAATCTGGAAAATGGAGTAGAGAGTGGGAATAAACCATGAGGGTTATCCCACATTGGAAAATCAAGGTTGATTTTTACTCTATATATATAAGTCCATCCCCATGTAGTTGGTAAACTAATAAAGTCCACATACCCATGAGTGGATTAGTGTGTACCACACACGCGCGCGCTCGCTCGGGACTCGGGCCTCAGGTCATGGGACGCGGGACGCGGGCCGCGGGATGCGGGATGCGGGATGCGGGATTTGGGATTTGGGATTTGGGATTTGGGATTTGGGATTTGGGATTTGGGTCTTGTACTAAACTGAAAATGGACTTTTGCATATTTGCATTACTCTATATATACAAGTCCATCTCCATGTAGTTGGTAAACTAATAAAGTCCACATACCCATGAGTGAGTTAGTGTGTACCACACACGCGCGCGCTCGCTCGGGACTCGGGCCTCGGGTCATGGGACGCAGGCCGCGGGATGCGGGATGCGGGATTTGGGGAATGTCTCGGGTCTTGGGTCTCGGGTCTTGGGTCTTGGGTCTTGTACTAAACTGAAAAGGGACTTTTGCATATTTGCAAAAGTAGTCCCTAGAGTTCCAGAAAGTTTAAAACTCCAGCAGTAATGGAGGCGGATTCTGGGGATCTAACTCCCAGAATTAAATGACCACAATTAATTCTGCGGTTTCAGAATCCTCTATAAAGAGGCAGCCATCCCCTCACATTCTAACACACATGAAATCAGGATCTTCTCTCTAACAAAACAGCATATATTTTTTCTCCATAGCATATTAGAACCAGAGAGAACCACCCACTAAAAGCTCGTATTTGACTCGTCGCCAGTTTCCGGCGAGTCATCCGAGAGACGTTGTACCTTGGGATCGAAGCGCCAACGCAACCAGAAACATCAAGGTGGTTGGGCGAATATCGGTTAATGGCATACTGTTAACAGTAGCCTCGTCTATTTTATTTTATATTCTGTCCATTTCAATTTCTGCATTTAAATACTGTTATTAAAATTCTGTTTTTTTTCAATTCTGTATTTTTTATTTCAGTATTTTAATTTTCTGTACTTAGCTGTACCTTTTATATTCTGTCTTTACCTTTCTGTAATTTACTTAAAGTACTGTTTTATTCTGTAATTTCAATTCTGTAATTAAATTCAGTAATTAGAATAGTTTCAATTCAGTCCTGTTATTTCAATTTAAATCAGAACAGTCCGGCTGTTAAGTTTATACTTTCCAGTCCGGCAGTTTCTATTTATTGCAAATCAGTACATCAGATTATTAATTAATAATAATCTGATAACGTTTGCTTTATTTACGTTTCAGTACCTACATGTGGTAATCATTAATTTCTGTATCAGTTTCGAAATTAATAAAGATTACACTGGTTTTTTGTTTATTATTGTTTAGTCCTTTATTTATTGTTAATTGTTATTTCGTACACGGAAACCAACACTATATATTCTGCCACAATTCTTTACGTTGTTGCAAGAAACTTTCAGTAACAGGGTTTCTTGAACGACGTGGCAACAACAAATTTTTTGTTGCAAATTCGTTTTAGCAATGACAAATGAATTTTCCGCAACGTTTTTTTTTTGGTTACTAAAAATGTATTTTCTTGTAGTATTGTAGGCTTGTAACTATAGTCTGGATAATTATGTAGTTCTGAAATGGGATTCCTCCTCTAGAAGTAATGCCTCAACTTTGAACTCTTTTGGCACTGCCATTTTCAATATCAGAGCATTGTGTGAAATTTTTAGAGAACATCAAAGGGAAGATGCTGCTACTAAGCTAAATTGTGTGGACCAAACAATTTCCCTATGGAGGGAAACAAACGAGAACATATAGCATTTTAATCCGGTTGTTGGTCAAGAAAGTAATTTTGTGTATTCCGATCACGTAGATCAATAAACGCTTACTAGTTCCGATACTCATTTATGGAGCTTGTTTTGAATTCTTAAGAATGTACAACTTTTAATCGAGGTTCGCAGTTTTAATGTCATCAATTTGGGAAATAAACAAGAACATGTAGCATTTTGATCCGGTTGTTGCTCACTTTTAATTGTACAGTTTCCACTTATTCGATCAGAATTGCAAATTACCAACAAATGACATTATTGCAAAGAGGAGGGATATTGGCAGCCAGCGTGAAAAGTTTGCCAAATCCATGATATGAAACCGAATGAGACGGCAGGAAAATATAACGGGCATTTTAGTTTGCTATAGCAATCACTTTGTAATTTTTTTGGGTTCTATTTCTTCTAAGTGATTCTAAAAACAAATAATTGGTTAATAATAGTAGTTCACTAAGAAGAAAAGTAAATGTTCACTAAGAAGACAATAACAACAAGATTAACAAGCAAATGATCTCTATACGAAGAAATTTCCTCAGAAATGAGTGCTTTAATGAACAATAAGATCGAAAAATTAAATGATGAACTTTTAGAGTAGAATAATACAAACCAAATAATTAAATGGCATGATATATCAACACTCAATATGATATCATTCAAATAGTTCAGGTGTACAACATGAATTCATCCTCCATTTAACAATACTATGAAAAAAAAAATAGAAATATCATTAATTTTATTACAAATAAACTAAACCGCTACACTATAATCGAATCTGCAAACAGGGCAGGTAACGTGGCATTTGTGTAACCAGTTTACAGCGCACTCAGTGTCGAAAATATGGCCACACAAGGGTAGTACTCTCAGATCGAGTCCCTCAGTGAAATCCTCTAAACAGATATCGCAACCTAAGATTCCGTATCCTAATGTTCCCTCATCTGGAGTAAACCTAATAGTAGGAAACGACTCAAGTTGAGCAATATTCAACCTAGAAAGTGTTGGTGATTTTAGTATCATCAATGTATTTTAGTAGTAATGTGATTTATTATAGGGCGATGCAATAATGCGTTAAACTCGGAAACGAGTTAGGGAAGTGCGGAGTGCACGCTAGTCGAGCCAACGTATAATTGAATATGAATAATTAAAACGGGGTTCCAAGGGGCAGAGCCCCTGGCGGGGTCCTAGGGGCAGAGCCCCTGGCGGGGTCCAAGGGGCGAGAGCCCCTGGCTGGGATCCCGCTGTCAGGACAGCGGGCGGGGTGCGGGGCAGCGCCCCGAACGAAAATTTTTCCGAACAGTTGCTTCATTTCCGGAAAATTTTGAATAGTTGGACCCTTTCCCAACAGTTGCTTCCTTTCCGGAACAGTTGCTTCCTTTCCGGAAAATTTTGAATAGTTGGACCCTTTCCCAACAGTTGCTTCCTTTCTGGAACAGTTGCTTGCTTTCAGTTTCGGTTATTGATCTCCTATATAAGAAGTCATTTGGCCTCGGTTTTGGTGACAGAAACATATCAGAAAATTCTCTCTACATTTCCTAATCTATTCTCCTTGCCAGAAACAGATTGTTCTTCAAGAATTATCCCCACAAAGATTTCGTGAACCCAGGCAATAATAGGGTCGAAATACTTTGTTCGGAAAGTGTACGAACACGATTCTTCGAAGTTATCCAGGATTATCAAACCCTAAATCTCTAACAAACGAACAAAGTACTTTCTGATAATCATGGCTGGAGGAAGCACCGTCAAGGAGATGACTACAAATTTCGGAAAATTGGACAAGTTTCAAGGACAAGACTTCAGGCGTTGGCAGAAGAAGATGCATTTCATGTTGACAACGTTAAAGGTGGTGCACGTCCTGTCTACACCGATTCCAGAATTTGTAGAGGATGACACGGTTGAAAATCTAAGACGCAGATCAAAGTGGGAGAACGACGACTACATTTGCAGAGGGCACATTCTTAACGGTATGTCTGATCCCTTATTTGATATTTACCAAAACGTGGAATCTGCAAAGGAATTGTGGGATTGTCTCGAATCCAAGTACATGGCAGAGGACTCATCCAGTAAAAAGTTTCTGGTAACCGAATTCAACAATTACAAAATGGTTGAATCGAGGTCTGTCATGGAACAATTCAATGAAATCCTCCGAATCCTTGGACAATTCACACAACACGGATTGAAGATGGATGAAACAATATCTGTCTCAAGCATCATAGACAAGTTGCCTCCTTCGTGGAAGGATTTCAAACACAATCTGAAACATGGAAAAGACGAACTGTCTTTGATCCAACTTGGAAGTCACTTGCGCATAGAAGAATCTCTAAGAGCGCAGGAGGATGACAAAGGAAAGGGCAAACAAATTGCTGGACCCTCGGTTAATATGGTTGAAGAGGGTGGTAAGAACGATAACCACAAAAACAAAGGAAAGAAGCGTGCTTTCAAGAACAATAAGGGCAGTTTCGGTGCTAACAAGAAACCGAAACTAGAATGCTGGAAGTGTGGCAAAACAGGCCACTTCAAGAGGGATTGCCGTTTCGGCAAAAAGCACGACAACGCGAATGCAAGTGGTTCAGGAAAAGGGTCTAAGGACCAATCCGAAAACCAAGGTCAGAAATCAATTCGTGATTTGAATAGTTTGATTAAACATTCGGTTTCACTAAATTCTGAAGCATTTTATGTGCAGGATGATGCTATCACGTGGTGGATTGATTCTGGCGCCACAACACATGTTTGCAAGGATCGTTTCTGGTTCAAGAATTTTGTTCCAATGGAAGATGGTTCTGTCCTCTACATGGGAGATGATCACTTCGCTCCTGTTGAAGGCAAAGGAAACGTGGTGCTAGAATTCAGTTCTGGAAAGTCTATTACTTTATTTAATGTTTTGTATGTTCCTAAATTACGTAAGAATTTAATTTCTGGTCCTGTATTAAATAAGCTTGGATACAAGCAAGTGTGTGAATCCGATAAATATGTTTTATCGAAGTCTGGTGTGTTTGTAGGATTTGGGTATTATAATAATGGTATGTTTATGATGAATTTGAATGGAGTTCCTAATAATTCTGGTTCTGTATTTATGTCTTCTTCGAATGTTATCAATTTCTCGTTATGGCATGCTCGTCTAGGACATGTTCACTATAAAAGAATGCATGAAATGTCTAAAGATGATTTAATTCCTGTTTTTAATGAAAATGTAGAAATATGTAAAACTTGCATGTTAACAAAGATCACTAGGCAACCTTTTAAAAGTATAACAAGGAAATCTGTCATTCTTGAATTAATACATAGTGATTTATGTGATTTGCATGCTACTCCATCATTAGGGCATAAAAAATATTTTATCACTTTCATAGATGATGCATCTAGATTCTGCTATGTCTCTTTGTTGCACGCTAAGGACGAAGCCTTAGATAAATTCAAAATTTATAAAACTGAATTTGAAGTGCAACAGAATGTGTTGATTAAAACATTGCGTACAGATAGAGGTGGTGAATATTATGATCCTGTATTTTTCCAATCCGTAGGAATCATTCATGAGACTACGGCACCTTATACACCTCAACAAAATGGTGTGGCTGAAAGGAAAAATAGAGTTCT
Source organism: Primula veris (assembly GCA_963682055.1). Classification (NCBI taxonomy): domain Eukaryota; kingdom Viridiplantae; phylum Streptophyta; class Magnoliopsida; order Ericales; family Primulaceae; genus Primula; species Primula veris. The sequence continues at coordinate 29,757,312 of OY821748.1, forward strand.
TAAAGAAATGGTGAATGCCATGTTATCTTACTCTGGTTTAAGTGAAGGGTTTTGGGGAGAAGCTATGTTAACGGCTTGCTATTTATTAAATAGGGTTCCTAATAAAAGGAACAAGACTACCCCATATGAACTTTGGTATAAGAAACGACCAAACTTAACATTTTTACGTGTTTGGGGTTGTAGGGCCGTGGTTAGACTCCCGGACCCAAAAAGGAAAACTTTGGGTGAAAAGGGTATAGCTTGCATCTTTGTTGGATATGCTGAGCACTCCAAGGCCTATAGGTTTTATGTTATAGAACCTAATGACTCGATTTCTATTAACACGATTATAGAATCGAGAGATGCCATATTTGATGAGAATTGTTTCTCTTTTATACCTAGACCAAAGGACTCTATACCTAATTCAGATGAATCTCTAAGGGATGATCATTCAATTGATGTGCCAAGTGAGACACTTGAACCCTGTAGGAGCAAAAGAGCTAGAAAATCTAGATCTTATGGATCTGATTTTCAACTATATTTAGTTGAGGGATCAAGAGATCAGATTGGTACTCAATACTATTATTGTTATAGTATAGAGGAGGATCCAAGAACGTATGATGAAGCTGTGAAATCTCGAGATTCTGTTTTTTGGAAAGAAGCAATTGATGAAGAGATTGGTTCTATCATGGAAAATAATACTTGGGTATTATCTGATTTACCACCAGGTTGCAAACCATTGGGTTGCAAATGGATCTTCAAAAAGAAGATGAAAGTCGATGGTACAATTGACAAGTTTAAAGCTAGATTAGTTATCCAAGGCTTCAGACAAAAGGAAGGGATTGATTATTTCGATACCTATGCTCCAGTTGCCCGTATCACTACTATTAGATTGTTGATTGCCTTGGCGGCTATTCATAATCTAGTGATTCATCAAATGGATGTCAAAACAGCATTTCGGAATGGTGATTTGGAGGAAGAAGTGTATATGAAGCAACCTGAAGGATTTGTAATGCCTGGTAATGAGCATAAAGTGTGTAAGCTAGTTAAGTCGCTGTATGGGCTGAAACAAGCTCCGAAGCAGTGGCATCAAAAGTTTGATGAAGTTGTTTTGTCTAATGGTTTCATTCTAAACCAAGCAGACAAATATGTATATAGCAAATTTAATACATCCGGTAAAGGAGTTTTCATTTGTCTATATGTTGATGACATGTTGATCTTTGGCACCGACCAAAATCAAGTTGATAAAACGAAGAATTTCTTGTCATCAAAGTTCTCCATGAAAGATATGGGAGAAGCGGACGTTATTCTTGGTATTAAGATTAAACGGGAGAATAAGGGGATTGTAATTACGCAATCTCATTACATTGAGAAAATACTCAAGAAGTTCAATTATGAAAGTTGTTCTCCAGTAAGTACTCCCATGGATCCGGGAGAAAAGCTTATGCCAGATACAGGTAAACCTGTGGATCAACTTGAATACTCAAGAGCTATAGGCTCTTTGATGTATGCTATGATTAGCACTAGACCGGATATTGCTTATGCGGTTGGAAAGTTGAGCAGATTTACTAGTAATCCTAGTAGACATCATTGGCATGCGATAACTAGGGTATTCAAGTACTTGAAGGGTACTATGAATTATGGATTGGCATATATGGGATTTCCTTTGGTGTTAGAGGGTTATTCGGATGCTAGTTGGATAAATAATGCTGAAGACTCATCCTCTACAAGTGGATGGGTGTTCTTGCTTGGGGGAGGTGCCATCTCATGGGCTTCCAAGAAGCAAACATGTATAACTGGTTCCACAATGGAATCTGAGTTTGTAGCATTAGCAGCTGCTGGTAAAGAAGCGGAATGGCTCAGGAACTTGGTATATGAGATTCCGATATGGCCTAAACCGATATCACCAATTTCTATCCGTTGTGATAGTACTGCCACACTGGCTAAAGCTTATAGTCAAATATACAATGGAAAGTCTAGACATTTGGGTGTTAGACATAGTATGATTAGGGAATTAATCATGAATGGGGTGATATCTATTGATTTTGTTCGGTCGCAACAAAACTTAGCTGACCACTTGACGAAGGGGTTAGCTAGAGACTTAGTGAATAAGTCGGTAATTGGGATGGGATTAAAGTCCATTTAAATCTATTAGCTGTGGTATACCCAATTCCCTTCGAATACAACGTTAGAAGCAGAATTCAATGTGGAAAGATCATAGTTAGAGATTGGAGCAATTGTGTTTATCTTCCCAAGGTATGTGCTCAGACCTGCAAGTGATGGCTAGGTTGAAGTATATCTTCTTAATGGTTCTTTTGAAAAATTGCAAATGCAGGTGCAAGATTAAAAGGATCACCTATGTGAGCATGAAGTTTCGCCGCTTCAAGAAGCTTGGACTTGGCTTCCTATATGCTTATTAATGGATAAGGACACATGGCTTGTAAAGTGTCAAGTATGAATAGTAGAGTATTGTAAGAAACATATGTGTACTATATCTTCAGATATTCAAATGGATTGACGGGTTCAATCGTTATGACACCCAGATTTTCGAGTATTTTTGGAATGTGTATTTGTACTAAGATGAAAATTCAATCGTAAGACATTTTCATCTATGCATTTGTTTGATTGTTATACCTGTGTGTTATACCCTTGTATATATTATTGTATATACTGAGTAAATCAAGGATTACACTAAAATGGGGGGGATTTGTTGGTGATTTTAGTATCATCAATGTATTTTAGTAGTAATGTGATTTATTATAGGCCGATGCAATAATGCGTTAAACTCGGAAACGAGTTAGGGAAGTGCGGAGTGCACGCTTGTCGAGCCAACGTATAATTGAATATGAATAATTGAAACGGGGTTCCAAGGGGTAGAGCCCCTGGCGGGGTCGTAGGGGCAGAGCCCCTGGCGGGGTCCAAGGGGCGAGAGCCCCTGGCTGGGGTCCCGCTGTCAGGACAGCGGGCGGGGTGCGGGGCAGCGCCCCGAGCGAAAATTTTTCCGAACAGTTGCTTCCTTTCCGGAAAATTTTGAATAGTTGGACCCTTTCCCAACAGTTGCTTCCTTTCCGGAACAGTTGCTTGCTTTCAGTTTCGGTTATTGATCTCCTATATAAGAAGTCATTTGGCCTCGGTTTTGGTGACAGAAACATATCAGAAAATTCTCTCTACATTTCGTAATCTATTCTCCTTGCCAGAAACAGATTGTTCTTCAAGAATTATCCCCACAAAGATTTCGTGAACCCAGGCAATAATAGGGTCGAAATACTTTGTTCGGAAAGTGTAGGAACACGATTCTTCGAAGTTATCCAGGATTATCATACCCTAAATCTCTAACAGAAAGTCTGCTCATCCACCACAAATAAATACCAACCCCTAAACAGATAACTATAACTAAACCAAATGCTCCACCGATTATTATAAATGTACTCGTCTCGCCAGATAGATGATGATCAAGATTTTTGCTTACTGGTTGTGGACTTGTGCTGTTCGTCAGATAGATGATTATCAAAATTTTCGCTTAATGGTTTGTAAAAAGACGTTTACAGCTTTAAATGCATATATAAAGATTGATAGTAAATGATTGATATGAAGTATTGACATTACTCTAGAAAGCCCAGTGCCATTATCTTGAGAAAGACAGAAAGAGTCATCTTTGGTCTTGTTTTCATGTAAAAGAATTTATACAATCAAGTCAGGAAGTATATATATATTTGGAGCTTCTGCTACGTACTAAATTTGTCATATTATGTATAAGACTAATATACAGCCAGTACAAAGTTTTCCTTTTACAAAAACGACCAAACTTTAAAGCAAAGATTTATTTTCGATATAAGGTGGGATGGACCGTGTTCTTAATTGTAAAATTTACTTCCAAAAATGATTTAGTATTTACACTGATTATAAAATGCACCGTCATCAATAAATTGTAGAAGAAGAACTGTTGCATGAAAAAGGAGAAAAAGTAATTACCTTTCAACAAATAAAGCGAAGGGCGCGATAACAAGGGTAGCGACTGCATGTCTGTACACCACAAGTATGAAATGGCTCATACCTTGTTTCAACGATACCATCGTGATGATATTCATACCAGCATATCCAAATTGCAACAAAATTATTGCTAAGTAATGTTTTATTTTAGTGAAGAGTCCCTGGGCTAATTGGTCACCCATTTTTCTCTTTATATTTTATCTTTCAAACTTAATGGATATGCTAAAATGAGGAACGACCTTGGGTTATATATACACCAATAAAGCAGAAAAGAGAGATAATTTTTCACACAAGATAAAGAAATGGTTACCTAGCTAATTAATATTGCACCAAACACTGAAATGCTCTTCCTTGATTAGGACATCTACAAAAGTAAAAAAATTACATATTTTTTCCCTTTAGTTTTCTTCTCGTAAATTACAAAATAGCATCAGACTTTGAAAGTCATGAATCATGCATGAAACTGCTACAATCTTCTTTTTCTTTTTTTACGTTTTGTAATTTTTTATTTTACTTGTAATTAAGCAAGTTGTTCTAGTAGCATTGCCTTTATATCTGTAATACTTATTATCTGATCACACATTATGTTGTAATAATCGTCAGTCATCTACAATAAAATCAGATTGCAACTAAGAGCTTCTGGTGGTAACGTTTTTGCTTTATTTGATATTTTTCCTCACATAAAACTCTTGTGACCGAATAGCAAATAACCGCGTTTGTTATCTTGGTGATGAAAAACCCTATATTATAGTTATAGGCTGGAAGAGAATCATCCTTTTTAAGTCAATTTAGCTCAAAACCTGCAGCTAAACTAGTTCAAGATATAGTAGTCAATAATTATTCTCAGCTACGATTATATCAAAAATACAGGGAAAAACAAGCTTTGTCACGGTAGGTTTTGTATCACAATTTTCTATTTTACTGATGAGAAGCGGAAATTTTGGTTAACGATGGTACAAACCACCAAGTCATTTATAGAGTTATTAACGTGGACAGGGGGAAGCTAAGTGGGGACGATCGGGTGCCACGGCACCCCCCATAATTTTAGAAATCACAAGTGACGCAATTTTTTTTTAGTACAATTTCTTTTTAGGTGTAGATTTGGCACCCCCATAAAAATATGTTACTTGTACATATATTTATAGCTAATGTTTGAACCCAAAACACAATAATTAAATTTGGGCCGAAAGACCCAATTATATTTTTCTTTGATATTGGACTCTTTAAGATTTAATTAAAAAAAAAATAACATCAACAACACTTCTCTTCGTGCATGTCAGCGTGTGTATCAAAATAAAAAACAAAGTTGAAAAAAGAAAAACTCCACTCCTCTGTGCTGCTGTGCACCGCATTGATTGGGGTTAGATTTAATTAAAAAAACATCAACAATTCTATCCTTCTGGCTCGGCAAGGTATACTCTTCTATTTATTTTTTCCTTTAATGTGCTTCTTTTTATTATATGTATTGATGTTATGTTGCACCATAGCTGTTTGATTAAAGTATTCAAAGGAAAAAAAAAATAGGCTATTAACTCTTAGAGTTTTAATCTGCAGATCTGGCATCGCTAATATTTTTATCGAGTATAAAATGGGAAAGACACCTAAAATAAATTCGTTCTTTAAGAGAGCTAATGTTTCTCCGACGGAAGAGAATGTTGGTAGTAGTGTTGATCACGTGACAATCGATACGCCTAGTCCTCCAACAAAAATTCAAAGAATCGACACAGTAGAATTTGATATTAATTCGCTAGAGCGTGATCCTGGATTACGTAGAAAAATTTGGGAGTATCCTGTTAATAGGCGTGACGAAGTTCGTAGGGCGTACATAACTCTACATGGTCCAAATCGTCCCGATTTAGGAAAAAAATATCCGTATACTCTTGCATCCGCCAAGGCTCGTCCTCGAAGATTTCAAGCTCCGTGGTTTGCTTTATTTTCGTGGTTGGAATATTCAGTGGCCAAGAACAAGGCTTTCTGTTTTCCTTGTTTCCTTTTTGCGCCTCCGGATGGGTCTAGTTTTGCAGGACATAGTGCATTTGTTGTTGAAGGTTTTGATGGTTGGAGGAAGGTCAATAGCGGGAAAACTTGTTCTTTTCGTTTGCATGAAGGTGTTAATTCCGATTCTTGTCATCGAACCGCTGAACATAAATGGAAGGAAATACAAAACCCAACTCAAAATATTGAAAGGGTGATTGTAAAATTTTCTGCCGAACAAGTCTTTAACAATCGCATTCGCTTAAAAATTTCTATTGACTTGGTTCAAAGATTGGCCTTTCAAGCTATGCCTTTCAGAGGGCATGATGAGAAATCAACATCAAACAACCGTGGTAATTTCCTTGAGTTTTATGATTTATTAGCATCATATAATGAAGAAGCCACCAAAGCATTGATAAATGTTCCAAAGAATGCCACTTACAAGTCGTCTGATATTCAAAAAGAAATTTTACATATCTTTTCTATAAAAGTGAAAGAGGCGATTCGAGAAGAAATTGGACATGCTAAATTCTGCATTATAGTGGACGAAGCTCGAGATGCGTCAAAAAAGGAGCAGATGGCAGTAGTTATAAGATTTGTTGATAAAAATGGTGTTTTACGGGAGCGTTTTTTTGGTATTGTTCATGTTCCCAACACTATGGCAGTGACACTAAAAGATAGCATATGCTCAGTTCTCAATCACCACAATCTCGATATTCGGAATATTCGGGGACAAGGATTTGACGGTGCAAGTAACATGCGGGGTGAGTTTCATGGACTACAAGCTTTGATATTAAGTGATTGCCCATATGCTTATTATGTTCACTGCTTCGCACATCGATTACAATTAGCATTACTGGCATCAGCAAAAGAAGTGCTTCCAGTCGACCGATTTTTTGCTAAATTGCTTCGGATCGTGAATATTGTTAGTGCATCATGCAAGAGAAATGATGAGTTGAAAGCTGCCCATGCCGATGATATTGCTTTCTTAATTTCCATTAAAGAGCTTGAGACTGGAAGAGGATTAAATCAAATTGGTAATCTGCAACGACCTAGTGATACTCGCTGGAGTTCTCACCTAAAGTCTGTTTCTAGCTTGATAAAAATGTATAGTGCTGCTTGCATGGTTTTACTTAATATTTATGAAGATGGACCTACTTCTCTAAAGGGAGAAGCTCGTTCAACACATAAGGCATTAACTTCCTTTGAATTTGTCTTTATACTTCATCTTATGAAGTCAATGTTAGGAATCACGAATTCTCTTTGTCTAGCTTTGCAATCTAAAACTCAAGACATTCTTAAGGCTACTTCAATGGTTTTATCTACTAAAAGCCTTCTTCAAAATCTTAGAGATGATGAATTCGATGATTTGGTTGCTACCGTCAAACTCTTTTGTGAATCACGCAACATTGATATCCCAAACTTGAATGCAAAATATTCTTCGAGGTATGATCCCACTCGTGATAACTTTTCAGTACTTGACCGCTATAGAGTTGATATTTTCTATCGTGCTATAGATTCTCAAATTCAAGAACTAAATCGTCGCTTTGATGAGCAAGTAATGGAATTGTTAGTTCTTAGTTCTACTTTGAATCCTAATTGTCACTCTTCAATATTCAAAATTGATGATATTTGTCTACTTGTTGACAAATTTTATCCGGAGGACTTTACGGAGTTTAAGAAAAGTAACTTGAAATTGGAACTTCGACATTACGAGAATTGTGTTATTTCTCTTCCTGAATACAAGAATTTATCATCGATTTCCGAGCTTTGTCAATGGTTGGTAGAAACAAAATGGTCTACAACATATCAGCTTGTTTATAGAATTGTGGTTCTCGTGCTTACTCTTCCCGTTTCTACCGCCACCGCAGAAAGATCATTTTCAGCTATGAATATCATCAAAACTAGTATTCGTAATAAAATGGAAGCCGATTATCTTGAAGATTGTATGATGATGTATATTGAGAAAGATATTGCTTCAAAATTTAGCACGGAAACTATCATTGATGCATTTGCGAATGCGAACAGCCGTCGGGTTCATTTCTTTTGATTTTATCAGGTATCATGTTAGTTATTTGTAATAATTTTTGTGTTTATGCTTTGGTATTTGTTCAACAACACTTAAATGGGGTATATAGATTATGGGTGAGTATGAAAAATTATTATTTTAAGTTGCTTTTTTTTTGGTATATTTTGGCACCCCCATTTACACATCCTGGCTTCGCCCCTGAACGTGAACACCTCTTGTAATGAGTGGGTGGAATTTGTGGGGTTTAACTTATCATTAACATATTAATATGTGTCAATGTTTCCAGTTTTTTTGCTAATTGCGCTTCTAATCATATTCATCCTTGAAAATCTAAAGAATTCTGTTCCATTTTTAGAAGTTGGTAGATGTTATTTTCCACACAGTTTAAATCTTTCAAACCTATCTTGTAAGTTTAATGTTTATTAGTTCCTATAGGGAAGCGGAAATGGAAACGTGAAAGAAGAAAACGAGAAGCGGAAAATATGAAATTCAATTCTTTTTTCTAGGGAAAACGAGTTTCCTGGTTAAACTACGTTCTATTTAATATTTAGCTAAATATTCTAGGAAAACAATCTTTATAAATCGAGGCTAAAAAAAAGCTGAATATCTTACTTTATCAAATCTAGCTAAAAACCAAAATTTTATGGTTCTGAGACCACTTAACAAATAAGAAATGGTAATAAGGCAATACAATTGGATTTAGACTAAATTTCTTAGTGGTGAAATAAGTCAATTTTCTTCTTGTCATATAATTTATTAAATTCATGTTCTTTCCACGGTCTTATCTTGTCATATAACTGAAACCAGTTTCGTGTTCTTTCAACAGAATGTATTTTGTAAAACTATATAAGAATAAATTCTAAAATGTCAAAACAAGTACTGGAGTATATTAATTTTTGTTGTCGAGAGTGATTATTTGGTAGCAGTGTATAGGTTGGTAACTAAATATAATTCGTATAAAATTATGGAAGTCATTTTCATACCATTTTTATCATTTTGATAAGTAATATATCTAATTAGAAACACAAACTTATATACGTACTTTTGAATTGTTTACGTTGGTAGTATCAACAAGACCCAAATTAAAATGATACAATAAATTAAAGCGACATATATGTTAATCAAAGTGGGATCTAACCCGGTTTTACAAAAGGACCTAATAGAAACTAATGTAACGATATTAATCACAACCGACTAACTGCTAAGTTAGTAAAACTATCAGCTAAACATTGATTATACATAACACATTCTAACATACTTTAAGAAAAGCATGCAAAACTAAACTAGATTTTTTTCCCCTCTAAATTGAATACAGATAAAAGCAAAACACTCTGAAAGCTTTCTCAGTTTCATGGTTGCTTCACTTAAAAAACGTTCCTAAACTTTCTCGATATACCGTTGGTTTCTTCTACTTGCCATTTGCGATGAATTTCAATTCTTTCTTATGTTTTCCAATTTTTTGATGTATGTGCGCCGATAGAATTACAGTAGTTCTTACAAATGAGTGGTATATATATACTCAGCCTCCTTCCTTGCATACAACATTCTATGATAATCAATCAACTGGCATCTTCAAAGAGGCGATGTCACTTGTAAATGAGGCTTACAAGCAAGTGTACTACTCAGCCGTGTAAATGATATAACCAATTATTTGCTTGGTGACGTGGCCAAAAGCATACATCACATTAAATATGGAAAAAGTTTTATCGATCTGAAAGAATTATTTAATTAGGTGGATTCACTATTACAAGAATATGCATACATATGGTTCGATTTTACATGAATCAATTCAAATCATAAAAAATACAGGATGGAAACGACAAAATATCTCTTGATTAAAAATATTGTAAAATTGATCAATTCAAACATAAACCAAAAGTAAAGAAACTCACAAAAAATGTATTGCTTGCCTGCTCGCTAGGTTTCCATTGAGGAATTAAATGAAAACACAACAATATATCACACGTTTGAATATGCGTTTATATATAGTTGCGTCTTTTAATATTTTACGAAAAACTGTGTGAACACAGCACAAGTATGAAGGTTAACAGATTTATAAATAATGTGAGAGACAAATGAATTGAAATTTAAATTAACAGATATAGTATGTCATCTCTGGTATATTTCTTACATTTTCATTTGTTAACAAAGGTGAAAGAAGGGATATTCAAGGAAAGACTATTAAATGGTGTATGTTAACTAGTTGTATATATTGCTTCAGAGTAATTAATCAAATGAACACGTTAAGGTTGGTATTTGTCGTGGTCCATGATCTGCTATTATATCTTTCTCAACGAGGCTAAGAGTAAGCACATCACGCATGTTATTAATTCATATATATATATATATATATATATATATATATATATATATATATATTTAGCAAAAAAAAAACTCATTTTTTTTAAAAATGTAGCTATCTTCTTGTTGTGCTAGCTTAAAATAACTAGCAAGAATAACCACTAGTACTAGATTTGGCAAGGGGCTTAATCAGCTAGCATGCTGTGACACTACTCTTTTGTACTACTACTAAAATAATCTAGTCTAGTTAGGATATACATATAGCTAGCTAGTGTAATTGCTCTTTAGAATGGTTGAAAAAAAACTAATGACACGGTTTAACATGGATTTAATACAGTAAGAGAAGAACTAGAATGATATTGTTGGGAATGCTATAGAAAAAAAATCCTACTATAATTTTAAGAAAAACAACGTTTAAAATAATTGAAAATTGAGTTTAAAAAACAACGTTTAAAATAATTGAAAATTGAGTTTAAAAGTCTATTATGAAGTTAAAAAAAATGAGTTACGGAATTAGTCTAATATTACAGAGTGTATATTTAACAGTATTTGGTAACAATAGTTATTGAGAGATCTTGTATTCTTTTGCCATTTACTTTCTTCAGTGTCATCTTATTTTTATTTGTATTAGTAGAAACATATGATACATGACTACTGAGAATGGGCTAGCTGTTTTCCTCAATTATGGATGCCTGCATGCAGTTTAATTTTTCTTACATATCTTGGCTACAAAGTTGGTAATTAATGACAACTCTAATCATCTTGTTTGACACAATAAACAATATTTAACGTGTCCAAACAAGTCACTTGCTTCAGAAGGTGTCTTTTACAAAAGTGATAAGTAATAATTAGCCTGCAGTCGTTCTATTCTTCTTAGAAACCACTCAAGAACCATTATTTTTTAAACTGAATTTTCACTTAATGAGAACGTGCATGGACTGTACTACTTGGGTGTGGTCGATCAATAATAATCAAAGTCTTACTATTAATATTCAGAAAATGATAGATCAATATATTATTAATATTCAGAATATAAACCACGCACCCTATTATTCACATGAATATATGGTGATAAGATTGCTTGGAGTTGTGGGGCATCTGTTAATCCATGGTGAGTGAATTTATAAAATGGTGATATAGTACTCAATCAATAATAATCAGACTTCTAAAAAGATGATATAACACTCAACTATTTTAACTTGAGGGGAAATTAAAGTATAGACAAAGTTACATTTCTCCCAATTATAATATTTTGAATGTGAGATCCCTTGATTCTATTAAATAAGATTTAAAATAAAAAAATGTGAGTTTTTCTTTATTTCCTAAAGCGGCTCGTGGTTGCAAATTTGTCTCTTGAGAAACATGTGAATGCATGATGGCCGGTTTCATGTTACCAATGTAAATATAGTTATATAGACAGATTAGTGTATTGAAAGATTCTGTAATTATTAACTAAACTGAAACTGCAAATTAAGCACATTTAATATATTTCGTACCCAAGTTTTTAGTGCTAACATTTGACCCTACAGTTTTACTAGTACCAATCAAACTGAAAAATGACCAGAGTTATAGCTATGAGTTCAAATTTTACGAGGTTCCAATTGTCAAGTTTTTGTTAAATTTTTGCTTTTTTTTTTATGTATTCGTAATTTTTTTCGTCGTTTTTTTTTTAAAATCAACATATTATTTTATTTCTAAAGTATTTGTTAAAAAAAACGATAAAATTTGACCTTTTTTTTTTATAGTATTTATAATATTACTAACTTATAAATTGTCAAACAAACATTTATAAATAAAAAAATATATAAATGTCAAATTTTACCGATTTTTTGAACAACCCTTTAAAAATAAAAGAGTAAGTTGAATTAAAAAAAATATCGAAAAAAATTACTAATACATATGAAAAATCGAAAAACTGACCAAACAAACAAATTTCATTAATAAAAATATTGCTATATGTCACCAACTTCGACCCCTTTCTTCTTTTAATACTCCTATAACCAACCAAATATTTATATTTATTTATTTATTGGGTACAAACGGCTCTATATTATTCATCAGAAAAAGAAAAAAAGAGGTGTTCTACTTCTATGGGACAAAGACCCCCATAGTGGTCATCAGAATGCTTACAACAAATATATTTGAATTAAATAGATAAACAATAAATGGATAGATGGGTCGAACTATGTTGGTTTCAAGAGTCAACAGATTAATAGACTTTCATTGATGAAATTTAATCACAATGATGCTATTTACGCTGACGACTCAGCCACACTTCTTACCCAATTTTTCATCAAACTTATATACAACATATTGAAAAACTAAAATCTTAATGGCTCACCTCACGCTACAATATCATAGGTGTACATCCAGTACAAACATATCATAGCAACTGAGGGGGAAAGAAAGAAAGGATGAAAGTGGACAAAAAAATTAGGAAAATAAAAGGAAAATCAATGCATCACATAAAAAGGGTGCATTGACATGTGAAAGAGTCAAACCAATTAATATGAAGGCATAAACACTATTATAACTTTCACCCAATTGGTTTTCTTATAAAATTTACTCATTTTCTTGTAAAGTCGCAATAAGCGTGGTAGAGCTAATCTGACTCATTAGAATTATTGATTAAATTATCATACCCTCAAAATTGAACATACTTAAACTAGTTTTCGTCTGTATGATTTCCCCAACTTCAAGTGTCTGCCCATCAGACCATTTATTCACATTAATTATGATTTTAAATAATAAATTCCAACATTCCCAAGCTGAACTAAAAACTTTCTATAACTGAAAAGATATACTATATCTTCAAAATTACGTTATTCTCATTGATAGTATGGAGAAATTTGCTCCACTAACGGTCAAGTATTTATGGTGAGTCCCCATTGCATTCGTAATAGTTATATACCTTCAAAAAAATCAAAAAGTGGAGACTAGAGAGATTTGATATTTTATACTGGATTCAAGAAAATAAAAATTACATACAGATAACTATAAAAGGTTTTCTTGTACTTGTCGTTACAGAATGAGTACATCTTGAGAGAAAATAATGGTCAGTCTAATTAATATTTAAAATATATAAAATATACACTTAAACCTTGGATATAATGTATACACGAATTTTTTATCAACATTTCAGATGATGAATGTATGTTCAATTTTTTTGGAACAACATGATATAGGTTTCTTACAAGCATACAAAATCTTCTACTATTATTTTAATGTTTGTATCTAGTAACCTAGACTGACTGAATCAAATGTGGCATAAAAAAAGTGTCATAATTATAAAATTTACGCAGTTTGATTGACAGCCGATAGGGTGTTTGATGTAAAATTCAAGAGTAGTACTCTTTATTTATTAGAAAATTATACTCGCATAAATTTGACGGCTTTGAATATATAACTAAATTTCAAAAATAATTAAAAAAATATATATATCATATAGTTTAACATTTAAATTATGTAGAAAATTTAATAAAAAAAATTGTTTCGGCAATTTAGTTACATATTCAAAGCCGATTAAAATTAAACGTAGTTTCGTATAAAAGTTATAAAATGGGACGGAGGGAGTAGTTCATATAAACATGAATTATTCATATGTACCCATAACTTCAACTTCAGTAATGGGAACTAGACTTCGAAAAGAAGATTTCCACCATTTTCAAAACAATCAAACAAATTCTAGCATAGAGTTTACAGGCTTTTGAAGGTAACTATGTACTACAATTTTTTCATCCGAAACATTACTCCAAGAATTCAGAAATTCCAGTTATGTTGCTACATTAAGTATTTACTGTATTTGATTTCCAAAGAAGAAATAACTATGGACTGATTTTATTTTTAAAACTTTTTTTAACTATAGACTATATTTTAAGTATGGCCTTTCGCAGTTATTGAGAACTCTAGTTACCATGGGGATTATCTAACACGTTAGTCTTTTGAATCTGAAGTTGGGATTATCTAACACGTTTCGTATGTATCATTCCAACATGCATTTTCATTATACGATGTGGTCCCAAAATAACCATTACCCTACATGATACTTAAAAGGCAGCACTTTTCAGATATGACACACTTTCACCCCGTCAAATTAATATATATATATATATATATATATATATATATATATGGGGAGGATATATGAACATCATGAAAAACACCCAACTAGACACTTTTTTGTAAAAACGCTCCAAATCAAGATTTGGTTAATGCAAATCTCCATGGTTTCATTCTGTAACAAATCATTTTTGCTAATATATTAGTGATTTTAGGGTGTAACAAATCATTTTTGCTAATATATTAGTGATTTTAGGTTCGCCGCTTAAACTAATTAAAATGGAAAACAACATAAGACAAAAAAAAAGGCCAACTGTGGAATACCAGAGGCAAGAGCGATGGGAATAATTAAGATAAACAGAAAAAATTTATTTATAAGAAATTTCCTCAGAATTTAAGTCTTGTTCTAAACAGAGTTTTGGGTAATCAAATGGTCAATATTGTCTTTGCCATTGGTCTATACGTGTTCTCAACATGGGGTCAAACGGTCCTAGTACTAACTCGCTCAAGGATTGTGCCTTTACACTCAAAATGCCAAAAAAAAAACACATTTAGATTGATAATAATTTCATGATAGAGAAATTTTATTAATATATTCAAAAATTAAATGCATGTTTACATTTCTCATAATTAATTTGCAAAGTATCCTTACGAAAAATGATCGTATAGACTATAGATTGTGAAGGTTGAGACTTAATTATCAAGTTAAAAAAATTAAGATTAGGTAAACATGTTCTTTTTTTCTTTTTATTTATCATAAATGTATAATGATGCTAGAATGAAACTTCTCAGTTCTTAAAAGAACAGATTTTTGACAATTAATTAAGTACATAGCATAAGCATCTACCGATCTACGTCTAACATTAACTATATATCCAGGAAGAACGGAAATCATTTTCTAAATCAGTGCAATTATTAAGATAAGCATTACACAAAGGAGTAGTATAAAAAAATATTTTACAGTTTGCACACACCTATCATGGAAAAGGTTCAATATACAAAGAGAAGGAGAAAATTTAAAGAGAGATTATGTATTTATTTTTACAGACAAAGCGTTCAAACTCTTCTTTTATAGTCATAGTCATATCACAAAGGCTCCACACAATCTTGCTTAATTCATCAATATGTCCTATATACTATAGTATATACTAAATAGTAATACTAATTAAGGGGGAGAAATTTCCAAGATCGTTGTTGCTAAATATACAGATTCTCTCTTATCATGTCTGGACAGTTCTCGGACCTCTTGCTGGGGATATATTATCGTGTCTTTTGAGTATGCCGGGGGGCCAGTTGCAACTTGGTCATCACAGATTATTATTATTAAAAATGAAGGAGATGTGTAATTGTAGATACATAGACAGAGGATGATCAAGTTTCAAATATCATTTCATTCACCCCAAAAGACTACAAGAACTCAAGAAGTGTCTGTTCTGTTGGCAAACTGGGCTGTACTTATCTAATATTACGACACGTTTTCCAACCCTGTTCTTCTAGTGGAATATTGACATATATATGAGACCGCTTTGAGATATTCTCTCTTAAAAGTTTCTTCACCATTCCTTAAAATGGCTGGACAACAAGCTCGGCAGTGGATTAAGTGTCTCGCTCGCAAGCTAATCTCTGATAGGCAAGCTTCATGAAAAACGGATTTACAAATGCCCAAAAAGAAAGCACTAACAACTTCTCTTACTTTCCCCAGTGCAGATACAGAAATTCCCCCAATACTGATTTGTGATACCAATTTCTGAAGCTGCTAATTTGAATTCGTCATTTGCCCAAATTTGCTACGTACAAAGCCATGGAGATCGATTTAGA
This sequence comes from Primula veris, assembly GCA_963682055.1. Classification (NCBI taxonomy): domain Eukaryota; kingdom Viridiplantae; phylum Streptophyta; class Magnoliopsida; order Ericales; family Primulaceae; genus Primula; species Primula veris. The sequence goes on from OY821748.1 coordinate 29,773,462, forward strand.
ACGAAGCCCGTAAAAATGATTCTCATTACATGGGACCCCCCGAATAATTGCAAATTCCGTGAATGCACGAGTGAGAAGCACAACAAAATAATCAGGAAAAACTTTTTATACTGTTGAAACTTGAAACCAAGTTAATTAAGTAAAGATACAATTAAATATGGTCACTCAAACTATTGTACGTACATCCTCCAAGCTCCAAATGGACCGAATAACTAACTTCTCCTCCTACTGATGCAGACTGAGTTATTAACCACTACATTATTAGTTACTACTAAATTCATTTATTTCATCAATGCTTCATGTTTCGTTGCAATTAAATCATCAAGTAGTTAGATAAAGTACCATAAAATTTACAATTACAAACAAATTCGAGACTCAATAATGTTTTTATACTTAACTTCAATAATATTCTTTTGTGAAGAATTTCAATATACATATAGAAATAATTGAAGATCTTATAGACGCATTGTCTGACATTAGAATTACAATTACTCCACAGTATTTTGTTTTAGTTTTTTTAACTTCAAAATACTACAAAGACAAATAAAATACTTGGTCAAAAGTACTCATCTATAGGACTACATCCCAACATAAGAATTATAAATCTCAGCACTAATTAAACCATATGCCTAAGAGCGTAAAACTATATATAATAGCACAAAACACAAACTAGGGAGCCTCAATATAAACCACAATATAATCGAATCAATATAATCAATATAAAAACAGTCTACAACCTAACAATTCTATAGCACTTAAAAGTAGCACTGAAGGAAAATTTCCCATGAACTTACTTGAATTTTAGGATGACTGCACTGGACCAAAGATTTCTTCCTTTGCAATCAAATGTCATCCTGATACAAGTGATATTCCACTTAGATAAGTGATACATATTGAAAGTACGAAACAAAGATGAAAAATGCTGTAACAATCCCACCTTGACATTTGAGGACAGTGGGCTTAATGTAATACCCATTAGTGCCGAATATCTCTTCCCCAGTTTCAAGGGTGGCCCCGCTATCGACACCCGGTCTTATGCTATTCAAAATTTCCCCAAACTGCTCAGGGTCAACCTGAGTTTTTCAACCAGAAACACCAATAAGCATGTGAGAAAAAACTATTCTGTGCGTCTTACGTTTTTTTCAAAAGAAAACCTTGCCTTTTCATTTTTACGCATCTTGAAAACCAAATTGTTTATACCAAATTGTTCACTGTCATTCCCACATTCCAAAGTTGGTAACTGATCCACGATTTCTTAAATTAGGGTACTTACGTCATTTCTGGACGGAAGTTAATCAATCATTTTTGAAGGACTAATTGTTTCATTTTGGTGTAGTAGAAAGGTTTTTTTAGCGATCTGTGCACCCAAAACTATTTGGTTCCTCCAATTATTAATGAGAAACAGACAACCAATTTGCCATCTATGGGTGCGTTTCACTATTTATTTTTAGTAGAATGCACTAAAACTAGTATTCAGCTCCTTTCGGTCAACTTAGCCCTTGTTTGGTTATAGCTGTTATGCTCAACCTTGTTACTTGCATCTTTTAAGCTCTGCTTTAAAGTTTATTCCTAAACGTTATATTTTGGTTTTTTTCTTAGATAACTAAAAAGGCATCTGAGTTTTTCAGGTTTTCTTGGTTTGAAAAAGCTAGTAAGTTTAAGCTAAACATTTTAAACCCAATATTTCCGAACTAAAACATTTTAGCTTTAGTTGATCAAAAGCTGCAGCAAAACAAGGCATCTCCTTAAAAGTTGTACTGAATTTAGTTGACGAGCATAAAATCTATGATTCTCTGTGTTCACCTGGAAAAACTAGAACCTTAAAGCTGGATTAACCTAGCCTATTAAAAAAACAGCTTATTTGAAGCTATAGACAAACAAGTCCTTAGTGTACAATTGGAAACCTAATCTGTGGTATTAAGACCCAACAAATGAAATTAAAATAACCACGGCTACATCTTACTTTCAGGTCATGAACCAATTGCGCAAGGTCTTCAATAGAGTAAACATCGTAATGAGGTGGCGGATTGATAAGTCCCACTCCAGCAGTGGAATTTCTTGTCAGAGCAAATGTCACCGATAACCTTATGGCCAGGAAGCTCTCCACCTTCACCGGGCATCGCACTCTGCAATTATACCGGATAAAACTTAAATAATAATTAAATAACATACAATAAGCAATTCGACCACATAATTAACCTCACCCGGTGTCAAAGTAGGTGTCAGTTACAAGTGCAAAGACCGCTCGTAACCTGTCTACGAACATAAATTTAAAAACACGGTGAACCTCTGATCCAATTGAGGGCACATATGGATGGATGAACAAGATCGCATAATTCGCATAAATAAAAACCATTTTTAATAAGATCAGTAGTGTGATTTGAAAATTTACCTGAGCCATATTTATCTGTATTTCATCGGCATTTGTAAGGTAGTAACTTGAATCTTCCACTTGCAACCTGCTTGATAGAACTTCTTTTCGAGTTCATTTTACCGTTTAGAATAGGCTCAAATCGTGAAGGGTTCTCGCCTCCCTCACCTAGAAAGAAATGTCACCAAGGTATTTGAAGGAATGGAGGAACAAAAAAACCATATATTTGTAAGTGAAAGTTTATTACTATTGCACACATGGATGTTTCTTTAGATTTCAATTTTGTACACCTGCATAGAAAAGTTAGCTCTTAGTCCCCTAATCTAGGTAACCACTCTATCTACACGACCTACTCAAAGTAATAGCATGATTTTTTCCGGTAAGTAATAAAAGACCATAGTCTGGAGATAGAAACATTTTTTTCACAGAACGGTGCACACCAACATATAATATTTATGATATTTTTTTGGTACACTAAAGTAGAGAATTGTAAAAATAGATGATATGTGGACGTACAAAAGCTAGAATCAACCCGTTTTAAGTTATGAGGTTCAAAATGAATGCCATGAAATGCATACAGCATCAAGGTTTTAAATTTCAGAAGAAATTAGATAAGGTAATGACGAAGAACTTGTACTAAACATTGCTTTAACACAACAGGTCGAGAAAATAATCATCAATTAACATACTTGTGTTTGATTTCCCTCCAATTTTGTTCATAGCAATGGCAAGAGTAGTGTGAGCCCCTAAAGGTAATAGATCTATAACTCATAGCGCCTGTGCAAAACCGCTTCACAATCTCAGAAGCCGGTTCCACTTCATAAAAAGCAACCTTAAACTCACCATCTTTAAATTTTAACAAACCACGCAAATTGCATTGTTTATTCAACTTCTGTATCCTCTTAGAATACTCCTTATAAGAGAAAACGCTGTTACCTCTAGCAGCCTAGCCATAGCGAGGGGGTCTTTAAATGTACCTGATGTAGGATACCAAATCCGAATCAGGAAACTAAAGAAGATTCTCGAAATCAAGCCTCTAAGCAATAGAAACAACATGAAACCTTGATTTTGAAAATTGTGTATAGCTCTGTTTCTATATCATATATACTTAACGCTTGTTGTTTGCGCCTTTTTAAGCTAACTTTACTGGGGGTCTTTTTACTTTGGTTAATCAACTTAAGTTAAAACCTAAGCTTCTGGAGGTCTTTTGGCCTGGGAAAGAAATTCTAAACTGGATATATCAAGTTTTATAACAACCTTCAAACATCCAGCTTATTTGCTTAAAAAGATGCAAGCAAAAATTAAATTTTGGTACTGTTGCAACTTTATTTGTTCCGCCATCCGTTATCTAACTACCTATGAATACAGAAAAGAAAATTCACTTCACTCAAAAACAATAAACTCTTTACACGCTTTAATAGGAAATGAACTTGGGACATAACAGTACTTAAGCTTTACAGCTAAATGCAATTAAAGGAAAAAGCTGAGCTTAAGAACTACAGCCTACAACCAAACAATTCCATAGCATTTAAAAGTAGAACTGAAGGAAATTTTCTCTTGAACTTACTTGAATTTTCGAATAGAATGCACTGGACCAGAGATTTCTTCCTTTGCAATCAACATATCACATGATACAAGTGATCAATAAATAAGGTATAGTGTGATACATATTAGAAAGTACGAAACAAAGATGAAAAATGTTGTAACAATCCTACCTTGACATTTGAGAAGACAATGGGCTTAATGTAATACCCATTAACATCGAATATCTCTTCCCCAGTATCAAGGGTGGCCCCGCTATCGACACCCGATCTTATGCAATTCAGAATTTTCTCAAACTGCTCAGGGTCAACCTGAGTTTTTCAACCAAAAACACCAATAAGCATGTGAGAAAAACTAATTTGCGCGTCTTATGTTTTTTTCAAAGGAAAACCTTGCCTTTTCATTTTTACGCATCTTGGAAACCATGTATATGGCACATCTGAAAAGGTAATACTTTTTTATACCAAATTGTTCATTGTCCTTCCCACATTCCAAAGTTGGTAACTGATCCACGGTTTCTTAAATTAGGGTACTTACGTCATTTCTGGACGAAAGTTAATCAAACATTTTTGAAGGGCTAATTGCTTCATTTTGGTATTAGTAATTTTTTTTCAGCGATCTAGTTTCTCAAATTACATACAGAAAGGGTGTAATTATGCATAAAAAAAGAAGTTCAAACTATTTACCTGAAGACCTTGTTCAATACCGCTCTTTAATGGATCACCAACAATTCTTTTCATGTGCTTGCTTTCGCTTTAGCTACAAACTCATCATAAAATTGCTCATGAAGAAACATACGAGAATCATCACAACAGCATTGCTCTAATGAATACTTGTACATCTACAGCAAATTTCATCCATGATCATGATTTCAGTTGCTCTCGGTCTGCTTTTGCTTGCTCCAAAGAAGCACAGAAACAAAAAAAAAAGCATTTAATAATTTTCTCAAAAGGAATCAAAACAACAATTGTGGAAGAAAAACTGCCATTATAATACATGGAAATGAGATTACCTAGAGTGATAATTTGTTTGCAATGAACTTTGTTCCAATACGAGTAGTGAAAAAATTGGAAATAGTCTAGGGACAAGGGTATAAATCATAAATATGAATTGCCTTGCAGGTTTTATAGAGAGAGGCTCACCTAATAAAATTCTTTTCAGTATGTTTTATCCAGAAACAATCAATAATTTCACAATATCATGGAACTTCAACTTTTAAACACCTATTATATATATAATTTTTATGCTTCGGTTTTAATTGCAAAAACTGAAAATGATTAACAAATTAATGCAGATCATTAGAAGGACTTACCCTTTTCTCCTCCTCGATCTTGGCATTGGTAAATGAGTACATTGCCACTCCAGCAACTGCAATGCAGGTTCCGATTCTAGTTTGTAATGAAATCTTGCTACCTGTAATAAACAATTTCATAACTTGTAACATGATAGACTTAGTTAAGGTTTTAATCTTAAAAACATCAATACAATTACACCCTATAATAAAGGGAACTACTATAATATTACAAAATAGTCGGTAGCAGCTAGTTCACCTGGATATATCCGCAGCCTCTAATGCTTTCTCGAAACCTTCCATTTCTTGCTCTTGGTGTACCTCAAATTCTTGGGTACAAGACTTTTCCTCCGTCTCAGGCAAGCAACAATGGTGAAGGGCCGACAAGGAGAGTGTGTCAGACTATATGTCAGAGGCACAATTCTTCGGTACAAGAGGTCGAAGTCGAAACCAATACCCAAACATCTCTTTGGTTCAAATCCAAGGTGTAAACACAAATGAGAACGTGACTTGGTATTAGGGGAAACGAATTGCTTACATTTACAAAGCCAAGGTGAAGAAAGATGGATCACACTATCATTGCATTTGGGGAAAGGTCTCTAGGACACATGGTAACAGTGGTGTTGTTCCAATCTATCTCCTAAAGCCATGGGCAACAGAGTTTGGGTTTTCATGTATCCCAGCAACATCTGAGTGCAAACTATAAAATGCAGCTTTTCAGTGGTTATTCCAAGAGGTTGTTTCCAGATTGAGACCATTCTGAATCGAGGCACGATTTATACTTCGGAAAATAGATCTCCTTTTCATGGACAATAGTTTGGTTTAGCTGTAATTTTGTTTCTGTGTTAATCAATGTTCAACGCTTCGATTGAATTTTAATATTTGCCTTGTGGGAAAAAAAAGTGTACCTGAAATTCATTCTTCCTCGTTGTCAAATTGAGGATTACCATAAACCGACAGTGGTTGAAATTTCTTTGGACAACTTGGCAATTTATTCCGAGTTTCTTGTCATTCAAATAAAACACTTGTTATAGTGATTCTGTTACTGCAGACATAAGATTATGAATATGATCTTTACACTAGTAATGCACTGTTTCATTAACTTTTGAGACTAGTAATTTTCATACGACGATAAGAAGTATCTGTTTTTTGAAGAGTCCAATCATGATTAGGCTTAGACAACCTTTAAATTAGGACAATTAAGAATTACATAAATATATATTACAATTAAGAAGTATCTGTTTTTTGAAGAGTCCAATCATGATTAGGCTTAGACAACCTTTAAATTAGGACAATTAAGAATTACATAAATATATATTACAATTATCATCATTCGTATTTTATCAGACAATAATTATTTCTTTCCGATTTCGAAATTCATTTTCCACTCAAATTGATTAAGCTCTTACATTACAAGAGCAGAGGTACACAAATCTCACAAAAGAGGAAAACAAGTCTTTTATGTCCTTTTTAATACAGGAGAAAAGTAAACAATTCTCACAAATACGATACACACAGTTACAATAATATTAGACAAGATAAACAATTAACAAACTCAATTTTTTTAATTACACTATGTAGTGTTTCTCTTTCGGAGTTAATGTTGAAGAGCAAGACGATGGAGGAGAGGGGAGGGAAACCCTAAACTGGCCATGGTGGCTCCTAAGAGAAGATGACTAAGTTATCTGTATTTTATTTTTATTTAATTAAGTGTTGTATTATTATTAGAATGGATGTATTGTGGCCGTAGGATTATTTTAATGTATTATTATATAGTCCGTTGGATCGTTTCCAGCAGTGATTAGGTTATTGATCAGATTATGCCACGTGTAATACATCAACCATCCAGAATAGATAAGTTATTTAAATACCAATAACTACCACTAATTTGAATTATTTTGTAATCAGTAGGATTGTCTGTAACAGTTTTTGAGGATATGGAGAAATAAAAACTTGTTCTATTTTCGTTTCTAAGTAATTTTTAGATCAAATTCTGATCTGATATCCTCCACACTACCATCAGCTAGACCATAATACGATACTTTATAGCTTATTGTTGTTGCTTCATACCTATACTATAATTTCCATCTCACCAAATTTACACACAATAATAGCTCAATTACATACAAATATGTGTTTGTGTGTATTCTTTGTAAAAACATATTGAAAATAACATGGTCAACTTCAGTGAAATGAGCTTATTGGAAAAAAGCTTATTAATGTTAAAATGAAACAGTGATGAGAGACAAGAAACGATTTCATCACAAATAAAACATGTATGTCAAAAAAACTAATTGAAAATAAATTTATTAAAATAAAATTTACAGAAAATAAGGTTAAATTTGATCTTTAATCGGAGGTAGGAGACGATTTGAGAGAGACAACACGTACTGACAAATACTGTATTATACAAATTGAGTTGTTTCTTTTTTCTTTTATATAAAATATACTCCTTCTCAATCAAAATATTGATATCAGAGTGCTATGTACCATTGTGAAGTTTTCTTATTAGATAAACAACTTAAATATATAATTTATTTTTGTTATAAGATTAGGGGGCCTATAGAAAGTAAGTTTTAACTTTTAAGTGACTTTAGCCTTTGTGCCTATTTGATCTAGATGTGTCTACACCAAAACTCGACCCTAAACAGCAGCGGTGATGAGTATGTTTTTTCTAGCTAAACAGAGACAGTATAATACGGAACAAGTTAAACAGATTATAAAATCAAGAGTATTATTACAATCCAATTAAAATTTTAAATATTTTGACTCCTCTTAATAAAAATTTGGAGATACAATAGCTTTAAAAAAAGATATTCAAACAAGTACATGCCTCCAATATTTTTCATAAGAACTCGACAAACATATTACTCATTTATCTAAAGACACATGATGCATAGATTGATTTCCAATTTGGTAATTTAAAATATGGTTTGTAAGTGTTGGGATGAATCGAAGGTTCGGCCGAGTTTATTTTTGTAACTTGGATTGAATCTATTTAAGTTTCCAATAATGTTGTTATTATCCTTACGAGAATATTTGTTATCACAAGTAGAAAAGTCTCTCCATGTATTTGGTTCAAAGGCGCTCTTAATTGGTTTCAAATAGTACCCTGGAATGTGGGTGCATAGAAAATATGGAGTATAAAAGAGAATTATAGATGATATAAGTGAGGAATTCAAAATTAAGAGCATGCGTATCAGTTTTTCTATATTTTTTCTCATATTCAAGTTAATTAGTATCACTTTTATATTTTTAGTATAACAGTTTAACTTTATACATTTTTTAGATTTTCTATCAAATTTATTATCATAACTAAATATTATTATATTTTATTATACTTCTATTTTTTTCAACCCAAATTAATTTACTAGAACAATCACATTAAATAAGTTAAAAGTTTTCTCGTATTTAAAGTAAAAAGTACACTTTTATAACTTATAATTAAACGTTTTGATTTATACAAATTATCATCTTTTTTTATCAGTTTCTCTATCAAAACTATACAACTCATCTTTTTGTTATTTTATTAATTTATATTTGAAAAGTACAAATAAATGAGAGAGAATAAGAGAAAAGTAAGAGATATAAATTATTATTTTAATTATAAGGAAATATCTTTGATCATTTGAGATATATTTGAATTCATATAAATTTAAGATAAATGAATCATATAAGTGAACTGATGCGCTTGCTCTAATGGACTTCCCCTAATCTTTTTTTAAAAAGTTCAATAAGAACCTAGCACCAAACCAACCTCACATAAATATAATCCGAGTCAGCTGGTAGACATACCAATAAAATATGTTTTATTTTTAATTATCCAAATAATAAAGGGTTGCGAACCAATCCATGTAAGATTGACAACATGCAATGAGAATAATCTGGCTAAAGACTATAATTGTCATAACTCTTTTTCGAGAAACAAATTACTTTAGCATCTACCTTCACTTATATAATTTGGGGGTAATTAAACATTGATTCATGAAAATAAAACTATTTAACCATTGCTCATCCTATAATATTTTATTAATTATTGATCAATTATTTATAAAACTAATTAATTATTGGTCAACCATCTAATTACCCAATAAAAATAAAAATAAAATTGAAAAAATAGGGAAATCTCAAAAAAATAAAAATAAAATCAGAAAAATCATAAAATTAAAAAAAAACTAAAATACAAAAAAAACTGAAAAAACCTTTAAAAAAAATTGGGAACCCGAAAAATCCCAAAATTGGTAAAAAGTGAAAAAAAAACTAAAAATAAAAATTTCCAAAATCACAAAATAAGAAAAAAAAACGTTGAAAAAAGTCGAAAACCAGAAAAAAAAAAAAACCTTGAAAATTGGTAAAAAGAATTTAAAAAAACCAAGAAAAATCCAAAATCACAAAAAATAATGAAAAAACGTTCAAAAAAGCCGAGAATCCGAAAAAAATCCGAAAATTGGTAAAAAAACAAGAAAAATCCAAAATCAAAAAAAAAAATGAAAACACGTTTAAAAAAGTCGGTAACCGAAAAAAACTAGAAAAATGGTAAAAAATTTTAAAAAAAAATCAAGAAAAATCTAAAATCACAAAAAAAATGAAAAAACGTTCAAAAAAATCGGGAACCCGAAAAACATCCGAAAAATGGTAAAAGAAATTAAAAAAACCAAGAAAAATAAAAAATTCCAAAATTACAAAAAAATGAAAAAAAGGTTCAAAAAAGTCGGAAAAAGCTGGAAAGTCCAAAAAATATTAAAAACTTTAAAATAACTTGTAATTGTTTTCAAATTACTCAAAATGACTTAAAAATGCCTCAGAATGCTTTTAAAATTTTCCGAGCTATTTTTTAAAATGACTCAAACTCTTTTTAAACTTACCGAAAACACTCATATTGTTTCAAATGATTTAAATATGACTCATACCGTTTTTAAAATGCCTCAAACTGTTTTTAGAATGACTTAAACTATTTTAAAATGACTCAGGCTATTTTTTAAAATGACTCGAAATAACTCAGATTGTTTTTTAAATTAATCATATTGTTTCTAAATTACTCAGAAAGTTTTTAAAATAGGTGAAAATGACTCAAACTGTTTTTAAAATGACTGAAAATGACTCAGACTGTTTTTAAAATGAGTTAAAATGACCCAGACTATTTTTAAAATGATTTAAAAATGACTCAGTCTGTTTTTAAAATTACTCAGACTGTTTTTAAAATAAATTAAAATGACTGAGACAGTTTTAAAAATGATTTAAAACGACTCAGACTGTTTTTAAAATAACTCAGACTATTTTTAAAATGACTTAAAACGACTCGGACTGCTTTTAAAATCACTTAAAACGACGCAGACTGCTTTTCAAATCACTTAAAACGACCCAGACTGTTTTTAAAATTATTTAAAACAACTCAAACTGTTTTTAAAATGATTTAAAACAACTCGGATTGTTTTTAAAATGAGTTAAAATAACTAAGACTGTTTTTAAAATTAATTAAAAGGACTCAGACTGTTTTTCAAATTACTCAAACTGTTTTTAAAATAACTCAAAACGACTCAAACTGTTTTTTAAAATGATTCAAAACGACGTAGACTATTTTTAAATGAATTGAAACGACTCAGACTGTTTTTAAAATGACTCAAAATGACTTAAATTGTTTTTAAGTGAATTGCGATGCGGATTGCTTTTAAATTTTAAAATGACTTAAAATGACTTAGACTGTTTTTAAAATGACTTAAAACGATTAACAATGTTTTTAAAATGACTCATACCGTTTATAAAATGAATTAAGACGACTCAGACTATTTTTTTTGTGTTTTTGGATTTTTATTGATTTTAGATTTTTTGGGAATTTTTAAATTTTATTCGTGTTTTTTGGTGTTTTGCCTCTATAAAGTTTTTTTTTTTCAAAATTTTTTTTTCCTTTTGTTTTTTCCTGGATTTTTTCTTACTTTTTACATTTTTATTGGTTAGTTAAGGGAAATGGACCAATGATTAATTAGTTTTATGTACCAATTATTAATTAAGTTGTAGATAAGTTAACGATCCAAAATTTAAATTAAGATATAAATGTATACTAGAGTTTGAGAAATGTCTATATATTACAAAGATTAGACATGACCAAGTACCGTGTATGTAATCTATTATCTTATAGTCAAAGTGTGAAATGATAAATCCGATCTCCATTTAATTTGATATACATGAAATCTCCGTACGATCTTGAATGGATATTTTCCAATTAAGATGGTCATAATACTCTGCATTAATTAAAACTTAAATACAAGGATTTTGTGAATCAAAATAAAGCCTCTACAACCCCTTATATAAACCAATTTGCAGAGAAGAAAATAGTTTAAATTGTTTCTAATAAAAGCAAAGAAAAAGGTATGATTACATGTTGAATAAGTTTTGAATTATTTTGTGCGGTACATTAAGAATTTAGGCTCTTATGTTTTTCTATCTAAATGTGTTAACAAATATTTTATGATAAATGAATCAAGGATGTGATTGTATTTTCTTTCTTTTACTAGATCAAAATGCCCACAATTTTCAAAGTGCTGCTTCTGTTCATATGTCATGTTGTAATTTTCAATACCAAAGTTGAAGCAAGGTCGTTGTACAACATAAGTGACGAGGATAATTTGGAGCTTGAAAAACAACTCAAGCTTTTAAATAAACCAGCAGTCAAGAGCATACAGGTAAATTTTATTATATTTAAGCATATTCTAATAATTGTAACAATCCCTAATTAAGAATATTCATAGTATGCTCTTTTATTTTTCTTATGACCCTATTTTGATCGGTACACTATGGTCAGTACAGTAAGCCCAAATTAAGGAATCCTTTCCCACATTTGATTCAAGTTGAAGCTTAATTAGTTTTTAACTCTAGAACTTCTTCTTTCGTATTTTTATTATATTCATATTAATTTATCCTTGTTTCGTATTTGTATGTGGTTACTTTTATATACTATTAAACAATGCCTATGACGCACTCATTAGCCAAACCGATACTTGATTACAAGGAAAACTAAGGAGAGACCAAATTTCTACAAACACATGGCCGAACAATGAACAATTGTTAATATCAGCGTATCATTTTTTTTTTATCAATTCCGTGTCTAATTTAGGTAGGAAATATTAAATATATGTATACTCTTAAAACCATATAAGTATAATTAGAAGATGTGCTAATTTAGAGAATTGTAATAACGTGATGGATTTATATGGTCATAATGTGCTATATGAATTAATGAAGAATACATTTGGTCCAATTGATGATTAGCTGTTGACATGTTGTACAATCACGTTGGCTAAATTTGCTAATGAAATATAACACCATTGTTTCTTAAAACTTTAAAATCTTTCTATCTGCTCTACGCATTATACTTGTAAAGTGTTTTTTACTTCCTACACATTACTAATATTTTAGCTTTATAATCTTTCATGCCATTTTATCCAGAATTTGTTTTAAAAAACAAAAAAATAAAAACAAATTTGACACTTTTATCCAAGTAGCTACTTTTGTCATGCATTACATGACCAGACTTAGAAATGCATTGTTTAATTGGCTTGTTGTATGACTTTGAAAAATCAGCACATTGTGTCCTAAATTATATGAAAGGAACCATGCATATATTTTTTTTTATTGTTTCTAACAATACTGTTATGCTAGTTGAATATTTTCCGGAGGTGTGTTTTATTTGCGTTTGATAGTAACTTTACGTACTTTGGAGTTGTCTTGTTTGAGTTTTAATCGGAAATTTGACCACTTGAACAGAAGTTCTTGCTCCGCCACTGACTGTATTCCACACAATCAATGAGTAGTATGGAATATGATTGTAAACCGATTGCAGTGAGAAATAATTTGACTAATTGTGTAGTCTTTTAAAGCTCAACCCAATAGATTTTCCAAAGGTTCAAGCAAACTGGACTTTAAATAATAGAATATGAACCCACCAATCGGATTCGAAATCCAATCCGATCCGATGGGTTTAGGTAAAATTGTTTACATCGCTATAAACATCGGATCACAAAATTTTTAAGAGAGGACAAAAATAGCATCGCATACTCACATATGACAATTATATTTGTACAACTCAAAAGTTTCTTTTGGAGTTTATTTCAAAGTGATTTGTATTTAATATGGTTCTTCACAATTGAGATTAAGACGCCGCACTGCTCGGGAATATAATCTAAAAAAATCATTGCGTTTATGCAGAGTGGATATGGAGATGTATATGACTGTGTAAATTTTTACCAACAACCAGCATTTGATCATCCGTTGTTGAAGGATTACAAATTCGACTATAAAGTTAGTTTCTTAAACACCTTCCAATGATTTTGGTCATAATTTAGTTGCTTATTAAATAGGTAGGAACAGCAATAAGATGAAGTACATTGTATCTTATAAGAGTATAAAAATGTTCAGGTTTTGGATGAAATTAGAAAACCATCAAACTTTATATTAAAAGGAGGACGATGTCCAGTTGGAACAGTTCCAATTAGAAGGATTACGAAAGAAGATTTGATCCGAGAAAGACTTATTTCTGCGATAAGGCCAACAGTTGACAATGATGAACCTGGGGCTCATGTAAGTTCACATTAAACATATTGAACATTTTTGAAATGTACAATTATTCCATATAGTCTTAAAGTCTGTAATTGGTTTTGTGAAAAGTTGAATGTGGTGTTAAATTTTAGCTTATGATGAAGTTATATCAATGCTATTCCAAACATGTAAACAACTTGTCAATGTTATTTTTTTTAATAGTCTTGTTATAGTATGCAGTATTTCGTACAAAACCTAGTGGAAAAAAGTATAATGGAGCAGGTGGGGCAATGACTCTTCATAATCCACAATGTACTGACAAACAGTATAGTGCAGCAAGAGTAAAGATACAAAATGGAAATGATAGTATCGAAGCTGGATGAAGGGTAAGTACTTTTATACATATCTTCAAGTAAACTTCTCTATAAGATTAAACATGGACATTTTAACACTTTTCTAACTCAATTATTTCCCCAATCTATTTAAGAAACTGCGGTTTCTATACCCATTTTGTAGGCAAATGTAGATAATACTATTCAAATGTAAATAGGTAATGCTAGGTAGTTATCCTAGTATATGGTCTAAAGTTATTGGCTTGCCTATACCTTGATTAATTTATGATGAATCTAATCCCAGCATTTTTTTCCCAATCGTGTAAACATTGGAAAAATATAATATGTTAAAATTTCCACTAAAGTAACCAGCAAGAGTCAAATTAACTACAAGATATACTCCCAAAACCATGGCTAATAGTCAAAGTTACTGTTAAAGTATTAATCGATAAAAGGCGCACTAATAAAAAGTTGTCATTATTTCCATCGATCTTCTAACATTTTTTACTTTGTCTTAGAAGTAATTGTAACAAAATCATACTATTTTATCAATCATGTTTTTTTTCTTCATAAGGTTGATCCAAGTCTATACGGAGATAAAAGAACTCGGCTCTACATACGATTTAATGTAAGTTCATAATTAATTTACTATTTTTTATGTCTAAACATATTTCCTATATACATTTCCGAAACTATAAATAGTTAGCATCGTCACAATAACTGCGAAAATCAGCCTAATATTCATTAGAAGGGTATATATACAGTATCGTGAACACAAAATTATTACATTTTTAAAATTTGAAAGAGGGGTTTATGCGACTAATTTCATTTAAAGGATGACTGAAACAAAATAGGTAAAAACAGGACAAAGATTACATGTTTAGCGGACCAAGTCTTTTATGGGGTTTCGGGATAATGTACATTATATGTTTAGAGGAAAATTTAAGTTGTTTGAGGACTGAGAGCTACTGTGTATAATGCCCACTCCACTTATTTTCTCACATTCTTTTCATAAGTACATATTTCAAATCATAGATATACAGACTTTTCTCCTTTAAAACCAATGGAAAAATAGATTCCTAATCGAAGTTCTTACGACTGGTGACCAGTACGAGACTTGAGACAACTAGTTTAATTCATTCATCTAATTCACTCCGAATGAAGAATGAATTAAGTTCAAAGTCACAACAAAATCAGTATACTCTAATAACTTTTTGGCTTCCCTTAGGGGGTTGATGGCCTCGATGTATATTACTTTTTTGGATGTTGAGAATAGTACTAAAGTGACTAGCAGAACAAAGTTGTGCACCGGCTAGAACAGCAACTATTCTCACCAAAATTACGCCCGTTAGACGACGGGTGCCAGTTCTTCTAAATGTACGCATTGCTAACATTTTTAGGTTTTGTAAGAAAACTTGCTTGGTTTTTTGTCATGGCCGATCGTTCACTTATTGTTTTGTATTACAATACCAGAGGGTATCTGGGTATGCGCATATTATTAATGTGCTAGTTTACAATACCAAGTGCTACACATGACCAATTGATTTACAAATAAGTTAAACGTAACTTTAACTTCGTTTTTAGATGGTTTAAAATTTTAAATTTCAAAATAATAATACTGGAGTGCTCTCTATTTCAATTTAGTTTAAATCAAGCCACTGGTTGCTATTTCCAAAATCCCATATTGTTTAACGCGAGCTTCAAATAAGCTTATTTTTTTCCCTTCCATTCCGGAGTTTTGACTAAATTAGCCCGCCTTTTTAACGATTTCCTTCTTTTTATACTAAGGTGTATGTTGCATTTCACAATACTTAAATGGAAATACGATTTTAATAAATGAGTATAGTTGTACCCTCAAAAGCAATAGCCTTGAGATCTACTGGTAGAAAATTCCTCTCAATAGTTACAAGTAGGGTCGATAATAAAGCGAAAACTATCAATTTCGTTTTCATTTAGTTTAGTTTTTGAGTTTTTCGTTATCGTGTCGTTTTCGTTTAGTAATGAACAAAAATGAGACATGATTTTAACTAAAGGGCATGAAAATTTCCACAAAATTTTCGTCTAATTCAATGCCATGTTAGTTTGTAAATAACTTATTAACTCTAAATTTCTTACGTTAAACAATATGTTACACGTCATCCTATTACACCACACCTTATATATTTTTATATAATGAGTTTTAAATTCATATTACTAATACTTTTTACCATACCTTTATTAGTAAAAACATACAAACACATATATATGTATGTAAATTACATCGCCGGCCCTAGAGAGAGAAAGAGATAGAGAGAGATAGAGAGATAGAGACGACTAGGGTGAAAAGCCCTGGCCGCCGATAAGATGTCCGTTATTCAGCCACCTGACCCCAACCAAACCCTCTCTCCGGACCCACCTACATCTAAATCTTTCACATCCATATTAAAAACCCAAATCATTACATCAAAAGTTCCAGTTAAACAAATCGAATCATTTGTGTTGGCCCGTGTGCGGCTAAACCTTAGAGGGGGGTGAATAAGGTTTATGGCGATTTTCGCCTAATTAAAACTTAAGTGCAACTAACACCCCAACTTACGCAATTCTAAGCTTAAGCGTTAATAATCGTTAATAAATTCAAACGCAAGCAAGCAAGAATAAATATTTGCAGAAAATAAAAGTTTAAGGGAAGAAGATGACACCGTGATTTATAGAGATTCGGCAAAACGTGCCTACGTCCTCTCCTCGGTACTACCAAGTATTTCACTAAAAATTCTTTTCCCGGATATTACAATCCTAATGAGCTAATCGACCGATTAAGCTCCCCCTCACTTTATGAGTGTCCCGAAATGAAAGACCTAGAGCTTTTAAGCTTCACTTGCTTACAAAGCCTCTACCCGATCACTCGCTCACAAAAATGAGTTTATAAAATACTCGTTACAATTTTGTTACAAAAATATAACTACACTCACTATTCTATTTGCTTCTAAATAAGCTAATTGGTGAGTTTTTGTTGTTGTTCGAGCTTGAATCGCTTTCTTCTTTATTTTCTCTTTTTCGAATATTTTCACCAAAATGGTGATAATTTGGGTTTTGATTAAGAGAGGTTTTTAGGATAATGGATTGTTGTATTTGAAGAAAGATGTTTGAGGTATATATGGTCACAAAGTCTGTTTTTCTGTGTTATGACCGTTGGAAGTGGTTGAGGCTATTTTTCAGAGGTTTTAAGCTGTTTTCCAGAAAAAGCTGAAAAGCTGTTTTCGAAATCTGTAGAAAACGATCGGTCGTTTTCTACAGTCGATCGGTCGTTTTCAGAAAACGATCGGTCGTTTCTGAGAAACTATCGGTCCTTTTTTCGACCTGCTCACTGGAAGAATTTGGACCAAAAACGATCGGTCGTTTTTGTCCAGTCGATCGGTCGACTGTTCTTCTGATAGTTTTCTTGGTCTTCTCGCTATTCTTCGAAAGCTCATAACTTCTTCGTTTTAGCTCCGATTCTGGTTCCGCTTGAACATGTAGCTTCGTTTTTCTGTGCTCTATCTTTCTGGCATTCTGAAATTTTCATTTACTTCTTTTGGAAAAGACAAGCGTTATATCATCGAAAATAGAGAAATCGTAAAATCATTAAAAACATAATCAAAGTTATAATCAAAATCAATTATTGAACCCCATGGTTCAACAGTTTGAAGGAGAACCTATGATTCATTACTCAATCGAAGATTTAAACACTCTTTCAGAACCATTCAAATATACTCTAGTAGGAAAATTCTCACATGGTAAGCCTCATATAGATATAATTCATAAAACGTTTAGTTCAATGGGGTTGAAAGCTAACTATCATATTGGAGTAATCGATTCAAAACATATTCTTATTCGCTGTTATTATGAAGAAGATTTTCTAAAAATTTGGATGCGTAAAATTTGGTATATTGACAATTGCCCTATGAAATCTTTTAAATGGTCTTATGATTTCAGCTCGGAAAAGGAATCTTCGGTAACTCCTGTTTGGATTTCTCTATCTAAATTACCTATTCATCTATATAATAAAAGTAGTATTTTTAGTATTGCTTCAGCCTTTGGAAAACCCCTAAAGGTAGACGAACCAACAGCGAAACTGACTAGACCAGGTCTAGCCCGAATCTGTGTTGAAATTGATCTAAGGAAAACGCTTATAAAAAGAGTAAGAATAAACTACGGACTCAATGAAGGTTTTTGGCAGCACTGTATATATGAAGATGTCCCTAATTACTGCTCTCAATTTTTTAAATTGGGTCATTTCATAGAGGTTTGTAAGTTTACTAACCTAGAAAAAGAAGAACGCAACAAAGAAGAGAATATCACCAAAAAGAAAGTCACTGTTAATGACAAAGAAATAGCTAATGATGTGAACTGCGAAAAACAAGCTAAACAAAAGAATAAAAAGGCCAATTATTACAATAATAATGAGAAAGTAAGTACAAAAGAATGGGTTACTAAATGCTTCAACACTGATTTACCAAAGTATGATGAAGTAGTAGCTGCAAAGCCACCTGTAGAAAGTCCTGAAAACAACAATCTTATTACATTAATGGAGGAAGACAAGATTGAAAAATGTAATCTTAATACTGAAATAGTTCTATTTACTGGTAAACCTACTGTTCTCAAGCCCTTAAATATCACTCCTTATGATGATAATGTGACAATGAGAAACACTAGTCTAATTGATGCACCAGACATTTCTAAAAATTTAAGAATTGATCTGGGTCTATCTCCTAGAGAAATTCCCAATATTCTGGAAGAAGGAGAATGGAAAACTCCAAAAAGGAAATTTGGAAAAAAGCCAATTGCTGTTGGTAAAGATGCTATGGTTCTTAGGTTCTCTAATGTAGGGGTTAAAAGAAGTTTTAAATGATTAATATGCTTTTCTGGAATATTAGAGGGGTGGGCACCAAATCTACCACTAGACGTATTAATAAACTATGCAAATTACATCATATTATGTTCTTAGCTTGTATTCAACCAAAGAAAAATCAAGATAAAGTGGATTTCTACAAAAGGAAATTTGGTTTTGATGAAGTCTTGGTTCATGAAGAGAATAAGATTTGGATCTTCTATATGTAAGAGATCTCTATTTCTATTATTCATCAAATGAATCAAGCTGTATCTATGGCAGTTTCTATTGGCTATTTAGGTTTTCAGTTACAGATTACAGTAGTTTATGCCAAGTGTACAGCAGCTGAAAGGTGTTCTCTATGGAGTTTTTTAGAAAATTCTTATACTAATAATCTTTGGTTGATTGGAGGGGATTTTAATACTGTGTCTTCTGAAGAAGATAAAATTGGGGGTCTACCTATTAATATTAACTCTGCTAATGATTATTTATCTTGTATAAACAATTTGGGTGTTTCAGAAGCAATTTACAGTGGTACTAAATACACTTGGTGGAACAAGCGTAATGGGAAGGATGCTATTTTTGAAAGAATAGATAAGATTTTATTTAATCAAGAGTTTGCCAATTTATTCTGCAATATTTATCTTGACCATTTAAGCAAGGCTACATCAGATCACAGCCCTTTATTATTAAAGTTACAGTTGGATCAAGTCAGCAGTCCAAGAAGGTTTATATTTCAAAATTTCTGGGTAGATCATGAAGATTTTCAAAATATAGTGAAAGTTGTCTAGGTTCCTAGTTCTAATTCTAATGCTTTGGTTAATCTTCCAACTTAAAAGCAATTAGAAAGAAACTTAAAGAGTGGAATTATAGTATCTTTGGGAACATTTTCCAATAAATCACAGTAGCTGAAGATAATTTGTTAAGAGCAGAACAAGAGTTTGAATTGGATCCAACACCTGTTAATAGGATTAAATTCAATAAAGAAGAAGCTATCCTAAAAGCAAAACTCAGTATAGAAGAGAAATATTGGGCACAAAAGGCTAATCTGAAATGGGCTTTACAAGGGGATGCTAATACAAAATTTTATCACAGCATTGTTAAAAAAAGAAAAATTAAGTGTGCTATTGGTGAAATAAAAAAAGAAGATGGTACTGTTGTTAAAGAACCAGGGGATATCAAAAGAGAGGCCATTGATTATTTTCAAAGACTATTGGCAACTGATCAATCTAATTGCTTTGTATATAACAGTTTAGACAATATTCCTCAAGTTATTACTGAAGAGATGAATTTTCTATTGGACAAAGATCCTTCTAGGGAAGAGGTAAAACAAGCTGTTTTTAATCTTAGTAATTCTAGTGCACCTGGCATAGATGGTTTTACAGGTAAATTTTTTGTCTCTTGTTGGGATATTATTGGTGAAGATGTTATCAAAGCTATTGATCTTTTCTTCATGGGCAATTTATTACCTAAATCTCTTTCTACTACTGTTATTGCTCTTATTCAAAGAAGATTAAGCACAAGAAGTTTGCTGAATTCAGACCTATCAACTTATGCATTTTCTGCAATAAGGTTATTTCAAAAATTATGTCTACAAGATTTGCTAACATACTGCCTATTATTATTTCTGAGAATCAAAGTGGATTTGTCAAATCCAGAGACATTGTAGACAATATTCTTCTAGCTCAAGAATTTATTTCAACTCTTAATAAAAAATCTAGTGGGAGAAATATAGCTGTAAAGCTAGATATGAAAAAAGCTTATGATAAAATATCATGTCATTTCCTTATTTCTACACTAAGAAAGCTGGGTTTTTCTGAGAAGGTTATTGATTTAGTATGGAGGATTATTTCTGGGAATCAAACTTCTATCTTGGTGAATGGCAGTCCTACTGAACTTTTTACTCCTAGAAATGGCCTAAGACAAGGGGATCCACTATCTTCTAGTTTATTTATTATTTGTTTTGAAGTATTAAGCAGGAATTTAAATAAATTGATTGACAACAAAATGTGGTCAGCTTTTAAAGCTCCTATTGGAAGCTCTATTATAACTCACCTTGCTTTTGCTGATGACTTAATAATTTTCAGTTCAGCAGATCTTCATTCTATCAGAAAGATCAGCAATACCCTGCAATGTTACAATAGAGACTCTGGTCAAGAAATCAGTTTAGAAAAAAGCTCAGTCTATTTCTCAAAAAGTGTCAGTGCTATTCAAAAAGGAATTATCTGCAAAGAGCTTAATATTGCAAGTAAGAAACCTCATTTTTCCTATCTTGGGTGCAAGCTATATTCTGGGCATAAAAAATGTATTCTTTTTCATGAACCTATACTAAAAGTTAGAAGTAAACTGTCTACTTGGAAGGGCAATTGGCTTAATTTAGGTGGTAAATTAATATTGATTAGACACGTTCTTCAATCTATACCTATTTATACATTGGCAGCCATGAATCACCCTATACAAGTTATTAAAAGAATTGATAAATTATTGTCAAACTTTTTCTGGGGTAATAAAAATGGTAAAAATAAGTACCATTGGGTTAGATGGAGCAAAATTTGTTCTCCTGTGAAAGAAGGAGGCTTGAATGTTAAAAGTTTTCATGACATTTCAAAAGCTTTTGCAATGAAACTCTGGTGGAAGTTTAAAACCAAAGATTCTTTGTGGACCAATTTCATGAAAGCTAAATATTGTAGAAAAAAGAAAGCAGAAGATATTCCTATAAAAAGAGGTACCAATACTTGGGGCAGAATGCTACAAGCTAGAGAATTGACTGAGAGTAATACTACTAGAGTTGAGAATGGGTTAAAACCTATATGGAAACTTACTACTCTTGGGAATTTTAATATTAATTCAGCTTGGAATATTGTCAGAGAAGTAGGCTATATAAACTGGAGAAGTACATTTATATGGAATAGAATGATACCTGTAAAAGTCTCTTGCTTTATGTGGAAATTATTTAACCAAGCTGTTTCCTTGGATTGCAACCTGCATAAATTTGGCATTAATATAGCTTCTATGTGTGGGTGTTGCAAAAATTCAGAAGAAACTTTTGACCATCTTTTTAGTAATGGTATAGTTGCAAATGAGGTTTGGAATTTCTTTAAAAGTAAATGGGGTATTATTATTCAAAATAATTCTTTGTTTGGAAGGATTAACAGTTGGTGGAGTTATATCAGCAAGAAAAAATCATTTTCTGAAAGGAAAATTTGTCAACTTCTGCCTTCTATCATTATTTGGGTTATTTGGAAATCTAGATGTTCACGCAAGTTTGAGAATATCAAAATGAGGTCTAGAAATATTATTCGAAATTCGGAAGATCTGATTATTCAGTCTGGCTATAAAGAGAAAGATTTCTCTTACTCTAATTACAGTGGAAAGAAGAATATTAAAAAAGCCACTATTATTAAGTGGCTTAATCCACCAACTGGGTATCTGAAACTAAATATAGATGGCTGATATAAATAATCTGAGATTTTTAATGGAATTGATGGGCTAATTAGAGATGAAAAGGGGTATTTTATCAAAGGGTTTTCTAGGGCTATTACAAGCTATTCAGCTCTTTATTCTGAGTTCAAAGCCCTATACTATGGTCTATAAATCTCTTCAAAAATACTTCTAATAATTGAGAGTGATTCCTTACAGTTAATCAATATTATCAAAGGTAAACAAAAATGCCCTTGGAAAGTTTTAGATCTATTTAACTGTATTAAAGATCAAATTAAGGAAGGAGAGTACCAGTTTACGTACGTGGCGTGAGAAGGCAACAAGGCTGCTAATCTACTTGCGAATTGGGAGGGAGTCACCATTTCTAATAGGCTGGATGATTTTCCACAGGTATTACAGGGGATTATAATTACTGAAGCTAAAGGTACTTCTAATTTAAGGTTTAGATGAAGATGAAGATGAAATTATAGGTTTTATTTCTGTTAATCAAGAGGAAGATGAAAATGGAGAGCAAGAGAGAGAAGATTCTCTCTCTTAGGGTTTCTTCTCAGAGAGAAATGAAGAGATGCAAGTGACATGTGTTATTACATCTCGTTTCAAGACCAGTCCCTCTAGTTTTAATCACCATTCTATTGAGTCCAAATTTGGCAAATTCTGTATATTAAGTTTCAGTTATTTCATTTGGTTGTAAAAGTTTGTTCTTATTTCTTTTAGGTCTCTTAATTAGAGATTCTCTATGTAATTACCTTTGATTTCGATCTGTGAGGTTTTCCCCCGCAGCTCGTGTTTTTAATAAAATGTGGGTATCCCCACTAATTATTTAAAAAAAAAACATATATATGTATGTATGTATATAATATTAGACAAAAACAAAATTTAACGAAACAAACAGGACTATGATCATTATTATCTCGTTTATTAAATGAAATGTATATTTTATTTCATTATCATTTCATTTACTAATGAACGAAAACGAGCACGAAAATTTTCACGAAAATTTTACCTCATTTGTAGCCATAGTCACAAGTAATAGACTTGAAATTACTACTTAACTTCATTCATCTAATTTAATTCTAAATGAAGTTCACGGTCACATAAAAAATAAGTATACTAGTGGTTTAACTATTGAATTTTTTCTTTTGTGCAGTTAATCAATTGAACAGTACAAACTCCCTCTTTCAAAAATAAATATTTAGTTGTTATTTTTTTTAAAAAAATTGATTAATAATTAAATTTAGGATAGTATCCACTAGAGTTCTATATTTTTATTTGAGTTTTTCTTGTGTTGTAAAATTTGTTTTTAATTTATTAAATCATAATTTGTCTAATATATAATAAAAATTGAAAAATTAAATTAGTTATTGAAAATGTATCATCTAACACTCAATTTTTTAATCTAATGGTTGTAAAGTTGTGTGTACATTGTACGGTCTACCTCAATAACTATGAAAATTACAAAAATGGGACTCTAATTAATACAAATACACCGCGTTAATAACTAGAGCGCTTTGCCTTCCCTCCTCCTTTATATTCAAACCCTAGTCGTCGCTCCTCATCTCCGCCTAGCTCTCTCTATCTTCACCCATACACACTAAATCTTCTTCTCTCTTGATCCTACTAAAGACGGCGCAGGTCTTCGAGTGGGGGAGGGGCTCTTCGCTCTCCTCCACCCCTAGGCTATCCTCACATCCCTTCTTTTCTATTATGATTGTATTTTCTGGTTGGTCACTCATAAAAAAAGTCATACCCATTTGTGGGTAACCCTATTAAATCAATATTTTCATCCTACTCAGTAACCATTTCATTGGTTCCGATTTGGTCGAACCCCTATTCTATGTGTTTCTCGAAATCTATTTACTTTTTTCCATTTATTTGGACCTTTGTTGATTGGGATCGGGAGATCCGTTATCTTTGGCAAAGGAGTTAATTTGGGTATCGGAGCTCCGTTAGAGTGGCTTTGCTTCTTTCGAGTTATATACCTACTTTAATGTTACTTATTATATCTAGGGGCTATAGATATATTTACGAGCCGATGCTTTAAGTTCTTGTGTCGTTGGATATTTGGTGTTTTGATTTGAATATAGGCTCATAGGACGGTTACATTTTAGGTATCTTTAGTTTGAACCCATTTGGATTTTCTCTTGTTTTATGAAGTCCTTATTTTTTGAAGCCATTTAACATTAGTTTGGAGGTTTGAGTTTGGCTCGACCATTTGACTCCTTTGCTTTTTGGTGGGTTATGTTAGGATCTTGAATTATAAGTCTGATGGTAAAATTGGCTCTTTCTGAGTGGCGGAAATGGGGTTGAATGAGTACAATTAGGAGTTCTCTCGTTTTGACTGTTGGGTCTATAATCACTTGCCGAACTATTTGTTGTGATTGTTTCTCCGAACTTTTATGGGTTTGGAGTTAGATTTGTTATCTTGAGACTTTGTTGCTGTCTTATGCTAGCGATGGAAATGGGGTTTGACGGGTTTTGGGGTATTGGCGTGAGGGAGTTGATTCATGAACTCTAACTCGGGAACTTCCGTCTTTGATTTCGTTAGAGGGAATACTTGCTTCTGATAAAACCGGTTGAACTTTTGGGTTATCAAGGGTTTGTCTCACGCCGTCCAGGGTTTTTTCTCTTTATCTTCTGTTGATGGTGGATGTGTTGATACAGATGAGTTCTTTATAAATTTGATTAGACAAATATAGTTGGGTCCTAATCTAAAGTCTTATTATGCAACTTACTATCACTACAAAATAATGTTTGATTTATTGAGAGTCAAAAGCTATCACAAGTCTGTCGCTAATTTAAAAAGTTGTCACAAATCTGTCGCAAATTGACTAAACTGTCACAAAGGCGTCACAAAAACCGTCGCTAATAAGCTCGTAACAAAAAATATCGTCACTAATCCCGTCGCTATTTGAGTATTTTTTTATAGTGTATGTTGGCTCATATTGCAGGGATAACCCTGTTTTTATTTAGCTTCATAAGCTTGCTATGTAGTTATTGCACCAACTACAACTTGTTTTGCTAGTTGTTAGTTCTTGTATCGAGAGGTAGCTGTATAGGCTAGTTACCTATTTTTTGTTGATTTAATTTGCACTCTCGTGATAGGTGAGTTGGTTCTTCCACTGCTCTTTTGGTAGTAGCTGGTTTGGTTTGCTCAGCCTGTAAGCCTTATTTGTTTGTTTTGGTTATATGATATCCCATGCTAACCTTTTTAAGAAAAAATATGCTCTATTTAAACAAGAAACGTAATAACTTTTACACGTCCCTTAGGGAGCTGATGGCCTCAATGTATCTTACTTTTTTTTTATGTCGAGATTAGTACTACAATACAAAAGACTAGCATAACAAAACTACGCATCGGACAAACAACAAATATTTTCACCAAAATTAGAACCTGATAAAACGAGGGCAGTTTACAAACGTTATGACTGTACATATTGCTCACATTTTAAAGTTAAGTAAGAGAACTTGCTTGGTTTTTTGTTATGGCCGACCCTTCACTAATTGTTTGTCTAATTATAATAGGCAGGTAAAGTTTCTTGTTTTAATACAAGGTGTCCTGGTTTCATTATCGTCGATACTGGTGTACCTCTGGACAGGCCCTTTGACCAGGTGTCGCAGCCTGGTGGAAAATACGAAAATGTGGCGGTCTTACTCAACCGGGTAAGAAACAATACCGAATAAAGTTCATTACACCTTCATAGAATTTTGACTCGGAAATTATATGTCCAGGATAACTGTGTTTTCACTATATTGACTTTTAAACAAAAACTCAATATATTGAAGACACAGTTACTGATCTATATACAATATACTTCATTGTTGAAATATGTAAATCTTTACAAGAAACATTCTATTATACAACAGGATTTAATCAATGGGAATTGGTGGTTAGAACTTGGAGAAGACAACATTCAAATTGGATTCTGGCCGGCACGCATTTTTACAGGACTATCAGATTGGGCTACTTCTGCAGAATGGGGCGGAGAAGTATTTAGCCCCCCTGGGACTATTAAACCACCAATGGGTGCGGGTGAAAATATTCTTAGGGATATTAAAGTTGATGCCTACATATTCGATTGTATGTTAGTAGATGGGAAACGTACCCTCAGTGCCGATAATGTAGAAGTATTTGCAGACAGTAAAACATACCGAGTTACAGATGGAGGTCGTGATCCCGGTGGGTGTTTAGTCTTTTATGGGGGTCCTTCTAGTTACTAAAAGCTCATATCTATATATATTGGATAAACCCTTTTAGTATTATATCATTCTAATATTTTAAGGACTCCCATTGTTTCCATGTTCATTTTGGTTTAAAATTTCTCTCTCTCGGCCTCTTAAAGTACAAGAGTAGAATAAAAAAACACAAAAGTTAGGTAAATTTATCTTCTCCTATGGTGACGCTACGACCGAGGTGAATCCATGTGCTCGTCGCAGAGGTCTCTCTCCTCATTATGTTAGTCTTTCGCTCTTCTGGAGACAACGTGTTGCAGATTATGACAGGAGGGGATCTTGAACACCATATATATATATACATATATATATATGGGGAAGGATCCATACACACATAAAAAAACATATTATTTTTACACATCAATCACAACCCTTCATTTACTAATTTTTAATGGTCAAGATTATGTGTTTATTCTTGTTATTAGATGAACTAATCTTGACCATTAAAAATAAGTAAATGGAGGGTTGTGATTGATGTGTAAAGATAATGTGTTTTTTTTATGTGTGCATAGATCCTCCCCCTATATGTATGTATGTATATATATATATATATATATATATATATATATATATATATATATATATATATATATATATATACTAGTAATTGTGTCCCACGGGTTGCGTGTACGGCGCGTAATGTAATAAAAATATAAAAAATAGGTATATTTATGATATAAATATGTGGATAATATAAAAAAAAACATACTTTAAAATTTAAAAGAATGTTTGGTTGTTAAAGAGAAATAAATAGTTTTATTAGTTTTTAATTTTTATATTTTTATGTGAGTATGATATTATTGTAATTAATATAAAGGTGTAGCAGTATTTTTTGAAAAAAATTGGCTAAATTTGGCAGGTTCATTTGACATGAATTGTCTTATTATAATAGAATGATATATATATATATATATAGAGAGAGAGAGAGAGGGGAATGATCTATACACATAAAAAAAATACACTATATTTATATAGTCATCATAACCATTCATTTAGTTTAGATATCAACTATTTTAAGTGAGTATTTTTGTTGAATAGTTAAAAGTAATCTAGGCCATTGAAAATAAACTAAATGTATAGTTAGAATGACTGTAAACATAGTGTGTTTTTTTTTATTTGTGTATCTTTCCATATATATATATATATATCGTACGTGTCCACGCGATACGTGGTGTAACACATAGATTTGTTTTATATTTCAAACATCAATCACAAAATAATATGCTTTATTAATTAGATTTAATTAGAATTATAAATGATATCAAATACCTGGAAAAAATATATATCGAAATGGAGAGAAAAGGGTACATCAATCATAAATAATCTGGTTTATTAGATCTAATTGGAATTATAAATGAAATCAAATACGTGTAAAAAAAAAATCAAAATAGAGAGAAAGGGCGCTAACCTATCTTCTCATTGTTTGATCATAGTAAAATTTTACTCCATTTTTCAATGTTTTTTAAATTTGTACTTTGTAGAGAAAGGAGAAAGAATAAACCAACGCATATGGTATGATAATGGGATAAATGAAATTAAATAATACAATATAAATGTAGAAAGTCGGTTAGATCATGGGCAGTTAGTTTTTGTATTTAAATGTCAAGTGTGATTTTTTTTTTGTAATTAATGTTAAGAACATGGGTTATTTTGTAATTATATGTTTCAATGCTTCATAAAACATCTACACATAAACTATTAGTATAGATATATGTATATATATTTGGAAAATATAGGAGTATATCGTATTATACATGCATAATATTTGAATTGTTATACCATTTTTTTTTCTTTTAGCTTAAAACTATGTACATAATTATATTCACATGACCAATAGTTATAATCTTATTTATAACCAACTAAATTAAGGAAATAATTTATTTATTTTTACATTTGTAAACATGCCATAGAATATATCTATTCTTGACAAGAAAACAACTAAACCAAGTCAATCAAATGAAGCATTTTTTTTTAATCAATATCAGCAAACTTTTATTGAAACAAAGAGTAACATCTTGTGAGCTAAGCCCTGACGATGACTATTCCGACCAAGTCTATCAACATTCAAAGCTAAAAAGGCACATACAAATTTTAGGCTCTAAACCTGTTTTTAAAATAGGAAATGAAGCTTTTAAAAGAGAAAACAAACTTATCAGCACAAATTCAGAAGTATTCTCTTTAAAAACTAAACCTTCATATCTTCATAAACCATCACATAAGATTTCGAAAGAAAACAGTCAAGAGATGTATCAAAAACGATATTTTCAAAGTCTGTTTCTTAATTAACACTAAAAGTTTTCATTCTTCTATTTTTCTGCAACCTGAAATATAAGAAGAACATAAAGTCTAAAAGCCACAAAGGCTATTTGACCAAACAACTTTACAATTGTTAAAGTGGTAAAGATGTAAAATCTCCAGCCATTTCACAAAGAAATGCTATCTTAGAAGAAAAATTAAAACAAGGAAAGAGGGAAGATCACTAAGATGCAGCTTTGCAACTGTCAAACAAATAAATCAACTTCTCCAGCTTAAGAGCCATCTTAGAAGACAAAATTGGGCAAGTAACACTGAAAACAACCAACACAAAGTTGCTGCAAACCATTTGAAAAAAGAAACCTTATTTAAAATTCCCAAGAGAGGGTAATCACAAATAAAACCAACAGCTTTACAACTGTTCAAATTTCTTGAAATCTCCAGCCATTCACCTAGAATGCTATCTTAGAAAGCCAAAATTAAAGACACCAAAAAAGGTTATAACATTGTAGCTTTGCAACTATAAGTTTAAAAGGGAAACTTTTTTCTAGCCATACACAAAATTTGCTATCTTAGAAAAGCACTACTAATAAACTAGAAAGGTAATCACTATAGCTTTGCAATTAATTTTATAAAAAGCATCTCCAGCCATATAAAAAACATGCTATCCTAGATGCAAATTTGACAACAAAAAGGTAATCACATGCAGCTTTGCAACCGACAATCAACAACTTTAGCTTCTCCAACCATTCAATAAAAAAAGCTATCCTAGAACCAAAGTAGATGACAGAGGGAATCACATAACATCAGCTTTGCAACTAATTTTAAAATTATTTTCTTTTTCAGCCATATACAAAATATGTTATCGTAGAAGTGAAAAAATAATAAACAAAAGGGGTGATCGCAAAAATTTAGCTAATTAAAAACTTCCCTCTCTCAAACAGTACATACTTTTTTGGTCCAAAACATAAACTGCATATGTTTGATTCGTGAGCTCACTTGATGAGAAAAAATAACCAGTAGAACCAGTGGCACTTTTTTTTGCTTAAGTATCTAAAAACTGATTTTGTTTCCTGTAAATATGACTTAAACCACTACTTACAAAATTTATTAGTTCACAGATATCATGACATAAATTGTCAAATTTAGGGCTAGGGTTAGCGTTTTTTTTTCCACCAATTGTCTAGTAGTTCAGAGTCAGTTTCTATTTCCACATTACACAACCCTAGACTATAACAAATAATCAAACCTTCCTTAATGGCCATCAACTCTGCATAGGTGTTACTTTGAATGTCAAAATAGAAAGAAATGGTAAAAATTAAAATACATTTATCATCTTTTACAACACCTCCACATCCACTATGATCAGGGTTGTCATATGCAGAGCTATCACAATTGAGCTTTAATCTATCAGAAGGTGGGCATTTGCAAGAAACCAGAAAAACCTCTTCATTCTAAAAGGAACATGTTTAATAAGCAAAGATTACAGAGTTATACCTTGGAATTTTTTAATAGGGGCTTTAGTTTCATAGAATTATTAAGCTCTCTCGACCAACTATTAACTTTAAGAATAATATCAGAGATATTCATACAAACATTCTCAAATCTAAAATTATTTTTACCCAACCAAATCTCCTAGAAAATAAGGAAAGGGACTAACTTAATAAGTTGACCCACTTGAGTATTATCACATTGATTACACCAATTCAAAACATAAGATCTCCAATTACCATTGAACTTAAAAAATCCAAAAATATCACTAAAATAATTTCTTACAGCTTTAGAAATCACTATTATTGTATAGATGGTAGATAGAGTCCAGCTCATGAATGTTACAGCAGGAACATTAGTAACCATATAAATACCAAAATTTTTTAAATTTTCATCAAATTTGATGGCAAAAACCCAGGTTTTTCAAAAATAAACAATAATTTTAGGAGGTAAAATAGGGTTCTAGATGTATTTAGGTAAAGAAATAAAATGTTTTTTCTCACTAAAAAAATTAAAATCATTTTTAGAGGTGTAAACACCATTGACGGTAAGGGTCCAGTACCTAGAGTTCTAATCCTCTCTCAAATAAAGACCGGAGTAACTACTAGTTGAGATTTTAATGATAAGTTCATTCCCTCCCATAGCATAAAGAAGATTAGTGTCACACTCATTAGAATTGCACACTTTATTAAGCAAGACATGTGGAAAAATAACAGTAAAAGAATTACATAAAGGTCCATCACCAAGCCAATTTTTATACAAAAAATTAATATAGTCCTCTTTAATGCTCCACCTACTGTTCTCCACTAGAGTTTTAAAATAAAAACTGAAATTATTGCACAAGTAAGAAGAAGACTCAAGAGTGACAGAGTTACCCCAATTATAATTGTTAGCAAAATACTTCTTAAACATGAAAGTAGTCCAATGAGAACCTTTATCTAAAAGTTTACAACTCATTTTACTATGCAAAACTACCATAGTGTCATGTAAAATTTTAATTCCTATACCCCCTCCTCTACAGGACAAATCATATTGAACCATTTAAGCCAATGATATTTTTTAGCACTCTCAAATTCTTCCCAGAAAAAGTTAACAAAAACTTTCTCAATATTGTCAAGAACTAATTTAGGGGGTTGTAGAGTAAGTGCATATATAGCTATAGAGTATAATACATGGTAGAAGTTAGCCTAGAGTAATGCAATGGTATACTAAAATACTTAGTAGGGAATCTACCTTCAACAAAGCCGGTAGTTCTAACAATAATAAATTTCCTATTATATAACATGTTATGAGTAAGAAAAACACTTTTACTCTTGTTTAAAAGTTACCGGAAGCTTTTTCATAAGATTTAATAAAATTTATAAGAATTTCTAAATTATTTTACTGCCATTAGTAAAAATAAGCACATCATCTGTAAAAATAATGTGAGATACTGGAGCAATATTTATAGAAGTTTTGTAATGGGTAAGAGTGCCACTATTAATGAGACTAGAGACATACCCCTAATTAGAACTTTTTCAGCAATAATAAATAGAAGAGTAGAAAGGAGATGCACCTGCTTTAACCCTGTTAAAGAAGAAAAGAAATCAGAGGTAGTTCTATTGATACAGACGGAATCAATGGATTGGTATATGATTAACGATTTTATTCAGGACAGTTTTACATACATACCACCAAAGGGTATATAGTCATATGAATGCAAAAATAAAATAAAATGAATGCATCAAGCCCATTTTGAACATACATATTAGGCTAAGGGTATTTTCGATTTTATAAAAACGAAAAGCAAGGGGTGGCACTTGACTCCCCTCTTGCATTTGAAAGCATCAACCCCTGAGATTGTCCAGGACGTTGTGCGATAAACATGTTCAGCATCTCCGACGTCATAAAGATCCAGTCTCAGGTTGTTTAATTGTAGATATTATTATTTTAAAGCTCTTTTATGCTTTAGTTCTCAAAGAATTTTTAGGATTTTGTTTTTATCCTAAAATCGAGTTTGATAAAAATTAAAGGTTATTGTTTCAGTTTCTTGCATGTATCTATTTTGTAAGTTCGTGATCAGCCACTACCAATTTGATCAACTGTTATAGATCGTCTCTTCCTACACCACAAAGATCAAACCTAAGATTTTTTTAGATGATTTCGTTTTAGAATTCTTGTATTCTTCAATTTTGAAGCTAGACTTTGTGTAGTTCAGATTTCTGTCAATCTAAATCAAGTTTAAATAGTAATTGAAAATTACGGTTTTGCTAACGAGTGTACCGGGGCATTGTTTAAGCATTTAAAATATTTTCAAAATTAATTTGTATTTAATATAAAAACACTTGTTTTTATAATATTTTATTGTTATATCTAGCATATCATTATAACATTATCAAAATTATGCACTTAATCTACTAACATATAAAGGAAATACAAACAATTATTATACGAAACAGTACTTTAAAAACATAAAATCAAGCAATCTTAACCAATGCCTAGGAGGGATTGGTTAGCTTTTTCCTAAGCACAATAGTATCAAGTTTTTATGTGGTTTTGGGCTTTTAGTAACTTCATAGCTTGGTGTAATTGGAAGTCCAAATATTAGGTTAATTTTTGTTGTTTTGTGGATTAGCAACCTTCAAGATCTTAGGTTTGTTTTGTTATCAATACTAAAATTAGTCGAGGCAGCAATAACATATTACAATAGCTCTTGATACTAAAATTGGTAGTTGGAATTATATTTTATTTGGCCTGTATGTGGTAAAAGTCGTCTTATAATTTTTGGGGTTCAAGACTTAAAAATTGATCTTTTTTGCGAAAGAAGATATATAAATTGTGCAAGTGTCCTAAAGTGTGATAAAACTATAAAAAACTTATTTACGGAGATACGACAACTAAGATTTGTTGTATTTGGATCGTCAAAGTTGGGAATGCATAACTTTCAAGAGTTGAACGAATTATTATCGGTATTTTGTGCTTGTTCTTTGGTGCTATTGAAAACTATTTTTTCAGATGGCAAACGGAAAGATTTCTTCGAAGCTCGTGGACGAAATATATCCACGACTTTTAGGTGTGTTTTGGGACTTGAATGGGTCCATTCATACATGCGGGTAATTAATTATTAATTTTTAAATTTGAGTATATGCTCAGATTTTTTATTTCTTGACTGCTCGAATGCTGTGTAGAAAAATAATTATTTACCATAGCAAACAATGTCCAACTCGTTCCAAATTTTGTGAGTCAGTATTGGACTTGTATGCGGTCGCGTGGGAGGTAAAATCTTTGCATTTGGATCACCGAGAACCGGGTAATGGTCTTTTAAATTTTCTAGAAAACTGCTGAAAAAACTGCATGGTGGTGTTCATGAAAATTATCTTTTCATGTAGCTAACAATTTTATTTTTCAGAACTGTTTGGGTGCATGGTTTATAGCCAGGACATTAAGGAACGTTCTGAAACTTGAATAGCTTCATTTGGATCTACGGTTCATGATATATGAATTTTTAAGTTTGCATTGCGATTCAATTTTTTTATGGGCATATTTGATGTGCTGCACAAAAACCATTTTTATGCCACTTAAAAATTGTTTAAATTCTGCACAACTTTGTGTGAAGATGATGTGGAATGCCTTTAACAGGCTGTTACCTCGAGGGCGTTTAAGGGACATAGACCTGCGAGTTTCCTTTCATTAGACATCATATTTGACTTTGAAGTTAAGAGGTCAGGCCTTAGCAGTGTTATAAAAGTCACATCTAGATGTAAATTAGATCGCCTTTAAACGATAAACGGTGTCTAGAAAAATAATAGTTCAGATGGATTAAGCGGAATTGGATAAAAAAAAATTGGACGGTGTATATGCGATGATTAGACGCTAGACGGTCAATATATTTTAAATTCGGTCTTGCACCTTTTAGAACACTGAGCGTTTAATTAATTTAAAAATTTTAGGTAAATTTGTGTTATTTTATGGATTAGCAACTGTCAGGATCTCAGGCTCGTTTTGTTATCATCAATACTAAAATTAGTCGAGGCAGCAATAACATATTATAATAGCTCTTGATATTTTAAGGATTATGGTAGTTGGTACTATTTTTCTTGAAAAGACGGGTCAGTGCACACTTTATTAATGAATTTGGTCAAAAATCTCTTTTTTCTAGCTTATTTTTTTGTTTTTGTTTTCTGGTAAGTCATTTCTTACTGTCGTGACTTATATGATAGCTCCAACTGTATTATATTATTACTGTACGATCATTTTTCTGGCAAATCTTAAAAAGAGATATGGCTCAGTGAATTATTTTAAAACAAAACCTTGTATCAACCGATTCCTAATTTATAATTATTTATGAGTAGTTGGGAACATAATATATATGGAAACAAAACAAAGGGTATATTTAAGTCTTGCAGAATTCAATATTTCAATGCAAGTTCGTAGTTTTTGATTGTTGAATCTAATTGAAAGGTTCAGTTTAGTTAAAAAAAAATTTAGCAAAGTAATACAAATCGTCTCATATAGACTACGCAATCTTGCCATAAAAAAAAAAAACAAGCCGAAGTATCTGAACACTATGACGTGTGATCAAGTTCCGATTTACTCACGGCACCTATGCCTTAACCATAAGAACAACTTGATTTTGAATCTCGCCGAGTTCAATGATAAATAGTATTAATTTGAACAATAAACCTAATCTATGCTCTGATTTTTCCAGTCAGCGTCATCCGTTTTATTCTTAAAAACGGCTCGATAAACATAAGTCCATAATTTGGATTGACTAAATTCAAAAATTAAGGGTTGAGCAATGAAATCAATTCCGTATCTAGGTTAAGATTGAAATGGGGCCGAGAGGGAATTTCAGATATAGATCTAGGAAAGTTTAATTTGGAAAATTTTAAAAATTTAGGGATTGTAATAAAATCGAGGGTAAAACCGGCGGAATTGATGATATATATTGAAATTTTGGAGAAATTATTGAGTAATTCCTAGTAATTCCCGATATAAGAGGAAGAGTGTGTGCAAAAAAATAAGTACAGAAATTGAAATACACTATTTTTCCTTATAGTTCAGCAAAAAGTTTATTTGGTCCTCATAGATTCATTTTTTTTGGCTTCTAAACGTTGGTTATAACACTTATAGATTCCATTTAAACACTAATAATATACATATATGCATGGGCGATAATGAGCCGAAATATGATCATTAATTAATTGTTCGTTTTGAGTTTGTTTGTTTTTTCAGCTTTCTCGTTTTCGTTCACTTGATAATTAAATTAATGTTTGTATTCTGATCATGAAATTTTTAAAAGTTTGGGTCGTATTCATTTTGGCACATGAAATTTAACCTATTGAGGTTTAACCATAATGTTTGTTTCAGATAGTTTCAAAGAGTTCAACGATTTCGTCTCATTAGGACTAAACGCGATCTAATTTATCAAGGTGGCCATGATACTATACGTAAAGAAAAGTTATAGGTAATATTTATTTTTCTAAACGCGATCTAATTTATATAACTTTATACTTTTAGAGGTCTTTCAACTATTCAAGTTGCTATATGGAAACGGAAATCAATACTAGAAAAGATCGAGAACTTACAAAATTGAGATGTTCGAAGTCTTAATTCTTACCGATATAACTAAAGGAAAACGTGAAAAAAAAATGAAAAATAGGAAATGAAAAAAGTGGTTTCCGAAGATGAATTTCGTTGTCGGTCTGGGACTATGTGCCTATGTTTACAACAATGAAAAGGCCCCTCTTAAATATTAAGAACCATTGATGTTTTAATGTGAAACGTGTGCACCAAAAAGCTTCGAGAACAAACTTTGGGAACCATTGCTGTTTTATTCTCCAAGAATGTGACTTGTCAAAGTTTCAGAAACGCACACACAATTTTTATTTTTATTTTCTAAAAGAAAAAAAGGTTTTTACCACAGTAGAAATAATGTCGTAATTTGCAATTCTGATCGTATAAGTGGAAACTGTACAAACAAAAGTGAGCAACAACCGGATCAAACTACAAGAAAATACGCTTCCGGCAATGAAAAAATCCGTTGCCTTTATTTCATTTTCCGTTGTTAAAATTATCCGGCAACAAATTATTGTCGTAAGTCGTTGCGGACGCCCTGTTACTGAAAGCAACTGGAAACAGATTGAAGAATCGTTGTTGAAAACAAATTATTTGCAACAGAAAAATTTGTTGCAATTTCGAAATAATATTGTTGCCAAATGAAAATAAGTTGTTGTCATTCCTTTAGTTTTTCGTTGGTAAATGTTACGATTTCGTTGCTGATTTTTAACTAATTTGTTGCATTAGAGAAATAAAATGTTCCCAAATGTGGAAAAAAAAATCTGCAATTGAAACATTGGTTGTTACATCAATTGAAACATGCTCCTTGAGGGAGTCCCTCAAAAACCAAAGAACAATGTTTCTTTTCATTATAATTCCCGTTTAATTTGGCAAAATTGTTTTGTAAAGTTGTTTATTATTGATGTAAACATGATGTCAAGTTGTTAATTTTTAAATGAGTTTTCACTGATACATTTTATTTGTCGATGTTTGTTTTTATCTTGTCTTTATTTGTCAGTGATTATTAAATGTTACATTATATTTATGGTGACGGTGTTCCAACCAATTGACAATTTTAATTAATATAATGATTTTTATTTTTAGGTTCTCTTATATATATTGAGGTTTTAATGGTTATTAACGAGAAACACTAATATGAACCTGGTGCACTATAATTAAGGGTGTGACAACCAATATAAATTTTTAATTTTAATTTTGAATTGATTTTCGGGTAGTCATTTTTAAGTTTATTAATATGTGTTGAATTTTTAGTTGATGACGCATCCTAAATTATAGTGCACCGGTTATACGGTAGTGTTACTCGGTTATTAAGAACCAATGTAACATAACTAATTCGCATAACTTATATACTTTAAAGACGTGTGTAGTGGCATGGGCGGAACATGCATATGACCAGGGGTTGCTACGGCAACCCCATAATTTTCAATAATTTTATTTTTTATGTATTGTTTTTCGAATTAATTTGTAAGTATAATATTTCGACAACCTCTTAAATTTTATTTTTGACAAACACTTTTAAAATTTTATTTTGTTTTTTTACTTACATACTATTACGTACATTTTTATAGTGATATTATTTAAAAAAGATTGAAGATTATAAATAGTAGCAGTAAATAAAAATTCAAATTGGGGGCGTATGGACTTAACTTAGAATAACACATGGCATAACTAACAAACGAATGTTTTATTTATTAGTGGTTACTTAGTGTCCCAAACACTAATTTAACACCATTCGGGATGCTTCTATCCTTTTCAATGTACCATATTTTATTATCTGTTATCTAAATTATTCAAACTTTTATTCGAGAAAATTAGAAAAACAAATCTCAAATTAAGATTAAATATTTTGCTATATATTTCAACGGTTTTAAACAAAATAAAATCATTCATATTTTAATTTAGAGAAAACAATAAAATAATAAATTTAAAAATTATACATTTTGATTAACATGTTGCACATAAATTATGAAATTTATCAAGAATAAATGACAAAATTTCATTAAGAAAAAATCAAAATTTTAACAATTTGAGCAAATATTTTGTGAACTTGAGTATTAAATATAAGTTTGATTCTTTATGTTATTTTTATTAAATTATGTTTTTAGGTCGTATTTTATCTAGTTCTTTCAAAAAAATCAAGTTTATATTTTTTGAATGAGTAATTTTTAGCTGTCAAAACGGTGAGACAATTGGGGTGACGGTTTGATATATATATATATATATATATATA
This sequence comes from Primula veris, assembly GCA_963682055.1. Classification (NCBI taxonomy): domain Eukaryota; kingdom Viridiplantae; phylum Streptophyta; class Magnoliopsida; order Ericales; family Primulaceae; genus Primula; species Primula veris. The sequence continues at coordinate 29,811,580 of OY821748.1, forward strand.
TATATATATATATATTAAACTATACAAAATAGGAAAAAAATTTTAAGAGTAAGATGCTGAGACTTTTGAATGTCATTTTTTTGGTAACTCTAAATTTAAAATGCTGGTTCCGCCCCTGTGTAGTGGGAAAGGTACGGTGCAAACAAAAATTGAATTTGATTTTAATTAAGTATTTCAATACAAACAGTTGTATTATTAAAATAACATGTGTAATTAATTTATTGGATGATGCATAGGTTACATGTAGTACACCCGGGTCATCATAGTGTTTCTCTTACCATTAAGACTTATAAAGTTCATAATTACGTGTCACGTGAAGTTTATGGATTGCATGAAGTTAAACAATCACGTTCACGTGTGGTTGTTTTATCGTTTTCGCTACAATAAAAAATTTATTTAACATTATAATTTTTTTCGGTTATATTGCTAAAGTGGTTATGGCTAAATTTTAGCAACAATTTAGCAACAAATAGCAACATAATTTGTTGCTAAACTGTTGCTAAAATTTAGCCACAACCACTTTAGCAAAATAATCGAAAAAAAATTATGATGCTAAATGAACTTTTTCTTGTAGTGTGCTACAAGAAAATTCGTGCAACGATAAAAAAAATCTGTTGCCGAAAAGATAGTGTTGACACGTAAAATTTACGGTCATTAAAAATAGGCCACATGTCTTTTAAATAAAATTAAATTGATTATTAATCTCTGAATTTAAATAGAAAAAAAGTTATTAGTAATTTAAAAGAAAAGAAATTATAATTTATTATCACATAAAATTAAGATAGTAAATTAAAATAAAATAAAAGTATTTTTTTTACTAAAAGTCATTTAGTATGGAGCAAACAAAGAGTTTCTTAAAATTATAGAACTCATTAAAATATTTCTAAAACACAAATATTAAATTTAAATCAGATGATAAGTCTTGGTCTTATATGATAATGAGCCGAAATAGATTGGAGAGAGTGAGAGGAGGAGATCGAGATAGATTGGAGAGTGAGTGAGAGGAGAGAGAGATGAAAGAGATCATGAGTGATTAATGGGGTTTTTTGTTTTTTGTTTTTCATTAATTATTAATATAAGGTAGGTTTTTGATAATTTAATTTTTAATAGTATGTTTTTGTTAATATAATAGGTGTACGGCATATTTATGTTAATTGCCTATATCTAATATAATATTTTATAGATTTATTATTACAAACATATACTATGTATATACTAGTAATCGTGCCCAACGCGTTGCGCGTGCGACACGTAATGTAATAAAAAAATTGATAATATGTATAGTTATGATATAAATATGTGGATAATACAAAAAAAAATATAGTTTAAGATTTAAAATAATGTTTGAGTGTTAAAGAGAAATAAATAGTGTTATTAGTTTTTACTTTTTATATTTTTATGGTAGTATGATATTATTGTAATTAATATAAAGGTTTAGGGGTATTTTTAGAAAAAAGTGTCTAAATTGTGCAGTCTCATTTGACTTGGGTTGATTTATTATAAAAGAATGATATATATTTAATATTAAACAAAATGAAATTTAATAAAGCGAATTGGGTTATGATCATTATTATCTCGTTTACCAAACGAAATTTATATTTTATTTTATTATAATTTTATTTAATAATGAACGAAAATGAGATGAGATTTTCACAAAACAAAAACGAAAACTAAATTTTTCCCCAAATTATCGATTCATTCACCGCTCTAATTCTGCATAACCATATGGATAGTACAGTGAAGGTAAAAAAACAATTCAATTACACAAATGGACCCTAGAGTTATACATATATTAATTTGTTAATATCATTTATATTGAAATTCTAACATGACTCAAATTGGTCCAAAATTTATCTTAAAATTAACAGAGTTGATACATTTTTCTTTTCTGTTTTTTCTTTTTTCTTTCTTTTTTCCAATTTATTACTCTAAAAAATTATAGAATTGATAGGCTTTTACTTAAGATGTTGTTTCACACAAATTTTCACTAAGTGCTGGACACATGAAAAATGAATGCGAAGCAAATTAAATTTTATTTATCAATTAATTTGCGGGTACAATCTCTGATAATTTCTAAAAGAAAATATAGAAATGAAAGTTTTTTAATTCTCCTATTCGAACAATTTGTGCTGGCTCGAAATGTTGTTGTAGACTCTTTGATGAATTTTGTTGACTTTGCTCAAGTTGAGTAAAATTGTTCGGGTTTGATGAAGAACTTTGCAGTTTTGTTGATTTCTTTGATGATCTTGACGTTCTTTGGATTTGGTGAAAAACTTGGAGATTTTGATCAAGAGAAACGTGTTTTTGCCTTTGTGTAGTTGTTCCTGAATATCGAATGTCGGTTTGTTGTAGATTTTGTAGGTGGAGTTCTTCAGATTTGGTGAACAAATGTGAAGACTTTGATTTGTAGAAACGTATTTCTTATTGCTTGTAGTCGTTCATGAAGATCGAATGCCGGTTTGTTATAGAAGTTCTTCAGATTTGATGAAAAAGTTTGAAGAATTTGATTTGCAGAAACGTCTTTTTTATTGCTTGTTGTCGTTTCTGAAGATCGAATGCCGATTTGTTGTAGAAGTTCTTCAGATTTGGTGAAGAAGTTTGAAGATTTTGATTTGCAGAAACGTCTTGCTTATTGCTTGTAGTCGTTCCTGAAGATCGAATGCCGGTTTGTTGTAGAAGTTCTTCAGATTTGGAGAAGAGCTTGAAGATTTTTAGTGGCCGTAAATTTTACGTGTCAACAAATGCCCCATCGAGACTTGTTTAGTTGCATTTATTTTGTAAAATGAACGAGTCTCGATTTCTTTTAAAAAAGGAGTTAATTTTTTATTTATTTTTTTAAAATTTGAAAGAAAATTTGAAGTTTCTTCGAGTAGGGTTTTTTTTATTTATGTTTTTTTATTAACAGACAAGTCTTGTACATTTACGTCACAAGTAATTTTTTGTGTGTAAGCTTAGTCCAAAATACTAACGTAACTTTATCCGCATATTTTGAACGAATAAGTTTTAGGTTTAGAGTTTCTGGAAACAATTTCTTTCTAGAAAGGATAAAGTTCTTATCTAATTTGAAAACCTTTTAAAAGTTTTACAATTCCTTTGGGAAAGGATTAGTCCTTCTCCCTCACATATCCAACAGTAAAAGATTCTGTTGGCTTTTTATACTTATTATTTTTAAAAAATATATTATATGGCCGTGTGATTCCTGATAACAGAATAGGATTATTTTAAATAAACTAATGTTACATATATATCTTGGAAGAGTTTTTGTCCTACCTAAAGTACAATTTTTTAGAGTCCATATCAATTTATGAAACATTTACGATTCTTATAAATAGACATATTTTCTCTCTCTATTTTTTTTTTTCGTTGGAGGCAAACAAATAAAGTGAAGTACCTAATCCTTTTTTTTATTACTTTTCAAGTTAAATACTTGATATTACTCCTGTTTTTTTTTTTTTTTTCTTAGCTCAATTTTTGGTTTTATCATTGTAAAAGCAACATACTGTCAAAAAAAAAAACAATTATACCAACTTGGATTAAAACATCCAGGATTTTATTTTTGACTTTCTCACCTCCCGTACATGTTTTCTTTTAATACTGGTGGATTTTTTTCATAAGTTTATTTTATTTTATTTTATTTAACACACTACTAGTTTTTTTTTTATAAAACTATTAACTTTTCTAATATCTTAGTTAAAAGAGAAAAAGAAAAACTTTTTTTTTTTATTGTTTAAAACTCTTGTTGTCCTTCATAAATGTAGCAGTGTAAAGAGGGATCTACTAGTAACAATTTTCTTTTAGTTTTGTTTTAGAATATTAAGTTCAATTCTAAAAACATGCAGAGTTCATTTTTTTTTTTTGATAGAATAGACACCCTTTATAAATATATATTGTTTTTTTTTTTAATAAACACTTTTTCTTTGTTTAACATGCACATCATGGCAGTGATCTTTAACAATTCCCGCACAGCTCAAGTAGCAATGTTTTCGACCAAACTTGCTTGATCGGTGTTAAAGTGAGTCTTCAGGAGCTCATATATTTGAAGCGATTCCACGACGTATATGGCCAATTGAGGGTGGTTCTTCTGCAGCCTTATTATCAGCATGGTGTGCATCTCGTGAAGTCAAAGTTTAGCTACAGAGTTCAGGAGTTTTGATAAAGGCGGGGTAGTTGGTCGTCAAAACATTATCCAGAGCTGCAAATCTTGAGGATCGTCACGCAACCCAGTCAACATATCTGCTGGTGTTGAACTTGAATGCTTAGCTCCTGTCCATCCTCCATGACGACTCCGACAATCTTCTATGGCGACTACAATATTCTTCGGTGACCTCGACAAGCTACTTCAATGATTTCGACAAACTTCTTCGGCGATTTCGACAAGCTTCTTCGACAATTTTGACAATCTTCTTCGGCGATTACAATCTTTTTCGGCGATTACAATCTTCTTCGGGGACTTTCACAAGCTACTTCAATGATTTCGACAAACTTCTTCGGCGATTTCGACAAGCTTCTTCGACAATTTTGACAATCTTCTTCGGTGATTTCGACAAACTTCTTTGGCGATTTCGACAAGCTTCTTCGGCGATTTCCACAAGCTTATTCGGCGATTTCGACAAGCTTCTTTGGTGATTTCGACAACTGATTGTCTGACTAACTGACCAATGTGGTAGAAGCAAAGGAAACGCTTGTTGAAGTAAAGTTTGTGTTTCTAGGTTGGTCGTCGAACAAAATCTCAATCCGTCTGAAGAGGGAGAAAACGCTTACTTTAATTTTTCAACAAGCGATGAAATTTCGGCTTTAAAAATTTTTCGAGGCCTGTGGCAGTGATTTCCTTATCTCCAAGGCTGAAAAAACTCATATCTTTGTTTCATGAAGAGTACCAGTCACATGGCGGAGCTAGGTGAAGGCAGAATGATCAAACATCATAACTATCATGCTACGATAGAGGTCCTTCTTCTTGGCGTCTCAATCTCCTTGAAAGCTCGATGTTCTCTCACATGGTTATCTCAGCTGAAGGGACAATTATAAGAGCTCCAACGTTTGTTGACAACACGCGTTATTAGTTTCTTGCTCTAGTTGTTTAGTCTTCATTTTGCATTGTCGTATTTCCTTTTTGTAGTGGATTTTTCGTAATGACTTTATGCACTTGTTTACTTCTGCAAAGCTTGACCTTCATTTTGTCATTTCTTTACGTACTTCTTGAGCTTCCCTTAAAGTTTTGGAGTGTGTTTTTTGTTATGGTATGACTAATTTTGAAATAAATTACAAGATGCCTACGTAACCGTAAGGGATCAAGCCAAACGTAGTTCAACTTTTTGTTGTTGTTATTGTTGTTATGACTGAACTTGAAATAAATCTCAAGATGCCTACGTACCCATGAAGTATCAAGCCAAATGTAGTTCATTTTTTTTTGGATTTTCTATATTTTATATTTTTTTTTATTTTTATTTTTTTGGTTGTTGATATGACTGATCTTGAAGCAAGCCTCAAGATGCCTACGTACCTGCAAATGATCAACTCAAACGTAGTTCATTTTTCTTGCCTCAATATTTATACTCATTCGGGCGATGAGTAACATGCACTTTATACTCTTGCGTCAAGGAGTGTCTTCACTTCTTCTTTAGGGGTAGTAACGCTTCAAAAATCTGCCATTTATGGGGCCAATCTTCAAACCGTCTTCGCTCTGCAACTTGCAGGCGCCATTTGTATAAACTTCTATCACTGTATATGGTCCATCCCATTTGGAGAGAAATTTGTTCCCAGTGCATCGTGTTGTGATGATAGGGCTTCTAACTGCTAACACAAAGTCACCCTTTTGGAATGATCTTTGTTTGACCTTCTTGTTGAATGATTTTGACATCCGTGCTTGGTAACATTCCAACCTTTGTTGCGCTTCAAGTCTCTTTTCGTCGAGTGCTTCAAGTTCTTCGAGGCGAAGGCGGGCATTATCCTCAAGTGTCAATCCTTCTTGGAGGGCGATTCTAAGCGACGGGATTTGCGTTTCCAGTGGCAGGGCAGCTTCTACTCCGTACACCAATGAATATGGGGTGGCTTCAGTTGATGTTCGATATGTCATTCGATATACCCAAAGAGCTTCTTTGATCCTTTTGTGCCAGTCCCTTATTGATTTTGCCACAACTTTCTTTAGCAAGTTTCCAAGTGTTTTGTTGAAAGCTTATGCGAGTCCGTTAGCTGACGCATTGTACATCGAAGAGTTATGCTGTTTGAATCCGAATTTCTCACATAGATTTGTCACCAACTTATTGTAGAAAGGCGTTACGTTGTCGTTGATGATGTATCGTGGAACCCCATACCGAAATATAATATTTGATTTGATGAAGTTTACCACCGTTTCCTTCTTCACAGCTTTCAAAGGCACCGCTTCTGCCCATTTTGAGAAATAATCGGTTGCTGCAAGGAGGACTTAGGGAGTGGTCCTATTGCATCCAATCCCCATGCTTCAAATGGCCAAGACGCAACCGTAGGGTGTAACAGCTGGGGTGGTTGATGAATAAAATTTGCGTGGAATTGACAAGGCTGACATCTTTTGGCAAAATCCATGTAATCTTTGACCAAAGTTGGCCAGTAGTATCCCATTCTTTTGACTCGGAAGTGAAGCTTTGGACCTGACTGATGAGCGCCGCAAATTCTATAATGAGTTTCCTCCATTGCCTTTATTCCTTCTTCTTCATTTAAACATCGTAGAAGTAAACCTTCGAAAGATCAACAGTAGAGAATATCCTTAAAGAAAATGAACCTAGCAGGTCTTCGCCTAGTATCTATCTTTTTGTGTTTATCATCCGGCAATTTTTCATGCTGCAAGTAGTGGATGATAGGCTGCCTCCAATCTTCTTTCTCAATTTCAAAGACGGAAATCGCGGTAACTTCTTCGACAATCTTATTTTCATTTTTAAATTCTAGAGGAATTATCCAGCATTGACATATGGGAATCTTTACATCTCTGTTGGGCATTGCGATGGTGGATGCCAATTTTACCAACGCGTCAGCTTGTTTATTCTCTTTTCTTGGAACATGATCTAGCGTCACATCTCTAATTTTGGCAATAAGTCTCGCGGCACAGTCACGATATGGTGCCAACTCCATTTCCTTAACTTCATATTCATTTGTAACTTGATTTATGACCAACTCAGAATCTCCAAAAACTTTGAGATGTTGATAGTTTGCACCAAGAGCCATCTCGAGTCCCAATATTAGAGCTTGATATTCAGCAACATTGTTGGAGAATTATTGCGAGAGGGTGAAAGAATAAGGTAGAACATCTCCTTCAGGACTTAGGAACACTACTCCAGCTCCGGCGCCTTCACTGTTTGCTGCTCCATCAAAGTACATTGTCCATGGCGGAGATACTTCCACCCACATGACGTCTTCATCTGGAAGATCCTCGGAGAGCTCCCATTCAGCGGGCATCGGATGGTCGGCTAGGAAATTTGCAAGTACTTGTTCTTTGACGGCCTTTTGAGGAACATATATGATTTCGAATTCTTGGAAGAGAAGTGCCCATCTTGCTAGACGATCAGACCATACGGGTTTTGGCATGACGTATTTAACAGGATTTGCATTTGAGATTAACCGAATTGTGTGAGCTTGAAAATAGCGCCTCAATTTTGTAATTGCAAACACCAAGGCAAGACACATCTTCTCAATGGGCGTATAGTTCACTTCACATGGTGTCATAGTTCTACTCAACATACAAGAAAATTAAAAACAATGTTTTTTTTTTAAAATGAAACTTATAAAGAACCAACTTCTAAGTATTTTATTCGGGTGTGAACTTCTCTCATCCTTTAATTGTAATATCTTCAAGTTTCTCGTGATGATTATCTTCGAACCATTTTCTTCCTAACTTTTGGAATAGTTTCCCCTCTCCATACTATTTGTATATTTGTTTATTAAGTTAGATAGATGCATACTTCTCTCTAAATTTCTCTTACAACTCTCTCGCTAGTAATAAAATGTCTATAGACGTAAGCTCTCTAATCCGAATAATGAATGGGTTCAAGGAAGATAATCCAACCGTTGATTCTTCTTCTGGTAAACCAACGGCGTTGATCACTCGAGAGAGTGCATTTTCTATCCCATGGTCATTTTCTTGAGCAAGTAGACCTCCGATTGAACGTTCTTGTGCTACAAGGTAAAAGATCAACGGCCTTCCCAAAACAGGAGCGGCTAGGACAGGAGGCTTTGTCAGATAAGATTTGATGATTTCAAAGGCATTGTCACAGGCATCATCCCATTTGAACGGTGTGACCTTTTTCAGAAGTCGACTAAATGGTTGACAACGGCTAGATAGGTTGGATATGAATCTTCATATGTATGCCAACTTCCCCTGTAGACTTCGAAGCTCGTGGATATTCTTTGGTGCTTGAATCTTAATGATCGCCTCAATTTTTCATTGATCCATTTCGATCCCTTGATGGCAGACGATGAACCCAAGGAACTTTCTAGAAGTGACTCTAAATGCGCATTTTTGTGGATTCATCTTTAGTTGATATCGACGCAGACGTTTGAACACAACTTCAAGGTCCTTTAGATGATCGTGATGCTCCTTTGTCTTTACAACTATATCGTCGATGTAGCATTCAATATTCTTGTGAAGCATGTCATCGAAAATCCTTTGCATTTCCCTTTGATATGTTGCTCCAGCATTCTTCAATCCAAATGGCATGACTTTGTAGCAATAAATCCATTTTGGCGTTCTGAAAGCAGCCATTTCTTCTTCCTTTGGATCCATGCGAATTTAGTTATAGCCTGAGGATCATCCATGAATGACAAGGCTTCATGTCCGGTAGTAGAATAAATCATGAGCTCAGTTATTGGGAGTGGAAATTCATCTTTGGGGTATGCGCTGTTCATGTCGCAAAAGTCTACGCAAACTTGTATTTGTCCATTTTTCTTCTTGACTGGAACTATGCTCGAGATCCACGTTGGATATTTGACTTCCCTTATGAAACTTGCATCGATAAGTTTGTTGACTTCCACTTCAATCTGTTGAACCAACTCTGCTCGAAACCGTCGTTGAGCTTGCTTTACTAGTCTAGATCCTCGTTTTACTGCGAGATGATGAACTGCTATTTTGGGATCGAGTCATGGCATCTCCTCGTAACTCTATGTGAACACGTCTTTGTAGTCCCTAAGAAGCTTGATGTAATCTATTTGGTCTTCTTCGCTTAAAAGTGCACTTAGGTATGTAGGTCGTGGAGCATCCATCGTGCCAAGGTTGACTTCTTTCAATTCAGCCACAGTAGATCTAACACCCTCTTCGAGTTCTTCAGGAGCATCTTCTATCTCTTCTTCGATATGATCTTCCTCGTCGATCCCCGTGATGTGGTAATAAGTTGTGACTTGTAAGGTTTCGTCTGTGTGGTACCTTGGACAATAATGACTACTCGGACCTTTCTTTCGAGACGCCTTTGAGAAACTAATGTATTCGTTGTCGTGCCAAGCCGGTCGAAAACAAATTTTCTTCTACTAAGTCGTCTAAATACTGATGGTCGCCTACTTGATAATCTTTTAAATACAGATCGTGAAATTACATTTACCTCAATTCCTTCAAGAACCAATTTCCTTTCAAATGACCGTTGAGGAGTCATTGGTGGCAAGTTTTGTAGTCCCTGGTGATCGATTACAGGAACATCATTTTCTCTTATCGATTCAGCATCCTCAAATGTAGTATAACAGTTATTTGACTTATTTATGATAATACGAGCTGGAACATGCATCTTGTAGCCAATTCCAACACGAGATTCTTTCACCGCGAAGCCCTTTTGCTTGAGCATATTTTGTGTTGGATTTAAACCGTGAACATTTTCTTCAGTTACTTCGGGAACAAGCTTTCTAAGAAAATTCGAACTTTCCTTGGAGTATCCAGAATTTGTAAGTATCTTGCAGGTTTTTTCGCAAAAAGATTGAGTGCTTGAAGTCTCTCCATGTTCACTAACACGGCCATGTGTTGGTCGCATAAAACCTTTGAGTATCCTTGTTCGTTCGATTGTAGTGACAGGAATTGTTAAGTCTTTGAAATTCAGATCATTGATGTTACTTGACTTGGGAGCGTAGCAAACCACTGGAGTTCTTTCTTGTTTGTTAGTACATTCTTACTTTTCGTACTCTTGCCTCCTTGGCCTTCTTTAGTTTTCTTTTCCACAACAGCTAGTGTAAGAGATTCAAGGGTATCCTCCTTCTTTGGTTTATCCACATAGAACTTGGCATCGGCGAAATAAGCTTCCACTCCGTTGAAAGGATTGTTATCAGCTTCAACTTTCTTCACGACATCATTTTGGCAATACTTAAAACATTGGTGAAGAGTTGAGCGATGACTGTATTCTCATGAATCCAAGGTCTACCAAGAAGCATGTTATCTGAAGTCTTTGCATTGAGGACATGAAACAAAGCAGTTGATGTAAGGTCGCTGATCACAAGCTCCAAACGTATTGTGCCAATCGCTCTTTGTTCATCTTTGTTAAATCCTTGAATCATTAGGCGGCTGGGAGATAGCTCATCAATCGTGATCCCAAGATCATTAACAATTCATAGTGGTAAAATATTGACGGCAGATCCTCCATCTAGTAAGATCTTCTTCACTTTCTTCTCTCGTGCGTAGCCAGAAACGAACAATGGACGATTATGGGGTTTTGCATCGAGTAACAAGTCTTCGTCGGAGAAGTTGATACTCGTCATGCTTGTTACTTCATTTACTTCTTCAGATTGAGTGGGTGTTGCTGAGAGTGTAGTGGACTCATCCTCATTTTCTTTGGGGAGCTCTTTGATAGCTGCGACGTTACATGAGGCAGCATACCAGTCATCTTCATCTTCTTCTTCAAAGTATCTATCATTTATGCAACCATCATTCACAAACATCCCATAAGCAATGACCGTTATCATCTTTGAACTTGTAAATAGGATTTCCTCGATAGTAGTAGGCGATTAGAACCTCCATGCTTGGTCCTTCTGGGATGGATTCTTCAATCACTCGCTCTTTATAACGTAGAATGTAGTAATCCCCATCAGTTTCCTTAAACGTCTGAACTTGTTTATCATTGGCTTCATATATTTCTTTAAGAACTTGTTGGCATTCTTGACAAAAATCTTTGCAAGGCTCAGACGTATGCAGAATTTGGCTGATTTCTTCTATTTTGCACACATCATTAGGAACTTCAGATGCACTGTCAAAACTCGAGGATTTGCCAATTTTGTTTGCGTTCAATTCTTCACCAATTTCGTTGTTAGGGTGTTTTATAGATGAAAATTGATTCACTTCTTGTGCTTTGCCATACTGGACCTAGTAATCGAACTTTCCAGACGATTCTCCGAGGAAGCCAATTTGCGGGTCTCCAGATTCGTACCTTTCCTTGAACAATTGCTGAGTATTTTTCTTCTTCCTAATTTTTGGCTCTTCGTCTTCATCGACCATTCCTTCCATTCGTACTCTATGCAATCCTCGCAATTGCAGACATCGAAGAAACAATGGCCGTTCTCACTGAATTTGTATCTTGCCCCCTCTTGTTGATGCTGGCGGATTTGATTATTTTCCAAGGACATGAGTTCAGATTGTTGATGTTGATCTTTGGGAAGGTTTTCTAGAATCACGTCCCCATTAGTTTTGTAGTCTTCATTTTGTGTTGAGTTTGCAGAGGCATGTTCTTCAACTATGAATTCCGTTGGTCGGAAAGAGCCAAATTGGATGAGCATTATTGTTGGGTTGCATACACTTTCAACTGGAGAATCACTAATGAAGGTTGCATAATGAGCTTTTGCTTCATCTTCTTCTTCCAACAAAATCTTTTCTTGGCTGGCTAGCTGGACGATCTTTTCTTTCAGCACGAAACATCGATGAGTTGGATGGCTAAGTAGACAATAGAACTTGCAGTAATTTGTATCGTTCACTTTATCAGCCTCTTCTGGATGCTTCATTTCTGGGAGTTCAATCAAGTTGAGGGCCAAAAGTTCGTCTAGCATTCTTGGTACTTCGGTATCTAGAAACGGATATTCCTTCTCTTGCATTTCCTTCAGGGTGAGCCTTCTCTTTCCATTCCATTGATTGTTAAACTTTTCAACCTCGAATTTCTTCATGCTTGTGTTAATCTTGGAAGCTGAAGAGGCCTTTGGCAGACTAGCAGAAACAACGAATAACTCTTTTTTGTCAGTGTTTGAACGAGCCCTGCCCCATCTTGTGCTTTTGGGTTTACTTTTTGTTTTATGTGACATTTGAATCGGCAAAGCTTGATCTCCACATGTTGAAATGCTAAACTCCATGTCATGAGCTTGGCTTGCAAATTCTCTGAAGTACTTTAGCTTTATTCCTTGAAGAATGTATCTCAATCCCCAATGCATGCCTTGGATACACATTTCGATGCCGGATGACTCACACAATCTATCTTTGCAGTTGAGGCTCAATTCCCTCCATCTGTTGATGTAATCGGTGACAGGCTCATCATTCCATTGGCGAGTGTTGGTTAGTTTGATCATTCTCACTGTCCGGCGAGTGCTGTAGAAGCGATTGAGAAATTCATCCTCGAGTTGTTCCCAGCTGTCAATTGATTCAGGTGCTAAGTCATAGTACCAATCAAATGCGTTGTCCTTCAATGTCCGGATGAATTGCTTTACGATGAGGTCTCCTTCTGTTCCAGCATTGCTGCATGTTTTCACGAAATGAGCTACATGCTGCTTTGGATTTCCTTTACCATCGAATTGCTGAAATCTTGGGGGTTGATATCCTGTAGGCATTTTCAAGTGCTCTATCCTCCTGCTGTAAGGCTTAACATAGCTTAATAAGGAATGTGTCACTTCTTCGTAGCGTCCTTTAATGGTGCCAAGTATGAAATCCTTCAGTTGATCAACAAGAATTGAACCATCAGGAAGAACCTCTATGTTTTTTCTCTTCCCTTTGTCTTTGCTTGAAGATCCTTCGATTTCGAACGGTTTCTCTTCATTTATAACAGTTTCACTAGTCTGTGCCAGGAATTCCACTTTATTCATTAACATTGCAAATTGGGTATCTCAGTCTGTTGTTGCCTTCATGAGACCTTCTAGAGTTTTTGTTAGGATGGAAACTTGTTCTTCCAATGCCAATGTATTTGTAGTCATGGTCGGCATAATAGTTGAGTCAGAAGATCGTGGGCTGTTAAGTGGAGACTCCCAGTCTGAAGCAGTGACCCCATCTTTTCCATCACCATCTTGTTCACCTTTGCCTAGTTGTTCGCGGACAGATTTTCCATCACGAGTGAGAGCCTCTTAAGGTCATATGCATAGGTACTCTGCTGAGTTTAAGTTGCCCCCAAGTTCGATGCCTTCTGCATGAGTTGGAGTTTCCATTGGTTGATCTAATGCTTGAGTGTCAGAATACTTGTTGTTTCGAGTTCTGGTGTAAATGTTTGAAATCGTCCTCTTCTCGCCGATTAAGGAAGAATCTTCAATTATTTTGGAGGAATATTTCTTTGGAGCCATCAAATTGTTGGTTAACTTGATTTGATGAAGAGAAGAGATGAAAGGCAGAGAAGTCCCATCGGGCGTGCCAAAATTTGTTTCACACAAATTTTCACTAAGTGCTGAAGACAGGAAAAATGAATGCGAAGTAAAGTAAATTTTATTCATCAATTAATTTGCGGGTACAATCTCTGATAATTTCTAAAAGAAAATATAAAAATGAAAGTCCTTTGATTCTCCTCTTCGAACAATTTGTGATGGCTCGAAATGTTGTTGTAGACTATTTGATGAATTTTGTTGACTTTGCTCAAGTTGAGTAAAATTCTTCGAGTGTGATGAAGAACTTTCTAGTTTTGTTGATTTTGTTGATGATCTTGATGTTCTTTGGATTTGGTGAAAAACTTGGAGATTTTGATCTAGAGAAACGTGTTTTTGCCTTTGTGTAGTCGTTCCTGAAGATCGAATGCCGGTTTGTTGTAGATTTCTTAGGTGGAGTTCTTTAGATTTGGTGAACAAATATGAAGACTTTGATTTGCAGAAACGTCTTGCTTATTGCTTGTAGTCGTTCCTGAAGATCGAATGCCGGTTTGTTGTAAAAGTTCTTCAGATTTGGTGAAGAAGTTTGAAGACTTTGATTTGCAGAAACGTCTTGCTTATTGCTTGTAGTCGTTCTTGAAGATCGAATGCCGGTTTGTTGTAGAAGAGCTTGAAGATTTTGATCCTTAAAAATGCCTTACTTGCTGCTTTTAGACGTTCTTGAAGATCAAATGCCAAGTTTATTGCAGATTTGTTATAGACTTTGAAGGCATTCATTGAGGCCGGAGTGTGCAGAGCTTCTTCTAGGAGTTGATCCCCTGACGTTTCTGGAGGAGCGGAGCTGATTCCCTGGCGTCTGTGGAGGAGCTTCTCTCTCTAGTTTTCAAGACTTTTATTGATTGCCAGAATTATGGCACCCCCACCCCTCTATTTATAGTTTTTAGGGTGGGCTTTTAATTGCAAGGGCACCTCCCTGAGTTTCGGCCCATTATCATATAGGACCAGCACTTGTCATTTGATTTAAATTTAGTATTTGTGGTTTGAAAATATTTTAATAAGTTCTATAATTTTAAAAACTCTTTGTTTGTTCCATATTAAATATGTTTTTAGGAAAATAAATACTTTTATTTTATTTAAATTTACTATCTTAATTTTATGTGATAATAAATTATAATTTCTTTTCTTTTAAATTACTAATAACTTCTTTTCTATTTAAATTTAGAATTAGTAATCATTTTTAATTTGGTTTAAAAAGAAACGTGGCTTATTTTGAGTGGCCGTAAATTTTACGTGTCAACAGATGCTGAAGCTTTCGTGCAGATATTATCATTATTCACAATCAGGTAATGTAGTACTTTCATATTGTTTTTTATTCCTAGGTGTAAAGATGTTTTCCAATTATTCGTTAAAAAGTTAACTTCGTAAAAACTTTTCGAATTAAATTGATTTGTTTTATAAAATATGGGACCAAAATAAAGTTTAAACTTTACTTCCGTAGAGTTAATCAGATTAGAAAAAAGATGTAGTTCAATTTTCAAATTGGTAAAGCTGATAATTTGGTACCCAAAATATTAATGTTAGGTAGTTAACTGTACAACACATTTTTTTTCACTAAACATAGTGGCTGTAATTTTTTCGATTTATGGTCCCTTAATTAGATCAAAATCAATAGATTATGGACCAAACTGGTAAAACATAAAAATTAGATTCAAAATTCATGTTAAAATACAAATCATAGTTACCAAGTCGGGAAGTGGAAGCGATATAAGATACGGGAAACACACGTTACTTTTAATGAGAAACGAGAAACACCGATATAATTAAAAGTTTATAATATAATATGTTGGAAATATTTATGAAATACGCCCAATTTTATGAATAATACAATAATACATTTAACATATCGTTAAATTCTTATGAATTAAGAGATGATTTATCAAAATAACTTACATGTACTCTTTTATTAATTTGGTTTTAATATTTTAAATGCATTTTTTCACTTTTATTCAAAAATAAGTATTTTACAAGTTTGTTGAATCTTTTATTGAGTTTTCCGAAAAGTATAATTTAATATTTTAAAAAGGTTTCGACTAAGTTTTCAAAACGTTTCGAAGACATTACTCCTAAATTTCGTAGCCGTTTTCGCCTAAGTTTTCGCCTAATTTCGTAGGCGTTTTCAAAATGTGTTTGCAGGTCATGTAGGGGGTGTTTGGCGCACAGTGTGGAAGTGCTTCCACTACAAGAAAAATGGGTTTTCGCAGCTTGGCTTTAGCAGCACAAAGGGAAAGCAAGCTGCAAATTCAATTATTAGCAGCGTGCTTAAAATTAACGCGCTGCGAAATATATTAGTACAAAGTAACAGCAGCATACGGTAGTTGCGTGCTGCGATTAATACCTTTTACAGCGAGTAAAGTAAGCTGCAATATTTTTTTTAATGGCGTGCTAATACACGCTGTAAATAATTTTTTTGCAGCGCGTATGTATGCACGCTGAAGTAATAAATTTTTAGCAGCGTGCAGGTGAGCTGTCAATAACAGCAAACTAAAAATAAAACACAGAAATTATTCTAATTAAAACTGACCATGAATCACTATAAATCACATTATCATCATCGATTCACTCTCTCTCCTCAGCTAGGGTTCTGTTCTTGCGAATTAATACATACATACATACATACATAGTATATAGAGAGAGGCTAAGTAATGGCGCATAGGTTTCTGGGAGACGTAGAGAAAGAAGGGTGGAGAGATCCGATTTCCCAATCATTTGCCAGTCTTGTCTCGGTGATAATCCGATTACTGTATTCGTATGGTAATTATTACACTTTTTTTTTTCAATTACTGTATTCGTTTTGGATTTATACGGGTTGATTTCGCTGATAGGGCCAGGGTTTGATTTGGAACCCTAACTTTGTGATTTGGTTCATTAATTGTCAATAAGTGCCTGTTTGGCTGCAGTTTTTTTCCTCAGCTTTGTTACCTTAATTAAAAAAGAGCTATGAGTGTTTGGTATGTTCATTCTTTAGCTTTTCAAAAGCTAGCTTTTGGATTAAATAAAAGCTCAGAGCAGAAAAGCTAGGAAACAAATTGGGGATTTTTTTAGTTTCTATACATAAAAATTACCAACAATATAATTTTTCCAATCAAAATCATTTTATTTATAAGTCAGTTATAAGTTCAAATAAGTAAAAAATGACTTATTAACAAAAAAAAAGTTAATATGTCACTTATTAGTGAAAGCTAAGATGGTGCCAAACAGCAGCTTCTTTTAAGCAAGCTTTTATCATTGATTTTTAAAAGCAGCTTTTTAAGTAAAAAATCAGACGCCAAACCCGCCCTAAATAGTATGTGTTGGGTGAATTTGGTATTTGTGTATGTCATTTTTTTTCCTTCATCAATTTATTTAGCGTCTTTGTTTTGGATTTATGTGTTTTTGGATATTATTTTTAGGGTTAGGGTCGAGTTCCGGAACCCTAACTTTGAAGTAAAATACATGCGAAAAGTTTGGGTTTTCCGCAATATGGGGGTGTTGTAATCCTGTTATTGTCCCTTTCAGTTTACTCTAGTTCCTCGCCTGCATGTTCTTAAATTTTACTGATTTTGAACAATAAATAGTTTCATCCACTGATCTTCATATTCTACAAACTGCTAACATGTTTTCAGAAATTTCATAGGTAAATTCAGCAGACGTTTTGATTGGATCTCATTGTTTTCTAATTTATATTATACTTTATTACTTTGTATGCTATTCCAAACTCAACAAAAACTGATTTTTGAATAAAAGATATGGAACTTTCCCCTGTATATGGGTATTTAAGTACTTTTGTGTCATTTTTTTGAGGTACATAAAGTTTTTGAGCTATGAGACTACTTTAAACCACATTTTTCGTGGTTTACAATTAATTGATTTGAATTAGTCTGGCTGGCTTATACTTATAAATACGAAAGCTATCAGACTTTCAGATACGGTCGTGTTAGGTTGCAGAATTTAAGTGAACAAGCTGGCCTTTTGAGGCTTAGGAGAAAGCAGGGTTTATACAGCTTAAATCTTCTAGTTTTTTTTTGGTGAAAAACCAATAAAGCTCAGCTACCAAGCTGACAAGTGAAATCAGCTGCAGCTTATTATCTAATATTCATTTAAGATGAAATTTTGACCCGAACTAGTGCTATGTGTCATCTAAGGTAGTGAAAAATTGCAAGATTTTTTATTGGTTTCTTGTTATATGAAATTTGAATGATGAATCGCTTCATAAACTTGCAGGAATCAAGCATACTTTGGCTCTTCTCCGTGAGACAAAGGCCCAAACATAATGCAAGTATTTTGATGTTGCATCAGTGCAGAGATACACTCTCATAAACATAATTTCACTGCTATTGATCTTCCTTGTTGAGAAAGTATTTAAAAGAGGCGTTTTTCAGAAAAAGAAAAAAAACTATTTTAGTAAAATTATGATTTCTTTAAGTAGGCTAGTAGCCATCTTGAGTGGCTTATTTTGGTTTTGTTTTGAACTCCCCAAGTTGAGTGGATAGCTAAAACCTTGTGAAAATAGCCTAGTTTTGGTAAATAATTTGGGAAACAAATGTAGTTTTTGGAATTCAGTCATCATAAAATTTCGAGAGCTTCCATGGGCTTCAATTCTGGACTTGTACTTATATTTACGAGGTTGCAACTCAACCTTATCCTAGTAATGCCCTTTTTTGTCTTTCAGGATAAAGAGCTGAAATACAGATTCATCAATAATCACTTTCCAACTTTAAACGAAGAGGTAACTGATTAGCAATTAAACTTTGTTCCTAATTTATGGTGGTTATTCATAGTTCTCTTCACTTTCTATGCAGTGAATATGGTAATATTTTAGAATATGGAGTGTTTTCCTTCACTTTACTTTTTGATTTTTTTTATTCATAATGTTAAATATTGCTCATACATCTTCTTCTGGAATGATATGACACAAACTTTTTGAAGTTGTAACTCATAATGATGGCCATATGGTTCTTAGTTCTTGAAATGCAGCTATCATTTGCAAAATAAATGCAGTCGAGTTATGGCATTCCCAATTTTGACATCATAGTTTATTAGATTCTTCAGAGCACATTCGTTAATCTGAGATACCATTCCTCAAACTGTTTTTTTTTTCAGGAAATTATAGGAAAAACAGATGTAGAGACATTCACCGGGGCTGGGGTAAATAATCTGAGGACTTCAAAAAAGAAGTTCTGGAACGAGGAATACCAGCGAAGAGAGAAATTACCTTTGAGACAGAACTATTTGGCTCGAAAACCTATTTATTGTTGTCGAGGGATGAATTGCGTCCACAGATCCCAAAGCGAAGTTTCGTCACAGTTACGTGCCTTATTCTCTTTCATATCTTTGGCTTAAAACCTATTTTAGTTTGTTATTTAGTGGGAAGTGCCAATTTTCACAATCACATATATAATTGCTTTAATAGTTCTTTTTAGCCGTGTTTTGATTCTTGTTGATGTTGCAATCTTTTGAGTTTTGCTGCTTTTATTAGTGATGAGAATCTTGGCAGTAAATTGGTTTTTCATAAGATTATTTTTGTTAATTAATCGTTTACAACTCTTGTTTTTGGCATATCTCAGTAAATTCGGTCTTTGTTTTGATTTAATTTACCATATGTTAATTGGATGCGAGTGTAAGAATCGAGCTTTTTATTTCTGTCATGGAATACATTCTCATCAGGTTTTTTGTTTTCTTGCATCGAGTTACTCTGAGGTCTCATATACACTTCTCAATTACCACTTGTCAAAGTGAGTTGCTTCCACTTACTGTTTGCAATATATACATATACAAGCAACTAATTTAATAGCAGAATATTTGTACATGTCTCAGTGGAAATTTTTATAGCGGAATATTTGTAGGAAAACGTTAAAGAGTCTAGCATTGCTTTGCCCTGGTCAGACTGAGTTTATTTAACTTTAGAAGATCAATCGGTTATTTTGACGAGTCTTGAAATCTCAAGCTATAAAAACTCAGCATAGAACTCATAATTTTTTCTTTCTTCCTTTTAAATTGGTCAGGCTATGTTCAGTTACATCCAGATAAGCCTTTAGCATGTTAATTAGAGTATGATGATTTGTTTCATGTGAATCTCGAATTTCTATAATGCTAATAGTTAGTATGAGTTTCGGTGATTTTAGCATTGTGAAATTTGCTCCTAATTTATGATTGTTTCTGTTCAGGTAGGAATTTTTTTAGCATATCTGAACCGGGAACGTAAATGCAATTTGCAGATGCTGTTTTGAAAGACAATACAACTCCACACATCGGGTCTATAGTTTACTATTAAAGAGAGGTGTAACGGTTATTAAGACAAAACATTTTGTAACTTTTTGGTGTAGTGTCGCACATGTAAATTATTTGTTTTGGATGAAATAATTATTGATTTTTATTGTTACGGTAATGATAGTAAATTTAGTATATGGTATATTTTTTATATACAGTAAATATATATATATATATATATATATATATATATATATATATATATATATATATATATATATATATATTTTAATATTTTTTTTAAAAAGGAGCTTCAACATCGTGCAATGAGCGTTGTTAATAATATTTTATTCGCACCATACATTGTGAGCTGTTAAAATCATGCATTGGCAGCTTACAAAGTGTGCTGCTAATAGTTTTCTTTCGCAGCTTGCAAAGCGCGCTGCTAATAGTTTTCTTTCGCAGCGTGCAAAGCGTGCTGCTAATAGTTTTCTTTCGCAGCGTGCAACGTGAGCTGCCGATGGTATCCATCTATGGCAGCACTTAACTTTTCAGCGCAACGTTTTGCGCTGCGAATAGCCTTTTTACACGCTGCAAAAGGCTATTTTTGTTGTAGTGTTCCGAGCCTTAGAAGCCCATTTGAAATTTTTATGTGTTTGGTAATGAAAAGTAGCCCACTTCCCGAAATTTAGGGAAACTAATCTCTATGCTGTAATGAATCCAGAAGCTGATCCACTTTTGTAATGAATTTCTGCTTTCATTATAGAACAACAAGACACTTGATCAAAAGGCTGGGTTTTTTGACCCAAAATATTTCATTAGAATGTGATTTTTTTTTCTGCTAGTTCATTATAGAAAACTTTATCATATAAGGATCTTTTTTTCGTATTTGTTGGCATGTAGAAAACATGTAGTTTACTTCTATTCACTAATACTTGCAACCGACACAACCTGATGTAATTGTAATTTGACCTCATGTTATTGTAATCTGTAAAACTAAGGATATGTGCTTTAGGATTTTGTTTGCTTTTAACTTTGGGAATTAGTATATGAGTATGACTTTTCAATATATTCTTATATTGTCGACAATCCTCCTATTGACAATGATACTCAATCACGCCAACGACAACGAAGTTCTTCTCCATCCGAGCCTCGTAGAAGAGCTTCTTCCGGTGCAAACCTAATTAACGGAATTGACCGAATTGGTGATATTTGCAAAAAAAATGGTCAATAGGAGATCTACTCCCACCGAGCAACCGATCACTGTTAAAAAGCCCACTTTATTTGTTCGCAATTTGTTTATTTTATAAGCAAGTGCATAAATATGTGTTTAAGGTATTAGAACCAGACATGCGATTGACATGGATTGAAAGGGAGCTAACTGAGGCCAACAAAAAATAGAATTAAATTGTGTCCAAGTTATTCATTGTTAGCGCCTAATTTTTAGTATTTTTTTTTCCACTAATAATATGCATTCAGTTGTTTTAATGGAATGATTTACTTATTAGTGAAACAATGTTTTTTCCTAAATTATCTCCGTTGTTAATAATTTTTAATTTTCTAGTTGTATTAGTAATTTTTGTTTTATTTATTACAAAATTTATATGGATTTAATAGAAGACACTCGGATACATATATGAAGAACATGAATAGCTAATCGTTATTTGTTTAGCCGCGGCGGCATGTGATATAGTAGCTGATTTGCAAATTCATTTAATTAAGAATAATATTTTTATCGATGTTTGTTTTTGTTTGTAATTGTTTATAATTATTTTTTAAAGTGATATTGAAGTTATTAGTATATCTTTATGTGTTTTTTCATACTATTAATTGTTGTGTTATTAAGTCATTTTAAACTTCTACATACCAAATGCAGACAAAACTTACGAACATGAAAAACACTTTTCTACAGTACGCTATTTTTTTCTAAAGAAATTTTACAAAAGTCAATTTTCAAGAGTATTTCTTCGGACAACGAAGCACTTGGTTAACAAACAGCACCATCGTAGTTTGCGGGTATATGCAAATAAATACAACATATACAATAATGTTGTTATCTCTATTATTAACTAAAAATATTAGCTAACAATGCAAATTTGTCTCTCCATTAGGTGTGTTAAAGTGTGTGTTAACCGTATAGATATTAAAAACATTGTTAAAAGATAACAATTTTTTTAATTGTTATTACTTGATGACATAACAAAAAAGTCTAACACACATTTACAATTAACTATTATTTCTCACGCATATATTTTATATCTCTACCATACTGCTATTTATTTTTTCTCAGCACATACTATATTTTGAATAATTAATTTTTAATTAAAATAGATGCGTGTTTAACTTAATATGGATACGTGTTAATTAATATATATTTTAAATAAACTATGATGGATGTGTATGTGTGGGTGACTATTGTTTAGGTTTATATGCTAAACAATTTGTTTCCGTAATATATATTATGAACAAATTGTGGTGTTTGTAAAAAAAAAAAAAGAAAAAGAAAAAATGGAGTCGTCCCAAAACCCACTAGTCTCTCTATCAACAACATTGCAGCGCCTAACAACACAAATCAACACGAGCTTTCTCAACATACTTCCTCCTCCTCCTTTGGCTTCTCTCTCTAAAAAACAATCAGCATTTGATGTGGCGTTATCTACAGGTGATGTGGCGAATACGTTATCGGGAACATGCGTATACACCGTCAGTAACTCGGACAACGAGTTCGTCCTTTTGTCTGATCCTAATACTAATCTTAAGTCTATCGGTTTTCTTTTTTTTCGACAACAAGATGCACACTCTTTCCTTTCTCAGGTTTCTTTTTATCTCCTTTTCTTTTTTATATTTCTCTTTAGTTTTAGTTTTTTTTTTTTTTTAGTTCTGTTTTGTATCAGCTTTTTTTTTTTTGTTTCTTTTTTAGTTTATTGCTTAAAAAATCCTCTGCTTAATTTAGTTTTAGGACCTGTTTGGCTTCATTTTTTCTGGTTGCTTTTGAACTTGTAGCTTAAAAATGCTCTGCTTAATTTAGTTTTAGGACCTGTTTGGCTTCATCTTTTCTGGTTGCTTTTGAACTTGTAGCTTAAAAATCCTCTGCTTAATTTAGTTTTAGGACCTGTTTGGCTTCATCTTTTCTGGTTGCTTTTGAACTTGTAGCTTAAAAATCCTCTGCTTAATTTAGTTTTAGGACCTGTTTGGCTTCATCTTTTCTGGTTGCTTTTGAACTTGTAGCTTAAAAATCCTCTGCTTAATTTAGTTTTAGGACCTGTTTGGCTTCATCTTTTCTGGTTGCTTTTGAACTTGTAGCTTAAAAATGCTCTGCTTAAATTAGTTTTAGGACCTGTTTGGCTTCATCTTTTCTGGTTGCTTTTGAACTTGTAGCTTAAAAATGCTCTGCTTAATTTAGTTTTAGGACCTGTTTGGCTTCATCTTTTCTGGTTGCTTTTGAACTTGTAGCTTAAAAATCCTCTGCTTAATTTAGTTTTAGGACCTGTTTGGCTTCATCTTTTCTGGTTGCTTTTGAACTTGTAGCTTAAAAATCCTCTGCTTAATTTAGTTTTAGGACCTGTTTGGCTTCATCTTTTCTGGTTGCTTTTGAACTTGTAGCTTAAAAATCCTCTGCTTAATTTAGTTTTAGGACCTGTTTGGCTTCATCTTTTCTGGTTGCTTTTGAACTTGTAGCTTAAAAATCCTCTGCTTAATTTAGTTTTAGGACCTGTTTGGCTTCATCTTTTCTGGTTGCTTTTGAACTTGTAGCTTAAAAATGCTCTGCTTAATTTAGTTTTAGGACCTGTTTGGCTTCATCTTTTCTGGTTGCTTTTGAACTTGTAGCTTAAAAATGCTCTGCTTAATTTAGTTTTAGGACCTGTTTGGCTTCATCTTTTCTGGTTGCTTTTGAACTTGTAGCTTAAAAATCCTCTGCTTAATTTAGTTTTAGGACCTGTTTGGCTTCATCTTTTCTGGTTGCTTTTGAACTTGTAGCTTAAAAATCCTCTGCTTAATTTAGTTTTAGGACCTGTTTGGCTTCATCTTTTCTGGTTGCTTTTGAACTTGTAGATTAAAAATGCTCTGCTTAATTTAGTTTTAGGACCTGTTTGGCTTCATCTTTTCTGGTTGCTTTTGAACTTGTAGCTTAAAAATGCTCTGCTTAATTTAGTTTTAGGACCTGTTTGGCTTCATCTTTTCTGGTTGCTTTTGAACTTGTAGCTTAAAAATCCTCTGCTTAATTTAGTTTTAGGACCTGTTTGGCTTCATCTTTTCTGGTTGCTTTTGAACTTGTAGCTTAAAAATCCTCTGCTTAATTTAGTTTTAGGACCTGTTTGGCTTCATCTTTTCTGGTTGCTTTTGAACTTGTAGCTTTAAAATCCTCTGCTTAATTTAGTTTTAGGACCTGTTTGGCTTCATCTTTTCTGGTTGCTTTTGAACTTGTAGCTTTCAAATCCTCTGCTTAATTTAGTTTTAGGACCTGTTTGGCTTCATCTTTTCTGGTTGCTTTTGAACTTGTAGCTTTGAAATCCTCTGCTTAATTTAGTTTTAGGACCTGTTTGGCTTCATCTTTTCTGGTTGATTTTGAGCCTGTAGCTTTGAAATCCTCTGCTTAATTTAGTTTTAGGACCTGTTTGGCTTCATCTTTTCTGGTTGATTTTGAGCCTGTAGATTTAGAATGCTCTGCTTAATTTAGTTTTAGGACCTGTTTCGCTTCATCTTATCTGGTTGATTTTGAGCCTGTAGATTTAGAATGCTCTGCTTAATTTAGTTTTAGGACCTGTTTCGCTTCATCTTATCTGGTTGATTTTGAGCCTGTAGATTTAGAATGCTCTGCTTAATTTAGTTTTAGGACCTGTTTCGCTTCATCTTATCTGGTTGATTTTGAGCCTGTAGATTTAAAATGCTCTGCTTAATTTAGTTTTAGGACCTGTTTGGCTTCATCTTATCTGGTTGATTTTGAGCCTGTAGATTTAAAATGCTCTGCTTAATTTAGTTTTAGGACCTGTTTGGCTTCATCTTATCTGGTTGCTTTTGAGCCTGTAGATTTAGAATGCTCTGCTTAATTTAGTTTTAGGACCTGTTTGGCTTCATCTTATCTGGTTGATTTTGAGCCTGTAGATTTAGAATGCTCTGCTTAATTTAGTTTTAGGACCTGTTTCGCTTCATCTTTTCTGGTTGATTTTGAGCCTGTAGATTTAGAATGCTCTGCTTAATTTAGTTTTAGGACCTGTTTCGCTTCATCTTTTCTGGTTGATTTTGAGCCTGTAGATTTAGAATGCTCTGCTTAATTTAGTTTTAGGACCTGTTTGGCTTCATCTTTTCTGGTTGATTTTAAGCCTGTAGCTTTAAAATGCTCTGCTTAATTTAGTTTTAGGACCTGTTTGGCTTCATCTTTTCTGGTTGATTTTAAGCCTGTAGCTTTAAAATGCTCTGCTTAATTTAGTTTTAGGACCTGTTTGGTTTCATCTTTTTTGGTTGATTTTGAGCCTGTAGCTTTAAAATGCTCTGCTTAATTTAGTTTTAGGACCTGTTTGGCTTCATCTTTTCTGGTACGTTTTGAGCTTGTCGCTTTAAAATACTCTGCTTAATTTAGTTTTAGGACCTGTTTGGCTTCATCTTTTCTGGTACGTTTTGAGCTTGTAGCTTTAAAATACTCTGCTTAATTTAGTTTTAGGGCCTGTTTGGCTTCATCCTTTCTGGTTGATTTTGAGCTTGTAGCTTTAAAATGCTCTGCTTAGTTTAGTTTTAGGGCCTGTTTGGCTTCATCTTTTCTGATTGATTTTGAGCTTATAGCTTTAAAATGCTCTGCTTAGTTTAGTTTTAGGGCCTGTTTGGCTTCATCTTATCTGGTTGCTTTTGAACCTGTAGCTTTAAAATGCTCTGCTTAATTTAGTTTTAGGGCCTGTTTGGCTTCATCTTTTCTGGTTGATTTTGAACCTGTAGCTTTAAAATGCTCTCCTTAATTTAGTTTTAGGGCCTGTTTGGCTTCATCTTTTCTGGTTGATTTTGAACTTGTAGCTTGAAAATGCTCTCCTTAATTTAGTTTTAGGACTTGTTCGGCTTCATCTTCTCTGGTTGATTTTGAGCCTGTAGATTTAAAATCCTCTGCTTAATTTAGTTTTAGGACCTGTTTGGCTTCATCTTTTCTGGTTGATTTTAAGCCTGGAGCTTTAAAATGCTCTGCTTAATTTAGTTTTAAGACCTGTTTGGCTTCAGCTTTTCTGGTTGATTTTGAACTTGTAGCTTTAAAATGCTGTGCTTAATTTAGTTTTAGGACCTGTTTGGCTTCAGCTTTTCTGGTTGATTTTAAACTTGTAGCTTTAAAATGCTTTGCTTAATTTAGTTTTAGGACCTGTTTGGCTTCATCTTTTCTGATTGATTTTGAGCTTGTAGCTTTAAAATGCTCTGCTTAATTTAGTTTTAGGACCTGTTTGGCTTCAGCTTTTCTGGTTGATTTTGAGCTTGTATCTTTAAAATGCTCTGCTTAATTTAGTTTTAGGACCTGTTTGGCTTCATCTTTTCTGGTTGATTTTGAGCTTGTAGCTTGAAAATGCTCTGCTTAATTTAGTTTTAGGACCAGTTTGGCTTCATCTTTTCTGGTTGATTTTGAGCCTGTAGCTTTAAAATGCTCTGCTTAATTTAGTTTTAGGACCTGTTTGGCTTCATCTTATCTGGTTGCTTTTGAACTTGTAGCTTTAAAATGCTCTGCTTAATTTAGTTTTAGGGCCTGTTTGGCTTCATCTTTTCTGATTGCTTTTGAACTTGTAGCTTTAAAATGCTCTCCTTAATTTAGTTTTAGGACATGTTTGGCTTCATCTTTTCTGGTTGATTTTGAGCTTTTAGCTTGAAAATGCTCTGCTTAATTTAGTTTTAGGACCTGTTCGGCTTCATCTTTTCTGGTTGATTTTGAACTTGTAGCTTTAAAAAATCCTGCTTAATTTATTTTTAGGACCTGTTTGGTTCATCTTTTCTGCTTGATTCTGAACTTGGAGCTTTAAAATGCTCTGCTTAATTTAGTTTTAGGACCTGTTTGGCTTCAGCTTTTCTGGTTAATTTTGAACTTGTAGCTTTAAAATGCTGTGCTTAATTTAGTTTTAGGACCTGTTTGGCTTCAGCTTTTCTGGTTGATTTTAAACTTGTAGCTTTAAAATGCTTTGCTTAATTTAGTTTTAGGACCTGTTTGGCTTCATCTTTTCTGATTGATTTTGAGCTTGTAGTTTTAAAATGCTCTGCTTAATTTAGTTTTAGGACCTGTTTGGCTTCAGCTTTTCTGGTTGATTTTGAGCTTGTAGCTTTAAAATGCTCTGCTTAATTTAGTTTTAGGACCTGTTTGGCTTCATCTTTTCTGGTTGATTTTGAGCTTGTAGCTTGAAAATGCTCTGCTTAATTTAGTTTTTTTTTTTTTTTTTAGTTATGTTTTGTATCAGTTTTTTTTTTTTTTGTTTCTTTTTTAGTTTATTGCTTAAAAAATCCTGCTTAATTTAGTTTTAGGGCCTGTTTGGCTTCATCTTTTCTGATTGATTTTGAACTTATAGCTTTAAAATTTTCTGCTTAATTTAGTTTTAGGGCCTGTTTGGCTTCATCTTTTCTGATTGATTTTGAACTTATAGCTTTAAAATGCTCTGCTTAGTTTAGTTTTAGGGCCTGTTTGGCTTCATCTTTTCTGGTTGATTTTGAACTTTTAGCTTTAAAATGCTCTGCTTAATTTAGTTTTAGGGCCTGTTTGGCTTCATCTTTTCTGGTTGCTTTTGAACTTATAGCTTTAAAATGCTCTGCTTAATTTAGTTTTAGGGCCTCTTTGGCTTCATCTTTTCTGATTGCTTTTGAACTTGTAGCTTTAAAATGCTCTGCTTAATTTAGTTTTAGGACCTGCTTGGCTTCAGCTTTTCTGGTTGATTTTGAGCTTGTAGCTTGAAAATGCTCTGCTTAATTTAGCTTTAGGACCTGTTTGGCTTCAGCTTTTCTGGTTGATTTTGAGCTTGTAGCTTCAAAATGCTCTGCTTAATTGTTTTAGGACCTGTTTGGCTTCAGCTTTTCTGGTTGATTTTGAGCTTGTAGCTTCAAAATGCTCTGCTTAATTTAGTTTTAGGACCTGTTTGGCTTCAGCTTTTCTGGTTGATTTTGAGCTTGTAGCTTGAAAATTCTCTGCTTAATTTAGTTTTAGGACCTGTTTGGCTTCGGCTTTTCTGGTTGATTTTGAGCTTGTAGCTTCAAAATGCTCTGCTTAATTTAGTTTTAGGACCTGTTTTGCTTCAGCTTTTTGTTAACCTGTTGCCAAACACCACTGGAACTTAATAGTATTATTTGTGTTGGGAGTGTACTGCCTATAATTAGATTTAGTTAACTTTATTTCAAAAAAGAAAAGAAAATTTTAGTTAACTGGTACTAGAAGCAAAATGTGAATTAATATCATATATCACCATCGTCGTAAAATTATGCAGCCTGTGAAAACAAAAACAAAACAAAAAACAAAAAACACAAAAATGGAGTCTTTCCAAAACCCACTCCACCCTCTCACCACACACATCACCACCGCCTTCCTTAACCTCCTTTCCCCTCCTCCGCCTTTCGCTTCTCTCTCAACAAAACACTCGGCCTTCGACGTGGCGTTAGCTGCCTGTGACGTGGCGAGGACGTTATCAGGCACGTGCGTGTACACCGTCAGCAACTCGGATAACGAGTTCGTGCTCGTGTCTAATCCTAAGACACCAACGTTAAGTCTATCGGGTTGTTTTGTTTTCAACAAGAGGATGCTCACGCTTTCCTTGCTCAGGTTTCTTTGTCTTTTCTGTTTTTTCTTCTCTTTCTTTTTCTCAATTTATTACTCACTCGGTGCCTAGATAATTGATAGCTACAAACACTAGCGAAACTAGGATTCGGAAATGGACTTGCGATGCCAAGGGCGAATACAGGATTTGAGCAAAAATTTAACTAACACTTGATGTTAACTAAAATATGTAATTTCTTGACATGTAATTTGAATGATTTTTATTACGTAGTGGAAATATAATTATTATGATATGTAATTATCAATAAACTAGAGTAGTCATGGCGTTTGTTGAAGATTAGACTACTCAAATTATAGGTCTATATATTAGCTTTTACTCTTTGCGGGGTAAATAATTTAGGTTAGTCCGTCGTTTTTATATTTTTTTTTTGGCATACAACATATTTAGAAAAATGATAAAAGTTGTAAAAAAATCCGTAAAATTAATTAGATATCTTACATTTAAACATATCACAATTCACATGTCTAAATAAAATAACATTTATATTAAGAAAGATTTTTTTAATAACATTTTACGCTTTCCTTGCTCAGGTTTCGTTCTTTTCGCTTTCCTTTTTCCATATTACTACTCAATCCGTCCTATTTTATTGGGGCACTACGGATAGTAAGCAAGCAGAAATCAAGGGAACATCATGAATACATTGTGTTTTTTTACGTTAATTGACTTATGTAGTTATTTGCCCTGATTTGTTGTTCTATTTTTTAAAGTAAAAACGAGTTTTTTGTTAACTATGGATAGTTATTTTATCAAGAGTAGGGTAATACTAAGACGCTAACCACTTGGGCAACCCACCTTGCTATTGTTGTTTCCGACAAGAAGATGCTTACGCTTTCCTTGCTCAGGTTTCTGTATTTTCTTCGTTATGAGTGAATCATTGATTAATATATAGAAACATGCTTAATATCCAAAGCCCCACATTCTCAACTCTTATTTAATATTTAGTATATATCAACGTACATGGAGAGACGGCCCTTTGGTCAGACAACTCACACAGACAGCTGGGGCACAATCGATTTAGGGTGCAATTTTTTATATTTTTTTTGGATGATGATATGGATTCGCTTATAGTGTTTGTTATTTGATAAATTTTGATACTATAAACATTCAATTTGAATCACTGTGATGTATATAGTAGTGAGTTTTAACTTGAAAGGGGGACACACGTAAATATCCAGTAGAGAGAAACTGGAAAGGAAGAAGCAGGATATCCTTTTCTTTAGCTACTTAGTGATCCTTATAGTTTCGAAAGTTATCAGTTTGATCATGTGTATTAGTTTTTTGTGTAGTTTGAGACTATTTTATCTCTAGAGTTTAAAAAACAACTTTTATTACTCTATTTTTTCAAAATTAATAGTTTTTGTCTATTTTTTGGAGCAATATAATAGGAGTAGTATGAAAACTTGGTTTCGTTTTGCTAGTAAATTAGTACACATGGTAGGTAAAAACATGGCGCGAAAATTTGGTCGGCGCTGAGGTGCCGATGAAGCTAGGGCCGCCCCTGCGTACATGAGCATCAAAGTTAAAAACAAAGAGTCAAAAGAAGTAGCATCATATATCATATGTAGCTAAGTTTAAAAGAGATTTTAACCATGAGTTTTGATAATTAAGTCTCAGATTATGTACTAAATGACCATTTTCCCTTTCTTTTTCTCTTTTCCGTCCCAATTTATTACTCACTTCATGCATAGATAATTGATAGCTAGGGCCAGTGGCCGAGCTAGGATTCGGAAATGGGAAGCATTAGAATTCCAACAAAATATATGAGGGTGCTAACCTACTTTATTTATAAAATTTAATTGTGTTGGTGGGTATATGATTTTGTAGCCAATTTATACAACTGTGCTAGCTAATTTATACGAGTACATAATTTTATAGACCAATTGTTTTTATTGGCTTTGAGTTGTTATATGCATTAGAAAGCTTCTAAATAACATCCCTTTATATGCATTGGTTGTTTTGTTTTTGAGAAGAAGATGTTAGTCTTTTTTTCCTCAGGTATAGTAATTTTTCATAATTAGGTACATAAAGTTATGATTTTAGGCCAGTTGTTTAATAAATTGAAAAAAATCGTTTAGTGACTCGAAATAATCGTTTACGCTAGCTGTCAAGTAACTGTTAGTTAATTTGGAAAATTTTCATGATAAACATTTATAGTAGTTCACAATTTTGTAGGTCAGTCGTTCTTATTGGCTATGATTATTTATATACATTGGAAAATAACCTTTCTTTATATAGAAGTGTGCTTAGGTATGATTGTTCGCAATTAGGTATATGCATATATTATGTATGTAGATTATCTAGTCATCAAGTAATAGTTCTCTAATTTGGAAAAACCATGAAATGGCTCAATTCTGCTGAATTGTTACTTCAATTATACAACTGTGATAGATATTGTATTTACATTTTTTTAGGCCAATTGTTATAATAACTTTGATTAATTTATATACATTGGGAAACTAGGTGGTGGGGTAAGGGGCATAACCCCGTTTTATATAAAAAGATTTGATTTTTCACTTGTGTTTTAGCTAAATACTTTCAATGACAATCGAATATCATGACTACCCCTATACAACTGCGATACACATTTTAGGTATATGTGTAAGCCACTTGTTTTATTGGCTTTGATTTTTCATATGCGGTTGAAATGTAGATGGTGGGGCTAGGGGCATAACCTCCCTTTATATAGAAATCTTTGTTTTTCCACCTTTCTTTTACTCATAGTTAACTTCTTTCGATAATTACAGTCTACCCTGTATTACCTTCCATAATAAATTTACATCTATGAAATGTCAGCTCTCTCCTCGGCAAATTGCTTTTATGCCATGAGTGGTAGACATCCAATTTATGTAAGTACATGATCTAGTTTACAAGCACTCATCATTTGAATGACAACACAAAAAGAAATGACCTGAAATGCAGAAATATCATAATTGCCACTGCCACGTCCCCATTGTTATGCGTTCCATATGTCTACATTTTTATCATAGCAATTTCAATTGTCCACTATCAGCCTTGGGACTGTTTGTCCCAGGACTAATTCTTATACTTACATTAGATGCATATTGATGATTATGTACTTGTTGGAAACAGCAAGTGTGTTGACTAATTAATCCCACCCGCTGGTCATTTTAATCCCCTAACTGGTGATGATTTGGAGAAAAACCAGAACTGTCATAGCCTTTGTTTCTCCGGACTATATTGGCGGAGACTTTGGTAACTTGGTTGCAGGACGAATACGACTCACTAAATTATCTAGATTTTAGAACAATCACTCTTGTTAGTCATGACTCTATTCGAGTCATAAAGTAGAAACACCAATGAAACTTGATTGTGGTGTTAATCTATTCAAGCTTAGTCATGCAAAACGAAGGACCTATTATAAGACGCGCTTAGAATATGTTTCGGGTTTCTGTAATACGGCATGTGCTTCTGGGTTGGTTTGGAATTTATATAGAGATCCTACAGATTTTTTTTGTAATAATCAAGAAAACACGTTTGTGGGTGTCCGGATTTGAACTCTGGTGGTGAGCGGTGTACAAAGGTCTCATCCCCTTGGACCAACCCCTTGCTCGAGATCTTACAGATTATGCGAGTGAGTTGGATCCAAAGAAATATCCTATAGCATTACATGATAACATAAACTACTTGTTGAATTTTCCTTTTTCCTTAACATTTATAATGTACAAAATTATGTGAAATCATGCTTTCAAAGGTGTTGACATTCATGAAATGTGTTCACCTTCTTCCTTTTAATTGTTTGGGATTATATTTGGAATTTGTTTGAACTGGTTTGAGCAAGAAGTATTGATGGGTCTTAGCAGTGATGGATTAACCATAAAGCAGACAAACCGGGAGCTTTGGGCCTCAAAGTTTTGAACGCCTACAAGTTTCAAATGTTTTACAGATTGATGTTAAGGACGGAAATTAAATGCCATTTTATTAAAAAATAAGTCCCAACTGATAAAAAGAAAGCAAGACCAACAAAAAAGGGGTGTTTTTTGTTTAAAATTGTGTTCATCTATAATATAAAGACCTCAACTTTGTCCGCTAGCTAGGTCAAAAAATACCGTTAGACGGCTTTGTGGAAAAGAAGTAACTGTTGTCGGTACCCTGCCTATGGTCTTGCCAAGTCTTAGCACGTACCTAACTATTGCAGTTTTTTGATGCAATAGTTCACACAAATAACAGTGAGAAACTTGTTCTAGATAACAAGTTCTCAAATCCCTATTTTGCTTAGTTGTCAAACTACATGCAACTTAATTCTTACCCCCTCCATCCCTAAATAATTGATCACTACTCTATTTTGATCAGTCCCTAAATAATTGATCACTTTCCTTTTTTAGTAAAAAAAATCTAATTTAAATTATCATTCTACCCTTCACATAACACACAAAAAGTTGTGATTTGACATTTTTTGTCTTATTGTGAACATTATTGTAACTTCACACACACTCTCTTAAATTTCACACTCTCCCAAACATATCAATTAATAAGGGACAGAGGGAGTATATTGCATTGAATTTATTTGCGTTATTGTTGCAGAAAAAAAATGATCTCATTTCCTTGGATGATGAATTTCAGGTAAGGACTCGGAAGAAGGAACTGCGAAGCAAGGCAAAAGTTGTTCCAATTACACTTGATCAGGTTTCTACTTTTCATTCTTGGGTTTCCATTTAATTAGAGATGTTGTTAATAGGTGTGGATTACTGGTAAATAATTTTAAGGATTTAAACAATCAGTTAGTTGGTTTGCTATTAATAGTCATATGAGTACTCATTTACCTTTCCACTATTTATATATGTGTGTGTGTGTGTGTGTGTGTGTGTGTGTGAGAGAAGAGGGGGAGAACAAAAGAACACTACCTTTAACGCAACAATTGGCATACAAGATCTCGTCTAACTTTTGAATCAACGGCCACGATCAACTCCCAAACCCTCACCCAACACTCACCCATCTAGTCATTTGTTATTAAGTTATTAATTGATATGTGTGTTTATATATAACAAAGTATGTCATTACTCCTTTTTTTTTCTTTTTATGGGTTAGATGATTAGTTGTACCCTACATGATCTAAATGCTGGATTTTCCCATGGTTTTGATTTACAGGTTTACCAATTGAAGGTTGAAGGTATTGCTTTCAGGTTTTTGCCTGATCCTGTTCAGATAAAGAATGCATTAGAGGTGAGCCATTATTATCGTTAAGTTTATTGGTAATACTCTGTTGACAAGGCTTGAATTGTCGTTTAATCTTACGGTTAATTGCGCAAGGCCACTACACTCAACGGGACTTTTATCAGTCTTAAATGACATATTTTTCTTCACGTACTTTATATGTTTATTTTTAATGCAGTGCATGCATAAAGCAAATGGGTTTGTTGCTTAGTATTTTGCTGTTTTCGCACATTATGCTAACTGATTAAATTTTGGAATATCTGGTAATTCAGACTAGATACTAAATTGAGAGCGTAAAATCACATTCTGACAGGATACTGTAAGTTGTGTTAAGTGATTCCTATTTATTTTTACATATGGCTAATATTAAATTAGGTGATTTGTAAATTTAATGTGAGAAAGATGGAGAATTTTTTATGGGGGCCTGGATAGTTTTGTACTTTTGTTGATTTATCAGAATTGGCAGCTGGCTATATTGAATGAAATTATAGCAAGGTAATTGAAGTCGTCTGGTGATCTCTATAAGAAATAAGAGGGTATGTCCTGGATTACAAAACAGAACAAGCATTGTGTACTAAGTATTGATCATGAGTAAAAAAGGGTCAATCTCATAAAGCAAACAATCATGCTAAAGTGATAAAACAAACAATAGTAAACTTGAGAATTGAAACCGCAAATTAGGAAAAATTTCATACATGGAAAAATATCTCACTTTTCTTGGGTTGTGTTTAAGGTTTAGGTTTGATGTTTGCTCGAGTTTGACTTGAAGGCGTGATGCTTGATTTGATCAGGTCTAAGAGCTCCGCTTGTTACGTTAGATAAAACACACTCAAAACAGAACAATATAAGGAGAATATAAACAGAGAAAGTAATTGGCGAAATTGCAACTTTGATTAATAATCAAATAACGGTTACAATCTCTAACTGCTAAACTTTATTTGATTTCCAACATTTTTTTACCAAAAATTATCTACTACCAAGAAGAAATAAATGAAAGCGCATTACATTCAGGTATTAAGTATAATTATTCCCATGCTCATGTACAATAGATAAGGATTTTATACTAATAAAAAAGTCGAGTTGCCTCAAGTTAAAACTTTTTGGTAATAGTAGCTGGTCTGTTAAAAGGCAAGTTTGGTAGGATAAGACTCAATTAGTTTGGTAGTGCCTTGTTAATATATTAATATAACTTGGAGCACACGCCTCCCGTATATAGGTAATAGAGAATATGTTTGTGTGGTGTGCTTAATATATTAGTACTAGTGGAGCTAATTATGGCTTGCTAAAGGGGTTAAAAATTACTTGTGTCGGCTTATCTTCTTCCAATTGCTAGTTGTAATTAAGTTATAAACCCATGTTAATATTCAGTGTAATTACTAGTATATGATTGCCAGCCTTAATCTTTAGGCAGATTATGTGAAGGGTGTGTGATGCGACGTGAGTTAAATATTTCTGTTTTCAAATATTTTGATATTCAGAGTAGGGTGACTTTGTTCACTTCTAACTTTTATTCCCGCGTTTTCTCCAATTCTTCTGTTGTTCGTTGCTTTTGGACAAAAAATGTATTTCCTGAGCATTGTAAAATAGACTTACCTTATCAGTGTTTATTTTTGTTTAGCTGAAAGCTTCAAATACCAAAAGCGGATTTGATGGAGTGCCCGTTTTCCAGGTATGTCTCAGACTTTTTTGCTTGGTTCAGCATATTCAGTGTTCCTGTTGTTGGTTATTAAGAATTTCATGTGTTAGAACTAAAAAAAATAGCCTCCTTGTACAAAGGGATGACTCAAAATCTTGCTATTTCAACTTCCTATTGAAAGAGCTTCGAAATTTAAGTTTCACTTCTATAGATATTTTACACCAATATTGTATTGCTACGGAAACACTATTGACTCGTCAATTTAAGTTCCAATCGCGCTCAGTCGCTCACCTCTCCCTTTCCTCTTGATTAACATTAAATACGAGTGCCACCCTCTATTGAACAGTTTCTTTGTGTGAGAAACGAGACTGTCAGTAACTCACCCACACAATTTACATTGGGTTTCACACAACACTAAAACTTAAAGATTTGTTTGCATTTCTTGCTCAATAGAGATGGCATATTTGAGAAAACATGATCAATTTGGAACTACCAAGTTGTCTTTCAATTTATTATTTGAAGCTTCTTGAAGAAAATGATGATCGGCAACTAAGCACCATTATTATACACATTGTTTTTAAAGGAGATGTAAGGCACTTTACTATGATATCTTCTGTACCAGTTATAGGGCTGAGCTTGTCTCATCCTTACAATTATGTTTTCTATCTAGAATGGATCAATGGGGCAGATGCATATGCAATAGTGTCCTTTTGTAAGCTATCACATCTTTGGCCTTTTTAACCTCATAGCCAGAACAGAACAGAGCACTCTTATAAAAGCATACCTATCTGTATTCCATAGACATGCTCATTACAATTATTACCTATAAACATGGGGGATTATTTTTACACTAACACCTAGTGTATTTTTGCCATCTCTCAGTAAATGTGTTAGAAATAATTTGGTTATGTGATTGGAATTGTTGTTGGCCCGTAAGTAGCTAAACCTTAGAGGGGGTGAATAAGGTTTACGTACGATTTTCGCGGAATAAAATATTTGAGCAAATATTAACCCTAATTAGATATTCTAAACTTAATCAAAAGTAATGTCTAAAATTATGCTAATTTAAGTTAGGAAAGTTATCAATTAAGCAATAATATAAATACGAAAATTAAAGATTAAGGGAAGGAGTGACACCACGATATATAGAGGTTCGGCAAACCCGCGTAGTCCTCTCCTCGGTATTCACGCTACCGAGTATTTCACTATAATCTTCTTCTCAAGATTACAACCTAATGAGCTAATTTATCAATTAAGCTCCCCCTCACTCTATGAGTATCCCAAATAAAAAGACAGAGCTTTTAAGCTACACGTGCTTAATAAGCCTCTACCCGATCACTTGTTCACAAATGAGTTTATAGATTACTTTTACAATTTTGAATCGAAAGTGTATCACTCACTAACAAATAGTATATTGGTGTTTATATGATTACAATATGATTACACTATGATTACACACAAGAATATTTATGAAGATAAGTGAGAAATGTGAAGTAATTGCTTTTTGTGTGTGAAAATTGGGGTATGTTTTTCAAAGGTTTTGGGGGTATTTGAAGGCCAAAAATATCCCAATTGGTCTTATGTTACCGTTGCTTGATGGTGTATCTTTCTAACCATTGGTTTTTACCAATTTCCCAATTATCCAAAATAAATCAAAAAGGCTATTTTTATATTATGCAGAAAACGATCGGTCGTTTTCTGCATTTCGACCGGTCGTTCTTATACGACCTCTCTGGTTGAATTTGGACCAAAACGATAGGTCGTTTTGTCCAAAACGATCGGTCGTTTCCTGGTAATTTTGTATTCTGCAGAAAACGATCGGTCGTTTCCTGCATTTCGACCGGTCGTTATTATACGACCTCTCTGGTTGGATTTGGACCAAAACGGTCGGTCTTTTTGTCCAAAACGATTGGTCGTTTTCTGGCAATTTTACGGTTTTCTCGCTATACTTCAAATACTCGTAACTTCTTGGTTTTTACTCCGATTATGGTTCCGCTTGAACCCTTGGCTTCGTATTTAAGTACTCTATCATTTTGAACCTTAACAAGCTAGATAAAATGATTAGTACGCAAAACGATCTTTTATCATGTTTTACATATTTTGTTATCATTAAAACAATTGATTAGAAGAATATCGTTCAACAATTGTATATGATTTACTTCACAAAAAAGGCGCTCTTTTGGACTCTGCAATGAAAATTCACATGTTCTAATTTGTGTTAGCTAGCACAGTATTTTTGTGCTCTGGGAATGGAAGTAATATTCTCGTTTTATTCGGATTTGCATTTATCTTGTACATGTACTTCTGCTGTCCACAGTCAGAGCTTCTTGTAGTGAAGAAGAAAAACAAGCGTTACTGCCCAATATACTTCCGTATGGTATGCTTGATTGTCTTTGTCATGCTATTATAGCGGAAAAGTTCATGGAATACTACTATTTTTTGTGACTAAATATACTTGCATGCCACTGAAACAGGAAGATATAGAAAGGGAAATATCAACAGTAACAAGGGTCAGAGGAGCAGGGGTCTCTCAACACATCATGGTAACATTATCTTGTTTTCTCTCAGTTTCCCCTATCTTTTGTCTTCATAGTTTGACAAAGTTGTCCTTATAAAGGGGTGACTGATCTAGATTACCTATTGGTGGTATGTAGCTTTCTGTTGTAGTACCATTTACGTATGAAAGTAGTGTTTATTAATGCTTTGACCTAATTCTTTTTTGGAAATGTGGGTTGTTATTGCTTTGAATACATTCCTAGTGGAACTCTTTATAAGATTTTTGGAGACCAACTAAAACATAGAGGTTTTGCCAACTTGCCAATTCTTTCTT
Source organism: Primula veris (assembly GCA_963682055.1). NCBI lineage: Eukaryota > Viridiplantae > Streptophyta > Magnoliopsida > Ericales > Primulaceae > Primula > Primula veris. The sequence continues at coordinate 29,849,714 of OY821748.1, forward strand.
ACATCCGATTCAGGATATCTCTCAAGATGCGTTCAGCTTTACTTACCAAAGAAAGAACACCAACTTTTAGAAACTTACCATCATTGGAAAGTTCTTTATGATTTTAACAACTTTTATTGTAAATAAGGATGGTGAGATGAGAGAATTTTTATTTTTTTGGGGGTCTTCGGATTTTGGTTTAGAAGATACATCAAAACAAGTACAAAAATTATGGAACGTGCCAGTGCAACACCAAGCTTGACAGTCTAAAACATATGCGCCAGTGGAGAAGGGTAGCAGAAGTGTAGAATTTCATCTATCCTTCCTTTTCGTGGTGGAATGTATATTAGTTTTAGATTATCTTAGTCGCAGGAAGCTCCTAATCTATCGACGCTTAGGTCTCGAAAGCTTGCGGGAACTTTCATATCACAGTGTAAAAAGGGAAATTGGTACATGGTAATCGCGAGAAGTAAAAAGACCTACCACATCCATATCTAACCCAACCATACCAAATCGGCTCATTTACCTATGCTAACCCACAAAAGAGTATTATGTTTTTGTTTCTTATTTTTAAGTATTAGGAGAAGTATTATCGCTTAATGTATTTATTACATAAAATTATAAAAAGAAAAAATTCTCCTGGAATATAAACAATACACATTTAAAATGTCGACGGCATTGCTCCACATACAATTCCCTTCAGATTTAAGTTGGAGTATACAAATCATTGAGTCATAGTTTTTACGTACTCAAAAGTCAAAACAACTGCCATTCCATGATCCATCTTTTCTGATACCATATATCTATTTCCCTTTTATTCTTTTTAAGGCTTTAATAGTATTTTGTTTTCCATCTTTTCTGATACCATGTATCCATCTTTGCAGTATTGAGTTTGGTTTCTAGTGTTGTCTGTTGTCCCCCTTTATGCTCTATTTGTAAAATATAATTAACGATGTTCATACTAGTAGCGATGTCTCTGTGTGTGTGCATACGCATGTGCAAATCCTACTTGACAGTATGTATGAGTTTCTACAGATAAATGAGAGCGTGTATGGTGTTTTAAATGATTAATTGGGTAAAGGCACTTTAATTTACTGGGTTCATTGAGATTATGTGAATGGAGATTTAAATTGCTTCAAACCATGATTTTTTGTCTTGATTACCTGGTTTCAACTTATTACTCACACTAAACTTAATGTTGGTGTTTTAACAACTTAAAAGAAAAAAACTTTCGTACTCATTTGTTTCTTTTCTTTGAACAGGTGGGAAGTTTAGAAGATGTTCTGAAGAAAATGGAGGTAGATGAGTTGCTTACTTTTATGACTTGTTTTCTTTTGTTTTGTTCTGCTAGAATACCCACTCTCTTGTTTTGTCACAGATGAGTGAAAAGAACTCTGGTTGGGATAACATGATTTTTGTTCCGCCTGGTAAAAGCCATTCTCAGCACATTCAAGAAGTAGTGAACGCATGAATAATCATTTGCTGCAGTGCTACTGCTAATCATTGAAGACGGTTTTAATAAAATAGATCATTGCCGGTATCATATAAGAACTGGTTAGCCGAGATATAAACTATCTCTGTTGCGGTATTTTAGTGCGTATGCATTGTGAGGATGTGAATTTCTTCAAGGTTAGATGATGCTCCGTTCAGGTGGGAGATATGAAGAGTGGAACGCAAACTAACTTGCTATTTCGGAAGTCACTTATTAAGATGAGAGGATTTTGATAGTGAATTAGTTTTCGTTTACTTTTTTTCCGGTAAGTAGTTTTCGTTTTACTTGAGTATTATTGTGCTATATATGTAAGATTTGATGATTCTGATACTGTTTTTATAAATCGGTGATTTTTCTTTATAAAGATCTATAAACTTGATGGTGAAGATGAATGCGTAGCAATGTGTTTTCTGAGTATTGGTTTTGGGTTCAGTTGAAGCTTCTATCTATCGAATCACTTCTAGTTTAAGTTGTTTTTTTAATTCTGAAGAAATCAATTGGGCTGGTTGATTTATAGAATAAAGTAAACAACATTGTAAATACAATTATCTCAATTGCTACTAATTAAGAAAGCATGTCACTAATCAAAAAGAAATAGAGGGGGAGTTAAACGTTGTCACTTGAAAATCAGAGATATTGATCTGAAAATGAATTTTCAACATCACTTCTGGCTTGATCACGTATGCCTTATTGATTCATAAAGCATACCGCATTGGTGTTTAATCCTGATCAACTAAATGTGTGAGAGGAAGTTAGAAATGTTAAGATAGAAGGGCAGAGATTGAGAGACATGCTTAAACTAGGAGCACATAATTATCAAATAAAAGAGCCGGTAGGTACGAGTATGAAGAATGAAAAGTGAATGGCCAATTGCGCTTTAATCGAGATTGGGACTGTCATCATTATCATTGGCTGCAGATGCAAAGGCTGAAAAAGTCCAAATTTGCATCACACCCCGTAACTGAAAACTGAGATGACACAACATTTTCTACTAGTCTTAAGAGTCGATTAAGATGTGGAGCCTTGTACTTCGCTCACATCAGACAGAATAATTTGGTACAAAAATGATAAATGAAAATTCATAAAAATTCAGCAAAATGGGGTTACTTATTTAGCATAACGTTAAACATAAAAATTCATTGGAATTTAAGTGGCAGTTGGTGCTTGTCTGATAAAATTTCATTAATGTCGAACAAACTGGTAAGTCTGCAACTCATTCATGATAACTAAAAGTACTATTGCATTTCTGATAAAATTTTACTCCGAGTCCAAAAAGTTGCCATCATCTTTCCTGTTTTCTATCTTAACCCAACTCATGGTCCACTTTCCTTCTAAATATGTGGACAATGGGCAAAACAAAAATCTACACTAGAAAATGGATCAAGAACCAGAAAATTGTTGCTCTATATCTGAATTTGATTACAACGCCATTGGAGCAAAACAACGAAAGGAAAGGAAAAGGAATTTGGTATTTCAATCGTCAAACGGATTTACAATCATTAAAACTACACAAGCATAAGCCACTGGAGGGTGAAAAGAGGTTACCAAAAAAATCAGTGATTCTGATAAGAATTCACTTTTTTTGGAAATAAAGAATACATAATATTTTACACAAACTAAGTCGAATACAGAATCGACCACTTCGTTTCTTGTTTATCGGTATAGACTTGTATACAACTATAACATACAGAGACGAAAATGATCGCCTTCATGTAGCTGTTGAAATTCTCCTCTTTTTTACGGGTATCTTTGAGTAAAGAATGGCAGAAAAATAACAATCGCGGATCTTGTAAAACGAAGGAAGGGAATTTACAAAAATGGTGGATTAAAACAATAGCTCTACATGAGATCTGTATGGTAACAAAATTTCTTCTTCTCCAATTATCAACAAGCCGGGAAACTATTAGTTAGTGCTAGCAATATGACATATGTAGCTGGCTAGTCACTTCCGCTATCATACCTTCCATCTGAAACAAGAACATGACAGAAAAATATGGAAATCAAAAGATTTAAAAGGAGATGGAAAATTGAAAGAGCTCGGTTCCATTAATAAATAAACAAACTTGTTCTGCTCGATGTGGTCATTTTGTGCAAGAATTGCCTTAGGTGTCCCTGTCTTGACAGATTTCATTCAAGAACTTGTATTTCTAAGCAAATAAAATTTAGCTTGAGACCCAAACGCTTGGACAGTGAGATCATAGTTAAGCAAATTAAAGCAACTTTTGTCCAAGATCATAGTTTCTTAATCTATGTGGTCTACTATCTTTTGTTTGAGATCATAGTTTCTCAATCTACTTGGTCTAAACTCTAAATCTCTAAAAAACTGTTATTCATTGTGCTTTATTCTGATTTTTTCTAACAATTAAGAACTTTTTCAGTTAGTCCAAGTTCAAAACACATGGACAGTGAGATCATATATTCATAGTTAAGCAAACTAAAGCCACTCTTGATTGAGGTCATTTCTACTTGTGGCTTTGTGATTTTTTCTAATGATGACAAAGCTTTGAGTTAATCCAAGTCCAAAATACCGCCTGCTTCAAGACTCAAAAACAAGTTCAACACTTGCAAGTGAGGTTACTTTTTTGACAAGCAGTGTTTGAGCTTAGACAACCGTTGCTCAACTTGTACATTTCTGGAAAACCGAAAATTAAATAAATCACAAACCTCCAGACGGTCGTTTCCCTTCCATGGCTTCTTTCTTATCTTGGCAGCTTGTGCAAAGGAAAGGCCCATCCCAAGGCCGCAATTTCCCCCCATGTGAAGAAGCATGTATTGAGATACCCTCACCTGGTTTTATCTCTACTTGACAAACTGCACATATGAATAGCTTGAACATGTTGCACAACGGGAATTTCGAATCCAATCTGCACCGCATTACATACATATCATAATTTATTAAAAAATTAAAATGATAATTTCCCATCAGTATCAACGGACAGGATTAAGATAAATTGTTTGATGAGATAAAACATAAATACTGTAATTGATAACAGATGGTATTGCATACATATGTTTTGTTATGTACAAACATACCTGAGTGAAAGCATAGCAGATCCTTCCTCAAACATCTCCTCAACAATATCTGGCTCTGGCTCACAATGTTCTTTATCGCACATAGAACCCGACTCAGTAGACTTTTTACGAAACATAGACTTAAAAACCCCCTTTCCGTGCTTTTTTGGAGGTGGGGCAGGAGGGTTTGGTTTCTCTGGGGGTTGTAAATCGATAACAATGCATGTTGTATCATCTCGTAGCCCTTTAAACTGTACAGCTTCCTAAATTTTGAAAATGTAAACTATAGTTAATAAAGTAAATATGCAAATTACCAAATATTAAATAAAGAAGGTTAATGAAATACTTTAACTATTTGTGAAGCAGCGGCATCGGGAGACATTCCACGACAACAATCGAATGCTGACTCAGCAGATAAAGCATCCCAAACACCGTCACTTGAAATAATCAGTCTGCCGCCACTAGAAGATAGCTACAAAAGCAAAAATGTAAAATGTTTTTGTCAAAGGATAATTCATTAATCGTAAGGCACTAACATTTTGTAAAACTTTAAAAAAATCAAGTATAAATATGAATACGGTGAGAGACCTTTGGGATAAAAATAGTTTCAGCGTAATTATATAGAGAAATATAATTATTATTTTTGATAAAGAGAGAAATATAATCTAATACCTTAAAGTTAGTAAGAAACAAACCTTCACTTGTTTTACATAAGGAACAGGGACTATAAACTCCCCAACATCCATATCTCCGATGGATCGTGAAAGGCACAAGCCACCAGGCCAACATCTTAAAGGACCAATCTACATCCAAATCACTGAACCAGTTAGCCACTACCGAAATGCATAAGTGACGACAGATACTACCTAAGACATACCAAACAAGTTTAACCCTCTATAAATTATCCCTTTCCCTTTTTTTATCCATAACACAATCTTAAGTTGTATATTATTTTAAAATAAAATAAAAATACTTGGGAAAGGTTTCCTTGAGTTGGGTCGTATTTTGATGTTGCTTGCTAATAATTGGCCAATAACTTCATTCACTCATATTCTTCCCTTCTCAAATTGAAGAAAAGGATATTCGTTTGGTGAAAGAGTCCATGGTGAAAACTCCGTATTGGTTAAAAAGGTAGAGAATGCTGAAGAATGGTGAATATAAATTACTTAAAATGACATAGTTCTCCCGGCTCGCATTTAGTTCTCCCATTCGTTCCAACATGTTTTTCCTTCTTCCTTAGAAATTTCCATATTCTTTGTCCCATAAGTAAAAGTCAACTAATAATGTAACGAATTTTCCATTTTTAGACTTTGTTTTGCTTTTCATTACAACCTTTAATGTAATATAGAAGGGGTGTAGTTGGTATTTGAGATATTAGACAAAGCAATAATTGCATGTCTATAAAATTTACTTTCCAAAGATGGACAAACAATTCGGATCGGAGGGAGTATGTAGGAGTTCACAAGAAACTTTAACATGTAGCACAGAAAGATAATGGGCCAAAACTTCATACCTCTGTACCACCACCAGTATTAAGACGACCAACCTCACCGCCACTTGAGGTGATGCGCTCTCTCCTGATAATTAAAATTTGAGTAAAATTTCTGAAGAGACTGATCTCACAAACTAAAATAGTATAGAAATGAAGAAATTAAACTACTTACTCTTGGACATTGCAGTCAAGCCTGTGATCTGCAGAGAGAGAATATAATTCTCCCTCATGAGATTCAAGTATGCAAAGGGAGTCACCAACGGATGCTACAGTTACAACCCATCCTTCAATTATTACAAAGGTTACAGTTGTTCCCGAGGTTTGTGCTGTTTCGAATACACAATCACAATAATCATTAGTACCCGGTAACAAAATGAAATAAAGGAAGAAACAAGTTCCAAGGATTGCTACCACGCATATACAATTACCAAAACAGCAAAAATAATAATTTTTTGCTACAAAAAATAACCGAAAAGAATCTAGATACAACTGCTCTACTCTCGTAGAAGTCAAATTAACTATTTGCAAAACCATAACGTATATGATTAAATATAATCCATCATCTTAATAGAAAATGCGAGATCTGGGATTCATATCTTTCAGGATTTTTATCTTTATCTAAGTTGAGATCAAAGTAAGATTTTGCACCAATTGTACACTGGTGACATACTTGCATCCAATCTCTATAATCAAACTTACTTCTTAACTCATAAAACCTTAACAGGTCAGTTCACATTGAACCCATTAAACCTATCATATGACAATGAATATGTTCCCAAGATAATGTCAGCTTTTGCATATTGAATTAAGTCAGTAACTCAATCAAATGGTTCCCTGAAGTTGTTATGCCTTAGTATACCACATTCACCACAATGGTTCAATTCCTGGCACCTTCAGTGAGGGTTATATATACATAATCATGTATTACAAAGAGAAATTTATACGCCACTAGGAACCTGTCAATATTTTAGCAGACTTGCATGATCCCTCAGTAGGATGAAAATTTTCATTTTACCCTCCTTATATTTTTTTAGTGTTGTTTAAGTGAACTTATTCCCTCATCTTAAGAAAATTTACCTTGAACTTGAAATTCTTTATCGGTTTTGACAAACCCAGCAACCATAGCTCTGGGAAGTGCTGCTACCCACTCGTCTCTATTGAGGTCTGAAGGAATAGCAGCTAATATGTTGTTTAGGAGATGTTCTTTAGAGTATATAGCAGCAGCCGATCCATTATGTCCATCAAATAACTGCAAGAAAATAAAAGATAATAAGCAAAACACTAAGTTTATCAGTATGTAAAACAAGAAAATCAATGAAGTGAATTACTTTTGGCGACTAAAAGGAAATGGGGACCCTTTTCAAGGATTCATATTAGGAAAGATGGAACCAACGATGATCTAAGTGATAGTGATAGAAACTAGAAAGTGAACTGTGTTTTCTTGTTTCAAATTAATCTGCAGAAGATCAAAATAATGAATATTTACATGCAGGGTATAGACAAAATATTTTTGTAGAACACCAAATTGTTTGAATAAGTCTAGAGGAGTAATTTAGAACTAATGTTTCATCTTTTATTTCTAGACCCAAGCAACCTATCATGCCTGCTTGTCATTTATCCTACCCCCACTCAAAACCATTGACTTTTGAGATAAAATTTTCATCACATAAACATCATAGCTGATTACAGAGCTTAGAAAACTAATTTAACACTTTCATAAGCAAATGTCAAATTTAATAGAAAGTAAAAAAGATGAAAGAGAAGAAAGAATTGTAGTAAGAGAAGACACACCGCAAATACAGAATAAGTGGAAACCCCATCACCAGCTATACGTTGGCATTCTGTTTTGTGGAAAGTAAAATCCTCCCCTTTTTTGCTTTGACCAGACTGGCCATGAGAAATCTCAGGCCTCTCAACTTTCTCATTCGCCAGTTCACGTTTTAGCAACACTGAAAGTGGCACTGTTTGATGATCGCCATTAGATGACATAGTTTTCCTTTTTCGAAGTTACAAATCTCTGCCTTTTGACTCTACATACGCTTTTGTCCCGAATTCAACTCAGAAAAATTCAGTAGCTGGCCTAGAGAAAAAGATACTTTTAAATAAATATTCCATCACAACCAACATTATTTTCAGATGCCAAGTAGAAACTTGAGAATTTTCAGGAATCATAACATCATGTAATTTATGGATACTGACGAATCGATGAGCTGGTCAGAAAATTATGCTACTAAAGATTCAAAGGAGAACATAATCAAGTGTCGGGTAGAAGAAGCATAAGGTCTATTTCATAATTTCGATATACATACGACAGGCTAAATCCGAAAATCAAGATTGGTAAATGGAGAATGAAAACAATTGGAGGTGCTGAGGTAAAAAAAAAAACATTTCTCTGGCTACATTTACCTTAAATATGACAATTTCAAGAACAAATACAAAACGATTAAATAGTATGTCTTTTACTATCCATATTATATTGCTCAATCTGTGAGATAATCGCAAAGCTTGCAAAGTAAAGAATTCAAATGGAGAACATAAAAGGGCCTAAATCTTAAGATATTATCCTAATACAAAGAATACACAGGTAGTTTCATGATTGAAATTTAGAAATAAACTGCCATAATGCTTGATTAAAAGCAGCAACACTTTTAAATTTTAACTTTTAAATGGTTGCCAAAAGATGCATTTTCCTACCTACATCCAGAGTCGAACAATAGAATCCTGATAAACAAGACGTAAACATAAAATAAATAAATCCAAAAATGATTACGTACAATCAGTTAACTTTGTGATTAAAATCGACCTATAAACTGTCGAAATTGATCGAAACAGCAAAACATATAAAAAGGGTGGCTTAAATTCATGAACTTGCTACTATATCAACATCCAAAATCCACATCAAACATGATTAAATCGACATATAACATACAAACAGTCAACAATGATTTTAAAATCAACAGTATTTTCAAATGGGTTGCTAAAAGACACAACCTTTCAAAAAGGTTTACCTAAAGACGTGAACATTCTAGCTATATCAATATCCAAAAACCAATTGTAAAACAAACAATATACAATATTAAAATCTACATACAACATAAAAACAGTCAAAATTAATCCAAAACACCAAAATCCTCAAAAGGGTAGCTAAAAATACAACCTTTCTATCAAAATTAACAAGATTAAAATCTACATACAACATAAAAACAGTCAAAATTAATCCAAAACACCAAAATCATTAAAAGGGTAACTAAAAGACACAACCTTTTTCCTATCAAAATTAGAATCTACATACAACATTGATAAGAAAAACACCAAAATCGTTAAAAGGGTAACAAAAAAAACACAACATTTCTATCAAAATTAACAACCCAAAACAGAAAATCTGTAAAAACAAGATAACAAACAGGAAATAAACAAATACAGAAATGAATAAATTGAGATTAAAATGATAGAGATAGAGATCTACTTACAGGGTAAAAAAGAGAAAATAGGTATTATGTTAATTATTCGCGTAAATAAATAATTTCCATCATTCGGAGAGAGAGAGAGATAGAGAGAGAGAGACGCAAATGGAGGTGTTTTGTGCTATTTTCCTACATTTTTACCTGTTACTACTACTACTACTAATAATAATACTATTTTATTTTATTTTTAAATTGTTGTTAATAATATTATTATTATTTTGGTTTTCTACTATCAATCTTTTGCAATTAACCCCCCACCCAATCCATATAATTGTATGTGCATGTTGGTTTTTCATTTATTATAATCATTTATTTAATATTCGTGCATATCAACTAATTTTTATAAAATAACGCAAACAAATAGTTTTTCCCACTAAAATAATATTTTCTTATATTAAGTGCATGTTTGGCAACAATTTTTATTATTAGCTTTTTTAGTCTTTTGTTTTAAAAAAACAACATATGTTTCGTATTATTTCTTTTTTTACCTTTAAAAAATCTTGATTATAAAGGAACTAAGATAGAAAAACAAAAATCACAAAAGCCACAATTTTTTTTAAAAAAACTAGCTTTCTCGCGAAGCAGCTAGAGTTAATAGACTAAAATACCCTCACAATTTCATTATATTTACTTGGTAGAGCCATTAATGCCAAAAATCAATATATATAAAAGTTAGCTTTTTTAAATTATTGTCAAACAGTCATTACTTATTTTTGAAAGCAATCTTTTTTCCCTACTGTTTTTAACCAAAAAAATTGATGCCAAACTAACCCCCTAAAGCCTCTTCTCATGGATTTTTTTTATGGTAATTGTTATCTTAACTCGTGTGCATTAAAAAAATATGTATATTAAATAATTAATTTTATGAAACGAACAAATGAATAAAAAGTTAAGTCATTTTAAAACTAAACTTGAGGGTTAATTGCAAAAGTTTGATAGTTTATGGGGAATAATTGTAAAATGTGATAGTTTATGTGGGTAATTTGCAAATGATCCATAGTTCAAGGGTGTTATTTGCATTTTATACTACCTGTTAATAATAATAATACACTATTTTGTGTTTAGTTTGTTTTAAAATTGTAGTAAATAATAAATTGGTATTTTTCCGTCTGTCAAATGGTGACGTGGGATGGTTTAGTTGGCATTCGGCTGGATTCCAACTCAAAGCTGTCTTTTTTTTATCATTATTTTAAATAAATAAATAACATTTTCCTTCAATTATTCTAATTACAAATCATCGAAATTTTAGTACTCACTTTCCTTATTACACCGGAAATTTTGCACTCAATTTAATATGTTGTTGAATTTCATTTTTCTTCATTAATAGTTAAATCTCGGGCATCGATTCTTATTTTGTTTTTTTTGGGTTTTTGCAAAATATCCGTATTCAAACAAGACAGTGTTATTATTATGAAAATCATACCTGTGAATGTATATTTTACATATAAGTTTATAAAAACACGGTTTAGCCTTTCATATACCAATTTTTTATGAATTTTTAACACTGCATATCCGAATCATAACCTCGTTATTGGGTGGTTAACTAGTTTTATCTAGGGCTGGAAAATTTTCCGAAATCCTTATCCGATCCGACATCTGATCCAGTCCCGACCCGATTTTTTTCCGCCCCGATATTGTCCCGTTCCAAAAGATCGGATTTTTATCCCGTCCTGAAGTAATTCGGTTCGGGATTGGATTTTTATTTCCAATCCCGATGGATTTTCCGGCTCGACCGATAGAATTAATATACATTAAAAAAAAATTAAAGAATGTTGTTATGAATAGTACCGGTTTATATTTATTAAAAAAAAAAAACTTACTCTCGTATATACTCTATTTACTAAATAACACACTTTTATTTCCGTATTAGTTTCTTGTTACATATGTTGTATATTCATCTTAATCTTGAATAACTAAAATTATAACATTTGGTTTATTCTTTTAGTTTGAATTATGTTATTGTTTAATTTTTTCTTAACAATAATTATAATTAGCTGTCTTATTTGATAATCAATCTTATAAACGAATATAATATCAACGTAGTATTGTCCATTTTTTTGATTTTGTTTAAATCGAACGAACTTTTTAATAAAATTACTAGTTATGTTATAGCTTTTTTTTAGGAGTATAAGTGTCGGGAAATCCCGTCCCGAGCTTTCATGATCCCGAATTATTGGGAATTCATATTATCGGGACCCGGACATTTTCGGGTCGAGATCGGAACTTTTAAATTACATCCGAGAACTATCGGATCAAAATACGGGTTTAACCTTTTCGGGTCGGGTGACGTTCCTATTCCAACTCCTTTAGCTATAGGCAATACGAGAGCAAATGCTTGGACCTTTCAATTACTTTAGTAAAAGTTGGTATGTAAAATGGCTGTTATATTGGAAAAAAGCCTAGTAAAGTAAAAGTAAAGGTTCTATTTTTATTATGAAAGACTTAACAACTTATTTTACTCAAAAACAAATCGAAAACTAACTAGAATTGACTACACAGATACGGCCTTGAAACCGATATAATGAGTTTATGTTCTTTAGTTCAATCTATGCAATTAAAGTATGTAAAAAAAGAATACTTTATGCTAAAAATCGTCTCCAAAGAATTGTTAATCATGATTTAACGTTATTTTTTCAATATTTCCTTTCGGTGCAGTCAAAATATAGTGAACTTTAACTTTCTGTCAAAAAATAGAAAATATAAGTTAGTGTTAAGTATAGTATCAAAACTTTTAAAGTACGTGAAGTATTTTTATGTAAAAAATATGATCTGGTATGAGTAAGCATTGACCAAACTAGATGGAGTAGTATATAATAGTACATAGCTAGCTAGATTTCTCTGACTGAACGTGAGTTCCACTTTTATTTTCTTGGAAACAAAATATTCCTCACTGCAATAATGTATTAATGTGGTCATCCACTATTTTCAGATTCTATAATAACAAATTATTTACTACAGTTTATCTGTTGGAAACAAAATATTCGTCATTTTGAATTATGACTTGGTTAAAAACTTAAAACTGTATAACACAGTACTTGTTCGTGATTCGGTTCAATTTGTGACGAAAACATAAGTCGAACTAATTGATAGTCATTGGTATGTACTCTTGCAATTAACAGAAGATCAAGAAAGAAGAAGAAAAAAGGAAGATTATAAAATAATCAACTTACATAATTAGGATTAGGTGGCGAGGGAATGTCAGCATCCCCTCGTCCGGGGCAATAACGCCCCCAAAGCGGGCCGTCCGGGCCTCATCAACCCTCAATGATGCGACGCCCCGGATTGGGAGGGCCGAGCCGTGCTGAGGCCGGCCCAAAGAAGCGTGTCGAGTACGCTTCCCCAATTAATGCTGCTGCTCCCTTGGGGGACCCTCCTGACGTTTCACCGACGTGGCCCAATCACAGGACACCTCCTGTGGGCCCCGGGAAAGGACAGTACTCTTGTCAGAGTCATAAATGACCTAACGCCGTTGGATCAGCATCTCCCAGTACAGTGATCCAAGGGTTAAAACACCTCTGAACCTCACTATAAATACCCCCCTAATCCTACTTTTTTTTGGGGGGGGGGGGGGGGGGGGGGAAGAGGGAGTAGAGAGAGAAAACTGAAACAGCCCGTACCAAAGCAACATAATCCCCGGCATCAGACATCACCTCCTGTACCTGGTCCGACCCCCCCTCCCTACACTTCGTACTTTCAGTCTTCCGAATACTGACTTGACCGTTGGAGAGGAAAAACCCGGCAACAACCCCGGGCCCCTGTTCGTTCCTTGTGCAGGCACGAAGACCACCTGACCGCCGGAGCATACCTGGCCGCCTAGGAAGATCGGAGCCAACGCGAAGTTGATTAAGTCGAGCTTGGGAAGAAAATCAGGCTCGCCAATTGGCGCCGTCTGTGGGAAACTGAACGCGTTAGCTTCGACTCCCCGTCCTTAAAGGAAACATGTCTGGCAATAACCGATTTGACACCCCATCGTCTCGATCCCCCCACGTTCTTGGGATGCCGAGAACGCTTTCTTTTGATGAGACCCCTAGGACCGCATCTACCAGGGAGCCCGTTCCCTTGACCGCAACAGCTCCCGCACCCCGATCGCGGACCGAGCTAACAGAGATGATGATCGATATCCACCAAAAAGAGCTCGTCGCTCTTGCGGCCCAGAAAGCCTTGATAGCCTCGCTGATGGAGCCGGAACTCGAGCCCGCTCAAGGCGCGAGCCAAGACAAATCGGTTCCAGTCCCCGTTAAAAGCGTGATGTCGAGGTTGGGACCCCTCCGACGACCCCCCCTAGAGACTCCCAGGGAGCCGGCTAGGGGTGCGGAGTCGGAGCATTCCCAAGAAGGAAATTCTCGCCGCGATAACGAGCGGAGTATACATTCTCGGCTCCGTTGGCAGGATGGTAGTCGGGACTCACGGCCGGAATCTAGTCACGCCCGAACCGATAAGCCACCTCGGACACGGAGACGTGGCCGACGCGGACGGCACGATGCAGCTGGTGAGGCGGCGTTGAAAATCGTGGCCTCGACCCGCAGCACCCTGTTCTCGGACGAAATTGAATACAGTACCCCCCCCCCCCCCCCGGAACTTTATCGCCCCTATCCTCCAAACCTTCAACGCGGACTCTGATCCAGAGGCTCATCTCCGACACTACCGATACCAGATGAACCATTGGTCACACCTAGACCAATTAATGTGCAGGTGTTTTCCCGCCAGCCTGGGAAGGCTCGCTAGTAAGTGGTTCCAGTCCCTGCCCGTCAATTCTATCCACTGTTGGGACGACCTAGCTTATGACTTTGCACACCGGTTCATAAACTTGAAAGAGAGAGCTGCCCAGCCGGAGCAACTCTATCAAGTGAGGGTCCAATCTAAAGAGACCCTCGAGAATTATGACAGTCGGTTCTGGCAAAAACATGCGGAGTGCAATGAATGCCCCGACTCAACCGCCATAGCTGCCTTCAGGCAGAACATGGTTGTAGGAAGTAGGATCTGAAACGAGATGATTGCGACCCCGCCTAGCACTGTCTCCCGACTCAGATCGCTGATAAAACAGCACATTGACATCAAGAAAGACATGAGATCTGCTGGGGTAATCCGTTCGGTCGCCAGCATCGAACAGGCCCGGGAGAAGGTCGTCGTCAGAAGTCCTCGACAAGACCGACCCATGGCCGAGAGGATTGGAAGACCTCGGATCGAAAGGAATCCGCAACCGCCGCCCAAAAGAAGAAGAGAAGAGCCCCGCCGAACTGATGCTTCAAACCCGGGAACTGCTTACTCCACCACCTTCCGCCTCCCACCGACCGACCTCTTTAGGGAGATCGAGAACGAACCGTTCTTCTCCTGGACGCCACCACTCCGGAACGAGCCCGCTTGTGGGCCCAACGACAAATTCTATGAATATCACAGAGGCCGTGGCCATAATACTGACGAGTGTCACGGTCTAAAGGCGAGGCTTGAGGGATGGGCCCGAGACGGCCTCCTGAATCGATACGTCAAGTCACAAAGAGGCTCTGATCGAGGCAGGGAGGAAGAGGCTGGTGAAAGGCAACCGGACCTCCCCCCACCTGTGATGACCTGTCAGGTTATCCATTCGGGGCCGAAGAAACCTAAAGCGAGTGGGGCGGAGAGAACCGAGGCCCGCGAGGCATCAATGAAGCAGCACGTCTGCCTCGCCGATAGCCCGGGCCCCCGGAAGAGATTCAAGCACGGTAAGAAGCCGGACCTAAGCTTCACCGACTTTGACTTAGTAGGGGTGGACATGCCCCATTATGACGCCCTTGTTATCACAGCCCAAGTAGGCCACTGCTCAGTCGGACGCATCCTCGTTGATCAAGGGGCGTCGGTTAATATAATCTTTGGAGACCTTTTCGAAAAGATGGGGCTGACAGAAGGGCAGCTAGATACCAATGCCCCTCCGCTGTACGGATTCAACTCTGAGGCTGTTCATCCCAGAGGGAACATAACCTTGCCTGTTAAAACGGGAACCAAGGTTATGAGTGTGGAGTTCACGGTGGTGGACGTCCCCTCCGTTTACAACGTCATACTTGGGCGTGCATGGCTTCATGAGATAGAAGGCGTCTCCTCCACTTTGCACCAAAAGGTCAAGTACCTGACTTTAACTGGAGTAGAGACCATATCGGGAAACCAAAAAGTTTCGCGAAACTGTACCATGGCCGTGTACTCCGGCAAAACACCAGTGCCCGTTCAAAGCGCCATGAACATAGGAACGGAAGACCCTAAACTGCTGAGGGAAATGAACAAAAAGATGGGGCCAGAGGCGGAAGAGAAGGTAGACGGGGGCTTGCTAAAAATCCAAATCCCCGGACACGACGAGGACCACTTTTTCATGGTGGGCGCTAAGCTGAGTGAGCCCGAGATAGCCGAACTCACTGAGCTTCTACTCCAGTACCTCGACAACTTTGCATGGACCCCGAGCGAGATGCCTGGCATTAGCCCAGACCTCGCCTGCCACCAACTAAATGTTAACCCTGGTGCCAGGCCTGTCATGCAAAAGGGGCGCCGCGTTAGCCCGGAACATGCCGACGCCATAAACGAGGAAGTACAAAAGCTTTTGCTTGCCGGGGCCATAAGAGAAATCTACTACCCCAGATGGCTCGCCAACCCCGTTGTGGTCCCCAAAAAGAACGGAAAGCTACGGGTGTGCATCGACTACACGAGCCTTAACTCGGCCTGTCCAAAGGATCCTTTCCCCTTGCCTAAAATTGATCAAATAGTCGTCTCCACGGCCGGAGCCGCCAGAATGAGCTTCTTGGATGCCTGTTCCGGCTATCATCAAATCCCCATGTCGGAAGCTGATCAAGAAAAGACCGCCTTTATAACCCCAAGGGGGAATTACTGTTACAAGGTGATGCCATTTGGGCTCAAGAACGCCGGGGCTACGTACCAGAGGATGGTCACAAAGATATTCTCTAAGAATATAGGCCGGACTATGGAGGTCTATATAGACGACATGGTGGTAAAGAGCATCCAGGAGGCGGACCACCTGTCCGACCTGAGAGTGGTGTTCGAAACGATACGGAGGCATGGCTTGAAGCTGAACGCCTCGAAGTGCGCCTTTGGGGTTGGGGCAGGGAAGTTCTTAGGGTTTATGGTCACCCACCGCGGCATAGAGGCAAACCTGACCCAGATCTCTGCTCTGCAAAACTTGAGAACCCCTGAAAAGCGAAAGGACGTGCAAAAGCTAGCCGGGATGGCGGCTGCCCTTAACCGGTTCATTGCCCGCTTCGGAGACCGGTGCAAGCCGTTCTTTACAGCTCTGAAGGCTCAGAAGAAATTCGAGTGGAACGACGAGTGCCGAAGTGCGTTCACGGAGCTCGCGAACTATCTTGGCAGTGCTCCCCTACTGACCAAGCCTGACACCGGCGATACCCTTGCCCTGTATCTCGCCGTGTCCGAGATAGCCGTTAGTGCCGTCCTTATAAAAGAGCTCGGCCGGGAGCAAAGACCAATCTATTATGTGAGCAAGACTCTTCTCGACGCCGAGGCAAGGTATATGCCCCTAGAAAAACTTGTGCTTGCCCTCGTTATGGCCTCGCGAAAGCTAGCCCACTACTTCGCGGTACACAGCATCGTGGTGTATACGGACCAGCCCATCAGGGAAATACTCCGAAAGGGGGATCTGTCTCGACGAATGACGAAGTGGGCTTGCCACCTGAACGCGTATGATATCCGGTATGAGCCTCGAACGTCCATCAAAGGGCAGGCACTAGCCGACTTCGTGGCAGAGTTTACCGGAACGACCACGTCTCCCGGCATCGACGGAACCCAGGACACATGGACCTTGCATGCAGATGGAGCGGATAATAAAAAGGGATCCGGCCTCGGTGTGGTACTCCGGTCCCCTCACGGCGAGGTGATCGAAAAGTCGATTCAGCTAGGCTTTCGAGCCACCAATAACGAAGCAGAGTATGAGGCTGTTATCGCCGGCTTGAAGATGGCCCGAAGTCTCGGAGTCAAGAAGATACTGGTGCATACAGACTCCCAGCTAGTCAGTAGCCAGATTAGTGGCGAATTCCAGACAAAGGACGAAAGAATGGCAAGCTACGTGGCCGTCGCTTCCGGAATACTCCAAAGCTTCGAATGTCGAGAAGTCGTCAATATCAATCGGAATGAAAACTCCCACGCCGACGCTCTAGCCACCCTAGCCTCGGCCATGAATGATAAAAAAGAGAGAGTCATCACCGTGGAATACGTCCCTTCTCCAAGCATTGAGTCTAAGGCCAAGATTAATGTGGTGACCGACCTCCCCCCGGAACCGAGCTGGATGGACCCTATAATCGAGTACCACCGCTCCGGAGACCTACCCCACGATAAGAGAGAGGCAGAGAAAATAAGAAGAAAGGCACTGGGATTCTGGCTGGCACCCAACGATACGCTCTACAAGAGGTCGTTCTCAGGGCCATACCTGCTCTGCGTCCGTCCCGACGTAGTGGTAAGGGTCATGGAAGAAATACATGAAGGGACATGTGGAAGCCATACCGGGGGCAGATCGCTAGCAAACCGGGCTTTGACTCATGGGTATTGGTGGCCCCTCATGCAAAAGGATTCGAAAAATTTCGTGCTAAGGTGCGATAAATGCCAGAGATACGCGCCCATACCGAGAGCCCCAGCACAAAAAATGTGCTCTGTGACCTCCCCTTGGCCGTTTGCACAATGGGGGATGGACATCGTTGGGCCGTTCCCTAGAGCCCCGGGGGGAAAGAGGTTCCTCCTAATGGTCACTGACTACTTCTCGAAATGGGTAGAGGCCGTGGCGTTGGCAAAGATAACGGAGGCCGAGGTGATCCGTTTCCTCTGGAGAGACGTAATCACCAGGTTCGGAATCCCCCACTCGATAGTCGCGGATAATGGGGGCCAGTTCACAGGGGCTAAGTTAAAAGCGTTGTACGCAAAGTATCATATCAAGGGCTGCTATTCCACCCCCTCGTACCCTCAGTGCAACGGACAAGCCGAGGTCTCGAATAAGACCGTGCTCATTGGGATCAAGAAAAGGTTAGACGAGTCCAAGGGGCGGTGGGCCCAAGAGTTGCAGCACGTCCTATGGGCATATCGAACGACGCGAAGACGGGGCACCCAACAGACACCCTACAGCCTAACTTACGGCATGGAAGCCGTCATCCCGTTGGAAATCGGGCTCCCCTCCCTACGAACCGACATGGTCGAGGACGGCCTGAATGAAAGGATGATGGGACTCGAGCTCGATTATGCAGAAGAAAGAAGGGAGGTTGCGGCCATCCGTAACGCAGAGTACAAGAACGAACTGGGACGTTCCTATAACAAGATAGTGAACGCCAGACGTTTTCAGGACGAAGACCTAGTACTACGAAGGGTAAACAACAACTCAAGGGTACCGTCCGACGGAAAGCTAAGCCCTAACTGGGAAGGCCCCTATCGAATCCTTGGCACAGTAGGGAACGGAGCCTATCTTTTGGGCCGCCTTCCTGACAATGCCCCGTTGGACCGACCTTGTAACGTCAACAACCTTAGAAAGTACTATCAATAGGATGACTTTGACCTTCATGTTTTGATGTAAATCTGGTGTAAATACGCCTGAAGGCTTTATCAATAAAAATGATGAATTTTTCAGTTCATTTAATATTTCAAGTGTTTCAGAACACGAGCCTATACGGCACCCCGGTCTATATTTATTTGAATTTTTCAGTTCATTTAAATCTCCAGTGTTTCAGAACACGAGCCTATACGGCACCCCGGTCTTTATTTATTTGAATTTTTCAGTTCATTTAAATCTCCAGTGTTTCAGAACACGAGCCTATACGGCACCCCGGTCTATATTTATTTGAATTTTTCAGTTCATTTAAATCTCTAGTGTTTCAGAACACGAGCCTATACGGCACCCCGATCTACATTTATTTGAATTTTTCAGTCCATTTAAATCTCAAGTGTTTCAGAACACGAGCCTATACGGCACCCCGGTTTATATTTATTTGAATTCTTCAGTTCATTTAATTTTAAAAGTGTTTCAGAACACGAGCCTATACGGCACCCCGGTCTACATTTATTTGAATTCTTCAGTTCATTTAATTTTAAAAGTGTTTCAGAACACAAGCCTATACGGCACTCCGGCTCGAACCTATTTATTTCCTAAAGTGTTAATTTGAATTGTGAGGTATATAAAATGAGTGCCCCAACGCCGAAGCGTAAGGGCCCATTCATTTGGGAGCACATACACATATCAAACACGCAACGGGAGTTAAAAACAAGAAGATTGAAGGTAGCATCGAAAACAAAAAATACGAAAGCCCTAGCTGGCTCCTCCTTCATCTGCCTCGTCGTCCGAAAGGGGCCGAGGAGTTAGGGGAACGACCTCAGGGACCGGAGCTGAGGGGACGGGGACGAAGATATTCTCCATCTGCCATACCGGATGATCCGGTCCTGCTCTCATAAAAGCATCCGCCTCAGACCAGCCCTCGACATAGAAGGAATTGAAATCCTTCTGTGTCGATAAGGCCAAGGCGGCGCTCATCTCGGCCTGAGCGGTTTCGACCGCGGATTTCACCTTTTCGGCCACGTCGGCCTCGGCTTCAGCTCGAGCAAGTTCGACCGCGATCTTTACCTTTTCGGCCACACTGGCCTCAGCTTCCTTCAGAGCCTCCGCCGCGGCTCGGGCACGCTCTTCGGCCTCTACTTTAGCCTGCGCGGCTTCCGCTCTCTTGGCCTCCACCGATGCGATGAGGCCTTCGGCTTTATCGGCCCTTTCTCGGGCCTCCTCCGCCTTCTCTAGGGCCTCCTCCGCCTGTTTGGCGCTAGCCTCGGCCTTCGAAGTCCATGACCTGACCAATCGGCCTTGATGATAGACGTACTGGTTCATCGTCAGGTAGGCCTATGAAAGGAAAGAAACACTTAGCGAACGTAGGAAGAAGACAGATACATAACGATGACACTACAAAAACAACAAGTTACCTGGGGGATCGCAGCCATGGCAGACGCCATAGAAGAGGCGAGGTCGTGACCGCGATGGTCGGCTTCGACGGTTTGCTGCTGGAGCGCAGCCAGGGCGAGCAGGCCTGCGGAAGGGTGGCCCTCCATGATGCTCCGCACCCCCGTCGCCGCCTTGACCTCCTCCGGGGTCTGAATAGGCATCCTCTGTGACGGGGAGCCAGAGCTTGAGTTCGAGCCTGAAGCCGAAGCACTCGGCATTGGACCCTTCGCCGGAGCGGTTGGCACCGCTCGTTCTTCCGCAACGACCGCTGGTCGGCTTGGCTCCGAGACGACCTCGACGATCCGGGCCTTCTTCGCGCCACGAAGAGCCATCGCCTCCTCCCTTTTTCTCTTATCAGCTTCATTCTTGCGGGCAGCTCGCTCACGCCTTGCCCGCTCCGCCAAGGCTTGTAATTTTTCTAAGGCATTTGCCTTAGCATCACCGGCATCAGCCTCGGCCACCTCCTCCTCGCCATCCCTGGCCTCGACCACCTCCTCCTCGCCACCTCTGGCCTCGACAATCTCCTCCTCGCCCCCAGCCTCGGCGGCAACCTCCTCCTCTTCCTCGTCAGAATGGACAACCTACATGGTTTAGACAAAAAAAAAAGGGGTCAAAAAAAAAATTTACAAAATTTAGTCAACTGTTTAGCTGAAGAATGGAAGAAGGGAAGCTGACTCACCATAGTCCGTGAGGTGCCCAAGGCTGGCCCGGTGGGTGGGGCCTCAGGAGAACTATCTTCCAGACGAAAGAAGCCCGTTGTGTCCGGTGCCCTCGAGCTCAGGGGAGGGACATCAAGCAACGGTTTCCCATACTGGTCGATATAGCTGCGGGTACCGTCCACCCCCTCCCTATAATGGAGGACGGTACCATCAGGCCGGGTTTCGAACATAACCCCGGCCGACGCAGGAGCAAATGAGGTCACCTGCACGACCTTCGCCCTGCTGCTTGGCTTCGGCTTCGTCGCCTTCTTCGCCACGGGCACAACCTCGGCCTCGACCTCAGCTTCTTTGATGGCCTTAGGTGGGAGGGTGGATTCAAAACCCTTCTCTTTCTCCCAACGTTCCCGGGAGTACCCCACAGGACAGAAGGTCCTAGGGGGCCAGAGGAACTCGTTCCCCTTACAGCTTGTGGGGGAGCCACATAGTAACAGGCGCTCCGCGTCGCGAGCGCCTGCGTCGGTCCCGTCCGGACCCCACCAGTTCAAGGCCAACTCGATCGACCTCACATTCGGCTCCCCAAGACCCCTGAGCCTCGCGGCCACCGTGGCCTTGTTCTCTTTGTTGCTTAGGACCCTCCCCGGTCTGGTTGGGAGGATCAGGTCATCCCGGCGGAGCCAGTTACCCTCCACCACGATTACATCTTGTGTGTAACCCCGATTCGAATCAGAGTTACCCAAGATGAGCTGGTTATGCGACCGACACCGCAGGTACGGCTGCCAGCTTTTGGCTTGGGAGCTAGACTCGCTCTGTAAAAACTCGTAACAAGCGAGCAGCTCCCTTAACCCCAATGGCTCCGGTAGAGTCGAGCCCAATAGTTCGTTTAGAGCCTCCATCCCGGCGCAGATCCGGTGGGCTTGCATAGGCCACTGACAAGGGAGAGTTTGCGTCCAGGCGCATAACTCCGCCAGTAGCTCCGGGATAGGGAGGTGAGTGCCCCCGTACAGAAGGGACGAGAGAGAGAGCGTCACCATGCTCTTCGGATCCGCTACGATCCCGTTCACCTCGTCGGAGTTCTGACACCTCCGAAGACGGAACCCTTCGCCGATCCCGCAGAGTTGTCGGAACTCTTCGAGATCGGACCCATGAGTTCGTACCATGATACTGCTGTCGTTGCTATCGACGCTCAGGGACGGGTCGAGGACCATAGCCCGGAATGGGAGCGCGTTGGCCATCACGGCCAAGCGTTGCGGAGTAGGGGCAACCATCGGGCCCTTGCCGGCTCCGTGTTTAATAACCATTTTCTGGCTTAAGTGTTCGAAGATGAAATTTGCTAAGGATGGAGAAGGAGAGAGAGAATGTTTGCTGTGGAATCTTGTAGAGAGAAGTTGAAAAAAGTGAAAAATGGTTTTCACTGAGAGTATTTATAGGCCCCTAGTGGAAGGTGAAAAGACATTTACCAGAAGGTGAAAAGACGCAACGGCTCATTGCACGAACTCCCACAAATAACCGCCGCCACTCAATCAATGTCCACCACGTGTACAGCATGTAGAGGCCATCTGCCAAATGTCACTCACCAGCCGTTTTAGCATTAATGACGTTGTAGAAATCAAAGGGACAAAGACGGCGCCTCGTGTCCACGTGTAAGAAATCCATGAATGGTTGCACACGTGTCATAAAACAGCCATGCATGAGCATATTTGCACCGACGAGCACGAGAACAAAATGACCGGAGCCCCCGTAACGACCAGAGATCCTCGCCGACCTCGTCCTTAGCAACGACTCCGGACAGGGAGCTGTTGGCGAGGGAATGTCAGCATCCCCTCGTCCGGGGCAATAACGCCCCCAAAGCGGGCCGTCCGGGCGTCATCAACCCTGAATGATGCGACGCCCCGGATTGGGAGGGCCAAGCCGTGTTGAGGCCGGCCCAAAGAAGCGTGTCGAGTACGCTTCCCCAATTAATGCTGCTGCTCCCTTGGGGGACCCTCCTGACGTTTCACCGACGTGGCCCAATCACAGGACACCTCCTGTGGGCCCCGGGAAAGGACAATACTCTTGTCAGAGTCATAAATGACCTAACACCGTTGGATCAGCATCTCCCAGTACAGTGATCCAAGGGTTAAAACACCTCTGAACCTCACTATAAATACCCCCCCTAATCCTACTTAGGGGGGGGGGGAAGAGGGAGTAGAGAGATAAAACTGAAACAGCCCGTACCAAAGCAACATAATCCCCGGCATCAGACATCACCTCCTGTACCTGATCCGACCCCCCCTCCCTACACTTCGTACTTTCAGTCTTCCGAATACTGACTTGACCGTTGGAGAGGGAAAACCCGGCAACAACCCCGGGCCCCTGTTCGTTCCTTGTGCAGGCACGAAGACCACCTGACCGCCGGAGCATACCTGACCGCCGGAGCATACCTGACCGCCTAGGAAGATCGGAGCCAACGCGAAGTTGATTAAGTCGAG
Organism: Primula veris; assembly: GCA_963682055.1. Lineage (NCBI taxonomy): Eukaryota > Viridiplantae > Streptophyta > Magnoliopsida > Ericales > Primulaceae > Primula > Primula veris. The sequence goes on from OY821748.1 coordinate 29,873,231, forward strand.
CTTGGAAAGAAAATCAGGCTCGCCATTAGGGGCTTTGACAACTATAACATTACTACACCCTATGACTTGTACCGATAAAAACTCATCAGTACTTGATCCCGATATAGTACTACAAAGGTTCCGATCATCGAATTGTTTTTTTAGTATAGTTTTATTCTGCCTAATAATAAAGAATTTCAACATTTTAACTATGTTAAGCAACTACAACACAACTTGTAAAAAAAAGTCAGGTTAAAGCTATCACAAACAAGGTCTTTCAAAAAAGTTTCTGCAAAAATGATAGTACTCAAGGTAATGCAATGTACTCGCTCGTGAATAATATCAAGTCCACCAAAAAATCTCTTACTTTATGAAACAAGTAAACTTTTGGCAATAATTTTGAGAATACAATCAAAGCTGTCGATGAAGCTTTAAATTGGGAAATCAACTATGAAACTAATCTTACTCCTGAAAATAGAGCAAAAATGAATAAAGATGGAGCTGATTTGGCAATTCATTTAAAACGAGAAGAAGACTTCTGGAGCCAAAAAAACTAACATTTCTTGGGCTAAACAAGAAGATTTGAATACAAAATATTTTCATTCAGTGGTTAAATCTAGAAGAAACAAAGTTGTTATTCATAAAGTTAAAGATCATAATGGAAACTATGTGACCTATGTGGATGATATTAACGCTACATATGTTCAATTTTATGAGGATCTACTTGCTCCGAGCATCTCAAATGGAAATATTGCTGCATCCATTCAAAATATCCCAAAGAAAATCACCAATGAAGACCTGCACAATTTAGACAAAGATCCAACTTAGATGAAATTAAAGAAGCTATTTGGGGATTAAATGGTAACAGTGCTCTGGGTATAGATGGACTTGATGGTAATTTTTTCAGAGCTACTTGGGAGGTTATTAAAAATGATATTGAAAAAGTTGTTTGTCAAATTTTTTTGTGGATTTGAAATGCCAAAAGCTATGACAAGTACTCTTATTTCCTTGCTTCCCAAAGGTAAAAATCCTAAAAATTTCTCAGAATATAGACCTATAAGTCGATGAACTTTTTGCAGCAAAATTATCTCCAAAATTTTAGCAACTAGATTAGCTGTTAAGCTTCCTACTTTAGTTACTATTAATCGAAGTGGCTTTGTCAAAAATAGAGATATTACTGATAATATCCTGCTAGCTCAAGAAATGGTTTCCAATAAGAATAAAAAGAACAGTGGGGGCAATGTGGCTATTAAATTGGACACGAAAAAAATTTATTACAAAATTTCTTGGTCTTTTCTTATTCAAATTATGAGGAAAATGGGGTTCTCTGAAATATGGATCGATAGAGTTTGGAGACGTATCTCCGATAATTATTTCTCTATTACTATTGTTAATGGTAATCCAACTGGATATTTTAAATCTATTAGAGGATTGAGACAACGAGATCCTATTTCATCCGGTTTGTTTATAATGTGTTCAGAAGTTCTCTCTACTAATCTCAACGAGTTAGCTACCAGCAACAATTATAAAGGTTTCAAATCTCCTATTTCTTGTCCTAAAGTGACTGACTTAAGAGTTATTAAGAAGGTTAGAAAAGTTTTTCAAGTGTATGAAGAAGCCTCTGGTCAAGAAGCTAACTTGGAAAAAAGTGGTATCTGCTGCTCAAAAGTTATCTCTTATCACAACAGCAATAGAATATCTGAAATCACTGGTATCAGTATTAAAGTCACTTCTTTAATTTATTTGGGTTGTCCTATTTATACTGGGAGAAAAAAAAAGCTATATACTTTTCATGATCTTAATCAGAAAATCAGGAACAACCTCTCAAGTTGGATTATCTAAATGGCTCTCTATGGGGGGTGGCAGAATTATACTGAACTGGAAAGTCATTAATTCGATCTTTTTCTCTTTTCGATTTCTCCCCCCAATTTGCTATACAATCAACTGCTTTATTAGCTTTCCTTGTAGACATGCATCAATCGGATCTCTTTTTTTCTCAATAAATTAATATTTATTTTCTCATAAACTTCCAGTAGTTCCCAAGGTGGTTTTTTTTTTTGTTGTGGCTTAAATTATCGATAAGAGTTTTAGCATCAGATTCTACTATATTATTATTATTATTGGAGCAAATAAATAATCATTCAAGAAGGGCTCTAGCTTCAGCTTTTAAGCTAGATTTATAATAAATATTAGAAGCAAAACCAAGAATAAAATTACTCTTATTTGTCACGAATTAATCTACCAATACCACTGTTGCTTTGCCCATCAATATTCATTGCTTGTAGGGACACTTCAGCTAACTATTTTGACTTTTGGATTTGGGATATAAGTATGAGATCCATGATTTTTCAAAATAAAATTATCAGAAATTTTGTTGTCTCTTTTACAGTAGAGATGGAAAAGGTTTTTTAAATCTGCAATAATATTTTGATAATGTTGTGTGACATATTAGCTCGTTATAAATATATATAGAGATATGCATAGATATAGAGAGAGGTATGAAAAATAACAGATGAAGTGTTTATTCATTAATATGATTGTACAGAAAGATAAATAAAGAGACGCCTGACCCTCTTTATATAATAGAGGGTAGAGTTACATATGTTAGGAAAGCCCAAGATAGGCCCAATAGAATAAGGCCTAAGATGGTCAATAATATACTACAACACTCCCCCTTTGGACGTCTTGATTTCTTCGTGTTCATGCTGTCGATGTGAGTCGAGTTCATTCGCAGTGCTAAACACATAAAAACCTTAGGGACGGAAAATCCAGTGTGGGACAAAACCGATACCTAGAAGAAACTTTGTAGCCGAATGATATAGTCCGAAATTTCATGTAATTAACTAACCACAAAACAGTGTGCCTCATCAAAACTTTGCCAGAGTAAACCCAATGGGAAAATCTCTGATCGAAAGAAAAAGAGTGTAACAGTGGTAGTAGTAGGGGATCAACCACAAAACAGGTATCTCATCAAAACCTTACTAGAGTAAACCCAGTGGAAAAAACCTCTAGTCGAAGAACAAAAGAGTACACAGTGGTAAGAAGTATACAACAGGATACTCCCCCTAATTCGGCAATCTTAAGTGAGATAAGATGGGAACGTGTCTCGCTAAAAATCTTACCAAGGAAAACCCAGTGGGAAAAAACCTTGGTCTAAGGACAAAAAAAGTACACGAGCATGCGACTGGATGCTCCCCCTCAATTGCACACGACAGGGTGCGAGGATTTCGACTAAGTAGTAATTAGTGCAATAAGCATTCACCTGGATGCTCTCCCTCACTTGCACACGACAGGGTGCGAGGATTTCGACTAAGTAGTAATTAGTGCAATAAGCATTCACCTGGATGCTCCCCCTCACTTGCACACGACAGGGTGCGAGGATTTCGACTAAGTAGTAATTAGTGAAATAAGCATTCACCTGGATGCTCCCCCTCATATTCGAATAAAGAGTACGAGTATTCGACTGAATGCCTCATTTACTTGCACACCACTGTATGCAAGAAAATATAACGTGGAATAAACTGAGCATTCGACAGGATGCTCTTAAACTTCATATGTGAAGATTTATTTCGACAATAAATGCTAAATAGCATAATGTAGTCATGTCTCTCTTGATCGATAACAACAAGTTGTCCTCAAATAAGACAAGTGTTTTATCTGGATCGTGAGACAGAGCATACGTAATTCAAATATGGTTAATACGAGCTCGAAGCCATATACACTCTCTAGTCGTCTCATAGAGCACGGGTAGATCAGAGTGATTCGTTTGGAGTCATTCCAAGACCTCCAAGATATTGCCTTATTCCTAATGGTAAAGACAGACCATGTTAGGAATATCACTTATGCGGGTCTGATAAGTAACCAGCATCGGTATAACCGAAAAAGGGTTGCATTAATTCGAGTACCGAAGGGGGTAGGTACACTCGATGACGCAAATGGGATAAACTAGCCCTCTTCCAAAATTACCATAAGGTAAGGGAATGTGTCTTTAGTGCCATTTCGATGGCAGCGTGTTAGCGCGATGCTGTGTCGAGCTATATCATTCACAGCATACGAGATATTCGTCCTACCACATTAGACCAAGTACAATGATGCACTTATTCTACTTAGATATGAACATGATGGTTCAATATCTCTTCATCGTCTCATCAGGGACGGACTGGGTCTATATCAATGTTTAGTGATCGAACGATCATGGGAGAATCTGACGACTTAGCGTCATGATGACTAAAACGTCATAACACCTTATGGGTGTAGTCTGAATCATGGACTTAGATTCAATCTTTACGGGACTCGATCATCAGGCCGAGTCACTACCGTTTCTTCCCAAGATCCTTCATCTCGAAGGCAAATCCAAAAGTGGATCGCATAATAAAACACGCAAGTGCATAATACTTGTTCAAGTATCCCAAGGTCATCAAGTACTCACTTAGGCGGTATACCACATCCACTCGGATTATATTAATCCATATAGTGAACGTCTCAATCAATTGAGATCGTGTTCCGTGGTCAGGAACTACTTGATTCAAGCACATGAAGTCACACAGGGACCTTCATCTATATCGCTTTGTCTAAATCGCCATAGAGATTAAACCGTGACCATATTCATGGCTGCATACTCAGTTTTTCAGAAATTACTAAACTGGTAAAGTAGGGGACTGTTATAATGTCCATTACGAAGAAATCAACCATCTCGTAATCAATTCCAAGGTGTGAGAGAAGCCTTGCGCTACTAGGCGAGCAATCTACAATCTCATTATTCTCATCACTCTTCTTTACGAATAACCAAATAAACGAACTCGTTTAACATTGGTGGTGTTGGAGCTATAGGTCCGAACACACTTTCGCTAAGGAGTCTACTTGGATTGCAAGTTTCCATTAGTCTAGTCAATTCTACGTTGACTTCAGGCAACGGTATATGGTTCTCTGTCATAATTTGTTCATATTATCAGTCGTCACCGAATATATGAACAAGTAATCAATGACAGTCTCGTTTCGCTTCAATATCGTCTAAAATATCATGATCGACAGATATTTCGAGATTCTTAGGATGAGGAGGAAATCATACATCTCCTTGATCCTTTATAATCTCGTGCGACAAACGAGTTTCAGTTCACCACCTCTGGGGCTGAACGAATTAAGAACCAGTCAACTTCCTCATATCTTGGGAAGGACGACAGACTGACGGCCGACGACAGCGTCCTTTGCTTGGCAGGTTCGGCCAAAGGAACGTGTTACGACAGGAACACGACGTCCGACAGGAAAGTCTATCCTTGTAAGCATTTTGCAACAGGTATAAATGATCTCGTGACATCTCATAAAGTCATTAAATACGTCTGACATTTAGTTAGACTTGAGGGAGTCTATGCACTTACTTATCACTAAGTGCAGTTTTGGGGATCAAGCTAAGACTGAGTGGTTTATGCCACGTTACTTCACGTCATTCCTTATTAACGGTAACGTGCAAATCTCCCCCTAACGATGGGGAGAACAGTCTTAGCGATGTCACTTTCGCATATCATGCGGTAAAGAGATCGCTTGCCTAGTTACTCTATCGAATGATAGGCAGGGGATTCATAATCGACTTGTGTCCCCTTCAGAGGTCCATATTTTGAATGCTATAGCGGCTCAATCAAAATATTAAGCACTCAAACACGCGTTCATATGAGGCGTCTGGCTCATAACCAGTAACCAACTGGTACGCATTTAGTGTTTTGAGTGACTATGGGCCTCAGACGGACCAATGCAGCAAAATAGCATGACCCCACACGAAAATATAAATCTTGGTGCGCAAGACCAAGAAATGCGTGCAATCATTTGTAGTCGCATCATCAAACTTTCCGTGAGTCCATTTGGGTCTGAACATAATCGACATGATGTTCAATTTCAATTTCCAAACTCAAGTAATTCAAATCGAAATTTCGATTTTTACTCTTTGGAATTATCAAGTCGACTAGACTTTTCAGGATAATCCGGATCATGAGCCATCAACTTAATAATAGGGCTAAAAGTTTGGAAAGTGCTGCATTTATGTGGACAGCATTAAAATGTGACCATATTGTCGATGCATCAACCATAACCATTTATATTAATGGTCCGTCTTATGGTTGGATAAGTCCACAATAACTCCTTCAATTCTTTACAAGAATTCTACGAGTTCATTTCGTGATCTTTACACATACTAGTCTTTCAAAGTGAGCATTAATGGCATGAATTTCGGATTAATCGTGAAATATATTCTCAGAGAGAATCCAAATGCGATGCGATTATAAATCAAGCATCGTCTTTTGACCCGGGAATATCTCATCCGGTCAATGCCACAATATCAAAATGCTCTAATCAATCGACGACAGGCGAATGATAGTATAGACAATCATGTCTTAGCATCTAAATCATTTATCATTTCGACGACAGGCGAAATGATAAGATAACTTTAAATGCTTTTAAAAATTGTGGTAGAAACTACGTGAAAGACATTTCAACTCCTCTAAAATACGCTTTTGATCGTATTGAATGGAGGCTATGTAAAGAAATTTTAATTCTTTCATGAGCTATTACCAGATAACACTGGTTTTCTCGAATATTTTATAACTCAACAAGGTACGGCAGGACCTACAAGAGTATAAGACCTCATATTTGACAAATCAATTTGGTTTTACCAAAGATTTTGATTTGGAACGACAGGTCCAGAATCGTTGTCACTGAGTACTCTTTTAGGCAAATAGTTGGTGAAATTATGTGGTACACTGTTATCCACTATTTCCAAAAAAAATCAACTACCCCACAAGTATTGCCTAAAATTTCATAATTTAAAGTTTGGTCACATTTGTCAAAGGAATTTGCTCAAAGCACTTTAAATTATTTCGAGAAATTTCGTAAACAGGCAAACCACAATAAAAAAAGTATGGTCCAAATAGAAAATAATAATCCAAATGGAAAACATAATCCAGATGAGCGAAAAAATGGCTCAATGATTTATCAAAATCAATAAAGAAAGGTATCAAACTCATTTGAGCCACAAAATTGTGGGTCTCAAAAGTTTCCTTTCAGTTAGCTTTAACCACATTAGCATCGGTTTTTCCATCTTTATAATAGTTCCACCTTTATAATAGTTGTGAACTATTTAAGGAGTAACCGTGCATGACCTTTGTCTTTATAGCATAGAGTTGCCTCATCGAGAATTATCTCTTGCTTTGTGACAACGGGTCATATTGTTCCTTTCAATTACTGTCTTGGAGCCGCAGGTTTTCGATTTTGACGATTGTCTAAAATCTCGCTTGGCTAGGCGATTCATCGAGATCGCGACAGTTCGAGACAAATAACACTTGTCTCGGTTCTCGATTCGTGGGAAAAAAATGTACACGAACAACATTAATATCAGGCAAACAATTCGCCATTGACCCAATAGGATTAAAACTACTCACCGGGGTAATTTTCTTATCCAATAATAGATGGGCGATAAAGGAACATGGTGAATATAAATTCACGATACTGCTTATGGAATACAATTTCCAAGCTAGTATTTTGGTGAATGATTGCTCCAATATGTCAATTTTAGACATTTGTTCACCATAGACGTCATCACGTCTCAAATGTGGTGGCAGAAAAAAATCAACGCCTTAGCATTCATCCTGATGGTAACAACAAACTCGTGTTTTACTCATCAAAGTTGGCATCCAAAAAAAAATTTGGGCATCACATTTTCACACATCAGGGTGAGTAACATGTGGTGACGGATTAAAATCAACGTTTAAACAGTCATTTCGCAAGTATGTTTTACGATTTTTCTCATTATAGATGGCATCCAACATGTGTTGGGAGTTCTGGATTATTTATCATATAAAACGACTGGTTTATATGTTTATGGTTTGCACAAGCACAAACTTTTTTTCGAAACGACAGGTTCGAAAACATTAGTTTTGCTTCTCATGTGAATCGGTTCTCATTGATTGAACGACGGGTCGATACTGAAACACCAATTCGGCGAAACATATATCACTATATAAACACACTCGGAGAAATTATTATTTAGTCAACCCCTTTCGGTAGCTCTATTTGAACACGACCAGGAAAGACGGTGAGGGGGGTGGGCACGAATGCCTCTTAAAAACCGACCTCGTTAGGAGAACGACTTCCGCATTTATCTTTCCTAGACATCGTATCCAAATAGGTGAGCCTATTTGGGGAAGATTCATAATTTTTCCAACTTAAATGTGAATATATACGATTTTCGCATTTTATATACGCATGTGGGTGAATATTTAGACCGAATATTGACTTTTATAACACATATATATTGTTTTTATACATGTAATATATTACAGGGACTATCCGTGTAATTTCAGCAAACTATATATCTATTTACAGCATTATTACAGCTTCAGTCTATAATTTCAGACAAGTTTCAGCGAATTACAAAACAGTCCTACTGTTTTCATTTTTTTTTACAGATTTAATCCCACAGATTAATACATGTTTTACAATTACATGATTTCCGATTTACAACCCGATTATATGTCTTTTACTGATTTTGTTTGTATAAAAATACAATTTTACAGTACACTATACATATTACATATAAGTTGGTTTTTATAGACAGATTGATCATGTTAGACAGTAAAAAAATCTATCACGCATAGTTTTTTTTCTTCAACAAATACATGCAATTTGGGTTATTTTGTTACGATCATATATAGTTATCCATACAAGTAACAAAATCTAATACACATGGATTATATACTACGGGATATTTATCATGTTTTAGTTATCCATAAAATAATACGTGCGATCACATATATGGAATAAATTAAGTTTTGAATTCGGTACCTTACGCACGGTATGTTGGTGAAGATCGATATAGCAAAACCCTAAAAACCCGAATAAACCTCAAGGTTTATAAATACCCAATATCCGTGCGTTTACCAAAAATCTCCAATATCCGCGAGCGTATATCCTATTCTCCGTGAGCAAAGTGCTGATAACTTGTTGTGTGACATATTAGCTCGTTATAAATATATATAGAGATATGTATAGATATAGAGAGAGGTATGAGAAACAACAGACGAAATGTTTATTCATTAATATGATTGTACAGAGAGATACATCAAGAGACCCCGGATTCTCTTTATATAATAGAGGGTAGGGTTAGATATGCTAGGAAAGCCCAAGATAGGCCCAATAGAATAAGGTCCAAGATGACCAATAATATCCTACAACAGATAATTCATTTTGATATTTTCATACCTCTTTTTGCATCTATGTTTTCCAAATACACCAAAAGATGAATCATGGTATAATTTTGCAGCATTTTCCTTTTATAGACCCATCAATATAAGACTACCAATTGATAATATTATTTCTATAAGAAATGGCTCGGACTTTTATCCCCATAATATCACCGAAATAATTCCAAACTTGAGAATATATAGGAAAAGAGCAAAATAGGTGGTCAATACTTTCTTCACCTATATAGAATTTTTGGAGATTAGTATCAATAAGGATTAGATTATTAAACATTCTCCAAAGAAAGCTTTAGATTTTGAGGGGAATAATTTTATCCCAACACAACTTATTAGTTCAACTTTTGTGATTTTTATTTCTCAATAGGTGCCAATCTGAATTAATAGTAAATTTTCCATCTAAGATTTTGTTTCAGATTAAAATGTCTTCTCCTTCAATTTTTTGAATATTAGTGTCGAAAATGTTTCTGAAGTGATCAGAAATCTTAGCAATAATTTTGTTATTATCCCAATTTTTGCGAATAGAAATGTCACTTATAAGACAATATGAAGGTAACTCATCATTCATAATAGGTCCATAACCATTCCAATTATCATAGTTGATATTAATATCTTTTTTGACTAAACATTCTCACCTCTCCTATTGATGGGTCCTATCTTACACTTATCAACAAGATCCGTTTTGTTATCTCTCTCCAGATACGAAGCCAAAATATTAAATTTGGGGTTGCCAAAAAAAAATATCGACACTAAGTTTTTCATTTTCGTGTGGGTTGAAAATTTTCACTTTTATAAAAAAAAATCACCCTCTTATCAGGGGCGGAACCATAACCAAATGTGTGGGGTTGCCAAAATTAATAAAACACATAATATTTTTCAAAGTATAAACACGGAAAATCCGGATTTTTTTACCTTTTTTTTTTTAATCATTTTTTATCATTTTTTTACCTTATTTTCTTGATTAAAATGTATTTGATTTCTGTAGTGTGACATATTAGCTAACATATATATGCATATAGATATAGAGAGAGAATATAGAGAGAGACAACAGACAAAATGTTTATTCATTAATATGAGTGTAAGAAAAATATATCAAGAGACCACTGACCCTCTTTATATAATAGAGGGTAGGGTTACATATGCTAGGAAAGCCCAAGATAGGCCCAATAGATTAAGGCCCAAGATGGCCAATAATATCATACAACACTCCCCATTTGGACGTCTGGATTTCTTCGTTTTCATGCTGTCGATGTGAGTCGAGTTCATTCGCAGTGCTAAACACATAAAAACCTTAGGGCCGGAAATACCAGTGTGGGACAAAACTGGTACCTATGAGATACTGTGTAGCCGAATGATATAGGCCGAAATATCATGTAAGTAACTAACCACAAAACAGTGTGACTCCTCAAAAACTTGCCAGAGCAAATCCAATGGAAAAATCTCTGATCGAAGGAAAAAAGAGTGCAGCAATGGTAGTAGTAGAGATCAACCACAAAACAGGTAACTCATCAAAACCTTGCTAGAGTAAACCCAGTGGGAAAAACCTCTAGTTGAAGGACAAAAGAGTACACAGTGGTAAGAAGTATGCAATAGGATACTCTCCATAATTTCGACAATCTTAAGTGAGATATGATGGGAACGTGTCTCGCTAAAAACCTTGTCAAGGAAAACCCAGTGGGAAAAAACCTTGGTCTAAGGACAAAAAGATTACATGAGCATATAACTGGATGCTCTCCTTCACTTGCACACGACAAGGTGCGAGGATTTCGACTAAGTAGTAATTAGTACAATAAGCATTCACCTGGATGCTCCCCCTCACTTGCTCATGACTGGGTGCAAGGATTTCATATTTCAAGAAATAGTACGAGCATTCGACTGGATGCTTCATTTACTTGCACACGGCTGGATGCAAGAAAATCTAACGTCGAATATAACAAGCATTCAACTAGATGCTCTTAAACATCATATGTGAAGATTCATTTCGGCAAGAAATGCTAAATATCATAGTCTAGTCATGTCTCTCTTGATCGATAACAACAAGTTGTCCTCAAATAAGACAAGTGTTTTATCTGGATCGTGAGACAGAGCATATGTAATTCAAATATAGCTAATACGAGCTCGAAGCCATATACACTCTCTAGTCGTCTCATAGAGCACGAGTAGATCAGAGTGATTCGTTTGGAGTTATTTCAAGACCTCCAAGATATTGACTTATTCCTAATGCTAAAGACAGATCATGTTAGGAATATCCCTTATGCGGATCTGATAAGTAACCGGTATCGGTATAACCGAAAAAGGGTTGTGTTAATTCGAGTACCGAAGGGGGTTGCTACACTCGATGATACAAATGGGATAAATTAGTCCACTTCCAAAATTACCATAATGTAAGGGAATGTGTCTTTAGTGCCATTTCGATGGCAGCGTGTTAGCGCGATGTTGTGTCGAGCTATATCATTCACAGCATACGAGATGTTCGTCCTAGCACATTAGACCAAGTACAATGATGTGATTATTGTACTTAGATATGAACATGATGGTTCAATATCTCTTCATCGTCTCATCAGGGATGGACTGGGTCTATATCAATGTCTAGTGATCGAACGATTATGGGAGAATCTGACGACTTAGCGTCATGTTGACTAAAACGTCATAACATCTTCTGGGTGTAATCTGAATCATGGACTTAGATTCAATCTTTACGGGACTCGATCATCAGGCCGAGTCACTACCATTTCTTCCCAAGATCTTTCATCTCGAAGGCAAATCCAAAAGTGGATCGCATAATAAAACACGCAAGGGCATAATACTTGTTCAAGTATCCCAAGCTGATCAAGTACTCACTTAGGTGGTATACCACATCCGCTCGGATTATATTAATCCATATAGTGAACGTCTCAGTCAATTGAGATCGTGTTCCGTGGTCAGGAACTACTTGATTTAAGCACATGAAGTCACACAGGGACCTTCATCTATATCTCTTTGTCTAAATTCTCATAGAGATAAAACAGTGACAACATTCACATGCTGCATAATCAGTTTTTGGGAAACTACTAAACTGATAAAGTAGGGGACCGTTATAACGTCCATTATGAGGAAATCAACCATCTCGTAATCAATTCCAAGATGTGAGAGAAGCCTTGCGTTACTAGGCGAGCATTCTACAATCTCATTATTCTCATCACTTTTCCTTATGAATAACCAAATAAACGAACTCGTTTAACATTGGTGGTGTTGGAGCTACAGGTCCGAACACACTTTCGCTAAAGAGTCTTCTTGGATTGCAAGTTTCCATTAGTCCAGTCTATTCTACATTGACTTCAGGAAACGGTACATGGTTTCCGGTCATAATTTGCTCATATTATCAGTCGTCACCGAATATATGAACTAGTAATCAATGACCGTCTCGTTTCACTTCAATATCGTCTAAGATATCATGATCGACAGATATTTCGAGATTCTTAGGATGAGGAGGAAATCACACATCTCCCTGCTCCTTTATAATCTCGTGCGACAAACGAGTTTCAGTTCACCACCTCTGGACTGAACGAATTAATAACCGGTCAACTTCCTCGTATCTTGGGAAGGACGACAAACTGATGGCCGACGGCAGCAACATTTGCTTGGCGGGTTCGGCCAAAGCAAAGTGTTACTACAGGAACACGACGTCCGACAGGGACGTCTATCCTTGCAAGCATTTTGCGGCAGGTATAAATGATCTCGTGACATCTCATAAAGTCATTAAATGCGTTTGGCATTTAGTTAGACTTGAGGGAGTCTATGCACTTACTTATCACTAAGTGCAGTTTTGGGGATCAAACTAAGACTGAGTGGGTTATGCCATGTTATTTCACGTCATTTCTTATCAACGGTAACGTGGAAATCTCCCCCTAACGATGGGGAGAACAGTCTTAGCGATGTCACTTTCGCATATCATGCGGTAAAGATATCGCTTGCCAAGGTTACTCTATCAAATGATAGGCATGGGATTCATAATCGACTTATGTCCCCTTCTGAGGTCCATATTTTGAACGCTATAGCGGCTCAATCAAAATATTAATCAATCACTCTAAACACACGTTAATATGAGACTTCTGGCTCATAACCAGTAACCAGCTGGTACACATATGATGTTTGTGTGTCTATGGGCCTCATGATGGACCAATGCAGCAAAATAGCATAACCCCACACGAAAATATAAATGTTGGTTCGCAAGACCAAGAAATACGTGCAATCATTTGCAGTCGCATCATCAAACTTTCTGTGAGTCCATTTTGGGTCTGAACATAATCGACAAGATGTTCAATTTCAATTTCAAAACTCAAGTAATTCAAATCGAAATTTTGATTTTTACTATTCGGAATTATCAAGTGGACTAGACTTTTCAGAATAATCCGGATCATGAGCCATCAACTTAATGATAGGGCTAAAAGTTTGGGAAATGCTGCATTTCTGTGGACAACAATAATCATGTGACCTTATTGTTGATGCATCAACCATAACCATTTATATTTATGGTCCGTCTTATGGTCGGATAAGTCCACAATAACTCCTTCAATTCTTTACAATAATTCTACGAGTTCATTTCGTGAAATTTACACATACTAGTCTTCCAAAGTGAGCATTAGTGGCATGAATTTCGGATTAATCACGAAATATATTTTCAGAGAGAATCCAAATGCGATGCGATTATAAATCAAGCATCGTCTTTTGACCCGAGAATATCTCATCTGGTCAATGCCACAATATCAAAATGCTTTGATCAATCGACGACAGACGAATACTAGTATAGACAATCATGTCTTAGCATCTAAATCATTTATCATTTCGACGACATGCGAAATGATAAGGTAATTTTAAATGCTTTAAAGAATGTGTTAGCAACCACTTGAAAGACATTTCAACTCTTTTAAAATATGCTTTTGGTTGTATTGAATGGAGGCTATATAAAGAAATTTTATAACTCAACAAGGTACGGCAGGACCTACATGAGTATAAGACTTCATATTTAACAAATCAATTTGGTTTTACCAAAGATTTTGATTTGGAATGACAGGTCCAGAATCGTTGTCACTGAGTACTCTTTTAGGCAAATAGTTGGTGAAATTATATGGTACACTGTTACCCACTATTTCAAAAAAAATAAACCACCCCACAAGTATTGCCTTAAATTTCATAATTTAAAGTTTGGTCACATTTGTCAAAGGAATTTGCTCAAAACACTTTAAATTATTTCGAGAAATTTCGTAAACAGGCAAACCATAATCCAAAAGTATGTGCAAATGGAAAAATCATAATACAAATCGAAAAACATAATCCAGATGAGCGAAAAAATGGCTCAATGATTTATCAAAATTAATAAAGAAAGGTACCAAACTTATTTGAGCAACAAAACTGTTGGTCTCAAAAGTTTCCTTTCAGTTATCTTTAACCACATTAGCATCGGGTTTTTCACCTTTATAATAGTTTTGAACTATTTAAGGAGTAACCTTGCATGACCTTTTCTTTATAGCATAGAGTTGTCTCCTTGAGCATTATCTCTTGCTTTGTGACAACGGGCCATATTGTTCCTTTCAATTACTATCTTGGAGCCACAGGTTTTCGATTTTGACGATTGTCTAAAATCTCGCTTGGCTAGGCGATTCATCGGGATCGCGACAGTTCAAGACGAATAACACTTGTCTCGGTTCTCGATTCGTGAAAAAAAAAATACATGAAGAGCATTAATATCAGGCAAACAATTCGCCATTGACCCAATAGGATTAAAACTAATCATCGGGGTAATTTTCTTATCCAATAACAGATGGGCGATAAAGGAACATGGTGAATATAAATTCACGATACTGCTTATGAAATACAATTTCCAAGCTAGTATTTTGGTGAAGGATTGCTCTAATATGTCAATTTTAGACATTTGTTCACCATAGACGTCATCACGTCTCAAATGTGGTGGCGGAATTAAATCAACGCATTAGCATTCATCCTGAGGGTAACAATAAACTCGTGTTTTACTCATCAAAGATGGCATCCAAAAAAAAATTTGGGCATCATATTTTCACATATCAGGGTGAGTAACATGTGGTGACGGATTAAAATCAACGTTTAAACAGTCATTTCGCAAGTATGTTTTACGATTTTTCTCATCATAGATGGCATCCAACATGTGTTGGGAGTTCTGGATTATTTATCATATAAAACGACTGGTTTATATGTTTATGGTTTGCACAAGCATAAACGTTTTTTCGAAACGACAGGTTCGAAAACATTATTTTTGCTTCTCATGTGAATCGGTTCTCATTGATCGAACGACGAGTCGATACTGAAACA
Source organism: Primula veris (assembly GCA_963682055.1). Classification (NCBI taxonomy): domain Eukaryota; kingdom Viridiplantae; phylum Streptophyta; class Magnoliopsida; order Ericales; family Primulaceae; genus Primula; species Primula veris. The sequence continues at coordinate 29,888,773 of OY821748.1, forward strand.
CCAATTCGGCGAAACATACATCACTATATAAACACACTCGGGAAAATTATTATTTAGTCAACCCCTTTCGGTAGCTCTACTTGAAAAATGACCAGGAAAGACGGTGAGGGTGGAGGACACGAATGACACTTAAAACCCGACCTCATTAGGATATCGACTTCCGCCTATATCTTTCCTAGACATCGTATCCAAATAAGTGAGCATAGTTGGGGAAGGTTCATAATTTTTCCAACTTAAATATGAAAATATATGACTTCGCAAATTACCATATTTTACACAAGTGTACATGGCAGTAAATAAATACATAGATCGTACTTGCCTGCATGATTAAATAATATAGCAGTAGTATGGTAGTATATATTAGCACAATCTAAATTTACCAATTTACACTAAGCAAGATACTACTCAATATTTAATTATTTTATTCTATATGTGTAAGTTCTATACATGGTAACTAAATCATTCATGTACGTAATATATTTTATTTCACTAGAAGTCATACGAAACTATATAGTGGTTTGTTTAGGATACTTTAATATGGCTTTCCCCATATGTTACTACCTATAGAATTGGTTTCTTGATTTTACATCTAGTCACTATGTACTACACGTGGATAGCAAATTTACATGCAATATATGAGACAATCTCCAATTACATAATTCATGGGTAATCAGAAGGTATCTGACATTTTTAGACAAGATTGTTATATATCCACAAACAAATTTAAACCCAATTCAATTTCACATGTTGATACATATAGTGTAGGTCAATTTTATTTCTTCAGTCGTCTAAACATATACGACCCAGTGCCAAATCAAAGCCAAGTGTTTTGCTCAAAAAAATAAATTCAATTATTGTAGCATTCTAACATAAGTAGCGTATCCTTCGTATAGTTGTACTATCACGTGCTAAGCAAAATTCATGGTATATCCATGGCATTAGTAATCTAGTGTATTCGTTTGACATGCACGACAATACAATTTTATGGACTACCTCGGCCATACGTATTATTACTAAGATTAACATGCAATATGTCATGTAGTAGCAATTTGTAATAGTTATTACTAAAATGACAGTGACGAATATGTTCGATTTTATACTGTATTGTTTGGCATGCATATACATTAAATGTCTAATTACGGTGTACCTTTCGTACGGTATGTTGATGAAGGTCGATATAGCAATTACAATAAAACCCGGATAAAACTCAAGATTTATAGATACCCAATATCCGTTCGTTTACCCAAAATCTCCAATATCCGCGAGCGTATATCTTATTCTCCGCGAGCAAATTGCTGATAACGTGTTGTGTGACATATTAGCTCACATATATATGTATATAGATATAGGGAGAGAATATAGAGAGAGACAACAGCCGAAATGTTTATTCATTAATATGAGTGTAAGAGAGATACATCAAGAGACCCCTGACCCTTTTTATATAATAGAGGGTAGGGTTACATATGCTAGGAAAGCCCAAGATATGCCCAATAGAGTAAGACCCAATATGGCCAATAATATCCTACAACAATTTCTATTTTTTTTCCTTTTTGCTCAATTTCGACTTTATTTTCAAATACAAAAAAAACCCACAACAATAATTTCACGTGCAGTCATGTGTCGAAAATTTTAGCATTTTAAAATTGACTAAAAAATAAATAAAATTAAAACCCAAAAGATATAAAAGTTAAATTTAATAAATCAAGCTATAACAAGTAAAAATATTAAGACACGAAGATAAAAAAATATTAAAAAAAACCTGAAAAAACCAAACGTATATTAAATAATAGATATATACGAACAATTAAATATCTATTACACAATATTTACTTCATTTAAAATAGAAACCATCAAAAATTATTTTATAAATTTTGTTTGCACTCACCACTAATCTAATTATTATTTTTGTTTAATTTTTTTTAAAGATGTGTATTACGTGTCAACATGATAATTTGGTATAAACTGTCTTTTATAATCACTTGTTAGTTTTTTTAAGTATTAGTTATATATTATCAGCATATACAAAATTATGTTATGTTATTGACCTAACAATATATAATTTTGAAAGAGATTGCCAAAAAAAATATTTAAGTGGTTGCCAGAATACCTTATATATAAATTATTATGAAAAACATTAATAAAAAAAAATATTTTTCGAAATTGTGGGGTTGCCATAGCAACCCCTGGTCTAGGGGTGTGCCGCCCTTGCCTCTTATATAATTTTTTTTTAAATAAAATATTTTCAGAACGTCACTCGGTCAACCGGATATTTTGGCTAGATAAAGACATTTGACTTAAGTTTTTTTCATAAATTAAATATTAAAAAAAAAACCTAAAATGGCAATTTAGTAGAGAACAAAATGTTTTTTTAATATTCAATTTAACGAAATGTCGAGTAAATAAATTTATGACATTGTTTTTATTTCCTTTTTAAAATTTTGAAGAAATATTTATTAAATTTATTCTTGAGTAATTTCATAATTTATAGACAACATATTGATTAAAATATAGAATTTTTAGATTTATTACTTTATCTTTTTCTATCAATTTAAATTTGCATGATTTCTTTACATATAGTAAATGTTTTGTAATAAATAGAAAATTATTTAATCTTAATTTTGAGAGTTTTTTTTTTTTAATAATAATTTGATTAATTAGATATCAACATGCTATAATGAAAATGATATAATCAACCGAAATCGTGTTAAATTAGTGTATGTGGAAATAATAGTCAATAATACATTCATAGTTAGTTATTGTAATTAAAGTCACTACAATCACTTTTTAATTTTATTTTCTCCTATTTTTTTAAATTTTTGGTAAACAATTTATAATTTTGAAAGGGGTGCCGGAAATAAAATTTAAGAGGTTCCTAAAATGTTTTATTTACAAATTATCCTGGAAAACACTAGAGAAAAAAATAAAATTACTGAAAATTATGGGGTTGCCGTGACAACCCTTGGTCATATATAAGTTATGCCACTGTCTCTCTCTATATTCCCTCTGTATTCATATACATATATACGTGAGATAATATGTCACACAACACAATATTTATTATAGATAAATTATACATCACTTAATTATAGACTGCAATATTTGAGATTCTGGTAATAAGATTTTTATTTTGCATGACTTAGACAATTCTGACAAAAAACATTATGATAAAGCCATAACTTTGGTCGGTCGTGTTAGGTTTTTCAACAATAATATAATAGTAAATCAAATGTATATAATGGACACTTCCTGATCTTTATTACTGCTCGGATTACTATCCTTATTCGGATTATTACACCTGCTCGGATTAGTATCTCTATTTTACAATTGTGCTCGATTTGACTGTTTAATCTATCTTCTTGGTCTTTCTCCTTTTATTCGATGCTCGGCTTCTCTCTGTTCGGTTTATTTCTTGACTTAATATGCCTTGACTAGTTTCTCTCTTTTCTCAACTTCTCTCTATATTTTTTGGATAGATTTTCTGGTACTTTTCTAGGAGGGGTAGTTGGCTATTTATAGGCAACTATGCCTTCTAGGATGTTGACAAATGTCTTCATCCCAGGGGTTTTTCAGACATGGGTCCCCATTTGATTGGGCTTGGGCTTTTGATAGTAACACCTTATTTCCTATAAAAAGTATGAGACGACCCATTTAAGCGTTGGATACCCATTTATAAAGTGGGTTGATTATTACCCGAATAGAATATTCGGGTCTAATTTTTATGTTCTATCACATTACTTCGATTTTGGTTACGAGGGTTTGGAAGGTTGAGAGGAGATAGAGCAGCGAACAAACTTGAGAGACGATTGCAAGATTTAGTAAGAGGAAATCTGAGAGAACTGTCGATGATTTAAATAAGTCATGAATTTACAAAGGTTTCATCGTATAGAGAGTAACCTTCTTGATATTCGCTTGGTTTTTCGAGAGCCACAACTTTTATATTATAGAAGCTTTTAACGACTAGATGACGATAATAGGTGTGTTAAACGATACATTTGCTATCTCAAAACATAATTTTTTCTAAAATTCGATAATTATGGTATAAAAAGTGTCATGCGTCAGAAACCCTATAAATTTCAGAAAATACAAAATTCACCTCATTGTATATGATTACCTTACTTAATACTCCATCCGTTCCCATTTAATTCTTCACTACGAAACTACGTGCAATTTTGACCTTCTTATAACTTATATCAAAATTGTCGAAATAATTTTTTTAAAATTTTATCATAAAAATTAACATTTGAACTATATGATCAACTTTTGAAAAAATTTATTCTGACAATTTTGATATAACTTTTGGCCACTTTTGGCCGGTCAAGTAGTTATACCACAAGTTATACTATATGATCTCATGAAAAGAATACCATGGACACACATACGACTCAAGCTATAGAACAACAAACATAAGCAACTGTGTCGAAATTACACTTGGAAACTTGCATCTCTTAATAATTTTCAGTACAACCACCTCGTCAAATTCTACAGAAAGACTCTTAGACAACGTTACATGGTTATTAACTTATTATGGTAAAAATAGCTTTACATTCTCACCTGTTAAAAATCTGTTCCTACCAAATCAATCCTTGCAACTCACTCGTCATCGCTTTATGTACATTTTCATTTATTGCAATGTTCATGAAAAACATAAGCCATTCAAAATCATAGCCTTGAGCGACGAATACATTTAATAGGATTGATTGAATGCCTCCTTGAACTGATTGTTGTCATGTTAAAATTCGAAGATGCCCTTAGGTCCCAACCTTCAACGTTTTCCGGCACACAAACATCAAAAAGAATTTGACCCAAAACCCCGTGAGCATTTACTCGTGGTGGACTAGATAAATGGATTAAGCCCTCTTTCTGTACACCTGGCACGGGGCCCATACTGCTATCTTGGTGATATTCGACCGAGCTGGGAACAAAGAAGTTGTCGTTCAGCTCAAGAGAGACACTTTGGAAACTCTGGTCAGAGCTCATTGCTGCTCTTTTTAGCCTATAAAATGGCTCAGATAACTCATCTCGAGTATTAGTACCCTCTTCTAAGCCCATTCCCTCTCCTTCTAACTCTCTATTTCTTTGTGAATAGATTACAGCAGCTTTTCCGAGTAGTTCGGTCACAGCTGCCTTGTAGTCGATTGGGTAATCCCGGAAATGAGCTGTATAAAAAATGAAAAAAAGATGCAACTCTTTAATAATATTGTTAAACGGGCAAGTGATACCATCATCGTCAAACTAATTTATTTTCTTTTAAGAGTTATGAGAGAACACAACTTTTCTAGGAAATCGTATATCAACATGATTAATTCATACTTTTAAATTGAATAAATGAGTAAAAAGACTCAAAAACAAAAAACATGACTAAAACCTAGAGGTGAATGCTGAAAAATTCTACTCTACTTGCGTTCACCTTATATCAACGAGGGAACACACTTCTAGGAAATTGGATTTCGGGTTATGTTAAATTCTTAAAAGCATTGTAACGTGCTTTATTTCAGCAGTGAAGATTGAAGGAGAACGAAAGAGTTTTGACTGACTTATCCAACGTAAAAAAGCTCAACCTATGTGAGGTCCAAAGTGAACACGAGTAATTTAAACATCAAGGATGGAAGCAAATCTCTATGTAGTAAGATTCATTAGATCCAATATTGTGCTAGGAGTTGGTTCCCATTTGTAATTATAATGTTAATAACCGGAATGCAAAGAAAAGAGGTAACAGTGGCTTTTATTTACTTGCTGCAGGTTACATTTTTCAGCAAAAATCAGTAATTGACCATAAAATAAGGAGTAGCAAGTGCTACCCTTGTAATGCACACGAAAAAGGGTGTTTGAAGAACAGTTCTTGTTCGACAGATTCTTATAGAAGTAGTCAGAAAACAAGAACACCTAGGAAAACTTGCAGTAAAGCACTAGTAATTAAACCCCTTTCACTCTTTCTAGTGGAAATAAATCTATATCACTGTTATTGGTTTTTACTTCTTTAATTCTTCTTATTAGCAAATCGGATCCACAAGCAATATAGGCCTTTCTTTGGTTATTTTTTAGGACCGGTTTGGGAAACGGTCATCTGTGTAACTCTTCAGGCCATCTTCATGGTCCAACTCCTCTTTCTAAGCACAGACACACAGAGATCAAAATATAAACCAAGCCCAGCCCTTACACAAAGCCCATATGATGGGATGTGTAGCGACAGACTGGAGTCACTGGACAAAGTTATGGTTAAACATGTCTACTCTTAGATGATAAATAAACGCAAAGCTGAGTTACACTCAACAACTACAGACAGAGAAATTTTAAAATTTAACTAATATACAACAAAATTAACAGACAGTAAAAGGAACGAGTATTAGAGATAAACGGAAATTAGGAGCTGACCTACATGCGGGGAACTTTTCCATTTAACTAATTTAACATCACCGCCCAGTTCTCGCAATCTTGTAGCAAAATTACAAATAATCTGATACGGGGCAAGATCGTCTTCTTCTGAACAAAATATGAGATATGGTGCCCCCATGCTCTTACAACACATGAAAACAATATAAATATTCAAAAATGGAAAGCAACAAAGTTGCAAATCTAAGGGATTGTTTGGCTGCAGTATTTAAGCAGATAGCTGGAATTTAAGAAATTTAGAAAGAAAGATCGGCATAAAGTTTCTAATTAATTTAAAAAAAAAGTTAAGCACAACATTAGACGAACAAGCTATAAATACGCTTGCAAGGCAGCAGGCCACTCTGCCTATCTCCAAAAAGAATAGAAAACAGATTAAATTAAATGAAGAGCCAAGCTTTGAACCTGCTTAACCAGATGCAGTCCAGATTTTAACCAAAAACTAGTATAAATTCTGCAACGCAGTAAGGACAAAGGATTTTTTTGGTTACAGATTTTAGGTATAAAAAAGCAGGACATCTGATATTGAGATAAAGTATTGGGTTAATCCAGCTTAAATTTTCTAACTTTTCCCAGGGAAAAAAAACGAGAAAAGCTTCTCTTTCAATCTGATTAGCCAAATCCAATCCAGTTTTTCAACAAAAAAAACAAGAAAGCTGAGATTAAAAGATGGAACCTAGCAAGGCCTAAGTATGAGAAACACTAACCACAGAGGCGTACAAAGTCTGCCAATACTCGGCACGTTGAGACTCAAATCTGTTTAGAAACAAAGAGTCCAAACTAGAAGATATTCCGTTTAATATCCAAGAAGCGATTTTTGGGGGATGGGACATTTTGAGGACCGTTGGATGTAGAAGAAAGCGATTACCCATATCACTTGTAAAATCGACTGGACTAGAGTCATATATATGGCCAGAAAGACAGACTCTAACTAACCGGTACTCGTCCTTTAAAAAAAAAAGTAAAATACAATCAGTTGGCGGAAGAGGAAAATCATAATAATTTTCTCTTGTCTAAAATCATTAATTACAAAAACAAAATTGCACTAATACTGAATCATAGTGAATAAGAGAAAGAAAACTTACCAGACTGAGCTGTGTTTTGCACCTCCCTTCCATTATCTGTAACAAGTACACCAATGTTGTTAGACATTCTTGTAAAGGCAAATTTAGTAATCAGAAAAAGGAAACAAAAACAATTTTTTTTATCCTTATACTATCAAAATAACATGAGGATACCCGAAGAGCCTTGTACATGCAAGCCTTTGGACCACCAGAAAATGATGCGAATACCACCGGGCATGGCCTCAATTTTAATTCCTTCAAATGCATAAAGCAAAAACAGTGCTAGTTACTATCCATAAACACAGAAAAAAAGACATGCAAATCCTTTATTCCTTTAAGAAAAAAATAACAATAAGAGAACACGCCACTTAAAAATACTTGTTCCAGTTTAAGGTATTTCAAGGACAAGAAAGTTTCTCATAAATTGTAGGATATTGATTCGGAACAGTTAAGTAGTAGTATCATTTTTCTCTTTAATGAGCTTTATATGGTAAGTTAATCCAAAGGAGATAAAGCACCAACCCGAAGCAGCTCCTTGAGAATTTCTTCAGCCAGTGATGCAGCCTTGTCAGGAAAGAATCTACAAGATTGTTAACATTGATCATATCTTGTTCAAATTGCAAATAAACAAGACTTTGACAGCCATTGCCTAAACAGATCAAACTGGTCTTCCCAAGTAAAAAGGAACTTACAAAATATGGAATACTAGCAAGACCCTTACAGAATATACCAAACCAATGAGAATCAGAACCAGAATAAAAAATCCAATCAAATTCGGAAACGGAATTATTAATTGGCAATTGGTAACGTAACAAATTTTAGCTGAAGCTTCACAAATAATTACAAAGAAGAAAAGGACGAAAACAAATTCAAAAACATAAAACCGGGTCAAACAATAGCATGATTCAAAACCCGCAAAAATAATACACAGTTGAGGACTACCGACAAGACCTATTGTCTTAATACATGAGAATCAGAATTGATATAAAACACAGAAACCTTACTGATTTAAGAAATGGGAGTAGTAACCTTACCCCATTTGGAATTAATAATTCACACATTTAAATTCAAATAATTTCAGACAGATCAGAGAATAGCACATTCATAACAAAAATTAAACAGAACCAGTGGTACCTGTAATACCCGTAATACCTTTAATACAACGAGAATGGGAATCAGAAATTACAGACTAAAAAATAGAAATAAAAATAACAAAAAGGAACATAGACTTAGAATGTAGGGGTATAATTAGAAAGAAAAAACACCTAAAAAAATCAAAATGCTTGACCAGATAAAACATTGGCAGAAAACACACCATGTGGAAATAAAACTGAAAAGTGACACCCCAACTTAATCAACATGATTCAGAACCAGAACTCAGATTCCATTCCAGAAAAATCTAAAAGCCTAAAAACTAAAGGAAGACGTACAGATTAAGAACTGTGGAGCAATTAAATAAAAAATAAAACAGACAAACAAAATTTCAGATAATTGACCCCAGTAAAAATAAAAAAGAATCATAAATACTCAAAGACACGTATCCTTAATAATGAAAATTAAAAAAGGAATCAGAATCGCATTCCATAACAGAGAACAAGGAACATAAATTGAGGAACTGAGAGTGGCAAATACTAAAAAAAAACACCTAAACAAACACCAGTTACTTCACCCACATGTCAAACAATCACAAAACTAAAAAACCACTTACAAAAGACAAAAAGAAAAAGTAAACAAAAGACAAAGACAAACCAAAAAACATTTCTCCCTATCCAATGAGAATTGGTACAAGAATTAAATCGGATTCGATGACCACAAAAGTAGCATACGGAAAACAGAAAAGGGACATACAAATTGAGAATTATAGAGCAATATAACAAATGTACACCTAGACAAATTTCAAATACTTGACCCAGCTCAAATAATCCAAAAATTCAAGACCCAAAACGAAAAAAATAAATACCCAAAAGAGATTTCTCCTTAATCAATGAGGATAAAAACAAGAATCAGAATATGATTCGGTTACAAAGAAAAATAGCATAAGAAAAACAGAAAAAGGGACATTTACGTACCCCCAAAAAAAGGTGACATACAAATTGAGAGATTAAAATTACACCTAAACAAACTTCAAATAGTTGACCCAGCTCAAATAGTAAAAAAACTCAAAACACACAAAACTAAAACAGAATCATAAATACCCAAAAGACATTTCTCCCTTATTAATTAGAATTAAAACTGGATTCGATAACAGAGAAAAGTAACATACGATAAAAAAATAAAATTCAGAGCACCGAAAACAAAATTCAGATACCCAACTTAAAACAATCACAAAATTAAAACCCACTTAAAAAAAGGTCTTTTCCCAAATAAATGAGAAACAGACTCGGATATAACAGAGGGAAAAAAGGACATACAATTTGAGAATTTCAGAGCAAAATAAAAAATGAACACCTAAACAAACTTCACATACTTGACCCAGCTTAAATAATCAAAGAATTTGAAACCCAAAAAGAAACAAATAAATACCCAAAAGACATTTCTCCCTAATCAATGAGAATCAGAATCTGATTCGGTAACAGAGAAACGTAACATACGATAAACAAGAATTTCAGAGAAGTTAAAGAAGAAAACCACCTAAACAAACTTCAGATACTTACCCAACTCAAACAATCACAAAACTAAAAAACCCACTTAAAAAGACAAAATGATAAATACCCAAAAGGCCTTTTTTCGCTAATTAATACCCAAACTTCAAATACTTATCCAACTCAAACAATCACAAAACTAAAAAGCCACTTAAAAAAAGACAATGAGAAATACCTAAAAGGCCTTTATTCCCCTAATAAAAATACCCAAACTTCAACTACTTATCCAACTCAAACAATAACAAAACTAAAACCAATCAGAACTCAAACAATCACAAAACTAAAAACATCAGAACTCAAACAATCACAAAACTAAAACCTAAAATATAAACGATAAATACTTATCCAACTCAAACAATCACAAAACTAAAAAGCCACTTAAAAAAAGACAAAAGGACAAATACCCAAAAGGCCTTTTCCCCCCTAATAAATACCCAAACTTCAACTACTTATCCAACTCAAACAATAACAAAACTAAAAACAATCACAACTCAAACAATCACAAAACTTAATTCTAAAAACTAAATGATAAATACTTATCCAACTCAAACACTTATCCAACTCAAACAATCACTAAACTTAAAACCCACATAAGAAAGACAAAATGATAAATACTTATCCAACTCAAACACTTATCCAACTCAAACAATCACAAAACTAAAAAGCCACTTAAAAAAAAGACAAAACGATAAATACCCACTTATAAAGATGCTACCTTTCCTTAATAAATGAGAGACAGATTCTGAAATAACAAAATAACAAGAGGGAAAAAAAGGAACATTCGAATTGAGGAACTGGAGTGACAAATAAGAGAATTCCAACCAATAGATTCATATAAATGTATATAATTCTTGAGATTCTTCTCTTCACTTGACATCCGAGCAAACACCACCACTAATAAATACCCAAGAGGTTTTTTTTAGCTAGATACCGAAACTTCAAATACTTATCCAACTCAAACAATCAGAAAACTAAAAACTGAAAAACTAAATGATAAACACTTATCCAACTCAAACAATCACAAAACTAAAAACCCACTTAAAAAAGACAAAATGATAAATACCCAAAAGACCTTTTCCCCCCCAAAAAAATCAAATACTTATCCAACTCAAACAATCACAAAACTAAAAACAAAATAAAAAAGACAAAATGATTAAGTACCCAAAATCTAATTTTCCATAGTAAATGAGAAACAGCTTTAAAAAATAACAAATATAACAAACAGGGGGTGAAAAAAAAAAAGAAGGAACATACGAATTGAGGAATTGGGAGTGACAAACAAGGGAATTCCAACCAATAGATTGATATAAATGTATATAATTCTTGAGATGTTTCTCTTCACTTGACATCCAAGCAAACACCACCACTATCCCTTCTTTTCCTATCTCTCTCTCTCTAACACCCCAATAGTACCTTCCCCCAAATCCCCACATCTCTCTCTCTCTCTATATATATATATATATATATATGTATATCGATCTCTATCTGAGGATGTCAATCCTATATATTTGTTGAGTGAGTAGCTGATTTGATATCATATTATTATTATTATTATTATTATTAATGGGCAGCTTTCTTTCTTTTTGACCAGTAAATTGTTACTCCGTTTATATTATTAGTGAGATACTACAATAGTGAGTGAGTCCTTCTAGTTTTTTGGGTTTTCTTTCTGGACCCTATATTATTATTATTAGACCATCCCCACCTCTATCCCTACATTTTATCAAAATAATCTTACTTTTTACATCATCACCTCTCTCTTTTATATAAACACACAATCTAAATGTAAATATATATATATATATATATATATTTTTTTTTGCAAGTTTATTTATTATAGATATAAATGTAAATTTGTAAAATAGTCCAATCCGAATAAAAAACAAACAAATACTTTATTGATATTTCATGTATGTACTATTAATCCCACCTTCATTTCTTATCCCGTCATATTCTGAAGGTATTCATAATTCCGTTACCACTAATCACACAACCAAACGAGCCAATATGTCATGCGTTAAAAAACCATGGACTACAAGATTGTAAATTAAATAGAAGGGTCATCCTTGTTAATTCTGTTAGTAGTATTTATTCTGGTTGGTCCCTGGAGTTCTTTTTACTGTAACCCATAAAATCATATGGTTTTAATGTAACAGTTTTAACCTGTTATAGTTTCAGAATATTACGAGTTGACCCATGCAGTTACAGTTTTTGACAGATTTAATACACCGTCTTATATATAATATGAATTTTGCATGTAATTAATTAGTAACTATGTAGATTTAATTAATTTTTGTAATTGATTAATAATAGTTAAAGGTTAATTAATTAGAAACTATTTAGATGTAATTGATAATTTAAGTTTATCGATTTATAATAGTTTGAATTTGATTAACTGGATTAATTAATATTTTTTAGACTTAATTAGTTTGTTTAATTAATAACAATTAGATTTAATTAATGGTTAATTGAATTGATTGAAAGCAAATTATAAGTGATGTATTTAATTTTCACGCGCTTGCTATATCGCCTTCCTCCCTATCAGATGATATTAATTACGGATCACTAAGTATAATTTGTATCCCTAAAATTTATAAATAACTAAGTGTGAGAGTAAATTTATTTGTATAAATGTCACGGTCTCTATCGCTACTTTATAGATGACGTAATTATTTTATGCATTATATATAGTACCTTCCTTCCCATCAGATGAAATAATTATGGAAGCATCGAGTATAAAGTATAATGTTTTGTTAGTATCTAATCACATTTCCATCTGAGAGATTACATACTAGAACAATGGATTTATAATGGGCGATTGTATATACTTAGATATAAATATCATTATCTCTCTCCATCTGAGTCTATGTTAATACTTATAGGACCATATTTAAGCCAGAAATTTAATTTTTAGTTTGACATCTATCTAGATAGTAAAATTAATAGACTAAACTAGCATATCGAATGTTAAATAATAGACGTCCTCCCATCGAGGCATATTATTTACGGTGATTAAGGCTGGTGGTGGATTAAAGTTTTAAATATTGGATTAGTGACCATATTTATTAATAATCCATAGTTATTTTATTTGCTCATTTAGTATTATATTTATAATTGTTTTATCATGATAATAAATATCGTTTGTGCCACTATTTAGTATATTTTAAAGTAAAGTTGTTGACTTGAATTATTATGACTGCAAAAGAAAAAAAAACTAGGATATTTTTATTTCACAGTTAATAAAAAAAGTTTTGTGTTTTGAGCTATGCCCATCGGCTCCGAGTGAACGGGTAACTAATTAGTTTACCCATGCTTATCAGAGGTGCATTGAATATAATTTGATGAGATGTATCAGTAGTACATATTGTCATTCATGACTAATGTATTGCAACATCAGTATCGGTTTATGTTATATTTCTATGACATCAGCATGAATCTAAGATGCAAGTTTGAGATTCGAGATTGTGATGATAGAAAGAATAACGTGTAAAACCTCTTAAACACAATCATGATGAACATACACAGTTTAAGGATCATGTTCTTGAACTAGAGATCCTTAAAGGTGAAATCAATGACGAAAGCCAAGTTGATAGTTAAAGCACCAAAAGGTCTCATGAAAAGTCATTATTGCGTAGGTTAATGAAAATGTTTATCTTTTTAAACCGAAAGGTTATAAGAAAAGGAAAAAGGTCTCATGAACCGGTAGCAAGTCATTTAAATTAATATTGTGAAATACATTTAACTTAAGATTAAGCTGTAAATATATCTCTTTCACTTGTTGCTGTAAAATATTTAGTGATTGTATCTACCATAAGTTGGTGTGTAGATATTGAAATCACTAATCATGGTTGCAATTATTACAAGGGTTCCAGCAAATCAGACAATTTAGTGAAGGCAATATTTTATATTTTTGGGAGATGGCACGAGGTGCCACGAGTTACAGTAGAAAGATATTATAGTTTGATTAGTAGTAATCATATATTGAGAATAGTAGACATTTTTATATAGACCTTTCATTAGAAATAACTTTGTTTCGGTTTCTAAGATAATGGATGAAAACATTTTGTTTATTTTAATAACTCTCCGGTTATTAGGTAAAATAGATAATTTGTCAGATATGGTAAATAAGTGAATGATCTTTACATTATTAGTAAATTATAATTCTACATAGCAATTAAATTTGAATAATATTATTAACATACCATGTTAGAGAAAGTAACCTTCAAGAATTGAACTATACATAACTTTGACATATACACTTAGGTTATTTTAATCTAAAAAGTATTTCAAGACTGGTTTAAAATGGTCCATTTGGATCATTGAATGTGGATGCACTGCCAGTTTTTAAATCATGTTTAGATGGTAAAATGACCAACTGATCTTTCACGATCAAAGGTTATATGAGCTAAAAAAGTGTAAGGATTAGTTCATTCCGATTCATGTAATCATATGAGATCCATGATACATGAGTTTTTGAATAGACGGTCACATTTATTTGTAATTATTCAAAATAAATGTACATTCATTTGATGCGTCATACGTTTAAGTGCTTTGAATTATTCAATGTATTTAAGACGAAGACATAAATATCTTGGAAATGTATATCGACACTTCGATATGATCGAGGTGGAACGTAACTATTTGGATAGCTAGTGGACTACTTATCACATGTAGGGATTATTTCCCAGTTGACTACGCTTAGTAAATAATCATAGAACGGTGGAGAAAAATGAAGGTAAAAGACTCTTATAGGAATGCCTAGGTTGATGGTGAGTTATTCAGTCAATTTTATTCATTTTTAGGATATGCAGTAGAAACATAGAGTATAACTTCTCTCGGTTTTATCTTAGCTAGTACCTAGTACTTCTATAGAACTTTATATTTAGCGCAAGCCTAGTATTAGGAAGTTCTGGTATATAGAAGGCCAACACACGTGTTGCAGGGAAAAGCAAAAAAAGTTTGAATCGAGTATTGGTGTTTGTTTCTTACAGTTTATCAAAAAGAAACGAAAAGTGGTTTCTTAATTTTCCGAAGAATCAGAAGTCATTGTTAGCATACATGACTGGTTTTTTTGGAAAAAAGGTTGTATGTTAACCACAAACCCAAAATAAAGTTAGCATCTATGCTCCAGCCGTCTGTCATCTCTGCTCCGGCTTCGAAAGTCAATGTTGTCACCTCTACTCTGGTCAATTTGGATGTTGGTTCACTACATGCCTTGCAAATTATAGTTGTGAAGCTTAATGGTCAGAATTTTTTTGAATGGGCTCAGTCTGTCAAACTGGCCCTAGATGGCAGAGGAAAGCTTGGTTTTTTGACCGGAGAGGAAAAAAACCCTACAGAAACTGATCCCATATTCCGACGCTGGCGTTCCGCCAATTCTCTTATCACTGGATGGTTGCTAAATTCCATGGATGAACAGATCGTCCATTCATGTACATGGATGCAAAAGAAATTTGGGATGTCGTTAGAGAGACTTACTAGAATCTTGGCACTTCCTCTCAAATTTTTGAGTTAAAAAAGAAATTATGGCTCTCTAAACAAGGTGATAGAGATCTCACAACTTATTTCAACGAAATGGTCAATTTCTGGCAAGAATTGGATTTGTGCTATGATGACACATGGAAGAATCCCAACGATCTTGCGAGGGCAAGAAAAGGAGAGGAGGATGATCATGTCTTCATGTTCCTTGTTGGAGTCCATCACGGCTTTGACGACATCAAGGGATGGATTCTTGGCCGCCAGCCTTTACCTTCAATCCGGACTGTGTTTTCTGAACTATGCAAAGAGGAATCCTGCAAACGTGTGATGAACCACCAACCTGTCCACTTGACGCAAGATGGAGACAATATGGCACTGGTTTCGAAGGGTATAAATGGCAGTGACAACAAAATCCCATTTTCTTACGATTTTTATGGTAAGCCGTGGCATAGAAAGGACAAGTGTTGGAAGCTCCATGGGAAGTCGCCTCAAGACAAAAAGAATGGGGACAGGAAAGCTACTGCAGCCGTGGCTGAGACTTCTTACTCGGTGCCTTTTTCCAAGGATCAACTTCAAAACTTGTATAGGATTTTTAACTCTCCATAATTTTCTCTTAACTCCTCTCCCTCTTGTGCTTCAGCCCAACAAGGTGTTTCTTCTTCATTTGTGTGTTTAAATCAATCTTTCGGTCCTTGGGTTATAGATTCCAGGGCTACTGATAACATGACATATTGCTCTCAATTTTTTTCTTTTTATAACCCCGCTACAGAAAATAAAAAAATCAAAATTGCAGACGACATATTTGCTGCCATTGCCGACAGTGATGCTGTCAAAATTTCAGCCAAAATTATCCTTTACAATGTCCTTCATGTGCCTAAATTGTTCTGTAATTTGTTGTTCATCAGTAAACTCACTCGTGACCTTCACTATCAAGATAATTTATCCTCCTCTATGTGTTCTTATCAGGACCTGGCATGGGGACGATGATTGGCAGTGCTAAAGAATGTGGAGGGTTGTATTACTTTGAAGATGGATTACATTCGAGTGTGGTTGTCAAAAATTATTATCATAAGTTAGAGTCTATGTCTAGTGATCAAGATGTTATGTTATGGCATTTTAGTTTGGGTCATCCAAGTTTTTTTTCATTTGAAATGTTTGTTTCCTAAGTTATTTATCAATAAAGATCCATTTTCATTTCAATGTAAAACTTGTGCTTTAGCAAAACATCACAAGTCTTCCTACCCTTCTCGGTCTTACATTCCATTAAACCATTTCAACTCATTCATAGTGATATTTGGGGTCCATCAAGGATTTTCACTTTTCTTGGCAAACGATGGTTTGTGTCTTTTATCGATGATCACACACGACTCAGTTGTGTTTTTTTGATGAAAGAAAAACATGAAATTGCAGATATTTTCAAAAAAATTCACTCCATGGTTCAAAATCAATTTAATCAGAAAATACGGATATTTAGGAGTGATAATGGCTTGGAATATTTTTCCAACGTTTTGGCACAATTTTTTTCGGAAAAAAGGATTATACAGCAAAGTTCTTGTGTTGACACGCCACAACAAAACGGTGTGACGGAAAGAAAAAACAGACATCTACTTGAAGTCACAAGAGCATTGTTATTTTCAAATAAAGTACCTTAATTTTTTTGATGCGACGCTCTTTTAACCGCTGCATTCTTAATTAATCGACAACCATCTAAAACCCTGCAATTTGAAACTCCTCTGCAAAAGTTTTGTGAACATAACCTGGATCCTAGACTTATTTTGGATTTACCTTTCAAGATATTTCGTTGCACTGTTTTTCTTACTAATCAAGATAGAAATAAGAAAAAACTTGATCCTAAAGGAAGAAAGTGTGTCTTTTTAGGGTATTCACCCTCCCAAAAAGGCTACAAATGTTTTGATCCGGTTTTGAAGAAATATTTTGTAACCATGGATGCCGTTTTTTTTGAAAAAAATACCTTTTTTCTCTCCTCATCTTCAGGGGGAGTATTTTGGCAAGGGGAGTCGGGAAGATTCGGTGATAAGTGTGGCTGATTTGGATTTTTTGAGTTTGAATTATGAATATGAAGGAAATAATTTTCAAAATTTTAACCACAATTTGGAAGAGGAAAGAAATCAAGAAAATAATTCAACCTTAAACTTAAATAATGTGGGTGATGAACTTCACATTGAAAAAACACATAATGAATTAGTCATAACCACAAACCTTGTTGACATACAACAAACTCAAAAATATGATAAGAAATTTGGCCAAACATACTCTGAGAAGCGCTTATCTAAAGTAATACAGCCATCCCTTCCTGTGCATAGCCGAGAAGAACCCCCACGGCCAGGTACAATTTCTCTTGACCCCATTCCGTTAAATTTTGAGTTTATTATTGACCTTCCCAAGTTTGAAATGGATTTACCTGTGACTCTTATAAAAGGAGTTAGAAACTGCACTACCAAATATCCTATGTCTAACTCTGTCTCTCTTCAAGACTTGTCTTCTTCTTTTTCATGTTTTATTTCACATCTTAATCATGTGGAAATTCCAAAGTCTATACAAGAAGCGTTACATATCCCTGAATGGAAGGCAGCAGTTTTGGAGGAAATGAGTGCTCTTACGAAGAATCAGACGTGGGTTAAAGTAGCTCTTCCGGCTAGGAAAAAGGTTGGTATGATGCAAATGGGTGTTCACAATCAAGTACAAATATGATGGAACGCTCGAGAGATACAAGGCAAGACTGGTAGCAAAAGGTTTCACTCATACTTATGGTGTGGACTACACTGAAACATTTTAGCCTGTGGCGAAGCTCAATACAGTAAGGGTTCTATTGTCTATTGCAGTGAACCTAGATTGGCCTTTACACCAACTAGACGTGAAAAATGCTTTCCTAAATGAAAAAATTGAGAGGAAGTGTTTATGAAACCCCCTACCGGCTTTGAGGCTGTGTTTAAATCCCAAGTGTGCATGTTAAAAAAGGCACTATACGGTTTGAAGCAATCACCTCGAGCTTGGTTTGAAAGATTTTCAAGTTCAGTGGAAGAGCAAGGTTACAATCAAGGTCAGACTGGTCACACTTTATTCTTTAAAAGAAAGGAAAGTGGGAAGATGACTGTTTTGCTTGTATATGTGGATGATATCATCGTCACAGGTGATGATCATGAAGAAATCGACAACTTGAAGGCGAGTCTGGCACGAGCATTTGAAATCAAAGACTTGGGACCGCTGAAATATTTCTTGGGAATGGAAATTGCAAGGTCTAAGAAAGGGATCATTGTAAGTCAATAGAAATACATTCTAGATCTTCTTTCTGATACAAGAATGACAGGTTATAGCCGTGTGATACACCTGTAGATCTAATGAAAAACTTAGTGACCTTGGTGGTGATCCAGTTGATGTTGGGAGATATTAAAGATTGGTCGGGAGGTTAATCTATTTGTCTCATACGAGGCCAGATATTGCTTTCGCTGTTAGTTTGATTAGCCAATTTATGCACTCTCCCAAGAAGGTTCATTTAGAAGCAGCTCACCGCATTCTTAGATACCTTAAGGGATCTCCATGAAGGGGACTATTCTTTGAGAAGAAGGCTCAAAGAATGGTTGAAGTGTTTACCGATGCAGATTGGGCGGGTTCAATCACTGACAGAATTTTTACTAGTGGATAGTGCTCATTTGTATGAGGAAATCTAGTGACTTGGTGCAGTAAAGAGTAAAATGTAGTGGCTCGTAGTAGTGCTGAAGCAGAACTCCGCGCTATGACCAATGGAATTTGTGAGGCCATTTGGCTCAAACGAGTACTAGATGAGCTATGGCTACCATTGAATGGTCCTATGAAACTATATTGCGACTACAAGGCTGCCATCAACATTGCTAACAATCTTGTGCAGAATGATAGAACTAAACATGTGGAAATTGACCGTTACTTCATTAAAGAAAAGCTAGAAAATGGAGTGATATCCATGCCGTATGTTCCAACCACACAACAAGTAGTTGATATACTGATAAAAGGATTGTTCAAGCCAAGCTTTGACGGAATCATCAACAAGTTGGAACTTGTAAATATATATGCCCCAACTTGAGGGGGAGTGTAGATTTAGATATAAAAAAGGAAATAAATATTCTGTAATTATGGAGTATATACAGCTGTAAATTAGGATGCAATTGTAGAGATACAATTTTCTCTAAATAAGGAAACAAATGGTGTATTTAAACCTATCCTTGTACCTTTCTGAAGTATGAAATAAAATTATTCTTATTCCTCTAAACTACAAAAAGGATTTGAGATAAGTCGGTCACATCAAATGATGTTGGGCTTCTCACAAAGCAAGTTATATCGGTTCTAATTCTAACCGTATTTAACATACTAGTTTTCAAGAAAGGATGACTCCTTTCAGATTTGGAATGCTGTATAGACGGTTTCATATGCGTTGACAATTGGAAGTTTCATGTATGTTATGAAATTCGTTATATATTATATTTATTTTGCCTTTGCCATTGTTAGTAGATATAAATTTAGCTCATGGAAATATTGTTTAAATATGTTAAAATATTTAATGAAGTATCTTAAATGATTAAGTATTAAATATAGTTTACCAAGTAGTTAGTCTGTAATTATTTTTATTAGTAGACTTAATTTTCAGTCAAGTAGTAATTCTAGAAAATCAACATAGAATTAATAATGAACATGATTACATCATAAGTTTATATTAAACCCTTTATTAAGACTTATTCGGTAAAAGTTTTAGATAAATAGAGGGGATGTGAGTTTGGTATAGGGCATAATGGCTTTATATATAAGTGGGAGATTGTTATAATGGTATACTAAAAGACATGATTTATTGTTGCTTTTTAGTATTTATTTATTAACAATGAATGATTTATTCGAGAATAGTTTTGAGAAATATTGTACATATTATTTATATGTACATGTGTCTTTATTTGGTAAAGTAAGTGATTTGTTGTGTAGAGTACGACTTACACACGGAAGATCAAATCACTAGTTCTTATAGAATATATTTTATCGTTGACAACATTAAATGGAGTGCACAACCATCAATAGAGTTGTAGCACAGAGTTTTAGTAGGTATGTCTTGATTAGAGAGAACGGTTTGCTAGTATACTTAGAGTATAATGAACAGTACAAATTGGTATTATTTTATGGTACTGACCGGAATAAAATAATTATACCTAAGTAATTATTATGATTACTTATACTCTTAATCCCTATATTATTTTCGATACACATATTTATAATGTATACCGCTTTGATTTTCAATGGGTGAGATTTGGTGTGGTCAACAAACCCGTACATTGGGCAGTAACATTATTTATATGGTGTGTGTCTATAATCGAAGTAATTCACGTACTTGAATAAAGATTGATGATATCTCCTCGAGAAGATTATAAATTTTGTTTGTGTCAAATCTTGCAAGTGGATTTTATATTAAACACAACAAATAAGTTAAGTGGTAATGTCGAGGAAATAATATGTCAAGTAAATCAATTGTCAGTGAATTATTTGTCACGCCCCAAATTCCATAAACACGGATATCGAGGCATGACTTTTTTTAAACAAAAGGAAAACGAAACATGTTGGTACAAAATTAAAATTTTTAAAAGAAAACATTTGCGAGCTAAAGGAACAATCAAACAATTACATAAAAAGGTTTGCCAAACACGGCTACAAGACGTAATGATTTTAACAAAGTTATAAGAAAAGAAATACAACGAATGTAATTTGCCCGTAGGCTACAAACTTAAAAAAAAAGGTCTTAAGAAAAAGAAAGCAATAGAAAGAAGCCCCGAGCCCATGCGATGTCTTGCTAATGCACATAACCAAACGCCTCAGCCTAAGTAGTACCTGAAATACAAAACTGTAACGGTGAGTCCCACGCACATACATAGACGGGACGGCACCACAAATACCGTCACTCCATCCCATAAATGCAAGAACTCACAAACAACAACAACGATAATCAACGTGTAAAAGAACTAATAATAACATCGAACAACGAAATAAATTAAGTAAACATCTATAACAAACATGGACCTCTCATGCCACCTACCCCAGTCCGTAAGGTAGGTCATTCCCTATCCCCTCGGCCATCTTCTGTCCCCGGAATTAGGAAGAGACAGAGACCATTGCTAACATAAAAGTAGATTTAAAGTGCGTACTTGGACCTCTTATGTCACTCGTCCCAGTCCGTAAGACGAGTCATTCCCTATCCCCACGGCCGTCTTCTGTCCTCGGAATTAGGAAGAGACAGAGACCATAGCTAACATAAAAATAAATATAGTGCACACTAGGACCTCTCATGCCACTCGCCCCAGTCCGTAAGACGAGTTATTCCCTATCCCCTCGGCCATCTATTGTCCCCGGAATTAGGAAGAGACAGAGACCATTGCCACTACAGCTAAATCACAAGGCCTCAGACAATAATATAAAACCATTCAACTAATCACATCTCATACGGCCTCGGCCAATAATATAAATCCATTCAACTAATCACATCTCATACGGCCTCGGCCAATAATATAAACCCATGCAAATAACACATTCTCATACGTCACTTTGACGCAATTCAACAAAGCAAATAAGCATAGGTACTAAATTCACAACTAGCCAACCAACTCTATCAATATAGAATTCCATTTAGCCATTTTAACAAACACCTTGTATACGCAATATAAAACTCATCTTTATTCAACAATAATTTACCCAATTCTATCAACATCCATAATAACACATAATCAACGCATAAAACACGCAACCCATTAATATTCTCATTAATCCGAAATTAAAAGACTAAATCCTCAACTACTCCAAAATCAAATAAGTGAATTAAACGTACAACAAATGAACCCAATTATCAATTTAAGAACATAATTAAGATAAAAGGCAAAAACTCCCAATTTATAATAAACACAAAACCAAAACCTAACATACACCCTCGTCTAGGTGCAATGGATAACCCCCGTTACCTTAGAGCGTAGAGGAGATGCTTCCGGTATGAACCCGCTAACGTGGTTTCTTCTTCTTCTTCTTCTTCTTCTTCTTTTTCTCTCTTTTCTCTCTTGTATTTGGCTGGTTTTAGGTTTAAAGAATTGAAAGTGGGCTGATTTTTGGTTTAGGAAAAAACTGTTTTTAGATAGTTTGTGGAAGCGAACTATTTGGTCCCCAAAGTTCTAAAAGCTAACTCTTAATCCAAAAATATTGTTTTACTACTCAAAAATAAAAAATATTTAGAAACAAATCTATAGGGTCCTTTTTATTAGTAAAATTAGTAACAGGTTTTTAAAATAAAGTTTTTCGGAAGAGTTTCGGTTTTTGGCTAAAAATTAGTCGAGTGACCGGTTTTTGGTAAAATTTTGTATAAAATATTTTTGGATAAATTAAATCATAAATAAAACCATTGATAAAAATACGGGATGTTACAACTAACCCTCCTTAAAAGAATTTCGTCCCGAAATTTCCTCTCTAAACAACGATACCCAGAAAAGATAAACTTACAATAAATAAGCCCATAAAAAATTTAAACGTATATAATATACGCAGGGTTCACAACTCGTGACAATTCCATAACTCAAATAAAATAAACTCCAGATAATGCACCATGTAAGAATAACTGCCTGTATACAATATCTAACAGAATAAAAGACAAAAATGTAAATCAAGCGGCTGTAACATAAAAGAAAATAAAGTAAACAAGGCGACATGCTTCTAACTCAACAACTCCATAACATCTACAAAACTCAAATAAGGTAAACACCTATATGCAATATCAAACATGACAAAAGTCAACGCAACAACTCCGTAGACTCTAGGCGTTACAACAAAAATAAACTCCAAACTCTAGGCGTTATAACCCTTCCCTGATAAAGAAATTTCGTCCCGAAATTAGAAAACATCTAAACGAACGTACCTAAAGAAAAGTCAAGATTAGGATACTTCCTCTTCATCTCATCCTCGCGTTCCCAAGTTGCCTCCTCGGCCCCGTGGTGTTTCCAAACCACCTTTACTAATCTAATTGTTTTTCCTCGAAGTTCCTTTTCTTGCACGTCGATAATCGTCGTAGGTCCCACTTCGTAGGTCACATCCGCACTAACCTCAATGTCCTCAAAGTCCACCACGTGTGAAGGGTCGTGATGGTACTTTTTCAACATTGATACATGGAACACTGGGTGAACCCCCGCCAACTTTGGTTGCAAGTCCAACCGGTATGCAACTTCTCCAACTCGGTCCACGATCTCGAATGCTCCGATAAATCTCGGGCTCAACTTCCCTTTAGAGCCAAACCTCATAATCCCCCTCCTGGGTGAAACTCGTAAAAATACTTGATCCCCCTTTTCAAACTCCAAAGGTCTCATCCTCTTATCCGCATAACTCTTTTGCCTACATCGGGCCGTCTCAAGCCTTTGTCGAATCAACTTAATCTTTTCTGTCGTTTCTTGAACCAATTGCGGTCCTAACATTTCCGCTTCTCCTACCTCGGTCCAACACACCGGAGATCTACACGGCCGCCCGTATAAAGCCTCGAAAGGTGCCATGCCAATACTAGCTTGAAAGCTATTATTATACGCAAACTCCACTAAGGGTAGATGGCTCTCCCAACCTCCCTTGAAGTCATTCACACATGCGCGCAACATATCCTCTAGCACTTGGATAGTCCGCTCCGATTGTCCATCCGTTTGGGGATGAAATGTCGTACTCATTGTCAACTTGGTCCCTAAGGCATTTTGCAATGCGCCGCAGAACCTCGACACAAACCTCGCATCTCGATCCGATACTATCGAAATTGGTACCCCATGAAGTCTAACAATTTCCTTAATATACTTTCGCCCCAAGACTTCCACCGAATTCGTCATTTTAATTGCAATGAAGTGTGCGGATTTGGTCAAACGGTCGACCACAACCCACATAGCGTCATTCCCACTTACCGATTTAGGTAAGTTGGTCACAAAATCCATTGCTATTCTTTCCCATTTTCATTCCGCTACCGGTAAGGGTTGGAGCATACCCGCCGGCCTTTGCTGTTCCGCTTTCACTTGCTGGCAAGTTAGACACCTGCTAACATATGAAGCTACATCTCGTTTCATTCCGGGCCACCAAAATTGTCTCTTCGCATCATGATACATTTTCGTTCCGCCGGGGTGAACGGCTAATCGAGAGTGGTGAAACTCCTTTAATACTTCGCTCCTCATGTTTTCTGTCACATAAGTCCTTCCCTTATATCGTAGTCCTCCATCGGTTCCTTTCGTCCAACCATCTAATCCTTCGCTCGAACGCATCTGTTTCTCATAGTTCTCCACTTTCTCGTCCCCTTCCTGTGCTTCCAAAACCCTACTTCTAAGTTCCGATTGTACCACTATCATGTACAAGGTCCCCACATTGACATTCCCCAATTCCATATTGAACTCGTTCACCTTTCCCATCATCCTCCATTCCTCGATCGCCACATGTGCTAAGGTCGCATGAGACTTTCGACTCAAAGCATCCGCCACTACATTGGCCTTTCCCGGATGATAGTGCAATTCGTAGTCGTACTGTTCCAAATAATCCATCCATCGCCGTTGTCGCATATTGAGATCCCGTTGGGTAAAGATATGCCCTAAGCTCTTGTGATCCGAGAACACTTCGAACTTTTCCCCGAACAGATAATGCCTCTATATCTTCAACGCATGAACTATTGCCGCCAGCTCTAGGTCATGAGTTGGATAATTCTTTTCGTGAATCTTTAGTTGTCGCGAAGCATATGCGATAACCTTTCCGTCTTGCATTAAGACGCAACCCAAACCTTCCTTCGAAGCATCGTAATACACTTGGTAACCCTTTCCTTGCTCGGGAATAACTAGTGTGGGAGAACTAGTCAACCGCTTCTTGAGCTCTAGAAAAGCTTCCTCGCAAGCCTCACTCCACACGAACTTCACCCCCTTCTTGGTAAGGTAAGTCATTGGAGTCGCCAACTTCGAGAAATCCTTGATGAACCGTCGATAGTATCCTGCTAAATCCAAGAAACTTCGAATCTCGAACACATTCTTCGGTTGTGCCCATTTCGAAACTACCTCAATTTTCGTCGTGTCCACCTTTACCCCTTCTTCCGAGATCACATGTCCAAGAAATTTCACCTCATATAGCCAAAACTCACATTTGCTAAATTTTCCGTAAAGTTGGTGCTCCCTCAACGTGAGCAACGCTAAATGGAGATGCTCCTCCTGTTCCTCACTTGAACTCGAGTAAATCAAAATATCGTCGACGAAGACCACTACAAACTTGTCGAGATATTCCTTAAATATCCTATTCATTAACTCCATAAATTCCACCGGCGCATTAGTTAACCCGAATGGCATGACCACAAACTCATAGTGACCGTACCGGGTCCTAAAGGCCGTTTTCGAAATATCCTCATCCTTCACCCTCAATTGGTGATAGCCTGATCGCAAATCGATTTTTGAAAAGAACGTTGCTCCCTTCAGTTGGTCAAACAAATCGCCAATTCGAGGTAGTGGGTACTTATTCTTAATAGTCACCCTATTTAGCTTTTGATAGTCGATGCACATCCTCATCAATCCATCCTTCTTTTGCACAAATAAGGCCGGTGCCGCCCACGGTGACGTACTCCGCCTAATAAACCCCTTCTCTAGCAGTTCTTCTAACTGCTTACTTAACTCTTTTAATTCTGTAGGTGCCAAACGGTATGGGGAAATGGCTATGGGTGCCGTTCCCGGTACCAATTCGATAGAAAAATCTAACCCTCTCTTCGCCGGTAACCCAGGTAGATCCTTTGGAAACACATCTCTAAAATCGTCCACTACGTGTGGCCACATTTCCACTTCCTCGTCATTATCTACTATCGAAAGGCTAGCTAAAAGACAAGACAGGTTGCCCACAACCCGCTTTGAATAATAAGGAATAGAAGAAAGGGTAGTGTCCCTTTCTCCACGAAAGAACACCTCATCTCCGGATGAAGTTGTAAGGAAAAATTTTCGTCGAACACAATCGATGAAAGAGTTGAAATGAACCAACCAGTACATTCCAAGGATCACGTCGAACCCCGACATCTCTATAACAATTAAATCAAATATAAACACGTGGTCTGCGACCACCATCTCACAAGACCGACACACTTGGTCCAACACAACTCGACCCCCAACATGAGTCTCTACAACGATCGGGTTCTCTAGAACCCCAATTTCTAACGATAATGACTCAACTAAACTTCTAGATATAAAAGAACGCGAAGCCCCCGTATCAAAAAGAACATGTGCCCAAGATGAGCACACAAGAACCATACCTTGTACATTTGCCGGATCTTCTTGGTTAGGCAGATGTGGCAAGGCATAAAGACGAGCTTGAATTGGTGGGTTTACTTGCGGTCCTCGGTTTCCCCCATGATTTCCTCGGTTTCCCGGGCCTTGATAGCCTCCTCGGTAGTTCCCACGGTTTTCCCCTCCTTGGTGGTTACCTCGAAACCCTCCCCCTTGGTTTCCAGGTAATTGGTGTTGTGGCACAAATTCTGGTCCTCTTGGTGGTGGTGGTGGTGGTAGCCTAGGTTGGTTAGAAGGCCGGTTGGTGTCGATTCTTCCTTGTCCCAAAGTACAAACCCTTGCCGTATGTCCAAACCAGTTGCATGTCCTACATTGGACTCTAGGGCACTCGTATTGTCGATGATTCACATCTCCACATGTGAAACACGCTCTCTTCATTATGGTGTTGGTTGGTAGTGGGTTAAAACCCCTATCTCCTCTACCCTGTTGTTAAAACCGCGAATTATTCGCCATATCCCAAGTCCGCTTCTTCTCTTCCCTCGGAGCATTTCTGATTTTCGACTTTTCCGAGATTCTCTTGCTATGGAGTAGAGCTCCTTCCACAGCTTGAGCCGATTTTACCAACTCGTTATAGTTGACATGGCGGGCCGATGCTAATTGCAATGAGATGGTTGGGTTCAGCCCCTTCATGAATCTCCTACATTTTTCCGTACCCCCTAGAACCGAGTCTGGGGCATACCTCGAGAGTGAGGTAAACTTTAGCTGGTATGCTTGAACGGTCATACCCCCTTGATATAATTCATCGAACCGCCTCCTCATTTCATCCTTATAAGAGTCGGGAAGAAACTGTCGATTGAACAATTCGATGAATTCATTCCAGTCGATGTTGGTTAAGTCGTAAGTATCCACGATCCCTAACCACCACTTATGTGCTTCACCCTTTAGGTGAAACTGGGCCATATTCACCCATTGTTCCCCATTAACTATCCCCGCTGCCGTTAGGTATTTCTCTATTTCGTCCACCCATCCCTCAGCTATGGATGGTTCACCTACCCCATCGAAGGTCGGAGCCCCCAATCGGGTGAAGTTAAGCAATCCATTGTTGCTTGAACTCCCAGCTTGTGCATTCTGCACCATCATTTGCACCACCTTCTGAAGGTCGATCATCACTTGATTAGCATTAACCGTTTCCGGTTCAGGTGCAAAAGTCTCTTCTTCTTCCACATTCACCTCCTCATATACATTCTCAACCTCTTCCTCTACCTCGGGTTGCTCAGGTGGTGGGGCCCTAATGTTACCTCTTTCCCCACGACCTCTAGCAGCCCTTCCCCTTCTAGTTGCTCCCCGCCCCCTTGGAGCTCTTCTTACTCTTCCACTTGCCCCACCTCGGGTAGCCGCACCGCTTGATGGTGGTGCGCCCCCGCGTGTAGCTGGTCCCCTTCCACTAGTCCTTGTGGTAATAGCCATTACTACAAATATTTAAAACCAACACTTTAGTTGTCTCACTCAACACTACTACTCATACATGAATACTCATACATGAATACTCATACATGATAAAAGCTCGTTTTACATGCTAATCACTTTATCAAGCTTTCTGTTGAACCACGGGTTCAATAATTGATTTTGATTATACGCTTTGTCTTTTCCAAAAAATAGAAACTAAAAATTCCAAAACATTAGAAAGATAGAGTACTGAAAAACGAAGCTAACGGTTCAAGCGGAACCAGAATCGGAGTTAAAACGAAGAAGTTACGAGCGTTTGAAGTATAACGAGAAAAATAGCAAAATTGCCAGATACGACCGATCGTTTTTGACAAACGACCGATCATTTTTTGTCAAAATCCTTCCAGTGAGGTCCGAAAAAATTCGACCGATCGTTTTGGAAAACGACCGATCGTTTTTGATCAAAATCCTTCCAGTGAGGTCCGAAAATAATTCGACCGATCGTTTTGGAAAACGACCGATCGTTTTTGGTCAAAATCCTTCCAGTGAGGTCCGAAATAATTCGACCGATCGTTTTGGGCGAACGACCGATCGTTTTGGTAAGACTCCTTCCAGTGAGGTCAGAAAAAATTCGACCGATCGTTTTGGGAAAACGACCGATCGTTTTTGGTAAAAATCCTTCCAGTGAGGTCAGAAAAAATTCGACCGATCGTTTCTACAGACGACCGATCGTTAAACAACAGAAATTAAAGATTCAAAAACGCAAAATTTCTCAACACTCGTAATATCCTACATGGCATATATCACACAAATAATCCATTTAAGTCCACAAGTTTATTACGATCAACATCCATTCGCATAAACTATACTTTAACAAACAAGTTAATAATATGAAAACGCACTACGTAAAATCATCAACTTCACAATTCTCGCACTCTAATAGTTCGCTACTACCAGACATGCAAACTTATACCTCATACACATCATATTAATCTACACATGCATACAATCAACACAAAAATGCAAGGGATAACCCATCACGATACGTTATCCTAAAGCACCCGAGCGTCCTCGCATACTCTAGAGTTCCACATCCCTAAGGTATTCCTTCACACATACCGACGAGAGGTCTACCCACTAGTTTGGCGAGCCGGGATCAACGAGCGTACTCATTGTCCCCAACTTGCCTCACATGTGGACTTTCCTTACATCAACTACTACAAACTTCTAGCTACATGTCTTATGCTAAATGCAACCCCCCGTTTTTAGAAAAAGTTTGAATTTTTTAATGTTTATTTTTTGGAAAATTTTTGTGAAAAATGATACGATGGATCTTGGTCCAATGGTTACCCATCTTCCCATCGTCCCAAAGTATACAAGAACCTAGTTAGCTCAGATACCATCTGTAACGACCCGGCCCCGCGGACTGAACCGCCACGCCCGTATCAATAATATTGTCCGCTTTAGCACAACTACCCAGGGGGGTCACCCATCCTGATACTACTCCAAGCTAAGCACGCTTAACTATGGAGTTCCGTCCTTGCTATTGTGCCGCACGGCTTTAAAGTGCCTTGTTGATAGGAAATGGATCTTTAAGCTCATATACCACACGAGTACTCTCATATCTGGGCGATGTGGGACTGACGCACAACACCGCACCACAGAATTTCCTTCCGGGAAATCTGGGTCGTCACAATCACCCTCTCTTTAGGCAAGACGTCCTCGTCGGGCACGTCGTCCTTTAGGGGTCCACACACACGTGCTAGTCCCCACATTTCCGGCCAGATAGAGGCTCTGATACCATCTGTAACACCCCAAATTCCATAAACACGGATATCGAGGCATGACTTTTTTTAAACAAAAGGAAAACGAAACCTGTTGGTACAAAATTAAATTTTTTAAAAGAAAACATTTGCGAGCTAAAGGAACAATCAAACAATTACATAAAAAGGTTTGCCAAACACGGCTACAAGACGTAATGATTTTAACAAAGTTATAAGAAAAGAAATACAACGAATGTAATTTGCCCGTAGGCTACAACCTAAAAAAAAAGGTCTAAGAAAAAGAAAGCAATAAAAAGAAGCCCCGAGCCCATGCGATATCTTGTTAATGTTCCTAACCAAACGCCTCAGCCTAAGTAGTACCTGAAATACAAAACTGTAACGGTGAGTCCCACGCACATACATAGACGGGACGGCACCACAAATACCGTCACTCCATCCCATAAATGCAAGAACTCACAAACAACAACAACGATAATCAACGTGTAAAAGAACGAATAATAACATCGAACAATGAAATAAATTAAGTAAACATCTATAACAAACATGGACCACTCATGCCACCTACCCCAGTCCGTAAGGTAGGTCATTCCCTATCCCCTCGGCCGTCTTCTGTTCCCGGAATTAGGAAGAGACAGAGACCATTGCTAACATAAAAGTAGATTTAAAGTGAGCACTTGGACCTCTCATGCCACTCGTTCCAGTCTGTAAGACGAGTCATTCCCTATCCCCATGGCCGTCTTCTGTCCTCGGAATTAGGAAGAGACAGAGACCATAGCTAACATAAAAATAAATATAGTGCACACTAGGACCTCTCATGCCACTCGCCCCAGTCCGTAAGACGAGTCATTCCCTATCCCCTCGGCCATCTATTGTCCCGAAAATTAGGAAGAAACAGAGACCATTGCCACTACAGCTAAATCACAAGGCCTCGGCCAATAATATAAAACCATTCAACTAATCACATTTCATACGGCCTCGGCCAATAATATAAATCCATGCAAATAACACATTCTCATACGTCACTTTGACGCAATTCAACAAAGCAAATAAGCATAGGTACTAGATTCACAACTAGCCAACCAACTCTATCAATATAGAATTCCATTTAGACATTTTAACAAACACCTTGTATACGCAATATAAAACTCATCTTTATTCAACAATAATTTACCCAATTCTATCAACATCCATAATAACACATAATCAACGCATAAAACACGCAACCCAATAATATTCTCATTAATCTGAAATTAAAAGACTAAATCCTCAACTACTCCAAAATCAAATAAGTGAATTAAGCGTACAACAAATGAACCCAATTATCAATTTAAGAACATAATTAAGATAAAAGGCAAAAACCCCCAATTTATAATAAACACAAAATCAAAACCTAACATACACCCTCGTCTAGGCGCAATGGATAACCCCCGTTACCTTAGAGCATAGAGGAGATGATTTCGGTATGAACCCGCTAACGTGGTTTCTTCTTCTTCTTCTTCTTCTTCTTTTTCTCTGTTTTCTCTCTTGTATTTGGCTGGTTTTAGGTTTAAAGAATTGAAAGTGGGCTGATTTTTGGTTTAGAAAAAAACTGTTTTTAGATAGTTTGTGGAAGCGAACTATTTGGTCCCCAAAGTTCTAAAAGTTAACTCTTAATACAAAAATATTGTTTTACTACTCAAAAATAACAAATATTTAGAAATAAATCTATTGGGTCCTTTTTATTAGTAAAATTAGTAACAAGTTTTTAAAATAAAGTTTTTCGGAAGAGTTTCGGTTTTTGGCTAAAAATTAGTCGAGTGACCGGTTTTTGGTAAAATTTTCAATAAAACGTTTTTGGATAAATTAAATCATAAATAAAACCATTGATAAAAATACGGGATGTTACAACTAACTCTCCTTAAAAGAATTTCGTACCGAAATTTTCTCTCTAAACAACGATACCCAGAAAAGATAAACTTACAATAAATAAGCCCATACAAAATTTAAACGTATATAATATAAGCAGGG
This sequence comes from Primula veris, assembly GCA_963682055.1. Lineage (NCBI taxonomy): Eukaryota > Viridiplantae > Streptophyta > Magnoliopsida > Ericales > Primulaceae > Primula > Primula veris. Next base: position 29,920,845 of record OY821748.1, read on the forward strand.
TTCACAACTCGTGACAATTTCATAACTCAAATAAAATAAACTCCAGATAATGCAACATGTAAGAATAACCGTCTGTATACAATATCTAACAGAATAAAAGATAACAATGTAAATCAAGCGGCTGTAACATAAAAAAATAAAATAAAGTAAACTAAGCCGACATCTTCTGACTCAACAACTCCATAACATCTAAATAATGATGGATTAAACAATATCCAAACCAAACAAAATAAAAAACCAGTTAATCAAAATAATAAAATAAAACACGCGCACACATGCTTCTGTTGCAACTTTTTGAAGCATCAACTTTTACCAGATTAACACCATACTTTAGTGCGTATAAGTTGTTGCTTGTTATAGCTTGCAAAATTTTAATAATCAATTTCATTTTTCACTCTCATTGACGTGATATTCTGAAAAATACATGCCTGCTTTATTTATTTTTCTAATAATCAATCTCATTTTTCCCTTTCATTGCAGGGTACTGTTCTAGGAACTTTTGGACTCTCGGTACGTATGTTGAGTAAAGGGCATAGTTTAGAGTGATAGCTCATGAATTTTCTCCCATTTCTATTCATCGAAAAATCATCATTCCGACTTGTTTTAGAAGCTAGTTGTTGCTTATTTTATTCTGCAGAAATGTAGTTTGATCGGAAGTGTTCTTTAGGTTTTTTGTTGATAATTTTTTTGGGAAATCAAGTCATAAGAACAGAAATTTGTGCAAGGAGAGAAGTCCATGGTTTTGGTTATATTGTTACTGATCCAGAGTACTTCGTTCAGTTGAATGTAGCATACATCTTTTTCTAATAAGTGAAGGCAAGTCCCATGATTACTTTGGTTTCTAAACTATATACACACCAAGCCTCGGCCAGGTTTGTAACATCCCGTATTTTTATAAATGATTTTATTTATGATTTAATTTATCCAAAAACGTTTTATACAAAATTTTACCAAAAACCGGTCACTCGACTAATTTTTAGCCAAAAACCGAAACTCTTCCGAAAAACTTTATTTTAAAAACCTGTTACTAATTTTACTAATAAAAAGGACCCAATAGATTTGTTTCTAAAGATTTGTTATTTTTGAATAGTAAAACAATATTTTTGGATTAAGAGTTAACTTTTAGAACTTTGGGGACCAAATAGTTCGTTACCACAAACTATATCAAAACAGTTTTTTCTAAACAATTTCCAGCCACTTTTCAAAAGCTAAAATCAGTAAAAACAAGTAAGAAGAGAGAAAAGAGAGAAAAGAGAGAAAAAGAAAGAAGAACAAGAAGAAGAGGAAACCACCGTTAGCGGGTTCATACCAGAAGCATCTCCTCTACGCTCTAAGGTAGCGGTGGTTATCCATTGCGACTAGACGAGGGTGTATGTTAGGATTTGGTTTTGCGTTTATTAGAAATTGAGGGTTTATGCCTTTTATCTTAATTAGGTTTATAAATTGTTAATTGGGTTTAGTTGTTATATGTTTAATTCACTTATTTGAATTGGAGAAATTGAGGATTTAGTCGTGTTAATTTCGGATTAATGAGAATATGGATGAATTTGCATGTCTTTATGTATTGATATTGTGTTATTATAATTGTTGATAAATTGGGTAATTTAGTGTGAAATAAAGATGAATTGTAGTTTATACTTACAAGGTGTTTGTTAAAATGTTTGAATGAGTTTTTATGTTGATTAGACTTGTTTGGCTAGTTGTGAATCTAGCACCTATGCTTTTGAGTTATGTTGTATTACGTTAAGTGACGTATGAGATTGTGTTAATTGAATGATTTTATATTATTGGCCAAGGCCTTGTGATTTAGCTGTAGTGGCAATGGTCTCTGTCTCTCCCTAATTCCGGGGACAGAAGACGGCCGAGGGGATAGGGAATGACTCGTCTTACGGACTGTGGCGAGTGGCGTGAGAGGTCCCAGTGTGCACTATATTTACTTTTATGTTAGCAATGGTCTATGTCTCTCCCTAATTCCGGGGACATAAAACGGCCGAAGGGATAGGGAATGACTCGTCTTACGGACTGGGACGAGTGGCGTGAGAGGTTCAAGTGCGCACTATAAATCTACTTTTATGTTGCAATGGTCTATGTCTCTCCCTAATTCCGGGGACATAAGACGGCCGAAGGGATAGGGAATGACCTACCTTACGGACTGAGGTAGGTGGTGTGAGAGGTCCATTTATATAGTGTTGATGTTATTTAATTTATTTAATTTATCCCGTTGTAGAATGTCATTATATTTCTTTTTATACGTCGATTATCGTAGTTGTAGAATTTGTGAGCTCTTGCATTTCTGGGATGGAGTAACGGTAATTGGTGGTACCGTCCCGTCTAGTTATGTGCGTGGGACTCACCGTTACAATTTTTTCTTTCAGGTACAACTTAGGTTGAGACTTTTGGATAGGAGCCATTGGAATGCATCACATGGGTTCGGGACTTTCACTTTCTTTTTATTTTACAACAGTTTTGAGGTTGTAGCCTACGGGTAAATTGCATTTGTTTAGTTCTTCCAATATAATTTTGTTCAAACCTTTTGGTCGTGTAGCCACGTTTGACAAATATTTTATTTATTGTTTAATTGTTTCTTTAGCTCGCAAATGTTTTCTTCTAAAATTTCAAATTTTGTACCAACAGATTGTTTTCCTTTTATTTAAAAAAGTCATGTCTCGATATCCGTGTTTATGGAATTTGGGACGTGACAAGGTTGATACATAATAAACTGCACTGGTCCGATTGGTTCCATTGGGAAGAAGCTTTTCTAGACCCTTTGGCAACATCTCACTGATCATCAATGCATCAAGTTAGCCCTTGGTCATTCATATTCAGTTTATTCAAGTGAATTCTAGCAGTATAACCATATTGTTCAAGTCTTTACGGGGACCCGAGTTAAGTCCACAAATCAGACTCAGGGTTGGCCTTACGGTAAACAAACAAGAGAAATGTAAAAGGCAATTAGTTCAGAATTTTTCCAGAACAGGAAATCTAACAAATTTTACTATTCAAGAAAAGGCTAAAAGCATTAATCTTGAGTTAATTTCAAGTAGAACAAGGTAAAGTTTCTTACACAGTCCTATGACTCGCTATGACCTTACTCTCACTATGAAGTCTATGGACACAGAATTAGTAAAGCTTCGATTTTCAAGTTATTTTTAGCGAAGTTTGACTGGTTGTGTATGTACTCCTATTGTAATTGTGTAAATATATAGTGTTTGTCAATTCTAATATCGAGTTTGAAAGAAAACTTCATAATCAGGAGACACTCCCATGGCCTCATGTCTATTTCTATTTTGAATGAATTATTGGAACATGACAAACTAATTTTCAGTACAAACATATTTTGTTTGTTGTCATCATTTTCTTTATAAAACAAAAATGGAAGTTAGCTTGTTTATATGTCAATGGTAGATCAAGGGTGGTTACAAGAGGGAAAGAAAAACGAACATTTCAAGAACACTTTTTTTTCCCAATAAAGGAAACATTTATTTATAAAGCCAAACATTACAATCTCTCTTTTTGTAATTGTAAGCGAACTTGCAATACAACAAGCAAATTTACTAGAGGTTAGAGCTATAACAGAAACTCAAAATAGCCATGCATAAATTTCAAACTAAACACAATATCTCTATATGAAAACTAAATGAGCTTAAAACCAATATGCTTCATTTCCATTCTTCCATCATCGGCAGCTTTACAACCCTTTTTCGAATAACATCTTTGTCAAAATAAATTCGCAAATTGCAACACGATAAGCTCCACTTTATTTGAAATACTTTCATTTACCACCTCGTTTGTACTCTATGACCTTTCGTTTTCATTGAGTGTTTCTTCTATTTCAAATCCCGGCTTTTATTTTTCGTTAGCTCTGAAATTTGAGTGAGTTCCATTCTCATTCACAGAAGAATTTTCATGATCTAGAATAAAATACGAAGAGTCTATATTATAATTCCACATCAGATCTTCTAATTTGTGAGTATAATGTACATAATCACGAGATTCATCACAGACTTTGGACCCAGACATAAGAGCCTTTTCAACATTTTACATATCTTTCTGTTTTTTCTTTCTTTTCTTTTCTTTTTAGCAGATTTAGATAGCTCATTTTCTTTTGGATCTAGCTCTATTTTCAGTACTTCAGTTGGCCCCCCCTCAATTGCCTCAGCGTTTTCTTTATCTTTTGGAATATCCACCAAGTTAACAGAACTTTTTAAACTATCGAGTTTGAGCTCTTTGGAGACAGTTTGGAGACAGTTTAGAGAGAAGAGTATTAGCCATGGCATTTGGAGACAGTTTACAAAGAAGAGTATTAGCCAAGTTCTGAATTACCCTTTCACCGAGCTCCATTTCTGCATCAACTTTCTCCAAATTAAGATAAGATTCCACTTTTTCATCATTCTTTACAATATTCATAGCAGTAGCAGCAATTTCATTGTCAGTGTCGACGTTATTAACATTCTCTGCAAGGTTTTTTCAAGGCTACTAAAAGTATTTGTCACAGTGGTAAGCCTTGTTATTCTTATCCCCATGCATCATATACCAAAATCTCATTTACCCCGACTTGTTTTTCTTGTACCCACTTGTTGCTTCCTTTCTTTAAAAATTGATTATCCTTTGAGCATTCACCTATTTTATTTATTGATGGGGTTTTTCAGTGACAAACTTAGCCTTATACATATGATCTTGTTTTTTGTTTTGTCCATTCCCTTTCCCGTCATTGTAAGTAGCTCTCTTATTAGTACTAATCTCTTGGCCCTTAGCTTTAACTTTTTATTCATGATTATGCTTTACCATTTGATAAGGGTATATTTACATTCAAAAACTTCATGATCGTGAAGTGAACACTTATCACAAAATTTTGGGGATTTTTCATAATCAATTTTCTGCCAAAAACCAAATCCATCCTCCAAAGAAGAACCTATCCACACATTATCTATCCTAGGATTTAGTAAGTCCATTTCCACACAAACACGTGCATACTTTGGTCTATCATGTGTTAATGTGGCTATATCCGTATCCAATAAGGTAACTAAGGGTTGAGTGATTGCTTTTAGGTAAGAAAGAACGCAAAAATTAAGTGGCAAAAATGGCATTTTCATCCAAACAGCGGCAATTGAAGATTCTTTAGAAAGTGAGAAGTTACTTTTCCACTTAAGTAGTCTTTCATGGGAGGTTCTAGTCCAAATTCCACTATAATCAACCAAGTTTAGGGATTTTATAAACACATTCATATTACCAATTAATCCTACAATTAACATTTGTTGTAACCCTCAGTTATTAGCAATATGTTCCCTGATAGTTTCAATTTTGGGTCTCCCATTGCTAAATTTTGCGATCAACGATAATTTTAAATTAAATTCCGACCGTTGTAGCTCTGATTACTAAAAAAATTATAGCAGGACAAGATCCCTTGATATAAGCTTGTCTTAAAGTGAGAAGTATATCAGTAATTTCTACCTTAGACTTGTTCTTACTAGAGAGTATATATGTCGGCATAGGAAGGGAATTCCGCCGGCTTCTCTACGTGAGGTATTCCTCTTACGTTAGACGGAGTCGGCTCCGCCATGGGTAGACTACAAAAACTCTTTATTAATTGATCAGAACAAGTATCAAAACTTCATAGAAAGTAGATTAGAGAAAACTATAAACCCTAGAGAGCTAGGGTAAAGCCCGAGGAACCAGTAAAACTAACCCATAGGGAGAGAGAGGGTAGAGAATCTTAGAGTAAATAGGAGGAGTGGGGAAAGGAGTAGCCAGATGAAGAGCAGCGCCTAATCGCCCATCTCTCTCTCTAGGAATCTAATTTTCCCAGTTCGAATGGCATCATACTATCAAGAACACACAATCAGATAAAAATGGGATTTTTAGGTATACTTGTCGAGGAATTCTCTTCTCAAAAAAAGGTATACTTGTCGAGGAATTCTCTTGACAAATCTCAATCGTTGAATGGTGCCTGTTGTGATCTTGTTTGGTTTTCATGTACTAGAAGTGCCCATCTTGGCTTGAGATTCACCAACCGTACATGGAGAACAATGTACACTAGAATGGATATATATCCTGTGCCATCTATGTATGTTTGATTTCTGTTGTTAATCATTAACTTATAAGGTAATTCATGACTCATAACTAAGTTCTCTTGCTGGCCGTTTACATGTACAGTGGCGGAAGTGGCGGAGCCTGACCGTTGTCGCAGTGTGGGCACACTATTGATAAATTCAAAACAAGATCAAATATTCAAAAAAAATTAATTAGTATAAAGGGGATTTACACTTTGAATGGAAAGGATATGATGTTGAGTCGATGAAGAAGATAGAGGGAATTCAACATCAGTGTCAAACTTGCTCCTTTGCATATTTTTGATGAAATTCTCTCTTTTTCTTGGTCGATTTTTTGTGTGCATGTCAACTATTTGTCGACAATTTTTCTTTTCTTTTTATACTCTTGATTCCTTAAATGAGGTGAAATGCTTATTGTGTATTAACTATCAATAGGGCTTTACCAATCCCGTCGTATGGTTCAATGCAAAATTTATCTACCGATCCGTAATCTTGTCTGCAAACATAGTAAAATTATAGGCCATACTGAAGTTGTTAGTTTTGTGATTTATAATTAATAACATGTCACGTATAGCGGATATCAAGCTCGGATATCAGGTGGTATTATAATAGGAGGAGGAGACAGAAGTTGGGTTCCTTGGTGTCGTGCTGTATCTAGTCATGTGTGTTAGGTTATTTTTAATAACCTAGTATATGGGCTAATTAATTAAGACAATATCATTTATTCTAATATTCTATATTGAGCTAATTAAGTGATCTAATAAGCAAAGTCCAATTAGCATCTTACCGGTATGGGCTTTGTAATGTGTATTACCCGATAGCTAACCTAATTAGGGTTTATGGGGCTATACTTAGTTTACTATATAAGATACTAAGGGTTTGGTCCCCAAGACTAACTTCTCATAACTCTCCTCCTCCATTCCCATTAATAGAGAGAAAACCCGAGGAAGGTTAGTCTGTGGAAGACCACTATCCCACAATCGTTCCCCGTGTTCAACATCAATGGACTCAGTTATGATTCTTATTAGTTCCTTCGTAATCTTGATAATCTGACATAAGTTAATCTATACATGTTTATAGAGATTTAGTCCTAACAATTGGTATCAAGAACCTATTTTATGTTAGATTATTAGGGTTGATCATCTTAATTGTGATTATTGAATTTTATATATACACATGTTTAAATCCATAGGGTTTTTTGAATTTTATTTTGTTATGTGTTTTTCAATAATTAACGATTATATATGATTGTTTTTTTTTTCTCGTACTATGATGTTTGGATTTGTGATATACTGTTTTTTTTTTAAGATTAGATTTGTGATATACTGTTGTTTAATAGAATTGTATGGCACGTTGAAGTTTTTTACTTATTATTTTTGGACTCAGAATTGCATGTGTGTTGTTTTTCGATAGTGCTTCTATTCTATACACATGTTTATTACACTACCACTGGATTTTATATTTTTGCTTTGTAAATTATGAAATCAGCTTATACATGAATTGTTCGCATATGAGATGGTATACGGCTATGTCCCAAACCTTGTTGCTTTAGAAAACTTTCCTATTATGATACTAGTATATAAACCAGGTACGTAGTGCATCAGTATAAATATATGTAACTATGTTAAGATATTTACAGATAGTAACTTAATAGGAAAGTTTCTGTTTGAAATTTAATGACTACGTATTTTGTATATGGTTTATGGTTTAAAGACAATTTTTCCCTTGCTGAATAATTAGGTAATCAAGTTTTTGTTTGAAATTTAATTAGTCAACAGCCGTGCTTATGATTGTAATATCTATGCATAGTTTCTTTAATATATATATTTTAGTATGTTAGAAACTTAAATTGCATAAGTTGTGTTACTGGGTTTTGACCAGTTTTGTTTTACATATGTTGTGGTTTACATATATGTTGAAACTTGTAACTCTGTATTTGATATTTGGGTTTAATTTTGCAAAAGAACATCTATGCGACTTGTACATCAATTTTGGAGAATCGTTATTATAGTATACTCAGTTTTTCTAAAAAACAATAAAAGATGAAGTATATATTAGGTTGAAGAGAACACATAAACTATGTTTTTGTTTTTATTTATGGATATCAGAAAATAAAATATCAAACTTCAGATTTTTTTTGATATTTGTTACTTAATTTAAATTTGGGCGTTACTTTAATTTACCTTTTGTCTTTTATGTTGAAATAAATTAATTGAAGCAAAAGGTTGCCAAAGTAACCTCTTTTGCGTAGATTTAATTATTTTGAGATTATAAGATGCGTGTGTTTTTTGTTTATGAGTGTTGCCCAAAGGAAGGCTATTAATTGGCCGAACAATAAATGCAGATGTGGGAATGATGGGTGATAATTATAAAGTTTTCATATGAAAAATGCACCGGCCCAAAGGAAGGTTATTGTTTGTCCGGATTTATTATCAGCATTTGATTTATGCGTTGAGAGTACCACTTACAAGTTGATCTTTCTGTCCAAAGACTAAACATCAATGTTGTGCTAGGTATATTGTTTAAATGGGCCCACCACTACTATATTTGATTAAAATTTGTGTCTTGCATGATTATTTATTTTAGTTTATTTCGCATGTTATGGTGTGTTTGTTCGGTATATTTTTATTTTTATAGTTACTACATATGCTGCTAATATCAATGCCAACATGAACTCAATTCCCGTGCTTAACGGCACAAACTTTAAGAGCTGGAAAGAGAACATTTTGTTGGTTCTCGGCTGCATAGATTTAGACTACGCATTAAGGCTGAATGAACCCGCTTCTCTTACAGATAAAAGTTCCGATGATGAAAAAGAAAACTTTGAGAAGTGGGAACGTTCTAATCGCTTATGTCTAATGATCCTAAAGCGCAACGTTCCAGAAGCATTCAAGGGCGATATGCCAAATGAGATATCTGTAAAAGGTTTCTTTGGAGAAATTGAAAAAAGTTTTGCAAAGAACGAAAAAGTTGAGACAAGCAAACTTTTACCTGATCTTGTCCAGATGAGGTATAAAGGAAAAGGAAACATAAGGGAGTATATTATTGAGATGTCTAGCATCGCTTCTAAACTTTAGGCGCTAAAGCTTGATCTGTCTGATGACTTGCTTGTGCATTTGGTATTCATATCCCTTCCTACACACTATGGCCAGTTTATAGTTAGCTATAATACTCAAAAGGACAAATGGACTCTTAATGAGCTCATCTCACATTGTGTGCAATAAGAGGATAGGCTGAAGCGTGAAAAGACTGAAAGTGCTCATGTTGCAACTACCTCAAAGAGCAACAAGCGAAAAAGGACTAAGGATAAGGAAACTTCTGGGGAAACTTCACAACCAAATAAACAAAAGACTTAGGATAAGGAATTTGCCTGCTTCTTTTGCAAGAAACCTGGGCATGTGAAAAATGATTGTTTCAAGTACGCCGCATGGCGTGTAAAGAAAGGGTTGGAGCCGGTTGCCAAGTAAAACTGAAAGATTCATTTATGTGGGCGGCGACAAATGAGTCTCGTTATAGCTTTTGGTATTTTAAGATTATCTTTTGAAACTGTTTTTTTTAATCAAGAGAGACTTATTTTATTTTTATTTTGGGTTACTTTGTTTTTTTTATTTCCGTTTTGGACAACTATTGTTATTCTTGTTCATTTGAAAATGATAAATTTAGTCTCTTTCTCGATTCTACTTTATTTGCGATTGTTTCTTTAAATGGTAAACCATATATGCTTAATACATCTTCAACTAATGAAAACTTTCTATTAACATCAACATGTACAAAAAGCATTTTTTTTAAAATGTGAATTTTATATATGATACAAACACTTAGTACACATCTCCAAAAGGAGAATAAAGATATTTGTGTCGGATTAAATTTTTGATTTACTTGAGTACACCGACTTTGATTTATGCCGAAAGTATCAAGGGTAAACATATAAACATAAAGAAATTAAGTGTTAAAATGAGTTTCGACATCTTATAGTTGATAAATACTTATGTCGTCAATTCTCTACGGTTATTTGGAATGGGCAAATAGTATTTTATCGTTTTTTTTTTATAGATGGCTATTCTCGTTATGGTTATCCTGAAAGATCGAGGGGTTTTAAGTTTTATGATCACTCAACTAAATCCTTTTTCGAAATGGGAAATGCGAGATTTCTTGAGAATGATGCGTTTGAAGGGGGAGATGAAGTTAGGAATGTTCTCTTTGAAGAGGAATTTATTCCTTTAGCATATGTTGTTATTGACAATAATCATTTTGATATTGTTCAAGAAACACTTGAAGACAACAATGAGGATTTACCTATAATACTCCGTACTCAAAATTATAAGGTTGCTCAAAAGAGCAAACTCAACACCTCAAGAGAAAGTGTCACTTAGGAGATACACCTCAAAGGTGGATTGATGCCATGAATGATGAGATGAAAGTATAAAAGACAATGACGTTTATATCTTGTCAAGTTGCTTGAAGATTACGAAGCCCTTTGGATGCAAATGGATATTTAAAACCAAAAGGTATTCTAGCAACAACATTGAGAGATATAAAGCACGTTTAGTTACAAATGGTTTTACTCAAGTATCATTGAATCATTCTTTTGGGACAATAGTGACATTTGTAGCTCATTTTAATTTAAGCTTCCCATCAATGGTTACACAACTTCCATCAAATTATTGTCTCATACAATTTTGAGTTCAGTACAGTTCAGGATTGTATACATCACAAGTTCAGTGGGAGTAAATTATCTTTCTAGTGCTTTATGTCGATGGCATACTATTGACAATCAAGAGATATAGGCTTCATGCATGAAACCAAGAGATTTCTAACTAAGTACTTTGAAATGAAATATCTTGGTGACGCCTCTTTTGTGTTAAGAATTAAGATACACCGAGATCGCTCTCGGGTTGTCCTTGGGTTATCACAAAAGAGCTATATCGATAAAGTGCTTGCTAGGTTTGGCATGAAAGAAAGATTATGCACAAGAAAATACTCCCTTTACCAAATGAGACAAGTTTAGTCTCAATTGATGCCCCAAGAATTAAATTAAAGAAAAGAGATCCAAAAGATTCCTTTTGCTTCGGCTGGGTCTGGAGTCTTATATATGCTCAACTATGTACGCATCTAGATTTGGCATACATAGTGCGTGTGTTGGGCAGATATTTAAGTAACCCTGACATAGATTATTGTAAAACAGGTAAACGGGGTATAAAGTATTGATAAAGAACAAATAATTATACGCTCATATATCGGAAGTTAGAAAATTTGGAGATCATACGGTATTCTGACTCCGATCTTGCGGGTTGCCAAGAGATCCCCTTATGGCTATGTTTATATGTTGTCAAGAAGAGCGATATATGGAAAAGTGCTAAGCAGACACTCATAGCTCATTCCATCATGACAACAAAGTTCATAGTTTTTGTATGAGGCGACCAATCATAAGATATGGCTGCGAAATTTGTAACTAGGCTGCGAGTTGCAGATGGTATTGAAAGACCACTAAAGATTATTGTGACAATCTATCAGCAGTTATATATTCGGACAACAATAGAATCTTTTAAAAGTCTAACCAAATAGACATTAAGTTTCTAGTTGTTAAAGAAATTTTCAGAGCGAAAGAATGTATATTGAACTTATTAGAACAAACTAAATGCTAGCAGACCCACTTACTAAGGGTGTCGTCATCTTTGATGATATTAAGTTTTAATGGGAGTTTGTATTCCGTAGTTAGTTATTTTGGTTAACACTATTAAAACACTTTTGTGTTCAGTTTCTGCAGAATAAAGTTGATGGTATTATTATCTTTATAGCTCTGAATTTGGTATCATTCAATTGTGGTTTGACATAAAGTTTGAAAGACTAATGATTGATCTCACTAAAGAATATATGACCAATTGGAAATAGGCATGACTAGGATCACATTGCATGTATTTTTAGTTACACATTCATACTTGATCTATGTCGTTGAATATATTTGATATGTTGATTATTGATGGATCGAGTTACAATAAATGTAACGAAGATCGCTTTAGTCTCATATTGGTATAAGAGATAGACCAGATTGATTAAATAAAATGTTTTAAGAATTATTAGCAATTTTGCGCGCAACTAAGCTTATTTGATGTAATTGTCATTTGTAATTAATTGTAGCCCAAGTGGGAAATTGTTAGGTTATTTTTAATAACCTAGTATATGGGCTAATTAATTATGACAATATCATTTATGCTAATATTCTATATTGGGCTAATTAAGTGATCTAATAAGGAAAGTCCAATTAACATCTTACCGGTATGGGCTTTGTAATGTGTATTACCCGATAGCTAACATAATTAGGGTTTATGGGGCTCTACTTAGTTTACTATATAATTTACTAAGGGTTTGGTCCCCAAGACTAACTTCTCATAACTCTCCTCCTCCATTCCCATCAATAGAGAGAGAACCCTAGAGAGAGGAAGATTAGTCTATGGAAGACCATTATCTCACAATCGTTCCTCGTGTTCAACATAAATGGACTAAGATATGATCCTTATTAGTTCCTTTGTAATCTTGATAATCTGGCATAAGTTAATCTATACATGTTTATAGAGATTTAGTCCTAACATGTCACGTATAGTGGATATCAAGCTCGAATATCAGGTGGTATTATATAAGGAGGTGGAGATAGAAGATGGGTTGCTTGGTGTCGTGGTGTATCTAGTCATGTGTTAATATGATATTTGACTCTTGTAGAGAGAGAACCGATTGTGATGTATATAGTCATACTTTAATGTGACAATTGTCTCTTCTAAAGAGAAAATTAATTGTGATGCTCTGTGGTTTGACGCTTCTTAAAACACTTAAAAAATATTATGGGTTAAAGTCTTATAGAAAAAATATAAATTCTCGACTAGGATTGGTTTCTTTACACTCGGAAAGGAGATATATCGTGGGTGTATTCTAAGTATGTTGGTGATAAAGAATATAATATCGAAAGTGCTTTGCTAGTCTATCATCGACAGAAAACAGATTGATGTATTCACTGACTTATGGGTCCTTCTCAATAGGACTTTAGACCGAGAGGGAAGACTACTTGCAACGAGTCCGCTGATAGTTTCCCATTTTCTTAAAACGCATTCAGTGAGAAATATGTGAACGAATACATCCATCACGTTGTCCTTTTGGTATTTTATGGTATTGATAGACTTATCATCAGTATGTTTTTATGTTTGTTTAGATATACAATTGGGATATATACTAAATAAACCTATTTCTGCATGAATTTCGTCACTATAATTTTAGATGCGGCTTTTTTTAATACAAACCCATCATGGTAAAATACATCACTTCATCCAATTTTGACTAGCAGGATCAGTGTTTTACTTTTACTGATTTGATACCCATTTTACCTTCATAAAAGCATTGTAGTGCCAATTTTCTGTAATATAAACGGAGGTCAGTAATGTGATTCCGAGCTTGTTTTTCTTCTTCTTCTTCTTTATTTTATTTATTATGTTTACATTATTCAATAGTTAAAAGAGTTTGTTTCATAAATAGTGGAACAAAGTTATTACAAGGCTAATTTGGTAAATGTTGATTTTTACTCCTTTGCCTTGCACAGTCCTTCAAATAATCAAACAAACTCAGGTCTCGGGATAGCATAGTGTGTTTTTTTATGTGTCGATATATCCTTCTCATATATATATATATATAAAAAGGTGTGTTCATCCTTCAATATTTATTTTTCGCATTTGTTTTCCATTTTTACTTTTTGCAGTTGTTTTTTATTTCTCATTGCCTTTTTCTGGCTTTAAATAACTATTTTCTAGTTGGATTTTTTTTTCCCGTAAATAAAGTATGTATTCACATAAAAGGGGACATAACCCATAATACAGCAATAAAAGAACAAAAACACACTAACAAGTGAATCGGAGCCGGTTATCTTTTGAAACTACTAATTTAATAGTTAGTAACACTTTTAAAATATATATTGTAAATTAGTACCATTGTCAATATATACATAAGCCCAACACATTTGCATAAGTCCAACACATTTGGCCCAATAAAAGTTTGACCAAGACCAAGATCATTGACCGGTGTCTGGCGTTGACTGTCGGACTCCTGCGTTGACCGAAAAATTAAAAAATTAAAAAACTAAAAAAATTGAAAAAAGTTAAAAAAATCCAGAAAAAATTTAAAAAAATCCAGAAAATTTATAAAAAATAGAAAATTGGAAAAAAAAAATTAAAAATTTCTATAAAAAATCCATTTTTTTTTTAGAAAAATCCAAAAAAAATCCAAATTTTTTTTTTTTACAATTCAATACAATTTTTTTGACAATCTAATGCACTATTTGTGACAATCAAATACACAAATTTTGATAATCTAATACAACTTTTTGACAATCTAATGTAATTTTTGTGACAATTTAATATAAATTTTTTGATAATCTAATAGACAATCTAATTCAATTTTTATGACAATATAATATAAAAAATTTGACAATCTAATACAAATTTTTAAACAATCTAATACAATATTTTTGACAATCTAATACAAAAAATTTGACAATTTAGTTCAAATATTTTGACTATCTAATTTAAATATTTTGGCAATCTAAATTTTGACAATTTAATTCACTAATACTAATATGTACTTTTTTTTTTACTTTCTAATACAGAATTTACTACTCATAACTTAACGGTCTAATGGCAAAAAACCCAAAAAACTAAACTGACAGTCTAGCTTATGCTTGTAGACACTAGACACTCTAATAAACATAAATATTTTTTTTTTAATAAATAATAAAGTTGACTTAAATGGTACTATGGTACAAATGTACCAATATACAGCCATATTCATATATACATATTCGTGTATATTTCTAATGTTACAATTTACGCTGGACAAAAATGAACTCGACGTTCTAATGACGTGGGTGACGGCAGCCACACCACGGTGCACTGATGACGTGGTCAGTTAGGCGATGACGTCATCGTTATTGGACGAATATAACAGATCTGAGATCTATATCGTATATATATCTACATGGATCTAGATCGTTGGAGAACTAAAATGGAGTGGGATCGCCTGAGATGAGAGAGAGGCAGAGACGGAGATGATGGAGAGAGACATCGACGATTATTGGATGACGTTGTGGATCCGGTGCTAGCTAGGTTGTGGCGGAGATCAGATGACATGGCGGCGGAGGTAGCGATGGTGGCGACGGCAGATCTCACCAGAGATCATATATGTATCTATACATATATAGAGAGAGGGGGGAGATAATGATCTGTGAAAGTAGTTAGAGAGAGAGCGTAATGCATTAATGGCAAAAACAGAATTTAAATTGATTTTATAGGGGGGAGTCTCTTTTGAGTTGTCAAATCACTCAAATGAGGCTCCAAATTACTCAAACGAGGACCTGGTTCTGGTTAAAAACCAGGTTCACGTCACATCTTATTTTTATTTATTTTTTCAATTCATTCCACTCAATTTTATTACAAAATAAATAACTTTAACACCACTTCATTACATCTCATTACACTTCATTTATCTACAAAATAAATAAATTTACCCACTCTATCACACTATTAATTAATACATTCCTCTGCTTTTTTTTCACTCAAACTAAATATAAAATTAAAATATTTTATAATCATAATATTATATCAAGTTAACACTTTCAAGTAATTTATATTTTGTACTTTTTTATTTATTAATTTTGTTACTTCCGAGTAAAAAATTAAATTGTCTCCAAAAACCATACACGTCATTATTTTCTTCCGTGATTTCAAATAATACGTCCGTGATTTTTTAAATTCGTGCTTGATTTGATTTCAAATAGTACGTCCGTGTTTTCAACTCCATTCATTTACAAAATAAATAACCCTAACACCAATCCATTACAGAATGAATTGGTGTTAGGATTATTTATTTTGTAATGTAATGGAGTGGAATGAATTTGTGTTATGATTATTTATTTTGTAATGCAATAGGGTGAGGTGGAATGAATTTGTGTTATGGTTATTTATTTTGTAGTGGAATGAAGTGGAATGAATTGGTGTTAGAGTTATTTATTTTGTAATGGAATGGAGTTGAATGAATCGGTATTGAGGGTTATTTATTTTGGGAGGAATTCCTCGAATTTTGAAATAAAGCACGAAACTATTTACATTTCAAATCAAGCAAAAATTAATAAATAAAAAAGTGCAAAATATAAATTAATTGAAAGTGTTAACTTGATATAATATTATGATTATAAAATATTTTAATTTTGTATTTAGTTTGAATAAAAAAAAACAGAGGAATGTATTAATTAATAGTGTGATAGAGTGGGTAAATTTATTTATTTTGTAGATAAATGAAGTGTAATGAGATGTAATGGAGTGGTGTTAGAGTTATTTATTTTGTAATAAAATTGAGTGGAATGAATTGAAAAAATAAATAAAAATAAGATATGACGTGGACTTGGTTTTTAACCAGGTCCTCCTTTGAGTAATTTGGAGTCTCATTTGAGTGATTTGACAGCTCAAAAGAGACTCTCCCATTTTATAGTTAGAGTACAGATTAACAAAACAAAATGTTTGAATATAATAACTTATATTAATAAAACATACAGTGGTACCGGCATTCCATTAATTCCATAATAACTCAAAACTACTAAAGAAACTATGGGCCTGAAAAATAATTGGACGTTTTTTAATGTCACATCCATTTGTGTATATATATATATGTTCGAGTACTTTAATACAGTATGTAATTTTATTTCTGTGCCAATATAAGGAAGAACGTAATTTGTTTAGGGTTTTGGGTCAATTGAATACATTCTCATTTAGGTGAACCGTTTGACTTTCTGGTAGTATATATAGCAGTAGCACCATACCATCGGAGCCTTAAATGAGACCATAATTTCGTAAAACAAATCGTTTTCGTTTCGTTGAAACCTCCTATAGTTCTCGTTTATTACTAAATGAAACACCACAATAAAAAAATCATTAACAATTTATTTTTTAAAAACTATTGTTAAAATAAGTGTCGCTAAATTTTAATTAAAAAATTAGCAACATAACTAGTCGTTATTTTGTTGCCAAAATTTAGCGACACTCACTTTACCAACATATTTGAGAAAACAAACGAATGGTAAATAAACTTTTTATTGTAGTGAAATGATAATGAAATAAAATATAAATTTTGTTTAGTAAACGAGATGATAACGATAATAAACCTATTTGTTGCGCTAAATTTCGTTTCGTCTAAAATTAAATATATATATATATATATATATATATATATATATATATATATATATATATATATATATTGTTGTAATATATTATTGACCATCTTGGGCCTTACTCTATTGGGCTTATCTTGGGCTTTCCTAGTATATTTAACTCTATCCTCTATTATATAAAGAGGGTCAGGGGTCTCTTGATGTATCTCTCTGTACAATCATATTAATGAATAAACACTTCGTCTGTTGTTTCTCATACCTCTCTCTATATCTATACATATCTCTATATATATCTATAACAAGCTAATATGTCACACAACACGTTATCGGCACTTTGCTCGCGGAGAATAGGATATACGCTCGCGGATATTGGAGATTTTTGGTAAACGCACGGATATTGGGTATTTATAAACCTTGAGGTTTATCCGGGTTTTAGGGTTTTGCTATATCGACATTCACCAACATACCGTGCGTAAGATACCGAATTCAAAACTTAATTTATTCTATATATGTGATCGCACGTATTATTTTATGGATAACTAAAACATTATAAATATCCCGTATTATATAATCCATGTGAATTAGATTTTGTTACTTGTATGGATAACTATATATGATCGTAACAAAATAACTCAAATTGCATGTATTTGTTGAAGAAAAAAAAAACTATGCGTGATAGATTTTTTTTACTGTCTAACATGATCAATCTGTCTATAAAAAACCAACTTATATGTAATATGTATAGTGTACTGTAAAATTGTATTTTTATACAAACAAAATCAGTAAAAGACATATAATCGGGTTGTAAATCGGAAATCATGTAATTGTAAAACATGTATTAATCTGTGGGATTAAATCTGTAAAAAAACTGAAAACAGTAGGACTGTTTTGTAATTCGCTGAAACTATTGACTATGCATGTTAATTACTAAATGACTAAATTGAAACTTGTCTGAAATTATGGACGGAAGCTGTAATAATGCTGTAAATAGATATATAGTTTGTTGAAATTACACGGATAGTACCTGTAATATATTACATGTATAAAAACAGTATATATATGTGTTATAAAAGTCAATATTCGGTCTAAATATTCACCCACATGCATATATATATATATTTATTAAAAAGGCAAGTGAAAAAAAAAAATGCATGTTAATTGAATAAATTGATATGTTTCCATGTAAATTTAACCACTTTGCATGTTAAAAAAAATTACCATATATAGAATTAATTGGTAATTAAAAATATATTGCTTGCTTGCATGTTAAAATTACCATGTATGAAAATTGCGTGTATATTGTAAATTGGTAAATAAAATATATTACGTACATGAATGATTTAGTTACCATGTATAGAACTTACACATATAGTAATATAATAATAAAATATTGACTAAATCTTGCTAGTGTAAATTGGTAATTACTAATAAATTCTAAATTGATGATAATCTTGATTAATTTGATTTCCTTATTAGGAAATATATATTGCAATATATATGCTAATCATGCAAACAGGTACAATCTAAAATATTAGTTAATCATGTGCTAATTTATTTATTGCCATGTACACATATGTATAATATGATAATTTGCGAAATCATATATATTCACATTTAAGTTGGAAAAATTATGAATCTTCCCTAAATAGGCTCACCTATTTGGATACGATGTCTAGGAAAGATATAGGCAGAAGTCGATATACTAATGAGGTCGGGTTTTAAGTGGCATTTGTGCCCTCCACCCTCACCGTCTTTCCTGGTCGTTTTTCAAGTAGAGCTACCGAAAGGGGTAGACTAAATAATAATTTTCCCGAGTGTGTTTATATAGTGATGTATGTTTCGCCGAATTGGTGTCTCTGTATCGACCCGTCGTTCGATCAATGAGAACCGATTCACATGAGAAGCAAAACTAATGTTTTTGAAAATGTCGTTTCGAAAAAAAACATTTGTGCTTGTGCAAACCATAAACATATAAACCAGTCGTTTTATATGATAAATAATCCAGAACTCCCAACACATGTTGGATGCCATCTATGATGAGAAAAATCGTAAAAACATACTTGAGAAATGACTGTTTAAACGTTGATTTCAATCCGTCACCACATGTTACTCACCCTGATGTGTGAAAATGTGATGCCCAATTTTTTTTTTTGATGCCATCTTTGATGAGTAAAACACGAGTTTGTTGTTACCATCAAGATGAATGCTAAGGCGTTGATTTTATTCCGCCGCCACATTTGAGATGTGATAACGTCTATGGTGAACAAATGTCTGAAATTGGCATATTGGAGCAATCATTGACCAAAATACTGGCTTGGAAACTGTATTCCATAAGCAGTATCGTGAATTTATATTCACCATGTTCCTTTATCGCCCATCTGTTATTGGATAAGAAAATTACCCCGGTGAGTTGTTCAATCCTATTGGGTCAATGGGGAATTGTTTGCCTGATATTAATGCTTTTCATGCACATTTTTTTCCACGAATCGAGAACCCAGACAAGTGTTATTTGTCTCGAACTGTCGTGATCCCGATAATCGCCTAGCCAAGCGAGATTTTAGACAATCGTCAAAATCGAAAACCTGTGGCCCCAAGACAGTAATTGAAAGGAACAATATGGCCTGTTGTCACAAAGCAAGAGATAATGCTCAATGAGTCAACTCTATGCTATAAAGACAAAGGTCATGCACGGTTACTCCTTAAATAGTTCACAACTATTATAAAGGTGGAAAAACCGATGCTAATGTGGTTAAAATTAATTGAAAGGAAACTCTTGAGACCCCCGATTTTGTGGCTCAAATGAGTTTGATACATTTCTTTATTGATTTTGATAAATCATTGAGCCATTTTTTCGCTCATCTGGATTATGTTTTTCCATTTCGATAATTATTTTTCCATTTGGACATACTTTTGGATTATGGTTTGCCTGTTTACGAAATTTCTCGAAATAATTTAAAGTGTTTTGAGCAAATTCCTTTGACAACTGTGACCAAACTTTAAATTATGAATTTTTAGGCAATACTTGTGGAGTAGTTGATTTTTTTGGAAATAGTGGGTAACAGTATACCACATAATTTCATGAACTATTTGCCTAAAATAGTACTCAGTGACAACGATTCTGGACCTGTCGTTCCAAATCAAAATCTTTGGTAAAACCAAATTGATTTGTCAAATATGAAGTCTTATACTCATGTAGGTCCTGCCATACCTTGTTGAGTTATAAAATATTCGAGAAAACCAGTGTTATCTGGTAATAGCTCATGAAAGAATTAAAATTTCTTTACATAGCCTCCATTCAATACGACCAAAAGCGTATTTTAGAGGAGTTGAAATGTCTTTCAAGTGGTTTCTACCACATTTTTTAAAAGGATTTAAAGTTAGCTTATCATTTCGCCTGTCGTCGAAATGATAAATGATTTAGATGCTAAGATATGATTGTCTATACTATCATTCGGCTCTCGTCGATTGATAAGAGCATTTTGATATTGTGGCATTGACCGGATGAGATATTCCCGGGTCAAAAGACGATGCTTGATTTATAATCGCATCGCATTTGGATTCTCTTTGAGGATATATTTCGTGATTAATCCAAAATTCATGCCACTAATGCTCACCTTGAAAGACTAGTATGTGTAAAGATCACAAAAAGTACTCGTAGAATTCTTATAAAGAATTGAAGGAGTTATTGTGGACTTACCCAACCATAAGACGGACCATAAATATAAATGGTTATGGTTTATGCATCGACAATAGGTCACATGATTATTGTTGTCCACAGAAATGCAGCATTTTCCAAACTTTTAGCCCTATCATTAAATTGATGGCTCATGATCCGGATTATCCTGAAAAGTCTAGTCGACTTGATAATTCCGAAGAGTAAAAATCGAAATTTCGATTTGAATTACTTGAGTTTGGAAATTGAAATTGAACATCCTGTCGTTTATGTTCAGACCCAAATGGACTCACGGAAAGTTTGATGATGCGACTGCAAATGATTGCACGCATTTCTTGGTCTTGCGCACCAAGATTTATATTTCCGTGTGGGGTCATGCTATTTTGCTGCATTGGTCCGTCTGAGGCCCATAGTCACTCAAAACACTAAATGCGTGCCAGTTGGTTACTGGTTAGCCAGACGCCTCATATGAATGCGTGTTTGAGTGCTTAATGTTTTGATTGAGCCGCTATAGCGTTGAAAATATAGACCTCTGAAGGGGACATAAGTCGATTATGAATCCCCTGCCTATCATTTGATAGAGTAACCTTGGCATGCGATCTCTTTACCGCATGATATGTGAAAATGACATCGCTAAGACTGTTCTTCCAGTCGTTAGGGAGAGATTTGCACGTTACCGTTGATAAGAAAAGACGTGAAGTAACGTGGCATAACCCACTCAGTCTTAGCTTGATCCCCAAAACTGCACTTAGTGATAAGTAAGTGCATAGACTCCCTCAAGTTTAACTAAATGCCAGATGGATTTAATGACTTTATGAGATGTCACGAGATCATTTATACCTGCTGCAAAATGCTTGCAAGGATAGACGTCCCTGTCGGACGCCGTGTTCCTATCGTAACAAGTTGCTTTGGCCGAACCCACCAAGCAAAGGACGATGTCGTCAGCCGTTAGTCTGTCGTCCTTCCCAAGATATGAGTAAGTTGACTGGTTCTTAATTCATTCAGCCTCAGAGGTGGTGAACTGAAACTCGTTTGTCGCACGAGATTATAAAGGATCAAGGAGATGTGTGATTTCCTCCTCATCCTAAAAATCTTGAAATATCTGTCGATCATGATATCTTAGACGATATTGAAGCGAAACGAGACTGTCATTGATTACTTGTTCATATATTCAGTGACGACTGATAATATGAGCAAATTATGACAGCGAACCATGTACCGTTGCCTGAAGTCAACGTAGAATAGACTAGACTAATGGAAACTTGCAATCCAAGTAGACTCCTTAGCAAAAGTGTGTTCGGACCTGTAGCTCCAACACCACCAATGTTAAACGAGTTCGTTTATCTGGTTATTCGTAAAGAAAAGTGATGAGAATAATGATATTGTAGAATGCTCGCCTAGTAGAGCAATGCTTCTCTCACATCTTGGAATTGATTACGAGATGGTTGATTTCCTCGTAATGGACGTTATAATGGTCCCCTACTTTATCAGTTTAGTAGTTTCGCAAAAACTGATTATGCAGCATGTGATTGTGGTCACTATTTTATCTCTAAGAGAATTTAGACAAAGAGATATAAATGAAAGTCCCTGTGTGACTTCATATGCTTTAATCAAGTAGTTCCTGACCACGGAACAAGATCTCAATTAAATGAGAGGTTCACTATATGGATTAATATAATCCGAGCAGATGTGGTATACCCGCCTAAGTGAGTACTTGTTTAGCTTGGGATACTTGAACAAGTATTATGCCCTTGCGTGTTTTATTACGCGATTTGCCTTCGATATGAATGATCTTGGTAAGACACGGTAGTGACTCGGTCCGATAATTGAGTCCCGTAAATATTGAATCTAAGTCCTTGATTCAGACTACACCCAGAAGGTGTTATGACGTTTTAGTCATCATGACGCTAAGTCGTCAGATTCTCCCATGATCGTTCGATCACTAGACATTGATATAGACCTAGTCCGTCCCTGATGAGACGATGAAGAGATATTGAACCATCATGTTCATATCTAAGTACAATAAGCGCATCATTGTACTTGGTCTAATGTACTAGGACGAACATCTCGTATGTTGTGAATGGTATAGCTCGACACAACATTGCGCTAACACGCTGCCATCGAAATGGCATAAAAGACATTTTCCCATTACCTTAAGGTAACTGTGGATGAGGGCTTGTCTTATCCCATTTTACGTCATCGAGTGTACCTACCCCCTTCGGTACTCAAATTAACACAACCCTTTTTCGGTTATACCGATGCTGGTTACTTATCAGACCCGCATAAGGGATATTCCTAACATGGTCTGTCTCTACCATTAGGAATAAGGCAATATCTTGGAGGTCATGGAATGACTCCAAACGAATCACTCTGATCTACCCGTGCTCTATGAGACGCCTAGAGAGTGTATATGGCTTCGAGCTCGTATTAGCCATATTTGAATTACATATGCTCTGTCTCACGATCCAGATAAAACACTTGTCTTATTTTAGGACAACTTGATGTTATCGATCAAGAGAGACATGACTAAATTATGCTATTTAGCATTTCTTTCCAAAATAAATCTTCACATATGAAGTTTAAGAGCATCCTGTCGAATGCTCGTTTTATTCCACGTTATATTTTCTTGCATACAGTCGTGTGCAAGTAAATGAGGCATCCAGTCGAGTGCTCGTACTCTTTCTTGGAATATGAAATCTTTGCACCCAGTCGTGTGCAAGTGAGGGGGAGCATCCAGGTGAATGCTTATTGCACTAATGACTACTTAGTCGAAATCCTCGCACCCTGTCGTGTGCAAGTGAGGGAGAGCATCCAGTCGCATGCTCGTGTACTCTTTTTGTCCTTAGACCAAGGTTTTTTCCCACTGGGTTTTCCTTGGCAATGTTTTTTAGCGAGACACGTTCCCATCATACCTCACTTAAGATTGCCGAAATTAGGGGTAGTATCCTGTTGTATACTTATTACCATTGTGTACTCTTTTGTCCTTCGATTAGAGGTTTTTCCCACTGGGTTTACTCTAGCAAGGTTTTGATGAGGCACCTTATTTGTGGTTGATCCCTACTACTACCATTGTTGCACTCTTTTTCCTTCGATCAGAGATTTTCCCATTGTGTTTGCTCTGACAAGGTTTTGATGAGGCACGTTGTTTTATTGTTAGTTACTTACATGATATTTCGGCCTATATCATTCGGCTACACAGTTTCTTTTAGATACCGGTTTTGTCCCACACTGGGTTTTTCGGAACTAAGGTTTTTATGTGTTTAGCACTGCGAATGAACTCGACTCACATCGATAGCATGAAGACGAATAAATCAAGACGTCCAAAGGGAGAGTGTTGTAGGATATCATTGGCCATCTTGGGCCTTACTCTATTGGGCCTATCTTGGGCTTTCCTAGAATATGTAACTCTACCCTCTATTATATAAAGAGGGTCAGGGGTCTATTGATGTATCTCTCTGTACAATCATATTAATGAATAAATACTTCGTCTGTTGTTTCTCATACCTCTCTCTATATCTATACATATCTCTATATATATATATAACGAGCTAATATGTCACACAACATATATATATATATATATATATAAATTTATATGTTTGTAATAATAAATCTATAGAATATTATATTATTTATATGAATTAATAAAAACATATATAATATAAAAAAAAATCAATTTAATCTTTATACATGTAATTTAATTTTTTTTGAGATATATACATTGATGGTTCCGCTAGTTAAACATAAGAGCTGCTGGTGCAGTGGTAAAATTAGAGTTTAAGGTAGTGGAAGTTTATGATTTCAAAACATGTTAGTTGTTTTTGTTTTTTACTTTGAAATTACAAAATTTCGTAAATATACATTGTATTTTTCCAAACAAAATTACAAAAAACATATTTTATTGCCGAAGCACTTTGTCTTAATTTCATATTTATTTTATCCTATATTAAATATAGAAAAAATTATTTATTTTCGTATTATATCCAATTTATTTTATATTATATTATTACTTACCTGTCTGTGCTTGTTTGGCTTCATTATCAATCCTACTACTACGATCCCTGTCTTCTAGAACCACACATGTCTTCTATAAACAAACAAATGCGGAGCAGCAACATGTTTGCAAAATTACTATAATTTATTATCTTATTATTCTTCAATAACACTTGACATCAACACAACTAGCAAACCACGTCTAACCACTAGCTTATCAAATTACTCCAATTGATCAAAAACCAATCACTCAACATGTGTGCTTGTCATGAACGTGCGAGTTGTGAAGTAATTAAAATATAAAGTATAAAAAATGATTGGTGTTATATTCATAATAACCCCAAAATCATAAACTACAGTATGATGATTTATACTATTATTAGAGACAATATTTTATCACCATACTTTCTTTGTCATTATAGAACTTGCATAACTTAATGACGTTTACCATCCTTATACCTTGCATAATTTTGACATGCTAGTGTTTTTATTACTTCTTTTTAGATACAAACCGTAGTTAGTCAATGAAAAAATATGCATTAAGACGGTGTGATATTTAAGTTAATTACTCTGTTCATAAACAATTGTAATAAAAAATAAGAATATACGAGCATATTTTTAACAAAGTATTTAACATTTACATTTTACGCATCTAAATTGCCCACATCGAGGAAAAATGAGAAGTTTGATCCATATATACACATAACCGACTCACCATACATACTATCGAGTTGGTTTTTCAGTATGTATATGCGTTCAAAGGTTTATATTGGGCTTGTGAGTGTATTGTGTGCATGACCGGACCGTCCATCGACATGAGATCAAAGTCCACGAAAAACATTTCCGGAAAGGAACGGAAATTATTAGGATTGTGAGAATCTTCCCACTTTAGTTATTTTTGTTCACGGATTGGGGTTTTTTTGTAAGTGGGTAGTATATAAACCATTTTATGCCTCCGTAACTAGTACCCCAAAAGCTAGAACGTTTTTAGAGAGAGAGAGCACTCCAAAGACATGTGAGAGATTTTCATAGTTTTTAAGAGTGAAATCTAAGACTTGTTGTCCCATACTTTATAAACATATATAAAATTGTGCTCGCTGCACTGACACTGGAAATCTAGCCATAAATGGGTGAAGTTCGTTATAAAATCATTATGTGCTCGTTTATTCATAGTTTTTATTCTCGTGATTTATTAGTTCTAGTTCATTGCACTTTATTTAGCTCGATAGGGTTTGGAACGTGTGTAACTCCCCAACAAGTGGTATTAAAGTTGACAGAAGACGTTTTAGGACCGGACTCCTTCGTAGCTTTAAGAGAAGATGTCATTGGGTGAACATAGATGATCGGGACATGTGACCGTTACCATTGGGAAATGGATGGCCGCAATGGCTACCAGCTTTGATGCGGGTATAAAATTAGGGTTAGGGTTGCTATTAATATCATTAATGAGCAATCAATGTTATAAAATGATACCTAAAAAAGTATTATAATGATAAGGGTTAAGGTTTACAGCGAAGGTTATCATTAACCTAATAAACCATATATTATCTTTAGTTATGGCAAAATTGATGTTGTAACTAACGTGACATGTGAACTAATTATGCGCTAAGGCGAGATATAAATCATGTACTCATGATTATACACAATATATGATGGTTACCATGCTTAATGTATGAATGAATCCCTCTTTTATGGGCGTGAAAGATATGGGTGAATACCCGTGAAGTATAGGTAAAGGAGGAAAAAACACCCTTCGTGCATAGAAAATATGTCATACCCCGAATTTATGTTCAAAACCCGAGACATAAGATATAAAAAAACATTAAATAAAATGACTTGATTTCTCATTCCAAGAAAACTCAAATTATTTCAAAACCCGAGGCATAAGATATCCTCTAAAAAGAATTGAGAAATACACGTGTATATGTTCCAGCGGTCGGATCATATACAACATTTTATTAACGAACAACAAGTTATAACACAAAAGCGATAAAATAAGACCCACTTCCAAGTAGCACCAGGTGTAGACCATAATTTCGTGCAAATAGCTCCCGGAGACTATCCCTTTATAGAGCGTAGATCTTTATAATCCAAAAATATGACATGTGTTCAAAATCAAATCGAAAACACACACAAACATTCGGTTGCAAGCCTAAAATATCCATAAAAGCATTTTCTTTTACATATTTTTGAAATATTGCCTCATTTTGATTAACGATATTGTATTTAAACGTGTAATAGCTAGAAATATATAATCAATATCATACTCATGAATATCGATACTCGACTTATTATCAAGTCAACTCAATACGACAATAAACCGAATAACAATATAATTTATCGGGAGCACCGGCACTCTATATCGGGAGTCGGCTCGATAGGGTAATAAAAACAATACCTGTTTCGGGAGCACGTGACTCTATATCGGGAGTCGGCTCAACATGATTATAAAAGATAACAGAATAATTAACACGATCACCAGGATTCTATAGTGAATCAGCTCAATAAATAATGCGAACACCGGGATTTTATAATGAATCGACCCTATAAGTTTTATAATGCATACACTCTGTGGAGCGCCGGGACTCTAGCGAGTAGGCTCGACAATCTTATAACACATACACTCTGTGGAGCACCGGGACTCTGGCGAGTCGGCTCGACAGCCGTATAACACATACACTCTGCGAAGCACCAGAACTCTAGCGAGTCGGCTCGACAGCCTAAAATACATTTAAATGATTTAAACAATAAAAAAGCGCATAATCCCCGGAACACAAACATGTCCCAACAAGGTAAGCATAACATAGTCCCACGCAACAAGGTTAAAACCTAGCTACCAACCCGAATTTATTTGCTCATAAAAAGTGCACCAATTTAACCTTTATAAATTTAAAAACTCCACTTATCTAATTAAAGGCGATAGGTAAAATTTGTTGAACGTGAATAATTCGACAACTCACTCTTAGACATGAATATTCAGTGATCCCTTTAAAAAAAAACCAAAAGTAACTATAGACTTGCACTTGCAACGTGAAAGATCCTTAGAAGAAACAATTACTTCAATCTCCCTACTAATGGGTAAGAATAACTTCAATTTAATTTCACATCATTGAAGTCATAATATAACAAATAAGCCATCTAATTTCAGCCCTAATCAATTAACACATGTACACACCAAAATAAGCATAAACTCACTCGACATGAAAATAATACCCGATAAGCGATATTTGGTAGCGACCCGACCCATATATTTTTTATGGAAGTCCATAACCTTAAACATGGGGAGCACAATTGGTATAAGGACACGATGGTCATTTCCTTTATAAAATAGGAAAGGTAATTACCCATTGGACTAACTCCAATTAACGAAGCCCATTACGTAAAAAGTCCATGATCTGACAGATGAAAGCGCCACTTATCAACATCCTATGGTGCACGTATCCCTATAAATAGAGTCAAATAGCAGTACAATTGAAGCATCTGACTTCTAAGCAAAAAGAGATATATTAGTAGATAGACTTTTCAGAGCTTATCTCACTAGAAAGTACAGACCATATAAGTCGAAAACCGAAGATTTATACCGAGCATTAGACTATTAGAAACTATTGTAATAAAACATATTGTAATTTACTCGATCAATAAATAAAGATAACATTTTGTCAAATTTATTACTGTCGATTATCTAGATAATTATTGTTGAGAAGCACGACTTAACTGACCAAAATCTATGGTTTATCACTCACTCTTACTTGATTGGAGTTTCTAAGCGAGTTTCATCAAACTGTGACAAACAAAAGGAATAGCTCCATCACCTAAAGAGGGTTGATTATAAATTGATCTAGCTTCGCCTTTTATCCCTCAACAAAACTCAATTCAATCACTACAAAACATATAACAACCCGACTCTTTCTTTTTCGTCCAGAGAGAGAGGGCCGACCGAGTGAGCGAGTGAGTGAGAGAGAGAGAGAGACTGGATACCAAGCGTGAGTCCTACCGAAGAACACTGTTCGGTGTTCTTATCACTTTCCCTTTGAAATTTACACAATAAATCCACAAATAAAGATAAGGTTCAAAACTCACTTCAATTGATTTCATATTTTGTAACAAGTAACTCATAATTTATGATTATACACATACCCACATCTTTTTTGAATATTTTTAGTCATACACCAATTATAATACTCTTAAAAGAAATCTTTAATACCAGTTATTCTATTAAAATAATGGGTTGTTACAAAATATTACCCTAAACAGTGAGTAAAAGCTTCATGTGATTAAAGGACAGAATTATGTCCTATGAGGTACATTGGGTTTGATGATGTTTTGTACCCTAACTTTTGCCATTTTTCAGTTTTGTGTCCTCAATTCTTATTTTTTCGTTTTTGTACCCTATATTTCAGTATTTTTTGTTTTTTTTGGCTTAATTGGATGAAAAATGATCATGTGCCGAACACATGTTGGTTTTTGAGTGTTTTTACCTAAAGGCCCTCACATAGTTAAACTATTTACTTTAAATAAAAGATATTAAAATTATGTTATTGTTGTATGATATTATTGGCCATCTTGGGCCTTACTCTATTGGGCCTATCTTGGTCTTTCCTAGCATATGTAACCCTACCCTCTATTATATAAATAGGGTCAGGGGTCTCTTGATGTATCTCTCTGTACAATCATATTAATGAATAAACACTTCGTCTGTTATTTCTCATATCTCTCTCTATATCTATACATATCTCTATATATATCTATAACGAGCTAATATGTCACACAACACGTTATCGGCACGTTGCTCGCGGAGAATAGGATATACGCTCGCGGATATTGAAGATTTTGGGTAAACGCAAAGATATTGGGTATTTATAAACCTTGAGGTTTATCCGGTTTTTAGGGTTTTTGTTATATCAACATTCACCAACATAGCGTGTGTAAGGTAAATAATTCTCAATTCCGGTTTGACAACTAAATTTGTTATACTATGTAAAAAGTCAACCACATGATAACTACTGGAATTGTATAAATTGTTTGGCAACACTTTAATTGATATGATATTCAGCCACTGTGTATATGTAAAAACACGATTTAAGATGTATAAAGTCAGCCACTTTAATTGTATAAAGTCAGCCACTGTGTATGTATAAAAACACGATTTAAGATGTACGGTATAAAGAGTTCTAGATATACAAATAAATAATACCATACGTTCCATAATATCAACTAAGGCATCAGGTTTTGTCTATTTACTATTGATATGATATTGAAATCCGTAATTGCTACTGGAATTTGATGTTATTTTGCAAACTAGAAGCTGGATCTATAGTAATGGTTTAT
This sequence comes from Primula veris, assembly GCA_963682055.1. Lineage (NCBI taxonomy): Eukaryota > Viridiplantae > Streptophyta > Magnoliopsida > Ericales > Primulaceae > Primula > Primula veris. The sequence continues at coordinate 29,951,089 of OY821748.1, forward strand.
AAACGTATGGTATTTTGCCGCACTGAATATGTATTTTTCAGAAACTCTTGGCCTGACTATGTAATAATCCTGAAACTGAAAGTATTAGTTTACTGAAATTACATGCGTGTTCTTCGTAGTATGTTACACATATAAAACAGTATATATGTGTTATAAAAATCAATATTCGGTCTATAAATATTCACTCACATGCATATATATATTTATTAAAAGACAAGTGAATAAAAATTACATGTTAATTGAATAAATTCATATGTTTCCATGTAAATTTAACCCATTTGCATGTTAAAATTACCATATAGAATTAATTGGTAATTAAAGATATATTACTATTGCATGTTGTAATTACCATGAATAAAATTTACACATATGGCATTAGAATAAAAATTGTGATATATTTTGTATTGATTGGTAAATTTAGATTGATTGATTGTATTAGATATTGCTAAGTGTGATTTAGAATATCTTGTTATAATATGTACTACAAGCAGGCACAATCTAAATATATTTAATCACTGTCATGTGTATAATATATGTAAATTTGCGAAATCATATATTTTCACATTTTAGTTGGAAAAATTATGAATCTTCCCTAAATAGGCTCACCTATTTGGATACGATGTCTAGGAAAGATATAGGCGGAAGTCGATATCCTAATGAGGTCGGGTTTTAAGTGGCATTCGTGCCCTCCACCCTCACCGTCTTTCCTGGTCGTTTTTCAAGTAGAGCTACCGAAAGGGGTTGATTGAATAATAATTTCCCCGAGTGTGTTTATATAGTGATGTATGTTTCGCCGAATTGGTGTCTCTGTATCGACCCGTCGTTCGATCAATGAGAACATATTCACATTAAAAGCAAAACTATTTTTCGAACCTGTCGTTTCGAAATAAAGTTTATGCTTGTGCAAAACATAAACATATAAACCAGTCGTTTTATATGATAAATAATACAGAACTCCCAACACATGTTGGATGCCATCTATGATGAGAAAAATCGTAAAACATACTTGCGAAATGACTGTTTAAATGTTAATTTTAATCCGTCACCACATGTTACTCACCCTGATGTGTGAAAATGTGATGCCAAATTTTTTTTTTGGATGTCATTTTTGATGAGTAAAACACGAGTTTGTTGTTACCCTCAGGATGAATGCTAAGGCGTTGATTTTATTCCGCCGCCACATTTGAGACGTGATGACGTCTATGGTGAACAAATGTCTGAAATTGACATATTTGAGCAATCCTTCACCAAAATACTAGCTTAGAAATTGTATTCCATAAGGAGTATCGTGAATTTATATTCACCATGTTTCTTTATCGCCCATCTGTTATTGGATAAGAAAATTGCCCCGGTGAGTTGTTTTAATCCTATTGGGACAATGGCAAATTGTTTGTCTGATATTAATGCACTTCGTGTACATTTTTTTTCCACGAATCGAGAACCGAGAGAAGTGTTATTTGTCTCGAACTGTCGCGATCCCAATGAATCGCTTAGGCAAACAAGATTTTAGACAATCATCAAAATCGAAAACCTATGGCTCCAAGACAGTAATTGAAAGGAACAATATGGCCCGTTGTCACAAAGCAAGAGATAATGCTCAATGAGACAACTCTATGCTATAAAGACAAAGGTCATGCACGGTTACTCCTTAAATAGTTTAAAACTATTACAAAGGTGCAAAAACCGATGCTAATGTGGTTAAATCTAACTGAAAGAAAACTCTTGAGACCCCATGTTTTGTGGCTCAAATGAGTTTGGGACATTTCTTTATTGATATTGATAAATCATTGAGCCATTTTTTCGCTCATTTGGACGTTTTCCATTTGGATTATTAATTTTCCATTTGGACAATACTTTTGGATTATGGTATGCCTGTTTACAAAAATTTTCGAAATAATTTAAAGTGTTTTTAGCAAATTCCTTTGACAAATGTGACCAAACTTTAAATTATTAAATTTTAGGCAATACTTGTGGGGTAGTTGATTTTTTTTAGAAATAGTGGGTAACACTGTACCACATAATTTCACCAACTATTTGACTAAAAGAGTACTCAGTGACAATGATTCTGGACCTGTCGTTCCAAAATCGAAATCTTTGGTAAAACCAAATTGATTTGTCAAATATGAGGTCTTATACTCATGTAGGTCCTGCCGTACCTTATTGAGTTATAAAATATTCGAGAAAACCAGTGTTATCTGGTAATAGCTCATGAAAAAATTAAAATTTCTTTACATAGCCTCCATTCAATACGATCAAAAGCGTATTTTAGAGGAGTTGAAATGTCTTTCAATTGGTTTCTACCACAATTTTTAAAAGCATTTAAAGTTACCTTATCATTTCGCCTGTCGTCGAAATGATAAATGATTTAGATGCTAAGACATGATTGTCTATACTATCATTCGCATGTCATCGATTGATTAGAGCATTTTGATATTGTGGCATTGACCGGATGAGATATTCCCGGGTCAAAAGAGGATGCTTGATTTTTAATCGCATAACATTTGGAATCTCTCTGAGAATATATTTCGTGATTAATCCGAAATTTATGCCATTAATGCTCACTTTGAAAGACTGGTATCTGTAAAGATCACGAAATGGACTCGTAGAATTCTTGTAAAGAATTGAAGGAGTTATTGTGGACTTATCCAACCATAAGACGGACAAAAAATATAAATGGTTATGGTTGATGCATCGACAATATGGTCACATTTTAATGTTGTCCACATAAATGCAGCACTTTCCAAACTTTTAGCCCTATCATTAAGTTGATGGCTCATGATCCGGATTATCCTGAAAAGTCTAGTCGACTTGATAATTCCGAAGAGTAAAAATCAAAATTTCTATTTAAATTACTTGTGTTTGAAAATTGAAATTGAACATCCTGTCGATTATGTTCAGACCTAAATGGACTCACGGAAATTTTGATGATGCGACTGCAAATGATTGCACGCATTTCTTGGTCTTGCACACCAAGATTTATATTTCCGTGTGGGGTTATGCTATTTTGCTGCATTAGTCCGTCATGAGGCCCATAGACACTCAAACACCATAAGCGTACTAGCTGGTTACTGGTTATGAGCCAGAAGTCTCATATTAACGCGTGTTTAGAGTGATTAATTAATATTTTTTTGGCAAGCGATCTCTTTACCGCATGATATGCGAAAGTGACATCGCTAAGGTTGTTCTCCCCGTCGTTAGGGGTAGATTTGCACGTTACCGTTGATAAGGAACGACGTGAAGTAACGTGGCATAACCCACTCAGTCTTAGCTTGATCCCCAAAACTGCACTTAGTGATAAGTAAGTGCATAGACTCCCTCAAGTATAACTAAATGCCAAACGCATTTAATGACTTTATGAGATGTCACGAGATCATTTATACCTGCTACAAAATGGTTACAAGGATAGACGTCCCTGTCGAACGCCGTGTTCCTGTCGTAACACGTTGCTTTGGCCGAACCCGCCAAGCAAAGGACGCTGCCGTCGGCCGTCAGTCTGTCGTCCTTCCGAAGATACGAGGAAGTTGACCGGTTCCAAATTCGTTCAGCCCCAGAGGTGGGGAACTGAAACTCGTTTGTCATACGATATTATAAAGGAGCAAGGAGATGTGTGATTTCCTCCTCATCCTAAGAATCTCGAAATATCTGTCGATCATGATATCTTAGACAATATTGAAGCGAAACGAGACTGTCATTGATTACTTGTTCATATATTCGGTGACGACTGATAATATGAACAAATTATGACAGAGAACCATATACCGTTGCCTGAAGTCAACGTAGAATAGACTAGACTAATGGAAACTTGCAATCCAAGTAGACTCCTTAGCGAAAGTGTGTTCGGACCTGTAGCTCCAACACCACCAATGTTAAACGAGTTTGTTTATTTGGTTATTCGTAAGGAAAATTGATGAGGATAATGAGATTTTAGAATGCTCGCCTAGTAGCGCAAGGCTTCTCTCACACCTTGGAATTGATTACGAGATGGTTGATTTCCTCGAAATGGACATTATAATAGTCCCCTACTTTACCAGTTTAGTAGTTTCTGAAAAACTGAGTATGCAGCCATGAATGTGGTCACGGTTTTATCTCTATGGGGATTTAGACAAAGCAATATAGATGAAGGTCCCTGTGTGACTTCATAAAGCTTAAATCAAGTAGTTCCTTACCACGGAACACGATCTCAATTAAATGAGACGTTCACTATATGGATTAATATAATCCGAGCGGATGTGGTATACCCGCCTAAGTGAGTACTTGATTAGCTTGGGATACTTGAACAAGTATTATGCCCTTGCGTGTTTTCTTATGCGATCCATTTTTGGGTTTGCCTTCGAGATGAAGGATCTTGGGAAGACACGGTAGTGACTCGACCTGATGATCGAGTCTCGTAAAGATTGAATCTAAGTCCATGATTCCGACTACACCCAGAAGGTATTATGACATTTTAGTCATCATGACGCTAAGTCGTCAGATTCTCCCATGATTGTTCGATCACTAGACATTGATATAGACCCAGTTCGTCCCTGATGAGACGATGAAGAGATATTGAACCATCATGTTCATATCTAAGTACAATAAGCGCATCATTGTACTTGGTCTAATGTGCTAGGACGAACATCTCGTCTGCTATGAATGGTATAGCTCGACACAGCATCGCGCTAACACGCTGCCATCGAAATGGCACTAAAGACACATTCCCTTACCTTCTGGTAATTTTGGAAGTGGGCTAGTTTATCCCATTTGCGTCATCGAGTGTACCTACCCCCTTCGGTACTCGAATTAACGCAACCTTTTTTCGGTTATACCGATGCCGGTTACTTATCAGACCTGCATAAGGGATATTCCTAACATGGTCTGTCTTTACCATTAGGAATTAGGCAATATCTTGGAGGTCTTGGAATGACTCCAAACGAATCACTCTGATATACTCGTGCTCTATGAGACGACTAGAGAGTGTATATGGCTTCGAGCTCGTATTAGCCATATTTGAATTACATATGCTCTGTCTCACGATTCAGATAAAACACATGTCTTATTTGAGGATAACTTGTTGTTATCGATCAAGAGAGAGATGACTAGATTATGCTATTTAGCATTTCTTGACGAAATGAATCTTCACATATGAAGTTTAAGAGCATCTAGTTGAATACTCGTTATATTGCACATTAGATTTTCTTGCATCCAGCCGTGTGCAAGTAAATGAGGCATCCAGTCGAATGCTCGTACTCTTTATTCGAATATGAAATCATTGCACCTTGTCGTGTGCAAACGAGGGGGAGCATCCAAGTGAATACTTATTGCACTAATTACTACTTAGTCGAAATTTTCGCACACTGTCGTGTGCAAGTGAGGGGGAACATCCAGTCGCATGCTGGTGTCCTCTTTTTGTCCTTAGACCAAGCTTTTTTCCCACTGGGTTTTCCTTGGCAAGGTTTTTAGCGAGACACGTTCCCATTATACCTCACTTAAGATTGCCGAAATTAGGGGGAGTATCCTGTTGTATACTTCTTACCACTGTGTACTCTTTTGTCCTTCGATTATAGGTTTTTCCCACTGGGTTTACTCTAGCAAGGTTTTGATGAGGAACCTGTTTTGTGGTTGATCCCCTACTACTACCACTGTTGCACTCTTTTTCCTTCGATCAGAGATTTTTCCATTGGGTTTGCTCTGCCAAGGTTTTGATGAGGCACACTGTTTTGTGATTAGTTAATTACATAGAATTTCGGCCTATATCATTCGGCTACACAGTTTCTCCTAAGTACCGGTTTTGTCCCACACTGGGTTTTCCGTCCCTAAGGTTTTTATGTGTTTAGCACTGCGAATGAACTCGACTCACATCGACAGCATGAAAACGAAGAAATCAAGACGTTCAAATGGGGAGTGTTGTAGGATATTATTGGTCATCTTGGGCCTTACTCTATTGGGCCTATATTGGGCTTTCCTAGCATATGTAACCCTACCCTCTATTATATAAAGAGGGTCAGGGGTCTCTTGATGTATCTGTCTGTACAATCATATTAATGAATAAACACTTCGTCTGTTGTTTCTCATATCTCTCTCTATATCTATACATATCTTTATATATATCTATAACGAGCTAATATGTCACACAACAGTTATGAAGTAAATAAATAAACATTATTAAGAAAATGATAACCATTAAATTAATAAGATAAGTGAGTGTAAATAAGATCATTTTTTGTCTTTTATATAGAATTAATAAACAAAAACAATTATATATATACATATACACACACATATATATATATGATATACAATATACAATATACAATATACAATATATGTCTAAATTACAAAAAACAATAATGTTTAAAGTATTTTTTTGTCTTATATTTCTATCGAAATATAATTACATAAAAACCTACAACGAAATAAAAATAAATAAACATGAGAAAAAATATATATAATAAATAATCATAAATGCATTAAAATAATAAAAATAAACCCAACGTCATTCTATCACCCCCAATACATCAGCACTATCTTCTCTCAATCAACCCCACCTTCAATCAATTAAAAGTTCCATATGCAAAACCCAAATGAGATACATACATATCAGTTTATATATATATTTAGTAATACCAAAGGAGTACATGAGTCATACCGGAAATAAAAATGTCAATAATACTTCAAATGATGTACTGGGTACACTAATATTGTACGAGATACTTATATCATACCCGTGCTACATAGATTTTAAGTAAATAGCAAAGTTAGATTTTTAATATACATTTTTAAATATTCATTCAATATCTGCAACAACAAAAAATTGTAAATTTTCCACTATTTTAGATCCTGATCCTATCATATACAAAATTAGTGAATTGGTTATATCATTGTGTTGGAGCGTTTCTAAGAGAATTATTAGCAGATCATCTATGTGTTCATCTATCATACATGATCAAACCTTTTATTTCTATTTTACAAATTGTATATAACAAATCTCCCTGTAGCATATTATTAACCGTTCAATTTAAATATTTTTTTCTCCAATAGATCATCTAAAATACATATTCTTATAACAAAAATAAACTATTTTTTTAATAAATTATTATATATAAATTTAAAATATATAACTAAATAATAACTCAACTAAAAATAGAACTCCCAAGTTAATAAAGCAAAATTAAGACATACAATATCGACCCATTTTTGCATATGCTTTTGTAAATTGATAAAATTAGATATGTCAATAACCATAGAGTTTAACATTGCTTAGTTGGCAAAAAAATCAATATATAAAATTGTAATAACCTGAGTTTATATATATACATTTTGAATAAATAAATGTCTTTATATAACTATAATATTTTATTTTATTTTATTTAAAAGAAAGAGAAAACAAAATGGATATATATGCAGGAATATAGTAGTAATAAAATAAGTGGGGTCCACTTTATTTTTATCTGTTTACCTCTTCAGCCTTTTAATAGTAATACACTCAATAAAAAAAAAAAAAGAGGCAGATATATCATTCTATTATAATAAGTCAACCCAAGAAAAATTGATGCTGCTCAATTTAGCCACTTTTTTCCAAAAATACCCTCACTCTATTTTAATAATTACCAATATACATAATCTAATTAATTAACTATTTGTCCTCAATATATTTTACTAATTACGGATGTACCCTAAATTAATTAACAATTCGTTTTAACCTCCGTAACTATAATAAATTATACAAAATCTGAATATTATGTTAAAAATAAAATATATTACGAGATTTATGTCATTACGCGTCTCACACGCAACGCGTGGGCAACTTTTACTAGTATATATATATACACAGAGAGAGGAGGATACAGATATATATATATATATATATATATATATATATATATATATATATATATATATATATATATATAAACACACTTTTTAAAGCTCATTTTCTCTCAAATCAGTCATCCGTTTTTCAATCCGTCTTTTCCGTTAGATAGCTATCGTAGAGGAGAGTATTTTGAGGTATGGTTTGTCGATTTAATCTCCTTTCTGGTGGGTTAAAATCAGTTTACAAAAATCTGTTTTGTAATTTTGATAAAATCTGTATTTGGTTATTTTTTTTAGACGATTCCTTGCGGGTTTGCTTTCAATTTTAAAGCATAAATCAACGTTTACCCAGCTACTGTATTTCCAGCCGGTGTTGAGCTTCATAAAGGTACCGTTTCGGTACTGAAAGGGGAGTCTTTTGTGTTGTATTAGTGCAGGAATCGATTTCCGGTTCCTTTTGATATTTGTTGTTTATCAAGTAATATTAATTGTAGTCGTAGATGCGCAACTAAACTTGTAGTTCAGTGACTTTATTGTGGTGCCATTTTAGTACGGAAAGGCTTATTTGTACTCATTGCGATGGAAGGAATATGTTTCATGTTTATATATGTTTATGTTGCCTGTAGTATTTGTAGATTTATAGCTGAAGGTTGTTAGTTGGCGCAGTTTCGGCACTTGAAAGGGGAGTTAACTATGTGTTATTAGACGGGTCTTGTTTCCCTGCTTTTTATATTGCTTGGTAGTTTGTGATAGTAAAATTAATCATAGTCGTTATCATATAATGAACCTGAATGGTTATCGACCTTACCGAGTAACTGTCTCGGTATTAGACTTACTTTCAGCAGTAGTAGTTGTATAGCAGAATTCAGTTGATAATCGGCTTTGATGAAGTACCGTATGGTACAAAAATTTGGGGGTTACTCGTTATGATGGCAATGATGTCTTTCTGTTTTGTTCTGTTATGCAATAAAATGCTGAGTATATTGAGTTAATTGTTCATAGACTTGTGGGGCTAATTACATAGCTGAAATTGGTTGGTTATAGGATTTATTAAGGTACTGTTATGGTACTAAATAAGAAGGCGGGTCTTACTCATGATGGAGGGCATGAATTAGTTCATGTATTTATTTTTTTCCTTGCTAGTTACTAAGTCTGATGTAGTTCATGCTAGTGGAATTATATGTATATTTTGTTGAAACTTGACTCACTACATGGGACTTGTCGAGCTTTTCGACCAAAAGTTTTGCAGTTTGAATTGTCTGTCCACTTTTATGTTATTTATTATTGTGATGACAGTAATCTTTACATTTAGTTTAATAAATGTTTTATCATATAACTCTTGAACAAAGAGAAATAATGAGGCTAAGTAACCGAAGAGGAGAGGTGTGGTGTTGTCGTGAGTTGTTTGTCGGTGTCTGTCTTTTACATTTCTTTTAGGGTTCACGTGCCAAAAGGGGTTCCGGTGGGCCTGGTACTCACGAAAAATACGACAATAGCCGGCGTATAGTTTCATGAGGAGTTGACTCCATACGTGGATCTGAGGAGTGATCCGGCACTTTATTTGTGAATTCGACTTTATACACATTTGAGTCATACACTTTTGGGTCATGTGTGGAGTCACGCTACTTGGTATTTGTAGTTGAGATGTAGTAGAGGTATAGTAGAGGTGTAGCAAAAGAGATATAACAGGATGAAATACTAATATTAAAAGAATCAAAATACATATGCATTTGCATTATTATTTGTAGTTTGTAGACGTATATGTGATGAATTTAGTTGACTCACTCTTTATTCTGTTTCTCGTTTCTGTTTACTTATGTTATTTTAGGCAGAGGCACTGATGTACAGGATCGAGGCCTGTTTGAGTGTTCTAGTAGAACTCGAGGCTGGAACGATTTGATGTGCACGTGTAGTAGGTACTCAAGGCCAAGTTAGTATTGTTTTGTATATACAGTAGATGTTTCTAAACAGTGTTTGTGTAATATATAAGTGAAAAGGGTGTGATTTGAAGGTCATCTGTTATGTGATTATTTTCCTTTATTTATTTTTTTATCGCATCCCCGGGTTTCTGTAAATTCGGGACATCACAGCTTGGTATCAGAGCGAACCTGGTTATATAGTCGTAGGTGGCCTTGAAGGTAGGTATGATCATAATGATGGACGAATGCTAGAGTAACGGGGTCAAACTGTTGGTTAATATAATTTGAATTCTTTTCCACATCTATTTTCTAACATGTGGAGCTGCGGGAGACAACGTGTTCAAGCACACGAGGTAGTGTTGGGTGTTTGAGCATTTAAGGAGGTGCACTTAGTGTACGAGGGGTCCAGTAGCTGATCAGGTTTATTAACCTTGGTGGGTGCTGGGTAGGTTTTCTGTCCATAGGATTGCTAGACACCTAGTTTAGGTGATGTACATCAATTCATGAAAATTTGCATTTTTGTTATCATTGCGTGCTTCATGTAATTTATATGCTCGTTTACTATCTGAGATGTGTGTATTTCGCGTTTAATATGTGGGTTTAGTGTGTGATTTGCTTCTGATATATAAAGGTGTAATTAATCATAGTAAGTAAATAATAAAACGGAGGGAGAGAGGAGAGATGGAGTAACAAATGGGCTGTTTAAGTCCTAGCCAAAGACAGCAGCGGAGATGCGGATACAGTAGCAACTTTCAAGGAACTCTTGACGAGGTCTAAATAAACCGGTTGTGTAACTTGAGTTGATATAGTGAAGTGGGTCAATGTTCATAATTTACTCTTTTTGAGCTTTTATTCATTCAGCAGTCATGTAACCACATCGTTTGGGCCGAATCTACTTCTTTAGTGTGATTTGGTGGTGAAATGATATGTTCAGAAATTCTTAGCGATGCTAAGGGGATTAGGGAAATGCTGTCTTGCACCCTAAACATTCCTGCTAAAGTGCTTTTAAAGGAGCCTAGCTTGTTTGGTATTGTTTTGGCTGAATTTTTTTTATTAGTTCAAGTCATAAATATTGTGGGTTAATTTGAATTTTGTTTCTATGCATTGATATATTGCAGACTAGTAGGCGGGCAAAAACTCTTTGCATGCATTTAGTTGTTAAGGATTCATGGTTTGAACAAGTTTAAATTTTCAAGCTTGCGGTTATTGCAGTTGAATGAATCTTTATATGTTATTTTAGAGATTTATTGTGATAGTTTTTGTATGAGGTTTGTGCTATTCAGTGAGGGAGGCTAATGGGTTACAAATTTAGCGATAACTTGTATTTTCTTCTTAATATGTTGATTATGTATAATTTAATACGAATGTAACTAAAATTGATTTAGGACTTGGTTGGCAGTAGTTTTTGAGCAATAAGTTGGCTTATTCGTCTATTTACTGCTTTCAAGACAGATTAAGATGATGAACAATTTGAAGCATATACACTCAAGTGGTGGGGGAAATTGCAGATCTTGAGGCTGACGATCCTTGAACACGTCTTAGAACACACTTTGATGACTATGTAGTTAAGACAATTAGTATGTGAATTAATAGTGTTCTCATCCTCAATTTTGTTTTCTCAAAAGAATATTTGTAGCAGCCATGGTGTCTCCATAGTGATTAATGATTAGGGTGATTTTATTGATGAAACTATGTTATGCAGTGGTTGCTTTCGATAATTTAATTTATTAATATTTTGAGTTGTTAATTCTGTGTACACATGTTAGTGTTGTGTCGTTTTCAATTCTTTTCGATGTGTTCTATCATGGCAGTGGGTAGTGTAATTAGAATATAGTTTACTGATACCTCCGTCGTAGCTAATTGATGTTACCTTGACTTGAACGTATTTTCTTAGTATTTTGATATTGCTTAGTTTTAGGGAGTTATTCTTTTGCGTGCGCCGTTCAGGTGTTGTATTTTTTTTATTTTTTATTTTAAGAAAAATATTCTCACGGTGATACAGTTGGGAGCAGTGTTGTCAAGATGATGATGCAAATGACATTTTTCTTTCTGTTATATGTAGTTAATAATTGTTGTTTTACATAAGCAGCTTTCAAAAAATAAAAACAGTTAATTGTAAGTTAGTCGTGAATAGATTCTAAAAAGTAATGGTACTTTTGTTTTGCTTTTAATATTGACATACGTATCAGGCATCGACTGGCCATCGATGTTTGTGAGCGAGTTAATATGTAAAGCAAAGGAATGAAGAATATTGTTAGCGTTTTATAAATGATGAAATTGGGGTTTTGATAAGTTTGTGAAGTTCGAAGTGCTTTTATTTATATGCATGTTGTGATTGTTTGACTAAGAGATAGATGATGTAACAACTTTAATTTCCATCTATTCTTTCTGGAGCAAACAATAGTTTTAAGAAAGGTTTTGATTTGTCATTGGTACCTGCTTAATGCTTTAGTATTTTAGACTCTTTATTAAGTCAACTCCCATTCTGGAGACGTTGAAGGAAGTGCTAAACATAGGTGTATATTGCCAACTAAACAAGCCATGAAAAATTCATCATGTAGTGAAGAAAGCTTGTCTGCATTGTGCTGTCTTGCGACACCGAACCCGGGAATTTGAATTTCCACATTTATTGGTGGTGGTCGCAATACTTTAGTAGATACAGGACAAGTGTGGGGTTGGGGGGCAATGGAGGTGAGGGTCAGCTAGGATTGAGTTCAAGAATACAAATAGTTTTGATCCAACGTTTGGTGTCTTGCATTGATATCACCCCTCTAGAGAAAGATAGAGTAGAAAGTGGTCCAGGTCTTCTGATAAGAGGTATTGCGATGATTGAGAGGCAGAATACGAGGGGATGTGCCTAGAGAAGAGGTGGGGTATGTATTAAAATGGGGTGCTTTTAAGCCATTATACACGTGCTAACGCTTGTTATATTTTCTGTATATGTAGTAAAATTATGATTGTTGTTTATGTACCATCCTTAAAGTTATTTATTTCCTTAGTCTGGTGTTTCTGTAATATATTTTTGATTGGATACCCATATATTATGAAGATAAGAGGTTGAATTATATTGGACATATGTATGTGTTTCATTTGCTTTTACTTGCGAAATAGAGGTTACAATTTGTTAGGCCTTTCGAAAACAAACGGGGACGCTCGTTTGATTACAGAAGGAAGAGCGAGTGAAATTACTTGATGCATGACATTAAGTTAATCTTTTTTAAGCTGGACTTGACATGTTTTGCATATTTGGAACATGAGATGATGCTTGAAAATCCATGATATGAAGAGTTGCCAACTTCAAGAAAAAGATTTATAGATAAATTATGTATATTTTGGCTAGTAGCGGTTATACAGGTTGTTTTTAACTGTTTTACGTGGTTATGATGAAGAGTGAATATTATAGAATACTCGTACACAATGATTCGTATACAAAATCGAGGTATTGGTGCCAAATGAAGAACTGTTGGTTTTTAATTTTGATGTATTACGTGTGGGTTTGTATGTTTATTGAGGTGGTAGATGAGCAACTATTTAGCAGTGCTTTTTTGTTTTTGTTTTCGAATGAACATTTATTTTATCAAATTTTGGAAGCTGAAGAATATGATGGGCAAGTTTTTTTTTGTACTTCAATTGTTATTTTATTTCCGCCTTAATCTTCAATGCCCCAACTTTTCCTATTTCGCGGTTAACATGACATTTAATTGGCGGCCACCAGTTTAAGTCGTCGGAGCTAAGCTGGTATTGATGGTTGGTGATCCTGAGAATAAGTAGTGGTGGCATGGGTGCTGACTCAAATTGCATTGAGCTATTGCTGGAGCTTCACCTTCCTCAAGACGAGCGTGAGCAAACCTTTTGGCTATGTATAAGCCACTGAGACAATGTAGGTGGTTAACATGTTTCCAATGAAAATATTTAAAATAGTAGCAATATGATAGAAGTATGATACTTTATTTTTTGTGTTTACGGAGTATTAATGAAGTTATAAACTGATATCAGGACTGGTTGAAAGCTTGGTTATTTGTTAATTTCTGTAATTAACATAAAAAAGGGGATAAGTATTTAACTTGTACAATTGGGCGTAGTTAGTTGTTAGACTAATTGGAATATTGCTTAAAATGGCTGATGGAGGATTTTCTTGTTGAGGGTACCTAATGAAATTCTGTTTTTAATGAGATAACGATAATTACTTTAGTAGTTGCTTAAAACAAAACTCAGTATTTTTCTTCCTAGGCGGTGGAAGCATAGGAAATGAAAGGGTATCTTTTTTTTGAACAAGTAATTTACCTTGTGTTCTTTGAAAGAAAAAAAAATGCATTAAGACCTTTTTGTGTCATGGTAATTTGTTGAACATCTAACATCTAAACTTTGTTATTACTCTGATCATCGTTTGCTTATTCTGGTTTGTTTGATCCTGAAAAAAATATATAACTTTCATGAGATTATAAATGATTGCGTGATCATGGTCGTTGTTACCATGAGCTATGTATCTTTTGGTTTTTGTTGTCACCTTGAAAACTTGTTTATGTAAGGATCAAGTTGGTATATTGGTATATCTCATTAAGTGTTTGTTGTCCAGTGAAGTAAAGGAGTTTGTTGTTTGAAAGTTGTGATGATGTTCAAGAGTTATATAATTTTCTTGCGTATCTTATTCGTCTATTAGTTGGTCTAATCATCTTCGCGGTAGGGGTAAAGTCACGAGGTGGTAATCATTGTAAGGGTTGTGATGGTGCTTCATAAAGTCGGTTTTTGCAAGGGCGTGCATATAATCTGTCTGATGCATGATTTAACTGAAATTTTGTTAACTTTTTTATGCATATTGTGCTAACATTAGCACGAAGAACCACACCTTAAAAATGGGAGGAAAGCTTGTCATTCTGCATTGTCTGTTATGAGATATTCTATGCCTACACTATCTTTGATGTGGAATAGGTATGCTACGTGTGATGGTACGCGTGTTTATTTTCGAGGGCGAAAATTTTCTAAGTAGGGGAAAGTGTAAAACCTGAGTTTATATATATACATTTTGAATAAATAAATGTCTTTATATAACTATAATATTTTATTTTATTTTATTTAAAAGAAAGAGAAAACAAAATGGATACATATGCAGGAATATAGTAGTAATAAAATAAGTGGGGTCCACTTTATTTTTATCTGTTTACCTCTTCAGCCTTTTAATAGTAATACACTCAATAAAAAAAAAAAAAGGCAGATATATATATATATATACACAGAGAGAGGAGGATACAGATATATACATATATATATATATGTATAAAAACACACTTTTTAAAGCTCATTTTCTCTCAAATCAGTCATCCGTTTTTCAATCCGTCTTTTCCGTTAGATAGCTATCGTAGAGGAGAGTATTTTGAGGTATGGTTTGTCGATTTAATCTCCTTTCTGGTGGGTTAAAATCGGTTTACAAAAATCTGTTTTGTAATTTTGATAAAATCTGTATTTGGTTATTTTTTTTAGACGATTCCTTGCGGGTTTGCTTTCAATTTTAAAGCATAAATCAACGTTTCCCCAGCTGCTGTATTTCCAGCCGGTGTTGAGCTTCATAAAGGTATCGTTTCGGTACTGAAAGGGGAGTCTTTTCTGTTGTATTAGTGCAGGAATCGATTTCCGGTTCCTTTTGATATTTGTTGTTTATCAAGTAATATTAATTGTAGTCGTAGATGCGCAACTAAACTTGTAGTTCAGTGACTTTATTGTGGTGCCATTTCAGTACGGAAAGGCTTATTTTTACTCATTGCGATGGAAGGAATATGTTTCATGTTTATATATGTTTATGTTGCCTGTAGTATTTGTAGATTTATAGCTGAAGCTTGTTAGTTGGCGCAGTTTCGGTACTTGAAAGGGGAGTTAACTATGTGTTATTAGACGGGTCTTGTTTCCCTGCTTTTTATATTGCTTGGTAGTTTGTGATAGTAAAATTAATCATAGTCGTTATCATATAATGAACCTGAATGGTTATCGACCTTACCGAGTAACTGTCTCGGTATTAGACTTACTTTCAGCAGTAGTAGTTGTATAGCAGAATTCAGTTGATAATCGGCTTTGATGAATACCGTATGGTACAAAAATTTGGGGGTTACTCGTTATGATGGCAATAATGTCTTCCTGTTTTGTTCTGTTATGCAATAAAATGCTGAGTATATTGAGTTAATTATTCATAGACTTGTGGGGCTAATTACATAGCTGAAATTGGTTGGTTATAGGATTTATTAAGGTACTGTTATGGTACTAAATAAGAAGGCGGATCTTACTCATGATGGAGGGCATGAATTAGTTCATGTATTTATTTATTTTCCTTGCTAGTTACTAAGTCTGATGTAGTTCATGCTTGTGGAATTATATGTATATTTTGTTGAAACTTGACTCACTACATGGGACTTGTCGAGCTTTTCGACCAAAAGTTTTGCAGTTTGAATTGTCTGTACACTTTTATGTTATTTATTATTGTGATGACAGTAATCTTTAGATTTAGTTTAATAAATGTTTTATCATATAACTCTTGAACAAAGAGAAATAATGAGGCTAAGTAACCGAAGAGGAGAGGTGTGGTGTTGTCGTGAGTTGTTTGTCGGTGTCTGTCTTTTACATTTCTTTTAGGGTTCACGTGCCAAAAGGGGTTCCGGTGGGCCTGGTGCTCACGGAAAATACGGCAATAGCCGGCGTATAGTTTCATGAGGAGTTGACTCCATACGTGGATCTGAGGAGTGATCCGGCACTTTATTTGTGAATCCGACTTTATACACATTTGAGTCGTTTATCGAGTCACGCCACTTGGCGTAAGTAGTTGTAGTAGAGGAGATTAGCGGAGGAGAAATAAAAAGACAAATTACAGTTATAAATCACTAAATAGATATGCATTGCATTATTTATTCTTTTTAGTTTGTTGACGTATATATATAATGAATAGTTGACTCACTCTTTTCTTTCGTTTTCTTGCCTTTGTTTATTTTATTATTTTAGGTGGAGGTTCGGATGTACTGAGTTCCAGGACAGGTTAAGCTGTTGACCGGGGCTGTGAACGGGCTAGATTTTGGGTTGTGCGGGTAGCCTAGACACTCATAGCCTATTTAGTTTGGTGTAATACTTTATAAATGATGTACATTAGGAGGAGTTGTGTAGAAAACGTACTAATGTAATATAATTTTTGGTGTAATATAAGTCGGAGAAGTGCGTTTAGAAAGTTGTATTTTCTTTCAGTGTGTTTTTTTTTAGTTTTCAAATTCAGGTCTCGGGTTTTAATGAAATCTCGGGCGTGCGCCCAGATATGAGGGTACTCGTGTGGTATATGAGCTTAAAGATCCATTTTCTATCAACAAGGTCTTTTAAAGCCGTGCGGCACAATAGCGATGACGGAACTCCACAGTTAAGCGTGCTTAGCTTGGAGTAATACCAGGATGGGTGACCCCCCTGGGAAGTTGTGCCAAAGCGGACAATATTGTTGATACGGGCGTGGCGGTTCGGTCTGTGGGGCCGGGTCGTTACAGGTGGTATCAGAGCCTCTATCTGGCCGGAAATGTGGCGACTAGCATGTGTGTGTGAGTCCCTGAAGGACAACGTGTCCGACGAGGACGTCGTGCCTAAAGGGAGAGTGATTGTGACGACCCAGATTTCTAGAAAGGAAATTCTGTGGTGCGGTGTCGTGCGTCAGTCCCACATCGCCCAGATATGAGAGTACTCGTGTGGTATATGAGCTTAAAGATCCATTTTCTATCAACAAGGCCTTTTAAAACCGTGCGGTACAATAGCGATGACGGAACTCCACAGTTAAGCATGCTTAGCTTGGAGTAATACCAGGATGGGTGACCCCCCTGGGAAGTTGGGCCAAAACGGACAATATTGTTGTTACGGGCGTGGCGGTTCGGTCCGTGGGGCCGGGTCGTTACAAAAATTCTGAAAAATTAATATCATACTTCACTTATTTTTGAATTGATTAATGACATTATGGAAACAATTTATTAAATTCTATAGATAATAGAGACGGAAATGGAAAAAGATTGGAAAGAGACAGAGTAGTAAAGAGTATACATGAGGATGAATAATAAAATGGTAAGTAATTGTAACACTGTTAAAAAAAGGTTAATTTTATGCAACATCAGTTAAAGTAGATATTTGGATACATATATTGCTATATCTCTAACTTAATGAATTGAATATGCAAAATAGCATTTATACCATGTATACCATCACTGCTGTCCGTGCTTTAAATGCAGCGATTTATAGCATGTTTAACAAACTTCTTGTTTATAGTTTTGCTTTAAATTAAATTTTGGGTGTTGATTTGTGAGGAGCGACGGATTATAAGTTTATTGTTGTGTTGCTTTAATATATTGTTTTAATTTTTAAATGTTATTGAAAGTACTAAAGAGCTACTAACAGTTTTGAATGTAATTGTAAATAGATTTTAACAGCTATAATTGTAATCAAAACTAAATAATTGGCAACTAAATATTATAAATTTAAATAAATAAAATTAAACATTCATTTCATTAATTAATAAAAGAGAAGATCAATTAAAAATAAAAATTACATCAAGTAAAAATAAAAATTATATCAAATTGAAAATAAAAATTACATCAAATAAAAAATAAAAATTACATCAATCCTACATATTAAAAAACATGACTTTGAACATCGTCGGACTTAAACTCTCGAACCATGTAATTGTCAAATGTGCTCCATTAGATCCTTTTGAAGGTTTCGTGTGTGTTTTTGTTCTTAAGCGATACACGCCTTTATCTAAATGTTATTAGAAGAGGATTTTCAATGAACGGAAGAGATGGAGGAGGATCGTCAGAACTCGTCATTGAAAAATTTCTTGACTCTAATTGTTTCGGAGGCTCACGCTCAACAATCATATTATGCACGCTAACATGATATACTTTAAATTTTCTTAATCCTACAAGCGTGTCGAACCTCTTAAAATGTGTCAACTAGATTGCAACACACCAAATGCACGCTCGACGCCCTTTCAAACTCCTACTTGGTATTGAGAAAAAATACAATCTTTTTGTGACAAATGAGACGGAACGATTTTTACGAAACAAGCCCATGGAGGATAAATGTCATCAGAAAGGTAGTATCCTATATTATATTGGGTTCCATTTATCTTATAACTATAAGGTGGGACATCGCCTTCTATAAGTCTATCAAAAAAATTAGACTCCTCCAATACATTGATGTCGTTATTACAACTGGATGCCCCGAAATAAGCATGTCATATCCATAAATCCTTAGAAGCAACCGCTTGAAGGACTATGTATGGCTCTTTTTTGTGACCACTTTGATATTGGTCAGGTCAAGCGGTGGGACAATTTTTCCATCTCCAATGCATACAGTCAATGCTTCCGAGTATACCGGGAAAACCCCTACGAGTGTTGATAATGTTCAATGGACGAATATCGTACTCATTTGGCTCTTTTAAGATAATGCTTGCCAAATATTCTCACGATAGCACGAGAAAATTCTTTCATACAATTAAGGATAGAATTTGCGGATATTCGAAAATTCTCATTAACTAAGTCTGCAGAGAGATCATAGGCTAACATACGGATAACACCAATAATTTTTTGATAAGTGGTGGCACCCATATGGCCCGCAATATCGTAATTTTGTTGGAAATAATGATTTTTCTTGATAACCTCATCGGCCATTCTGAGGAATAATTCCCTGTCCATACAAAACCTCCATCGAAATACTTCGTCTGGATACATGTGTTCTCCAAAAAAATAGTCTCTCTGGAGTTTAACCTCCCCTTCCAAAATTAATCGAGCCATCTCAACTCGTTGTTTTCGCGAACGTTGTTGTGAAATTCCTTCATGTTCGAAAGCAACAAGAATAGGTACAAATATAGAGTCGTCGATGAGAAAATTTGCATTCATCGTTGCGAAATTGGCATCATCGGAATAGGACGAGGAACCAGATGAAGAGGAGGAGAATCGGATTGGATTGGATCCATTTGTATTTCGGATAGAAAGTGTTTGAATTATATGATATATAGAATAATATATTTGAGATAGAGAGACTGTTTTTGAAATGATATAATTTGAATGATAGTAGAGTGCGGGTTTATATAGGAATTAAATTGTATTATTTTATAATTTAAAAATTTTTAAGCACCAAAAACTAGTCGTTATAAGTACTATTTTATAAGTTAAAAAAAATTCGGGGACCAAAAAAAGTCAAACTAGTCGTTTATTATTGTTATAGGAACTGTTTTGTAATTATTTCGAAACTAGAACGGCTATTTTGTAATTATTAACGGTCATATTTTTTTTAATGCATTTAAAACTATAGGACTGATTTGTAAATAATACAGGGATCAACTCTGTAATTAAACACACGGAGCCAACACCGACCAAATGGAGATGCGAACTCCAAATTCAAAAGAGAGAGAGGGAGGAAAACGATAAGAGATCATTGTCAATACTCCGATAAACATGATACATGCGGATTTACTGCTCCGCCCACCGCAATTCAGCCCCACCTAAACATGCTCTTAGCATAGTTCAAAATGGGAATTTATTTGTCACCTAGGCTGATATGGGAAATGACATGGCCATATAGGTCAAAATAGAAAAAAAGTATCGATTAATTTCATGGCAAGGTCTTAAGTAAGAGTTCCAGAATTTAGCCGTCAATGTGGACGAGTAATTAATAGGTACAATATGGGTTCACATTTAGTCATTTTAGATAGGTCAAAATTTTGATATTTTTTGTATTTTTCATATATATATATTTTTAGGAATAAATATGAAAAAACACGATAGAATGACATATTTAATATGATAAAATGTGGTCCCCGGTAATATTAACTGTGAATAGAATGAAGACTATTATTATTATACAAGGCAAAAATGTTGTTGTTAAGAGTGTTAATTCCGTAGGTAGTTGTTAACACAGCGGTTGTTAATTTGTTAACACAGACGTTGCTTTACCACAAAGCATATATAGTAATGACTATATATATATATATCTAACTCACACACCACTATGCTATCGACTAATATACGAAACTACTCACTCTCTCTCTCTCTCTCTCTCTCTCTCTCTCACCACGCTCCCCATATATTAAGATATATATATATACATGGAGTCAAGTAAGAAAGAAGTTGCCCTAGATGCTTTCCCTTTCGCCCGTTTGTACAATGACGGAACTGTCGAACGCTTCTTTGCCACTGAAATTGCTTCAGCTGGTTTTGATTCCCCCACTGGTGTTACATCCAAAGATATAATCATCTCTCATCAAACTTCCCTCTATGCCCGTATCTATCGCCCCACTCTCCCCCCTGTTCACCCTCATCTCCCCATCGTCCTCTACTTCCATGGTGGTGCCTTTTTCATTTCCTCCTTTGCCGACCCAAAATACCACAACTCTCTTAACTCACTCGTATCCACTTCAAAAGTAGTTTTAGTTTCTGTCAACTACCGAAAAGCGCCAGAAAATCCCCTGCCTGCAGCGTTTGAGGATTCACGCACCGCCCTGAGTTGGCTGGCGGGTTTAGTCTCCGGTGAGGCTAGAGACGACGTTGACCCTTGGTTGAAAGAGGGGGTTGACTTTGGAAGGGTGTTTTTAGGAGGGGATAGCGCAGGGGCAAATATGGTCCACCACTTGAATATCCATGCTAGGCCTGAAAAAGGCCCAAGACTGGATATCGCTGGGATTTTCATGATAATGCCCTATTTTTGGGGGGAGGAACGGGTTGGGTCAGAGGTCAATGATCCGGTCCGAAGTGAGATGGTGAGTGGATGGTGGAGATTTGTTTGTGATAAGGGGAGCGATGACCCTCTTATCAATCCGTTTGCGAAGAGTTCTCCGAGTCTTTCGGAACTCAAGTGTAAGAGAGTGATTTTGTGTGTTGCTGGAAATGATATATTGAAATCTAGAGGGAATCTTTATTATAATGAGTTGGTGAAGAGTGGGTGGGATGGGAAGGCTGAGATGATAGAGATACAAGAGGAAGATCATGTGTTTCACATTATGAATCCTAATGGTGAGAAGGCTATGTTCTTGATTAATAGTTTGGCTTCTTTTATTAATCATCAAGAATGAGCCCAGTGTTAATTTACTTGTCAGATGGTGAATAATTTATCTTTTCATGTGTGTCGTCTTTAAATTTTAAGAATAATGCAATTGATGTTCTATTGCAATTGATGTTCTATATTGTATAACAAATTAATTACTGGGTTCCTACATGTTTTATAATGCTTTTCGTTATTTATAGAGGGTTGTTAATTTCGTGTTTACTTAGTAGGCTGTGCTATGTTTTAGTTAGATAACATTATTTGAAGTATTGTAGGAGTGTTATCAAAGAAAATAATTGTTTGCACACAACTCAAACACGTAGTGTGATAGTAGTGAAACAAAACGCAGTTTTGGTATTTCCGTCTCTCTCACGGGTAATGTTTGGAGGAGTGTAAGGGTATGTACATACCTAAACAATATGAACAATGACAATGGTAAACAAAAAAGTTAATTGAGTACATTAGTTAAATCCAGTATATATCCTGGAGTTATAATGGGCGTGCATGGCTATGTTGGGTAAAGTTGAATGCCAAAATGGTTTAAACATTGTCAAAGGTAAACAGAAAAGTAGACTGGGCCGCACGTTTAGTTGGAAATCTAAATGATCCCCAAAACTTATTAATGAATATAAAGTTGATTGATCAATGGTTGTAGAGTAGTATAACAGAAATTAGAGTGTTAATTTCTGGAACTGGTTGGACGACTATGAAAGAAATGATGTAAAAGGGGGGATGGGTGTGTTTTTAATTGGTTAAGATAAGATGCCGGAGAGTTTTTTGGTTTAACGACTAAAGTGCAACGTGTGACTAAAGCTGTAACTTGTGCCAGGTAGTTTGGGCCAAGTTTAATCCTTAAGAGATCATTTATCTTTGTTAATTATAAACTTTAATAATTCCTTTCAAATCAGCTTAAAACTTTTAAAAGAAACAGACTTACAAAGTCACAACCATATCCTTGTACCCACAACTTAAGCACCCTAACCACCTTAACTAAATAGTTTCAATTAATTTTCAACAATACATGATATCATACATTATTTTCTCAAAAAGAAATTACTAATACAAAACGCTTAGTAAGGGGAAAAAAAGCAAACGAAGTACAATTGAGAAATAAATGTTAAAACATATGCTTTTAATGAATTCTGGGATTCACAACTTTCCAAGGGGTGAATTGGTTTCATGGAGTCGCTTCTCGTTAGACAGTAATTTTGCAAACCTGTCAGGAGTACACAAACAAATAAGAAAGAAATAAAAAAAATAACAAAACACATTAGGGGCTTGTTTTAATTAGTTTCAACTTTGAGCAATTAGCAATTAACAAAACCCGGGATAATCCAGCTTTAAAAATTTACTTAATTGTTTCAGGACAATCTGTTCTAAGAAGCCCACATTTAAGATGTTCAACAAGATGCACTAGAACCTATGATAAAAAAAAGGTATTCACTAAACTTGAAAGCTACTCTGAAAATTTAAATTTACTCAAGCTAAACCTTCGAAGTCGTTACTTTCTTCATCAGCAGGCTCGAAACGGCCCGACTTAAAGTTAACCCTAGAAACTGGTTTTTTTAACAATCATTTTCCAACTCGTACCAAAGCCTCCAAATTTTTCTGTGTAGCTATATCCACAGAGGCAACGCATCATCCTGCAATTACGTTTCTTAAGTGCAAGGGTATGGCAATATTTTATTTTATTTCCATAAAAGAGTAAAATAAACGTGTAGAGGAAAAATTACTGTGGCTTAGGATTACATTTTGGCTTCGTTGTTCAGTATTTTTTTTAATTTTGTTCAGTAGCTAGTTTTTATATGGTGGTCCTATATTCTACTTTAAACAAACTTGGGACTTGTATGGACGAGTGTAAGAGGTTTAGTTATAAATGGTGGACGAATGTATAAAATTCAATTCATAGTGGTAGACTAGATTATTTATTAGCTAGTTGTTATGCAATAATTGTTGCAATATTCTCCCATCACGATCAATATAGCATATGGACGAAATCTATCAACTATTTCAAAGTTTTAGAAACAAGAGGCGCTCAATTAACTATTTTTAACTATATTCATCTTAAATGTTTAAATTACTCAATAAGTATAATGTTAGATTATTTAGGGTTAATTATGGTTTAATACACTAATCTTTTAGTGGTTAACGAATTGCATACCCTCATTTAAAGATTCATCATTATCATACCGTTAAAAATCACTCGATTTGCATAAAAGTGTCAGTCATGTGCACATCATGTGTGTTTTTTCATCATCCAATTTAACAAAAATGCTTATGTGAAGATGTAAGAAATAAATAACGAATATATTTGTAATTCATCCCATTTTTCTCTTCAATTTCGAGTAAAATTATACAATTTAATTGATTTCCAATAGATCGGTAAAGTAAAAAGGTATGCAATTTGTTGTTTTGCTGTACGTAAAAACAATAATTTAAATTGCAATGACTAAAAAGAAATAAATAATTTTATTTCTATTAAACGGAATGTGACTCTATTACAATATTCCGACACTTGCAGAATGTAAATACAATTAAATAAAATTCCAGACAGAATAATATAAGTTATTAAACTGCTGGACTGTTTTGTAATTAAACGAAACTGTCAAACAGAATAGTATAAAACTAAACTGCTGGATTGTTTGTTAATTAAAAGAAACTGTCATACAGAATAGTATAATTACTAAATTGATGGACTGTTTCTGTAAATAAAAGAAATTACAGAACTGAAAAGTAAATTACATAACAGAATAGAAATTACATAAATGAAAGACATAATTGAAATTACATAAAGTAAATTGCTGGAATTAAAATACATAAAAGAAAAGTACTGAAATTAAATTACAGAAAAGAAAAGTAGTGAAATTAAATTACAGAAAATAAATTTCTGGAATTAAAATACATAAAAGAAAAGTACTGAAATTTAATTAATAAATAAATAAAACCTGAAATGAGAACAGAATTAAAAAGACGAGGCGACTGTTAAACAGTCTGCCCTTAACCGATATTCGCCTGACCACCTTTAAGTTTTCTGGTCGTGTTGGCGCTTTGATCCCAATGTACAACATCTCGGATGACTTGTCGGAAACTGACGACAAGTCAAGGTCGACCTGTTGGTTGGTGGCTCTGTTTTACTAAAATGTAATGATTTTTCAGAGATGATATGTTGTTTAAAATGATGTGAGGGAGCTGCTTATTTATAAGCTTAGCTTGTAAAATGTCTTCACATTTTTCCAATGTGGGATGATTAAAAGAGTGAACCCCCATTTAATCTATTTCACATCATTTTCCAGTATTTTGGATTTTCCCTCCTCCGAGACCCAACATTTGAAGCCAATTTCCATTCACACTCATTCTCCGAATAGGTCATGCGACATACCGTTACGAAGCTCATTACATGAGCTACTCAACCATCTTGAGTGTGGAATCAAAAGACAAAGGTTATCATATGGAATCTTGACTCAAAGTTGGTCATGTGACCATTCGGATTTTGCCTCCTCCGAGACCCAACCTTTGAAGCCAATTTCCATTCACACTCATTTTTTATATAGGTCATGCGACATACCGTTACGAAACTCATTACACGAGCTACTCAACCATCTTGAGTATGGAATCAAAAGCCAAAGGTTGTCATATGAAATCTTGACTCAAAGTTTGTGACGACCCAGATTTCCAGGAAGGAAATTCTGTGGTGCGGTGTTGTGCGTCAGTCCCACATCGCCAGATACGAGAGTACTCGTGTGGTATATGAGCTTAAAGATCCATTTCCTACCAACAAGGCCTTTTAAAGTCGTGCGGCACAACAGCGAGGACGGAACTCCACAGTTAAGCGTGCTTAGCTTGAAGTAGTACCAGGATGGGTGACCCCCCTGGGAAGTTGTGCCAAAGCGGACAATATTGTTGATACGGGCATAGCGCTTTGGTCCGTAGGGCCAGGCCGTTACAGATGGTATCAGAGCCTCTATCTGGTCGGAAATATGGGGACTAGCACGTGTGTGTGAGCCCCTGAAGGACGACGTGCCCGACGAGGACGTCGTGCCTAAAGGGAGGGTGATTGTGACGACCCAGATTTCCAGGAAGGAAATTCTGTGGTGCGGTGTTGTGCGTCAGTCCCACATCGCCCAGATACGAGAGTACTCGTGTGGTATATGAGCTTAAAGATCCATTTCCTACCAACAAGGCCTTTTAAAGCCGTGCGGCACAACAGCGAGGACGGAACTCCACAGTTAAGCGTGCTTAGCTTGGAGTAGTACCAGGATGGGTGACCCCCCTGGGAAGTTGTGCCAAAGCGGACAATATTGTTGATACGGGCGTAGCGCTTCGGTCCGTAGGGCCGGGTCGTTACAAAGTTGGTCATGTGACCATTCGGAAACAACCATGTTTTTTACATGTTTTCCAACAATCCCCCACATGAATGCAATTGGCTTAAAAGCCCATGTACTAAAATGCAAACAAGAGAACCACAAGAGTTCACTGCCTAAGGTCAGGTAGCGCGCGCCTTGAACCTTCTGTAGCGGAGTACCACCCAGAATACTGCTATTATGTAGCTGTAAAGCCTTAAACCATTAAGCTTTGTGTATCCCAGAATGACACCCGCACAGTGCCCTCTCTACCCACGTACTAAGCCCTTTAATTGTTGTCCATATTTGGCCTGGACTGCCTTGCCACGTTCAACTGAGTGCTTTAGTGATTTAGCCCACGCTCATCACATGGTACCGGCCTTACACACTCGTTATAGGTGGTTCCAAGTAGAATGTGTCCTGACTCATCTTACTCGACCTTTAAGATACTTGGATCATTAAGAGCCACATGCTCACCATTACTTTGGTACAGGTCTATCACTCTGTCATCGCGAAAATGGACTGGGAACTACAGGTTCCCAAGTGCTTTGTTCGGCTGCCCCCACAGTTCAATTTCCCATTGAACCTAGCATGTAAATGCCATCTGGGTTGGGTTGCCTATGGGGAGGCTACCAATTTAATGGGCTTCAATTCCATTCCGTTCGATGACGCTTTGACTCTCTCTTGAGTCAAGCCCTTTGTAAATGGATCTGCAATGTTATCATTTGATCTCACAAAATCTAAGGATACAACACCGTTAGCTAACAATTCTCTTACGCATTTATGTCTCCGACGTATATGTCGAGACTTTCCATTATACATATGGTCATGAGCCTGCGCAATAGCCGATTGACTATCGCAATGCATACTTATCATGGGAACAGGTTTTGACCATATTGAAATTACTTCCAATAAACTTCTCAGCCAGTCTGCCTATTGGGTTTTAAAATAACTGCCGCTAATGCTCTAATAACCGAAGATCTAGATTTACTATTGCAATTTTTCTATTCTACTAATTAGACCACAAACAGATGAGTATTATAAAGAAATCAGAGTGATGATAATTTTACGGGTTTCAACCCGACCCGATAAAGTGCAATTCTATTCGGGTCGGGTGTAAATGGGTAAAAGTGCAACTTAAAAAAATGCAACTTAAGACTCTCTCTCTCTCATATACTTTAGACTCTTTTTTATATTGTTTTTATATTATAGTTCTAAATAAAATAATTTTTTAATCTAACTAATAAATTTTATTTGAAATCTTTGACATTTATGAGATTTAATTTTTAAAAGAAAAAAAAAATATTTTTTAAAAACGGATCAAATGGGCCGAGTCGAGTTAAATGAGTAAATATGCAACTTTGTCCTCGGATCGGGTTAAAACCCGCAAAATTACCATCCCTAGTTGTATTACTAATTGAATGAATTATTAGAGCAAACACATTCTCTATAGTGCCAAACTTTGAATCTCTAGTTCCAGAAAACAAATAAAGATGTAACGAGTTGACAAACAACAATACATTATACTAAACCCGGTACAATCATATGAAAGTCTTAACACGAAAAGAACGAGTACAGCAATAAACCATTGACATATTTTGTTAACCCACTAGGCTTCTCCGAATTACAAAAACTACAGACGCCTTGGTGTAACCATAGCAAGACAGGTCTACAAGTTCCTACAGAGAGATACATATAATCAAAGGTGTGTGACGGGATTTATAGACTCAATTCTCAAGGGGGTTCAGAAGCTGGCCAACGAAAAGCACCACACCGGTCATGTCTTCTTTAATCACAAACAAGAAAGGATGGTCAGCCACAAAATCGATCTTATCTGCCAACATCAAACCCCTCAGTTTAACCACTGCAGCTGATACAGCCGCAGCTTCTGTACCTTCTTCGTTCACTTCAATAAATGACTTATGAAAAACATTTGATACATACAAGTCTTTACTCATAGGAGAATCCACCATCTCAGTTAAGCCACCACCCTCGAAGGGCAAAACTAGCCCCAAACTCTTCAAAGTATTCGAAACTTCAAAACCAAAACCGAATTTAAAACATGGGATTCGAAAATCTCCAACTTCAACAGCCTGATATGGAAGGTGACGATTTAAGAAGTCGGATTCAGAAAACAATTTCTCTTTAAGAGAAGGTAATCCGTTTTGTGTGTCCGGTAAAAAGAAATACATAGTAAAACGACGTTTGTCTTCGCCTCGCTTGTAAGGAAGAGCTAAGACTTTAAACCCTTCAAATTTGCTTACGAGTTGTTTCTTTTTGCTGGTCATGAAGGGAACCTGAACTGAGCTTCCATTAAGCAAGTGGAAATCGTAATCTTTTGTTTTTGATGAGTCGAATTTTTCATTCCACGCTCCTTTGAAATAGAGAGCATTTGCAAAGATAAGCCTCGTCGAAGCATCAACTGAACCAGAAGGGAGAAGCTCTCTGATAAGGCCATTTGTCTCTTTTTCTGCCCATAAATTCACCTGGTTTGTTACCTCAACCGCCTACGCCAAAGATCAATCGTAAATTATTAGTGATGTAACTACACGGTATAATTTATTAAGGATGAAACTACATAGTTGATACATAATGTCAAGAAGAGATGTAAAAATTAAAACACCAATGTTCAAAAGGGTGTTTCTCAGAAGTATGCTACTATTCCAGTAAATTGACTATAATCAGCTTGTGATGATCCAAGTAGTCATATCCCTGAAAGTAAAAATATATAGAAAAATATGCAGGGCAGTGATCATGTTGTGTAATGAAACACAGAAGTAGCTAATAAACATCCAAAACAGCAAACCAAAAGCGCATGCACAATGCGTAGAGTGGCAAAACTAGTTCTACAAGAAAGTAAAGCTAATATAGACCTATAAAATTGTAATTGACTAATTACAAGTTACATCAAAAGGTAGCAGGACACTTCTGTCACACGTCAACTTTAGATCGAATAAGTACATTTTATCTAATAGAATGATTTTGACGTATCCAGACTAATTACAATCCAAGCCATTTCATGAATAAAATGTAACCAACCAACCAACCAACCAACCAACAAAACTGCTTGTTACAATAACATCTTGTCGTTGCATCGAAACATATAAATGTTGACTAATCTGACTAACATTGAACTTGGTAAAATGAAAAGGTTGAACGATTGAAAAATAAGATTAGTAGTGCCAAATTTTGAGTCCAGTCACTTGTAAATCATCTCTGCATGACCCCCACTAACACAATGAAATATGCAGCAGCAAGTACAGGCTGCAGAGCCAGGAAACACATTTCTGCTTGAGGGCACCATTTTGTAAACAAATACTGACACTATATAGATTATAGACACACTCAGACACTTCCATTTTGAAAATAAATAAATAAATGCAGCTGAGGCATCCTTACAAGGATTTCCAAGTAATCTTTGGAAAATAACTTCACATAATCATAAGAAGAAGAAGAAAGGACACTCCGGATATGATATGAAAATTGTTTTCCAGTAATTCAAAATGAAACCTTTTTTCTTCTTGAATTTTTTTCTACAATTTTACAGAAATTATTTGTGTTTTGACGAAATAAGAGCATATTGACATACGATCAAATGACAGAAAAGGGTAACCTGGTACGGTAGAAGCTTCTCACCTATTTGCATAAATAGTCAGAATTGTCCGTTATAACCTTCAGAAACTCACTGACTTAATACAATGTCTGAGTGGATCCAGGATCTAATGGGTGTAAACACTAAACACATCTTAAGACATGCTACAGCTACCGAGCAACAATTTTCCGTTGCGATAAAATATGAAGTACCTCAATACTGAATGATTCCAGTAATTTAACTTTGGGAGACACAATTAAACTTAAAAAGCGTAACCTACTCACTGACCACCCACATCACTTCATACACATGTAATATGGATCAATTACATCCAATTGGTACTCTACATAAACTATTCTTACATGGTTGATCTCCCCCTTCACATGCCCTTACTTAAATTTTACACTTGGAATACTAAAAACAGTCTCAGTATAATACAAATTTATTCAATTCAACAGATAGTAAGTTAAATTTGATATATAGTAAGTATAACATGATAAAAGATATCCTAATTCATATATACAACTATGCACCTTTGAGGCCCGATATCAACCAAGCAAAAGAAGCCCTGTCATGCTCACGAAAGAAAAGGACAGAAAATGCTCACATTATAACTGAAATATATTAGGAGTACTACGGATATAGTGTGCATAGAGATGGGGAAGAGATGAGCATAAAGAAGGATTGTTGAGAAAAAACTCCATGTGATATGAAGCAATATATAAATGGTGGATGTTTGAGGCCAGAAAAATCTCCTCCGAGAAGGCCCTACCTATTCTTATTCTTAAGAGAAATTTCTGCTCTGTTACTTTTCAGCCATTAGATCCAGCAAACTAAATCGAAGGGTAAAACTAAAATAGACTCCAGGTCGGAAAAAACTCACTTTCTCCATAATTTTCATTTGCCCCACTGTATACTATCTGTGCCACCGTCTACTCAAATACTTAACAAGTATGAGTGAAAAGATCGAATAATCGATTTTTTTCTCTTTCTCGTGCCTTGATGGACGACTTAAAGCTTTTTTCCAAACATCATTTATAGAGGAGTGCAAGTATGAGACTAATAAACCTACAGACAAATACTTCACAAAACCAAACAGCAGAAACAAGCAGGAAACCAAATAACACTTGACGAAACTTAACATGACGAGGCTACTTTCGGTAAGACAACATGAAAACATAATAAGGAACTATTAGCGTAACAAGATTTTCGCCAGAGAATCTGGAATTAACTGGAAAGAAGTAGTTTAAAAATTAAACAACAATCCCTTCTTCATAACAATTAAGTTATTTACACGCATGGTGTAGAAAAAAAAAAAGTTACTCCAATCACAAGGATCTGTATATTAAAGGAGTAATTGGTATAATAGTACTAATTGTACTACATTTTAAACTAATAAGGGAATAGCTAATAACACACGTGACATATATGGTGGTATTATTCAATACCACTCAAAGGAATCCAAGAGAGAGTGAAAATCCCGAACGAGGATGTGCTTAAAATTTTGCTTGAGAGAGAGGGAACAATCGAACCAAACCCCGTTAGGAAACGAAATATTAGGTCTCCCAACAGGTGGTCCATGGGAAAGGACTGGTTTAGCGTCTGGGAGGAAGATCCGGACGCGATGAGGGTGAGGAGGACGTTGTTAGAGAGAGAGAGAGAAGACGAGATTTGAGTTTGGGTGGGTTTTGAGGGGGTAATGGATTTTGATAGGGTTTAGTGAGGATTGTGTTTAGTTGTTTATTGATTCCTTTGATCTTTCTCCATTTCTCTAGTGTGTGTGTTTTGTGTGTTTAATTTTTTGAAAGATTTTGGGTTGATGTAAAAACAAGGCTAAAATGCAAATAACATCCTTGAATTATGAGCTATTAGCAAATCAGCCCTACAACTTATGGATTCTTGTAATTAAACCCATATCAACTATTAAAGCTTTTTCAATTAAACCCATATAAACAGGAAGTTAAGAAAGCCAAACATAAGACTTAAATTGCAAATAACCCCCCTGAAGTATGAACCATTTGCCCCAGAAACTATCATTGTTTTTGCAATTAATTCCTATAAACTATAAAGTTTTTGGAATTAACTTTTTATTCATTAGTTTGTTACAAAATTATTGGCAACAAGTAGCTGAAACTCCGTTGTCTAAAATTACCTGGTTGAAAAAACAAAACTAAAACTAGAAGAAGCTTAAAAGTTAAAAAAGTGAAAACGGGCCTAATTAGTTAAAAGTAACAATTAAATTAATTGACAACAATTAAGTAGAAAAGGTTAAAAAAACGTACCTGATTAAGAAAATCAACAGAATCAAAAAGAGAGTGAAAATCATCAACAACAACTTTATGAAAACCGTGTTTAAGAGAAAGGGAACGATCAAACAAAACAGCGTTAGGAAAAGAGATCTTAGGGCCTCCAAAAGAAGAACCGTCAGAAAGGAGTAAAGATACGAGCTGAGAAGAGAGAGAGAGGAGAGAGGAAGATGAGTCAGAGTTAAGGAAATAAAGAAGTTGGTTTAGTGTATCTGATGATGATCCTGAAACAATTAAGCTCAGAATTACGTTAATTGATAGAGGTGAGAATATTATGTTTGAATTTGGATGGTTTGATATTATTGATTTTGATAGGATTATTGATGATTTTGTTTGCTTCTCTATTGATTCCCTTAGCTGCTCCATTTTTCTATATAAGAGATAGATAGAGAGACAGTGTGTGTGTTTGTTTTTTTGTGTTTTGGGATTCCTTTTATTTTCTCTTCTGATCAAAGTTCCAAAAAAAACAAAACAAGGCTAACATCATCCAACTTAAACTATATGCTATTTGCAAATAGCCCCATTTATTTCAATATGGTCTCCTTTGGATTTTTATCAAATATTAATTACATCCTTACAATTTTACTAATTCACCATTTCACTCATATTAATTCTTAATATATATATATATATATTGTTATCAATGATCAATATTAGAATATTTTAGTTAGAATAATTATTTGTTTACTGTATTTAGTTTGTAAATGCACACACGAGTTAAGATAACAATAATCGTGGAAAAAAAGAATGACAAGTGGCTTTATATATAAAAAAAATTATCTTAATAAGAAAAAACTATTTTTCTTGTGTCCATCGGTAAAAGTTTAATTGACATGTATGAATATAAAATAAAAGATGACATTGGATTTAGTTTCAAATTATAGGGGTTATTTACAAATGAGCTATGGTTTTATGGGGATTTTGATTTATTTTTGATTTATTTTATGTAGCGGAAGTCAAAAATGTGTAGGTGCTGAAATTGGGGGGGTGTCATTAATTATTTTATCTCTGTTTCATAAAAGTGTGAAAAAGTTACACACGTCTTCTGTCTACCTTTTAATTCACCACTTAAATCAATACGTGTTTGGTATATTACGTGTCCAATTTATAATAAAATCAACTATGCACCCCATCTTGTGTCAAATCATCTACTTCATCAATTATTGCAAAAATGTAGATGTAAATGGAGGAGGGTCACAACACCCACCCACCCCCCACCCCATTTGACTTCCCGGCGTTTTCACGATCCCTAATGATTTTTCGGTTAAACAGACGGTTTCGAATGATAAAAAAAAAAGTAACTAAAAAAATCATTCCGAATCGTGAAAATAGAGTGAAAGTTTCCTGATAACTCTATTAAATTAGGAAGTCTGGTGCCACTCCTTCACATTAAATTGCTTTGGTAAAAAAGTAAAACTTTGAAATAAGAGCATGTATATAAGTTGAGTATGGTAACTCTTATGATTAAAAAAAATATCAACTCGAACACGTATCGGACACGGTAAATGTGTGTTGAACATGGTTCAACGATAACATTACATAGTTGGTTAAAAAATAGTTAAATTTGACAAGTTTTTAATATGAAAACTATCAAAAGTCTTTTTTTAAAATGTAGGTTTAACATAAATATGACAAAATAGTACTATTATATAATTAGCATTCTATATTATCATAGTAGAATGATTAGAACTTTATAAAAAAACTATATTTCATATATATATATATGATAAATTATTGTTTGTTTAAATACAATATATCACATACATGAAAATTATAATTATATACTCTATTAAATGTAATGTTCCTGTCGATTCGTGTTCTAAATTTTAAAAATTTACCGTTTTGGGTTATTAAGAGTCAAAACTTCTCACAAAACTGTCACAAACCCGTCATGAAAAACGACGGTAGTAAGTTCGTCCCAAAAAATATTGTCACTAGTACTCGTTGTTTGAACATTTTTTTTGTAAGTGCTCGTGTCCGTGTAACATATGGTAAGGATGAGCAAAGTCGAACCAAAATAACATTATTAAAACGATTGGGTATTGGTTTGATTTAGCTTAGAAAATTGATCATATATACCAATTCCGTTTGTTGCTTTAGTTAATTTCAAATTATTCAACTTAAAACAGTACGAGTCGAACCAATTAATTACATGCTATGTATAATTATATATAGAGTTTTGCAGTGTATGTGCTTTAACAAGATTTAATAAGTTGCATTTAGTTAAGAATTCCCCAGTTTCAGGATAAATATCACATTCCTTAAAACTTCGTAGCAAGTACAATGCTAAAAAACATACAATACCTTCAATTTATCACTTTGATATTGTACAACTTTCTAATTTTTATCTTTAGACCGGGTGAAGTGTTATAGCTAGCGCAGGCTAATCTATAGATTTCATATGGCGGAAAAAGTGCACCTTCAGCGATAAAAGTTTAAAGTTTGGCCTCCAAGTCCCGACAACAAAAACCTCAAATATTTTCTTCACGCTATAATATGAAATTTGTCACCATCTTTCTTGCATCTCCTCGAACCTGGCTTTGTTAACCTAAATCACTTAAAACGAAGCACAACTTGCTTTCGTTCCACAAAGTTACTTTTGGAGAGCAATATGGTACAAAAGAACCAGCAAAAATGGATGAAATGGTAACTTGGTATCAAAATAAATACTTTTTGGGTGTGATACAACCAAAAATCAACCAAATAATGAGAGCAAGAAACTCTCTTACGAGCAACGAACACAGAAACTATAACAAATTAACAACCATTGACCAATAGGTCTGCGGTGAAGAGCCGACTTTCAAGAATTTTACTATCTTAATAAACACCACCAGAATGTGGTTTATATATTTCTACATGGTATCAGAGCGATAAAAAAGTGTTTCCGCTGCGATCTTCCACAAAATGAGAGTTTTTTTCGAAGTTTTTGGGTATTTTTTTCATGTAGATTGGGGTTTCTTTCAGTTTTTTTTCTGAATTTATTCGTTTCTGTAACTAGTAATATATGTATCACTCTCTTCTTTGTTATCAATTTTCTAGTTGATTGGGTTATTTTTTTCCCTGGTGAATTCTGAGAATTAGGGTTTACTCGGTTTATTTGGGGATTTTGCATAATCAGTGATTAATTGGGTCAACTGAGTAAGGTTTGGGGGGTTTAGTAGTGATTGTGTCCTTTTTACCCAAATTTAGGGTTTCTTGATCAAAATTAGGGTTTTTTAAATTCAAGAAAATGTCAGGAATTAATGAGAATGGAGATCCTCGACCTAGTGTTAGTGTTTCTATAACTACCATAAGCCCATATTATATAAGATCAAATGAAAACACAAATATCAGTTTAGTTACCCCTTTATTGACTGTCTCAAATTTCTACTCTTGGAGGAGGGCTATGAAACAGACCCAATGCATGATGTTTGGTTGCAGTGCAATTTAATAGTCATGTCTTGGATTATTAACTCAGTTAGTAGTGATATAGCCCAATCTATTCTATATGTGGATACTGCTTCTAAGATGTAGAGAGAGTTATCAGAAAGGTTTACTCAAATAAATTAGGCTAGGATTTATGAGCTTCACCAAGATATTCACAGTACAATTCAAGATTCTCTTAGTGTATCAAGGTACTTTACTAAAATTGAGACCTTGTAAAATCAGTTGAGTATTTTAAGTCCTATACCTAGGTGTACTTGTGGAGTGATAGGTGGATGTTCTTGCAATTTTATGAGTGTTATAATAGCAAAGGAACATGGAATTTTTAAGATGATCTTTTTAATGGGGATTAATGAGAGGTTCACTCTTGTGATGAGTCAGATACTTTTGATGAGGCCATTGCCCTCTTTAAATGACATGTATCAATTAATGGCTCAAGAAGAGAAATAGCAAAATGTAGGGGTACATAGTGTGGTTTCTGATGGTAGTTTGGTTCTTCCTTCTCAGCACATTAGGCCTCAGGTTAGTCAAGGGAATGATTAAGGTTTTAGGCCATAATTTAGTCAAGGTTTTGAGCTTGTGAGGTTTCAGGCCAACAGATAGTGTGCAGCAAAGGAAGAGTTGTGAGGTTGAAATACATCAGAAACATGGTGATCAATAGGGCTAGCTCTAGTGCAACTCTTCTTTCTAATATGGTGTTTTCTGGTATGTCAGGTATACCAGTTTCTTCTTTTTCCTTTTATGCTAATGTTTGTCAAAATACAATTAAGATTGATAGTACGATGAATAATGGTATGTGGATAATTGATAGCGGGGCAAATGAGCATATGATTAATATTTTAAATCAATTTGCTAATTTTAAAAAAATTGATTCACATGTTAATTTACCTAATGGACAAAAGTTTGTGGTAGCTCATACAGGAATTGTAGTTTTTAAAAACAATATTGTCTTATATAATGTTCTGTGTGTACCATCTTTTGGTTTTAATCTGGTAGTTGTTAGTAAGTTAGCTAAGGATTCTGGTTTATCGTTAATTTTTTATTCAAAAGGTTGCTATATATTTAGGACCAGGCCTCTTTGAGGATGATTGGTAGTGCAAAGGCAATGAATGGATTGTATGTTTTCCAAAGAAATAAAGTGTCTAAGTCTTTCAGTTGTAATAGTTCTATTTTTAATAATAAGGCACAAATTTGGCATTATAGATTAGGGCATCCTTCTCTCCTTGTACTAAGTTTGATTTCTGAGGATGTAAATACCAAGTTTAGTGTTCTGAGTTCAAAAAGTTGTGATGTTTGTCATTTAGCTAAGCACCATGGGTTTAGATTTCTTGTTAAAAATTCCAATACAAATCATGTTTTTGAGCTTATTCAGTGTGATCTTTGGGGTTCTTATTCTGTTTCTACTTATAATAATTTCAATTACTTTCTAACAATAGTTGATGATTATACTAAATGCACTTGGATTTTCTTGTTAAAGAATAAGTCTGATACTGCAATTATTTTTCCTCAGTTTTATAGAATGGTGGAGAATCAATTTAATGCTAAGATTAAGGTAATAAGAAGTGATAACGGTACTGAGTTTAATATTTTATATTTTTATGCTAAGAATGGTATTATTCATCAAACAAGTTGTGTGGACACTCCACAGTAGAATGGAATTGCAGAAAGAAAATATCAACACTTATTAAATGTAGCAAGAACTCTTAAATTTCAATCAAACTTACCGTTAAAATTTTGGGGAGAATGTATTTTAACTGCTGCTTATCTCATTAATAAAACTCATACCCCTCTTCTAGCTAATAAAAGTCTTTATCAATTATTGTATGATAAAAAACCTACCTATAGTCACCTCAGAGTTATTGCTTGTCTTTGTTATGCTAGTACTTTAAGTAGAAACATAACTAAATTTGATGCTAGAGGTAGAAAGTGTGTCTTACTTGGTTATGGAACAAGCACCAAATGTTACAAACTGTATGATCTAGTTGCAGATGAGATTTTTCTTTCAAGAAATGTTATTTTTTATGAATATTTTTTTCATTTTCAGCAAAAAGATGAATCTTTTGTTTCACATAACTTACCCACTGATAATCTTCAATCTGTAAATAGTCTTATAACCATTAATACTTTTAAGGATGATATTTTTAAGAGTGATAATTCTTGTATTAATGACAATGTTGTTAATCCTTCTAATGTTGATGTTCATCAAGAAAGTGTTGTTGTAGGTGACTCTACTGTTGGTAGAAAATCTACAAGAACTTCAAAGGATCCTAGGTATTTACACAAGTTTCATTGTTCTACTAATAATGTTGTGATTTCTACTTATATAATGATGCATGTTCATCCTTTATCTTCTTGTCTCACCTATGATATTTTTTCTCAGTCTTATAAGTCATTTTATATGTTATTTTCTTCTGTCAGTGAACATAGAAATTAGAAGCATGCTAGTAATGACCCTCTTTGGATAGAAGCTATGAAAGCTGAAATTAAATCTTTAGAGGTAAATAACACTTGAATTTTAACAAAACTACCACCTGCTAAACAACCAATAGGCGGTAAATGGGTTTATAAAATTAAACATAAGGCAAATGGTTCTATAGAAAGATATAAAGCTAGGTTAGTGACAAAAGTTTATACCCAACTAGAAGGCATTGATTATGAAGCCACTTTTTCCCCTATTGCCAAAACGACAACAGTAAGATTTTTTTTAGCAATTCCAGCTTCTCAAAAATGGTTTTTATCTCAAACAGATGTGAATAATGCTTTTTTGTATGGTGAATTGGATGAAGAAGTATATATGACACCACGGCCAGGTTTTTTACAAAAAAGATGATACTTTACTTTGTAAATTGCAAAAGTCTTTGTATGGTTTAAAACAAGCTTCTAGACAGTGATTTTCAAAGTTAAATAGTGCTTTAATGATGTTTGGTTTTACTCAATCTGTTGCTGATTACTCCCTGTTTACTATTACTAAGTATGGATATTTTTTAGCACTTTTAGTTTATGTAGATGACATTAGCAAGTACTTGTTCAGAGTTAATTAATGAAGTTAAAAATTTCTTAATGAACAATTTCAGTTAAAAGACTTAGGGACCTTTAAGGTTTTTCCGAGTATTAGAAGTAGCTAGAAGTGAGAAAGGTATACATGTTTGTCAAAAAAAATATGTCTTAGAAGTATTGGCAGATACAGGTCTTTTAGCATCAAAACCATCAAATTTTCCGATGGACACCAAACAGAAGTTCACATGTTCTGATAATGAGCCTTTTGAAGATATTACTTTGTACAGTAGATTGGTGGGTAAGTTGCTTTACTTAACTATTACAAGACTGGATATTTCTTACTAGGTACATGTTTTAAGTTAGTTTTTAGCTAATACAAGTAAAAGGCACTATGCAGCAGGTTTGAGGGTTTTGAGATATATTAAGAAATCACCAGCTCAAGGTATATTTTTTTCCTCTACTTCTCCTTTGTTTTTAAAAGCCTTTAGTGATTTCGATTGGCCAGCATGTGTTGATTCTAGAAAGTCAGTGACTGGGTTTAGTGTTTCTTGGAAAAGCAAAAAGCAAAATGTTGTATCTAGAAGTAGTGCTGAGGCTGAATATATGGCACTTGCTGTTACTAGTTGTGAAATAATGTGGTTACTTCACTTGATTAAAGATTTAGGTGTAAAACATAATAAACCAGTAGATTTATTTACATATAGTAAAAGTGCACTTTCTTTAGTTTATAATCCAGTTAATCATGAACGTACAAAACATATTGAAGTTAATTATCATTTTATCAGAGATTTGGTACTTAAAAATGTTGTTCATTTGTTACATGTTCATACTAATGATAATGTTGTAGATCTTTTTACCAAACCATTGGGTGCAGCTCAGTTTAAACATTTACTTTCAAGATGGGAGTGTTATCCCTTCACTCTCCATCTTGAGGGGAGCATATTAAGTGTATATATTGTACATAAGAATATTTTGTCATGTTTTAAATATTAAGGGTTGATTCAATAATGTTTTATATTCAGTGTAGTTATTACAACTTTTGTATAAAAGATTGTTGATGATAGTTTTATAACTCATGGGACCTTATAAAAATTCTGTAACTATATATATATATTCAACTGTAACAAGAATTCATAATTAATTCATTTTAATAAAAATTTAATTTTTCCTTATTTTCTCTCTCTATTCTCTCTCTTTATCGCCCGTGATCATATTCCGATCACGTATAAACACCACCAGAACGTGGTTTATATATTTCTATATACACAAAAAAATATTAGATAAACTTAACCGAAAATAATCCATCTAAATGAAATAAAATACTGAAATAAAATAATGAAATAAAATTAAAATATATAGTTTTATGGTAACAATTGGTACACCCGGTACAAACATAAAAAAAGAAAACTGGGTACAAACTAACAGAATGAGTGTCTCTTTGAAACAGTCATCGTATTTGACTGTTTATGATACAGTCAGATTTTCAGTACGATGATTATAT
This sequence comes from Primula veris, assembly GCA_963682055.1. Lineage (NCBI taxonomy): Eukaryota > Viridiplantae > Streptophyta > Magnoliopsida > Ericales > Primulaceae > Primula > Primula veris. The sequence goes on from OY821748.1 coordinate 29,991,000, forward strand.
AATATTTTTCAATAACTAGTTTATGGGTACAATCTAGCATAATCCTAGTTTAGAAAATGGATGGTTATATAATATTTTTCAATAACTAGTTTATTTTTTCTATTTTCAACAAATTAGAATTTGATAAATTAAAAACAAATTGTAAAACACACTAAAAACTCAAATAAAAATATAAAATCTAGGGGGGGCTACCCTAAACTTATATATTAATCAAATTATTTTATTTATTTGACATAGTTTTATACAAACAGATTGTGACGCAGTCATGCATTAATGTTCCCTATTAATTCCCAACAGAACTGCTCATTCACTCAACTCTCTTTCTCTATATACATGTAATGTATCATACAGCTGGTGAGTTAGGGTCGGCTCCCGATCCGTAAACACTCAATCCGTACTCGACCCGATTAATTTTGAAAGTGGAAAAAAAATCCCAACCCCGACCCGATAAAAGTCGAGACCCGAATTTTCGGGATCCCGTAGGGTCAGGATAGTTTTATCCCGAATCTCCCGACATATCTTTTTTATTTTACGACAAGGTCATTTTTTATTAACAATAATTTTCATTTGAGAAGTCTAAACATGCTATTAACACGAAACATAATCCTAGTTTAAAAATAACACTCCTAATAAATGAAAAAATAAATTAACATATAGTAGAAAAAATAGTGTGAAACTACAAATAATGGTGAATTGATACGTTTTTTTTATCAGATTCTTTTAATATTTAGTTTTATTCACACAAAGAAATAATTATCATACTAAATGAGATATATTATCATTATAATTTTTATAATCGAAAAATAATTATCATTTATCTTTTTTGAAATAACAATATAACTTTTTAATTTAAGAATATTTTTTATTTTAATAGTTTCATATATTAAAAAGTACAAATCTATATACTTATTTAATTATAACTAATATATGAAACCAAAAAGGATCGTAGTTCATATGGTAGAATGTTTACATTACAGGTTAGAGTTACAAGGCTCGATTCTCATCACTTGTATTTGATTTAAATTAATTTATATTTTAGTGCTGAAATAAAAAAAGATCATGTTATATAATATAAAATATAAAATTAATTAAAAAATCGGATCGGGTCGGGACACCCGACGAAATCAAAATTATCACCCGATCCCGACCCCGAAGTTTGTCGGGTCGGGACAAAAACCGACGTTTTCAGATCAGGACTTTTCTCGAGTCGAAAAATTTCAGGTCGGGTGCGAATCAGGACACGGGTCGGAATAGAATTTTGGGATTTTTTCCCGACCCTAAATCCATGGTGATTTCTCCAATTACATCTCTAGTAAAATCCTTTCCCTTGCTCTCTAACTTCATATCTCGTTATTAGTAAATTAAGTTAATTATGGTTCTTTCTCAAATTTCATTCAAATATTGGAACTGCCTCAGGAGAGGAGAGATGATTAACAATCAAGAAACACCAACATCATATGAATCAAAGACGACCACCACCAATGTCTGAATTGAAGAGCTAGTCTTTTTGAGTTTCATTAGCTTTAACAGAAAGTGGAAAATTTTCTATTTATTCATAAAAGAAATGGTTCAAAGTTTCTGTACAATACATGATGAGTTGATGGCAGTTTATTCGAAAGTAAAATTAAATGTTTAACCAAGGAAAAATGATTAAGAAAAAATTACTGTAGTCAACAGTTTCATTCAAAAATCTTTCAAAAAACTGAACAGCCTTCCTTTAATTCCCCTGCAGGACCGTTAACAAATTTGTATAGCACAATTCAAATTACAGTATTCTAGAAGGTAGATTATTCACAAAGTGCTCAAAATATTGAGCAAAAAAGAATTTTATCTAGCACAAGCAAATATTTTAGGAGTCGGCAGCAAGTCTTTCTTTAACCACTGCTGTTTCGTACATGATGTTGGCGACTTTGGAAGGAGGCCAGTAACGAAAAACTGACCTACCAACAATGTTTTTTATTGGGAGTGGACCCCTGTAAGTGCAAAAATACAGATTGTTACACTAATTTCAGAAGTAGATAAAAAGAACATGGTAAATGTAAAAATATAGGTGTCTTGGATTGTGTTCTCAAAATTTTGGTTTATTTTCTTGCTTTGAATTTCACATTCAGTACGTGCACACCCATTAAAACTAGTTAGAAAACAAAATTCAAGGCAATTCCTTTCCTATCCAATAGGATATTTAGAGCCACCCAGAAAATAATATCCTAAATTCCAAGAATATGTGCACTTTCAAGACAGTTCAAACGGGTCTAAAGAACCAGTAAGCCTAAGGCTCTTTTCCCACTGTTTCTCTTCCCCAAAGCTATAGATGATTAACAATTTTCAGAAATACAAGTATGCAGAGGAAATTCTGACGTGTTTATCCAATAATACTTTAGTTAACTCAAATTTTAAGGCAAAAGAATTAACACCAACCCGCTTTTCTTCTTTCATTTTTTTATTAAATTATTGAGTTCTATTTTATTTTTGGACTCCCGAATCAACACCAGGTTAGCCCTAATGAAGAGAAAAGCAGGCAATACAGTAACAATACACCAGAAAAGTACAAGTGACACTAAAATCATAATTTGATATAAGAAATTACCAGTTATGAGAATCAAAACTGTTATTCCTGTTGTCCCCCAACACGAATACACAACCTTTAGGAACCCGCTGCAAAAGATCAAGAATGCACCATGTTCGGTTTTTAGAGACTTTATGCAAATAAAAAAAAAACATTTCCCTTCACATGGACAAGAGGAAACTGAACAACAGGAATCTTTACCATAGGTTTCAATTCATAGGCTAGCGGTTCTAAAATGAAGTCCTCATCTTGCTCAATACCATTCACCAGCAATTTACCATCACGGACCTGTTAAAACAAAAAAAATTACAAATACAGAGAGGATTAAGATGAAGCAAAAGAGACAATTTTACAGGACAATTTTACAGGACAATAACAGTTCACTGAAAGAAAAAACTTACTTCAACAATATCCTCTTCCTTCGCCACTATCCTCTTTATGAACACATCACCTGAGTTATATCCGATTTCCTGCACCCGGGGGAAATGTTTAATTTCTCCTAGTAGGAGTAGAATTTAAAAAGAAGCAAGTCATTATAAGCAAATAAAATTTGGTGATCTACATACCTGAAGAATTGGAGGTGCCTTAAAAATCACAATTTCTGAAACTTCCGGCTTTTTGAAGATATAAGAGACCTGAACCAACAAAAACACTTTCAGAACAACTTTAGGCTCGACTTACTCAAAAGACTGCCACTTATACACTTAGACAAGAGACCACTTAGAGCATGGAATCCGATATGGTAAAATAAGAGAAATTAGGAGAAAATATTAACCTAATGTTCAATGATGAATCATTAAAAGTTACTATGTACGCTTAAATGACAACCACAATGAAAAATAAAAAGAATATAAAATCCTAATGAACAACATTGAGTTGGATCCAATAATCTAGAACTGAAAATATAATTTTAGATCTCTGAAATAGTATAATAATCTAATTAGCAGCAAAACTTTTGATGCCATTTTTTTTTTGCTCCAATATTTCAAAAATCCAATAATTCAATTTTTCTCAGACATGATTATCGCATTAAAATTAAACCATGTATCATAAAATCCCATCAAATTTCACATAATGATTAATATAATTCCGAATATGCATGCACAACAGTGTCAAGTAATTACGAACAGTAAGGAAATCACTAGTAAAGAACCAATATTTGTTACTAACAGAAAGCAAGTATAAAACATTAAATATATATTGCAACTGCAACTTCTATGAACAAAATACTAAATATCAGGCATGACCTAGCATTAGAAGCCCCTCTACAATACGCCAATACCTAGTGCTCCCTAAGAGCAGGTATAAAACATATGTGGATTAGATAGACTGTGTATATGACAAATCTTTAACTGCAAAATTGGCAAACAAAGGTGACAGTGCATATGTATCCTTACAAAACTACAAGAGAAATTGAAAATATTTTAATAAAAACTGAAGTTTAGTCAATTTTGTTAATACTTAAAAGCATTAAATTTCAGTTCCAAAACAGTAAACATTTGCGATATTTTATTTATTTATAATTATCAAGATTAAAGTAGGGAAACTGCTTACCTAGATGCTGGACTAACACAAAACATGAAATGAATCTAATAGAGGTTAGACCCAAACAAACACAAATACGAGGCAACCGAAATGAACAGCAGCTCAAGCTATTTTTTAGGATAATTTTTCTGATATATTGAGTAAATGAAAGTGCAGAATAAAAAAGAATCAAGATAACAATACTTGAAAACGAAATAGAAAAGAAAGATAAAAGTACAGCTAAAATTTAAGATTCATTTTCTTCATTCCTTTTTTGTGAGCCCACTGCAGTAATATTTATACTGCTACTACAATTACCAAATAGACCTACAAACTTCAGAAATTTGCATTAAACTCCCATGGTTTATAAAACGATTAAACTCGACTCCTACTCATCTATTTCCTTTCCAAATCATTTACCCCTATCCTCTTCTCTCTTTTGTAGCCAAACCAGGTCCGTTACATTCCTCACCACTCAAAATACACCTTGCCCTCAAGGTGTGGGTTGAATTGTTCTCAAATTTATTTACGTCTACAATACACGTATAGTTGACAGAGTTAAAGAGCCAGCGAGCTTGTTCTAACAGGTGCAAGGCTACCTTTGCTATCCCATTCAAAAAATTCCTTCGATAATATAGTTCCCTCGAAAAGGTAGATACCAGTGTGAAAATTAATTGCGAGAGAGGCAGTTCACAAAGTTGTCTCCAAAGAAAAATGTGAAACGTCAACAAAATCACATGTTTTAGCTTCCAATACCACTTTGCATCCCAAAAAATACCGTGTTTGTTGACATGTACATGCAAGAAACCCATTTTAGTACTTTGTGATACTTCCTCTATGTTAAGCAACTGGTCCTCAAAGTAGAAGTAAGGCCATACCAGTTTATTGAACGGCTCTAGTGTGGACTTTTCCGCACTCTCCACTTCCTTCTCCTTTAATCAAACAATTCCATCTATTCTAAAGCCTAATTGCAGTAGCGAAGCCTGTGTGATTTGCTTTGACATTTTCAAGCCCTGCTTCGAGATAGAGAATAAAAACCTCCCTCAATTCATGAAACAAATAGCATGATTCCACTGACTTTAAGGCCTTAATTACTTTCGGACTTGCACCTACAATCCCCACCTCTGTTGGCATAGAAAGACCCCTATTCGAGTTGGTTAAAACCACACCCTTTTTCCCAATCCCTTGACTCATCATTGCAACAGCTTCTTTGGAAACCCACAAGTTTTTTAAAGTTTCTTCAACAAGCCTTTTTCTGATTAAAATGGGATTCTTGTGCAGTTTTCTACGCGTCCTGTCATCAAATATTTTGAAATCTTTTTCAGATTGACCAATATCAGTTTTGATTAAATTAACCCTGCATGATTTTTGTTGAAGCTCCTTAAGTGAAGTGTCATCGACCATTTTAAGTGCAGAACGGACTAGACTTATTCGCTGATCTGTAAACAAAGGGATGTGGACTAAATCTAGAGGAGATTTGTTAAGAGAAATTTCCACTGACATTTGGTACTCGTCTCTCAAGGAACTAGCATCATTTTTTATCAAGGTTCCCGGTCTTGCTAATAAGCGGGCAGAATCCTCGAAGACGATTGTGTTCATTAGGCTGGAATCACTTTCAACTCCTACTTCCCCTTCTCTTTCACAAGAATCAACTTCTTTTTCTTCTTCTTGTACCTTTTCACAAATACTCTTAATAATGACTTCAATTTTAGCAGCATGATCTTCAAGAAGAGAATTCATTTTCTGTCTTTGTTCTTCAAATATCTCATTCCAATTCTTTTACTCCACCTTATTGCATTCTAGAATGGTTGGAAGTGGTTCGTAAGAATACTGAGGAGCCTCATATGGTGGTCCTTGCGGGTCCGAAGTAACATGGGAATGGGGGTAACAGTGGTAAGTTTCAAACTGAACTGGTGGTGATGGTGAGTAAGTCTAGTTGTGTTCATTGTCGGGGAACAATGGTTGCAATTGCGGATTGTATCCGTGTAACCAGGAGTGTAAACTTGTTGCAGGTTATGGTGGTCCGGTATGTGTAATTGGTTAGTGTTTGGGGCTAATGAAGTACTATGGGATGATACCATTGGGGGGTAGGCTGAATAGTTTGAGTATGGTAAATTTGATGGTGGATGATGATAAAGTATAGGTTGCAGAGGTATGTTTAGGTGTTGATGTTGGTTAATAAAAGTGGATGTATGAGGGTAACAAGAATACGGCAGTGCCGGTTGTTGATCCGGTGGCCTTGGTGGTGGTGACAGGCCAAAAGTAGGTGTATAAGAGTAAAGGGAATAAGTTGTCACATCATTTCTTTGTGGGAATTTGGTGCAGTTGTGTGTTCGGTATTTCATCGAACACTTGGCGGTCTACATTCTGTCGCATACTCTTTTCAAACCTTTCACCCCAAGTCGAATACGCCATTTCTGACTGAAAATTGTCATGGTGTTTCAGTTGTGGTGATGGAGGTTGGATTATTGGTGGGAATTGGGACGGTACAGGGTTACTCCATGGTGAATGATGTGAGCTATTAAGAGGTATATCAGTAGGCTCAATCAAAGAGTTGTATTCACTAAAATGAGGTGAGTAACGTTGTAACTCTAATTGATTTTCTCGAAGCCGGTTTACAACGTTTTGCTGCTGCATTTGTTGTTGAGGAATTCCATCGAACACTTGGCAGTTGAAATTCTGCCTATAATAGGAGTTGTTTCCAAACTCTGCTCCCACTATCCAATCTGCCATACTATGTTCTAATTCAGCGGAAACGTTCCTCTGATGAGAATCGGTGGCTCTTGATACCAATTGAAATGAATCTAATAGAGGTTAGACCCAAACAAACACAAACACGACGCAACCGAAATAAACAGCAACTCAAGCTATTTTTTAGGATAATTTTTCTGATATATTGAGTAAATGAAAGTGCAGGATAAACAAGAATCAAGATAACAATACTTGAAAACGAAATAGAAAAGAAAGATAAAAGTACAGCTAAAATTTAAGATTCATTTTCTTCATTCCTTTTTTGTGAGCCCACTGCAGTAATATTTATACTGTTACTACAATTACCAAATAGACCTACAAACTTCAGAAATTTGCATTAAACTCCCATGGTTTATAAAACGATTAAACTTGACCCCTACTCATCTATTTCCTTTCCAAATCATTTACCCCTCTCCTTTTCTCTCTTTTGTTGCCAAACCAGGTCTGTTACAAAACACGACGTCAATGCCTTATATTCACTCGATGTTGATGTCTTTTTATATCATACAACTTTATTTCAAGACTTGGCAATGGTGAGGTTATGCTACTCGTCAAATTGTTTTTTCGTACCATGGCACAATATAGGACCTAAGCATGATTCCCGGGGGATGCTTAGTTTGACTATAACAGATGTTTAGTTAGGATCAAGAAGGTGGACCCTGATGGTAAATTTGTATGACCTAAAGCATATGGATTATCGCAATTGCTTAAAACTAAAACATTATAAAACCTGTGTTTGCTCCAATCTCACACCCATACTTCACCTCAAATCCACTGCGATAAAAATTCCAATTTCTTAATCTTAATATGATGGTATCGGATTTCTTATTCTTAATGTGATGCATTTAATTTATTTTTCCACTTCAAAATCTTTTGGACTTCGCCTACAAAGAATTAAAATCTCCCAGATGAAATCATATAGAGTTGATAAAGGTTGGAACTCGTAAATCACTACGGCAATAAATGCTGCCTTTTGTGTTAAAAGCATCAAGCTACAAGTGAGAATAAAAATTATTCCTGAAATTAATTTGGAGGTATAAAATGTTATATTATGAGAAAAGCATTATATTGATAAGGACTTTAACCAGGACAAACAAAATATTTAAAGACGACTCTACCTTAAAAATTCTTGCAATGTCATTTTAGCAGTGCGTAATTTTGTCATCTACTTGCTACCGTTGTACCACACAGAACTTACTCTACAAATACAATACATCTTCAATCAACTTTTTAAGAGAACCAAAAGGTGTTCATAACGGCATTGTTCTAAATCACCTTGAGCCACCTAGGCCCCCAAGGCGTCATGCCATGCCTAGGCATTCTAATTAGCTGGATGGCCTGATTATGCATTTGCGGATTTGGTTTAAGCAAAGCAATCGGAGCCAAATGGTGTGTTTTGCTGACTTTCGGACTTTAAAGTTGACTTGCACTTGCCCTTTATGATAAACATGTCTATTCTCATTTACAGTTATGCCAAAAATATTTGACAAGTCTGTTACATTGTACTATTAGAATCCAAAATATATTGAAGAAAATGTGAAACAAAAATTTACCACCTAGGCCCCCGGCATCCCCGCTTCAACCCTGCCTAGCGCCTTTTAGAACATTGCAAAAAAATTATCGACTTAAAGGAGGTCAAAGCACTTTCTTAGAAGCTGCTCTCCATACAAGCTACACCCTATACGACTCTAATCCAATATATTTAAGAAATTAAGCTAACGCAAAACAAAGTATCACAAAATACGCCAAGGTAAGGAATCACAACATTTTATTCATAATTTCCACTCACATTCGTTGCCAAGTTTACAAATGTCTGGTTTTTTTCAAGCTTATACTGTTACAAGATTCACCCTATGACTACTACAATCTAATTTAATTGGAATCGTAATCTACCAGATAATTTATTGATATTTTGCCACCGGATTTGTGAAACTAGGGTTGGGCAATTACCCTTATACCTTCTCATGCAAAACAAAATAAAGAATACATTTGGTCAGCAGACAGTTTTCTGATTTATTTGCACAGTTCTCTAATTCTAATTTACCAATGGACAAGAACAGCTAACTGATTTTAACTAGTTTTCATCATATATTTACTCCAACCCATATCTTCAAAATTTCAAATCGATTGCATAACTAAGAAAATAATGATTTAAACTGCCAGAGCTTCTGGAAAAGTTGTGACACCCAGAGTAGATTTGTTGACTTTTTAGCCTTGTTTTTATTCAAACCTTTCTTTGTAATTTTCTTTTTTTTCTCGGACAGTTGTCTGGCTGTGGATTCTTGTTTTAATAGCCTCTGGCTTTTTTTGTTGGTATGAATAAAATTTTGTGCAGGAAAATAAAATAGTAGCTGGATTCAAGTCTATAGAATTAAAACATGCCAAACCAACTTAACGCTTCCTAATTATTAATAGGACTACTTATCATTACTCACGCCAATCCTTACATGCTACACAAAAACCAGCTAAAGCTCAGATCCAAGCTGTACTTCAAAAGGAGTGCATCACAACCTTCTCCATGGTTATGCTTCAACTGTATCTTTTCCAAATCTAATTCCAATTATTCCGCTTACATGAGCTTCAACCATATCAACTCTAAAAGCAATTCCATTCAATTCGAAACTGTTATGTATTTGAACTAAATAGCACTTGAACGTGAAGCTATATTCAATTTAAATTATGTTAACATTATTGATTTTTTACACCAACAACTTTTCATGAATGATAACGTAATTAAGTATTAGTCATAAACAGGATCCTTTCTAGAGCTGTCACTCAGAAAGATCTAATAATGTTAAAAATTATTAATATCAAAGGTGCATAAAACAAATCAAACCTGAAGAAGCGTATAAAATAAAACCTAAATAAGCATATCTTCAAAAAAAAAAAAAAATAACTAAATAAGCATCCTCATAACAGATGCGCTTAGTTAAGTTTTCGGTGCCTCGAGTCCATATCCTGACCGGATTCCAAATGAGACTTTTTCTAACCAAATGGACTACACCTACTTTATCCTCAAGGCAATAAAACAGAACACATTGAGCTTAAGATTATTGATTGTGAATTGTGAGTGATTTTAAAAAAAAATCACTCACAATTCGTGTAATAAAAAGAGAGGGGGGGTCCCATTTCATGTAATAAAAAAAAATCATGATTATTTCATTTCGTTATGGTTACAGTCAAATACAAATGAGTACAAAATCTATAAATATACTGCTGCAGGATTGTTTTTCTTATTCACTGTTTTCAAAGAAAAATTCATAGACCAGTACTTGCAAGAAGTTGTCATCACAACTTTTTCTCTTTTGTACTACTTCACAAGTTGACACTTCTACTGCATTGCTCGAACAAATTTATGCATATGATTTTCTTTGGACCGTGTTTATTAAAATAATTTAATTATAAAGAAGTTCAATGTTTTCTAAAATAAAAAATGTAATACATTTCTGTTGAGACTTCAAAGGAGAGGAAAAAAATCGAATTCCTTGCATTCTAGGTATAATAATGCGACATAAAATTTTAGTCTAACAGAGTAAATTTTGACTTATATTGAGTCCTTCAAATAAATTAAAGAGAATTTGATTAGGATTCTTCATTCCTTTTCGAGGTGTATTTAGTGAGCATCATCGGATGGGGCAGAAGAGGCAGAAGATGCAAAATATCATGCTCATATAAGGATTCTACTCCATATCTTATGTTAGAGAGTTGATAGTTAGTTGTTATTAGTTGATGTATTAGTAGTTTGTGGAAATCTCAGTGATCTTGGAAGTAATTATTGGAGATATCAACACATGTTAAAATGAGAGAAATATTCTAGTAACATCTTAAGAATCAGCAGAGATTATTAGGCCAACATGTAATTATGTATTAGTATTTGTTTCCTTATTCACTCATGTTAGTGTAGTATAAATAGAGTGTAAATACTGATTTGATTCTTCAGAAATAATAAATTATCTTTTTTATTTGTCTTCTCTGAATCAACATGGCATCAGAGCGGGATTAAAAGCTACCCGTCACACTCGGGAATAAAAAAAAACCAGAAACCAGGTTTTTTTTTTCTCAAACTAATTTCGAGCGATCCATTGAGGATTCTCCGTCGTCTCTGGAAATCGACCACGACCAGAACCTTATCGCCACAGGCGAAGGAGAAATAACACGTGCAGCCAACGTGCCTTGTCCCTCTACTTTTCAGTCAAAAGTTGACTAATCTCTTGGTTGATTAGCCAAGATCATCCCTGTTTCTCAGGTGTATCGAATTCTATGTTTTTTATATTCGTGCTATAACTTATTCAGAGTTACGGAAAGTTATTTCATTCTTAAAGCTTTGGTTCAGTATGCCCTAATTAATGGCAGAATCCACCTCCGCTAATTCATTAGCCTATAAAGGCAAATTTTTAAGCGCCTTAACGGCAACCTCTAAAATAAAAGTTCTCTGGATCATAGATTCAGGTACGTCAGATCACATGACTGATGCTTATAACTTATTCTCCTCATATACACGTGTGCTGGTAACTTGAAAGTGCAAATAGCGGACGGGTCATTCTCTTCTGTCGCAGGAAAAGGGACTGTTAGGTTATCTAAGAATATAATTCTCGAATCCGTACTTCATGTTCCTAAACTGTCCTGCAACCTTTTATCGATTAGCAAGTTAGCAAGAGATTCAAACTGTTTTGCTAAATTCCTACCATCCTATTGTGTTTTCCAGGATCTGCCATTGGGAAAGACGATTGGAAGTCCTAAAGAATGTGAGGGACTACTAATTTGATGAGACCAGCATGAGTAAACAATATCAGATTGCAAATTTTAATTCTAGATCTTTCCTGACAAGTAACGAAATCGTGTTATGGCATTATTGGATGGGTCGCCCAAACATATAGAAGTTGATATGAATTCTATAAAAGAGAAGGTTGAAGAAGGAACCCTATGTATGGTTTATGTCCCGGCAAAGGAACAAACAGCGGACATTTTTACAAAAGGACTACCTCGACAAAACTTTGATTTTCTTATTGGCAAGTTGGATCTGGTGAACATATACGATCCAACTTGAGGGGGAGTGGAAATCTCAGTGATCTTGGAAGTAATTATTGGAGATATCGTTAAAATGAGAGATATTCTAGTGACATCTTAAGAATCAGCAGAGATTATTAGGCCAATATTATGTAATTATGTATTAGTATTTGTTTCCTTATTCACTCATGTTAGTGTAGTATAAATAGAGAGTATAAATACTGATTTGATTATTCAGAAATAATACATTATCTTTTTTATTTGTCTCCTCTGAATCAACAAGTTGGTTTGCGGGAGTTGGTTGTTTCATTTATTGTAGCTGTATATGATAATGCCTATATAAAAACTTCACATGTAAACATAATATAATCAAGCTAATATATATATTGCTCTTTCTGAAATTAACATCTTAGAATGGCGACAAATTCAGATATAGACAAGATCGTTGCAATACAGTGGAATGCAAACATGGACGTTAAATCAGGGTACCCAGCTACCCATACCATACCAATGTTGCACGGATACGGATACGGATACGGATACGGATTCGAGTACCGCATCCGATACGATACGGATATGCAGATACAGTTTTTTCAGAAAATTTAAGATACGATACGGCTAGAATACGTCAATCATTAAAATATTAATATATATTTTATATATAATAAAAAGTAGCAACAGATATTTAAACCAAAAGCAGCTAATATAGATAGCAGGAGAGGTGGAATAAAAGGAGAGAGTTGGTCTTTAGAAAATAAGTTTTTCCGACAATACCCCATACTGTCTCTATATTCATGTATATTATGTTTGTTAATGGGTATCTATATGTTGGTTTGTATTAGTAAAGGTAAAATAGATATGAAATTGGTAAAGTACTTTTTCTCCCATTACTACATTTTTTTTTAGAAAAAAAATATTATTTTTTAGTTTTTTTTTTTTTACCCAAAACATATCCAAAACGTATCCAAGACGTATCCAGAACGTATCCAGATTGGTCAAACCTCGAAATAGTCAACGATACTCCAAATCACGTATCAGATACCGTATCCGTATCGTATCGGCGTATCCGTATCCGATACTCCAAAAAACAAAGTATCCGTGCTACATAGACCCATACACTACCTGTTAGCAAAAACAAATATCCAAGCATCCAATCGATTTCTCAGATGGATACCAAGGCCCTCTACGCTTACATCTTTCACGGTCCCCAAAGATTCAACTCCAACTGAATAAGTGTGTAGGACTTTGGGCTTTAAATTAAACTTAATTTTTTCAATATTGTAACGTTCTAAAAGTCGAAGGCAGGTTCTGAAACGTGAGTAAGCCACCTTCTGCTTTTCAGACACTGCTAACTCACGTATGGGCTTTTCAAATGCAACCAATATTCATCGATTTTTTTCCACCTTTCCCTCTTAGTCCAAACACCATCTAATTTAACCAAAGACATCTTACGGGGTCGCGCTTAGACTAGCAGTCTTGTAGGCCGGTTCAGAACCACAGATGATACAAATATACGCCAACTGGTGACATGTGTCTAATTGGATTAAACTCTTAGGGATATAATACTAATTCCCAAACTATACTCCCCAGAATAAATTTTTACGATTGTAACATTTGTCCCAATATCTCTTGTCTGCTTCAATTCTTGACTAATAAACCAACTCTGCCCACAGGAGTGAGCAGTACCATTTGTAGGTAAAATCTTCTTGAGGGACTAGTCTCCAGAAGATATGATTGAAACAAGAAAAAACTAGATAGGCACAGTAAAGAATCAATCAGAAACTCATACAGAACTTGTAGCTTAAACCTCAATTTACTATTATTGCCTTACATCCAGGAGAAAATAAATTGCTTCATTTATAAATTTCAAGGGGGCTTGCTTTGGTACCTTTTTAAGGTTTTGAAACCCACTACTTATTTAGGAAAACGAAATATTTACCCAACTTTGACCAAACAAGTTTGACTGCCACCAATGACATGCGTTGACCACCGTCCGAAACTAGGGTTTAACACCATTTCCTATAGCTTAAATGTGCTTTGTGCTTTGTGCTTTGTAAATGGTAATAGACCCCTAATTTTCCTCTTAATTTCAGTTTGGACCCTAATTTGAAACTAAAGAGTAAGGAGGAACTAGGTAGCAAGAACAGCAGATTAAAATTAAAAGTCCTACACAATTTTCAGTATAAGCTTAAACTTACTATTATAATCTTATTTCTAATATGTTTATTACTCTATACACCAATTTCAGTCTATAAGAGAACAAATGATGGCTCTGCCCCAACAAACAGGCGATCGATCAGTTTCACAAATACAGTATTTGCCTAAAAAAACTCTATCGGCTTCGATTCTACACTAGTGAACCTTCTCTTCCATTGGGACCAAGTAGTAATATACGTGGGATGAAAATTTCATTGATCCCGCCTCAAGAAACAGATGACCATAACGGACTAATTATAAAAATTGCTACAACTAAAGGACTATCAATCAAAGTTGCCACACATCATGTAGTTTAAGCCTAAAAATAACAATAGTCTGTCTTAAACCAACTTAATTTACGAATCTCAGTCAATACCCGAAAATTCAATGATACTGCCTCGAGAAATTCGTAGTGGTGATCATTAATTGTATTCCTTTAATACAGAAATCTCCTTAATTGTGAATGTAACTCAAACAACAACAGAATGAAACACAAAAATCACCAATTACAAAGAACTAATAATAAAAATTGCTACAACACTATTAAAAGACCAATAATAAAAATTAGTACACACCTTGTAGTATAAGCCTAAAATAAACAACAATCCATATCCGAGAATTTAATGATCCTGCCTCGAGAAATTTGTAGTGGTGAACATTAATTGTAGTTCTTTTCATACACAAATCTTATAATGGTGACTATTGCTCGAACAACAGAATAAAACACAAAAATCACAAGTTATAAAGGACTAACTAAAGACTTTGCTACACACTTGTAGTCTTAGCCTAAAATATCAATAGCCTGGATTTCAAAATATACAAATTTCAGTCCAAACCTGAAATTTCCATTAAAAACATTGTCCTACTCTATCTAAATCTCCTTGACAGTGAAAAATACTCAAAACAACAACACATCACAAAACCATAATACTCCTCCATCCCATAAAAATAGTCCAGTTAGTGTTCTCATGTGGTTTAAAAAAGTTAATGTAGTTACAAAATAATGTTCTTCCCCAATAGCCCCCTAATTTGAATTTTGTAAACAAGATGCACATTGATTATAGTATGAGGTGTAGCTAAAAATTTGCATATCAATGCATTAATCATATCGATGGACCATGGACAACGATAAATGCTTGTTCATTCCCAAATTAATTATCAATTGTATAAAATAAAATAACTGTCAAAAACCAAATTCGACTATTATTACGAGACAGACATAGTATACAAATATCATTACCCCATAGCTTGGATACTATGAGGCAATTGTCTAAGCCTAAATAACTAATAACGTGGATTTAAAAAATCATAATATTCTAATTTCAGTGCATACCTGAAATTTCATCAAAATCATTGTCCTACCTACTCTATCCAAATCTCCTTAACAGTGAAAAATACTCAAAACACTCAAAACATCACAACACCATAATGTATACATAAAAATACCTTTTCGGCCAGAAGGTGGTCACCGGCATCTAATGTAGGGACCATAGAATGGTGAACATTAATAGTAGACTAGTAGTCCTTTTCATACACAAATCTTATAATGGTGACTATTACTCGAACAACAAGAATAAAACACAAAAATCACAAGTTATAATGAACTAACAAAAAATACACAAATCAGCTACAAAAAACTGCTCCCAAACGGACCCTTAAATCCTCTTTAATAAATACTCAAAACAACAACAATACAAAACATCACAAAAAATAAAATATAAATAAAAAATACCTTTTCGGCCAAAATGCGGTCACCGGCATCTAAGGTAGGAACCATAGAACTCGACGGAATCGACCTCGGCTTGGCCAAGCCAGACCTAAACAGAATATTAACCGTCAGCGCAGTACACGCCGCCTTCACATCCTCCACCCACCCTCCTCCTTCCCTCTCTAAACTACTCGTAACCCTCGGAACAGGTGTAACCACACTATATCCTACCCTACTTCCCCCTCTAACGGCCTCGTTGCACGGAAGCCACTTGAACGCCTGGAGAAACGGCGCAACAATAGCGGTGAGTTTGACGGGGGAGATGGCGGACCGGGAGGGTTGAAGAGGGAGAGTAAAGTGACGGCGATGGGGGATTTAGTCACTAAGAGCTCAGTTGCTAAGGAGATGTATAGGGATCAATAGCCAAGCCTAAACAATACTCTATTATCGTCATAATCTATCTAAATCTCCTTAACAATGAAAAATACTCAAAACAACAACACAATAAAACATTCCTAAACCATAATATATATAAATATAAATGCCTTTTCGGCCAAAATGCAGTCACCGGCATCTAAAGAAAACATAATATATAATTTTCAATCCATACCTGAAATTTCATTAAAATCATTGTCCTACTCTATATAAATCTCCTCTAACAGTGAAAAACACAAAAAAATACCCAAAACGTGAGAAAACATCAAAAAACCATAATATGTATATAAATAAATACCTTTTCGGCCAAAATGTGGTCACCAGCATCTAAGGTAGGAACCATAGAACTCGATGGAATCGACCTCGGCTCAGCCAAGCTAGACCTAAACAGTATATTAACCGTTAACGCAGTAAACACCGCCTTCGCATACTCCACCCATGATTCCCTCTCTAGACAACTCTCTAAACTCGGGACCACACTCACAACTCTACTCCCCCCCTCTAACAGCCTCGTTAGACGGTAGCCACTTAGACGCCTGAAGAAACGGCGCAACAATAGCGGTGAGCTTGACGGAGGAGATAGCGGACGGGACGGAGGAGGAGGGAGGGTTGATGAGGGAGAGCAGGGTTACGGTGATGGGGGATCTATCCTACTCTATCTAAATCTCCTTAACAGTGAAAAATACTCAAAACAACAAAACCATAATATACATACTAATAAATAATAAAAATACATTTTCAACCAAATGCGGTCACCGGCATCTAAAGAAAACATAATATACTAATTTCATCAAAATCTCCTATAACAGTAAAAAAAATACTCAAAACACTTAAAATACTCAAAACATCACAAAACCATAATGAAATACATAAAAATAATAAATAAATACCTTTTCGGCCAAAATGCGATCACCAGCATCTAAGGTAGGAACCATAGAACTTGACGGAATCGACCTCGGCTCAGCCAAGCTAGACCTAAACAGTATATTAACCGTCAACGCTGTAAACGCCGCCTTTGCATCCTCCACCCATGTTCCCCTCTCTAGACTCGGGACCGTAATTGGAACCACACTCGAAACCCTACTCCCCCCTCTAACAGCTTCATTGCAGGGAAGCCACTTGGACACCTGAAGAAACGGTGCAACGATGGCGGTGAGCTTAACAGGGGAGATAGCGGAAGGGATAGATGAGGAGGGAGGGTTGATGAGAGATAATAAAGTCACGGCGATAGGGGATTTGGTGCCTAAGAGCTCAGTTGCGAGAGAGGTGTATAAAGATCGGGTAGGGTTAAGAAAAGTAGGGGTTTCGGGTCGGGTCGGTTGAGATGACGGGGAGGTTAACCGGATTAAGCATTGTTGTAACAGGCGACCGGTGCCGGGGCTGTTTGCAACGTGACGTGAGTAGGAGATCGTCGACCTTATCGCCATATATTAAAATAAAATATATAAGTAATTAATATTCACCCACTTTGTTTTGTTAAGAAGAGGGTGAATTGAGAATGACTAAATATGAAATGGAATTATTATTTATGGGTGTTTTTGGAGAGAGATTTTGGGATTATTTTGAGTTAATTATGATGAATGTGTTTGAGAGTAAAATTAAAGACAAATTAAGGGGATTTTGTTTTTTTTTTTACCACTTTTCATTCTAGATGGTGTCATGGTCAAACGTTTTTGTGATCATCCAAACCCGGTTTTTCTCTTTTACCAAATTTCATAATCAAGGGTTGCAATAGAGTTCTCGAACTAAACGAAGGTTGTTCACGAGCTTAAACAGAATACTGTTTTTGTTAAATTTAATGTTAAATTAGAAATAATACATTTGTTTATTGTGAGATTTGTTTTAATTTGATTTAGTTTTTAAAAATTAAATTTATTACATAAATTAAAGAATATTTATTTATCATCGACAATATATTTGATAAATTTTACGTATTTAACCTATGTATGCATATGAAAAAAAATATTAAATTAATTAATAGAGCTCCAGCCTGTTTACGAGTCTTATTATTTTGTTAATGCTCGGCTCATTATTTTGTTAATGCTCGGCTCATTATTAAATAAACGAACACGGGTCGAGTCTTTAACGAGCCAAACACGAACATATTCATGAATGGCTCGGTTCACTGGCAGCCTCAGTCATAAGTCATATCGTTATAAACATGAAGTTGTTGTAATACAACTATTAGCTATATATTTAGGGAGACAGAAGTAGAGAGAGGGGAGAACAGTATCGTCTTTATTAATGAATGAATATGAATGGATGTCAAATACAAGACCCCTAGCCCTCTTTATATAGATAGAGGGTTAGGGTTACAAGCCCATCTGGGCCCATTAAGTAAAAGCCCAAGAGTCCAATAATCTTACAACACTCCCCCTTTGGACGTCTTGAATTCTTCGTCTTCATGCAGTCGATCTGAGTCGAGTTCATTCGCAGTGCTAAACACATAAAAACCTTAAGGCCGGAAAACCCAGTGTGGGACAAAACCGGTACCTAGGAGAAACTGTGTAGCCGAATGATATAGGCCGAAATATCATGTAAGTAACTAACCACAAAACAGTGTGCCTCATCAAAACCTTGTCAGAGCAAACCCAATGGGAAAATCTCTGATCGAAGGAAAAAGAGTGCAACAATGGTAGTAGTAGGGATCAACCACAAAACAGGTGCCTCATCAAAACCTTGCTAGAGTAAACCCAGTGGGAAAAAAATCTCTAGTCGAAGGACAAAAGAGTACACAGTGGTAAGAAGTATACAACAGGATACTCCCCCTAATTTCGGCAATCTTAAGTGAGATATGATAGGAACGTGTCTCGCTAAAAACCTTGCCAAGGAAAACCCAGTGGGAAAAAACCTTGGTCTAAGGACAAAAAGAGTACACGAGCATGCGACTGGATGCTCCCCCTCACTTGCACACGACAGGGTGCGAAGATTTCGACTAAGTAGTAATTAGTGCAATAAACATTCACCTGGATGCTCTCCCTCACTTGCACACGACTGGGTGCAAAGATTTCATATTCCAAGAAAGAGTACGAGCATTCGAATGGATGCCTCATTTACTTACATACGACTGGATGCAAGAAAATCTAACGTGGAATAGAACGAGCATTCAACTGGATGCTCTTAAACTTCATTTGTGAAGATTAATTTCGGCGAGAAATGCTAAATAGCATAATGTAGTCATGTCTCTCTTGATCAATAACAACAAGTTGTCTTCTATGACAAGTGTTTTATCTGGATCGTGAGACAGAACATATGTAATTCAAATATGACTAATACTAGCTCGAAGCCATATACACTCTCTAGTCGTCTCATAGAGCACGAATAGATCAGAGTGATTCACTTAGAGTCATTCCAAGACCTCCAAGATGTCGCCTTATTCCTAATGGTAAAGACATACCATGTTAGGAATATCCCTTATGCGGGTCTGATAAGTAACCGGCATCGGTATAACCGAAAAAGGGTTGCGTTAATTCGAGTACCGAAGGGGGTAGGTACACTCGATGACGCAAATGGGATAAACTAGCCCACTTCCAAAATTACCATAAGGTAAGGGAATGTGTCTTTAGTGCCATTTCGATGGCAGCGTGTTAGCGCGATGTTGTGTCGAGCTATACCATTCACAACAGACGAGATGTTCGTCCTAGCACATTAGACCAAGTACAATGATGCGCTTATTGAACTTAGATATGAACATTATGGTTCAATATCTCTTCATCGTCTCATCAGGGACGGACTGGGTCTATATCAATGTCTAGTGATCGAACGATCATGGGAGAATCTGACGACTTAGCGTCATGATGACTAAAATGTCATAACACCTTCTGGGTGTAGTATGAATCATGGACTTAGATTCAATATTTACGGGACTCAATCATCAGGTTGAGTCACTACCGTGTCTTCCCAAAATCCTTCATCTCGAAGGCAAATCCAAAAATGGATCGCGTAATAAAACACGCAAGGGCATAATACTTGTTCAAGTATCCCAAGCTAATCAAGTACTCACTTAGGCGGTATACCACATCCGCTCGGATTATATTAATCCATATAGTGAACGTCTCAGTCAATTGAGATCGTGTTCCGTGGTCAGAAACTACTTGATTAAAGCATATGAAGTCACACAGGGACCTTCATCTGTATCTATTTGTCTAAATCCCCATAGAGATAAAACCGTGACCACATTCATGGCTGCATATTCAGTTTTCCGGAAACTACTAAACTGGTAAAGTAGGGGACTGTTATAATGTCCATTACGAAGAAATCAACCATCTCGTAATCAATTCCAAGGTGTGAGAGAAGCCTTGCGCTACTAGGCGAGCATTCTACAATCTCATTATTCTCATCACTCTTCCTTACGAATAACCAAATAAACGAACTCGTTTAACATTGGTGGTGTTGGATCTACAGGTCCGAACACACTTTCGCTAAGGAGTCTACTTGGATTTCAAGTTTCCATTAGTACAGTCTATTCTCCGTTGACTTCAGGCAACGGTACATAGTTCCCTGTCATAATTTGTTCATATTATCAGTCGTCACCGAATATATGAACAAATAATCAATGACAGTTTCGTTTCGCTTCAATATCGTCTAAGATATCATGATCGACAGATATTTCGAGATTCTTAGGATGAGGAGGAAATCACACATCTCCTTGATCCTTTATAATCTCGTGCAACAAACGAGTTTCAGTTCACCACCTCTGGGGCTGAACGAATTAAGAACCGGTCAACTTCCTCATATCTTTGGAAGGACGACAGACTGACGGCCGACGACAGCGTCCTTTGCTTGGCGGGTTCGGCCAAAGCAACGTGTTACGACAGGAACACGGCGTCCGACAGGGACGTCTATCCTTGCAAGCATTTTGCAGCAGGTATAAATGATCTCGTGACATCTCATAAAGTCATTAAATGCGTCTGGCATTTAGTTAGACTTGAGGGAGTCTATGCACTTACTTATCACTAAGTGCAGTTTTGGGGATCAAGCTAAGACTGAGTGGGTTATGCCACGTTACTTCACGTCGTTTCTTATCAACGGTAACGTGCAAATCTCCCCCTAACGACGGGGAGAACAGTCTTAGCGATGTCACTTTCGCATATCATGCGGTAAAGAGATCGCTTGCCAAGGTTACTCTATCAAATGATAGGTATGGGATTCATAATCGACCTATGTCCCCTTCAGAGGTCCATATTTTGAACGCTATAACGGCTCAATCAAAATATTAATTAAGCACTCCAAACACGCGTTAATATGAGACTTCTGGCTCATAACCAGTAACCAGCTGGTACGCAAATGGTGTTTGAGTGTCTATGGGCCTCATGACGGACCAATGCAGCAAAATAGCATAACCCCACACGGAAATATAAATCTTGGTGCGCAAGACCAAGAAATGCGTGCAATCATTTGCAGTCGCATCATCAAACTTTCCGTGAGTCCATTTGGGTCTGAACATAATCGACAGGATGTTCAATTTCAATTTCCAAACTCTAGTAATTGAAATCGAAATTTCGACTATTACTCTTCGGAATTATCAAATCAACTAGACTTTTCAGGATAATCCGGATTATGAGCCATCAACTTAATGATAGGGCTAAAAGTTTGGAAAGTGCTGCATTTAAGTGGACAACATTAAAATGTGACCATATTGTCGATGCATCAACCATAACCATTTATATTTATGGTCCATCTTATGGTTGGATAAGTCCACATAACTCCTTCAATTCTTTACAAGAATTCTACGAGTTCATTTCGTGATCTTTACACATACTAGTCTTTCAAAGTGAGCATTAGTGGCATGAATTTCGGATTAATTACGAAATATATTCTCAGAGAGAATCCAAATGCGATGCGATTATAAATCAAGCATCGTCTTTTGACCCGGGAATATCTCATCCGGTCAATGCCACAATATCAAAATGCTCTTATCAATCGACGACAGGCGAATGATAGTAGAGACAATCATGTCTTAGCATTTAAATCATTTATCATTTCGACGACATGTGAAATGATAAGGTAACTTTAAATGCTTTAAAGAATGTGGTAGCAACCACTTGAAAGACATTTCAACTCCTCTAAAATACGCTTTTGGTCGTATTGAATGGAGACTATGTAAAGAAATTTCAATTCTTTCATGAGCTATTACCAGGTAACACTGGTTTTCTCGAATATTTTATAACTCAACAAGGTACGGCAGGACCTACATGAGTATAAGACCTCATATTTGACAAATCAATTTGGTTTTACCAAAGATTTCGATTTGGAACGACAGGTCCAGAATCGTTGTCACTGAGTACTCTTTTAGGCAAATAGTTGGTGAAATTATGTGGTACACTGTTACCCACTATTTCCATAAAAATCAACTACCCCACAAGTATTGCCTAAAATTTCATAATTTAAAGTTTGGTCACATTTGTCAAAGGAATTTGCTCAAAACACTTTAAATTATTTCGAGAAATTTCGTAAACAGGCAAACCATAATCCAAAAGTATGGTCCAAATGGAAAAATAATAATCCAAATGGAAAACATAATCCAAATGAGCGAAAAAATGGCTCAATGATTTATCAAAATCAATAAAGAAAGGTATCAAACTCATTTGAGCCACAAAATCGGGGGTCTCAAAAGTTTCCTTTCAGTTAGCTTTTAACCACATTAGCATCGGTTTTTTCACCTTTATAATAGTTTTAAACTATTTAAGGAGTAACCGTGCATGACATTTGTCTTTATAGCATAGAGTTGGCTCCTTGAGCATTATCTCTTGCTTTGTGACAATGTGTCATATTGTTCCTTTCAATTACTGTCTTGGAGCCACAGGTTTTCAATTTTGATGATTGTCTAAAATCTCGCTTGGCTAGGCGATTCATCGGGATCGCGACAGTTCGAGACAAATAACACTTGTCTCGGTTCTCGATTCATGAAAAAAAATGTACACGAAGAGCATTAATATCAGGCAAACAATTCGCCATTGACCCAATAGGATTAAAACTACTCACCGGGGTAATTTTTTTTATCCAATAACAGATGGGCGATAAAGGAATATGGTGAATATAAATTCACGATACTGCTTATGAAATACAATTTCCAAGCTAGTATTTTGGTGAAGGATAGCTCCAATATGTCAATTTCAGACATTTGTTCACCATAGACGTCATCACGTCTCACATGTGGCGGCGGAATAAAATCAACGCCTTAGCATTCATCTCGAGGGTAACAACAAACTCGTGTTTTACTCATCAAAGATGGCATCCAAAAAAAAATTTGGGCATCACATTTTTTCACACATCAGGGTGAGTAACATGTGGTGACGGATTAAAATTAACATTTAAACAGTCATTTCGCAAGTATGTTTTACGATTTTTCTCATCATAGATGGCATCCAACATGTGTTGGGAGTTCTGGATTATTTATCATATAAAACGACTGGTTTATATGTTTATGGTTTGCACAAGCATAAACTTTATTTCGAAACGACAGGTTCGAAAAATAGTTTTGCTTTTAATGTGAATAGGTTCTCATTGATCGAACGACAGGTCGATACAGAGACACCAATTCGGCGAAACATACATCACTATATAAACACATTCGGGGAAATTATTATTTAGTCAACCCCTTTCGGTAGCTCTACTTGAAAAACGACCAGGAAAGACGGTGAGGGTGGAGGGCACGAATGCCACTTAAAACCCGACCTCATTAGGATATCGACTTCCGCCTATATCTTTCCTAGACATCGTATCCAAATAGGTGAGCCTATTTAGGGAAGGTTCATAATTTTTCCAACTTAAATGTGAATATATATGATTTCGCAATTCTACCATTCATGGCAATAAATAACAGCTATATCTTTTCTAGATAACCACATATATACAAGGCAGTATAAAATATATTCATGATATATATCTAATCATGCAGTAGATTTGGTGATAAACTAAATCAATTCAGGATTATCAATCACACAAATTATATCATACCAAATCAAATCAAATCAATTAACTGTCATATGGTATATTTATATCTATGGTAATATCAAAAGATATGTTGATTATACTAATAAGATATCAATCAATTTATCTACGGTTTATTGCCATATAAGTAATTCTATACATGGTAGTTCTAACATGCAAGCAAGCAATATATTTTTAATTACCAATCAATTCTATATATGGTAAAAAAATATTTTAACATGCAAAAGGTTAAATTTACATGGAAACATATCAATTTATTCAATTAACATGCAATTTTTATTCGCTTGCCTTTTAATAAAAAAAATTTATATGCATGTGTGTGTATATTTACCAAATATTATAACTTATCAACCATATGTACTGTTTTCGTATAAGTATTATACTACAGGACCATGCGTGTAATTACAGCAAACTATATATCTATTTTACAGCATTATTACATATACAGTCCAGAATTTCAGACAAGTTTCAGTTTAGTCCTTGAGTAATTTTACAGCTTTCAGAAAATTACAATTCAGTACATACGTTTCAGTTTGTTGCAGATTTAATCCGACAGATTAATACATGTTTTTTTTTTTTATGTTACAGATTCAGGAGATATTTCTTAAGCCAATTCAAGCATGAGAACATAGTCCAGTATCTTGGAACGGACAAGGTTTGCCTTCTATACCCAGCAAAAATCATATTTAATCCTTAAATGGCCTTTTTATACATTCGTATCATGATAATCAGCATATGTGATTAATAGTAGGTTCTGTTAATAAGTTCTGTTAAAAAAAATCCATTTAAGCATAGCATATGTGATTTTGTTTTAACATGATAATCAACAATTCGTGCATAGATACACTGAACATACAAGCATGTAGTAGTAACGTCATCATATCATATAACATGTTATATATGACGTGTACGGTTCAAAAAAATTTATATCCGGATACCTTACACACGGTATGTTGGTGAAGGTCGATATAGAAAAATTCTAATAAAACCCGGATAAACCTCAAGGTTTATTGAATCTAGAATTCGTACTTCGATCTCCGAGAGCAGTGCTGATAACGTGTTGTAATACAACTATTAGCTATATATTTAGGGAGATAGAAGTAGAGAGAGGGGAGAACAGTATCGTCTTTATTAATGAATGAATATGAATGGATGTCAAATACAAGACCCCTAGCCCTCTTTATATAGATAGAGGGTTAGGGTTACAAGCCCATCTGGGCCCATTAAGTAAAAGCCCAAGAGTCCAATAATCTTACAACAGAAGTCAATTTTTAAAGATTGTGAATAATATGCTCTATTAGTACTATTTTTAATAATTAAGATATTAATATACAAATTTTCGTTTAATAAAGATTGTGACCCATAAATCGACGAAACTGTAGTCACTATATTTTATATTTGGAATCTATTTTTTTTTACGGATGTTGACACAATTGCATTTACTGTGATAGGTGAGAGAACGTGAATGTAATTTCATCATTTTGTTTAATATTAGGTCGTCAATTATGATAGAATATGTAAATTAGTAACTTAATTGTTAAAAGTTGTACTCAGGTACTATATTGATTACCGCTAATAGTTGTTTTACATTACCATATTGGTTTTTATATTTTGGTTTTGTACCCATATTTTGTCTTTTATGTTTTAGTTTTGTACCCATATTTTGTCAAATCATAAACGATTATTTTTTTCAAGTTTATATCTAATGTTTTCAAATTACTTGTTTGTTTTTTTTTTCCGAGTCCTAACATAAGTTGACATTATTGTTTCGAGTTCTTTTAACCTCGCATAAGGTTGTTAGTCTTAAACACACATCATCAACACGCTCACAAGTTATATATAGATACAAGATAAATGAAAAATGATTTAATACGTTTTTTATTTTTTATAATATTTGTCTAATGTTTTACATTACACTAGAAATTACAGGTCTTATTATTTGAATATCATTGGACAAATAATAGGATACACTTTTTCTTTATAACTTGGTTATTCTGAAGAATATTAATCGTATGCAACATTAAAAGAAATGGATGTTCTCCCCGTGTCATGGTATATAAATGTATTAATATTTAATGCGACATTGGTTATGATAGCTTAGCTAAATTTGATAACAAATGGAGTATATACCTAGTAAAGTGTACATCGTTTGTAATGGACCTATGAGGCTACGTGATTAAGAACCATTTCATTGAGATTAATCCAAGACAAACAATGTTTGGTCTCCCTTATGAAGTTTGAATGAGGTAGTTATATCTGTTGTAAAACTGGTAGACGGATCTGTTTGTAATTAAATAAATCTTCTGGACTTAACAGAATACGAAAGAAAATAAGAGGTTTTATTGGTGGAATGTAAATAACAAGACTGAAATAAAACTAGAGAAACTAAACGGACAGAAAGTAAATTACAGAATCTAAGGACCGAAACGTGAATAACTGAAAGTAAAGGACTGAAATGAAATTACAAAAAAGTAAATTACTGGAAATAAAATAACAAAATAAAATATGGAGGAAATAAAACAGTAAGGAAAGCAAAATAAAATAAATAAAACGCAGACGAGACAACGATAAACCGTTTTCTCTTAAATTTTATTTGTCAGCCACCTTTTAGTTTCTAGCTTGTTTGGACAAAACATTCCCAAGGTAAAACGTTTGATAATGCAACGGCTTAAGCGGTGCCGCTACACTCTGTGAGCTTTTTGTGAGGTGCTACTCTCTCTCTATAATATGTTATGTAGGTGTGTAAATTGTGTTGTAAAATAAGTGAGAAATCTGGGGTAGGTTCCTATTTATAGGAGGATATACCAGCACAATCATAAATATGGGGGTTACATTTCAATTATGACACACCATAATTACGGTGGTTACGGTTTTCTGAAACCGCTGTATTAACGCTAACATTAATCAAATAAATGCATAGCGGTTATCCGTTTCAGAGTATTTGAGAATACAAAGTTCTCATACCACACCAAAGTGCATCAAATATCATCTGGTTCAGCAAGGACAAGGACGTGTCAAAAGCGCAAACGCAACTAGATTCCAAACACACGCGCACATGTGTGGTTTTGCTACCCAATAGTAGATTTAATAATTAAACTCATAAGAGTAGAAATTGTATGTAAACTATTATTTGGGACGTTTCCTCTTCAATGTGGGATAAATCCCACAAAGGCCTTTTCACTTCCCACTTGTAAGTTACCCCTTTCAAGATGGATTTTTAGAAGTCCATTTCTATTCACACCTCTAACTCATTTTGCGCGTGTAATATACCGTCTCGAAACTTGTCGAACGTACTTGATAAAACTTACGAGGACGGACTCAAATGTTAAGTGTATACCATTTAACCGTTGGCTCAAAGTCGGTTTATTAACACGGCAAAACCAGGTTTAAATTCCAAAAATATCATGGGTAGAAGTTTGGAAGCCGCAAGATGTGAGGTTGTTAATGTGGCATTTCATTATGATGTGATGTGTTATGACTGGAACGGACGTCAAGAGGATCTCGGTGTGACATTTCAGTATTGTCTAATGGTGGGGGCCTCTTATCCATCTCCTCATTCACGGTAAGGCAATGAAGTATCCTCAACATTATCACCACTACGAACTATGTTTTCATATTTTCTTTGCCAATTTTGACCATGTAAATTATAAACATTACAAATATTATAAATATAAA
The DNA here is from genome assembly GCA_963682055.1 of Primula veris. NCBI lineage: Eukaryota > Viridiplantae > Streptophyta > Magnoliopsida > Ericales > Primulaceae > Primula > Primula veris. The sequence goes on from OY821748.1 coordinate 30,018,815, forward strand.
ATGTTGTTAATACTTTAATTATACAAAGAGACACGTAAAAAAAAATACTAGTGTTAGTAACTGGTTGTCTTTCTTTCGAATACGGTTGCGGTGTAAAACGACCTATCTATCGCCTAGTAATTTTAATATACCATCTCATGTAGTCCCTCGTCGTTGATTGACCGTCATTGTGTCATTCACCCATCTACATGTACTGTGTAATCACGTTCTTATACGAGATCGACCGGGATGGATCTATCTAATCAGTTTTATAACGATCAAACTAAAGATCGCGACCCATCAACTATAAAGAGGTGAGAATCTTGGTAAGTAGTCGATATTCCAATACTAAAGACCGTGACCCGTCACCAATAAAGAGGTGAGAACCTTGGTATGATTAGTTTGGTATGGAACCGCGACCCGTCACCTATAAAGAGGTGGGAACCTTGGTATGCGAAAACGCCACAAATGGTTATGGACTACCGAATGATAAGTCGGGGTGAACGCCACAAGGTAGAATAAGTTCGAAAAGTTCAATGAAGAAACAAGGAGAAAACTCTCAATATATTTAATCCCAATCTGATTTACAAATGCCACAAAATGGCTCTTATTTATACTTAGAACAAGCCTCCAAGCATTTGAAAAGTTTTAGAAAAACCTTAAATAACATAGGTTCAAAATATGATTGACCTATGACATTCTAACTTACTTAACTACTTCAAATTCAGTAATATAATAGTAAATACAATGGATTTGAGTTATAGAACTCAAGAATGAGTTTAAATTAATCCGTGCCACATGAGTTGTAGTTCATGAATCCATGCAATAGATGTCAAAAATCTGCCACCATGCATTAATATCTTTGAAGATTCCCTTTATAATCAAGCATTAATAACCACGAAATTATCATTAGATTAGTGTCTTGAATAACTCCAATCTAATTTATCAAGTGTTGGGTTTCGTTTGACCTTGTCTCAAGTTTCGATTTCCCATAATTAGCTCATATGTCATGTATTTACCTGTTTAGTGCTTCCTGAAACCTTTTAGCTTTTGATCTTGTCATTGGTCCGATAGGAACTTGCAATGTATTTCTAGATGTAGGAACCGTGATCACATCACGTTCCAAGTCTCAATGTATTTACCATGGCATCAAGGCATATAATTATAAATTTATTTCACGTCTAAAGTACAATATACGATTATACGATCCCGATTCTACAAAACTCCTAAGGATCTTGGATGGGACCTCGAGTTGAACAACATTGTTCGTTAGTAAGTATCGAGTATTACGAGAACACTAAAAACTAGTGTGACCAACGAATAAAAACTCTCTAGTATTATTGGGAACTTATGCGACCCACAACCAATTTAGAATCGTACATTTCATCGATGAGGCACACACTTATTTAGGGTGATGATATTCACACACCACTTACACATACATATGATCAAAACAAAAGGTTATAGGACAAAACTATATTTGTAAATTCCGCACTTCTCCATTGATATACTTTGGACTTCATTGTTATCTAAACAAAGTTTCTGAAACTACAACTGATAAATGATTGTCAACGTTGCACATTTATTAGCCATACATATAGATGACTGCTACCATAGTTTACAAGGTAAAAAAATACACAGTTACAAAGTTTTCACATGCACTCTCAAGGGTCCAAGTGAATAATTTCGGCCTGAACCGAAGCTCTGCGGAAGCGAGCCAATTCTTTAAGCAGATACCAGCCTTTCTCATTTGAAGCCGGCTTGACAGTCATCCTTTCAAGGGCTGGAGAATTGGTAAGCACAAAATTAATAAAATCCAACTCACATGGGAGAACGAAAATGCCAGATACCTTGACAAACCGCAACTGGTTCATAGGGCAATTATAGTATTCTTCTTCCCAGAAGTTTCCAACACCTTCAGAACCCGTCTGTTCGTCTGGCCGAGCCTATATTGGTTCCACACAAAAAAATCAGACAAAATATTACACCAGCCCATGGGTCGTAATATAATTTTGTACGTAAAGTATGTTTTGGTATACAATAGAAATTCGGATTTAAGCTTAGTTATAGCTAAAACTTTGGGCCTTTCAAGTATATTCTACCAGTGTTTTAAAAACGCGAAGTACAGCAAATATGTTTCTACTAGAGATTCACTAAAGCATAAACTTTTTGCATAAAAAAGAGTACGCATTTTGAGCTTTTCGACAATTTACTTTTTTTACCTAGACAAGTAAAAGCGAGCTCTTTGAGCTATGAAACAAGCTTTTGAAAGCAGAGTGTTGTAGTTGATGGTCATGGTACTCCAGCTGAAGCAAACTAAACTTAAGCTCGAGTCTTCCCCAACTAAACCATCTTCTTATTCAGATAAAACTAATATATTACAAGGGAAATGAGGACGAATTAAACCCAACCTTCACATAAGAACCAGGCATAGCTCTAGTGGTTTTAAAAATGTGTATATATATTTTATCAAAAACAAAAGGATTGAATTCTACAAGGATATGCCGTTTCACTATCATTAAATTTGTAGAAGGTAAAAACTAAATCTTCTCTAGGCTTTCATGATAGTCTTTATAGTCGATCAAAATTAGCACCAAATTACAATATCTTGTATTTGCTTGACTAATTTAAAAGTCATTAACTTTCTTCCCTTGCAGCTTTAATTCTGCAATACTGAAGTACTGGAAGAGCCAACATTATAGTTGGCTATCATTTTACTGAATTTTCTAATTGCAATTATTATAATCATGTACCATGTAAGTAGTCTTTTCCTCTCATCCTTCTTAGTTATCTAAAGCCTAATCGGCTACTTTTAGGAACCAACACCAAACCCAGAGTAATACATCTTCCCCGTACCAAAAGTTATCAACTACTCCCTCTTTAAAAAAAGAAGGGAAAATTATTGTTTTATACACCAACCTATTAGTGGTTAAGGAAATGCATATCCAACTATCGCGATTAACAAATTGCATACTCACCTTTAACAAATCAACCAATCAACATACCAATGTTAAAATAGATAACGGAAATTGGACGGAAATAGATAAATAACAAAACTACCCTCGCATTTTCTTGTTATTTACAATGCCACGTCATCACTCACCTTTACTATTAGTTAAATATAACATTGATCCTTAAGAAAAAGTTCAATTCAGTAACCAGACTTTGAAAACAAGTCAATTCAGTATTTTAAATTTAGATATGAGCTACTAAGGTCGATTCACCTTATAAAAACTAAAAAATTACGTAGAATAAAATTAGTGAACAAGGATATAACATTTATGAAAATAAGTTTCAAAAGTGAGATTTTCTCTTCCCTAAATAAAAAATATAGAATAAAAACCATAGGATGTCCAGGTTGAAACCCTCAGTTTGGAAAATGAAAAAAGATTTAATGAAATTCCAGAATACGAAGGGGCCTCTTTGCAAACAAATTTAATAAATTGTTAAAATTAAAGGTTGACCCTTTATCATCTTAAATTTACAACGAATGGTCCCTGGATCAAACTCATCCAATCAAACCCTTCTCCAGCCGCCACTCATAGTATTTCTGCCCCCTCCCTTCCCGATCTGTATGGACAAATATCTACATAGATATGTATGTATGTGTGTATATGTATATATAAATATCTATAATTCATTATATAGATTTACATATGTATGTTTATATATGTATCTATACATATGCATATACTTGGGCCAGTATATATATATATGTATATATATATGTATATATATATATATATATATGGGGAGTGATCCATACACACATAAAAATACACATTATCTTTACACATCAATCACAACCCTCCATTTACTTAATTTTAATGGTCAAGATTAGTTCATCTAATAACAAGAATAAACACATAATCTTGACCATTAAAAGTAAGTAAATGGAGGGTTGTGATTGATGTGTAAACATAATGTGTATTTTTATGTGTGTATAGATCCTCCCCCTATATATATATATATAGGTTAACACGTGATAATATATATATATATATATATATATATATATATATAGTTTTTTTTTTGAAAGGCATGTATATATAATTACTAGTATATTGCCCCACGCGTTGCGTGTGTGGGCGGCGCATAATACAATAAAAATATAAAAAAATATGTATAGTTATGATAAAATTAAATATATGGATAATAAAAAAAAACATAGTTTAAGATTTTAAAAAAATTGTTTGTTAAAGAGGGATAAATATATAGTTTTATTAGTTTTTATTTTTTATATTTTTATGGGAGTATGGTATTATTGTAATTAATATAAAGGTCTAGGGGTATTTTTGGAAAAAAGTGGCTAAATTTGGCAGCCTCATTTGACTTGGGTTGGCTTATTATAATAGAATGATATATATAGGTTAACAGTGTATTTTATGAAGTGAGAATTCTGGTTTTTTTTTTCATAGTAAAATCAAAAAGTAAAATCAAAATGGTCATGTGATAAAACTTCTGTCAACCCAACTAACGGAGGTGTGTTGATTGGTTAATTTGCTAAACGTATGTAAATTGTTAATCGTGATAGGTGGTGGGTCTGCAGTTCCTTAACCACCAATAGGTCGGTGTACAAAACAATAATTTTCCCAAAAAAGAATGACTATTTCCATTTGAAAGAAAGTGAAAACAAACAAATACCATTTTATTATATTAAAAAACAACACGAAACAAGTATTTTGCCTTCCAAGTAGAAAGATTTATTCTGGAAAATGTCTACCAACAAGGGAAGGTAAGCCTGGTAAAAAAATTCCTGATTAGTGGTAAAGACTTGCATGCTAATTACATTGCTTGCTTATCAGTTTTTCTGAAACTACCTCAAGCTTGACTAGACACGTCGCCAATTGAAAAAAGACTTGGCTTCTATAAAGCATTACCAGGTCCACTCATGACAAAACCACATGAAACCTAAAGCTTAAGCTACTACCATGAGAAAGAGATAAATGTTGACAAAGTTATGGACAGAAATGAAATTATGAATACAACTTAAAAGAGCCATTTTTCTTCATGAACTAAAGTTAAAAATGTAATGAAAAATACTCACCAATATCTCAAGCTCTTGCAGATTTGGTGAACTCCTCAAAAGCGACAGAACCGCGCAACTCTCGTCCATGTCATTAAAGTTAATTCGAATAGATAGATAATTCAACTCCAGACATGCATTTGGCAGACTTACAGGAATGTTACCAATAGCCAAATACTAGAGAAAATAAATAAATGTGTAAGTACACAAACACGAAAGTAAAATTCTCAAGTACGAGTATAGGCCCAATATTAGTCACACTTGAGGGAAAAGAGAACAGAGATGACCAGGTGTGGATAAACAAAGAATTTTCTGGCATTTTTAGAAACCCAAATTTATTTTTGCCAGTCTTCTTATGCTTATAACAATTGGATATTTGGATGAATCAGGAAATTACAAGTTTGTAATGCTATCACTTCTGCTAATTAGATGAATAGCTGATGCAGATTCTAAGAACTGAAATTAGAGATCTCTAATTTTAGTTCTTAGAATCTGCACTAACAGCAATACACTATTTGTGTTTGTAAGTCCATCCTTATATACATCTACACTAAAGAACCGGAGGAGATAATCACAATAAGAATGGAAGTTTACCTTCAGAAAGTAACTCTGTATCTCAAGCCTCTGAATGGAGGGCAACCGGTTAAAAAACTTGATCAAATTACCAGTATACCCCAAACTCAGATTTTGGTCATTTCCAATATTTAAATACAACCCAATTGAGACAATAGCTAGACGGGTCGTATTCCGAAAATTGACATCATCAAAAACTCCACCAATGTCAAAGAACTGGAGATTCGGAGCATCAATATTAAGGAGAGAGAAGCCATCAAAGTTCATCAAGGTCAACCTCTCAAGCAGAGGGCAGTTAAATATCATATGCTCAAATACTTCTTGTTCAATGGTGATGTGCTGTAGATCAAGGCTCTTTAAGCTCCTAAATCCAGCGAAAACTGGTGGTGGCTTTATCAGACAGTTGAAGAGCTCTAAATGAATTAACTTTTGGCTAAAATATAAAGAAGAAGGTAGCTTATATCTATGACCTTTCCATATTTCAAGTATAAATTCTGTTACGGGTCCTCTTGATAGGTGTAGAATCCAACGATCAATGTCACTAACACCTTGCAGATCTCGATGAGAAAGCTTGAATTTTTGAATCGGGCCTTTGTGAAGCAAAAGGACAGAGTCGACAACGTTAACAAGCTTGTTCTTTATGATGGTTTGGTCTTGTGAAGAAACTAATACGCATTGATTATCAATTACGAGATGAGGAATGGTGAACCATTTGTATCTCCATTTGCTAGATAATATACTTGTTCTTACTGCATCTCTCAGTGACAACTGTGAAAGGATTTTGTCTAAAATATGCCCAGGTAGATGGCTGATTCTATCGATCTCTATATCCATCATACAAGGAACCTTCGGCGGTTCCCTTGGCATCTGGCAATATTAATACCAGGGTTAAGGAAACTGAATTAATATAATACTGAACAACACATAATTAAGCACTCGTGATTACTTTTTTTTTTATAGTCTACAAGGTCTCGTACTCTCTTTGACATATTGCAGGAATTTTCTTTTATCAATATTATGATAACTCGCAATAGCACATTGAGCAAAGCTTTTCCTCACGTCGCATTTAGCATTTAAAGGTGATATGCCCCATACACAGTCTTTCAATCTAGGTGAATACAGCCACATATAATTACTTGTGTGATCACCAAATTAAGAATAAAGAAAGATGTTCTTTACATAATCACGCAAGTACTGCGTAGTCCACACAGATTATTATTTTTTTGATAAGCCAGTCCACACAGAAATTGCTATTGAGAAGCAACACTAAAATAGGCAAAATTTCTTATAAGCTAATCAATGCAGTAATAATAAAATCCGTCCTTTCTTACATAGAAAAGCAACAGAATGAGGCACCGATATGCAAGAGAGGGCCGGTGGGTGGAATATTGGATTTAGTGTTGATCTACAAAAAATAACTTGACTAAAGAGACTTAATTGTGCACGAGTTACCGACCTGCTTTTTACATTTTTAGGAGGCTTGTTCATAAAAATAATATACATTATTTGGACAAACAGATGCACCCTTAAATAAGCTGTATAGCGCATACTAAATAAAGCTTTTGTAATACATCAATAACTGTATGCCATCAATCACTACTGTGAAACAATGCAATAAAAGTTGTCTACAATAGTTACACCCAGGAAATAAATACAAATTTGAATTATGCTTGGATTCTGAGTGGAAACTGATTTTTCCAGGCAAAACAAACAAATAACAAACCTATGTGCAATTATGAGAAATCCAAAGGTGATTTATTTCAGGGTCTGTTCATTTGCAACTTCTTAATCTCTTCTTATCTGCTTTTTTTTTTTCTTTTAAACTGCTGTTGCATTTGACTAACCAGCTTTTAAGTTGACCTTCCTGTTTTCTGGCTTAAACCAAAAGCTTTTAAGCCCAATTGATCAGTTAGTTTTCTTAATCATGAATAGGGAGTAGCATTTAGCTTAAAGGATGCAATCAAACAAGCACTAAATAAGTGGATTAAAAAATTGCTAGCTAAACTATTTATATATTTTTTTTGAGGTATAAAAAGTACAGGAGGGTATGTTTGCCTATCCCAAAGTCAAGCTATAGGAGGGCTCTACGAGGGTTCACAATCCTACTTAAAGATCACCTTAACCTACCAAAGAAAGACTCTAACAAAGAAATCCGAACCTAGGGGCCCATTCGTAATCCTTACTTTATGTAGAATGTAAAATAGTTATTAAAGAAAACAATTGGAAGAGATGATTGTGTGCAGGGACGGACCTTGAGTCCAAACAAAGGAGGGGCATAATTATACAACCATTTGAGTTTTTTTTAATATGTTTTGTGTATTAAAATCCACCGGAATGCAGATAGTAAAAAAAACCTATAGAGCAAAAGTAATGGATATCCTTTTGTATTAGCGATATAATGATTTAAAAGAAAATAAACGGGAGGTAAAAATAATTGAACTCAGGACCTATAGCATTTAAAACGAAGACTTATCCAATAGACTAGCAACACAGGTATGTGTATAGTTACATTAAACATTGTATATCTAAACAATTACATGTATATATACTTGGAAAAAAAAATTATAGTTCTTGTTCCGGACCAAGGGGGGCCACTGGACCCCCCTTGCACAAAGAAGGGTCCGTCTCTTGCCGAGTGGGCGAAAGCGGAGTGTTGCATGAAGTAGCTAAATGAATCTTTCATACATAGGTTTCTAAAGCACTAACTCAATTGATTTTCCGTTTTCACGAGATCGAAGTATAAGACAAAATACCATTTTACTATTTTAAGTTTCAAATTCCGGCAAAGTAATGTCACAAAATGAAATCATATCCATGAAATAATTTGATCGACGGACGAAATAGTAATGCTAAAGAATTCATTTTTATTTAAAAAAATCCTGACAAATAAAGACTCCAAAACCCAGCTGATAAAAATAAGTGAATACACAATGATGGCACATTCTTTATGAGTATGTAATTTATCATTAGTTTCTTTTTCAAGGGAATAGAAAATCATCAAATCACTGAGGAAAAGAAACTAAATAAATAATCATTTGCAAGTAAAAGTAATATCATAAAATGAAATCCTACCCAAGAAATAGTTTGATCGACCGACAAAATAATAATGCTAAAGAATTCATTTTTATTTTTTAAAAAAATCCTAATAAATAAAGACTCCAAAACCCAGCTAATAAAATAAATGAATAGACATTATACAATGATGAGATATCAATTTATCAGTATATAATTTATTAAGAATTTCAATTTCACCATAATAGAAAATCACAAAATTAAACATAAAATAACAGAGGAAAAGAAAGTAAATAAATAATTATTTGCAAGAAAAGAAAGAATATATAGGATTATAAATAAACTTACCATTGCAATCTTTTCAAAATCGAAAAATCCAAGTAAAGCTGTTCAAGAATCTGGGAAAAAAACATAAATAATTAGTTATTAAAAAAATAAAGAGAAAAATGATGTAAATTGATAAAAATATACTTTAATGGATATATATAATTGTGTATATGTATATATTAAGATTGAGAGAGAGAGAGAGAGAGATGAACTGGAATAAATAAATAAATGATTGTGCGGTGAGATGAGATGAGATGAAACATAGATTAGATTAAGATATATATATATATATATATTATATATTGCTCAAAACTGAGTAAAATGAAACAAGTCTCGTTTCGTTTCATTTCCCTCCCATATATTATTATTACTTCATATTTTTATTTATTTATTTTTATATAACTTATAAATATTTTTGTAAGTTTGTTTTGTAAAATTTTTAAAAATTATATGAAAATTAGTTAAAAGTAGTGTGTATTTATATTACTTATGGAACAAAAGTATCAAATTTGATACTTTTGTTAACTATACTTATTTCCTTATTTAAGTATGGTTTTATTTCTTCAGCCAAACAAGATTTTCTACTTTTATACTTATAAATAAATATAAGCAAAAGTAACTCCTAACCAAACAAGCATAGTACCCCCCCAAAAATAAGTAATCGGAACGTTATGTAGTTGACATACTTTATTACTACAAGTCCACGAGATTTAACGTCTTTTATTATTGTTTAACTACGATTATATATATAGTCATTTATAAGTGCAAATCTGCAATATAAATACAAAATAGGTGTCATACATGTATATTTAACAATTCTTTTTATATATATTTGTTTTATATGTTTCTTGCTTGATGTTACACCGAAATTGATTGAAAAGTGATTAAAAGTCTAATTTAACCTTCTATTCATATGCTTGATTAGCAGAGGAAGAGCATTCTCAACTGTTTTTATAAACTCTCTTCTATATCTACAGCCTTATGCACCAATTTAGGTTATAATTTGAGATGTTGCACAACAGTCTTATAGATCTTTTTAATATAACTTATTAATTTTTTTTTATTCTTTCATTTATTTAATTTCTCTACCCGAGATCAATTCTTCTTCTTCAAAACATCACTTGCCCTCCCACCTCCTTATTTTATTATGGTTTTCATCCTTCAGTGAGTTGTGGATCTCGACGAAAGACATCATCATAAGTCAAAATTGTACAGAATCGAACTCTATGACAAGAAAGACGAAAATTTTGAATGAAAAACAATAATAGATTAAGGGGAAAGAACGGATGAGTTGATTAAGTGATATATAATTGTTAAGGGGGATGCGACCATATGAGAAAGGGAACGAAGGAGGTGATTTATCAGTCAATGAACATAGAAGGAGTAGATGAATAGATCAAGAGAATAGTGACAGAAGAGCTTAAATCGATTTTTAGAAATGTGAAAACTAGAGAGAGAGAAAAATAGTGACAGAAGAGCTTAAATCGACCATGGTTTTGTTTATCGGTGGGCCGCACTTAAAATATGTATGTAGTTTTTCCAATTTCTCTTTACATGTAGAGATATTTTCTATAATTTATAGAGTTGTATAAACTATAAAGTCATTGTTGGGTAAGACTTTTTACGCTTTTGTATAAAGTTATACATATAATGTCTTCTTACAGTGATAGTTGAGAATGCTTTAAGAAACTTTACATACTTACATTTATTACTTATTTATTTTCCAACTCACGAGACATTTTATTGGATCATTTTTTCTGGCCTAATATTTTTAGGATACACCCTAAATAATAGTGCATCGGGTCATATAATTAATTCAAAATTAAACTAAAAAATACTATTAGTTGGTACACCCTAAATAATAGTGCATCGGGTTCATATAATTGTTTTTCCGTATGTTGAGACAATATAGAATTTTTTCTAAACTTTTTGTTTATCTTCGGATGATGAAATTGCATTTTATTTAATAGTTTAAAAAAAAAAACAGGACATCTTGCCCTAAAAAAAGAAAAGAAAAAAGAAGACAACGAAAACCAATCCCAATTTATTTGAGTTTTGCTGAACTACATGGACCAGGATTGTTTGTTAGCGGGATTGGATGTCGCAAAGGTACAATGACTGGGATGGAATAAACGAATTGTAACATTGCTTTTACAAATTGTATTTGATAATAATAGTGGTTAGGATCTGTATCTTTTGTTTATACTCATTTGTTTTGTATGCTTTTAAGTATGTTTACTGTTCTAAACTAGATGATCACCGAATAAGTTTAAAAGTTACTAACATTTAATTTTGCAAGTTTAGGGTCTTTCTTGATCACATTATTGCGTTCACATGTTACACACGCATGGACCATGCAAGGCCGGATTTAGGGGTAGTCCCAAGAGTCATGGGACTAAAGCCCAAAAAAAACCAACTAACTTTAGGGGTAACCTCTGGCAGTAGAAATTTACAAATTTCTACCTGGGGTATCCTTAATCCACATCCCAGGCTATAACTTAAAACATACGTTTAAATTAATAGATGATCAACCCCTTCCTGAAATAACTATAAAGGAAAATGACATGTTTTTAATGTCATAGTCTTCAATTACACTGTACTATTTTGTCCTGAAAACATTCCATCACTGAATTTTAACCCTTTTGTCAAAAAGTTCCAAGGTTCAAAAACAGCTATTTGGATGTCTACCGTCTAGCTAAACCATAATTATAATTAATACTAAACCAGAAGGAAGTAAAGCATTTCTGTTCAAAGTACTAACATAACTCCAACAAAGTGAGGTTCTCATGGTTCTGAATTAGTGAATTTCACAATCCAACTCGAGACAGATCAGGATGAGGGAGTAGTAGTTAGCTAGCATAAGAGTAGGGGTATGACTAATGAGAGACTATAGACTAATTAGATACAGGGAAGAACACCAAGACACCATAATTTCACGATACTCGAATTTCAAGAACACTTAACATGTATATAGAGTACATAAATGACACAAGAAAATAAGTACTCCTATATCCAACTAGAACAGCCTATCTCAGACAACCAAAAATATAGTAATATACATCCTTTAGTGGGAAGTAAAAAAACCTATTTTGGAACTAATGGCGTCGAATGAAAAGAATTCAGACACACATATATGCATGTTTGGCAAGAAATTCATCTTATTTGTTTCTACCTTTGTTCCTCTGCTATGAGTCTGCACCTACGCCTTTTGATTTTCTGACTCCACAGGCTAGAAACATTAGGATAATCGGCCTTCTTTTCTAAGCCTCAATAAGACATCTTTATAACATTAAAATTGCAACCAAACAAATTCTAATTCATGGGCACTGGGCCACACTTAGTCTGCTGAGAAGCGGGTACAAAACAAACCCATATATTTTTCTTGCAGCCAAACACATAAAAGAGTTTTAGAAGAACTTCCAATGTTAGCATTTCTCTCAGAAAACAGAAGTAGCTAGCCAATTTCTATATTGTGTTAATAACCAAACCTTTTCATATAGCTCTTTCACAATAAAGTAACAAACAGGCAAACTCAGAGAGAGGTAGGGGAACAACAAACGTAATCCCTTACTAGAAAAAAAGAGCATCTACATGCTGAAATATGTGGACGCAATCTTCCCTAGGATATGTAATGTTTTCAGGCAACATTTCAGTCAACAAGTGCCAACCCAATAGAGAGGAGTAGAGAAGCTATGATCTAATAATGGCACTACAAATAAATCAAGACTTTAAGAATTTAAGTATCTTCTAAGGCTCCAAGTCTGGCAATCTGACAACATAAAAGATGATATTCAAGTATGCTCGCAACCATTATTGTTGGAACACAAACACAAACACAATCATATGCATACACACAGATGCCCAGTCCCAAACAAGACTGAATAAAATAGAACATATATATGAAGTTTTTTAAAGGTGAAAGTGAACAAAATCTCATGACAAGTCAAGTGATGCATTTGAAGATCATTTATGATTCTACAAACCCAGTACTCTGAAAACACACAAGAAAAGCAAGTGTGCCTGCAACCATGAAAACACACACGTTTAGATGGTATTCAAGTGAAGAGTATGCTCGCAACCATTATTGTTGGAACTCACAGACGCACAAACACCCTCATATACATACACACAGAGGCCCAGACAAGACTGAATAAAATGGAATATATATATATGAACTTTTTAAAAGTGAGTGTGAACAAATTCTCATGAAAAGGCAGGTGTGCACTTTAAGATCATTAATCATTCTACAAACCCATGAGATCAACAATGTAGTAATCTAAAAACACACAAGAAAAGCAAGTGCAATTGTGTGCCTGCAGCCATGAAAACACACATGCAAGCACTCATATGCACACAAAAACACACAAAGCTGGGTAACGTTTAAAATGGTCACACACAAAAAAACGAGCATACATAAGAAGTTTTTTTTTAAGGTCAATATCAACAAGTTTCTCAGGACAAGTCGAGTGATGCCCTTTAAAATCACTAATAACTCTACAAACCGATTAAATAAACAATCTAGTAGTCTGTGTTAGCAACGCGATCACAGTCTATATACATAACACACCTAATTCCAAATAAGTGCAAGAATGACAAACAAACCAATCATCAAGAACAACATCTTGAGATAATAATCCGCCTGCTGCCCTTGGTTATTCCGTTGCTGCGGGAATCCATGCACATGCCCTCTATGAAACGAAAAACCATACGGAAAACCGCCCGGCGCACCATACATAGATGGATCATTAAAGCCATGAACTTGAAGATTAAACAATGATGGTATTAGCCCCCCAAACGCAGCAGATAATGTGAAATTCCCAAACCTCGCAGTTGCAGAAGGCCCAAATCCCCCTAACCCACCCATAAACCCAGCCCCGTGTTGAGGAAAATGGCTTGGGTCGGGTTGAGGCGCGGTTTGAGGCCTTTGTCCAGCTGGTCGATTTGGAATATTAATTCCTGGGATCGACCTAGACCTCGGATCAGTCGAATTTTTCCCGCGACCATATAATGGGACCAACTTTTCTTCTTCAACTAAAGCTTTACATACAGGGCATTCGCGTGAATGTGAGTGAATATGAAGCCATTTGTACAGGCAAGGCCAACAGAAGAGATGACCACAAAGGGTCACGATCGGGTCCTGCGTTAAGTCAAAACATATATTGCATTCGAAATCACCAGCATCGTTGTTGTTGTTACTGCTTGAGCAAGAATCATTTTGAGGAGACCCGTTGGTCGGTACCTCAAACCCTTTTCCCATCTCTAATCAGGCAATCACAGAAATAAAACTTTCTGTAGATTAACAGAAATTAAAATAAAAACAATAAAAACTAAGATAATTTTCCTAAAAATGTACTCCATACTAACTACAAAGCCAAATAACATCATACATGTTTTCTATAACAAAAGATGGCATAATAGCCTGTTTAGGAGCTTCATTATTTAATTCCACAAGGATGTGTTAGGACGGGTAGGAACACAATATATAAGGACACAAAACTTAACTCTAAACCCGAAAACTCAAATTTTTATATCATATATTTTTAATTCATCAAAATCTGGCTGAAACACACAGAATGAGCCCTATTTATAGGCTGCTAAGATAGATAGGTGAATCCCCTAAATTCTAAACAATTTCCCAAAAAAGAAACCCTTTCAACTTCCAAAATTCATGTATCCTCAAATGCATGAAACTACTATATACTTCTTATTCATGAACCAAAACTTAATCAAAATTCAATTTTTTTAGATAACTAAAACAATAATCATAAGTTATTTTTCCCTTCTTTTTCATCCCTGCATCAGTCTCGGCTTCAACTAAAACCTAACATATTTTAGTTTTCCAGTCTAAACGAGCTACTACAAGTTTAAGTTGAATAAACCATTGTTCTCATCCTCATAAAAAACAAACTTTGAATCTTAAAAGCTGCAGCTGTATAATTATTAATACCATTGTAAAGCCAAGTGGATTTCAAATCCTAAGGCTCCATTTGGCAACAATTTTTTTAGGCTGATTATTTGCCTTTTAAAAAGCCAATTTTTAGGCCAAAAAGTCTAAAATATCTAAAAATCGAGAATCTGTAATTTTGGTAGGATTTAAAAAAAAAAAACTGATTTTTCACAAGAATTTTTTTCGTCAAATAAACAATTTCCCCAAAAGTTATTTGGCTTAACATAATATTTTCCACAAATAAAGCTGCAAAACACCTTAATAGAAAAAAAAAAGGAAAAAACAAGTCCTGGCATAAATTAGTAACAGCAAAACACAATACTAATTTATAATCAGCCAAATTAGCGTTATATAGAATCAAATCCATAATCAGACTCAAACCCAATTCATATAAAGATTCAAAACATACAAAACAAACCAGAAATCAACAAAATTAAGAAAATTGACGATTTTTATTTATTTAAAATAAAAAAGTTAAAAAGTAGAAAATTGAAGTAGATCTGAAAACAAAATGAAGGGTTTAACAACTAAAATAAAACAAATACAAATAGATGAACTTACAGAGCGTTGGATTGAATTAATGAGACGTAAATTGATGGATTGAAATATTAATTCATAATTAAAAAAAAGAAGAAAAAAAAGAAGTAATTAATTTGGTTGAGGTTAAAAATACTTAAATAAGAGGAGAAAGAAAAGAATTGAGTATATGTCATATACATAGGGTGTCTGTTTTTAAGGGGATTTTTCCCCCACCTCCTATATCTCACGTTCTCCGCTTTTTAATTTATACATTAAAATTTTATAAAATCATAATATTATTTTAAACAAATCATAAAAAAAAATATACTTTTCTAAAAAATATCACAAAAAATTATAAAAATTAACAAAAATCATAAAAAATTATAAAAATCACAGAAAATTTATGAAAATCACAAAAAGCAGCTTTTTGCCAATAGATAACTTTTTACACCGAAAAAACTGTTTTTCATCAACAAATAGTTTTTTCACTAAAAAGAGGTTTTTTCAACAAAAATGGGCTTTATTTTTTTTTAATCAAAAATTGCATAATGTTTAATAAAAGTGCACGGTTTGGTTTTAGAGTAAAATACGAACCAACCCAATTAAAAACAATCGGTTCGGTTCGGTTCGGTTTTTTCCAAAAAAATTATCGAAACCGAACCAAACCAAAAATCATAATCGGTTTGATCGATCGATTTGAACTTTAACAAACAAAAATTACAATATTCAAAATTACACTAGTTTTCGTAAAATTTTCGCTTATATTTCTCTTCAAATTTTGTACAAAAAGTCGAATAACAAATAAATTTACAAATGATTAACAAAATATATTATTGATAACTACAAATAGCAAGTAAAACATCATATCTCAACTTATTGATATATATATTTATAAATAATTATATAATTTTTGTATATGAATAAAAATAGTCGATTCGGTTAGGTTTGAAAAACACTAAAACCGCAAACCGGACTGATTAAATCGGTTTATCAATTTTGAAACCAAACCAAACCAATTACTAATCGTTTTGGTTTGATTTTTGATCGGTTTGGTTTGATTTGGTCGGTTTGATTCGATTTATATACACCCCTAAAAGTGCATATTGTTAAGTCAAAATCACATATATTTTCAGCATAAAATGCATATAGTTCAATAAAAATACATACAGTTTAGTAAAAAAGTACATATAGTTTAATATAAAGAACATGTAATTTGGTATAAAAGTGCATATAGTTCAATCGAAAGTGTATACACTTCAGACAAAAACGAATCTACTTCGACACAAATTTCATATAGTTCAATCAAAAGTGCATACAGTTCAGTCAAAAGTGCATCTAGTTCAATCGACAATGTACATAGTTCGCTCAAAAGAGCATCTAGTTCAACACAGGGCATATAGCTCTATAAAAAGTGCATATAGCTCTATAAAAAGTGCATATAGTTCAGTAAAAAATCATCTAGTTCAACATAAAGTGTATATATATCAATCGAAAGTGCATACAGTTCAGTCAAAAGTGCATACAGTTTAACACAAAGTGCATACAGTTCAGTGAAAAGTGCATCTAGTCAAGTCAAAAGTGCATCTACTTCAACACAAAGTGCATACATTTCAGTCAAAAGTGCATCTGATTCAACACAAAGTGCATATAGTCCGATCTAAAGTGGATACAGTTAAGTAAAAAAAGTGCATCTGTTTATGTCAAAATTGCTAAACATCGTATAGTTCACTATAAAGTGCATATTTTTACTTCAAATTAAAAAAAAAAAACCGTATGGATTTGAACCACCAAACTCTTAAAATTCGGTGTTGGTGCAAACGCTCTTACCATTTTGAGCTTACGGATATATATAGTCGTTAAACAAAATATACAAACATACAAACATGTACATCTAAAAAATCATTTCACCTCCGTCTAAAAATTAACAAATAGCCAAGTAACAAACCCTCCACCTAAATTAAAGTTATTACTTTTTGTTGGTGCAAACGTTCTTAGTCCAAGCTTACGAATCAATTTAGTAACTTATAAAAAAAAACGTACGAACCTAATAGACAAAAACTTACCATACGAAAACCAACGCCTTAACCATAAAACATAACAAGGGCCTACAAAAACTCATATATAAAACCTACAAAAATCAGTTCATACTATTTATATGCATACAACAATTATTACTACTCCACAAGCAAATCAGATAAAATCCAAACAAATACATGTACACTTTTATTCCATACCTAAACGAGCTTTGATTCAGACCCAAACAGACCTAAATCGGACTACGTTTCTGCCTGAAAACGGGCACAATTTCAGACCCAAACAGATATTTAACGCTATAAAACTCCATAAAATAAACTTTCAAAAAAACACAAACTAGCACCTGTCAATGACCAAATTAAGCAATGTTTCACAAAATGGATATTTTCACCCCCGAATCGAGGTCTATTTAAGCCCCAAAATAGAGCTTAATTTCAGCCACAAACGGACACCGTTTTCATCCCGAATTGAGGTCTATTTCAACCCCGATATGAGCTTAATTCAGGCCCCAAATGGAGCTTAATTCCAGCCTCAAACATGGCTTAATTTCACACACACATGTGTGTGTATATATATATATATATATATTTATGTATATATATATGTATAAATAAATGGAGAGAAAGAGATGAAGAACCTCGGTGATCTGCTAAAACTCGTCGGAGATCCGACCCTAGGTCATTTCATCATCATCGCCGGGCTAAGCTCTATCACGGCTCTTTCTCTCTCCTCCAATTAGAATTTTGATGCGACACCTCCGCCATGGAGAGATTGCGTAGTGACGGCGTATCGACGTCAAATCAAAGATGATCGGAGATCGGGGTATGGTGGGATTGGAGAGGATATATGTACATCAACTTAGACACTTATTTGTAAAAACTCTCCAAATCAATATTCGATTAATGCAAATCTCCACGGTTTCACGACGGGAACACAAATATGCATCTTGTTTTTTCTTCTAAGATGTATAATGACATGCTTTGTAAATTATGGTAAAATTGAAAAATTCAAAATATGTCATTATACATCTTAGAAAAAAAAAAACAAGACGTATATTTGTGTTCCCGTCGTGAAACCGTAGAGATTTGCATTAATCGAATATTTATTTGGAGCATTTTTACAAAAAAATGTCTATTTTGGTGTTTTTTATAGTGTCCATATATCCTCCCCATATATATATTTATGTATATATGTATAAATTGATGGACAGAAAGAGACGAAGAAGCTCGGTGATCTGCTAAAACTCGTCGGAGATCCGACCCTAGGTCGCTTCATCATCGTCGTCGGACTGAACTCTATCACGGCTCTTTCTCTCTCCTCCAATTAGGGGTTTGATGCGACACCTCTGCCATGGAGAGATTGCGCAGTAACGGCGTATCGACGTCAAATCAAAGATGATCAGATATCGGGGTTTGGCGGGATTAGAGGAAAATAGGAGAGAGAGCGTGCGCGAGAATGATTCACGTTAAAAAAAATTAGAAAATTAAGGGATATTTATATTATAAAAAAGTGCTATCTAAAAGGAATATAAGTTCAAAAATGGTTCCTACTGGTAATGTTAAATAATTATATTACTTTTTGTAAAAATGATTTTCATTTACTATTAAATTAAGGGGGAATTCCATATAAGTAACTCATAATAACTTATATTCTTTCTACGTAACTCTTCGTAAGTTCACATCTGCATAGATAACACATTTTAATTATTTACTTTATTTACCAAAACGAGATCGTAAAACCCAAAACATAATACAAATATTTTATCTCTTTAGAAAGCCAAAAAGATAGTTTTAAATTACAAGAAAATTCTATAAAAAATGGAAAAATACACAAAAGATTATATAAAATAAAAAAAATCACAAAAAATTACAAAAAATGAAAAAAATCAAACAAGAAAAATGTATTTTTTTTAAAATCAGAGAAAATGAAAAATATCACAAAGAAATGTATTTTATAAAAAAAAGCACAAAAAATATACTTTTTCTAAAAACAATCCCAAAAAATGGAAAAAATCACAAACTTTTTAACAAAATACAAAAAAAATATAAAAAATATTTTTTTGTCAATATACCACTTTTTACACCGAAAAACATTTTTCCATCAAAAAGTGGATTTTTTCACCAAAAAGTGGTTTTTCCATGAAAAATTGCATTTTTTTTTAATTTAAATGGGTTGAAAGTGCATCTAATTCAGTTGAAAGTACATCTACTTCAGTCAAAAACGTATATAATTTAATAAAAATGTATATAGTACAGTCGAAAGTGCATAAAATTGAGTCGAAAGGGCATTCAATTCACCTGAAAGTACATTAAGTTCCGTCGAAAGTGCATAAAATTCAGTTGAAAGTGCATATGGTTCAATAAAAGTGCGTATGCGTATAGTTCAGCTGAAAGTACATTTGGTTCAGCTGAAAGTGCATTTAGTTTAGTAAAAAATGCATATAGTACAGTCGAAAGTGCATATATTTTAATAAAAATGCATATAGTTCAGCACAAAAAGTGCATATACTTTACTTTAAGGTCAACAAAAACCCGGGTGGATTCGAACCACCAATCTCTTGAACCTCGGTGTTGGGTGCAAGCGCTCATACCAATTTGAGCTTACGGATCTAAGATTAGTTTCTAAAAATCTAATTCAAAATTGAAACTTAACAAGTATTGAAAAAGGCAAATGACTCCCAATCAAAATCAAATCTCATAAAAAACAACAACAAAAAAGTACATAAAAGTAAAAAAAAAGTAAAAAAAAAAGTAAAAAAAAAAAACTCTAAAAGTGTAATCTGAACAATCTTGCATTAGACCATATACCAAATATTTTTTTACCTTTTTTATGTTGCATGCATTCATCGCAATTTCCCAATAGCCCTATGTGATCCGCGCCACTTTTGACCTTCGAAGGGCCCTATGTGATCCGCACCACTTTTGACCTTCGATGGGTGCTACGATGACTCATCTAGCTTCACAAGCCATATTCCGATTCTGATTTAAATGGTTGTCTACTTGTTTGGCCACATCTTTTACACAAATCAAACAGTTGGGTTGGATGATTATTTTTAGAGAAAATTAAGGATTCATGAAATCAAAAGTATTTAAAGATTGGTCCGGCTATAAAATTTATTTAAGAATTAGTCAATTATTTCTGAAACTAATTAATGATTGGTCCATTATATATAATATATATATTCTGTTTTTTTAAACTATCAGTTGTATCTCTCTCTCTAAACCATCTCTCGAAACTATCAGCTCTATATCTCTCTCTAAATCATCTATCTCACTGAACGAATTTTTTCAAATTGCTCTATCTCCGACGAACAAGTTCTCTCTCTCTCTAGAACCTTCAGACTATTTTTTATTGCTAGCTCCATTTTTCTTGCTGAGTTTAGCTCAAATTGCTAGCTCAGTTTAGGTTTTAGAGATTTATTATAATAAATCAGACTTTTCTGTAGCACAATGTATGATTTTGTATTATTAAAATTTAAGAGTTCATACTATTTTTTCTTGTATTCAGACTATTTTAAAAAACACTTTGAGCTATTGTATTCAATAGTTACAGAAAACAGTCTGAGCTATTGTATTCTTTTTATATAACAACTCAGACTGTTTTATTTAACACAATGCATGTTTTTGTTAGGTTTTTAGAGATCAATTTATTATTAAAATTCAATATTTCATACTATTTTTTTTGTATTCAGACTGTTTTAAAAGACAGTCTTTATTATAATAAATCAGACTTTTCTGCAACACAATGTATAACCTTGTATTATTAAAATTCAAGAGTTCATACTGTTTTTTCTTGTATTCAGACTGTACAGTCTGAGCTATTGTATTCAAGAGTTACAGAGAACAGTCTGAACTATTGTATTCTTGTTATATAATAACTCAGACTGTTTTCTGTAATACAATGCATGTTTTTGTTAGGGTTTTAGAGATCAATTGCGTTTATTATTAAAATTCAATACTTCATACTGTTTTTTCTTGTATTCAGACTGTTTTAAAAAATAGTCTTTATTATAATAAATCAGACTGTTCTGTAACACAATGTATGATTTTGTATTATTAAAATTCAAGAGTAAATACTGTTTTTTCTTGTATTCAGACTGTTTTAAAAAACAGTCTGAGCTATCGTATTCAAGAGTTACAGAAAATAGTCTGAGTTATTATAAACAGTCTGAGCTATTGTATTCTTGTTATATAATAACTAAGACTGTTTTTTGTAACACAATGCATGTTTTTGTTAGGTTTTTAGAGACCAATTGCGTTTATTATTAAATTTTAAGAGTTCATACTGTTTTTTCTTGTATTTAGACTGCTTTAAAAAACAGTCTGAGCTATTGTATTCAAGAGTTCATATTTTTTGTATTCAGACTATTTTATAAATCAGTTATTTAGAGTTCTTTGTACAGATCAATTGCTTTTGTTTTATTATTATTCTTATTTAGACTGTTTCAGACTGTTTTAGAGATCAATTGCTGTTATGTTTTTTGTGCGCATGTATTATTTCTAATGGATTCGTTTGATTTAGTAATGTATTGTCGATATAATGATAAATGTGTCCATGTTGCGCTGAACAAGCGTATGACCTATGCGGAGTTATTACATACAATAAGTCATAGGTTTAGCTTGAATTTGGATTCAGTGTTTCTAAGTTACTTAACAATTAGAGATGAGCGATGTTTGTTGAGATCGGATGATGAGTTGAAAGATATGGTTGCTTTGTCTAACGTGTTGGGAAAAAAAATAGTAGAGATTCGAGTTTTTGTTGGGACTGTATCCACTTGCAGTGCTGATACTTCGAAGGAAATAAGTGCTGATTGTTCTGAATTTTCGGATGAGGATGATTGTTGTGATGCAGGTTCTAGTTTGGCTGTTAGAAAGGTTTATAAAACGAGTGAGTGGGCAAATTTAATAATTGGGGTTGGACAGTTTTTTAGTTCTGCTGATCACTTTAGAGAGTCATTACGGAAATTTTGTATATATGAAGGTCATGTCCCATGTTTTGGAAGGAATTCATCAGATATGGTGGTGGCTTTTTGTGAAGAGAGGGATAATATTGGCTGTAGCTGGTACATATATGCTAGTGTGTGGAACTCAGACCAAAAATTTAAGATTAGAAAGTTTGAATCACAGCATACATGCCAAAAGTTAGCTCCAGGTGTTCTAAACAAGCATGTAAATAGCAAGCTCATATCGAAAATAATGGATGAATATGAGAGGGAAAATCGAAATTTAGCCTCTTCTGCTATAATATCACATTTACGGATTGGTTATGGGTTGGAGATAAGCTGTTATAAAGCTTGGAATGCTGTCCAAATGGCCAGGGGAATGCACAGTGGGGATATCGATGAATAATACAACCAATTAGAGAGGTATTTTGTGGGTTTAGAATTGACAAATCCTGGAAGTCGCAGTGTCCTGAAAGTTGATAAGGATGGGAATGGTTCAAATAAATTCAAAAGGGTATTTTTCTCTCTTCATGGCTGCATAAAAAGGGTTTAAGGATGTTCGTCCCATGTTTTTCATTGACGGAACCTTTTTAAAAGGAAAATATAAGGGTGTTTTATTGTCCGCAGTCGGCAAGAATGGCAATAAAGGTTTGTTTTTCCTTTTTCAAACTGTTTTTTTGTTTGTTTTTTGTTACATTGATGGTTTTATATAACTCAAACTGTTTTTAAATTTAGTTCAGACTATTTTGTTATACAAGCCCAAACTGTTTTTATGTTGTTGTTTAAGTGTAATTAGACTGTTTTATGTAAGAAAAAAATGACCAGACTGCTTTATGTAAGAAAAAATTGTGTTGTTATATATAACTTTTAATGTTTTTTTTATGTCAGATTGTTTTTTTATCAGACTAGTTTTTGTTATCTTAGACTTTTTTTTATCTCAGACTGTTTTTTTATCAGACTGTTTTTGTTATCAGATTGTTTTTTTATCAGATTGTTTTATTATCAGACTATTTTTGTTATCAGACTGTTTGTGTGTTATCAGACTGTTTTTGATATTCTTAATGTTACAGGGTTGTATCCACTTGCTTTTGCTATTGTTAGCAGTGAGAATATTGATAATTGAGGTTGGTTTCTAGAACAATTGAAGTTAACTATAGGTGATGACCGTCCTTTGACATTTTTCTCGGACATACATATTGGGTTGTTGGATTGTATGTCTTGTATTTTTCCCAACGCAGACCATTATTACTGTCTACGCCATTTGAAGGATAATTTGAAATTGAAGTTTAGTGGCGGTGATGGAACAAAAATGACTGGAATTGTTAATTTGTTGCAAACTTGTGCAACTTCTGCTACAATTCCTTTGTTTGAACAGAATATGAAGTTGTTGCGCAATATGGGGGGTCGTAAAATAGGTAAATTTATGTAGAATTGCACTCTTATGAAATGGGCCCAAGCATATTGTGTAAAGTCGCGATATGGTGAGACAACTTCCCATGCTGTGGAATCATTCAATAATTGGATCAATGATATTAGAGAATTACCTATCACTGAACTGGTTGATAAGCTAAGATTGAAATTGATGAAATGGTTCGATGAAAGAAGAATCAAAGCAGGTTTGGACTTTTTTCTGTTAAGTTGGATTATTTTGTGGCAACTCAGACTATTATGTGAATTCGTGTTGCGTCATTGTCATCATATCAGACTGTTTTTACTAGGTATACGTTTTTAAGAGTTTTTTGGTTATGTTTTTTTTACAGCAACATGGAAAGGTGTTCTGTGTCCTTTCTACCAAGAAAAGTGAGACACATTCATTCACAACGGTCTGTCGTTTTTGTTTAAAAGGTCAGGCTTTTGGAAATATGAAGTGCTGTCAGCTCCATCCGAATACGTGGACCTGGGACATCGGCAATGCTCATGTCATGAATGGAAGAAGACTGGGTTCTCGTGCCAAAATGCAGTTTTGTGTATTTCTAGGAACAAACTGCCTATGGAGGATTTTGTTGAAAAATGGTTTTTTGTGGACATTTATCAAAGTTCGTACAATACGCCAATCAACCTACTCCCTAGTTTTATTTGGCGAGATTCTAAATTGATTAATGAGTCAAACATTGAACCTCCAGAAAGCCTCCGGGAATGCCTCAAAAGAAACGTATTCAATTAGGTGGTGAGGCAAATCCAGTCGCAAAAAAGAAGCAAGCTAATCAATGCAGGAGGTGCAAGGAATATGCAAATCATAATCAATGGACGTGCAAAGAGAAGCTTGCTTCTGAAGGGTGATCGTGAATAGATGTTTTAGTTTTATATTAGACTCCTTTTAGTTTTATATGATGTTGGCTTTTTCAGACTGTTTTTAATAATACAGTCTGATTTATGATATTAATAATACAGTCTGAGGTTTCTATTGATATACTTCATTAACGAAAGAAAGGGAATGAAGCAAAATAGTTGCATTAATATTTAAATAAATTTTGTATTAATATTCAGACTCTTTTTACAGTTTTGTATTAAAAACAGTCTGAGATTATGATTGTAATAAAGACTATTTATATGTTTTCAGACTGTTTTTAATAATACAGTCTGATTTTTATGATTGTAATAATACAGTCTGAGATTCTATTGATATATTTCATTGAAAATATATTATAATAAAGAAAATGAAGAAAACTAGTTACATGAATCATATTATTCAGACTCTTTTTTATTAGTCAATAGACTTCTTTAAAATAGTCTGAATTGTGAGTACTGAAACAGTCTAAGATTCTTTCTGAAAACAGTATGAGACTCTAATGAACATAAAAACAGTATGAGATTCTAATGATATATGTTATATGATGTTTTTTTTAGTATATTGTCGTAAATGATTCAGACTGTTTTTAATAATACATTATGATTGATTGTAATAGTAGAATATGAGATTTAATAATATATTTTTAGACTGTTTATATTTCATTGAATATATTAACGGAAGAAATAAAATGAAGCAAACTAGTTACATCAATCATATTATTCAGACTCTTTTTTATTAGTCAATAGACTTCTCTAAAACAGTCTGAATTGTGTGAGTACTGAAACAGTATGAGATTCTAATGATTCAGACTGTTTATAATAATACAGAATGTTCGTACTCTTTTTATAAGTTCGTACTCTTTTTATATGTTCAGAATGTTTTTAAGCTGTTTATTATTACATCAGACTCTTTATTTATTTCTATCATAAATCAGACTGTATTATTACTATCATAAATCAGACTGTATTAAATCTCAGCATGTTTAAAAAATATCAAAAGAATCTCAGACTGTTTTTACAAAAACTGTAAAAAGAGTCTAAATAATACAAAATTTATATGAATATTAATGCAACTATTTTGCATTCATACTATATTACTAAAAACAGTCTGAAAATATATTATTAAATCTCAGACTGTATTGTTACTATCAATCAGACTGTATTATTAAAAACAGTATGAATCATTTAAGACAATATACAAAAAAAATATCATATGAAAAAATATTATTAGAATCTCATATTGTTTTTTCCATCTGTACAATATGTCATCCTTGAAAAGTTCAATATTTCAAACCCGGACATGACAAAAGAAGCGTCCACAAAGGCTTTGTGTGTCAAATGGGATGTCTTTTCATTCTTCAAGTTGTGTTCCTCAAGATTCACAATTGTAGACATGTGCAATGAAAAGGTATAACACTATTTTTGTATATACTGTTTTTATTCTATCTATACAATTGCTTCTGAAAAAATAGGTAATACTATTTTCATTCTTTAAATTATCATCATAGGGATGTAGAGAACAATCAAATAACCTTGTTGTTTATGATGTTAAAAAGAAGCTACCTCCGAAACCAAAGCAGCTAACAGATGAGGAGTTGGAGAAAGAGATAGACGGAGATGTTGAAGATCCTCAAAATGTTTACTCTAGTTCAACAGAAGAGGAAGGCTTGGAAAACTCTGAAAATGAAGGCTCAGAAAACCCAAAAGAAGACTATGAGAGCGAATGTGAATCAGACAAAAACTTTACCATCTTCCTTAGGAAGCAATTCGGAATACCAATAACTCCAAAATTCAATGAAGTAATGGGAACATCTAAGAGCAATGAATATGACGAGAGAGGTCCCTCTAGAGGTGGATGTTATAATTATAGTGACGATGATATGCATGTGAGTGAAAGTCCAATGCAGGAAGAGAGGAAAGAAGAAGAGTCAGAAAAAGAAGAGACCAAATTGGCTGAATTGCAGAAAAAACTAAATGAGGCAATTTTGCAAATTAAAGAGTATAAAGACCTAACAACCAAAATGCACATACACATCAACGACCTTGGGAAAGCTTTAGCTTTAGAAGAAAACATAAAGTCCAAGTGGGTACCTGGGTGGAAACAAAAGGTTGAACAAATGGTTGAAGAAAAGAAAATGCTCGAGAAGGAAATAAAAGGTAAACGCCATAAAATGCAATTCAAACTATTTCTCTCTTGTCTAATTTATTTTTTTTCCATTAGCTTGGTTTCACTAAGTCAGACTGTTTGTGTTATATAAAATAAGGAGATGATCACCAAATACCAAAGAATTGTCTCTGATCTCCTGCAAAAGGCAGATTTAGAAAAAAATAAAATGAGAAACAAAGAAGTCGAGTTGAATCAAAAAATAGAAAAATTGGAGAATGAAAAAAAGCAGCTTGAGGAGGACCTACAAGGTAAAGGTAAAGTACCTCTATTGTAATCATATAATCTATTACTATCATAAATCAGACTGTATTAAATCTCAGTCT
Organism: Primula veris; assembly: GCA_963682055.1. NCBI lineage: Eukaryota > Viridiplantae > Streptophyta > Magnoliopsida > Ericales > Primulaceae > Primula > Primula veris. Next base: position 30,045,953 of record OY821748.1, read on the forward strand.
GTTTAAAAAAATTCAATAGAATCTCAGACTGTTTTTACAAAAACTGTAAAAAGAGTCTGAATAATACAAAATTTATTTGAATATTAATGCAACTATTTTGCATTCATACTTTATTACTAAAAACAGTCTGAAAATATATTATTAAATCTCAGACTGTATTTACTACAATATACTAAAAAAACATCATATGAAATATATCATTAGAATCTCAGACTGTTTTTATGTTCATTAGAGTCTCATACTATTTTCACAAAGAATCTCAGACTGTTTATTTAAATATTAATGCAACTATTTTGCATTCATACTGTATTACTAAAAATAGTCTAAAAATATATTATTAAATCTCAGACTGTATTTACTAAAATATACTAAAAAAACATCATATGAAATATATCATTAGAATCTCAGACTGTTTTTATGTTCATTAGAGTCTCATACTATTTTCACAAAGAATCTCAGATTGTTTATTTGAATATTAATGTAACTATTTTGCATTCATACTGTATTACTAAAAACAGTCTAAAAATATATCAAATAGAATTATCAGATTGTATTGTTACTATCATAAATCGGACTGTATTATTTCAATGAATTATTCAGACTATTTTTTCTCTTATTGCTGCAAGGGGACATGAGCTAATAGAAGGGCTATACAATGATGCACAGGTGTATGCGGCACACGACTACTCACAAAAGTGTCGAATCGATGAAGTTATAACTGATGCTCTCCTAAATGCGGATATACAGACTCCACAACTAGATTTATCTGAAGGTTCTAGAGAGAGAGAACCAGTCCGTCGGAGATATATAGAGTAATTTGAAAAAATTCATTCTGTGAGAGAGATGATCTAGAGATATATATACATCTGATAGTTTAGAGACATGGTTTAGAGAGAGAAATGGTTTTGAGAGAGAGATGATTTAGAGAGAGATACAACTGATAGTTTAAAAAAACAGAATATATATATTATATATAGTGGACCAATCCTTTATTAGTTTCAGAAATAATGGACCAATACTTAAATAAATTTTATAGCCGGACCAATCCTTAAATACTTTTATTTTCATAGTTTAATCCAAAATTTTCTCAATAAAAAACTTTGACATGTAAACTGGATTTCAAATTCAGCAATTTCCATAAATCCCAAAATCAAAACACAGCAATATAAAGATATGTTTGTTTGGTTGGGTAAACATGGGTTTGAATAAATCAAATTCTATAAAAAAACACTAGGTATGTCGTAAAATTAAACAAACCCTAAAATAAAATTAATGATTAAACTATAAAGTAAATAACATTGTGTGTAGATAAATAATAAAAAAACAAGAAAAATAAGGAGAGTGAGAGAGAAGAAAACAGTGGTGGTGATGTATCCGGTAGTGGTGATTTCAATGGTGGTAGATATTCGGTGGACAAAGTTCGTTTAATTTATATACAGAGAAAGTGAGGGAAGTTGAATAAGGGAAGAAGAAGAACAAAGATTTTTGGAGAAGAGATCATTGCCCGCTGATGGCAACGTCATTATATATCATAATATTAATATAATATAAGCCAAGCCCACATTTTGAGACTGTCCAATTTTATCAAAATTTTCAAAAATACCCTCACTCTAATATTGTAATTACTCTTAAATGTCATCACTCAATTCAAATAAATAAATAACTTAAAAAATGTTATTTTCCAAACAAAATCGTTGTGTATTTTTTATAATAGTAAAACAATCGTTGTTAATTAATTATATTTAATCATTCGATATTTAAATTTTAAAAAAAATATTAAATTTATTTGTCGTGATCATATCTATGTCACTACGTATCGCATACGTAACGCGTGAGTAACGATTACTAGTATATATATATATATAGAGAGAGAGAGAGAGGGGGAGATATTATTTTAACTCAGGAGAAGGACCGAATTAAAAAAATAGAAAAATAATTAAATATATACCAAAATAAATTGGTATATAAGTGAGTAATGTAACTTACACATGGCGGGAATATACGTTGCTACTTATGATACATTAAACCAACGTATAAATATAAAGAGAGGAAATCATAAAATTTAATTAAGCACGTAATCATTTAGAAAATATACTGCATGTATTTAGAAAGATAGAAATTCATCTAAATTTAATCTAATGATTTATTTACATGTATAAATACTATGTGTAATGTAATATAGAAAATAGTTTTAAAAACTACATACATGTTGTAAATAATGGATTGTTCATTTAAGTATAGGAGTTACATATCATTTAGTATGAGCATTTGCTCCTTTATATGTTACAACCTTTTGAATTATTGTATTTAATATTAGCTTGTAATTTTCCAACCTCTAGCCTATATAAAGAGCTTGTTGCTATAGAGTTTGATACACCTATAACACATTTGAATACATATATTTTGACACTCATTATCTCTCTCTCTCTTACATATATTATTGAGCTAATTTGGCTTAAAACACGTTATCAATGCTTTGCGTGAAAAAAACCCAAAAAAATAAATCCTTCATTCAGAGCATTGGAACCATTTCTCGCTTGCAGATTGAGGTTTTTTTGCTCGGAGATCGTGATATCAATCATCGGGATTGAGTATAAAACTTTTGAAAGTTTTAGGTAAATTTGTTCTTTTAACCTTCCCCAACATACCGTGAGAAAGGTATATAAATCTCTTAATTTTTTGGCTGCAACCTGCTGCTTTTGCCATGAAATTAAAACTTGTCAGTACCCTTTCTGCATGAGACGTATGCACCTAAAATTGCATGGGTAACTGTTGCATAAAATATAGATATATATGTACCAATTATATTTGTCTTGGTATGATATGTTCTCCACATGTAAGTATAGATTGTGTTACCACAATTTTTTTTTTAATACAATAGAAAGCTCTTTTGACTGTTATGCATGGGACAACAAACTTAAATGTGTTTGTAGCATGTTTGTATTTGGTAGTATGAGCTATTGTTTGTACCGTATAATAGAAAGAGTACATGTGAATGAAACTAGTATCAATTGGATGATGATTAATGTATCACCATGTTAAAAAAAAAAACCACCTGTGTCACTACGCTAGATTAAAATGAAAATCAATTGGCTGGAGACGTGATTTTTTTACTACGAACTTAATTAGAAGTCATACGTAGTAATTTACATTGACAAAATCCATAACCATTGTATGTAATCTCTCTGTTAGACTGAATATGCCACTTACTGAAACTGTAGGAACTGATTGGTAATAATCCGGAACATGTAGGACTGCTCTATAACTAATATGAAACTATTGTACCGCCTCTGTAATAAGGCTATAACTGAAAATATATAATTACATCTGTAATCCCTATTATACACCATTCTATACAAAACAGTATATGTGTATTAATTTGCTCATGTTTGCTCCAATTATACATAGTTATGTATTTAGAAATGGAAATTGCATGTTACAAAAAACTGATTAGTTTATAAAATATGTAACTTAAATCATTATTGCCTTGAATATGACCGTTACGATTTGTGTGGTATGAATTTATAACATTAAATTAGTTAATGGCTAGTAAATGCTTAAAAGTTATAAAATTTAAATAAAAATGCAATTATAACTTAGGTTGCTAGCATATAGTATTAATGTTTAAGGGTAGTAACAAACGTAGGTTACATGTGTAAATCCCTTAATTATTTTTTTTGTAACTCCAAATCACATATTAATGTAGGCTAATTAAATGTATATTATCATATAATTGATCTATCCCGCATGTTAACTTTGCTAATATATGATATTTTTAAGGTGCAAACATGTGTGATGAATTGTACTTAATATTCGATAGGATTGTATCTTAGAATTTGATTAAATTGAGAACACCTATGCTAACACCCTCATATTAGCCACGGTTAAAATAAATTTTAGCATGCATGGAATGAGATTTTGGTAATACATGTGTGAATCTGCATATGATTGTTGCACATGGCTAGTTAAATTCTAAATGTGATTGAATATTCCATGTGCCCTTGTGATTTAATTACTCATGATTTGTTATCAGTACACGGTTGACAACTTAGTTAATTATAACTTAGTGTAATAAGTTAGTTAACTTATCATTAGTTATTTCAAATACATGTATGTAACGTTGAACATACCACACGACTATTATAATTGTGTTAGTTATTAATTTGTTTTTAGCCTATTTCTTTTTAACGAATTGAATATGTGAGCTTAAAATTTGCGAAACCGATATATATTCACATTTAAGTTGAAATAATTATGAATCTTTCCCAAATAGGCTCACCTATTTGGATACAATGTCTAGGAAAGATATAGGCGGACGATAGAATCCTAATGATGTCGGGTTTTAAGTGGCATTCGTGCCCTCCACCCTCATCGTCTTTCCTGGTCGTGTCCAAGTAGAGCTACCGAAAGAGGTTGAGTAAATAATAAGGTGTTGTTTGGAAATCAAGTGCTTCCCTAAAAAGTGCTGTCTGGAAAAGTGCTGTTGAAAAGTGACTTATATAAAAAGTACTTTAGAAAAAATTAGCGTCTAGTGGAAAAATGCTTTTGATTTTTATAAGTTTTGTCTGCGTTTGATATGTATAAGTTCGAAATGACTTAATACCACAATAATTCATATACTACGAAAACACATATAAAAATAAACTAATAAATTTTGTATCACTTTAAAAACCAAATATTTATAAACAATTACAAAAATAAAAAAACATCGATAAAAGAATTATTGCTAAATAAATATGCAAAAACAACCTACTGCGAACAATAATTTTATTTTAAAAAACATTTTTAACAATTGTTATAGGATGCAAGAATAGAATTTACAATTGCAGCGGTGGAAAAGAATATGATGGAGGTCATCTCATCTTGATAAGATCTACGAAATTCAACACAACGCCGAAAAAGACACGGTAACTTTGTGTGAGAAGATAACTACTGATTTATAAAGATAGAGGGAAAATTTTTAAGAATAGATTAAGGATTGAGACCAGATAAAGAGAAATTCTACCGGACGAGAGAGAAAATAGTTCTATTAGTATAAGAGAGAGTGAGAGAAAAAGGACGCACTGTATTTTTTATTTTGACTTTGTGAGGAAGTCTATTTTCAGAAGTGTCAAAAAATAACTTCTCCCAAATGGGCTTATAATGCTCCTAACTTTTTGGGAAGTGGGTTGCTTTTACTTACCAAACACTCATAATTTTGCTAAATGGGCTTCTGGACCTAGGAAGTGCTTCCAATCTGTCCGCCAAACACACCCTAAGTTCCCCGAATGTGTCAATATAGGTGTATTTTCGCTGAATTGGTGTCTCTGTATCGGCCCGTTGTTCGATCAATGAGAACCTCTTGAATTGAAAACAAAACTAGTATTTTTTGAACTTGTCGATTCGAAACAAGTTTGTGCTTATGCAAACCATAAACATATAAACCTGTTGATTTATATGATAACTAATCCAGTATTTTTCTCCCGTTGTAGAAAAATGTCAATAAAACTTGACTTTCCAATCCTTGATGCCACTGGCAAGAACTACTTGGACTGGACTCAAAATATCCAGAACCATCTAGATGCCCAAGGCTTGTTGGACGTCATCTAAGCTGAGGATGAACGTGAAGTGGAAGTGACACATGAAATGAATGCGAGGGCAATGATTCTATTCCGCTGCCACTTATCAGACGCAATGAAGTCTGAGTTCATAGCGTGATACCTCACCGAAGATGCTGTGGAACTCTCTCAGAGAGCGCTTCGACCACTAAAAGACCATCTGGCTTCCTGAAGCCCGCCATGATTAGCTGAATATGTGATTTCTGGACTTCGAAAGCGTTACGAAATATAATGCCGAAGTATGCAGGATTCGTGCTCTTCTCTAGTATTGTGGTGAAACATTAACCAACAATGACTTATTGGAGAAGACCTACACCACATTTCCTACCTCTGACAACTTGCTCCAAAAGCAATATCGTCAGTCTAAGTATACCAAGTTCCTCGAGCTCATCACCCAGCTCTTATTAGACTGGAAAAATAGCCTCGTTTTAATGAGGAAAAACAATCATCGTCCTGCTGGGACAAAGGCTATTCCAAGGCTTGATGCTTATGCTGTTCGTGGGCCACGTTCATAATATGGGAACCGAGACAAGGGTTAGTCATCCCATCAGCCAAGGAAAGCGTAATGCTTGCCCAGCCAAGCGAGGTTTGAACAATCGTCCAAACCGAAGACCTTTGGCTCCTAGGCAGTCTCGTGGTAGGAAAAACAACAACAAGTCCAGTCATCCCAAAGCAAGAGAAAATGCTCAAGAGCAAATTTTGTGCTACAAATGTGGTGTCTACGGTCATATGCAAAGGACCTGCAAGGCTACTCCCCAAGAAGTTCAAAACTATCATAGGGGTAGAAATGCAGAAGCAAATATGGTTGAAGCGAGCGGAAAGGAAATTCTTGAGAACTCGGACTTCGTGGCTCAAATGGAAGAATAAAGTTTTTTTTTCTTCATTTTCGTTAATATTTGAGCACTTGTTTAGCTCTTGGATTATGTTTTAATTTCCATTCGGATTATGCTTTTTTCCCTTGGATATTTGTTTCTTTTGGATTATGTGGTTTTGCATTATGAATAAATGTGTTTGAATATTTCTCACAATAATTTAAAGTTATTTCGTTAAGCGATTCCTTTATTAGTGTGACCAACTTTAAATTATTTTACTTTTAGACATGAATTGTGGGGCAGTTCATTGTCTGGCTGATAGTGGTACTACACACACTATCTTAAAAGATAAATGCTATTTTATCAACTTCACGCCTAAAGTAACCTCATTGACAACAATTTCGGGCCCGTCGACCCTTGTTGAAGGCTTTGGTATGGCCCAAGTCTTGTTTTCAAATGGTTCTCTTTTGACCATATCTGAGGTCTTATATTCTCCGAGGTCCAGTCGAACCTTTTTGAGTTTTAAGGATATCCGAGAAAACAAGTTTCATATTGAAACTACTCGTGAAAATGGTATTGAATACCTTTACATCACCTACACTCAATACGACCAAAAGCGTATTTTGGAGAACTTGAGATGTCTTTCAAGTGGTTTGTATGTTACCACGATACGAAACATTGAAAGCAATCAAATCATTCGGCGGGCACCGATTGATGAGAGCATTTATATGTTATGGCATGACCGGCTGGGACACCTGGGTCAAAATACGATGCTTCAAACAATAAACACATCACATGGGCATCCTCTTGGAGGAAAGAATTTCGTGATCAATCCGAAAATCCTATGCCAAGCATGCTCTATTAGAAGGACAAATCTCAAACCAATTCAAGTGAAACCTACAAAATTGGTTTCCCAATTCTTTGAAAGAATTCAAAGAGATATTTGTGGACCAGTCCAACCAACATGCAGTCCATTTAAATATTTCATGGTTTTGGTTGATGCATCGACAAGATGGTCACACGTAGCTTTGTTGTCCACAAGGAACGCAGCGTTTCCTAAACTCCTTGCCCAGATCATTAAGTTGAGGGCTCACTATTCTGTTTATCCAATAAAGTCTATTAGACTTGATAATGTCACGGAGTTCACATCGAAAATTTCCGATGATTATTGCATGACGTTGGGAATTGATCTTGAACATCCAGCTGCTTATGTTCACACCCAAAATGGTATTGTAGAAGGTTTCACTAAGCGTTTGCAAATAATTGGACGAACTTTAGTAATGCGCACCAAACTTTCAATTTCTGCATGGGGTTATGCAATTTTGCATACTGCTCTATTGGTCCGTCTGAGGCTCCTGACCACCCAACCATTATCTGCGTACCGGTTGGTAACTGGATATGAGCCTGACGTCTCACATTTACGCGTGTTTGGGTGCTTAGTCAATGTTCCAATTGAGCCGCCAAAGCGTTCAAAACTTGGACCTCAAAAATGACGGGGCATATTTATCCGTTATGAATTTCCGTCCGTAATACGCTATTTAGAGCCCTTGACAGGCGATCTCTTTACCGCTAGACATGCGGGTTGTGACTTCGATGAGACTATCTTCCCTTCACTAGGGGGAGAAATACACATTAACGTTGCTAAGGAACTACGTGAATTAACATGGCATGTACCCACTATGTCTCATCTCGATCCCCCTAATGCACATAGTGATAAGGAGGTGCAGAGAATCCTAGGTCTGCAAAATGTTGCAAATCAAATGCCAGACGCATTTAATGACCTAGCAAATGTCACGAGATCACATATATCTGCTGTAAATGTGCATGCAAGGATAAATGTCCCTGTGAGATGCCATGTTCCTGTTGAACATGTTGCTCCAGTTGTACCCACCGAGCAAAGGACGCTGTCGTCGGCCGTCCCGTCCGCCGCTCTTCCCAAGAAAAGAGGAAGACCGGTGGGTTCCAAGGATGTTCTGCCTCGGAGGAGAAGAAATCTTGTTGGATCCGTTTTGCCACATGAGATCATTAAGGTTTTAGGCGTTTTTCGATATCTATTTGCGATAATAAATATTCGGTGATAATCTAAGAATAAATTGAAGCATGCGCACAATCACAAATAATATAAGTTGCAGAAAGTAAATAGTAAGGGAATAGATTAACACCACGATATATAGAGTTTCGGCAAACCCGCCTAGTCATCTCCTCGGTATTTACGCTACCAAGTATTTCACTATAATCTTCTTACCAGGATTACAAATTCTAACGAGCTAATCAACCGATTTGCTCACCCTCTGTCCGAGGATACAATCTTGATACAAATGCAAGAGTACACAAAAGACGAGTCAACGACTCCCCCTTAATCTATGAGTACCCAAGTGTTTACCCTATAACTTTTAACCAACACTTTGGCTTAAAAACTTCTACCCAAACACTCACTCACAAATGAGCTTATAATTTGCTCTTTACAATTTTGTTACAACAATGTAACTACACTCACTATTTTATTGCTTCTAAATAAGCTAATTGGTGAGTTTTTTATGTTGGTTGAGCTTGATCACTTTTCTCCTTATTTTTCCCTTTTTGAGCTTTTTTGTTCAACAATGGAGTTTTTTGTGTTTTTGATAGAGAGAGATTAAGGGATGGTGATTGGTGTATTTTGGAGAGGGATTGAGGTGTATTTGAAGAGACAAAATATCCATTGGTCCATAGATGACCATTTGGAGTTGTTGAGTGTATTATCCAATGGATAATGGCTTGTTTTCAAAAAGGCAAAAAACAACTTTTTTGAATCGGACTGAATCTCGATCGATTGGACTGATCTCGATCGATCAAGATTTCTGGAGAAAAATTATACTGCTATAATTTCAATCGATCGGACTGCATCTCGATTGATCGAGATTCACTGGAACTTTTTGGACCATTTTCGATCAATCGGACTATATCTCGATCGATCAAGATTTCTGTACTTGATTTTCCTACTTTTTGAAACACTCTTAATTTGCTCGTTCGGACTCCGAATCGACTTCCGTTTGAAGCGTTGGCTTCATTATTGAGCGCTCTATCATTTTAAGTCCTGAAATATAAATTTTCTCTTTTGGGAAAAGATCAAACATTATATCATCGAATTATAAAATCATTAAATCATAATCACACTTATAATCAAAATCAATTATTGTACCCATGGTTCAACAATCTCCCCCATTTTGATTATGACAAAATAATGATGATTTAACAAGTATAAAACATATCACCCCATTTAAACAAATCACATTTCTCTAAATATCATTTTTCTTCCCCTTTGACATTATCAAAATGCAAATAAAATTGAGGTTTTATGGAGAGTTTTGAAAGAATTAATAAAACATGAAAAATGTTATCATGATGCATATAACTTAACCAATCACATATATGTAAAGATTATAAAGTAGAATGTACCGAATATATGATGTCGAGTCCGCTCTTTAATGACATTTGCATAGAGTATTTCCAAGTCCAAGTATGTGGTACCACTTGTTGGCATGCCTTCCATTTTTGTCGATCAATGGTACTTCATTCTTTATGGTGGAGTCGATTTTCTTGACTTCCACATATTTTACGGGTGTTGTCAACCAATTGTTGATTTTCTTCTTTTGAATGGAGATACCTACAACACGAGATTTGTCTTTTTGCCCCCAATTTCTTTTGGGTCCGACATTGTTAGTGACATGGGTCTTTACTACCCATTTCAAATCGCTTCTAGTCACACGAAACCTATAAGGATATCTAGAAGAAATATGCTCATTTCTACTACAATGTACACAATGCATAGACTTTTTTGCATAACGAGAATTATACGATTTTTTGTAGGAATTTTTAGAAGTTTGATGAACGGTTTTGGTTTGAAAACCTAAACCTCTTCTATCATTGCAAGAGTTCGGCAAAACTCTTGATATGCTCCCTTGTGGAAAAACAACATTTTGTATAGGCGGAATAGGAGTTATAGACATACTAGAAGATTTCACAAAACGGGTTGTACTTGAGCCAAAAGTGTTGCAATCGAAACCCAAACTTCTTTTGTCATTAATATCTTTTTGACAACGCAAAATTTCGTCCAACACGGTTTTCCCTTTAGAAAACCATGAGATTGTTAACTCGAGTTTTTCGACGGTAATGACAAGCTCATCGTTTTTCTTTTTCAAAGAGTCATTCTCGGTTTTTAAAAACTCGTTTTGGAGAACAAGAGTATTGTTCTCATCTTTCAAGTCTTCCTTTTCATCATCAATGTCATTAAACGAAAATGATAATTTGGGATTAGACTCATTATCAATTTTATCTCTTTTCAAGGATCTTATTTCTTCATTGAGAGAAGAATTTATCCTTTTAAGAGATTTAACATTTTCAACAAGCTTAGGAAACTTTTCGGAATAAATTCCACATATATGAATTAATTCATCATGAGATAAATCTTTTACCTCATCATTGTCACTTTCGGTTGAGGATGAGAGGTTTTGTTCATGGTTGTCTTATATGGCCATATAACACGCAAGATGATCGACTTCATCTTGGTCGGAGCTATCGCTAGAGCTTGAAAAGAATATTTTCTTCTTGTCTTTGCTCTTGCGATTCTTGGCGCTATCTCTCGTCATGTGTCGTCTTTCCTTGCCATAAGCATAGCAAACAAAATCGTTAGAAATAATTAAATTATTTGACAATTTACCTTTATGTTTGCGTTTGCCTTTAAGTTTTAGTACTTTCCTGACGATTCGAATGATTTGCATTGAATTTTTCTCGTCATCGGATAGCTCATCATTTTCTTCACAAGTTGTTCATTTGAAAGCTATCTCCTTCTTTTTCGAGATTGTCTTGTGACTATTGAGGGTGATCTCGTGAGTAATGAGTGAACCCGTCAACGCATCAAGAGTGTATGTGTTCATGTCATGCGCCTCTTGAATTGCGGTGACCTTTGGTTCCCATTCTTTCGGTAAGCTCCGAATCACCTTCGAAACCATTTCCTTACAAGGTATATACTTACCAAGAGACATTAATCCGTTAGTAATAGTGGTAAATCTAGCAAGCATATCGGAAATAGTTTCTCCATCGCTCATCCTAAAAAGCTCGTAGTCATGCACTAAAGGTTGGAGTTTGCAATCCTTAACTTGGTTAGTTCCCTCGTGCATAACCACTAACTTATCCCACATACCCTTAGCCGTTTTACAAGCGGAAATTTTGTTGTACTCGTTAGGGGAAACGGCACAAGCAATAGCGTACATTGCTTTAGCGTTAGTAAAGTAAGCTTGTAGTTGAGCGTCATTTAATTCCTCTACGGGGATTGGGTTTTCGCTATTTTCGGATGTACGTGCGGAATATCCTACTTTTATGCTCATCCAAAGTTTAACATTGTAAATTTGCAAAAACATACTCATTCTATCATTCCAATATGAATAATTTACCCCATCAAAAAATGGTGGAGTATTGGGCGATGAAGCAATACCGGAAGCGAAATTAAGTACGTTAGCCATTGGGATCTAAACTCTTAAATCGCTAGATTTCTATATGCAAGAGCCTCGGCTCTGATACCAATTGTTGGCCCGTGCGGCTAAACCTTAGAGGGGGGTGAATAAGGCTTTAGGCGTTTTTCGCGGAATTAATATTCTAAGCGCAATTAACAACCCAACTAGCTCGATATCTATTTGCGATAATAAATATGTCATGATAATCTATGAATAAATTGAAACATGCGCACAATCACAAATAATACAAGTTGCGGAAAGTAAATAGTAAGGGAAGAGATTGACATCACGATATATAGAGGTTCGGCAAACCCGCCTAGTCCTCTCCTCGGTATTCACGCCACCAAGTATTTCACTATAATCTTCTTCCCAAGATTACAAATCCTAACGAGCTAATCAACCGATTTGCTCACCCTCTACCCGAGGATACAATCTTGATACAAGTGCAAGAGTACACAAAGACGAGTCAACGACTTTCCCTCAATCTATGAGTACCCAAGTTTTTACCCTATAACTTTTAACCAACACTTTGGCTTAAAAGCTTCTACCCAAACACTCACTCACAAATGAGCTTATAATTTGCTCTTTACAATTTTGTTACATCAATGTAACTACACTCACTATTTTATTGCTTCTAAATAAGCTAATTGGTGAGTTTTTTATGTTGTTTGAGCTTGATCACTTTTCTCCTTATTTTTCCCTTTTTGAGCTTTTTTGTTCAACAATGGAGTTTTTTGTATTTTTGATAGAGAGAGATTAAGGGATGGTGATTGGTGTATTTTGGAGAGAGATTGAGGTGTATTTGAAGAGCCAAAATGTCCATTGGTCCATAGATGACCGTTTGGAGTTGTTGAGTGTATTATCCAATGGATAATGGCTTGTTTTCAAAAAGGCAAAAAGCAACTTTTTTGAATCGGACTGAATCTCGATCGATCGGACTGATCTCGATCGATCAAGATTTCTGGAGAAAAATTGTACTGCTATAATTTCGATCGATCGGACTGCATTTCGATCGATCGAGATTCACTGGAACTTTTTGGACTATTTTCGTTCAATCGGACTGTATCTCGATCGATCAAGATTTCTGGACTTGATTTTTCTACTTTTTGAAACATTCGTAATTTGCTCGTTCGGACTCCGAATCGACTTCCGTTTGAACCGTTGGCTTCATTATTGAGTGCTCTATCATTTTAAGTCCTGAAATATACATTTTCTCTTTTGGAAAAATATCAGACATTATATCATCGAATTATAAAATCATTAAATCATAATCACACTTATAATCAAAATCAATTATTGTATCCATGGTTCAACAACGGTGATGTATGAGAGGAGCGTGTTCTTGATGTAACACCAGTACCTAATCATCCCGATAACCTCGAAATATCCGTCGAGTATACTAGTTTAGACGATATTCTGAAGCGAAACGAGACTGCCATCGATGATGTGTTCATATACGCAATGGCCACTTACCTTATGAGCAATGATGACATGGAATCACGTACCGTTACTGAGGGTCAGTGGAGAATGGACTGGCCTTAATGGAAACAAGCAATCCAGGTTGAATTGGATTCCTTCACGAAACGAAGAGTGTTTGGACCTGTTGTTGCAACACCACCCAATGTTAAACTAGTTGGTTATAAATGGGTTTTCGTAAGGAATCGTAATGAGAGTAATGAGATTGTTTGTTACAAAGCTCGCCTAGTGGCGCAAGGCTTCTCTCAACCCCCTGGAATTGATTACAAGGAGACGTATTCTCCCGTAATGGATGTTATAACGTTCCACTACTTAATCAGTTTAGTAGTTTCCGAAAAACTGAATATGCAGCTCATGGATGTGGTCACATCTTATCTCTATGGGGATCTGGACACAGAGATATACATGAAAGTCCCTAAAGGACTTAAGTTGCCTGAATCAAGTAGTTCCCAGCCACGGAACACATTCTCTATTAGACTGAGATGTTCACTATATGGATTGAAACAATCCGGACGGATGTGGTATAACCGTCTAAGTGAATACTTGATCGGCTTGGGATATGTTAATGATGAATTATGCCCATGAGTGTTCATAAAGAAATCCATTTAAGGATACGCTATTATCGTAGTCTATGTAGATGATATGAATCTCATATGAACCTCGAAAGAGTTGTTCGAAACTACCGAACTCCTGTAAAAGGAATTCGAGATGAAAGATCTTGGGAAGACACGGTATTGCCTCGGCCTGCAGATCGAGCATCGTAAAGATGGAATTTTAGTCTATCAAGAAAATTACACCCAGAAGGTGTTGAGACGGTTTAGTCATCATGACGCAAAACCGTCATCTACTCCTATGATCGTCCACTCTCTAGACATTAATAAGGATCCCTTCCGTCCAAAGGAGGATGATGAAGAGATATTGAGTCCCGAGTGCTCATATATGGGTGCAATAGGCGCACTATTGTACTTGGATCAATGTACTAGACCGGACATCTCGTTTGCTGTGAATTGTCTAACTCGACACAGCACTGCACCAACACGCTGCCACTGAAATAGCATTAAAGACGCCTTCCATTACCTTAAGGGTACTACGGATATGGGTTTGTTCTATCCCTACGCGTCAACGAGTGAGTCCAACCCCTTGACACTCGAAATAACACGACCCTTGTCGGTTACGCCGATGCGGGTTACTTATCAGACCTGCACAAGGGGCGTTCCCAGTCTGGTTATGTCTTTACCATTGGGAACACGACGATAACGTGGAGGTCTCGTAAACAGACCTTGGTGGCTACTTCGACGAACCACTTTGAGCTACTCGCACTCTATGAGGCGACTAGAGAGTGTGTATGACTTCGAGCAGTTATTGATTATATTCGAAGTACATGTGATCTAGCTTATGATCATGATGAACCAGTTGTCATTTATGAGGACAACACCGTTGTTATTAATCAAGCAAAACATGGTTACATCAAAGGTGATGCCACCAAGCATATCTCGCCAAAGTTGTTCTTTACACATGAGCAACAAGCGCTTCAAAATATTGAAATTAAGCATATTGGATAAGGGAATAATCACGCAGACTTGTTGACCAAGTCACTGCCAAAGTATTCATTTCAGAACATGTCAGAGCAATTGATCTTAGAAAGCTCTATGAGCTATCCTAAAGTGACATGTCCTTACACCTTGTCGTGTGCAAGTGAGGGGGAGCATCCTGATGTTTGCTCGATTTCTAATTTCAGACCGTGTACTCTTTTTGTTCTTAGTTAAAAGGGTTTTTCCCATTGTGTTTACCTTGACAAGATTTTTAACGAGACACTAAATCGAGAAAATCCTCACTAATGATGGCCTAAATCAGGGGGAGTATCCAGTCGAATACTTCTAATCACATTGTACTTTTTTTCCTTCGATAAGAGGTTTTTCCCATTAGGTTTACTCTGTCAAGGTTTTGATGAGGCGTTTTATGTGGTTACCCTTATTGTTCTAACCAAATCGTACTCTTTTTGTCCTTCGCCTAGAGATTTTTTTCCCAATGAGTTTTCTCTGACAAGGTTTTAACGAGACGTTTGTTAGTGGTTCGTTCGTACCAACAAGTTACAAGACGGAGGAGCTCAAATGTGATTGAGTATACTTTTGGACATCCAAGGGGAAGTGTTGTAAATAATAGATTGTCCATTTAAGTACATATCATTTAGTATGAGCATTTGCTCCTTTATATGTTACAACCTTTTGAATTATTGTCTTTAATATTAGATTGTAATCTCCTAACCTCTAGCCTATATAAATAGCTTGTGGCTATGGAGTTTGGTACACTTACAACACACTTGAATACATATATTTTGACCCTCATTATCTCTCTCTTACATATATTATTGAGCTAATTTGGCTTAAAACAATATATATAATTTTACAACTTTATGTTATTTATCATTATATAGAGGTAAAATTTCTTAATGTGGAATTTTAAATTTTAAAGAATATGACAATGTAGGGGTTATTACTATTTATAACCGGTCTCAAGTTGACACGGAGAATTTATTATATTTAAAAGGTGACCGGTCGGTATTCTTAAACATGTTATTGTCAAGTGACTCAATTCACTGTAAACAAATTAATATTTGGGTAAAAAGTGTTAGTAATTTGTTTATGCAGTTTCTCTTTTTTCTTTTAAATTGGGGCTGATATTTTGAAATATTAGATTAATTAGATTGGCGGGTTTGAAAATTATTGTACCCCTTTATTTGTAACCGTAAACAAATATAGGGACTAGGATTATGAGTAGTATTAACTTGTACCTACGCTTCGGACTTGTACTTGTTTTATCCAATCCTATACTATTCACCAAACAAACATGGCATAGTAGGGTAAATTTTGGATTGGAAAAAAAAACTGAATTTCATAAAATACATTATACATAAGCATTGAAGAATATCACTCAGAATCTCAGCTATGTCCACATAGTACAACAGAGATATTGCGTTCAAATAAATTAAAGGAACAAAACTGCCTTTTGATGATTCCACTAATAGCTCAAATCCTGAGCTCTAAAATTATCGTAACAACAATGACAGTATCTCGCCCATAGTCTTAACTGGGACGTCTCCTCCATTGTTCATTTCCTCTCCACTCTCGAGAACAGCTGCATCCAGTACTAACTTCCGTTTTGCAATCTCGTAAACATTCTCATCAACCGTATCCTTCGTAACCAATCTACAAAATGGGATATTCCAAGAACACATTTAAAGAATGTATATTAACAGTGTCCTCCTTAGTAGCCCATAATAACACTTTGCACAATGGGGGGAAAATAAGAAGAAAACAAAGTTTGGAAAATTACACCTAGACTCTCCCTCCCCGAGGTATATAAGGGGTCACCTTGTTGGTTTTCGGTGTTACGAGTTAAAAAAAGGCTTAAGTTTGTTTCTTTTCATAAACATTCGGTGTTTCATAGTCCAGATTCATTACATAACCCATGCATTGAGCAAAAATTGTACATCAAGACCATTTACATGGGATAAGAGTGGTCATAGAGTATTATTTGTATTATGAGGGCCATTTATACCATGTTTGAATGCCATAACAATGAATTGCATTATTTCACCATTTCGTAGGAATCTAACCTCTATGAAGTATAAAAACCATGGGTAAGGTGGTATTATAGTGCCCGCTTATATCACCTAAATATATAATTGCAAAAAAACAGGGTCCACAATTAGTAATACCTCTAGATACACTTCCCACATAATTGAAATTACCTGTATATTGTAACTGGTTTTGTTTGACCAATGCGATGGCATCGATCTTCAGCTTGTCGATCAATCTGTGGATTAAAATCCATATCGTGGATAATAACAGTATCAGCTCCTGTCAAGTTTATACCCTGCCCTCCAGCTCTCGTAGATAGCAGGCATGCAAATATCGAAGTGTCGTTATTGTATGTATCAACTATTGATTGTCTCTCTGTCACAGGAGTACTGAAATTCACATCGCAAAGATAGTCAGATGCGGTGAATGTCCAAGCCTATTAGACTAGGCTCCCTTTATCCATATAATAGTATGAAGAAGGGTCGACAGCAAATAACTTTGGACTCGATCGTCCAAATTGGATAATTCTATTTTCAATTCAATGTATTTTTTTGGAGATCTAGTAAGTCGCCAAATGCGGGTCGACTCCAATTTATTGTAAAAAGAAGTGGAGTTGCCACTATTAATATGATATTATTCATAAATTACAAAAAATGACATTATTTTCCGTAACCGCAATCTTATTTGTATAAATATTGACAAAATACATATATCAAAACAACAATCAACATAAATGAACCACGGACAACAAAACTATATTGTTTTAAATTTGGTTATTACATTGCTCGCAATAAGTACACAATATATTTGAATAAATAGGTTAGTATCTGAACTACAAGGGGGTTTTATTTGCAAAAACCACATAATACTTGGGGATTATTGCATTTTACTCTAAAAACAATAAAGAATCGAATAGAGAATATCAGTCTTCTCAGTAAGGAGAGAAATCTGTAAAGTAGTTTGATGGATATACTAGTAAACACTTTTACGAGTATGGATAGTTATGCAAGGTAGACAAGGAGGCGTTACCTTCCATCAAGTCGCCTGAAGGTAAGACAAATTACTTCCAGAGCCCATTCCAAGATATCAAGCATAGATGTCCACTGGCTGAAAATCAGAACCCGATGCCCACTTTTCTTAAGTGATGGTAGTAATTTGGCCAATTTCTGCAACAGAAGAAAAAACATAACTACATATTTAACAACAAAACAATGCACGCGAATTGACCTCTCAAGTTAGCAGAAAATCTGCCCATAAAGAAGATTATAATTTGGAATAAGCTCCTTTTTAGACATTTCAATTAACAAAACCTTCGATTTTATGAATTAGTAAGTCTATTAGGGAATTAAAAATTGACATGAAAAAAATGTACAAGATATGGTCAGCATTAAAATTTCGTAAACCAAGAGAGAAAAATTACTCATACCAAGCAGAGGTTTTAAGAAATGATTACGTTTGTACTAGAAGGTTCATTCTATAGATATGCAGGAAAAAACATATTTAATTTTTCACATATTGGCATATCCTCAAATACTATAGTAATAGGAGTATGAAATCCTTTCATGGATAAATTTAAAATTTAATGCTACCACTCTATTATCATTTTCTACATAATGGTAGTTCAGCAGAACTTAAACACGTACCTGGCACTTTGCTGAAGCTAGAGCATGTTCATCTGAAAGGATTCCTTTTGTATCAGATACACCGTTATAAAGTAGAAGCTGGAAAAAATTAATAGCACATATTAATATCATGGCAGGATGATAATGAGTTAAGCACTCCTGCAATGACTTGTACCCCTTTCCTTCACTATGTAAACTAACATAGACTAGGAAAAAGGAATAAACCAAAGTAAACTCAAATTTTACATCCTATTACTCTTCCGTCAAAATAAGGCAACTAAACCTTCTGATGATAGCATCTCATTCATGAAAGCTACTGAAGCATATTCTAAACTTAAAACACCTAGAAAGCTTTACTTTAGTTACAGTACGTGCTAATATAAAACTTACAGGTCAGTACCGTTAACAACGCTCAGGCGCTGGTTAATTATTGCCGTGGATGGAAATGCATAATATATCACGAAATGATAGTTATGAGGTGCATCGGCCTCGCTTTGGCATATAGACAGGCAAGTGCCTGGATCACCTTTAATAATACTGGTAGAACAGATAAGTTCATGTATTTGATATTTTGGCATATCATCTAATGCACACTAATGATATCAAAACATAAGATTACTATATTTCTTGTTGGGAAGTAAATGCTTAATCTCAGAGTGTAAGTAGCTCTAAGAAACATAAGAGAAATAATTATTATTATAAACTCACCAAAGTCACAATCATGACTGTCGTTACCCAACAATATACAATATATACTCTACAACTTCTTACGCATCGTTTAGAAAATTAACCTTAAGTTTTGACCAAGGAATTGAAACCTGAGATTCTGTAAATAAGAACACGACAAATGATATATATCACACAAACTCCAGGCTTGTTTATCAATCAAACTTAAAAGCATACAATCACTGTGAATATTCATATCCAAGTTCATCTTAAGTAATTATAATATTGAGGAGCGCACAATGTAGAAGGGATGGGGCTATAGTTTTTTCAATACTTAATATTTATAAGGATTGGTTTTTGGTACAATGGCTGATATATCAAATAGACCAGGATTTGAAAACTGGATTTCTTCTTTACAAAGACCACGCTTATTTGCAAACAAATTTTAGATAAAAATGATACATAACACATGGAACCAAGAACTTTTACTAAATCATCTTGTCAAGATACAAACTGTATTTATGTACCCGATACTCATCAAATCTCCTTCGAGTTGTAAAAATCATAAACTGTACAGAGAATTCCATAATGAAATTCAGACTTGTCCACTCTGCACGCAAAATGGACAAAGTACCAAATCTCACTAGCAACTATACTGATTAGTGATTGACGCTGAAGTAGAATCTTAGGATATATACAGTATCTTTCTGTTAGTCACTTTGATCATTGTAGTTTTACTTTGTTCCATTCTAAATTATGCTTCAGTTGGCAGAGATTTATCTACATATGCATATGCAAAGAATAATGACAGAACTGGGACTTGAAAGTTTTTCATTTAATCTTATTAAGGGGGATCAATGGATTTCACATCTAGACCCCTTAACAAGACTCGAACCCTGCACCTCCTAGTGATAGTGCGGGTCTAGCCCACTAGGCTACTCCTAGTGGGTTTCTGGGACTTGAAAGTTATTCTACTGCTTAGACTTTGATTCTGGATGCAAATACTATAGTGAGAACCTTGACCAGCATCCCGACTAAATAAATATGTGGTATGAGCTCTCAAGGTATCTTGCTAAATCACAAGGCATGTATCCCAGTTATAGCAAAGTGTTGGTAATAGTTGAAAATAATAATAATGACAAACAAAACATATAAGTTTAATGCCTACGGTCAGGGAGAACAACTGAATGTTTAAGAGCCCGAAAAAAAATAAAGTTATTGAAAAGTACCCGGTGTATGGAGAAATCATTATAACTCTTGAGCTCCTCAATGACCCTGTCCAATGTACACTCGAAACCAAATACGCCATTCGGACGCAACTTTTTAGCAATCCTGACAACATCCTCATCATTGTAAATACGTCTAACCAGCAAGGGATGATTTGCAATCTAGAAGAGCAATGAATTATCAGCTTATATTTGCATGAAGTGAATAAAATGCATTTTAATATCAATATTCAAAAGTTAATAAGAGGGGAATACAAAAACTGCAGAACCTTACGGAACTGTACAAAATAGTTAGAAATCTGGCGCTGAGGAATAATCACAGGTGCACTATTTGTGTTTAAAGTACGAGATTGTGAAACCGCACGATAATCTTCGATAGAGTCCTTATAAGCATCGCATTGTTTCTTTTCCATTTCAACATACGCAACCTGTAATATTTTGAGTTCAATTATCAAATAGTGAAGTAAAGGCATTAACAAGTCTAAATTGTAAGACAAATATGGTTTACAGGAAAGAATATGTATTCTCAACTAAAATATAACATGAAAGAAAAGGAAGATAGACAGTTGGCTTACTCGTTGTATCTTTGGAACTAGTTGTTGCATTACATCAGATTTTAAACGCCTTAAAATAAACGGTCCTAAAATGGATTTCATGTGGGAAATAAGATCCTTGTCTTCTGAACTCAAAAGCTTTTTCAAATCTATATCTCCAGTTTCAAAGAGATCAGGCATCATGAACTCCAACATAGACCAAAGCTCCTGCAATGTGAAATCGCATGTCAAAAACAAAGACAAGGAACCAACAGCAATCTTAATATATATATAAAATTTCCGTAGATGATTTTTATTGGGATGAATGTTATTAATACTTCAATGAATCAACTGTTTTCCTCTCATCATTCAAAAGATGTACAAATAGTTCACAATTAAGGAGGGATATTAAAGAATCAAAGCAGAGATCAAAGTATTACTCAAAACTTCTACAATAAACACGTAATCTCAACAAAGATTTCTTGGTACAAGAAACAACTTTTGTGAACTTCTTTTTTCTACAACCCTCTAAAGAAATAAGATTTAGAAAGTAAGAACGAATTAACTATGGAAACAGAATGCCAAACAAATGATAATAAGACCATGCGAAAGGGAAATATTATCTCGTAAATATGGACAGTCTTGACATGCTAACAATAGAAGGTAAAAAAGAAGGCTTATATAAGTTGTAGCAGTTGAAATTAAGCAGGTATCATCCTTTCGACTAATACCAGTCATAGGCTTATTGTGAGTCTCAGATTGCTAATTAGACATAAACCGTTCCAAGTAAAAGGACATCTAAAATGGCGAAAACGGATATGTAAAGTACGCAAGTTGTTCGATAACCAGCGTTGCTGAAAGTCAAATGTCACAATTCCGAAATAATCAGGAGGCAATATAGTGAATTGCAGCCATGGTGCATACATCTTTAATTTGCATACACACTTATAATATATTTAGATGAAAGAAAAAGAGATATAAGAACTAAAATGATAAAAGGAGGGAAATTTAACTCTATAACTTGTATATTAATGGTAAATCTAATTAGTTAACACAATTGCACTGGTTATAAACTTATAATATTTCTTCTGAAAAAAAAGTGATACTTGAGCACTAGAGCATTGGTAACAAAACCCATCTATATTAGCTGGGTATAGCAGCTTTGCATGACACTAGCTAACTTTAATTTTACATTGACTAACTTCGGCTCAACATACCGAGAAACATAGATTCATGAATTGTCAAAATTACTCAACAGCTCAAAGCTGATAAAATCATAAACTTATTAAATACCGCCACATTATTTCTTAAATAAAAGAATAAGATAGCATCACCAGTAGTATACATGTAAATCATTTTGCAGAGGTGTCCCAGTGAGCATTAAGCGCTGGTTGGCATTTCGTGCAACCGACATTAGATTTTTCCACCGGTAGCTGCTTTTATCCTTCAATGCATGTGCCTCATCCATCAATACACAGCTCCACTGCCACTTTTTCAAAATTTTCCGATCATCTTTCTGCTGAGCGCTACAAAGAAAAAACCGAAACATGTGGTAAGTAAAATGAATATGTATATAAGGGTAAAATGCAAACAACCCCAAGGTATAAAGAAAAATTGCAAATACCCGGGCACATCACTAGCAGTGTTTTACTTTTATCGTTTCCAGACAATTAACAGATGCGGGATGAGAACAAATATTGTTCAACAAAACAGTTTCCCGATTTCAAACGACTTAACGTCAAAATACTCCAAATAACTCATATTCATTACCGCTGTTATACTTGAATAACGATTGATCATATACATGTATTAAGACAATGATCATTAAAAACAGACCCTTAAATACAAACTTATGCCACTTTAAAAATGGCCATTGGGGTTGATTACAAAATATGAACAGTACATGAGGGTTAATTGCTAGTAACCGAAATACATGGGGGTTATGGGGGGTCATTTTCATTTACCCTACAAATAAAAGCAACAAAGACTCAAATTCTAATGAAAAGAGAAACCTGTGACGTTCAAAGAGTGAGTAACACACGAGAATAACATTAAATGGAGGTGGTAATCCAGCCTTTGCCAGGGCGTTTAGCTCTTTGGAATAAGCTGCACGTGCATTTCCATGATATAGTAGTACAGAAAAAGATGGGCACCACTTTTTAAGCTCTCGCTCCCAATTTTCTAGCACAGAAGCAGGACATACAATCAAATGAGGACCTGGATCATCTTGCAGGTGTTTCAGCAAGGTTAAATATGTTATGGCCTGTATAAAATACACAATCTTTCAGCTTTCTATTATTTGGAAGAAAATAATAATTATGAACTTATACAAAGGAATTGTCAATAAGCATAACCTGAATTGTTTTACCAAGCCCCATCTCATCTGCGAGTATTGCTGCATGAATAAAAAATTATGAGACAATAAATGCCGAAATAAACAAGCTAAAATACAATACAAAATAAATCCCCAATGGTACCCACAGCTCGACCTTCATAAGTCCAAATAAAACCTAACACGACTAACATGAAAGCTTATAGGAAAACTTGACTCAACAGCCAATTCATGTATCGCAAAGAAGCTAGAAATTAAGCACATAAACGGTCTCCATCAGGGGCTAACACCCATCATATTAAAACAGAAAACAAAATGTAACAACATGAAACATTATGATGCGGGACAAGTAGGGAACTCAGGCTTATTATTTAAACAAACTCAAGAAAGAACACAAACTCAAAACACTTCTATATTATGTTTCTTCAATCATTCAAGTCTGAGTTTTTCCATACAAGAGTGGCCTATTTATAGGCTAGAAAGAAAGCCTAGAAAGGCTCTAGAATTATGCACACACTCTTCTAGAAAGACACTTAGTAACTCAAGAACTCACTAGAACAATTAGAAGCCTAGAAAGGCTCTAGAATACTCCAAAAAAGACACTACTAGAAAGACTCTCAAATACTCTAGAACATTCTAATACATTAAATCAAAAATAAGATAAATAGTTTATTTTATAACTTAATCTCCATCATTCTCCCCGGCTTTGAAAAACTCTACCCCGGAGAGTTAGAAGTCTTCAATGTTATCTCCTTGGTTTTTCTTACATTTTTTTCGAACATACACTTTCCATTTGCCATCATTATCTTCCTGGTTAGTAGAATTTTCTTCAATGTGTTGACGCTCGTAATCATGTAAGAGTGAAGGTGCTAGCTGACGCAACTCATCTCCGGTAAGCCAAGAATATTTGGTGTCGGGCAAATTCTTCCATCGAACAAGGTATCTACGAAAACCACCATCTGTCGAACTCACATCTTGGGTGTCGAGAATGGTATCAACTACGTAAATCTAATTTAGAGAACCATTTTGAACCAGCCATTTGGTCTAACAAGTCATCAAGCCTAGGAATGGGAAACCTATACTTAACAGTGATCTTATTAATTGCTCTACTATCAATGCACATTATCCAAGAGCCATCTTTTTTGGGGGTTAATAAAGCAGGAACAGCACAAGGACTTAGACTATATCTAATGAATCCTTTTCTAAAAAGTTCCTCCATCTGCCTATTTAACTCGACACGCTCCTTAGGGTTCATCCTATAGTGAGGAAGGTTGGGTAACTGGGAACCTGAAACAAAGTCAATGACATGTTGTATATCCCTCATGGGTGGTAATTTATCAGGTAACTCACTCGGAGAAAGATCCTTAAAATCCTCTAACATCTTAACGATCTCAGGTGGGTGGTCACCAATTTGCTCAGGTTCATATACAACTTCCCTACTCACTAGAGCTAGTATTACTCCTGAATCTTTGCCTACTTCCTCAAATTGTCTCTTAGCTAAAATTTGTATATTTTGTTTTGAGACTGGTTTAGAGGACGGTTTGGGCGTAGACTCTTTGGCTGGTTTTGCAGGCAGAAGTTTAATTGTCTTACCTTTAAACTTAAAAATGTAAAAGCTTTCTGTACCAAAGTTGGTTGCATTTTTGTCGTAAATCGTGTTGTAGAGTCCGGGGTTAATCACGATGATATTTCTGAAAATTGTAATCAGGATATGAAAATTGAAGGTGGTGTCGTTTTTCAGGACGATGTTATTGAAATTAGTAATCAGGAGAATGGTAATGATTATATTTCTAGAAATAGTAATCAGGGTTTGGAAATTGAAGGTGGTGTCGTTTTTGATAAAGATGTTATTGAAAGTGATCATGGTTTGGAAATCGAAGAAGGGTTAGAGAAGGTGGTGGTGTTAGATGAGAAAATCGATGGGTCTGATAAGACTGGTGCTGATGTGGCAGATCAAGCCTTGGAAACTGAATGTAAAGAAACTTGCGTTGGTAGTGAATATGACGATAAATCTAACGAAATATTAAAGAGGGTGATGACGATGATTATTTGGGTAAATTGGTGAAGAGTGATGAATTTGTTGAACCGGAGATGGAGGAGGATGAAGAAGATTATTGTATGGTGAAGAAAGTTGTGGTGGGAGAAGAAGATAATTACGGAACAAACCCAATCGAAAACCAAGTAGAAGATAAGGTGGAAATTTGTAAGAACAAAGAGATTTTGGAAAAAATGATGCAGGACAAGTAGGGAACTCAAGCTTATTATTTAAACAAACTCAAGAAAGAACACAAACTCAAAACACTTTTATATTATGTTTCTTCAATCATTCAAGTCTGAGTTTTTTCATACAAGAGTGGCCTATTTATAGGCTAGAAAGAAAGCCTAGAAAGGCTCTAGAATTATGCACGCACTCTTCTAGAAAGACACTTAGTAACTCAAGACTCACTAGAACAATTAGAAGCCTCAAAAGGCTCTAGAATACTCCAAAAAAGACACTACTAGAAAGACTCTCAAATACTCTAGAACATTCTAATACATTAAATCATAAATAAGATAAATAGTTTATTTTATAACTTAATCTCCATCACATTACCTCCTGCAATTCTCTTTTTATACAAAAGAAGAAGAAAATTGACACCGACAAGCTGGTATGGTTTGAGAATAGGCTGAAAATCTGCATCTTCTGCCCCACACGCCTCAGTTATATCATCCTGCAATACAAAAAGAATACGACTTAAAACTTCACTGACTTATGGATGAACATGCCACAAATGGCATTATCCTAGTTAGTGAGAACCTCGGCATATGTATGCTCATCATAAGAAATGAAGATCTATCGAAGTCACCCTGTCATTTAGTAATTATGTTCACATTCATGTATGCACAAATTAAACCAATCTCTAGTAAAAAGGATCTAAAAGCAGTAATTAACCGCATGGTGGTACAAACTTAGGCAACTTATGCGTCAGTCCTCAATGGCTATAGATACGGACACATGCATTGTATCAGATATGAATACAGGCTAACAGGGATATAGACTTTTGAAGGGTATAAATGGATTGCCCGTGATTGCAAATTGACATTTGAACAGCAGCAATGCCTTAAATTATTTATTAATTATTTAAACTCGTCATTTGAGATATAGAACAATATACCATGGAATAAGAGTATATTGAAAAAGAAAGTAGAACAGAGTAAACCTTAATTTAGTAAATACAGGGTTAAAAACCAAAATATTCTAAATATGCAGGGGCAGTAGCTCCTTTTAGCCTACTCTTTTTAGGCTATTCTTAGTTCCTCCCCTGGCTACTTCATGTAGCTAATGCGTAGTGACGGAAGCATCAATGTGACACCGAAGGAGCTGGAATTCTGTATAGAACTTTTTGCTAGTAGGAGGGGGCTAAATTGGCATGTTATGAAGAGTTCAACTAAAACACATGGTAAAAGTTATTTTTCGTCAAAATAAGGGTGACTACAGCCTTCTAACGTCTCCACGTAGTTCTTTTCCTGACTATACACATTCATCTATCACCAAAAAAATTCTATACTGTGCTTTACTCAAGACTACAGGAGCATTTGTCTCATGCAGTTGTATGAATATTATCATACTCCCTTCGTGGCGTAAAAAAAGGTCTATGGAATAGTAGGCTATCTTTTGAAGGAAAAGTTCTTTGCATCAACCCAAGTTCAAAAGTTAATCACATAATTATACCGTGTATAACTATGTAATTAACTTTTACATTTGGTATTTCGACAATTTAGGTACAGAAATGTAACCCCAGTTTTACCGATCGTACCATTTTTATGGGATAGGAAGATTTTAAATTTGGCCAATTTAAACAATTTAGGTAAAAAAAGAGAGTAACCCAAATGTTTCCTACTTTTAAATTTATATCCAACTGAAGGGAGTTAAATTTGGTCATTTTCACAATTTAGGCAAAAAAACTAACCCCAATCTTTCCTACTGTAACAATTTTATGGGAATGAAGGAGTCATAAATTTTGCCATTATGACAATGTAGGTAAAAAAAACCTGTTTTTTCATACCTTACCATTGTACAGGACAGAGTGAGTCAAATTTGGTGATTTTAGCAATTTACATTAAGAAAAAAAAAACCTAAGTTTTCCGTTTTGCAGCAATTTTACAAGAGAAACAAAAAGTTGGAAGTTGGAAATCGTGACAATTTAGGTTCAAAAAGAGCAGTAACCCTAGTTATTGATACCATATCACTTTACTTTATGTCCGTGAGTAGCGAAATATTATGTATATTTAGATAGATTAATCTAGCTCATTTTTTATCAAAAAAATGAAATAGTATCTAGCTCATTGAGTGTCTGCACGAGTGTGCGTCAAAAAGTGTGTACCTATATCATCACCCTATTTCATTCACGACAGAATAAGATTAGATAGATAAAAAAAAGTCTGTACCTATATCATCACTCTAGTTAATTCACTATAGAATGCGATTAGATACATAAACAAAAGTCTAAATACTTATATCATCACCCTAGCTAGTTTAGGATAGAATAAGATTAAATAGATAAAAAAAAGTTTGTACATATATCATCACCCTAGTTAGTTAATGATTAGACAGAAAAAAAAAAGTTTCCACCTATATCATCACCCTAGTTAGTTTATATAATATGATTGGATAGATAAAAAAATGTCTCTACCTATCATCAGCTTGTATCATCACCCTAGTTAGGTTACGACTCTGTTTTAAAAAGCTGGCTTCATAGTAAAATATCTTGATTTAAAGCTTAAAAAGAGCTTTAGAAGCTCGTTTTTACGCTTTTTAAACCGTAAAAGCTTACGCTTTTCTTGAAAAACCACTTTAGCTAAGTGTTCACTTTTTTGAAACACTGGTTTACGATAGGAATAGATTAGATACATAAATAAAAAAAGTATGTGCCTATATCATCACCCTAGTCCGTTTACGATACAGAATAAGATTAGATACTTAAAAAAGTCTGTACCTACATCATCACCCTAGTTAACTTACGATAGGTAAAGAATAGATACATAAAAAAAGTTTGTACCTATATAATCACCCCAGTTAGTTTCCGATACAGAATACGATTAGATACATAAAAAGTGTGTACCCTATATCATCACCCTAGTTGGTATACGATACAAATAAGATTAGATAGGTAAAAAAAAAAAGCAGTACCTATATCATCAACAGGTAAAAAAAAAAGTGTGTACCTATATAATCAGCCTAGTTCGTACATGATAGAATACGATTGGATAAATAATCTTAAAAAAAAAAGTGTATACCTATATAATCATCCTAGTTCGTATATGATAGAATACGATTGGATAAATAATCTTAAAAAAAAAAAAAAGTGGTTACCTGAGTGACAATCCTGACAGAGGAAGAAGCGTGATCGACCTCCGAATACCTATCCGAAATCGTCGAAGTAGACCCGTAAAGCTCCCTCCTAAGCTCAGCCGATATCTTCCCACATTTTGCCAACGCCTTCCCCACCACATCATCATCTTCCCCCTCCTCATCCTCGTAATCATCCACTTCCAAAACCTCATCAAATTCAATGTCCTCCTCCTCATCAGGGGCAGTTCTGGTATAAGACATATCATACAAGTAGCTAGGGTGCGATTTCTAAAGTATTCGTTTTTTTTTTTTAAATCAACGTTCTATATTTTATTTAAGGGTTTGTTCAAAAAAATCTGTAAAATTTGACTTTTTATATTATTTTTTTTTGTATTTATCAATATTACTACCTTATAAATTGTCAAACAAACAATTAAACATAAAAAAGCATATAATTTAACCGGTTTTTTTTTAACAAACACTTAAAAGAAATAAAAAAGAAGGTGGATTAAAAAAAACGAAAATAGAAATGAAAAAACGGATAAGCATACTAACTTAAGGAAATTAGAACACTAAAAGTGAGCCACTACAATTTGAGCAACAGAACTAGTTTGTATATTAATAGTAAAAAAAAAGAAGGTGGATTTACCTATTGGGTTCCTCGTCTTCGTCTTCGATAACGAATCTCCTCCCTCTAGAAACCACAGCATTAACATCCACGTCATCGTCCTCTAAATCAATATTATTATTATTATTATTATTATTTATGTTTTCAAAAATGTTTTTATTAGGTTTAGAATCACAGAGGATCTCGATAGAATCATCATCATCATCATCAAGTATGATAGT
Source organism: Primula veris (assembly GCA_963682055.1). Taxonomy (NCBI): domain Eukaryota; kingdom Viridiplantae; phylum Streptophyta; class Magnoliopsida; order Ericales; family Primulaceae; genus Primula; species Primula veris. Next base: position 30,075,468 of record OY821748.1, read on the forward strand.
GTTTTTGTAGGCAAAAGATTCGATAGAAGGAGGTTTTTTGTTATTATTATTATTATTATTGAGGATTTTCGAGGGTTTAAAGGAGGAGGAGTGAGGTTCCCATTCTTCGTCTGATATTTCTCTGTATTCTCTCTTCATTTTATTTATTATTATTATATTTTACTGTTAGTATTTACTGTATATATAAGAGAGTAGTAGTATTTATTGGAGTTAAAAGAGTATGAAAGGACGAAACATTTATTTATTTATCCCCCTCCCCTATATATTATGTAACTGAGGAGTGATGGTTGGTGTTATTGTATTTAATTTATAGTGCTAACTAATACTTCCATTTAGTTTTCATGGTAGTTTTGTTAACTTTTTATTATTAAATAGTGACATATTATTATTTAAAAACCTAACACATAGACATATTAAGTTACACACCCACATTAGTTTTAACTTTAACAATTTTATCTATTTTAATTAAAAATTAATTATTCAAAATATAATATTATGGATACGTGTTATGAGAAAATAAATAGCAATATGGTAGAGATAGAAAATATATTCGTGATAAATAGCAGTTAATTGTGGTTGTGGGTTATACTTTTTTGTCATGTCATCAAGTAATAACAATTAAAAATATTGTTATCTTTAACAATGTTTTTAACATTTATAAAGTTAACACACACTTTAACACACCTAATGAGGAGACAAAATTGCATTGTTAACTAACATTTTTAGTTAATAATAGAGATAACAACATTATTATAGATGATCTTAGTTAATTATTGAGAAAAAAGCGCCATTTTCAGCCCAAACCTATTTATTTACTTACTTGCCATTGTTTGTGAAAATGATAAATTTGATTAACTAACCCCCTACACGATTTTAATAATTATGCCGATTACTAGCAGTGCCGTATACATACATTCCGAAACTATACAACCATTCTCCAATATTACAAATAACTCGAATCATTTTCTATCTCGTTTCATTAATACTCTCACTCATTTTTACCCATCTAAACATATTATTTGTGAGATCCATTACATTTGAAATATTATCCTGCATAACCTCATCCCAACCAATCAAAGCTTTAGTATCCAACTTACCTGTTTTTTTTATGTTACTACCTATTTTTTGTTTTTAACATTTGATCGAATGTCCAATTAGGCATGATAGATTGGTACCAAATTGGTAATTGTTTGTATTAGTTTTGGTCACATGTAATGTAGTTTGAGTACCAAATTAGTAAAAGATGATAGTATAGGTTATTAAACGATGTTTTTCAAATATAAAATATAGCGACAACAAGTAAGAGTGATCAAAGATAAACCATTAAAATTTGGTAACAATTGTATTATATTGTTTAAAGTTGATAGAGATACCGGTAGTTGTATTATTTTTGAAGGGAAACGAAAAGACTCGATAGGAGGAGGGGTTTTATTATTATTATTATTGTTATTATCCAAGGAACTTAGTAGTGGTGGTAGGGTCTCCATTTTGTGAAGTCATTGAGTTAGACTGTACAACGTGCAGTTATCTTTACAACTATTAGATTAAAAAATATAAGGTTAGATGATATATTTTCAATAACTAATTTATTTTTTTATGATATATTAAACAAATTAGGATTTAATAAATTAAAAACAAATTTTACAACACAATAAAAACTCAAATAAAAATATAGCATGACATGTAGTTCAATTTAAATTGTCCGCATAAAAATACATCTGGTATTTTTCATATGAGTGTTCAATTTCAATGGTTGGATCATTTTCAAAATGATCATATGACTCATGCATTATTGTAGTATATATATAATACAAAATAAATATAAGTGTTATAATCTGTATTTATATAGATAGATATAGATATTTAAATATAAAAATAGGCATTTTCTTGTGGTGGAGATAAGGTGAAGGTGGAAGGAGAGCTGATACGATATGAAAATAATACTCGTTAAGCGATATTCGATAGTAATCCGACCCATATATTTTTTATGAGAATCCATCACTTTAAACATGGGGAGCACGATTGCTATAAAGACTCATTTCTTTTATAAAATAGGAAAGATAATTATCTATTGAACTAACTTCAATTAGCGAAGCCATTACTTAGAAAAAGTACAGAGATTTTTCAGAGTTATGTCACTAGAAAGTATACACAAGAAGTCAAAGTCATAGACCGAAAAGTTACACCGAGCATTAGATAATTGAGATTTATAATAGAAGTACATTGTAATTCACTCAATTAATTAATAAATATATTTTCTCGTCTAAATTATTGCTTTAACCATTTACATAACTATGGTTGAAAATTACGATTTTACCGACCAAAGTCTATGTTTTATAGTGGGCGGTTTGCTTGAATATCTTAAGTAAATGGGTGGAGGAAGATGACAGATTTGTTATATATACATACAAATATATATACATACATATTCAGTATATACACATAGACGGATATACTCCCTCCGTTCCATATCTATTGTCCCATTTGTTGAATATATATGTGAGATATATTATAATGAAAATGGACATATTATAAAGACATACATATATGTGTGTTTGTGTGTGTGTATATATGTATATATGTATATATAGCTAGCAGGTAGTAATAAGGCATGGTGGTGGAGGGTTGGGTTGTTAAACGGCGGTGTTGATGGCTGTGGAAATTGATTTGGAGGATTGGCGTGCATAAATGAAAAAAAAAAAAAAAAGAATGAATGAATGAAAAAAAAAGAATTATTTACAATTATTAATTTTTACTCTTTCCGGTACTTATCTAACAAATTTATCTTTTACTCTTTTCTTCATAATTTTTATTTAATAACATAATTTAAGTAATAATTATTTAAAGTAAATAGTTTAACCGAGTGTATTTAGATAAAAACACTTGAAAATAGACATGTGCCGTGACCATAAATTGGATGGAAATGTCTGAAATAAAAAAAAAAACTAAAAAAACTAAAATACAGGGTACAAAAATGAAAAAAAAAAAAAAGAGAATTGCGGACACAAAACTGAATAAATGGCAAAAAATTGATACAAAACATCATAAAACCATCCGAAATTAGAATAAAAACTTTTAGTGATTCAGATTGAATTGCATGTATTGATTCTAGAAGATTTATTACATAAATTTGTGTATATTTAGGTGATTCATTAGTTTCATATGAAAAAAAAAACATATAATTTCTAGTAATTCAGCAGAAGTTGAATACTACATGTGAAACAATTTAGTTAATTAGTTTATTAAAATATTTTGGTGTTAAAAGTGTGAATAAGCCTATTTTGTATACTGATAGTAAATCTGCTCTTGGTTTGGTTAATAATCCTGTTCACCATGAAATAAGTGCTTACATTGAAGTGGATTGTCATTTTACTAGAGAAAAGATTTTAGCTAATGTTATACCTCCAATGCATGTTTATACTTCTAACAATTTGGCCGATTTATTTACTAAAACTTTGTGTTAAACTACAACTTAGTTTAATGCGTTATTGTCCAAGATGGGTGTGTTATCTTTGCACACTCCATCTTGAGGGGAGATATATTAACATTATATATGTTGTTTGTTACGTTTTGGGTTAGTTTTGTTATGTTTCAGAATACTAAGAACTTAATTGAAGATATCAGAGAACCATGTTACCAGATTTGTAATGTTGGACTAAATGTGTCACAATATGTAATAATAATGCTCTTAGTGTAAATATACCAAACTTGTACTATATAAAAGACCGAGTACCTATTTGTAAACAACAATTCATTTTTCATCTTTAATAAAATTCTATTAATTTTCTCTCTTTCTTTCAATATGTGATAACCACATCTCAAGTGATCGTATTATATCTCAATTCATTTAATTCTACAAGTGGCCTTACTCATTCGGAATGGTGTCGGAAGTATACCTCTGAATATACAAAAAAACGGCATCAAAGTAGTATCTTTTTAGTGTCACAGCACATTCCTGGTTTATATGAGCCTTCATAAATATTTTCTTTCAACCAAGTTTTTGGGATTTTCTTATTTTTCAATTACACCAATAGTAAGAACAAAGTGGGGAGAGGATTGGTGGAAAATATTGGTAGTCGCTTGCATTTGAGCATTGTTGGAGTCGGATAAGATGAGGACAATGATGATGTGTGGATAAGTACTCCATTTTTTGAAATGTAAGTTTTGTATAGTAAAATTTAGAGAGAAGTTAGAAAAATGGCTTAATTTCAACAAAGTTTATATGAGTAATGCGTCAAGTTTTAATTTTCTAATTATGAGGGACCTAAGATTAATTGAAAAGTAGCCGTTAAGAGGGATAAGTTTGTTATCTAGCTGTCGGTTCTTATTTAAAATTCTACAAAACCTCAAACGCAATGGAAAACTGGTTGCCTCGTTTGGACAGCTGTGGAGCCTCACGTGGGAGGGAACAACGCCTGAATCTCACCAGTTAGAGATGGCGGCGGAGCAATGTGCGCCTCCACCACATCAATGCCGCATTCTTTTAAAGTTACCCTTAAGATGAAGTAGACAACTCAAGATCTGGTTAAATGTTCTTGCGATGTACCTTGCGAACTAATAATAATTGCACTCAAAGTCACATCTCAAGTTATTACTTCGACCTCCAGGTTATAATATGCTCCAAGCCCAATAGCGTTAACTCTCCAAACACTCGCTCATGGTAAAGAAAAGAGGACTACTTTTTTCCTTCTTTCCAGACAACAAAAAAACATCAAGTTTTTTACAAGAAGACAGAGAACAAAATTACTTAAAATGGGGCACAGCAACCCCAAACCAAATTATGTAGGTAGCTGAAAACAATTAAGACTCCACATAGATTCATCGCAAAAAGGAAACATACTACAGGGGTTTAAATTTCTTCTCAGTTTATATTTTAGGATCAATCTTTGTCCAACGAAACAAAACCTTAACAACAACAAAATGCGAAAGAGATTTGGTAGAGGATATGTGGGCTTATCCTCTACAAAATCTGAAGTTGGAACAGCACTACTCGAGACAGGATGAGGTACTCTAGGGATGATGATCACCCAGCACAGAAGCAAATTACCTGCAAAAACATGACAAAAAGATAAAAATTAAGATACTTGATCCACGGAAAAAGAGAAAGGAAACTTGCATTTTAAAAGCATAACTTGGTTTGTCATCATCAAGTGTAAGCAATATTATCACAGGCATGATGTTCCACAGGGTTTCATTTTCCTACTCTGTAACCGAGAGGTGGTGTTACGACTGAGAATCAAGTAAACAAGAATAAAAGAGTATTTCCATTTGATGTATTGGAGGAATTTAGTATAACTCAGATTAAATCATACAATAACTACAATCAACTTGTTTTCTCCAAGAACTAGTGAAGTCGCCAGTAAATTATCTTCAATCTAAAATAATGTCAAGTGCCGTGGGTATACACGGGTGTAACTTCTATTTACTACTGTTTTTTCCCGCATGCTTTTCCTAGGTAAAATCTCCTAGGAAAACAAGGCATATTAAACCTTAAAATAAGACCATCGAGTTTTCAGGAATTGAATTGGAGGCGCTTCGAGTAGACCATCCTAATAGTTTTGTCCAATTTAATAATGATCACTTAAAAGACTGACCAGGGACTTCATCCGTGGTTGCAATGACCAACTAAACCTGCCACCAGCATATAACATAACACGAATATAAATTTATTGCCTAGTGTTATTTTTGTTACATGGTGCTAAAACTAGGAAAATCTGTGGGCCAATGAAACGTGTTGAACTCATCAACTATTTTGAGATATTTTTACATCATCCATGTTGTCCAGTTTCCATCAGGCTTTAGCCGCAAAAGTGTAACTTTCTGCGCATGTAAGAAGATGCAGGGATCAAACAACTAGCTATTGTTGGTTTACTCAGGTCTTCTTTTAACGGTGATCTCAACAATGCATAGCCATGCAAGTAACTCTTGAAACATATGCTGTGATAGTAATATACTATAATTCATTTAGTAGTTCTACTAAGAGAGTGGAGACATAAAATTATTAACAATGTGCTAGTGTGCAAGTGTTCTAAATTCTTTTGTGCCCCTAGCTAAGATAAAAATATTTCTTAATGTCTCTTATGTCCTTAAAAACTATAATTACCATATTACATACAGCTTTTCACAATATTCAAGGTCTTATAATCATATATAAGAACAAAAAAAATCTGTAACAACAGTGATAATTAGCCTGACATTGCATTTACTTGTTTAAGTGGAAATTTTTTGGAAGATAGAGGATTTTCCATTACAACATTGCAAGGAAAATATTTGTCTCTGTCAGTCAAGTTCAGCAATTCTTTGAATCTACTAGGCCTGATCAAGTGGCTACTACCCGCCTTTTCAAATAAGATTCCCCTAAGATATATATAATTCTTAGATACATCTATATCATATTATTCTTGGTCTATTTTTAAAACATGAGAAAAGAACGAAACATGAATCCAATAAAGATGGGTGTTGTGCATACTTCGAGAGAGAGAGAGAGAGTCCAAGGAAAGTACCAGTCAATCAGTCAATATTTATCACATCTTCATCAGGAACCTGTAGAGGTCCTTTGATGCCATTATTATTATTATTGCCAAGAAGTTCACGAGCAGCTTTCTCCAGAAATTCCTGGGCGGCACTGCGAACAGACTGTTTGTCAGAGGACTGATATTTTCTCTTCTTATGCACATTTCTCTCTGTGTATTTAAGCTTTTGTCCCTCTGCTTTACTAATGTTTTTCATCCTTTTCCTCTGTTCTGCAATTATGAGTTTATTTCAAGCAAACAGGAAAAAGAACGTCATTTCCATTGGAGAGAGAAAGAGAGAGAGAGAACTCCAACCTGGAGTCAGACCAGGCAAAGAATGCTCAATAAAACGTGTTGCTGCTTGATAATTTAAGGTAGTCGATGGGCGCAAAGGTTCTGCAAGTACAAGAAGAGAGCTTTAATCAATATGAATGCTGATTAGCACGAAGAGAAACAACTGAACCAATTAAGAGCAACAGAAGGCGAAAAAAATAAGGTAACCATATTGCATAAGCAACTACCGCAACAATACCATTATATAACATTTTTTTTTCCGCAGAATTACATGCCAAATACGAATATTCAAATTAAACATGCCTATATGGTCTACATATATTCTACATCGTGATGGTATCATGCTACTGAAATTATTTAAAAAGGACTCGAAAAGAAAAAGTACACCAAAATCTGCAGCTAACAGCACTTCTGGCATGAAAAGTAACACTATGATTTAACTGTTAAGACAGTAGAATGGTTGATGAAAAAAAATACTCTTATCAAATTAGGCATTCAAGCCTGTTTTCATACTATAAAAGATAATTTTAGCCAACCAGTAGGAGCAAAGGATATAGTACCGTTGTTTTTATCAAGAAAGCGTTGTAGTTTGTCTTGGTATAAGCTCAGTCTCTCCTGCATAAAGTGCAAACATAACAAAAATGCATCACTAGAATCTAGAATTATAACCGCACAGCTTATTAGTAGATTCCAAGGCCTCTTGAATTGGAAACTACGTTATACAGTCTCTCTTACAGAGATCAAATCTAATTTGTTCAAGTATAGAAAAAGTGTGAATTTAAATAAAGACATGAAACCCAAAGTTTTGCAATAGAGAGTAGCGAACGAAGTCGATACAAAAAGTAAAGAAGAGATTACATACAAGTTCGGTCTTCACAGGATGTTCATCTGGGTTGACGCCACTGCACCTTAACCTCACTGGAAAAACATGACCGAGTTCAAAACAAGATCAGGTTGAACTCAAAAAGGACCAAACTTTAGAATGGAAAGTATGCTTCTACAAAATATTTTTGTAAGGAAACATATCCAAGCAATGCCATTAAGCAAATATTTCAGATTTAAGACTCAAAATTGTAGAATTTGAAGTTTCCAATGAACCAGTAGGATTTCCTGAGTTGAAAGCTAAATGCATGTCTTCGCTTTGAAATATGAAAGACAAACTACAGTATGTTGCATACTCACAGATAGAATATTTCGTCAATCCTCTCCCACCCACCCAAAAATTAAAAGAAAATGACGAAGATAGTAACAAAACTAAAGAAATGATAGCAATAATGAGATAAATCACTACTCCAGAGCTTACATAGTTCGACACGCAATAGAAGTGAGAATACAGCCAAAACCATTAATTATCAGGTGAAAAGAAGGGGATGTATACACACCATAAAGATAATAGCTACCAATGTATAACCGGAAATCCTAAATCGAGATCTTAAAATTTTACAACAAAAAGCTACATATCTATTGCCAATCTCTGAATATTGTACACAGTGAGATTACAAGAATAACTTGGTAATTACCCAGATTGTGAAGATAGTTAATAATACAATGACATCCATTTTTGCATATATCTCTAAAACATGAGATCAGTAATAATATCAAAAAGGATCGAATGCGGTAATTAGCATACACTAAACTTTTGCAACCGATCACTTCGAGGCCACATTTGGAAATGAGATATCTTTGCACTTGATGGTCGTTATCTTATTATGTCCATGTTTTTAATGTAAAGGCGCGCTTTAATGCTCTAATTGGATGGACTTCTAGTGTTTCGCATATAAATGTTTTTTTCCAAAAACCTGTTTTTATGGCGCGTAGATTAAAAACTCATGAAACAAAATCTTCATCTAAAAGGGACCATCAATCGCAAAAATGGAACTATTTGGTACTCAATTGAATATGGCTAAGAATACATGCCTAGTCGATTGCAATACTCTCAAAGTATGTAACTGTACTTTTACAATTTTATTTTATTTTTACCCAAAATGCAGAATCACCCCTAACACCAACAATAGAATTGAATCACTGGCGGAAGCAGAATCCCCATACACTATCTGAGCGAGGCTCAATTTTATATGAAGCACTAATATCGACACTATTTATGGTAAAAAAAAAATCATTTTTTTCTAACTATGCAGAGTGATGCATCCACATTTAGCCTACTCCAACATCATCCCGTGTAATTACTATTATACTAATTGAGCTCCTCATCAAGCCCTAGCTCCAGTGGCAGACCCCGGACTCCTATGTAGGAGGAGCTGAATTTTATGCTGAAACATAAATACGGGTTGCTGAAATTCTAAAATTGGCAAGATTTTGTCAATGCATGTTAGCTATTTTTTGATACCATAAAAACTGTTTTAACGCGTGAAGATTAAAAAACCAATGAAACAAAATCTTCATCTAAGAATAAGATGGACCATTAATCACAAAAATGGAATTATTTGATACTCAATTGCATAAGGCTGAGAATACATGTCTAATCGATTTTTGCAAAACTAACCATGCAACTGTAACATTACCAAAAAAAAAAAAAGGCAGAATTTCCCCTAACACCAAGAATAGAATTGAATCAGTGGTGGAAGCAAAATCCCCATGCACTGTATGGGAGGGGCTCAATTTATATGATACTCTTTTTAAATGAGAGGTACTAAACACTAAATCGACTCTATTTAATATTTAAGGTAAAAAAAAAATCACTTTTCCTTAATATGCGGGGGTGATGTTCACCCATTTGGCCTAACTCCTACTTCACCCTTGTAATTACACTTATACTGAGCTCCTCATCAAGCCCTAGCTCCAGTGGCGGAACCCGGACTCCTATATAGGAGAAGCTGAACTTGAAGTGGAAACTTTTGTTAAATACGGGTCGCTGAAATTCTAAAATCGGCAAGATTTTGTCAGTATTTTAAAGATTCGATCTTTTTCTTAATAAGAGGTGTTGTAGCCCAGCCCACTCCAATGTACCACTAAGTCAGCTATTTGACAAAAGACTGTAGAGGAAAATTAATTTCACTTGCTAATTTTGTGTGTGTTAAAAGGGCATAGCAGAAACTCTAAAAGACACTATATAATAAAAAATACATGGTAAAATCTAAAATCCCCTAAAAGGTTAAAACCAACGATAGGCATAAAATAAACCCAGAGGCGGCTCCAGGCACCCACAATATACACGCTTGTTTCGGGCCTCTAAAATATTAAATTTTGGCACATTTGTTAATACGTACTACACATAAAATTCATGAAGTTTAGTGCATGAAAAACATAGATAAAGGAGGCCTTCTTTTTTCGAGTCTGCTTTGTTATAAACCTTTATAAGAACCAAACACTGGTATTAGACAAAAAAAAGACTCAATTTCAACAATAATAACAAAAAAAGAGTGTAGATGAAAGTAAAGAAAGGGGTTGGTTACAAGTGAAGAGGGTAGAGGTGGATTTGGCAAGGTACAAGAGAGCTTGAGCGCGTTGTATAGGATCCAATTCACTAAATACATCTACTTGTTCATTATTATCACCGCAAATATCTGATAAAAACTCGGTAAAATTGGATTCAAAGGGAAAGAACAATATTTTATTAATGCATGTTAAAGAATCGGTCTTTTTCCTAATAAGAGGTGTTGTCGCCCCGTTTAGCCTACCCCTATTTCGTCCCGTGTAATTACTATTATACTAATTGAGCTCCTCATCAAGCCCTAGCTAGGAACCCAGACTCCTATATAGGAGGAGCTGAATTTTACGTGGAAACTTCTGTTAAATACGATTTGCTGAAATTCTAAAACCAACAATATTTTCCTAATCCATGTTAAAGAATCAATCTTTTTCCTAATAGGAGATGTTGTAGCCCCTTCAAACCCACTCCAAAGTCCTACCAGGTCAGCTATAAATGTTTTTTCATAAAAACTGTTTTATGACAAAAATGGAACTATTTGGTACTCGACTGCATAAGGCTAAGAATACATGTCTAATCGATTGCAAAACTTAAAGCATGCAGCTGTAATTCTACCATAAATAATTATATCCCCAAATTAAGAATTCCCCCTAACACCAACAATAGAAATGAATCAGTGGTGGAAGCAGAATCCCCATACACTATCTAGGAGAGGCTCAATTTTATATGAAACACTAAAATCGACACTATTTATAGTATACAAAATTAGTTTTTTCTTAATATGCGAGGTGATGCTCACACAATTAGCCTACTCCTACTTCATCCCATGTAACTACTCTTATACCAATTGAGTTCCTCATCAAGCCCTAGCTCCAGTGGCAGAACACGGACTCATATATAGGAGGAGTTGAATTATATTCTGAAACTTTTGCTTAATACAGGTTGCTAAAATTCTAAAATCGGGAAAGATTTTGTCAATGCATGTAAAAGATTCCGTCTTTTTCCTAAAAAGTAAATGTGACTCTAGTATACAATATTACAAATGCATGTAAAAGATTCAGTCTTTTCCTAATAAAAAGTACATATCAATCTTCTTCTTTTTTTAAATTAATAACCCTCTTTCTTCTCCGAATCCACTTTGTGAGTGAACGTGGTATACTAGGGGTCTTAACCAGTTGGACCAACCACCTTGCGCTCTACATGATAAACTCTAAATTCCCCTAAAACCAACCATAGACATAAAAATAAAACCTTTATAAGTACTAATTACTGGTATTAGACAAAAGACTTTTTCAATAAATAAAAAAAGACAAAAAAGAGTGTAGATGAAAGTAAAGGAAAATAAATTTCACTTGGTAATATTTTGTGTGTGTTAAAATGGGAATAGATGAAACTATAAAACACACTATATTATAAAGAACATGGTAAACTCTAAAATCCCCTAAAAGGCTAAAACCAATGATAGGCATAGAGATAAACCTTTATAAGAACCAAATAATGGTATTAGACAAAAAAAGACTATTTTTCAATACTAAAAAAAAGACAAAAAAAAAGAGTGTAGATGAAAGTAAAGGAAAATGTGTTAAAAGGGAATAGCTGAAATTCTAAAACACACACTATATTATAAAAAGTCCATGGTGAACTCTAAAATCCCCTAAAAGGCTAAACAACCAACAATAGACATAAAATAAACCTTTATAAGTACCAATTACTGATATTGGACAAAGAAGACTGGTTTTCAATAGTAATAGTGATAATAAAAAAAGACAAAAAAGATTGGATTACAAGTGAAGAGAGTAGTGGTGGATTTGGCAAGGTACAAGAGAGCTTGAGCACGTTGTATAGGATCCAACTCACTCAATACATCTACTTGTTCATTATTATCACCGCAAAGAGCTGATAAAAACTCGGTAAAATTGGATTCAAAGGCAAAGAGCAATATTTTATTCATGCACGTTTAAGAATCGGTCTTTTTCCTAATAAGAGGTGTTTTCGCCCCGTTTAGCCTACTCCTACTTCGTCCCGTGTAATTACTATTATACTAATTGAGCTCCTCAGACACCTATATAGGAGGAGCTGAATTTTAAGTGGAAACTTTTGTTATGTACGGGTCGCTGGAATTCTTAAACCGGCAAGATTTTGTCAATGCATGTTAAAGATTCGGTCTTTTTCCTTTTTTCCTAATAAGAGGTGTTGTACTCCAACCCACTCTATTAGACAAAAAATCGGTAGAGGAAAATCAATTCCACTTGGTAAAATTCTTCTTGTGGGTTAAAATGGAACATGCTTATACTCTAAAACATGCACTATATTATAAAAAGTACATGGCAATATCTTTTTATTAAAAAATAAATTATAACCCTCCCTCCTTTCAACTACTTGGACCAACCACCTTGCGCTCTATATGTTAAACTCTAAAATCCCCTAAAACCAAAAATAGACATAAAATAAACCTTTACAAGTACCAAATGCTGGTATTAGACAAAAAATACTCATTTTCAATTAAAAAAAAAGAAGACAAAACATAGTGTAGATGAAAGTAAAGGAAAATAAATTTCACTTGGTAATATTTTGTGTGCGTGTTAAAATGGAAATAGCAGAAACTCTAAAGCACACTAAATTATAAAAACTACATGGTAAACTCTAAAATCCCTTAAAAGGCTAAAACCAACAATAGACATAGGCGGTCCAGGCACCCCCAATAGACACAATTGTGTCGGGCCTCCAAAATATTAAATTTTGGCACATTTGTAAATACGTACTAAACATAAAATCCATGAAGTTTAGTGCATGGAAAATAGAAACAAAAGAGGCCTCCTTTTTTCATATTGGGCTCTTAAAACACTCGAGTCGGCTTTGAATAAACCTTTATAAGAACTAAATACTGGTATTAGACAAAAAAGACTCATTTTCAAAAAAAAGAAGAAGTGTAGATGAAACTAAAGAAAGGGGTGGTGGGGTTACAAGTGAAGAGAGTAGTGGTGGATTTGGCAAGGTACAAGAGAGCTTGAGCACGTTGTATAGGATCCAATTCACTCAATACATACATCTACTTCTTCATTATTATCACCGCAAAGAGCAGATAAAAACTCGATAAAATTGGATTTAAAGGTAAAAAGCAATATTTTATTAATGCATGTTGAAGAATCGGTCTTTTTCCTAATAAGAGGTGTTGTCGCCTGGTTTAGCCTACTCCTACTTTGTCCCGTGTAATACCTATTATACTAATTGAGCTCCTCTTGCCCTAGCTCGGAACCCAGGCTCCTATATAGGAGGAGCTGAATTTTAAATGGAAACTTTTGTTAAACACGGTTTGCCGAAATTCTAAAACCGGCAAGATTTTATCAATGCATGTTAAAGATTCGGTCTTTTTCCTAATAAGAGGTGTTGTAGCCCCTTCCAGCCCATTCCAAAGTCCTACTACGTCAGCTATTTGACAAAAAAAAAAACTGTAGAGAAAAATAATTTTAACTTTTTTTGTTGTTGTTAAAATGGGAATAGCTGCAACTCTAAAACACACTATATCATAAAAAATACAAGGTAAACTCTAAAATCCCCTAAAAAGCTAAAACCAACATAGGCATAAAATAAACCCAGAAGCGGCTCCAGGCACCCACAATAAATACAATTGTGTCGGCCCTCCAAATAAATTTTTGCACATTTGTAAATACTTACTACACATAAAATCCACAAATTTTAATGCATGCAAAATATAAATAAAAAAGATGCCTCCTTTTCTCGTATCGGGTCTCTTAAAACACTCGACTCGGCTTTGAATAAACCTTTATAAGAACCAAATATTGGGTATTAGACAAAAAAAACACTCATTTTCAATATATATATATAAAAAAAGTGCAGATGAAAGTAAACAAAGGGGTTACAAGTGAAGAGAGTAGAGGAAAATAACTACTTGCAATTTCACTCAATACATCTACTTGTTCATCCTCATCTACTTGCTCAAAGAACTGTAGAAGAAAATAAATTTCACTTGCAATTTTTGTGTGTGTGTTAAATGGGCACAGCTGAAACTTTATAACACACACTATTATATAAAAAAAAACATGGGAAACTCTAAAATCCCCTAAAACCAACTATAGACATAAAATAAACCTTTATTAATGGTATTAGACAAAAAAAAAAGGGTGTAGATAAAACAAAAGAAAGGGGTAAATTACAAGTGAAGAGAGTAGTGGTGGATTTGGCAAGGTACAAGAGAGCTTGAGCACGTTGTATAGGATCCAATTCACTCAACACATCAACTTGTTCATTACAAATAATTGTTAAAAACTCAGTAAAATTGGATTCAAAAGTTTTAATGTTAATTGAAGTTCTTTTCACCGCCTCTATTATTGCTTCTGGAACCACCTTGCTACTCTCCCCTGCCATATTTATTATTATAATATTATTAATCTATGTTTTTATGTTGTTGTTGTTGTTGTTGTTGTGTGTAAGTTTTGGTTTGGAAAAAGGTTTTGGCTTTTGTCCTTCCTTTTTTTTTTTGTTTTTTGTTTTGAGAGATAAAATAAAAAGTTAATCTTTTAATCTTTAAATCCAAGGGGGCAAAAAACCCTAGTTTATTTTGTATTAACAAAATTACTCCCTCCCTCCCTCCCTCCCTCCCTTCCTTCCTCCCTCCTTACTTTTATTTCGGTAATTATTAAAACGTATTGTCTCTCCAAAATCATATGTTATTAATACATGTCAAAATCCAACTTATTAATAAAACACAATCATTATCTTCTTCTTTTTTTACATTTTTTTTTCATTTTTTGCTCTCATTCTTATTAATGCATACTTTCCTAGAATTAAAAAATAAGGGCAAATATTAATTCTTACATAATATTCTTTTCTATTTTGGAAAAATAGACTTATATTGTGAAATAATCCAAAATAATATACATGACTTATATTTTGGAACCGAGTAAGTATAATTGATTACATTTGAAAATTACAAATATTGCCCTAATTTAAATTAAATAATTATTATTACCAATTTTTGAAATATATTCATTGCAATATTTGAGTATATTATAGTACTTTAATCATTTTTTTCATTGATAAATTAGAAAAGTGTACACTTATTGATAAAGCCATAACTTTGGTCGGTCGCGTTAGGCTTTTCAACAATAATATAATAGTAAATCAACTGTAAATAATGGACACTTCCTGATCTTTATTATTGCTCGGATTATTATCCTTATTCGGACTATTACACTTGCTCGGATTTGTATCTCTGTTTTACAATTGTGCTCGATTTGACTATTTAATCTCTCTTCTTGGTCTTTCTCCCCCTTTATTCGGTGCTCGGCTTTATCTCTGCTCGGTTTATTTCTTGACGTGATATGCTTTGACTAATTTCTCTCTTTTCTCAACTTCTCTCTATATTTTTTGGATAGATTTTCTGGTCCATTTCTAGGAGGGGTAGTTGGCTATTTATAGGCAACTATGCCTTCTAGGATGTTGACAAATGTCTTCATCTCAGGGGGTTTTTCAGATATGGGTCCCTAGTTAAGTGGGCTTGGGCTTTTGATAATAACAACCTTATTCTATTATGAAAAGGCATGTGATGACCCATTTAAGCGTTGGATACCCATTTATAAAGTGGATTGATTATTACCCGAATAGAATATTCGGGTTCAATTTTTATGTTCTATCAAGTGCTCCCTGACTTCCTCGGCGTGGTTTCCATGTCGAGGGAGTCATGTTCGGTCTGTCGAGGATATTACTTCGGTCTTGTCGTTCCCAATACTTCATCGAGAAACGCAATAGACTCATGACGGTTCCCAGGGGGGCCCATTTGAAGTTACCTATCCTAATATCTTTCTTCGAGGAAAACTCCTATAAAGGGATGTGCCCCCTCCATAATTATGCATTTTATTACTACTTTGCTTGTGACGTAATGACTTCCTCTGGTTCTACTGGTGAGAGCTCTTTTAACTATATTTCTTATTTAGAAACTGAGGTCGCGAAATCTCGCACCGCGAATAAGAAACTCGTGGCCAAGGTTTCAAACTACAAGAAAATGTTGTCTGACATGGATTCTGCTCATCATGTGACGATGGCCGATCGGGATTGGGCCTTCGAGCGTATAAAGAGGCTCGAGGCTTGTCTGGCTAAGCAGAAGGCAGCAAAAAGGGCCTATAAGCTTGCCTTCAAGGAGTTGCATGCTCGGTCTAAACCGAGTTCGGATGAAGATGAAGAAGGCTCTTCCTCGAAATAATTAGTCTTTTGTGATTTCTGTTGTAATTTCTTTTGAATGGGGAGTTTTCTCCTCAGTTGTAATCGAAGTTTTTGAAATTAATAAAATATTTCCCTATCCTTGTTCTTGTCTGTTTATCTTCTTGATATCTTTTTGGATGACTTTAATTGGATTTGGAACTGTGGTTAATTTGCCGTAAATGCTCTTGGAAAGTTCAAGAGGTTGTATTTCTTCGAGATGACCTTTGATCTACTTCCTTGTTTCTTCCTATAAAAGGGGACTGTCCCTGTATTCTTTGTGCAATTCATTCTTTATTAACGAACAAATGGCTTTTCCTCATGAAACTAATGGTGACAACCTTCCTGAATATGTTGCTCATCTTGAAGAGGAAGTTAAGAAGGTGCGTTATCTCGAGAAGAGGGTTGCCCGGCTGTCGGTGGAAGCTCGTCGGGCCGTCGAACTAGACGAGCGATTGGACGCCATGGAGAAGGAGCACCAGAGGTCTTTGCTCGACAGTATTCGCGCTCGTGCTCGGATCAAAGAGCTCGAGGCCTCCAGAGACAGGCAACTTGCTTCCAAGAGGGCTTACAAACTGGCCCTTAAGGAAGTGTATGCTCGGTCGAAGGGAAAGCCGAATGACGAAGCGGGCCCTTCTACGAAATGATTTTATTGTTTTTATTGTATTTCCTTTTACTGCTTCTTCTGTAACGAAGTATCAATCAATCAATAAAGACTTTTTTTTCTTGTTTATATCTGAATTACTTTCCCAATGCAATTTATTTTGACTGCGCACGCTTGTGGCCTCATTAATGCTTTTTCTTGGGCCTTGCGTTTGACCTTATCTATTGAACCTTCCTACTCTTTATCTCTGGGGACCAATGGGATTTCTTGAGCCTTGTGCATAAAAATCTTATTCATCAGAGTTTTCTTGAGCTCTGTGCAAAAGATCTTAGATATTTATTTGAGCTGCTGCCTTTCCCCCAAATGACGCGTGTTTCGCTGCTATTATGACTTACCCCCTTTAAATATTGCCAGCCCTCATCTAATTGATCTATAAATACCTGCTTACAGCATGTTTATATCCACAATCCTCATCATATTATCTTCCCCTATATACAGATCTTCATCTTATAATTTCCTTAAGATGTCTGGTCCTTTCACCCAATCAGCGTTAGCTTTGCAAGTGGAGGCTTTTGAAGCCTCCTATGGCCATGTACAAAGGCTGTTGAAGGATGCTGAGGAGGAGTTGAAGGTGATGCGTCATCATCATTCCGAGATGGTCCGGGAATTAACTTGGCTAAGATCCGAACTGGCTTATTGCCGACGTGCTCGTCGGGCTCTAGTCGAAGAGAATGAGGTGCTAAGGGGGAACCCGACGCTTCGAGACAGGAATGTCTCTGCCGGGCCCTCTCATCGACACCGATCGACTTCCCCCTAGCCTCACCTTTTTTATTTTTATTTCTTTCATTTTCTTTTCCCCATCTTTTCCCATCTCCTTCTTTTTCTTCTTTTTATTTCTTAGTTTCCCTCATTTCTTCCTCTTCCTCTTTTGTTTTTTTATGCTTTGTTCTCTCTACTTTTTTTTTCATTTTTTTCTTTTTCCCTTTCTTTTTTGTTTTGTTTCTTTGACTTCCTTTTTATTTGTCTGTTTCCTTCATTTCTTCCTCCTCTGCTCTTTCTCTTTCTTTTTTCTTCATCTTCTTTTTCGCACCACTATGATGTAACAATCAACCCTGTGATCCTAAGGGTTTTGTGTTACGTCTAGGGTTTTTGTCATTTTTCATTTGACTCTTCTTTCTTATCACTTCTTCTTTATGTTCCTCCTCTTCGCTTCTTCTTCTTTCCCATTGCCTCCTTCATGCATCCTGTTCGCTGGGTTTGCCGACATTGTTGATCTTCTGTGTATGATTTTATGTAATAGACTTTTCCTCGGATGTAATAGATCTTTATCTCGGATGTAACAGATTTTCTTTTCGGATGTTCTCTGATGTAATGAACAATGATATATCCCATCTTCATTAATGAGAAGTATTTTTGTCCCTTTATTTTTGCACTTCTTTTTATATTGCACCTGTGGTTTGTTGTTTGTCTGGAATCTAGATCTTTGAATATCTCGTCTTTATTTCTTTCTGTACTGTAGTATCAGATGTCAGTAGATGTCCCCATCACTGTCGAACATAGGTGCATGCTCCCTAGTAGGTCAGGAAATATGCATGCTCCCAAGCATGTCAGGAAATGTGCAAGTTCCCAAGCAAGTCATAAAATATCATACTATCTTCGTTCTATAAGTACTTCTCTTTTCTTTAGTAGTTTATCATCTCTCATTTTTCTTTTATTGCTTATTTCTCCCTCAGCCCCTTATTTTCTTCCGTACTATAACAATTTCCCAGAATGTCTGGATCTGTGGTGAGATATCATGCTCAGATGAAGGGCTTGGACACTGAGGTATCTCGGGTCCGCCGTCGGATGGCAAGGCTTGAGAAAGAGTATGGCGTTTTGGCCTTGAGCTTGTTCGGCTCTCATCCCGAAGAGACGGTGAAGTGGACCGAGATTTCGGCACTGAGTCGCCAGCTCGATCACTTGTTGTTATAGAGAAATCATCTGGCCAACTCCTGGTATGATGCCGAGGAGATTTGGGACCATGCTCAAGATGAGTTTGACAACTCTCCTCAAGGCCTAGCTAGCATAATGGTAAGGAATGCTCGGCTCGTGGAACGCGTCAGGGTTCTTACCACGGAGAACAACGAGCTCTCCTCGGAGAATGATAATTTGGTCGCTATGAATGATTCCTACCAAGCTCGGTTGAATGGTTCTGCTCATTTTGCTTTCTCTCGGTCTGGCAGTTCGGTTTTTCCACCCATTGATCCTTAGATTGGGCTGGTTTTCTTATGTATTTCCCCTTTTGCAATTTGTGTTTTCTTTTATGTATTTGATGAATCAGTTGTATCTTTTCGTATCTCGTGCCTGTCTTGTGAACCATTGTAACGCTTCGTACTTTGTGCCTTTTGATTCTCTATAAATGCTCCCTTTATGAATGCTCCCTATTGCCTGTATCTCATTACCAATTCTTCCTTTCTCTCTTGTTTTATAATTTTTGTTTCTTCTAACTTGCTTTTGTTTGAGATGGCTCCCATCACTAGGTCTGCCTCCAAAAAGAAAGCCCTTATGGAAGAGGAGCCTACTTTTTTGCTACCTCGTCCCCCTGGTTTTGGGGAGGAGGATTTGACTCCTCTTCAGCTAAAAGAAATTGAGATGTCATGGCTGAAGCATGATCTTAAGTGTGCTCAGACTGAAGTGAGGAGGTTTAAGCAATATTGGAATGAGGAGGGCACTGCTCGTTTCAAGGCCGAGCAAAAATGCGAGTCTCAGTCTTACGCCTTGAAACAGGCTGAGATGGCGATTTCTCGGTTGATTAGGGAAAAAGAGCGTATGGAGGAACTTTTGGCGAAGAAGGATGTTGATATGGGGGATAGTTCGAAAAAGTAGGATGGGTGTATTTTCTTGTAAAATTTTTCTTTTTCTGTTGTATTGTTTGTGTTTTCCCCCTTTGTGGAAGAATAAAACTTGTCTTGCACTTGATTCTGTCTATTCTATTTTATTTGATGATTTTCAGTATATACCGAACAATGTGCCCGGTTATCCCCCCGGAGAGCGTTGTTAGACTTGACGCGTCATGCCGTCAAGCTAGGAACGGTCTTCGTCTACCTTGTTCGGTGTGCCCTTTGGGTAAGAAATGGTTGGGAGTCGAGGAACTTAATCGGGGGACATTCTCGGTGTGATAATATTGGTAGCGTATGTGGGAAGCTTTTCGTGGTAGGGTCCACTGGCCGTTTATTTAGGTGTAATGATGTGAACTGCCTTGGGTAGTGGGATATGCTCTGACGTGGCAAAATCTGGAGCGTTTATATGTTAAAAATAGCAGCGGTTGTTGACTTTTGTATGGTTGGAAAAAAGGTAAACCTCTGTCACACGAAAGGACGGTTATTATTTTATTTTTTTTGTGACTCCACTCCTTTTTACTGTGCCAAGTAATCCCTTTTGTTTTTATCACAAAATTCGCTGAAGAAAATATCTGTCTCTCTCTAAATTAGATTCTTCCTGCCAAAAAGGAAAAGCGTTCGGCCGCTTGATCTAGGGTTTCGTGGTATTGTTGAAAGACCTGCTGCTGTTCTCGCTCGCTTGCTCATAATGATAACTGTAAGTGTTTTTTCGTTCTCTCCCCCCCCCCCCCCCCTTTTTGTGTGTTAGGGGTTGTATTTGATTTGTCGTTGTGGTCATAGATGTGGCGTTGGTTATGTTGATGTGGTTCTGGTTTGTGTATTTGGTTAGTATTTTGATGGAATTTTGATGATGTTTGGATAGGAAATTCTGACCCAAAGTCTGGCCCAAGTTGGCACATTCGTGAGATTGTAGAATGCTCGCCTAGTAGCGCAAGGCTTCTTTCACACCTTGGAATTGATTACGAGATGGTTTATTTCCTCGTAATGGACGTTATAACGGTCCCCTACTTTATCAGTTTGGTAGTTTTCGAAATCCTCGCACCCTGCCCTGTGCAAGTGAGGGGGAGCATCCATTCGCATGGTCGTGTATTCTTTTTGTCCTTAGACCAAGGTTTTTCCCACTCGGTTTTCCTTTTCAAGGTTTTTAGCCAGACACGTTCCCATCATATCTCACTTTAGATTGACGAAATTAGGAGGAGTATCCTGTTGTATACCTCTTACCATTATGTAATCTTTTGTCCTTCGACTAGAGGTTTTTTCCACTAGGTTTACTCTAGCAAAGTTTTGATGAGGCACCTGTTTTGTGATTGATCCCCTACTACTACCACCATTGCACTCTTCTTCTTTTTCCTTCGATCAGAATTTTCCCATTGGGTTTGCTCTGGTAAGGTTTTCACGAGCCACACTGTTTTGTGATTAGTTACTTACATGGTATTTCGGCCTACATCATTTGGCTACACAGTGTCTCCTAGTACTGATTTTGTCCCACACTGGGTTTTTCGGCCCTAAGGTTTTTATGTTTTTAGAACTGCGAATGAACTCGACTCAAATCGACTGTATGAAGACGAAGAAATCAAGATGTCCAAATGGGGAGTGTTGTAGGATATTATTGGTCATCTTGGGCCTTACTCTATGTGCCTTTACTTGGACCTATGTTAGGCTTTTCTACCATATGTAACCCTAACCTCTATTATATAAAGAGGGTTAGTGGATCTATTGATGTAACTTCCCTACACTTATCAATGAATAAAAGATGCCTCTTTTATCTCTCTATACTTGTATCTCCATATCTATATATCTAGCTAATATGTCACACAAAAAAGCCTATATTGTAAGCTTTTATAATACCACTAATCTGGGTGAGTGCCCCGGAGATGTATGACAGTTGGGTGAACTCCGTTGTTAAACGTGCGTGTGAATTTCTGTCGAGTCCGTTTAACTTTCAGTTCTGTCCATCATTATACTTGTGGTTGCAACTGTGGTTCTAAATGTAGTTGCAACCTAACTGCGTAACATCAACTAGAAGAGCGGATAGGAATTTCAAATACCCAATCTATTAGTTTTTACTAATTTTATAACCAATCTACTTGATTTTCTAAACTTTATGCGTAACATTCAATCAATGCACACATGTACAATTAAACATTATTGATACCAAATTGGTGAAATTTGATAAGTATTGGTACTAGTTTGGTAATATGTACTGTAAATTAGGTACAAAATTAGTAAAATACGATAGTATAGAGTATTAAAGAATGTTTTTACAATTAGAAAATAGAAAGAAGAAAGAAGAAAGAAGAAAGAAGAAAGAATGTCTTGATTGAATTTTAATGTTGTTTTTAACAGTACACAAGGTGCGCCGTAAAAGAAGATATTCATAGCGGGCGTTACTCATGTGTTGTTGTTTATATTCCATTAAATCTCACTATAAAATAATGTTTGATTTAGTGAGAGTCAAAATCTTTCACAAGTCTGTCACTAATTTAAAAAGCTGTCACAAATCTGTCACAAATTGACTAAATTGTCACAAAATCGTCACAAAAACCGTCGCTATTTGGATACTTTTTTATAGTGCCTTCCACATCGCACAATGTCTAATTCGCCTAAAATATTTTCGGAGAAAATACCAATTTTTCAGTTTTGAGCTATCATTTACACCTTATACAAAAACTCAATTTTCTTAACATCCTGCGTATTTAGTATTTTTATACCAATCAAAAATACTCTCTCGTTGTCTTCATAGTAAATAATAAAGTCTTCATAGTAAATAATAAAAAATCGAATTAGTAAAATCAACTATACCAAGTTTATATATAAAATAAAATTTCTCCAAAATAGCCAATATGAGATCGGTTATGTCATTGACATTGGTTACCTTTTCAGTGGAAACTATGGTAACCAAAAAGTAATTCTAAACATAACTACATACCGCTAATCATACTATTAATATAACCCAATCCAAGAATTTTGAAACTGATAAATTTTGTTTAAATTTTTAAAAAATACCCTCACTCTACTATTGTAATTACTCTTAAATGTCATCATTCAATTCAAATACATAAATAACTTAAAAAAATATATTATTTTCCATATATTTATATTCCAAATAAAATCGTCATATATTTTGTATAAGAGTAAGACATTATATTACTTTTTATATAAGATTGTCAATTAATTATATTTAATCATTCGATATTTAAATTTTTTCATATTCCAAACAAAATCGTCATGTGTATTTTTTATAAAAGTAAGACATTATATTACTATTTATATACGATTGTTAATTAATTATATTTAATCATTCGATATTTAATTTTTTTTAAAAATATTAATTTTATTTATCGGGATCATATCTATATCATTACGTATCGCACACATAACACATTTGTAACTATTATTTGTGCTTAATATTGAAAACCTAATTAAGTAATATTAATACTATTAACTGAGAAAATGAGAGTTTATTGCCACGTGTCACTCCAATATAATTTACAAAATAAAATAAAAAGAAATAGAATAGGGGAAAAAACCGTCCCTCCACTCAACTGTCCATCGTCCCACGTTAAACCCATTATCTGCATCTCAATTTCCTTTTCTCTCTCTCTCTCTCATTTACTCTTATTTTCACTTCATTTGATTTTCTCTCTCTTTACAATTTTTTTTAAAAGGTATGAAATATTTTTAAAAAATTTACAAGCACTTATTTTTTTAGATTTTTTGATTATAATTTATTTATTTTGTAAGGTTTTACGTATGCCACACGCGGGCATATTTCTCTAGTATGATTATATGTCTACGAGGAAAAAGTATTTGGATCAACTGCCTACGTCATATTATAGTTAACGGTGACGTTAGTCAGTTGGAAAAAATTCCCGAAACCTAATCCAATCTCGCCTCCCGACCCTTATCCGACTTGAAATTCCCCCGACCTGACCCAATTACTCCCAACCCAATTACTTTCGAGATCGGGATGAGTTTTGTTTTTTTATAAGGTCGGGTATCCGGTTATATATATATTTTTATATATATATATATATATATATATATATATATTATTTCTTTGTTATGAATATTATATATATGTAAATATGTTATGAATATTATATATATATATATATATATGTATATATTCTATTTAAGGGTAAGGAGAAGTATTAAACTGTAATTTCTATTCGTGTTTTTTTAACCTAACTAATGAAGCAGGAACAAGAATTGATAGATGATGAGTTTGATTTACACATATTCTGAAGTAAGAATTGATATTATTCTATTGGCTGTGAATTTTATTTTATATATACTAATTCACACTAACATGCCAATACAAATTAATTTACTGTAGTAGTCACTGCATATGAATTATAGGGTAAGAATTATAGGATAATGACATATACATATAATATTTTCACACTCATAATCATATCTACGTGACAGGTATCAAAACAGATTTACACCAAACATATTTTAGTGTTAAAAAGTTTGTTATATTTACGTTTCGATCCCTATAAGTATGACAATTAGTGTGGAAATAATATACATATTACATTACCCTAATAATACTATCATTTATTTATTTTGGTCAACCTATACACTCAAAATCGTAAATATTTTATTTAGGTCTTTAATTTGAATTCAGATTGTAATCATATTACATCTATTTAATTTAAACGTTCATACTACTTGTTTTTCAAATTTGAATTTCATTATGTGCATTTTGGGTGAATCACATACATGTAGTTTTTTTTTTTTTAAATTAACATACTTGTAGTTATTTTGTAACTTTTAGGTTATTAATTTGCAATAAAAATCTTATCTGGATTATCACATCCCGATCCGTCAGGTATATATCCGAGTTGCCGGTTACCCGAAATGTCGGCTTCGGGAGCGAGAGTTAAATGGTTTCCAATTTCTGTTGAGATATATTAGTCGTAGTTCGTAGAGTTAGTTCGTAATTTAGATTTACCTATAAATACCTATAATTTCATTTCTATTTTAGAGTTTCTTTCTCTAAAATCAACCTCTGATCACCATTTCAACATGGTATCAGAGCAGAATAATTAGTCAATCCTAACCTCGAAACAGTCATCGGAGAACTGCCTGTAAGTAGCTGGAGTCTCACCAAGAAATTACCAAAATCTCGCAGCCTGATCAACGACAAAAAGATCGGAGTAGAATATCGGTCAAAACAGACCAACGGACAACGACAATCTTGCTGAAAAACCGAACCGATCACCGAGAAGCAGAAAGAATTATATATAAGCGCGTATGTAAGCCACAATGAGCATCAAATGGTAATAAACGACCTAAAACGCCATAAAAGACGATATCAAAACCATAGAAGGCAAGCCAACTAATGACATTTGTTTGGCCCTACGTGGTCGTTTTTAGCCGGTTGTAGCATTTATTCGACCCTACGTGGTCTTTTATAGCCGTTTGTGGCATTTTATTTCGTAGTTTTTTTTATATGCAAGTTGAAAATATTTGCAATATCTACCAACTTGAGTGGGCGTGTTGAGATATATAAGTCGTAGTTAGTAGCTAAAATTTACATATAAATACCCGTTTGAGTTAGTGTAAAACTTGAGTGATCAAATATAATTTCAATTCTATTTTAGATAGAGTTTCTCTCTCTAAAATCATTCCCGAACAACCCCGATCACCATTTCAACAATTTCCATTGGGTCGGGATTTAGGCTAATGTATTTCGGATCGGGTCCCAACCCGATCCCACCCCTTTAGACATTAATATTTTTAGTCTATGGTTTAATTATGTTTGTCAAGTTCGCACGTCATGAAATGTGCTTATCTGAATATTTTCTACTAAGCATGGTGAAGTGATTAATGGTATCTCTATTCAATGTTAAATATCTTATTTAATGAGATTGGAATTTCTTGAATAATTGTTGGATATTTATTTTTCTATCTTGTTACTAGTTAGTGTCAGAAAATCATAAGCCAAAAACTTTATTGGACAAGAAATTCATATCTAAGTTGTTAGATGAACTAGAAATGCTAAAAACAACACGTACCATAAATTCAAAGCTGTAGATTACCATTCTCATGAGTTGTAAATATAGAGTCCGACTAATAAGCTCAACAAAAATGATACTAATTAATTGGTTTTTATTGTAGGATATTATTGGACTATTGAGCCTTATCCATAGTGGGCCTAAGTTGAGTTTTTTATCTTGTATAACCCTAACCTCTTCTATATAAGGAAGGTTAGGGTCCTCTTGTATTCATACATTCTGATTAATAAAGATCCGATTGTTGTCTCTTTCTATATTCTCTCTCTATATCTATATACATATATATGTGAGCTAATATGTCACACAACACGTTATCGGCACTTTGTTCACGGAGAATAGAAGATCGTGATATTTGTTCAAAGAACAGCTCGAATACTGGGTTATAAACTGTTGGCCCGTGCGGCTAAACCTTAGAGGGGGGGGGGGGGTGAATAAGTTTTTTAGCGTTTTTCACCTAATTAAACTTAATAGCAACTAACAACCCAACTTTTTGCAATTCTAAGCTTAAGCATTTAATAACGTTAATGAAATGCTAGAAGTCCTAAACGCAAGCAAGAAAATAAGCAATAATATAAGTTGCGGAAAGTAAAAGTTTAGGGAAAGAAATTGACACCGCGATTTATAGAGGTTCGGCAAACAGCCTACGTCCTCTCCTCGGTACTACCGAGTATTTCACTAAAAATCTTCTTTCGGATATTACAAATCCTATCGAGCTCAATCAATCGATTGGCTCACCCTCTACCCGAGGTTCCTAATCTTGATACAAGTGCAAGCGAACACGTTTTACGAGTCAACGACTCCCCCTCAATCTATGAGTATCCAAGTGTTTTAACCCAGAACTTTTAACCAACACTTTGGCTTAAAAGCTTCTACCCAAACACTCACTCACAAATGAGCTTATAAATTGCTCTTTACAAAATTGTTGAAATTAAAACAACTCTCACAATTTGATTGCTTCTAAATAAGCTAATTTGTGATATTTGATGTTGTTCAATCTTGGTTTGAGCTTGTATCGCTTTCTCTTCAATTTCTCTCTTTTAGAGCTTTTTCTCACCAATGGTGATTTTAAGTGTGTAGGATAGAGAGAGGTTGAAGGATCATATTGTGTATCTTTTGGAGAGTGATTGGTGTGGTTTATATAGACCAAATGGTCTGTTTTGTGTATTGTGACCGTTGCTGGGTGGTTGAGGGTTTTATCCAGAGGTTTTAAGCAATTTCCCAGAATAAGCTGAAAAGCTGTTTTTGAAATCTGCAGAAAACGATCGGTCGTTTTTCAGAAAACGATCGGTCGTTTTCTGTAGTCGATCGATCGTTTTTATAACGATCTCTCTGGAAGAATTTGGACCAAAAACGATCGGTCGTTTTTGTCCAGACGATCGGTCATTTCTTCAGTATTCCCGGTTTTCTTCGGATGCTTGTAATTTCTTCTTTTTAGCTCCGATTCTGGTTCCGCTTGAACCTGTGGCTTCGTATTTCTGTGCTCTATCTTTCTGACGTTCTGAAATTTATATTTTCTACTTTTGTAAAAGACAAAGCGTTATATCATCGAAATAGAGAAATCGTAAAATCATTAAAAATATAATCAAACTTATAATCAAAATCAATTATTGAACCCATGGTTCAAAAATTTCCCCCATTTTGATTATGACAAACTAATGATGATTTTACAAGTATAAATATATCTCCTCCATTTTAATAAAACGCATTTCTCTAAATATCATTTTTCTCCCCCTTTGGCATTATCAAAATGCAAGAAAAAAATTTGGGGTTATGTGGAGGGTTTTCAAAGAAAAACCAAAACATGAAAAATGTTATTATGATGCATATAACACAACTAATCACATATATGTAAAGATTATTGGATAGAGTGTACCGAATATGTGATGTCGAGTCAGCTCTCTAATGGCATTTGCATTGAGCGTTTCTAAGTCCAAATAAGTGGTATCATTTGTTGGTATGCCTTCCACCTTAGTCGATCAATGATACTTCATTCTTTATGGTGGAGTTGATTTTCTTGAATTCCTTGACTTTTGCCGGCGTTGTCAACCACTTGTTGATTTTCTTCTTTTGGATGGAGATACCTACAACACAAGTTTTGTCCTTTGGTCCCCAATTTCTTTTGGGTCCGACATTGTTAGTGACTTGGGTCTTTACTACCCATTTCAAATCGCTTCTACTAACATGAAAACGATAAAGACATCTAGAAGAAATATGCTCATTTCTACTACAATGTACACAATGCCATCTTTGATGAGTAAAACACGAGTTTATTGTTACCCTCATGATGAAAGCTAAGGCGTTGGTTTTATTCCGCCGCTACATTTGAGACGTGATGACATCTATGGTGAACAAATGTCTTAAATTGACATATTAGAGCAATAATTCAGCAAAATACTAGCTTGAAAATTGTATTCCATAAGCAGTATCGTGAATTTATATTCACCATGTTCCTTTATCACCCATCTGTTATTGGATAAGAAAATTGCCCCGGTGAGTATTTTTAATCCTTGAGTCAATGGCGAATTGTTTGCCTGATATTAATGCTCTTCGTGTACATTTTTTTTCCACGAATCGAGAACCGAGAGAAGTGTTATTTGTCTCGAACTGTCGCGATACCGATGAATCGCCTAGCCAAGCGGGATTTTAGACAATCGTCAAAAATCGAAAACCTGTGGCTCCAAGACAGTAATTGAAAGGAACAATATGGCCTGTTGTCACAAAGCAAGAGATAATGCTCAAGGAGCCAACTCTATGTTATAAAGACAAATGTCATGCACGGTTACTCCTTAAATAGTTCAAAACTATTATAAAGGTGAAAAAACCGAGGCTAATGTGGTTAAAGATAACTGAAAGGAAACTCTTGAAACCCCCGGTTTTGTGGGTCAAATAAGTTTGGTACCTTTCATTATTGATTTTGATAAATCATTGAGCCATTTTTTCGCTCATCTGGATTATTTTTTCCATTTGAATTATGATTTTTCCATTTGGACATACTTTTGGATTATGGTTTGTCTGTTTACGAAATTTCTCGAAATAATTTAATTTGTTTTGAGCAAATTCCTTTGACAAATGTGACCAAACTTTAAATTATGAAATTTTAGGAAATATTTGTGGGGTAGTTGATTTTATTGGAAATAGTGGGTAACAGTGTACCACATAATTTCACCAACTATTTGCCTAAAAGGGTACTCAGTGACAACGATTATGGACCTGTCCTTCCAAATCAAAATTTTTGGTAAAACCAAATTGATTTGTCAAATATGAGGTCTTATAGTCATGTAGGTCCTGCCGTACCTTGTTGAGTTATAAAATATTCGAGAAAAACAGTGTTATCTGGTAATAGCTCATGAAAGAATTAAAATTTCTTTACATAGTCTCCATTCAATACGATCAAAAGCGTATTTTAGAGGAGTTGAAATGTATTTCAAGTGGTTTCTACCACAATTCTTTAAAGCATTTAAAGTTAACTTATCATTTCGCCTGTCGTCGAAATGATAAATGATTTAGATGCTAAGACATGATTGACTGCACTATCATTCGCCTGTCGTCGATTGATAAGAGCGTTTTGATACTGTGGCATTGAACGGATGAGATATTCCCGGATCAAAAGAAGATGCTTGATTTATAATCGCATCGCATTTGGATTCTCTCTGAGAATATATTTCGTGATTAATCTGAAATTCATGCCACTAATGCTCACTTTGAAAGACTAGTATGTGTAAAGATCACGAAATGAACTCGTAGAATTCTTGTAAAGAATTAAAGGAGTCATTGTGGACTTATCCAACCATAAGACGGACCATAAATATAAATGGTTATGGTTGATGCATCGACAATATGGTCATATTTTAATGTTGTCCACATAAATGCAACATGCAATATGATCACTTTATTATTGGATTATTGGGCCTTACTCATAGTGGGTCTAAGTTGGGTTTTCTATATTGTATAACACTAATCTCTTCTATATAAAGAAGGTTAGGATTATCTTGTATTCATACATTCTGATTAATAAAGACCCGCTTGTTGTCTCTCTCTATATCTATGTACATATATATGTGAGCTAATATGTCACACAACAGTTTTCGAGTTGTTTGAAGGTGTTCTTTTTATTATAAATGGTGTTTAGTACTACTTAGTGAGGATCATCTAATAGATTTAAATAAATAAAAAAACTCAATTATTTTAAAATTTTCTAAAAAAGAACAGAAAAAATATAATAAAAATAATGAATTTATTACGAATGAGAGTTATCAATCCAAGACAAGCCACATGTACTTACCATCCCTAATTAAGAAGAAGAATTTGGTGGAAACGGCCACCATTGGGGTTACTCACGGTGCAACACCTCGACTAAATAGGGGTCACATGCCCACTATGCGCAAACATCATCAAAAGATGAAAATAAAAAGCTATTGTTTCTCTCTAGTTTTATTGATAATAAATGAAAGGGCATAAGCCAAGTTTTATACAAACCCTAACGGGTTAGATCACAATTAGGTAAACACATGTGGGCCCTAATTGCGATTTATAAATAACTTAACATAAAATAGTCTAACATTAATTAAATGAAACATAAATAATAAAAAGTACAAGGTCGGCCGAATCGAGTCCAGCCCCGTGATCCATCATTCATCCCTCCTTCAAAAATGACCCTGCCCCCAAGGTCGCCTTCTAAAAGACTTAGTACTCGAGGTCGCATACTCATTTCGTTGTTGTTGTCGTATCTTAAAAACTCGTCCAAACCATTGCTGCAACTGAAAAACAATTGTATCATGCCACCAAATACCTCGAGCAAACTCATCCTATGCAATAATTGTGACCCCGACTGATAAGCAAAAATAAATCGTGGAATTTATCGGGCAATAATTCGGGTAGATGCATGATATCAAATAGATAACGCTATGGCTCCCGTTCTTTTAGTTCTAAGTCCTTTTAATGTTATTTTATATGAATTTTTTTAAAAATAAGTTGTAGTGGAATATTTCTTATTCATTATTTTATTATGTCATGTTTATTCCATCACTAAGCTACAATGATTATATAGTGGTGGGAGAACCCTCCCGGTGGGTGACAAGTGGCGGAAACATAACCACCAAAGAGGTGAGATAGTGGACTTTATCCTTCATTTGAGGATAAATAATACCCATACCAATTAGGACTTACAAATTCTTCCTAACTAACCACTTAATCGAGCTCGTTACTACTATAATAAGAAAACTATACTCTTTACATTTTTAGGCTAAAAACGGATATAAATAAAACGTCCGATTAAAATAAAGGCGCATCACCGACAACAATAGCAATAAAATAACACATCATTACCCTTCTCGAAAAAACGTAGTATCTAACAGAATACACCAAGGTATTTGCCAACACATCATTACCCTGCTCGACAAGTTTCCAACATACTCGAAAATCCCATAAATTTCAGTCTCCTTAGTCGGGTATATATTTATTCTCCCAGTTGGTACACGGATTAGAAGAGTTCGCCAACCATATAAGAATAATGACTCAACATAAATACAAATAAAATCATTATCAAAATCATAATCTGCAAGTAAAAACATCAAAAAATATTGTCCAACTTTTTGAGTGAAAGCAATGTAGGAATTAAAAACCTCAGTCATACCTAGAAAGTAATAGTTCGAAAGAGCCGAAGCAAACCGGAGCACTTTCAACTTCTTCACGCTCGTATACCTACAAATTACCAGTCTCACCAAGAAGATAATACTATAAGAAAACAAAATCCTCCCAACTTTTGTCGAATCCGTCCAACCAAAGGTACCGCCGCCCAACACGGCCAACTTCAAAAATTCATAACGCATTCGTTGTGTATCCAAATGATACGATTCAAGATAAAAAAATGTGCGTAAATAGAATGAAAAATTCACCATAAAACAGTTTTTTATTTGAAGAAATTTTCCTATATGAAATCATCAATTCCATACAGCTTGTCGAATCTGTCAAATAGAAAAAACTACACCGGACGATCAACTTTAAAAAATCATAAATAATTGATCAGTCATCAAAATTCAGTAATTCAAGTTGGAGAATCTTAATAAACGTCTTGTCTACACCCATGTATAGCAGATTTTGATGTGGGTACAGTTTGGTATAAGAAAACATTCATTTTGTGCAGCTCGACGAATCTGTACAAAAACTGAGAAAATAGCACTGCAAAGTTAACTTCAAAAAATCATAAGTAATGACTCAGTCATCCGAATTCGATGATTTAAGCTGGATAACTTGCGTAAATGACTTGTCGACATCCTTGAAAAACAGTTTTTGATTTGGACACCGTATGATATCTAAAAAATTTAGTTTCTTACAGCCCGATGTAACTGTAAAAACTCTGCATCGAACAAACCACTTTGAAAATCTCTTACGCATTAGTTTCCTAACCAAATCAAGCCATTCCGCCCAAATAAAACGCATGTAGGTCTCTATAATATCTCCATAAAATTTTATCCATACGAAACCTCGTTTAATACACCAAACAACTCGTCTTTATGTCAAAGCAGAATTTACAAAAAGTTGGTATATGCAAAACGAATGAAAATTAAGCAATTCTCACCCGTTAGTACATGAACCCAAATTTTTACAAGTTCTCCGATTCTAAGATACACATGAAATCCCCTCATTCGCGACAAAATACCGAGCACCAAACAATTTTTTGGTATTCTGCCGTTCACTTTTCAATAATTTTTTAAACCATCATATTCCATATAACAGTTAATAAAACAATCAACCAAGTTATTTTCGCCAATAGACACCAACGGACACAAAAAGTAGTGACAATATATTTCCAAACCACAAAAAAATAATTAACTCAAAGGTAGTAAATTAATGGAGAAATTATCATCGTCACAATAATAAGCACTCTGTGCGAGCCAAATTAAAGTATTTCCGCTCTCTACTATATTGTCGTACACTCTAGAATAATCACATAACCAAGAATCATTGTCGCTTTATAACTCTATCGTCCCTTTTTCGAGTAAGTAATCATCACAACTTTTTTCTTCAAATTTCAAAACTTCAACAAATTTTCTATTTTTTTCTTGAAACACTTTTTCATTTTTTATGTTATTCTCAAGAGAAAAATTATCATATAAACTCTCAAATTTAATCAAATACTCATCATCATAATCATTAAATACCGGTGGACCGACATAACTGTCTTCTTCAACATCATATAAAGTACTAGAAATAAATAGCTCTTCTTTTTCGTGGTCAGACTCATTCAAAATAACCTGTGTTTCCGTTGTTTGTGACAATCCAAGACCATCGTCGATGTCATTAAAAACTCTTACATCGAACAAACAGTGACCCGTGGGTTGGTGGGCCGCAGCTAGGGTTTTAGCCAAAACCGTACTACGCGCCGTATGTCGCAAGGCTAGTGGCAGAACAGCTGTAGATCGCTGCGGTATGGTGGGCCATAGGGATTTGGGTCCGGCGGCGGCCCGTGGCTCTAGGGTTTTCGTTACTCTCGCATGCGGTTGCTGCTCCTTAGTCATCAGGTGGTGCAACAAGCTGTCAAGCCGAGACTGGATATCTACCAATTCACGGACTGAATTCACCAATCGAACAAACCTTTTTTCGGTTCTAATCTCTAAAGAGAGTAAAAAAAAAAATGGCCCTAGCGGATC